>CM060906.1:520804198-523204198 GCA_030737815.1 Allium fistulosum
CTGTGAGAAATTTTTATAAAGTGTATTTTGGAAATTCCTTAGATTTTGGAAAAAGAAGTTTTTGGAAACCCTAAAATATTTATATATATACATGTTTGGATTTTAAAAAGAAGTATTGGTATGAAATAGTTTATATTATTTAGAAACAAGTATAAAGGAGCATATATTCAGCTTAGTGATTTTTCGATTTATAAAATCGAGGTTTTCAAAATCTTCTCTCTTTAAGGTACAAACAAAATAGGAATGACATTCAATTTTATTGGGAAATGTAATTTTAAGTGTTGTCGTACCACTAGCTATTGGAAGAAATAATTCCGTGTGAAGTAGGCAGGAAATAGCAGCTGAAATAATTTCGAGTTTTTGGAATTGTTGGTTGTCATAGCAGTTTGTTGGGACTACTATGAATTGCTGGAGCATGGTTCGGGACTAGGTAGTAGGCTTTGACACCGCCGTGATAAGGACTTGAATATTTCAAATCGTTTCAAATCGAAGGAGACGACGTGAAACGATTATTATTATTTAAACCGACCCTAATTGGATCTAGGTTCAATTAACGCCCAAATCTCGTCCAATGATTGATCACTTAGCGGTAAACCTAGAGTAGCCTACCAAATAACGAGCTTTGACACTACTTGAACCTGAAACAAGACTAAAATAGTCGTGTGCGAATTTCCCCAGTTGCATTCTTTCGTTCCTCCTTCCTCAACAGGCCGAACCTAATATCCATCCTCTAAGTAGCAGCCTCTCTCTTCTGTTCCTCCCCTAGGCGATGCTGTTTTCCCTAGGAACAACAGCCTCGCCTCCCCTACGTGTTGGTTTTACACGTTAGGTCTCGCCCCACCATCACTCCAGATCTAAACCATATTTCCTCCATCCGACCACTTCTTAGACCAAGACACCTTTCTGCTCTGCCAATTTTTCCTCGCACCATTATAGTCTCAAACCTCAAGAAGCTACTTGGTTGGACCGGAATGAGCAGAAGGTTTCGCCGCTTTTTGGCTGGAAGGGCTATTCGTCGCGGTAGGATTTGCACCAATCCTATGCTTCGAGACTTTTGAGCGGGAATGTTACCCATGCTGCATTTGTCTTTTCGATGTCCTGTTGGCAAAGAATTTCGATGGAGGCAATAGTTTGATTCGATCGGAGGTGAAGAGTGTCTTGATTGAGCTGACTAATGATGATCTCACTGAGATTTTGGAGGCCTCCACGAAGGACGCTAACTTGGATGATTTTGAAGTGACCGACACAAAGAATTTTGTAGTAGATCTTTTCCTAGGATGTCGTTGTTTGGAAGATGGATAATCTACGTCCGACCACCGATCTGATATGTGCATCATTTGGCCAAATGTCGTCCCTAAGACAGGAAGTTACGACCAGGTTTATCCCTTGGTGCGGAAGACCACCTATGCTAGTATTGGCGGCATCGCCGTCAATTGGACCCGCACCCTTATGATGCAACTTGTTGATCAAGGATTAGCACTTCACAGAGTCATTTTTCGTATTTTCACCCATCCATTCCCTTCTTTAGGTATTACGGGTGAACCTCCATAGAGAGGCGGTTTAGTAGAAGGTTCCTTCTACCATCATTAGATCCTTCCTTAGGAAGATGGCAATTCTGAAGCCGTCAGCAACACCAATAGCGCCAGCAGCACGAGATTGGGTGTATAGCCACCATGCTAAGACCACTTAAGGGTCGCAGCAATGGATCGAGCTCCAACCGTGAAGCAAGGCATATCATAGTCTATAGGCATTATTTTAGGATTTATGGTGTTGCTATCTTTTCCATACTAGCATCTGTTCTTTTCTTTTTGGTTGTTGGGTTGTAACTGTTGGTTTTCGCTTGTAAAAGGCACGTATGGTATTATGAGTTCCTATTTATTTACTATGTTATTAGTTTTGAATATTCAAACCACTCTTATATATGCATAGTGAAGAAGTAGTATAAATATGGAAATATCATAAAAGACATTTACTAACAGTAAATGCAATATAAGACTGGAAGTTTAGAATGGTTGAATTATTTTAGCGAAGGACATGGTAAAGTTGTTTTGGTATCAGGGTCATTACTCATGTTCCTTAAAAGCTAATTTTTTTTGAACAATAGATGTGTTGACATTTATCTTTATATAAAATGTCAAGTTTTATGGGTAAAGGTTAGTTATAGAATTTTAGAATTTGATTTATGCATTTAGCGCATAACCGACTTCCGACTACGCTGAAATTGTGACTTCATTTATCAAAATTTTTGAGAAGGAAAATATTTTGAAAAGTTTCCCCTTGATTTAGAATTTCTATTATCATACCTTGTCGACGGTGCATACGAGTCTATTTTTAGACTTAATTCCATTTTAGAGCTTGAAGGTTTTGCGTTTTGTATGTGGAAAATTTTGAGTACATCCAGGGCTGTGAGGAAATTTCCACTGTACTACGGTAATAGGAAGATTAGTGGTAAGAATGTTAAATTCTCCTTCTAAATTCCTTTTTTCGGCATAGAAGTAAAGTTTAGGAAGCGATTTTCGATTCGTTAGATTATTGGATAGTAGGAAGTGGATGCAAAAATTGGTTGGGGGTTTGGGTTAAAAAGATTTTTAAAAAACCGTATACATGTAGAACTGCCAATATATATAGGTTGTTTGCATCATATTTTTTCAAAAATATTTTCAAAAGAAATGCATTCATATAGGAGGATCCGATTTAGAATTATTCTGCATACATATTTTTTGTGTGGTGATACAGTAATACACTATACACTTGTGCATGTTTGGATGCAAAATTGGTTGTATCCTCATTGGTCGTGTAGTTTAGCATAATTAGAAGCCAAAACCATGACTTAGTCATTGGTGAAATTTCAGACAAGAAATTCTTTTTAGAGGGGGGAGGGGTGGAGAATGTAACACTCCGTAATTTGGTTTTGGTTATTTAATTAGCTAGTTAATTAATTAGGCTCCAAAATATAATTTGTGCAAATGATGGAGTTTGACCATGAAACTCACACCATTGCATTCGTGGCGAAATTTTGAGCAACTTTCATATTGGGAGTTTTGCGATCAGAGTCCAAACAAAGAAGTTACAGATGGATAACAAATTAGGAACGAAAATAATTCGAATAAGAAAATTAACATTTATATATTAATTATCTAGGGCTCATAGATCGACCCGCATACTGGAGTGATCGACCAGGGGAGGTCGACCCTTAGGAAGGAGGCGGTCATCCGCTTCATGTGTGGCGGCTCGGGTTAACCTAGGCCCAACGGTCTAGATTTAATATATTTCGATCTAACGGTTGAAGTTGATTCTTGCGCCTATAAATTTAGGCATAACCCTCCATTCTCTTCTTATATTTTTCTGAAGGCGGTAGCGAAGCTCTGCCATTTCTTCTTCTCCACTTTCTTTCTAAATTATAAAAATAGGATATTTATATCTATATTGATACAAATCGGAGAATAATAGAAATTTAATAAAAAGGAGAAGGGAAAAGAATCAACTATACACATATTTGAGGTATGTTACCCGGTACCTTGACCCGACTATATTGGACTGATCGTGCAAGACAGACTCGATTGTTGTCAAGATGGATGACCGCGAAGCAATGGCTATAGGACCCAGAAATAGAGTTCAGACAGCTATACGAAGCCCGGATTGAACAGAGTTGACAAACATACAACGCAAGATGTCAGAAATATGGAAACTAGCTTGGATAGCATAAGGATCGGCATAGTCATTTGTCAACATTGATAAAATAATAGAGGGATCGGTATAGCAAAGTGGAGCATAGGGATCGGTATGTCTATTTGAACTGATAATCAGCATGAGTAGTGTAAAATAAGGGTTGGCATAGGTGATAGCGCTTAGTTGAACATGACTTGTTAAAACTTGAGGGATCAGCACAACATTCATGATATGGAGGGATCGACATACATTTATAAAGCAAGAAGGACCGGCATATATCTATGAAGCCAGAGGGATCGACATAACATTTTGAGCATTATGGATCGGCGTAACGTTCCGAGCATTATGGATCGGCGTAATTATCTAAGCATTATGTATCGGTACAGCACAATTGAATCAGAGGGATCGGCACAACTTATTGGTGGGATCAGCAGCATGACATAAATGGGGATTCGAACCAAAGATCAAGCGAAAACTCGAGCTTCACACGTCCAATCATCATGACATTTGAGATACCATCATGTTTGAGCATGAGGAAGCTACCTAAGCGATCGCTGCCCCAAATTCAACATATGGAGGGATCGATACCGATACCGATCCCTCTCCATTGAGATTTGGGCCTAGCGCTCCCTATGGTGGGCCCATATGGATGAGGAGGTCATGTTGCCGAAGTTCCAATCAGATTGGTGGTCGCCTTCACCTATAAATATAGGCCTAGGGGGTCATTCTGAGGATCTTTACGCTGTTGGTTAAATAACACTATTATTGTAATCAACTTCCTCCATTATTCTCTTGTCTTTTGCTGTTTCTTACTGTAATCATAATTATTGTGAATCAATCAAGAAAATATTCAAAGTGGACGTAGGCAACCAACGCCGAACCACTATAAATCCTGTTGTCCTTGTTTTCTGCTATGATTTTCTTGTTAATTTGATATATTCCTCCGTTTTATTTTAGTTTCTTCATTTATTTCACCACACAAATCTATTCTTGGGTGTTTGTGGCTAATTTGTTTGCAAACATTTTGGTGCTTTCATTGAGAGCTCTTATTCTCAACCCATTAGGATCCCCTTTGCTGCTACTAGATTAAGAAAATCCCCGAAGGAGATCAAGATTCATCTTCAAAAGCTTGCAGATACTACTCAGATTTACTAGAATCTAAGCAAAGAAATCCAGAATGGTGAGGCATACCGGATAAACTTCCCAAAATGTTGATGCAAATGAAACTGCCAGCATTCAACAAGGAGCTCCAAGCAACTAGCCTGTAAATTTGAATGTGGAGCCTATTGAAGTCCAGAACCCCGTTGATTCTATAACTAGAGCTGAATTCAACAACTTGATGAGGGAGTTAATAGAGGGCCGTAGGCAGATGAACGAGCAGATCCAGACTAATGCTAACCTAATGAACCAGATTGCTCAACAGCGGCGTCAAAGCGCTAGAAGGGATCTTGCTTCTTACTCGGCGTCGGAGAGTTCAACCTCATCAGATGAACATCACAGGCGTAGGCGTCGCATGGTCGAAGGAGAGCAAGCAGGGACGTCGAAGCATCGCTTGGCAGACTAACTTGGTCTGCCAAGACGGATCGGTGCTGATCCCTCCCTAGGGATTGGTACCGATCACTCCTCCAAAGGAGGGGTTCCCCAACTACACTTGGGGAATCGGTCCGAAGCTGTTTCTGGAGGCTTGGATGCAGGAATCATTTGAATGCTGACCAACTACCTCTCTGGAACGACGACGAGATGAATGCTCAGGGTGCACATCAAGAGGATGATAGACCAAGGAGGCGTGAAATGGCCTGTAGACATCGACTACGCCATTCGCATAAGGTGGAGCGCGACCACCACTTGGCACCACCCATTCAGACACCAGACTTATCGGTAATGGTCAAACACCTGGTGAGAGAGAACCAAGGTTTGACAACTGATGATTGGGGAATTTCGAGGAGCCATACCCCGTTTACTGACAACGTTTTACATGCGTAGTACCAAGAAGGTTCAACATGCCTACCATGCCTGCCTATGAGGGAAAAACCGACCCCAGGCAGCACATTATAAGGTACGAATGGTTGATGGACTCAACGAGAGCCAATGGCGCAACCAAATGTAGATGCTTTCCTATAACCCTCTCTAGGATCGCGACGATGGGGTTTACAGGATTACCCCCGTAATCGATTTCAAGGTTTGATGAACTGGCAATAAAGTTTGTGGAGAAGTTACGGATCCACGCTGCTCGTCCTAAAGACGTGATGTCACTATCCAGCGTAATCCAGGCTCTGGGGGAATCGTTGAAGGACTACTTAGAAAGATTCATATCGCTGATACAGAAGCCAATAACCCAAATGACCATGTTATACTAAAGGCCGTGACGAAAGGGATTGATCCGGAATCCGAATTCGATGATTAGCTAGCTGGAAAACTACTAGGCACGTTGGAACGCTTCTATTCAAGGTGGCTCAGTTTATGAGGAAGGAGGAGGCTAGGTCCTATAGAAAAAGCAATGCAGTGGGACCGAGAGGAGAAGCGGTACAAAGCAACATTGCAATAAAGTAGTCTGATGAGAGTTCTGGGAAGGTTCAGGTTAATGTTCAGAACAAGCCGAATCAACAGAAGAGATATGGTAAAGGGAATCGAGACCAGAAGAGGGAGCCTGGAAGATTAAAGCCTAAGATTCCTATGTATGACAACTACACGCCTCTAAACGCATCCCTGGAGAATATTTACTTATCCACTTGTATTACTTTTCAACACAAGAAGCCGCGTCCAAAGGAGTCAACCGAGGCACAAAAAAAGGCCGGAAAGTATTGCCGATTTCATGAGTGTTACATGTACAATACGAACGAGGGCAGGCATATCCAAGATTCTATCGAGAAGTTGATTCGAGAAAAGAAGTTGCAGTAGTTCGTGAAAACTCCGCAGGATGGCGGACAGGGCACATCTGACCCCAATCGAGGATAAGCTCCGCGTAGGGCTGAGCCGCTGAGGACCCTGGGCGGACCGGAGGAAGATTAGTGATAAACATGATAGTTGGAGGACCGCATCCTGCGGATATGAGTTAGCAGGAAATGGAGCGTTACGCCAACGCGATGAGGCATATGAATTTTGAGTATTATTCAAATACGGAGGACGGAACTCCGGCCAAGCAACAACGTACGATGATTGATGATATAGTGTTCAGAAGCGGGGATGCAGATAGAGTAGAGGCTCCTATGATTGACCCGATGGTCATTTCTGCCATGATTGTCCCTTCTCCGGTGAGAAGAATTTTGATTGATTGTGGAAGTTCGGTAAACATTATTTTCAAGAAGGCTTATGATCAAATGAGAATGGAGGCTAAAGATTTGAAACCATCTACAGCTCGGATACATGGTTTCAATAGTGTGGTGACTGAGGCAGTTGGTTATGTGGAGTTGCCAGTTGAATTGGGGGAAGGCGAACATAGGAGAGTGCAGATCATACCATTCATTGTTTTAGATGTTGAATCACCGTACAATGTTTTTCTGGGTCGACCAGTCCTGGCTGAATTTCGAGCAGCTCTCTCCCCGTGGTGTTTGACTTTGAAATTTCCAACTGATAATGGAGTAGGAGTGGTGCATGATGATCAGGCGACTGGGCGTACCTGTTATGTGGCTGAGTTGAGAGAAGCTCGGCGTAAGGAGAAGGGAAAGGGTGTGGACAAATCTATCCGCATCCAAGTTATTGAAGATTGATTAATGGCACCTAATCCTTGGCTTAGGTGATATAGTCGGTTCTATAGAGATATGGATCCAAGGGATGACGAAGAGGAGCCCAATGAGACCAAGGCGGCACCAACTGAGCTGATGATTGATATAACAGTCGGCCACGATGACCCATCATGGTTCTTGAAGATTGCATCACAGCTCAGCCCCTCAATGATGAGAGAACTTGCTGATTTTCCCCAAGCGAATTTGGATGTATTTGCTTGGACTCATTCTGACATGTGTGGGATCTCGCCTGCCATCGCGAGCCATGCATTAAACGTTGATCCGAAGTATGTTCTGGTAAAACAGAAAAGGCGTGGCATGGATCCGGAGAGATCTATTTCTCTTGACGAGGAGGTGGATAAACTGAAAGTCAATGGGTTTATTCGCGATGCCCTCTATCCTGAATTGATATCTAATCCCGTGCTGGTGAATAAGGAGAACGGGAAGTGGAGAACGTGCATCGAATATTCTGACTTGAATAAGGTGTGTCCTAAAGATAGTTTTCCCCTTCCAAGGATTGATCATCTAGTTGATTCAACTACAGGGCATGAATTATTATCCTTTATGGATGCATACTCGGGATATAACCAAATCCCGATGCATGTCCCCGATCAGGAACACACCAGCGTTGTGACAGATGTTGGATTATACTGTTACGTGGTAGTGCCATTTAGGTTGAAGAATGCTAGAGCAACCTATCAATGCTTAGTTAATCGGATGTTTAAAGATCAGATTGGGAAAACAATGGAAGTCTATGTGGATGATATGCTCGTGCAGTCACGACGATCAAATGACCACATTCGAGACTTGGTAGAGATGTTCGACATCCTCCAAGTTTATAACATGAAGATCAATACTTTGAAATTCTCATTCAGTGTTGCGTTAGGAAAGTTCTTGGGCTTTATTGTCAATGCTAGAGGAATTGAAGTTAATCCAGAAAAGATTCAGGCTATTCGAGATATTCAAACGCCCAGAACCATTAAACAAGTGCAAAGTTTGAATGGGAAGGTTGTTGCTTTAAGTCGATTCATCTCCAGGCAATTGATAAATGCATTCCTTTCTTTGATTTGATTAGGAAGGGAAAGAGGAACTTCGAGTGGATGCGGGATTATGAAGACGCGTTTCAAACTCTGGTGAACCATTTGGAAAGACCCCATGTCTTGTCAAAGCCGGTAGATCACGAGGAGTTGTACATTTATTTGGATTCAGAGGCCAGTGTATTATGTTAGCAAGCGATTAACTGGAGTAGAAAGGAACTATCTGAAGATACAGAAATTGGCGTACTGCTTGCTAATCACATCATGGAAACTGCATCCGTACTTTCAAGCACATCGGAAGAGCTATCCAGGGTCAAGCGCTGGCAGACTTTATAGCAGAATTTACCATGCAAGACGAGCTTCCTGAAGACACTGGAATCCCTACCATGTGATGGAAGTTGTACACTAATGGAGCATCTAATGGTCACTATTCTGGAGCTTGGATTGTGCTTGTAACCCCTAAGAACCGGTCAATTTGCTATGCTTTGAAGCTTGATTTTCCTGCTACAAACAACGAGGCTGAGTATGAAGCATTGATTGCTGGATTTAAACTTGCTAAAGAGCTCAGAGTGAAGTTCTTGAAATCTTTTGCGACTCCCAATTGGTGGTGTATCAAGTCAGAGGAGACTATCAGGCTAAGGGACAATGACTTGCCCCGTACCTTACCCGAGTTCAGGAGCTGTTGGCGGATGTCGAATACTATGACATTTCACATATCCCACATGAGAAAAAGGGAGAGGCTGACTCATTGGCTAAGTTCGCTAGTACCGGCGGTGCGCAACAGATGGGTTTGGTTTCGGTCGAGATATTAAATACCCCAAGTATTAATATGATGGAAGCTGATCAAGTACTGGAAGCGGAATCAGAGAGGGAATCATGGATGACTCCATTTAAAGATTACTTGTTGCATGGAATCTTGCTTTAAAGGAGAAACAAAAAGCGACAAGTCCTTCGCAAAGCTTCGCAGTATATTATGCAAGAAGGAACTATGTATAGAAAAGGGTTTTCCGTTCCCTTACTCCTTTGTATCGCTCATGATGAGATAAAACGTGTTCTGAAAGAAGTTCATGAGAAGAATGTGGCGATCACACTGGGGGGAAAACTCTGGCAAAGAAGATACTCCATTACAGATATTATTGGCCAACTGTAAACCGGGATGCTGCTGATTATGTGAGACAGTGTGACAAGTGCCAGATATATGCAAAGGTCCCGAGAGCTCCGCAGGTAGAGATCATGCAAATGGTCAGTCCATGGCCATTAGCTATGTGGGGTATTGACATCAGCGGCTCTTTGCCAATCTCTAAAGGCGGTGCGAAGTACGCTATTGTCGCGGTTGATTACTTCACCAAATGGGTCAAGGCGGAATAATTAGCCATAATCACAACCAAGAAAGTAATCAATTTCGTTGTTCGAAACATCATATGTCGCTTTGGTCTTCCACGAACTATCATAACAGATAATGGGACTCAGTTTGATAGTGTTGAATTTAAAGAATTTTGTCGGAGATATTGCACTGAAAAGAGGTTTGCAGCGGTCGCTCACCCTCAGGCAAATGGACAGGTTGAAGTTGTAAACAAAATTATCAAGTCTATTATAAAAAATCGTTTGGAGAAGGCTAGAGGCAAGTGGGTGGATGAAATTCCTATGGCGCTTTGGGCCTACGGAACCACTCATAATTCTGCGACCGGCCATACTCCATTCGCTCTTGCTTACAGCTCTGAAGCTGTTATTCCGGTGGAACTCGAAGTCCCTTCTCATCGAGTGACTTACTACGACCCCAAAACGAACAAAGATCTTCTCTTGGAATCCTTGGACTTTATAGATGAGAAGCGCGAGGAAGCTGATTTGAGAGCAGCTACACACCGACATCGAGTCGCCCGATATTACAAACTAAAGTTCGATCGAGAACCTTTGAAGTTGGCGATCTCGTCCTAAAACGGGTATTTCCGGCCCCGTCACATATGAATCCTACATGAAAGGACCGTATGTTATTGAACAGAGGCTTGGAGAAGGAACTTTCGAGCTAGCGACTATCGATGGCATTACACTTCCAACAGCGTGGAATAACAAGCATTTACGATGCTATTTCACTTAGAACATTTCCTTTTAATTTTAGTTCTATTTACTTTCTATATTTGCTTTAGCATTTGATTTCTCCAAATATGTAATAAGATATATTAGTTTGTTCTTTTCCATTTGATGAACAAAGACCCGAACTTCCTTTGCTTATATGACTGTCATTGCATTTTATGCTAAGTACATAATGAAACTAATTGATATCGATATATGTGATATGTGAACAGGCTCTCGGGGTTTGAAATCGATCAATCATACTAATCCCCGATGGGATCGAACAAGATGAGCTCCATTAATTTGCTCGATTAACGATTCCCACGAATGATCCGAAGGATGGGACACGCAATAGGGAACAAATGTGGCCGATAATCTGGAGATTGAAAAATTCATGCCCGGACAGGGGACTGAAACATAAATCGGGCAGATATCGAATACCTACGAAATAACTCTAAGTCTTGAGAGTGCGGACTGGAGTATAAACGTAAATTGGGCGGATACCGACTGCCCACAAAACAACTCTAAGTCCCCAGAGTGCGGACTGGAGTATAAACACAAATCAGGCGGATACCGACTGCCTACGAAACAACTTTATGTCCCCAGAGTGCGGACTAGAGTATAAATACAAATCGAGTGGATACCGACTGCCCACGAAACAACTCCAAGTCCTCAGAATGCAGATTGGAGTGTAAACACAAATCGGGTGGATACCGACTACCCACGAAACAACTCTAAGTCCCCAAAGTGCGGACTGGAGTATAAACACAAATCAGGCAGATACCGACTGCCCACAGAAAAACTCTAAGTCCCTAGAGTGTGGACTGGAGTATAGACATAAATCGGGTGGATACCGACTGCCTGCCCGCAAAACAACTCTAAGTTCCTTGAGTGCGGACCAGAGTATAAACAATTCGGGTGTGAACTGACCACCCACGAGAAAACTCTAAGTCCCCGTAGCGCGGACCGGAGTATAAACAAATTGGATGTGAACCAACTGCCCGTGGAATAATTCTAAGTCCCCAGAGTGTGGACTAAGACAAAAACATAAATCGAGCGTGAACCGACTGCTCACAAAATAACTCTAAGTCCCTAGAGCATGGACTGACATGTAAACTCCAACGGACAGATGAACGGATTTCGACTGTTCTCTATCCCACCAACTCTGACCTGAAATCGACGGGAGGAATACAAATTACTGAAGACCGGATAAGACAGCTCATTATAGCTCCAACTTAGTGTTCATTACGACTTAAGGCAACGACCGTAGGGAGGCCTTGAAATGGAGACGGTGAGTTGTTAACGGAAATTGCAATCAATAAATTACAAGTACATTGATATGGAAAGTAATCATTCAACTACCAAAATAAAAATTCACATGATGATTAATTGAAAGCAAAAACTTTTATTCACAAGCCCCAAAATTCTAGTACAAGTTATTTCAAAAAATCAGGATTCATACCCGAACACCAATGATTGAGGAAAGAAATAATTATTCAAATTATGTACAATGACATGAAGTAATGACTACTTCTTCGAATTTCTCTCCCTCTTTGGTTTTTCAGTAGTGGAGTCCATTGAGCTTCTCTTTCGGGACCCTTTGCCGCCCTTGGTCGAAATGCTTGAAGAAGAAGGAGGGATTTCGCCTAGAATCGTCCCGTCTGGTGGAATAACTTGTAGTGGTACAAGATCAAGATATTCAACTTCCACCTCGACGGGCTCACCTTTAACTTTACGCTTTGACTTCTCCTCCTCCTCGATCTACTCCCTCATACTAGTTTTAGTAGTGTGCTCCGAAGCACCTGTGATCATTACATCTTTCGATTCATCAGCAGGGAGTGATTCTTCGGGCTTATCTTCATCAAGCGCACCGATGACTTGAGCATCAGACC
The DNA here is from genome assembly GCA_030737815.1 of Allium fistulosum. Classification (NCBI taxonomy): domain Eukaryota; kingdom Viridiplantae; phylum Streptophyta; class Magnoliopsida; order Asparagales; family Amaryllidaceae; genus Allium; species Allium fistulosum. The sequence goes on from CM060906.1 coordinate 520,816,589, forward strand.
CCGGGATATCAACAGCGGCCGGGACTTTGGCCGTCTTCTCCTGCTGCTCCGTGGCGGCACCGCTCCTAAGAGTTTGGTCAGGGCCTAGAAGACCTGCAAAAATTTGTTAAAGCATGGCCATTAGTTGAAAGACATTGCACTTGGAGAACAAAAAACTTTTCAAATTCAAAGAATTTCAGTATGATACCAACATCCGATTTACTTTCTATAGTCAATGGAGTGCTTCTTCCGAGAATGGGAGATAGCATATGTGGTCCAAAGCCAGGACTGTCCGAATCATAACCAAGGTTTTGCTCCGTATCATGAGAAGATGATGGTTCAGCTACTTGGGTAGGAGAGGAACCCTTAGGATTGGTTCCAGAAGACTCAATGATATCCTCTCCTTCCTTAGTCGGTGCAGGAGCCTTAAAAAATTGAAGTTTAGTGGCGGCCAGATCAGACGGTTCATTTCCTCGAAGCACTTCTCTCACAAGTTCTTCTTCATTGAATTCTGCTTTTCCCAACTCTTCCTTCTTTATCTTGACGATGTACTCCCAAGCTTCGGCAAGTGATTCATGATATCCCTCGCCAAGAAAGCTTAAGTCATGGTGGAGAAGAACTTCACGTTATATTCAATAATTAGTGGATCTAACAAGTCCTTAATCTCATTCCTACCAGACTCGACGGCAGCCTCCACCCGGGAGTTAGCTTGTTCAAGCACTTCTTTTCTGCCCTCTTCCCGGGCTTCTTCCTTCAAAGCTTCAATCTTTGTGAATTGTTCGTCGAGCTTTATTCTCAAGCTCCTTGCCTCGATGATTTCCTTGCAGTATCTCTACGACTCCTCTTGCGCCTCAATTTTCTCCTCCCCCTCCTTCTTTAACAATTCTTCAAGCTCTTCAACGCAGTGAGCTATAACATCTTTCTCCTTTTCCAAGGAGTCATTTTATAAAGCAAGCATGTCGCCGCGTTGAAGCGCCACGTCAAGTTCCTTCTTATGAGAAGTCTCCAGGCGACTTACCGCCTCTGCTGTCTCCTTTGCATTCTTTTCGACTTCTGCAGGTTGGGTCTTATATTCAAGCAACTCAACATCTCGATGCTTGATGATATCTTTGTCGTGGATGGCCTCCAACTTGAGATGGTCAATTTCATGCTAAGGCTCTATGGAGACTTTGGAAACTTTCTCGACCAAATGAATGAAGGATTCAAGCTGAACGAATACATCGTTCACACACACTAATGAGCGTGTCCAAGAATGAAATTTATGGAGGGGAGGAATTTGGGACCATCAAAGCAGATTTTCTGAAAAGTAGATTTAAGTTCAGCTAATTTTTCTGTTATAGTAGAATCGGGAGCAGCAACCGGCGGAAGTGGACCAGAAGCGGCAAGTGGATTCTTGCCGGAGCAGCACTCACGTGACTGCCTTGAACTAGACGAGCCAAAATGTTGCTCGTGAGGCGCAGTGGCATGAGGGCCGTGATATGAAGATTTTTCTCTACTACGAGCAGGAAGGTTAGAGTGTTCGTCAAGACGAGAAGCATGAGATTGAGACTTCCGCTTAGATGAGGAAGAGGACTCCCTCGAATAATAATCTTTATCTCGTCCATCATCCTTCTCCCTACATCGTGCGGATTCAGAGTCTCGGCTTGGGCGGTGATAAGTAGAAGAACCCCGGATATGATCGAAGGCACGAGACTGAGACATTGCACCTATAAAAACCAAATAAGAACATATTAAAAGTTGTCGTACGAAAGATTAATAACAAGTGTGCAGTGGAGTGCAAGTGTTTGTGAGCGTCCTAGTGTTCCCCTCAACGGATCGGTAACTGTGGCTTTACTCATTGGAGTGCTCTCCTCTTTATTGGAAGGTTGGACGCCTTCGCCGCTTTTCGTAGGGGAGTTGAGTCCTTCGATATTAGTATTGGGAAAGTCATAGGACATTATATCATCTGGAATTTGAAGGTCGGAGAATCCTTTTAACGAACTTTCTAGTCGCTGAGAAGATGACTCCTCTCCAAGGGGAGTAATAATGAATTCTAGATATGATCCATCCTTTCTTTCGCGTAGTCGGTACACCGACTTCTTCTTTCTCTTCGGAGGTGTCTACGATTGCCCGACTTGCGACGGACCAGCCATCGACGCTTTTTTGACGCCTGCATCATCATTTCCTGGTTTATCAGCTTGAGAATCTTTGATCTCCCCCTCTTCGGAACCTTCTTGAGTCCTCTCAGTATGGGGAAAAACGGGGTTGATTGTTTCTTCTCTTCGTTCAATAACAATCTTTGGGACTGCTTGGCTTCCGAGGAGTTCGATTCTGCGGCCGTCCTCCAACAACCCAAATAAAGATAGCAACTCATCGGTTATAAGGAGTCTGGCGCAGATGGCGGCGATGGCTCTAGAAAACTTGGCACCTTCGGGACGTGGACAAACACCCGAAAGAGCTTCGGATGTTAGTATATTCAAAGAAGAAGTTATGACTTGAGTCATCGAACTTAAAAGGAAAACGGAAGTAACACTTACATCCTTCTAACCATCTCCTCGCGAAGCCGAGAGGACATTGAACGCAGAACCACTTGTGCTTAAATAAGGAAAGTTTGTTCCATGCACCTGTCAAGATTTGCAGTTTGGCGAAGGTTCAAGGAAGACATAAGAAGGACTCCCTGATCGTCTTTTAAAGTTATAGATAAATATGATGTCTTCGAGAGTCGGCGGGTGGAATAGAACATTCATGAATAAGAGGAAAGTCCCGTGAATAAATGCGTAGCTGTTGGGATGCAACTGAGTAGGGGCGATCCCAAGGTACCTCAACGTCTCCCGGACGAAGGAGTTAAAAGGTGGAACGCATCTAGCCCAACACATGAACTTGTTACACACTGTATATCCGGCTGGGGGCAAACGAGATCTATCTTGCCTCATTGGAACTAAAACATCCTCGACTGAATCCTATGGATGGAGCATAATCGATGAAGAGCACCTTTGCCGATTCGAGAAGCTTGTGAGTCGACAGGGTTATCCAGAACAATCGGACCCTCAACGGCATCAGGAGCCGGGCTGATGGTTTATGTTGGTAGAATTAGAATATCGGAGAAGAGAATAAATTGAGAATTAGACGCTTCTGGTTGTACTGTGTGGTGGCTCGAAGAATGTCTTTCAGATAGTGTGGGAGAACTTTATTTTGCTTCGAAGCCGACATGTCTCGCAGTTGATTCAGAATACATGTTGGCTGAACGCTTCATGTGTCTGAGACCTATGTCAGCTATACTCAGTAGACAATCATGATTAGAAATAATAACCTGTTCCCCTCGTGTCAAGTGTGGACTAGTGTAGTGCAGTGCAATGTGAAACAAGCATAAACAGTTTGAAATCAGAAAAGCAAGAATAAAATGATAAGACTTAGAGATTTGTCTAGGGAGAGCGTCATCGTTGACCATCTCAATCGACAAGAAGGTTGATCGACAATGAAAGCTTTAGGATCAGTTATCGGCATATTGAATTATGAAGTTTATTAGCCAATTTTTTACTTAGTTCGTATTGAGGAGTCCGGAAGTTTGTTCGTTTAGGCTTAAGTCCAAGTATGCAAATCGCATCGTCCTTAATCATCTTATATTCAGGCAAGGCAGTATAAAGTTAGGTGTTCAAACGACTTAGATTAAGTTGGTCTTTAATGTCAATACGATCCCTTTACTCCATGCCGATCCCTTACCCCAACCACTTTATGTCGATCCCTACACCTTAGCTACCAATACCGATCCCTCGTTTAATTGTCAACACCGATCCCTCTTAAAACCATCTCCTACCGATCCCTCGCCAAACAACTTCACACCGATCCCTCATGAACACATTTCCTACTGATCCCTCCTCAGTACAACATCCTACCGAACCCTTTCCTAAACCTACCCATACCAATCCCTCATCCAATATAACCTCCTCACCGATCCCTCACCTAACTTCCCTTTACCCCATCGCTGTTCAATCCATTGTCGATCCCTATCCAAATATCTCCTTCCCAGTCCTAAAACATTGATTTTCCTTCATCACTTCACAGACTGTAGCCGAACCCTCTTCTTCCTTCTCCTTCTCCTTCATCTTCTTCTCCTCTCAATCATGTTTTAGTACAACCCACCATGTTATAATCTACCTAACAGATGCACGAACTCACCCAAGCACAAGATTTGAAAGTCAATTATATTATTAAAAGGGGGTTTCATACCTATATATCTCAAGCTAAATTAGAAAGGTGAGCGTTCGTGGTTTGGATCGAAGATAAAGGAGGAGCAACTTTGAGGAGTAGGTTGAAGTCGTGTTTGAGTTAAGACTTGGGATTGAAGAAATTTGTTATCCTAGGTTCGGCAAGAATGTATGCAAGGGCAAGTGAAAATGATAAAGTAAAAGTCAGGAAGTATAGAAGTGAAGGGAAGGAAGGGAGAAAATTATAATTATATAGTGCGTGTCTAAGGAGAAAAAACCGGTCATCTTAGGTGAACTAGTCAAGGAATAGAAGAGGGATCAGCATTAGGAGTTGCCATCCCTATTCACGTGTATGCACCAAGGGATCAGCATGTCGGATGCTGATCCCTCTATCAAAAAAATGAATGGAATGAAAGACGGAAAAAAAAGAAATGGCGGACAACTGAAAAATGTTTGATGATCGTTATCATGAAGGTTTGACTGCAAACACGAGCATACAGAACACTATAAAAATTGGCAACGACCTGTGAACGTTTGAACATGTCCGGGAACCAACAACAGAAACATGCATGTGGATATGCATAGGGACAATTTAAAAGTTTGACTTCCTGAAATTAATTGAAAATGCAATCAAGCCTGAAACTCTCAAGTTCAAGATCGGATCAGATAGAAAAAGGCCTACGAGCCCCGCATAATCGAATTTGTATATGCTGGTGGAATGCTACATCAGACTTATATTATTAAAAGTTGATGAAGAAATAGAGATCAACCAGGAAGTTGGATGGATTCCTTTCTGGCAACTTAGACTTTTTCCGATTCAAAACACGTCATGTTACTCACAAGACGTACTTTGGGGGGCAAGTGTTACCCGGTACCTTGAACCGACTATATTGGACTGATCACGCAAGATAGACTCGACGGTTGTCAAGAAGGATGACCACGAAGCAATGGCTATAGGACCCAGAAATAGAGTTCAGACAGCTATACGAAGCCCGGATTGAACAGAGTTAACAAACAGACAACGCAGGATGTCAGAAATATGGAAACTAGCTTGGATGGCATAGGGATTGGCATAGTCATTTGTCAACACATATTAAATACTAGAGGGACCGGTATAGCAAAGTTGAGCACATGGATCGGTATGTCTATTTGAATTGATAATCAGCATGAGTAGTGTAATAGAGAGGTCAGCATAGGTGATAGCGCTTAGTTCAACATGACTTGTTAAAACTTGAGGGATCGGCATGGTGTTCAGGAAATGGAGGGATCGAAATACATTTATAAAGCAAGAAGGAATGACATATATCTATGAAGCCAGAGGGACCGACATAACGTTCTAAGCATTATGGATCGATGCAACGTTCTAAGCATTATGGATCTACGTAAAGTTCTAAGCATTATGGATCGGCAAAGCACAATTGAATCAGAGGGATCGGCACAGCTTATTGGAGGGATCGACAACATGACATAAATGGGGATTCGAACCAAAGATCAAGCGAAAACTCGAGCTTTACACGTCCAATCATCATGACATTTGAGATACCATCATGTTCGAGCATGAGGAAGCTGCCATAGGGATCGCTGCCCCAAATTCAACATATGGAGGGATTGATACTGATCCCTCTCCATTGAGATTTGGGCCTAGCACTCCCTATGGTGGGCCCATATGGATGAGGAGGTCTTGTTGCCGAAGTTCCAGTCAGATTGATGGTCGGCTTCACCTATAAATATAGGCCTAGGGAGTCATTCTGAGGATCTTTATGCTGTTGGTTAAATAGCACTATTATTGTAATCAACTTCCTTCATTATTCTCTTGTCTTTTGCTATCTCTTACTGTAATCAAGATTATTGTGAATCAATAAAGAGAATATTCAAAGTGGACGTAGGAAATCAATGCCGAACCACTATAAATCCCGTTGTTCTTGTTTTCTGCTGTGATTTTCTTGTTAATTTGATATATTCCTCCGTTTTAATTTAGTTTCTTCATTTATTTCACTACACAAATCTATTCTTGGGTGTCTGTGGCCAATTTGGTTGCAAACAAGGTGATTTGTATATATTTATATATTTAAATCGATTTTCTCTTCCAATTCCAAATCTCTTCTCAGATCTGTAATTCTAATATATGTATACATCCTTTTTATTCATATTTCTTAGATTAAAAAGGATTTGGGGATGAATTTAAGGTTCTACTTTAGATCTGGAGATTGGGATCACTTTTAAAAGGTGAGTGCGAAATTTAATATATTTTTTATGATTTTAGATCTATTCTGTTGGCATACATTTGATATTTATGCCTAACTCAGTTTTATTTGTGAATTGTAGGCTTAAATTAGTGTAGAAAACCGTTGCCTACATATTCTTGTTTTAGATCTAATTTAAAATATGTTTACACCTAGATCTGAAAATGTAACATCCTATATCTAGAGGCCAAAAGCTAAGCGCTACAGATGCTGCAGTCATCCATAGTATTAACTTCTGATGACAAAATACGGTAATGATAATGGTATCCATAATATCAGAAGCACATGAATATGAACAAAATCACAGATTTCGAAAAACAACATTTTGCTGATTACATTTCAAAACAATAATTCATATCCATGTTACATAATCCCTTAACATTTCCCGGGCAATGATTAAATATATCATTATAAAAATACGCCAAGAGCGACATATGACGATGCCCCCTTGGTTGATTAAAGCAATATAGTCATATCTGACTTATATACACATCGGAATCAAAACAAAATGAAACGGCAAATCCTAATTAACTATCCATCAGCTACCTGCTCGTTTTTGGATGCTTTATTCGCCAAAAGACAAAACCTGCAAACCTCAATCCCTCAGCCTACTCAAATCAATTTTGAGTACCCGAGAGTTTAAGGGGAAACAAAAACTTCGTGTTAGACATAAAGCCTGTTGTGAATAACTCTGTTACATCTCGGTTTACTGATATTAAGTGAGACCACGCCGCTTAGTAGAACGGGTTTCCCCTCACTAATATCCTTTTCAAAACATATATATTTTGCAATCCTTTTCTACAACCAAACTGGTTAATCAAACTGATTATATCAAAATAGCAATACCTTTATGCTAATAAATGGACTACCTGTCCGTAAAAAAAGTAATATGTGAACTATCTGCTCACATATAATAGCAAGGTCCATTATGCTACAAATGGACAATCTGTCGATACAACTGGACCGACTGCCCGCAAACTAGACTAACTGTCCAAAATCCAGGCCGACTGCTTGCAAAATGGACTAACTGTCTGAATTATTTTTTTAGAGTTAACCACCCTTTAATTTTTCCTTGAAAACCTTTTCAAAATGATTTAGTCCTTCAAATCATATACAAATACAAGGAAAATATATCTTTAGCTTTACTCTAAGCCATTTTGTCGTGTTATATATACTTTACTCAAAATAATGTTGATGAGATTTAATAAGGGTTATCCTTCTAAAACAAGTCAAAACCCTTTTTAACTTGAAAATACTTAGGCTACATTGCCCATTTATTACATTCGAAACCTTTGTTTAAAACTGTTAAACAACCTTTTCGAAACCATTGAAGGTAACCCCTTCGAAACCATTGGAAAACCCTTTCGAAACCATCAAATATTGCCTTTCGAAAACATTGGAAAAACCTTTCCTTTCTTTTTTCTGAAAGCTTCAAAATAACAGACACCCCCCTTTAAAACCTTTTAAATATTGCCTTTCGAAAACATAGGAAAAACCTTCCTTTCAATCCTTTCGAAACCCTAGGAACCACCCCTTTCAAAACCATTCATTAAAACCTTTCAAAACGATCAAACTCAATCCATTCGAAAGCACTTTGGGTTCAATCTAAAACATGTGGAAACCTTTCGAAACCATTCAAAAACATCTCAGTCGAAACCATTTGGATTCTCCCTTCAAGTAGAGCAAAAGGATCAGAAACCCATTAAAGTCAAAAGCATTAGTTTTGAAACCTTTTAAAACTCTCTTTCGAAACCATTTGGGTTTTACTTTACTTATAGAAAAAGGATCTTAAAAACGTTTAAGTCGAAAGCAATTGCTTCGAAACCATTTCCTAAGTAATGAAGTGATGGTGTCGAAACCATCCCTTCGAAAGCGTTAGAGAGGTGGCTGGGTTTTAGAGAAACAAAACAACCCTTTCGAAACCATCTGGGTCGAAAGGTAGAAAGACGGCAGCAAAAAGGTCTCGACTTAGTCGAAGGCAATTATTTAAAAACAGAGGCGCAACCCAATCGAAACCATTTCCTTTAAATCATTTGACTTGGTCGAAAGCTACTTAGTCAAAAGCCATTTAGTCGAAAGCAAGCAGGTGTGTTTCTTTAATTTAAAAACAAAGGACTGCCTCAACCCCTGGTTCGACTCCCTACCTTCCGTTGTCATCCAATTCATTACGTACCAGTTGTCTGATACCATATGCATTGGTTTCGACTGTGTCAGAGGCGATAGTATGGAGGCAGAACCTGGTGCCAAAAGAGACGAAACAGTGAAAAACTTGTAGCAAATAGTTCTTTTCACCTAACCCACCTTATGTGTCTAATTGTGATTGGTTGCCTCTTTCTTTATCAATAAAAAGTACCACACTTTGTCAAAAGGGCTGCTGACTTTTCAGATTTAATAATTTAAATCATTTTACAAAAAACCCCTTCTCCTCTTTTAATTATATTAAACATTTAAGTCCCATACCTTAAATAATTTTATATAACCATTAAAACACTTAGGAAAATTACATAAAAAATTCCAGAAAATCATATCATATATGTTTTCTAACATATAAAAATTTCAGACCCAAATAATTAATTATTTACCTGTAATTAATTTATAACCCAAAATACTCTTTTCTTTACTAGAAAATTCATATTAAATCCACGAAAATTCAGAAAAATCTGAAAATTGAAACCCATCTCAAAAATAATATTTATGATCTTCATAAAAATTCGCAAGGCATTTGGATGTTATTTTATAGGGTTCACCTTAAAACATATCATAAATTCAATATGAATAATCATAATTCATCAACAAGTATATATATTCATTGCATCATTCAAAAACATGGAAAATCATTGCAAAATATTCGCAATTCATATTAAAACCGAAAACACAATAAAAAAATGAGATGTAAACATTATTCACCTTAGCTTTAGAGATTATGGAGATTGAGATGTGAATAGATTTGATTTGAATTAGCTTCTTCCTAGCTTTTCTTGTTCTCTTCCTTGTTAATGGTGGTCGACCCCTTAATTTAAAATTTTGAAAATGAAATGAACGTGTAAAATTTTACATGGCCAAGGTTTGGAGGATATAGGAATGACCTCTTTCCTATTTTACCCCTCCTATATTTCATTTTAAACCTTCTTTAGTTCATTGTTGAATGGCACAGCTACCCTTAATTAAAAATCAAATCTCAATCCCCTAATCAACACATTATTTTATTTAATGCAACTAATTAAATATCCTAAATAATGTTACCAAAAATCTAGGGTGTTACAGACTCCCCTCCTTAAAGAATTTCGTCCTCGAAAGTACGATAAGGTACACAATAAATCAAACAAGAAGGTAAAACTTACCATCAAACAAGTAAGGATAAGTATCCCTAATCCTACTCTTAATCTCCCAAGTACAGTCCCTGTCATCGTCGCTCCATTGGACTTTGACTAATATGACCGTCTTGGTTCTAAGCCTCTTCTCATCTCTCGCAACTATGCGAACCAGCTTCCTTACTATGGTCAAATTCGGCTCCACCACTAAATCATCTAGCACAGTCGGTGCAATAGCAGTCTTCGGGTCTCTAACACACTTCCTGAGATGAGAAACATGAAAAACTTCGTGGACTCCTGCCAAACTGCTCGGTAACTCAACTCTATATGCGAGTTTCCCGATCCTCTCAACAATAGGAAAAGGTCCAATGAATTTCGGTGATAACTTCCCCGATTTTCCAAATCTAATCACACGCTTCCTTGGTGACACTTTGATGAAAACCTGGTCTCCGATTGAGAAATCTAGACCTTTCCGTCTCTTATCTGCATAACTTTTCTGCCTAGACCGAGCCTCCTTTATTCTAGCCCAAATGACCTCAATCTTATCTGCAGCTTCTCGGACTAAATCTGGACCAAGAATCAACCTATCCCCAGTCTCTAGCCAACAAACGAGAGATTTGCATGGCCTTCTATACAAAGCTTCAAATGGTGTCATCCCAATATTAATCTGATAACTGTTGTTATATGAAAACTTGAATAAATGCAGAAGGTCTTCCCATGATCCCCCGAAATCTAGAACACAAGCTCTCAACAAATCTTCTAAGATCTTGTTAACTCTTTCCGTTTGCCCATCAGTCTGTGGATGGTAAGCGGTACTCATCTTGTGATTGGTTCCCAAAACTTCCTGTAGACTCTTCCAGAATTCGCTAGTGAACAAAGGATCTCTATCACTAACTATGCTACTAGGAAGTCCATGTAGTCCAACTACATTCTTCAGGAATAAACTTGCCAAAACAGGTGTCGTTCTGGTTGACCTAACTGGAATGAAATGGGCATTCTTGGTCAATCTGTCCACTATGACCCATATACTATAATTTCCTTTGCTCGACCATAGCAACCCATTAATAAAATCCATGGAGATACAATCCCATTTCCATACTGTAATATCCAATGGCTGAAGCAACCCACTTGGTTTCTGGTGTTCGGCCTTTGCCTGCTGGAAAATCATGCACTGCTTTACACATAACCCAGTATCTCGCTTCATACCTTCCCAGAAGAAACTTATCTTCATATCTTGATACATCTTAGTACCTCCTGGGTGAATAGAGAACTTCGAATGATGGCATTCCTCCAAGACTTCTTTCCTTATGTTTCCTACACTCGGAACACATAATCTTCATTTCTTTCTCAACCTCCCATTCTGGTCAAGACTAAAATCTTTCAAGACATCGCTCTCGGTTCCTTCTCTTAACTTCCTGATCCGTTCAACTAATACCGGATCTTCTTCCTGTTTAGAAGCAATTCTTTTGATCAATACTGGTCGAACTTCCAAACAAGATAATACAACTGTAACTGCACTAGACCCAGCCTCGGATCTACACTGCACTCTGGAATTTGCTAATGCTTCTAAATCCGTCCACTCAGCAATCATCGCCAAAACTGCATTTTGATGTTTCCTACTAAGTGCATCTGCATCCTTGTTGCCTTTCACCGGTGTGTAATCAATCCCAAAATCATAAGCGGTGATGAACTCTAACCACCTCCGCTGTCTCATGTTCAATTCCTTCTGAGAGAACAAATAATTCAGCGACTTATGATCTGTATATAGCTCAAACTTTTCTCCTAAAAGGTAATGTCTACACACCTTCAAAGCAAAAATCACTGCAGCTAATTCCAAATCATGCATCAGATATCTGACCTCATGCGGTCTAAGCTGTCTAGAAGCGTAGGCAATCACTTTACCCCTCTACATCAGCACAGCTCCTAGTCCTATTCCACACGCATCGATGTAAACCACCAAATCTTGATTCCCTTCCGGAACAATCAAAATAGGTGCATGGGTCAATAAGTGTTTCAAACTCTGGAATGCTTCCTCACACTTATTGGTCCACACAAACTTCAAATCCTTTCTTTTCAGCTTGGTCATCGGCGCCGCTATCCGTGAAAAATCCTTACTGAACCTTCGATAATAACCAACCAACCCAAGGAAACTCTTTATCTCTGTCACTGTCTCAGGTCTCTTCCAGCTATTCACTACTTCAATCTTAGTCGGATCTACTGACAACCCTTCCTCTGAGACTACATGAACAAGAAACTTCACTTCTTTCTTCAAGAAATGACACTTCAAAAATTTCGCCTTCAGCTGATGCTGCCTCAGCGTCTCAAGCACCACTCTAAGAGAATTTCATGCTCTCTTTCATCCTTAGAGTAAATCAAAATATCATCTATGAAAACCAATACGTGTTAGTCCTTGAGATGATGGTTTTGATGACAACAACCTTAGAATAAGATTATAAAATATAAATACTAACATTATAGTTAAATATATATGTATATGCAGGATTTAACCATGCATGTATCAAGAATGAAGACTGTACAGTATAGAGATTCAAGATATCAAGATTGAAGACTCATGAGTATCAAGAATATCAAGATTATCAAGAGTTCAAAATTTCAAGAATAAGTAATTTAATTAGGAATTTTGTTAAAACTCCTAGAAAAGCATTGACATCTTAAAATCCATTTTATTCGTGGAATGGAATCCACTTCGAGCCCGTTAAAGGGATGGAACCCTTAGTTGGATGGAACCTACGAAAAATCTAGTGGAACATTGTTTTGTATCCGCTAACTTTTATTCAAATGATTTTACAAAATTATCTTGTTTTCAAAATGATTTCAAAACCTTCCTTTTAAAAAGAATCAAAAACATCTATCCTAATTTTAAATACTTTTAGCCACAAAATAATCTTTATTTTCAAAATCAAATTATCCTTATTTTTAAACTATTTTTAATAATAAATTTAATATTTATACTTAGATTTAAATATAAAATTATAGTAAAATTATATATATATTATTCTCTATATTTACTTATGTATTTTTAACTATAGTTAACTATATTTATAAAGTTTAAAATAGTTTTAATATAAGATAGAAGTAATTTTCAAAGAAAAACAAATCACCAAAATTTCCTTTGGGATGTCGACATACCGAAGATACCCATGTCGACATAGTGGCAGTTGGTTTCAAAAATTTGAATTTCAAAAGAAGTGTCTATTCGCCATAACCTTTCACGAATGGACATGGTTGTTGTTCTTCTATAAATATGGGATGTTTTCAACGAATTTTCAATCATATTTTTCTTGTTTTTACTCCTCTTCTTCTTCCACATTTCTTTATATATATTCTTACCATTACTCTACCGAAATCACCATTGAATCTAACTAGATCATTTCTGGTTTGATTCTCTATCACTATCTCAACAAGACCTCAGTGCTATTCGGAGTTATAGGCTTCTTTGTAATCAATTAAGTGAGAAAAGGTGTGATTGTAGCCTTGGAAATCAATCAAGTGAGAAAAGGTGTGATTGTAGCCTAGGAAATCAATTGGGTGAACTTGTTGCCCGGGAAATCAAGTATCTCTACCCAGAGGATTGTGAATCTGGAGTGGTGTACCTCGTGGCCTTGAAATCGAGGGTTGTAATTGTAAAGATTGCTTTTGAAAGGAAATCCGTACTTGTGTGCGAGACTGGATGTAGGGTAACTCCGAACCAGTATAAAATCCGGTGTGTTCTTTCCTTTACTGCTTTTACTTTATATTTGCATCTGTGTTTGAATCTATGATCATATCTGTGTCTGAATATTGCATACATTTGTGTTCAAATTAATATAAACTCAAAAAGAATTAGTAATTCCTTAAAACACTATACACCCCCTCTAGTGTTTATACTAGCCTTAAGATCCGTAATCCGCATTTCTCACATTTGGTATCAGAGCAAGGTTTTCAAAGTTTCATAATCTGAATTTTGAAAAGTTTTCAAAATGGTTACCAACGCTAGTACTGTTATTAACACTATTTCTATTACTACTGTTACTAGTTCATTTGTAGAAGGTCAGTCTATTGTTAGACCACCACTTTTTAATGGCAGTATCTATGCATATTGGGCATGTAGGATGAAAATATATTTATAATCTGTAGGACTAGACACTTGGAATATCATACAGAATGAATATACTAAACCCACAACTGATTTTGCACAGTGGACCGCTGAGCAAAAGACTGTTGCACAAAATAATAGAGTGTCAGTTTGTAAGTCTGCATATGAAATCTGGAAAACTTTGCAAGTTACTCACGAAGGAACAAGCAAAGTTAAACAGACCAAAATTTCCATGCTCACAAATCAGTTTCAATTATTTAAAATGAATTCTAATGAGTCTATTTCAGATATGTATAGTAGATTTCAGGATATTGTGCATTCTCTAATATTCTTGGGAAAGGAATTTTCCGAAGAAGATCAAGTCGAAAAAATCTTAAATTCTCTTACTCCAGAATGGGATCAAAAGACACTTGCGATCGAAGAGGCAAATGACATCAGTACCTTAAAGATAGAAGAATTAATTGGAAATATAATGTTGTTTGATGTCCAAATGATCGGGAGAAGAGAAAGCAAAGCATCTGAAAAGAAATCAATGGCATTCAATGCATTAACCGATGGATCAGACTCAAACAGCGATAATGATGAAGAGATAGCCTTTATGACCAAGAATTTTCGGAAATTCCTGAAATACAGAAAGATGAATAATCTCAAGAGAGACAACTATAAGAACGCTGGAAATCAGAATGTAGTGCCAAACAATATCAAATGCTTCAACTGTGATGAACCAGGGCATATCAAAAGAGACTGTCCGTATCCAGATAAGCAAAACCTTCCTATAAACAATGATTCCGTAAAGAAACGAAAACGTGATTTTACTGCTACTCTAGATGACTCAGACTCATCTTCAAGCGATGATGATCAAAAGACAGATAATTCAAATATGTGTTTCACGGCAGTTCACGACTCCAACGAATTCAGAGAAACAGACTCAAAAAAAGGTACACATTTACAATACAATTGGTTGAAATTGCATGCTTAGAATTGATTGCTTGATTGATTGATTTTGAATTGGTGTGTTGTTTGAAATTTAAATTTTTTATTTTTTATTATTATCTTATTATATTATTATTTTTATTTTTATTTTTATCATAATATTTTATGGAATATACTAATAATATTCCAGATATATATAGACATTAAAAATAATAAGAATATATATATATATATATATACATTATAATTCTTATGAAAAATAAATTATAGAAATTCAAAGACACATGTCGACATGGTCCCTACCATGATGTCGACATGGGTACATAATTTGAAATTCAAAATTTGAATTCAAATGGTTGAATTTCCCTCCACCTTTTCACTTCATTCAATTCTCTGAAAAGGCATCTTTGGACTAGAGAATATGTCCTTTGAGAATCTATTTATTCACTATCTTTTATCGCATCTTTTCACTTTCATTTTCAAATTCAAACTCTCTCTTCAAAACTTCAAGCTCTCTACTCTCTACTCTAATGGCTTCTTCAAGCAACCCTTCCACCACGAGAATTTCAAGAAAGATAAAAGAGCAACTCTTCAATGATCCGGAGGCCATAAAAGCATACATCAACTATGCTAACTATGGAAAAGTCCATCCCGGAAAGTTTGCTTTATTTTAAGATTTTTCTACTTATGAAATTGATTCTCTTTTTGCAAATAATCATGTTCTTAGTCTTATTAATGCTTCTCAAAATGATTTTGTTTGCTATCCAAATCTTGTTAAAATTTTCTATGCAATCTTAATCGAGGAGTTTATAATGGAAACGATGATGAAATTTGGAGTAGTGTCAAAGGCACTAGAATCGTTTTAAATTGTGATCTTTTGGGTACCATTCTCAATTGCAAGAATACGGGAATGGATCTTTCTAGTTTTAATATTGATGAAAATGATCGTGAGAGGTTTCATTACATTTTTGAAGGAAATGATGATTTTGAATTCAAAAATCGAAACTTTCGACTAAAAGCTAGAATTGTCAATCTTCTTTTACAACATACTTTGACCCCAAGATCTGGGAATTTTAACAATCCTACTTCAAAAGTTTGCAAAGCACTTTTTGCTATTTTTGGAAATTATGATGTTATTTGGGCGCAAGTTATTTTGGATGAACTTCGTCCCAAAAACTTGAAATGGGTGAGAATACTTTGTATCATGGAATCTATCTCACTCGGATTTTTAACTATTTTGGAGTAGATTTCAAAGGAGAAGAATGTGTTTCAAGAAAGGTTTTCAATCACTCAAATATTTCTCTTATGAAAATTCCATTTGTTTTTCAACCTTATGAGACTATTGCCGAAAAGGAAGAGCGTTTGGCTCATGAAGAGATAGAAGAGGAGGAAGAGGAAGAAGAAGGGGATGAAATGGAAATAGAAGAAGAAGGTGAAACATTCTTGGAAAGTATTGACTATCCTCCTAATCCAACCAACAAAACTCTTTTCAAAAACCAAAAGACCATTGTTGAGAATCAACGGATTCTTAAACGATCAGTTAGTAAGAAGTTGGATAAAATTTCATCCAAGATGAACAAGTTTATTTCCAAAGTAAGCAAGAAGCTTGGATTATCTTCATCTTCATCATCCTCTAACTAGTTCTATCTTTTCATTTCATGTTGTATTAGTTTAGTTTGTTTTAATGTTCATGTAGTTCTTTATGATTAATCATTGTATCACTCTATTATGCAATGAAATTGAATTCCTTTTTCTGTTATCTAGCTTATCTTATCTCTAGAATAAATGTTAGTATATTATATAAATATATATATACACACACAATTATTCACAAAATCAAAATAAGCCATCAAAATTCACTGCACCATGTCGACATCCCCTCTATGTCCATGTTGACATGTACTGGTCAGAAATGACATTTCATTTTAAATTTGAAATTTGAATAACTACCTTATGTCTATTCATTTCAAACGAATTTCTACACCTATAAATACCTATTTCTTCCAGAATTCATTACTCAATATTATTTCTTATATACTTTGTCTATCATTCTTCTCTCAAACTAAAATATGGCCAATCCAATTCATAATTTAACCGAAAATCTTGAAGAAACTCTTAATTCTTTCAAGAATATTCTTTCGTTCATTCTTCGTAACTAGCGACACTTAGAGTTGAGTCAAATGCAGATGATCAAGGAGCAAGAAAGGCATTTCTATGCAATACAATGAATGATTTCCTCCCTGCACAAGGATGATAACGAAGCACATCCTCCAGTGTCTCTCACCAATGACAATGAAAATTGGGATGCCATTAAAGCAGACCCTATTTTTGGAGAAGAAGGATGGGTGGAAGTTCCTCGTAATGTTTGATTTGATTGCTTTGTTAGATTTGAATTGTTTGATTTGATTGATTTGATATCATTTGATTTGATATGGATTGATATTTGGTGTGGATTGATATTTGTTGTACAAAACATGTATACATATGCATTGATATTTATATGATCTTTGATTAATTATCATGTTTATCAATATAATTATCTCTTAATCTATATATTATATACTCCATTGTATACTTTATTAATGCAAGTACTTTAGTACAAGAATGAGGGGGAGTTATATAGTTTGGAGTTAGTTTTTTTTGTTGATGACAAAGGGGGAGAAGTATAAAATATAGGATAGTTAGGCATAGATTAAGGGGGAGTTATTAGTTTTAGGGGGAGTCAATAGGATATAAGTAATATTTTATAAACAAAGGTTGTCATCATCAAAAAGGGGGAGATTGTTAGTCCTTGAGATGATGGTTTTGATGACATCAACCTTAGAATAAGATTATAAAATATAAATACAAACATTATAGTTAAATATATATGTATATGCAGGATTTAACAATGCAGGTATCAAGAATGAAGACTGTATAGTATAGAGATTCAAGATATCAAGATTAAAGACTCATGAGTATCAAGAATATCAAGATTATCAAAAGTTCAAGATTTCAAGAATAAGTAATTTAATTAGGAATTTTGTTAAAACTCCTAGAAAAGAATTGACATCTTAAAATCCATTTTATTCGTGGAATGGAATCCACTTCGAGCCCGTTAAAGGGATGGAACCCTTAGTAGGATGGAACCTACGAAAAATCTAGTGGAACATTGTTTTGTATCCGCTAACTTTTATTCAAATGATTTTACAAAATTATCTTGTTTTCAAAATGATTTCAAAACCTTCCTTTTAAAAAGAATCAAAAACATCTATCCTGATTTTAAATACTTTTAGCCTCAAAATAATCTTTATTTTCAAAATCAAATTATCCTTATTTTTAAACTATCTTTAATAATAAATTTAATATTTATACCTAGATTTAAATATAAAATTATAGTAAAATTATATATATATTATTCTCTATATTTACTTATGTATTTTAACTATAGTTAAGTATATTTATAAAGTTTAAATTAGTTTTAATATAAGATAGAAGTAATTTTCAAAGAAAAACAAATCACCAAATTTTCCTTTGGGATGTCGACATACCGAAGATACCCATGTCGACATAGTGGCAATTGGTTTCAAAAATTTGAATTTCAAAAGAAGTGTCTATTCGCCATAACCTTTCACGAATGGACATGGCTGTTGTTCTTCTATAAATAAGGGATGTTTTCAACGAATTTTCAATCATATTTTTCTGGTTTTCACTCCTCTTCTTCTTCCACATTTCTTTATATATATTCTTACCATTACTCTATCGAAATCACCATTGAATCTAACTAGATCATTTCTGGTTTGATTCTCTATCACTATCTCAACAAGACCTCAGTGCTATTCAGAGTTATAGGCTTCTTTGTAATCAATTAAGTGAGAAAAGGTGTGATTGTAGCCTTGGAAATCAATCAAGTGAGAAAAGGTGTGATTGTAGCCTAGGAAATAAATTGGTTGAACTTGTTGCCCGGGAAATCAAGTATCTCTACCCAGAGGATTGTGAATCTGGAGTGGTGTACCTCGTGGCCTTGAAATCAAGGGTTGTAATTGTAAAGATTGCTTTTGAAAGGAAATCCGTACTTGTGTGTGGGACTGGATGTAGGGTAACTCCGAACCAGTATAAAATCCGGTGTGTTCTTTCCTTTACTGCTTTTACTTTATATTTGCATCTGTGTTTGAATCTGTGATCATATCTGTATCTGAATATTGCATACATTTGTGTTCAAATTAATATAAACTCAAAAAGAATTAGTAATTCCTTAAAACACTATTCACCCCCCTCTAGTGTTTATACTAGCCTTAAGATCCGTAATCCGCATTTCTCACAATACGAACCTATTCAAGTGCTCTCGGAAAACCTAGTTCATCAAATCTACAAAGAAAGCCGGTGCATTAGTCAGTCCGAACAACATAACTAACCATTCGTATGACCCATATCTGGTCCTAAACGCCGTCCAAGGTATACTATCCTCTGCTACCTTGAGCTGATGGAAACCTGTCGCCAAATCCAATTGCGAAAATACCTTGGCTCCACTCAACTGGTCGAATAAAGCGTCAATCCTTGGCAATGGATATCGATTCTTTATCGTCCTCTAATTCAACTTATGATAATCGATACATAGCCTCAACGATCCATCTGCTTCTTAGCAAACACCATGGTTGCTCCCCAAGGCGAACTACTCGGCCTGATAAAATTCTTGCCTTCTAAATCCACCAACTGCACCTTTAACTCCCTCATCTCTGAAGGGGTCATCCTGCTTGGCGGTCTACTCACTGGTTCTGCTCCCGAAACCAAATCTACCAGAAACTCAATGACCCATTTCGGCAGCTATCCAAATACAGGCTCAAAAACAGCTGCGAATTCTCTAACCACGAAAAACTCAACTCAACTCATCATCCAATTCCATAACACCAAATAAGGCATACATCTCACCGCAAGAACCTTCTACGGTATAAACTATCCGATCACTACAATCTGGGTGTCTAAGAGATATTTTCCTCTCTTGGTAAAATATCCTGGCATCACCTAACCAATCCATACCAAGAATAATTCCGAAACCCCACAAAATCAAACACATGCAAACTGCAAACAAAAGTATGACCTAACAGATCAAACTCTAACTGATCACATCTCATCCCTAGAGTTGCATACCCTCCTATTGGATTCACAACCCGTAAGGAAGTAACTAAATAAGTGGGTTCTAGGTTGAGCTTATATATCAAACATCTAGATATAAAAGAATGCAATGCACCAGTATCAAATAGAACGCTAACAGTCATACCATGAATCTGAAGCATACCTCCCAAGACTGCCTTTCCTTTTCCCGAGCTGTTGGCTTAGAAGCAGTAGGCTCCAATGCGTACACCTTTCCCTTTCCATCCTTTGCGGGCTCCTTGCATAGGCTCTTATAATGGCCAATCTGGTCATAGTTGTAGCACCAGACATTCTTCCTCCCAGCCACTTCCTTAGCCTTCCCAACACGACACTCATTAGCATAGTGCCCCTTCTTATCACACTTGAAACAGACAATATCAGACTTCCCCTTCTTACCTGCTCCACCCTTTTGAGCACCTTTTTTGGATAGAACTTCCTCTTCTGATTCTGCTCGACTTGGACTTCTTTGGCTTTACACTTCTCTAGAGAATTAAGCAACTCCTCATGCCTCAAGGCCATCTCTATAACAAAGTCAGAAGGATCTCTAATATGAGGTAATGTAGCCCTGGCCAACTCAGACTTCAACCCCCTGATGAACTTCTCATTCCTCTTCATGACTGTGTCCACTGAAGCATACCCATATCGGGCCAACTCCTCGAACTTCCTTGCATAATCAAGAACTGACATCTCCCCCTACTCTAATTCAGCAAACTTCCTGATCAGAGCTGACTGTGTAATTGCTGACATAAACCTCTCCTTGAACCTTCCCTTGAAATCTTCCTAGGTCATAGTTTCCTCATCCACCGCCGCAGTCACACTATTCCACCAGAACAAAACTACTCCCTGGAGCTGCCTAGATGCCAACCTCCTCTTATTCTCATCATTGAGCCGCAGATCTGCGAAAATCCTTTTCGCAGTGCAACAACCAATTCTCTACCTCAATGACATCTTCCATTCCAACAAACGACTTCCCTCCAAGCTTGGTGTAATCCCCAATCAGCTTTGCATAATGGTTGACTATCAGAACTTCTGGAATCCCTGCTCCTGCAGCATTTCCTCCTAACACTCCGGTTGCAACTCCCGCCTGCACCATATTCTTGAAAAACTGATACATAGCTTCCATTCCAACCTACGGGACTTCGGCACCCACATTCTCTGCTTGCGACTGACCTTGACCTCTTCTCCCATTAGGCCTGGCATTCCCTTCGGTGCCCTCCCCTCCTTGGTTAACTCTTCCTCTTCTTCCTTCCATATTTGTGTTCAAACCTCATGAGATACAGAAAAATATCCTAACAAAGATAGGAGATAGTGATAAAGTGTATACTTATATATAGCAAATACAAGTACGTTATTATAGCGTTATCCCATATCCCATATCCCATTCTTACTCTAATTCCTTAGGATTATGCTTTAGAATCATTTTTAGTTTAAAGTTTTTCATAAACCATGCTTTGATACCAAGTTGTAACATCTCGTACCTGGAGGCCAAAAGCTAAGCGCTACAGATGCTGCAGTCATCCATAGTATTAACTTCTGGTGACAAAATATGGTAATGATAATGGTATCCATAATACCAAAAGCACATGAATATGAACAAAATCACAGATATCAAAAAACAACATTTTGCTGATTACATTTCAAAACAATAATTCATATCCATGTTACATAATCCATTAACGTTTCCCAAGCAATGATTAAATATATCATTACAAAAATACACCAAGAGTGACATATGATGATGCCCCCTTGGTTGATCAAAGAAATATAGTCATGCCTGACTTATATACACAGGGGAATCAAAACAAAATGAAATGGCAAATCCTAATTAGCTATCCGTCAGCCACCTGCTCGTCTTCGGATGCTTTATTCGTCGAAAGACAAAAACCTAGAAACCTCAATCCCTCAGCCTACTCAAATCAATTTTGAGCACCCGAGAGTTTAAAGGGAAACAAAAACTTCGAGTCAGACATAAAGCCTGGTGTGAATAATTCTATTACATCTCGGTTTACTGATATTAAGTGAGACCACTCCGCTTAGCGGAACGGGTTTCCCCTCACTAATATCCTTTTCAAAACATATATATTTTGCAATCCTTTTCTGCAACCAAACTTGTTAATCAAACTGATATGTGGGAATAGTTTCCATCTCCTTAGGCCTTTCAGCTTCTGAATCTACCGAACTAGGTGGACTCCCCTTTGGCTTGAACATAACGAACTCATCAAATGTGATATGTCTAGAGTGCACTATCTTCCTATCAACAAGGTTCCAAATACGATACCCTTTGATGCCTTCTGTATAGCCTAAAAATATGCCTTTATAGGCTTTAGCCTCCAACTTGTCATTTCCTGTATAGTGAACATACCAGGGCAACCAAATATATGAAAATAACTGATATGTATAGATATACCTTTCCACCTTTCCTCTGTAATCTTCCCATCAATGGCTGACCATGGAATTCGACTGATAATATGCGCTGCAGTCGACAAATCTTCAACCTAAAAGCCTCTAGATAAACCCGCAGTCAATCTCAAACAACGAGCTTTCTCCAGTAGAGTCCTATTCATCCTTTCAGCAACTTCGTTTGATTGCAGATCTCCAGGTGTAGTGAAGTGTCTCCGAATTCCATGCTACTTACATAAATTTATGAACTCCTTAGAAACAAACTCATCGCCATCACCAGATCTCAGCACCTTCAACTTCCTTCTGACATCATTCTCTACCAGTTCCTTCCAAGTTTCGAACTTCTCAAACGACTCAAACTTAGCTTTCATCACGAAGACCCAAACTTACAAGAGTAGTCATCGATAAAAGAGATAAAATACTCAGCTCCTCTAATAGTAGCTGTAGCTACTGGTCCCCAAATATCCATATGACATACTCTAGTACTCCTTTGGACTTATATCTACCGACACCGAAAGAAAACTTTGTCTATTTCCCCAATACACGCTCCTGGCAGAATTCTAAATGGTTGAAGCTTTCACCCTTGATTATCTTCCTTCTATAAAGCAACTCCAAGCTCTTCTTCGAAACATGACCCAATCTGAGATGCCAAAGTCTAGTGGCATCCAAAGCTTATGAACTATCAACTCCAACACATAACTCTCCAAGAATTGTGGATCCTTTCAGCAGATAAAGATTCCATACCATTACTCCGTTTATTGATACAAGAGCACCACATGTCACCTTCAAGCTATCCAACTCTATCATAATCCTACAACCCAAAGATGCTAGCTGACCCAAAGACAAAAGAGATTTCCTTAAACATGGGACATAGTAAACTCCAGTGATAGTGCGCACCACTCCATCGTACCTACGAATACACACCAATCCTTCTCTTAATGACTTGCAAGTAGCATCGTTCCCATCAATATAGCACTTCCCTCCTTATCTTAATAAGAACATAAATACTCCTTCCTTGGTGTCATGTGGAAAGATGCCACTGAATCCAACACCTAATGGTCTGATACATCGGAAATAGATGCAATCAGCACATCATCAAGAAACAACCTTCTCCAGCGCAATAGATGAAGAACCATTCACTTCATTTATCTTCCTCAAATCTAGAAAACCATTCTTCCAGTGGCCACGCTTCTTACAATAATGACACCTGTTGTCTCTAGACTTGCCTCTCTAACCTCTTCTAGGCTTTCTTGACTTAGAATGCCCTCTGAAATTATTCTCGTTCTTCTCCTTTCTTCCTTTCCATACGAATAGTCCTTGATTACTACTAGCTTCACCTCTTTTGCTCATAAGCTTCATTTGATCTCTCATCTCTTCACTTAGGAGTGTTGTCTTCACATCTTTTAATGTCAACGTGCTTCTACCATAGATCAAGTTGTTAGCGAATACTGTGTATTGCTCTGGAAGAGAGCACAATACCATTATAGCCTTTTGCTCCTCGTTCACATTTAATCAACAACTTTCATCTTCATCATTAAGTCATCAAAGAAGTTAAGATGTGCTTTTAAAGACGTACCTTCCAGCATCTTGTAAGTGAAGAAAGTCTTCAACAAAATTAGCCTATTCGTGAGTGACTTCTTTATATAGGGATCCTCTAATTTCTTCCACAAGCCTCTAGCGGTAGTTTCCCTGCTACTTTCTAGGATGCATTTTTACCCATGGCTAATTGGAGGGTAGCAAAGGCCCATTCTTCCAACTCCTTCCTTTCTAATTCCGAGATATCCACCGACAATGATTCTACATCAAACACAACCCGATGAACACGATTTCTTCTAGCACCACCATCATCTTCCACCGCCACTTCTAAAAGTCATTATCTCCGTTCCACTTCTCTATGGCCAGTTGCAAACCGAAAGCTATATATGAACCCCTACTTAGGGTGCATACTCCTGGGTAGGTCTAACCTAAGTTCCATCTCCATATTCTGCCATCTTATCGATCACCTTCTAGCCCTAGGCTTCAACAACAACCTTCAATGCTCTGATGCTAAACAGTTGGTGTAGATTTCACACAAATGACTGTAAATCCACCCAAATAAATATGGAAGCAATAAGATCATTGTAACAACCTGTAAATTTTAACGGTTTTTATAACGTAATTAACTGAAATTTTGCTTGAAATTAAACAATTAAATTTGATGGTGAAAATTTGATATTTGGTATGCGTCTATTTAAACATAGCAAATGGTAAATTTTCATCAGAGAATATGGAAGTAAATTCAGTAGTGTAATTTTCAATTTCAATTTAAAAATCAGTTAATTTGATGATAGTAAAATAATTTCAAAATCTGAATATTTTATATAGTAAAAATGTAAACTATTTTCTGAGCGAGACGTCGAAATTCGTTTCGTCAAATTTGGACTTCTCTAGCCCCATTTATTTTATTTTCGGCGTTTCAGCAGCATTTTCGGTAGCGAAAAAGCGAGTTTTTATAACTTGATCGTATCACTGATATTTGTGTACCATTCTCTTCGTCTCTTCATGCTGATCTCCGTAGTGTATTCTTTTGTGTGCTTCGGCATCCGGTGCACGACGGAATTAGCAAAATGACTTGCCGTATTGGTAACCGCTTTGAACCCTTTTGTTTCCCCGTCCATTTAATTATCCTCCTTGTAAAACGAAGAGACATCAGCCATCAATATTTCAGCTTTTGACTTTTACAATTCCCATCGGTTAACATATATATTGTTGTCCTTTCGTTGCCACTTTCTTGCCGTTCTCTTGAAAAAGCAAATACATATATAATTTATATTAATTCGTCTCAGGCATGCTTATTTTAATTTTCTCTGAAGCTTACTTTTCCCTCTAACCCATCGTGTTCCTTGCTGTTCCCTTTGTTTGAATATATTAATTAGTTTCATTTCCTGCCTTTTCACCTATCTACTTTTGATTTGAAAAAAATATACAATAAGCTTTTATTATATATGTTTGTATATAATTCACTGTTCATCTCCTTTCCATTTCTATTACCCGAAGCACGCAAACATTCCCTTCGCCTCTGCCATGCCTTCACATCCCTCCCACCACCATCGATCATCATTCCATAGCCCACTTACGTCCTCAACACCCCACATACACAAGCTCCTCCATGGTGCCGCCAGCCTCTATGCGAGCAGCCAAACCCAGCACGCAGACCCCAAGCGGCACCTACTTCATCACCCATCATAGACCCGCCCCGCCTAGATCCACCTTTCGATCCTCCGCCCTTCCCCAAGCATCGACCATCAACCACCGTGAGCCATGCCATCTCCACCACCCGTGTCCCGTAGATTTCCACGTCAGCCAATAATCCGCCTACATCTCTTCACCCTCCAACTACCAAGCATGAACGCCCATCAACCCGTCACCTCGCTTCAGATCCCTTCCTACCATTATCGAGACAACCTACACTGACCACAACCTTGCTCCGACCCTACTTGCAGCCACCTCACCAAACATAGACCCAAACCCGCTAGGGTGCCGCCATCCTTCGACCTACACCACACCGAACCCCTCACCTTGCATCGGCCACAGCCTCCGGCCTCCGCCCTGACTCCAACACCACACGCCAAAACCCCGACCTCTTCCTTCCCTTTACCTGCCTCAACCCGCGTCCGTGCCTGCTACTCTAAAAAAGAAGGCAAATTTATACATTGTTTTATATTTTAAATCCTGCTCTCTTTCCACCCGAGCTATCTCACGCAGTCATGCAGCCTTCCTCCAATCTATGTATACGTCTCGTATATAGGTTGTTCTTTCTATATATTGTTCTGTGCTTTTAATATAAACTTATATGCATGGCATATATTGGTTTATTCAATTCTAAGTTTATGTGTGGATATATATATGGAAATTTTTGAAAGGTAATAATTGTTTATGTTATCCTACCTTTTGGCAAGGCCGTGACACCATGGAATTGACTAGTAACCAATGGCGGCCTGTCCTAGAGATCAGTCATACATAGGCTCACTATGGATATCGACGAATTTTGTCCGAGTCCGGATCGAGCCAAAATTGGTAGGACATGACAAGCTAAGCCATGAGAGTCAACGTTCCAAATCTCAAGTCAATCCGAGTTCCTATGCTCAAGTTATGAACGATACAAAATTGGATGAAAACCAATCACCGGTCGACTCACTCCCTTCGACTCGCTCCCTTCGACTCGCTTCGCAACCATCAGAAGCGGCATCTTCGACTCGCTCCGCTTCGCATCCCTCAGATCCCTACTTCGACTCGCTTCGCATCCACCAGAAATGACTCCTTCGACTCGCTCCCTTCGACTCGCTTCGTAACCATCATAAATAATAACTTTGACTCGCTCCGTTCGAACCACTATTCGACTCCATCAACTTCGACTCCATTGGCGAAGCCACTGCTCGAATCTATCAGGACGCTCCATTTCGACTCGCTCGACCAGTGCACGTTTCGACTCGCTCAATCTGGGCGCACATCGACTCATTCAATCGATGTACGTTTCGACTCGCTCGAGACAGCATCAAAGGTAGAGTGATCCAAAGACTCAAAGCGCCACGTCACCGAGTCGAACAGAAGCGAGTCGAACCAAACAGCAGCCGAGAATCGCAATTCGTATCGATCATATCTCCTAATCTACAAGTCCAAATGCTATGAAATTTTCACAGAAGACTACGTCCATGCTGAAGAATGTCCATGCCAAATTTCGATTCCATTGGATGAAATCTTGATCGATACGAAATCTGTTCGTATCGATCACGGATCGGACCGAAACTTCATGGGCTTGGGCGCGCGGGCCTGGTCACGTGCCAGAGAGGTTCTCCCGAAATCTGAGCAAGATACTAGCCTTCTACACCTATAAATAGACCCCCAAAGCCAACATAAAAGGGGTTCTTCTTCTTCTTTGAGATCTTCAACACCCGGACTCTGCCGGATCCAGATCTGGACTCCATTGCTGCTGCTACCAACGAATTCCACTGCTGCAAATCATAATTACATGCTCTAATTCATTGAATTCACTTGTAATCGTCAAAGATAGATCAATAAAGCAAACTACTTCAAAGTGGACGTAGGCAAGATCGCCGAACCACTATAAACCTTGTGTCTCTGTCTATTTCTTTCCGTTTTAAGTTTTTTATTCTTCACCTTTTATCCTCTACATTACTTAGATCTGAGATCTGTGATAACATACTACTAGTTTGTGTTCATACACTGGTGCTTTCACGATATTTGGGGTTTGTGCCCAATTTTGGGGCAAACACTTTGGTGCTTTCACTGGGAAGGCTACTTCAGGAATCCTATCATTTGGAAATTGAATTTGAAGGCTTAGAGAATTCAGATCTGAAAAGCTATGACAAGACAATCAAATCGAAGACAAAGGCCAGAGAGAGATCAGCATGAAGGGAGTCAAGAGGCTTCCTCAGGTGCAAATCAGACATCAATCTTCATCATCAGGGATGAGATAGAGACAATGATGAAAAGACAAGAGGAAATGATCCAGAACTTGCTTCTTCAGATTGGTCAACTTGGAGCGCAAAATCAAGGAGCAACCAAAACTCAAAATGGAGTAGGACCATCTGGCACAGCCCTAGAACTAGGGGGCACTTACCCAGAGCATGTTGACCCGATCCCAGGAGCAGTACCAGGAGGAGATGCGCAGCGCGGCGTTGATAGAGAAGCGAATGCTCGTTCAGGAGAGCAGACTCTAGGAATCCCTCGTGAACTCGGGGGGCAAATCGGAAACGACGGACAAGGACTACAACTTGGAGATAATGACAGATTGGCGGAGATGGTCAGACGAGCCATGAGAGGCGGACTAGTGAATAGAGATCTGGAGGATGTGAATAGGAGTCCCTTTGCTCCTACGATCAGGCAAGCCAGGAACCCACCAGAATTTAAGCTACCAACATTAGAGACGTACGATGGAAGGACAGATCCTGTAGTACATCTAACACGATACATGAGGCATATGGAGGTGTTGGGGGCATCAAAGGAGGTCATGGCCCGGTGCTTCCCATTGTATTTGACAAACATCGCAGCACTATGGTTTAGGCAACTGGAGAATGGCTCTATAGGAACATGGACCGATTTGACTGAGAGGTTTATGAGGCAATTCAGAGTTCACATTTCAAGACCCAAGAATGTGATGAGTCTGGCAGCACTGAAGCAAAGAAGCGGGGAGTCTTTGAGGAACTTTCTGATGCGATTCAATGCAGCGGCAACATCAGTGGATCGACCCGATCCATCCATGGTTTTGATGGCTGCTGTATCTGGCATAGTTGATGGCACAGAATTCAAGAATTCATTGACAAGGGATCCACCCATGGATCTGGGAGAATTTTATCACAAGGCTGAAGGATTTTTACGATTAGAGGATGCAAATGCTGAAAGAGAGGAAGGAGAAGGAGTTGCTGTTTATGAAGTCAAGAGTGAAAACCCTCCCAAAAAAGATTCAGGCGACGATAAAGGGAAACGAAAAGCTGAGGATAATGGCGATGGACCGGCGCGACCACGAAAGGAACCGAGATTCACCTCTTATACGGAGTTGAATGAGACTTTGGAGCGTATCTACCAGGATACTAAGGGGTAGATTCCCTATCGAAGACCGATGAGAAGGGATCCAACCAACAATGAAAGAAGATCCGACAAGTATTGCCTATTCCACGAGCAGAACGGTCATAACACGAATGACTGCAGACACTTGAAGGATGAGGTTGAGGGACATATTCGGAATGGTATGCTATCATAGTATGTAAGAAGGGGAACGACAACGTTGGAACGGGAGCGACCACCACCTTCACCTGCTGGGGATGGCTCAGGATCGCGGCGTCAGCTTATCATTAGTTGATTGGGGTAATGACGAATAAGTAGTAAACTCCACACCAACTCGATTAAG
This sequence comes from Allium fistulosum, assembly GCA_030737815.1. Taxonomy (NCBI): domain Eukaryota; kingdom Viridiplantae; phylum Streptophyta; class Magnoliopsida; order Asparagales; family Amaryllidaceae; genus Allium; species Allium fistulosum. The sequence continues at coordinate 520,845,772 of CM060906.1, forward strand.
TCATTTACACATGTACAGGACCGCGAATGATCCTCAAGCATGCTCTGATACGACTACTAATCGTAACGGTGTAGGTGTTTGCACTTTGACGTCCCTGTTTTACTTTTATTTTCCATTTCCAATATTTGAACCTGATTTTGTTGAACATTTTTGTTGAACATTTTTGTTGAAAAAAACTCATTTTGAATAAAAGCATGCCATTTGTGATACCATGACGGCTAAGCCACTTACACATGTAAGGGATCGCGAACGGTCCTCAGGCATGCTCTGAGACGGCGATAAACCGCCACCACAAACAACTCAGAAACTCACTCGAACGTGAAATCTGACATTGATGATACTAAGTCCCTCCCCGGGCACACTTATTCCAGAACGGGAACGGTCACAAACCGCCTCGAACAGCACCCCGACCGCGAACGGTCACAAATCGCCTCGAACGACACCCGACCACGAACGGTCATAAATCGCCTCGAACGGCACCCCGACCGCGAACGGTCATAAACCGCCTCGAACGGCACCCCTACCGCGAACGGTCACAAATCGCCTCGAACGGCACCCGACCGCGAACGGTCACAAATCGCCTCGAGCGGCACCCCGACCGCGAATTGTCACAAATCGCCTCGAACGGCACCCCGACCGCGAACGGTCACAAATCGCCTCGAACGGCACCCGACCGCGAACGGTCACCATTCGCCGCGAACGGCATCCGACCGAGAACGGTCACATATCACCTCGAATGACATATGATCCCGAACGATCGTCATTCGTGGTCAAATAAAACTATCAATTCCTTTGCAGGTCATCAATAGGATATGAACATCCAGCTCATGGCATTACAAAGCAACAACTTTCATCGAAGAAACGATAGCTATTCAGAGTAAAGATTGCAGCATTTCAAAGCACATCATGTTACCACAAGACGTACTTTGGGGGGAAAATGTTATCCCGCCTTTTAGCAAGGCCGTGACACCAAGGAATTGACTAGTAAACAATGACGGCCTGTCCTAGAGATCAGTCATACATAGGCTCACTATGGATATCGATGAATTTTGTCCGAGTCCGGATCGAGCCAAAATTGGTAGGACATGACAAGCTAAGCCATGAGAGTCAACGTTCCAAATCTCAAGTCAATCCGAGTTCGTATGCTCTAGTTATGAACGATACAAAATTGGATGAAAACCAATCACCGGTCGACTCGCTCCCTTCGACTCGCTCCTTTCGACTCGCTTCGCAACCATCAGAAGCGGCATCTTCGACTCGCTCCGCTTTGCATCCGTCAGATCCCTACTTCGACTCACTTTGCATCCACCAGAAATGACTCCTTCGACTCGCTCCCTTCGACTCGCTTCGCAACCATCAAAAATAATAACTTCAACTTGCTTCGTTCGAACCATTGTTCGACTCCATCAACTTCGACTCCATTGGCGAAGCCACTGCTCGAATCTCTCGGGACGCTCCATTTCGACTCGCTCGACCCGTGCACGTTTCGACTCGCTCAATCTGGGCGCACATCGACTCATTCAAATGATGTACATTTCGACTCGCTCGAGAGAACATCAAAGGCAGAGTGATCCAAAGACTCAAAGCGCCATGTCACCGAGTCGAACAGAAGCGAGTCGAACCAAACAGAAGCCGAGAATCGTAATTCGTATCGATCATATCTCCTAATCTACAAGTCCAAATGCTATGAAATTTTCACAGAAGACTACGTCCATGCTGAAGAATGTCCACGCCAAATTTCGACTCCATTGGATGAAATCTTGATCGATACGAAATCTGTTCGTATCTATCACGGATCGGACCGAAACTTCATGGGCTTGGGCGCGCGGGCCTGGTCACGTGCCAGAGAGGGTCTCCCGAAATCAGAGCAAGATACCAGCCTTCTACACCTATAAATAGACCCCCAAAGCCAACAGAAAAGGGGTTCTTCTTCTTCTTTGAGATCTTCAACACCCGGACTCTGCCGGATCCAAATCTGGACTTCATTGCTGCTGCTACCAACGAATTCCACTACTGCAAATCATAATTACCTGCTATAATTCATTGAATTCACTTGTAATCGTCAAAGATAGATCAATAAAGCAAACTACTTCATAGTGGACATAGGCAAGATCGCCGAACCACTATAAACCTTGTGTCTCTGTCTATTTCTTTCCGTTTTAAGTTTATTATTCTTCACCTTTTATCCTCTACATTACTTAGATCTGAGATCTATGATTACATACTGCTAGTTTGTGTTCATACACTGGTGCTTTCACGATATTTGGGGTTTGTGCCCAATTTTGGGGCAAACAGTTTAATAAGTATTGGTTTCTAAAAGTTGTGTGTATATATATATATAAATATAGTTATCTGTTTGTATAAGTTTATAGTAGTATACATATATAATATGTTGTATATTAGATTCTGTTATTTATAATACATAAGTTTATATTATTTTATATAAAGAGAATTTGGTATAGTGCAGTTGCTGTTGTTATATATATATACGGTAAAGTAAGTTTTTATATATATAGAGTTTGCATAGTGGCTTGCTTATTTTTTTGTATAATAATAAAGTGAGTTATCTTGTTTCAAAGATGAGAAAAGTTGTATATATAATATGTTTAAAGTGTTTAGTTAAATCATGTTAATATTTTTAAATAGATTCTGAAATATATAGTACGTTTAAATATTTATTTGAAGAATTTTGAAAAAAATACGTGTTATATATCATATGTATATATTTTGTTCCATAGAATCTAAGTTCAATTTGCTTTGTTTCGCCACTGTTCAGATTTACAACAGCAGTTCCAACCTTGTCACTGTCCCGCTTGTTCGATCTGTGTGCTTGTTTATGTCTATTCGCTTCCATTCTCGTTCATCTCTCTAGCCTCGAAAGGTGAGCAATCACTCACGATTAGCATTCTTATATTTATTAAATCTAAATCACTTGAAATGACCATTGAAATTGCTGTTAAATTTGAATTGTTAAGTTATTTAATTGTTAAGTTTGATATGCCATTATCTGTAATTGTTCACCTATGATATATGACACCATATCATGTTGTATATATTATATTTAATTTGTTACTGATGATATATGCCTGTTGTTGATATGTTATATTATTATCATATTTGTTCTCACTCTGCAAGTTCCCTGTTAGTTTAGAAATCCCTATGGGTTGAAATGATACATACCCAAACGATCTTGTAGAATAAGGGAAAATTGTTATGGGTTGAAATGATAAACCCAAGCGATTTTCATTTATTTTGAATTTTGGGATTGTGGGTTGAAATGATATATACCCGTAGATATTTAAATTGCGGATTGAAATGATAAATATCCGTATCACTTGACCATAGATAGAAAATTATATACGGACACCGTTGGTCTATATTTTGAAATGATTCCAAAGTTTTGAAGGAAGGATTTTATTAAATATTGATTTTTAAATATAATATAAAGATATTTTATTTGTAAAATTAGATTTTTAAATTTATATGTTTGGAAATTTAAATTTATAAGTTAGTTTTGAAAATATAGATTTTAAGATTTTACTTATAATATTATTATTTTTAAATATATAAAATAAGATTTAAAATAGATTTATTAATAAGATTTAATTTGATATAATTTATTTAAATAAAATTTAATTTAATTAGTATACCTATATATGCTTAAATATTTATTTAAAATTTACATTAATATTTTAAATAGATTTTTGTAATAAATTTAAATAAATAGAGGTTGGAAAAAAATAAAGTAAAATTGACTTGAAATTTAATTGGTTAATAATTGAATTTAAATAAGAATTTATTTGAACTTATTGATTTTGAAATTTGAAAGGTATGACTTATAACTTGATTTGATGAAAAGTGATTTAAATGAATACTCTCAACTTTAAATAAAAATTAAGACTGAATATTTAATATTGATTTAAATTTGTAAATTGAGATTTTATTTAATTGTTATTAAAATTATTAAGTGAATATTTTCCAATTTGAATAAAATTAAAATTGAATGTTGAAATACAAATGAAACCTATATTGTAAATGTTTGAATATTTAAACTTTGAATCTTATGGGAATGGAACTGATAGTTCAAAACCTAGATTTGAAATCGATATAAATTGAAATGGTTTATTGAGAATTTGAATTGTTAACCTTTTTAATTGAAATTGTGAAACTGGGATTGATTAAATTGAATTTTGGATTTTAAGTTGACTTGAATCGATTTTTGAAATTGGAGGAAACAAATCTTATTATATAAAGTATTTTTAATATATATATATATATTATTTTAACCTATGAACTATTTTAATATATAAATTATTTTAATATACAAACTATTTTAATTTATAACTATTTTAATATATATACTATTTGAAATATCTTAACTGTTTAAGTGGGAAGGGTTATGATTTCAAAAGTGTTATGATTTCAAAAGTGTTATGATTTCAAAGTGTTATAATTTTGAAAGTGCTACGATTCTGGAAATGCATATTATTTAAAGTGAATAATGATATCGAATTGATATGGTTTTGAAATGAATATGATATTTTGATATGAAGTATGAACTATTTGAAATGAAATGATCACGGTGTGAAATAAGCGTTTGGTTGTTAAAGAGACATGGATCGCATATTGTTATACTCTCTACCAATACCAAAAACCACTTTAACAACTATGTACGTGGTGGAGATTCCAAAACAAAGTAGGATGGTTTGGTGATGATTCTATATGAGGTATTTACGTAGCCCTGACTCCCGCGAGTCAGCTTGATGTGGCTAAAACAGGAGCCATGCCGGGCCAAGTGAGGTCATTCCTCCCATCGGACACATTTCTTCGATACCATTCTATTACTTTGTGATTTGATTGGGTGCACCTTTGATTTGGGAGTGTGTCACGAGGTGGGCGGTAGTAGCTGCTATGCGTTACCACCAGTCTGGATTCGCAAACGGTATATCTACCCTGGCATTGCCTTGCGTGCCTTGTCACATGCCCTATCACGCCTTCTACAAGTTTGTTTTGTACCATACCTATGTGGTGTCCTTTGGGTAAACCACCGGTTTGGTGGAGCATACGGCAGTGTATAAACTACGGGAATATATAAAATGTGTTAATGGGGATATGGGTAACGCCTTAACGCTACTTTAATAGTTTACTTTACTATAGACATATTATAATAGCGTATATTACTACATAGTAGATAGTTCCACGGATCCTTAGAGGATGGAAATCCCAACTATCCTTTAAGTTACTTGTATTTCAGTTGAGATTTCACTTGAGTTGAATTTACTATATAAGAATGTTAATCCTGACTCGAGTGTTTTGTGTTTTGCTTTATGCTCGGGTCACACCGAGTGTCACAGCAATTGAGACTCACCTATGGAGATTGGAGCTTTGTTTGAAGATCTATCTATCCAGCTTTCAGTTATTTCAGTTTATTCCAGCCTTTTATGTACAGACTTGTTAGTCGCTTATGTATTAGAGATTCATTTGTATTTGAGATTCTGTTGTATTTTGTGTTAGACTCCGATGTTTTATAGTAGCTTCATGAACTACTATCTATCTATTTCCGCTGCTTATTGATTATTGTATATTACTCTGTCTGTGATTCTGTGATTGATTTATTCACTATATATGCTGAGTTTTGCCAAAAATAAATTAACAATCTGTTGTTTTGAGCAATTCAAGTCCGACATGTGCAGATGCGAATGGTTCGAAATACCGGGTCGTTACAATCATGTTATAGTGCGATAAAAAAACAAAAAAAAGAATAAAGTAGCAATCATAGAAGAAAGTAAATAGAGAGTTCACATACGAATTTATATTGGTTCCACTATCGCGAGATAGTACATCCACTTTAGGGAGAGGATATTTTATTATTTCTAAGAAAAGAGAATTTTAAAAGATCGATCATGGGGGCTAAGAAGAAGAATAAGAAATATAACTTGAGATGATGATTCTACTCATGCTACTCTGCCTTTATATAGAAATTATTACTTGGGGTTGAATTAATTGGTTTATGGTCATAAGTCAATGCCTCAACAATTCTCCTATTCATACGGGAAATTTTTATCCATTTGATTTTCTAGTTTCTCCCAATTTACATGCGCCTGATAATATTCCTTCTTTAAGCAGCTAATTAGGAAATTAATTGATTACTTCAACCTTCCAAATAATTCTTCTTCTCTTGTAGGTAATTTATTTCTCTCTTTAGTGCTTTATAAAAGGCAATATATTTGAGTAATTATCTCAAATATCTTCCAAACCTTCTGCAACCGGAAATATTGTACCACTAAAATCAAATTCCAAATCTTCTTTTGTATGAAAACATTATATCACCAAATCTAATAGGATCAAAAATATAAAAAAAGATGGAAAGATAAAAGTGGTGGTGTGGGTGCAGAAATCCATACTTGTGCAAAAAGTTTCATCAAAACAATAGGGCCCCTTTTGAACATCTTCGTCAAGCATTAGTCTCTCTTCGAGTAATGAATAAGTCTATCAGTTTTTAAAAAACTAGGATGACTAGCTAAAGGAGAAGGATAATGTAAGTAAAAAAGAATCTCTCTCCCATAAAAGACAAAATGAAGAAAAAAATAAAAACGACAAAGGCAGTCTTGGGATTTTGAAAAGTAGGGATAAGGTCGTCTAAGTTGGAAACGTAGAAAAACTGGTCTTCCCAACTTTGAGTCTTATGAGGCGAAATAAAAAAGAGGGATTTTATGGCTTGGATAAAGTGGAACCCATCTCTACTTGTGTAACGCCAACTTTAAGCCCACGTTAACAAAGAATATTACTAAGTAATATTGTCTACTAATGTAGAGAATAAGGCTGGTTAGGAACGACGATCAGTATTTATTGCTTTGGGCTAACACTGTCGCATTTTGCACTTTTTTCTGAATAATATAATATTTGTGAACACTCTCAGCACAAAGTAATAAATACGTTGGCTCTAAATAAAATTCAAAACAACATACCATATATATCACAGAATCAGATAACACAGCGGGAAATATAATACTGTGAGTCTACAAAAGAGAGATCAAACCCACATATATACAAACAGACTACACCACATCTCAAAAATATACATGATAACTAGAGTCACTGTCTCATAAAAAATGCATATCAGATAAAGGTTGACTACATAATGTACGCATGACATAGCTAACTATAGATACATAATAGTCTACTCCTTAAAGCTAGCATAAGTCCAAAGTCCTAAAGTCCTGGTACCTGATAAGTCTCAGTCTGACCTGAGCATAAAAATAACACCCGGATCAGATTATCTCTAATATCAAAAAAATGTGAGATCAAGATAACAAGTTTATAGAATATACATTAATAATAACAGTTTATGGTTACTAGTGTAAAACATACATAAGATCTCAGCAATCATTAACATAATTTATTCACAATGTCACAAAATGTCATCTCATGCCAAACAACGGCAATCATCTCAAATAGGAGGAATAAGAATTTCATGGAAATCACAAAACTAATACAAAGACTAACAAAATGGAATCATATCATGAAAACAATAAAAATCATACGACCGCATAAAAGCAAGTCACTAAGTGACTGCACGAAAGCAAGTCAAATACAATTAATGAATTTTATAGCTATCTATTTACCAAATGAATATTCTTAGTGCAAAATGCTTTCTTCCAAGTGGAGATTGATATGAAAAGCTCCAGGAGTTTAGCTCGCTAAAGTCCTACGGTCCAAAATGTACCCAATGTCCATAATAGGTGTAACTTATTTATCGCACTGCTAAGGTGCCATACCCACTAACGGATGGCACAATTGTTATGACATCAAATATAGCCCGCGGTACAGACTACTGGCTCGATGGTATAGGACTAGAACTAGACGAATACTAAGACTCGGGGGGCGACCACCGCAGTCAAGCCATTGAGTGAATAACTAGCCTCAAGGTCAAGCTACTAAATGCACTAACGAATATAGCGAATTATAATTAACACGCTTCACTAAGATACTATTTTAATCCCATGGTGTCGTTTAAAATCTTAGTAGTAACTATCAAAGTGAAACCTGTGTTCCATAACTACTGGGTGCTGCAAAAGTATTTACTATTAACTGGTAAGTTTCACTACATACTAACACTATGCTAACAAGTCAAATATTTAAACAACAAAGTGATAATTAACGTCCCATAACCACTTATTATTACTAACTTGTTTAAACAGAATTCTCATCTCAAAACAAAAGAAATACTTAGCTTAAAAGCCAAAATTCCATAATCTATTGATTAAATCGACACAACAAATAATTTTTCTCTCTCTTTTTAACCAAATTATTCAATTCAACTCTAAAACTGAGATTTCTGAAATAAAATGCTAATATTGTTTTATATAAGCTAAGAATGAATTTTAGAGCTAAATTATATACATATAACTATAGTTTCCATTGAAATCGATTTATAAATCGCTTTTAAAAATCATATATATAGTAGTATTATCTTTCTTATCAAAATAAAGTGTTAATCACAATTTAAATCAGTTTATATAGTAATTTATAACCAAGAAAAGCAAACAAAATGATACAATCAAAATACAATGAAACAGGGTCGAAATCCTGGAAAGAATGCTCCAGTTTTATTTCGCAACCGGTCCATCGGTAGACCTCACTTGTGGATCGGTGATGCGAATTCTTCTGGAGCTTCGCTCCAGATTTCATGTCCCCGTCTCCGACGATGGTTTCAGCAATCTCAAGCAATGTTTTAAAATATTTAGTATTGTAATTTCAATGCAATACACATATATAACATCAAGGAACTAGTATGCAATCATAAGCAAGCAAATCAAATACTAAAACTTACATTTGCTATAGGGTTTTTAGTTTATTGTGATATTAATTAGTATCAACAACATAGATTAAGCAACATACAAACAATTATACTCAGGTTTACTTACTAATTACATGTCGTTCATAATTTAGAGATAACTGTGAGAATGAATATCTCACCTTTTTCCTTAGCTAGCCCTAATCAGACAACTACAGCCTTCTCCTTCTTCAATCCTTGTCAAAACCCTAGAACAACAATTTTACAAATAAGGCACAAAAGATCAAAACCCTAACCAAAATCAGAATTTGAGAGTTCTAAAGCTAGATATAGATAGGATAGACTTACCTTGAATTTATTTGAATTTATAGAGATTTATTTCTATTTGTTTGAGAGGATTTTCTAAATTTTTTCCAAAGAGGAACTTAGAGTTTCTCGTTCTCTGTTTGAGTATCTGAGCACTTAAACATACTGGTTTGAGAATGAGAAAGAAATGCTTCTTTCTTTTCTTTAGTAAATGGGCTTGACCCAATTAGTTTCTAATTACTAATTATATTAGTCTAATGCATTTATTACCCCCATTTTAAAACAAAGCGGTTCCTCTTTTATTTGTTAATCAAATCGTTTTATTACTTTTACATGTTTTAACTCTAACTAGTTACTAATTTAGGAATTAAATCCAACTCTACATATATTAAAAATACACTATTTTTAGTTTTAAAGCCAATTCAACTCTTATTAAATTCTCATTTATTCAACATGAATAAGATTTCAAAAATGAACAAAAGAGCAGTTTACAGTTTAAAAACACTTATAATAATTTTACAATGATTTCATCTTTCACTATTTATTTTAATAAAATTAAAATACTCGTTTAAAATGAGAAATATTATTATTTCACTAATTTTACATTTATTTCAATAAATCATTTCAAAACAATATTTTTTGTCCCCTTTAATTGCACAAAAACCAATATTTGCCTTATTTACATTAATTAAAATTATAGACCCCCTTAATTATTCTTAGAATAATTATTACAAAATTTGAATCAAGATAATTATAAAAACTGGGTTGTTATAGAACTCCCATCCTTAAGAAATTGTGCCCTAGCAATTTTATATTGGAGAAAATTCTATAACAAAGCCAGCTAGAATCAAATGAAGGCGAAAAATTTAGAAAAGACACATACCCGATTAATGAGCATTATAAAATAAGTCGGGATACATCCACTTTATAGACTCTCTAGTCTCCCAAGAGTAGTCTGTAGGATTTGCTGACCATTGAACCTTAACGAGCAGAACCTCTTTGCTTCTAAGTCGCTTTACCTCCGAAGAAATAATGCGAATAGACTCACGAACATAAGTCAAACTAGGAGAAATATCATGTTCTTCGATTTACTGAGGTAAAAGAATGGAATCTAGATCTCAAAGACACTTGTGAAGCAGGGAAACATGAACGTGTATCCCAAAAAGATGAGCAGGTAAAGAAACACGATAAGCTAACTTGCCAATACGTTCAGTGGTTGGGTATGGTCCAATAAAATGAGGAGCCAACTTTCCAAATCGACTGAAATGCATTACTTCCTTTATTGGAGAAACACGAATGAACATAAGATCACCAATACTATACTCTACTTTTCTCTTACGATCCGCATAAGACTTTTGCCTATCCTAGGACTCCTTAATTCTCTTCCTAATAAGATCAATCTTCTTAAAAGATTCTCTAATAGAATTTGGTCTTAAAACAAACTTTTATCCTATCTCTAACCAATAAGACGGTGAAAGGCATGACCTTCCATATAAGGCTTCGAAAGGGGCCATACCTATACTCGATTAGAAACTGTTATTACAGGCAAGTTCAACAAGATAAATACGCTCTTCCCAACTATCCTCGAAATCAAGAACTGTAACAACCCATATTTTTTCGATAATTAAAAATATTAAATTTAATAGGAATTTATAATTTAATGTTGGAAGAAATTAAAATATATTATTTATTTATGAGCAAAATAATTAGAACATAATTTAATAATGTTGTTTGAAGGTTATTGACAGTTATTTTAATGTAATTTCAATCAATTAAAATAATTGTAAAGTTAATTTGGTTATAATTGTAAATAAGGAATAAATTAAATGTTGGATTTAATATTCAAGTTATATGTTATAAATTAGAATAGGTTTAATAAGGAATATGAAATCAATTAATTAGTATGTGTAGTTATTAGCTTTGTTTGTAAACAGTAAACATAGAAATGTGTTTGAATTATTAATGTGTAATAATTGGTTAATTATCATTTCATTATTTAATCCGTTGAAATTAATATGGAAATCAATGTGAATTAATATAATTAAATATTGCAGTTAATATGAATTAAGATGAAATTGTAGAATATGAATGTAATAAAAGGTAAACTAATGTTAATTATATCCATATGATATTTAATGATTTAATAATAAAAGTGAGAATCAAAATATAAGAATTTGTTTGAAATTTAATTATAATCCACTAGAATTTTATTGCAGTTGCAATTGAACTTGAAATTCATGTAATATTTAAATAGTGGATTTAACATGGAAATTTAATTTTAATAGGTTATTAATTTTTATGTAATAAAGAATGATAAATTTGTTAACTTTTAATTTTGAATTTGAAAAGTGATTAAATTAATTTAATAATAATTTTTTTGATTAACGTGAAAATTAGCCATTTTAACCACTGTCCTGGATTTCGACGAAACCAGTTTCATCGGATCCATAATAGTAAATTATTGTAGGATTTCAAGTTTCGTAGCGATCAGACTTGTTGTTTGATCGTGCGGGCTTGAAACGCGTAGAAATCGATTTAATAAATTCAATTAAAATAATTAGATTTTAAAAGTTAACTTCTGTATACAATGTAATTTGGGTTTGAAACTAGTTCCATTGAGTTTAAAAATGTCGAAAATATCTATTTCGATATATTAGATGACCTACTTTCGTTTCGAAAACGGAACGGGATTTTTGAGTCATCGTTATCATTTCGACCCAATTCGATTTGTCCATTCATTCTTATATAGCCTTGTCTATATAAATAAATTTCTTTTCTGAAACCCTAATAGCTTTTTTCTTATTTATGTATGTACATTTCCATATGCACCTTCCTTCCTTCCCAATGGCAGAAACCCTAATTCCCAAATTAAATTTCAAATCAAAATCAAATCGAAAATTCAAACTCCTCAAACCATAGCAAATTATATATCGTTGGAAAGCTCTCGACGAGCGCAATCTTCTGCTGTAATTCATTTTTCGATTTGATGCATCATTTGGCTAGAAAATGATGAAGAAGCTCGGCTGTCCATATTAGGGCTTGCGATTTCAACGGCGAATCGTTGATTTTACGACGATCGGGAGGTATGGGCTTGTAGTGGGCAACCTGCAAAGTTGACATGTGTGGTTTGAGTTGACATATGTGGTTTATTATCGATTTAAACCGTCCAAAAAGGTGGGTCGTTACATTTGGTATCAGACAGAGGTTTAGCGATAACCTTAGCTTTGTGGGGTCTGACTCATTAGAGATAGGGTAGTAATACCCTAGAATGAGTTTGTCTGAGTGTATTTATGAGAGAGCATACTTGTTAGTGTTATAAAATGTTTTTATATTGAGTTTATTTGTTCTGTTTAATATTTATAAATTCTGGTCGGTACCTAGGACGCTATGGCATCGATAGGGATTCCTAAACACTAAATAGGGCAGAGCGACACAATATTGTTTGAAATATCGGTAAATGAAATAATTTTACCTAGTATTATATTTTGTATATAAAAGAATAAATTTTATAAATGGATATAGTTGTATGTGATATATTTGTTTGTTAGGAAGTGAAATTTTATAAATATTGGGTGTAAAATAGAATTTACAAATAATGTGAATATAAATTGGAAATTTGAGAACTTAAGTTTCGGGGTTTTAAATTAGTTTTCAAAAGGTTTTGGAAAGAAATATTTGTATTATTTGGATGTATTTTTGGATATAAATATTTTCAATGTGATTTGAAAGAAATGTTTTAAAGGAATTTTAAAGGAAATAAGTCTGTACTCCCCTCTTCTGTCGCTGGAAAATAATTTCGGTGATGACGACCGCATCATCGACATCCATTTTCGAGTTTCAAAGTGGGAGGGCCATTGTAGTAGCTTTACTACACATTTGTTTTGATAAACAAATCTTAAATTTTAATTTTCTAAATATGATTGGATATATAAAAGATACGAGTATATATATTATTTTAAAATGATTTGAAAATGGAACCTGGTATCTAGTTCTTAAGTTTTCTACAAATTAGGGATTTCAATTATTGTAATGAAATGAAATCTTAACCATTTTAATAGTTGGAAACTTCTAAAATGAAAAATAATAAATTAGATGCTAAGTGATTAATGAAATATATAAGAAATTGAAAATTTGTAACTTGTAAATCAAAAGATATGAAAATTTAGAAGATGTAATTATTGAACATTTTGTTAACTAAAATGAATAAGATAAACTTGTGTAAAATTCAATTACATTCTTAAAACATATATATAACTTACCAGAAATGTTTAAAAAGTTGTAATGTTAATAGGAATATGTAATAGAATATTATACAAGTAAAACTTAAGTAATGAAAGTGTTCAAATGGAATTATTTCTATAAATAAGAATTTCGATGTGCAAGAAATGTTATAAACATGAGTTAATGTTTTGAAATGCTTAACAAATTAAATTGAATTGATAAATGTGAATACTATTTAAGTAGATGATTTTAAACTTAAGAAGATGTTGACATGAATCACTAATATATTTGATATTTATTTATTCATAAGTAGATGTAATATTAAATGATACTGTATGTGAAGAAATGAATGTAAATTAAAAAGTTAAGAAACTTAAGTTGAAATGATCGATGAATGAATATTAATCAAGCTATATGAATAATAAATGTTAAATAAACTGCAATGGGATGTATTGTGATGACCCACATTTCGGAAGGTTTAAATTGACAATAATCCACATATGTCCAACTTAAACAATCCGAAACATAGATAATCATTGGGGTTAATTTAGAAAAATAGAGAAAGAAAAGAAAACAAACACAGAATCTCGCAGCGGAATGACAAAATATAATAATCAAATAAACAGTTCATGAAGCTATTTATATTATACATCTGATTATAATCTATACAACATTTATCTGAGTTATATATACATCAGGGATAAATAATCAATGCAGCAGAATAGCATGATGTAGAGGATAATAATAGTAATAATATACCAAACTTCATCTTCGTCCTCCGAAAAATGATCTTCAATGCGCTGGAAAAACTCGGGGCTGACCCGAGCATAATGAAAAGACAAAATACTCGACTCAGGACTAAAATACTCTTATGTAAGTCAAATCGATATCACAAAATATGAGTGTAACAACATCGGAGATGTTTACGGGATTATACATCTCCTATCCAGTGTATAACGTGCATGCAATAACTTAAGAGATGTTACGGGATTTTCCATCTTCTAAGGATCTGTTAAACTAATTATATATAATAGTATACACTATAATATGTAATGTCTATCAGTAAAATAAATATCAAAATAGCGCTAAGGCTTTACATTTATCCACCTTAACACATTTTTATAGGTACAATACTAAACCAAAGTTGTAATGGGCTCGCATAAGGATAAATATGACAAGGCACATGAGGCAATGCCCAAGGTAGGATTCTACCAGTTTACCCTTTCTAGCTAGTTGTAATCCATCCGTGGCCGACCGCGACCATTAATCCAAACAAAAGGGTGCACCCATTGAGTACGAAATCACAATAGTTATACAAGGGATCAACGTCACTAGAGGTAGCTAACCTCATTGGCCAGACATAGTCTTTTGTTTTAGTTATTTTAATTATGAAACAAGTGTCAAGGCTACCCATCATCGTTCTCTTACTTCATTCCAGTAAATGTCCGCCAATTCATCCACTACATTCTGGATATCATCCATCGCGTACACGGTTGTCAAAGTGGTTCCAATATTGACAGAGAGTATGCCAATAAGAGGTCTCGGTCTCTTTAACAACCAAACGTCGATTTACACACCGGTTGATACTTTTATATTTCGAAAACAATTCGTATTTGATATCAAAATATCATATTCGCTTCAAAATCAAATCCATTTCGAAATCATCATATTTACTCAAAATACACCATATCATTTTTGCCTTAATATCTCGATTTCGCTTCCAAAATTGTTTCGAATTTCAAATTTGGTTATAACTTCATTTTAACCTCATTCACATTTAAATCCAAGATTTAAATATAAACATTCCACCCTTGACCGGTTTGAATTTTTAGAAAATAGTTTAAATAGATTTTAAAATTGCCTTAAATAGTTAAAATAGTTTGATAGAAAATAGTTTGAGTATTGAAAATGGTTTATATATTAAAATAGTTTGGAATATCAAAATAATTTGAATATTTAAGAAGATAGATTTTAAATAGTTTATACCAAAATAATTTATTTGAAAATAGTTTCAAAATCAAACTGATTCAATTCCAAATTTTCCAATTCAAATCAATTTCTATTTCGATTTAATTGATTTAATTCCGATTTCAAGTCGAATTTTACTTCGATTCCAATTTCAATTCAAATAAATTTGATTTCAATTTTGAATTAATCCAATTTCGCTTTCAACTCTAATTGATTTCAATTACAATTCCAACTTGAATAAATTTCAATCCAATCCCAATTAATTCAATTTCAATTTCAAATTAATTTTAATTTCAATTTCAATTCCAAATTAATTTTAATTTCAATTCTAAATTAATTCCAATTTCAATTTCAACTATCCGATTCAATGATTAAATATCAACTCAATTCTCAAATTTAAACCATTTCGATTTATATCAATTTCGAGTTCGATTTTTAAAATATCGATTCAAAACACTTAAATCAAATCTACCGTTAATATTCAATTTAAGATCCAAATCTTCAAATATAATTCAATTCGGAGCCAAATTTTGAAATATCATTTTATATTACTTTTACTTAGAAATATTCAAAGTTCGAATAAAAGTCCAATCTTTTAAAACAAATCAATTTCTGAAATTCAAATCATATTTCGATTATACCTTTAAAATCTCAACTTCGATTATTTAAACAATTCCTGTTTTCAAATTTAAATTTCAACATTTCGAGCTCAAATTCGAAAATAATTCGATTTCCATAAATTCGATTTTTATTTCTTTAAATCAAATCATTTCAAATAATTTCAAATCAAAAATTCCGAAATCATTTAATTTAACCAATCCGGTGTCTGTATATAATTTTCTATCCTATGGCCAAGTGAACCAGTTATTTCAATTTAATTTTAGAGATGGATATATATCATTTCAATCCAAAATAAATGTCATAGGTATATATCATTTCAACCTATTTCTTAATTTATTTGAAATAATTCAAATAACAACTATATACTGTCAAATGATATTCAGGATGATAACGGGATATATATAACATAAATAAACATCCAACCATCCAGTATATCAACCAATAGCATTTAATTTCCATCAACATCCAAATCATCCAATAATTCACAACAATTACATAGTTATCAATATCAGGTATTTTACTGGCGAATAAATTTCATTATCAAATTTAACTGTCAATTCAAATCCTTATCAATTCAATTCATATATAAATCTAATGTCAATTAATTTACCAAACATCATCCAATGCAATTAAATCACTTTATGTTATTAATTTACCTAACATAAAAATTTATTTAGTCAATTGTGAGCGTATAGAACACTCACCTTTTATTTGAAACCAGAAACTTTCCCAGCTTCGAATAAATTCCAAATCGATTCCACACCGAAGTCCTCGTCGATACGATTATAACGTCTCTTGTTTCATCCGAAACGGACCTCGTTCGACAAAGATACGCGATAATTAATATAACAGTAATTAAAATAATACTAACAACTAAATAAAAGAAAATAAAATAGATACAAAGAAGGCACGTTACCTCCTTCTTTTTGTCTTCGTTGTGCATGCTCACGTAACCCAAACGCACGCGAATCCTTAAAACCCACGCGCCCACACGTTCGACCGGACGATGATCAGAACACTCCAACACGTGCGCCCATGCCACCACCACCTACGCCAGCTGCTACGTCTCCAACTCACGCGCGTACGAAGGTCGATGCCAAACCCTAACTATAGTCAATGCCTCCCATCGCACTCGCGCCTCGTGCTCACCCCTCCATGCGACGTCGCGCTTTCGTGCTCGCGCCTCCAGGCCATGACCATCGTTTTCATTTTTTTTCCAATCGATTTCCTTTTTTACATATGTCGATCTGCGATTTTGAAATAAAGGAAGTGAGAGGGGACGTGGAACAAAGAAGTAGGCGGTTTGCACAATTTGGGGAAGGGTGTGGATATTTATATTATTATTTAATTTGAAAATATCTAACGTTTAATGTCCGAAATTTCCCGAGCTCCAAACGAAGCATGCCGCCTAACGTTCCTAATGTTTCCATTTCGAACACAATGGAACTAGTTTCGAGGCCTAATTCGATCGCATGCGAAAGATAGCTTTTCAAAATTGATTAATTTTAATCGAATTCCTTAAATTGGTTTCTACGCGTTTCAAGCTCGCACGGCCAAACGACAAGTCCGATCGCTACATAACTTGAAATCCTAAAATAATTCACTATTACGGGTCCGATGAAACTGGTTTCGTCGAAATCCAAGACAGTGGCCAAAATGGCTAATTTTACTCATTAATTATAATATAAAAATTTCAATTTCTAATTAGTCACTTTTATTCTAAATTTACATGTTAACAATCTTCATTCTTATTTAAATAAAATTTAAATCAACTTTCGATATCATTTTCATTCACATTAATTCAAGGTTCAATTATTTAAATAATTCCAGTATTAAATTTTAAATAATTTAATTATCTAATACTAAAATCCCAATGAATTTTAGTCATCAACAATTAGTTTATTTTCAACTAAATAAGTCAACATCTATTATTTAATCCAACTATTGATTATAAATACATTCAATACGTAGAATTCCATTTCAATACTGTTATTGCCAAAATCTTTGAAATTGTTTATTTCAAAATTTTATTATTTTCCATAAATTACAATAATAAATCGTAAAATTTTTATTTCTACCCATTTTAATCAAATAACCACATTAAATTTAATAATTTAAAAATAGTTAAAAGTACGGGTCGTTACATTCTCCCCCACTCAAAACTTTTCATCCTCGAAAAGGGACTAATTACAGAATTTAACACTTGATATATTTTATTCAAAACTATCAACTTATAAAACATTAAATCTCATTTATAAAACCATTACTACATTTCTACTACGCCACTCCGATCGGCTTACGGAATTTACAAGTCAGTTTATCAAAACAAGTTATAAATTTCTTTTTTAAAACTTCAAAAATTTTCTAACTCCCGGATTTACGGAAAATTTCGCCAGAGTCTCCTTTGCGTGACTCGATCAGAAATTTTTTACAATAGAATATATAACACAAATATACCCAATATATATCAGATATAAATCTCATCTCAATGATGAGGCATCCCGAAGGGGAAAATATAAAAGCGCGGTATGTAATCTGAGATACGTACCTTATTATTAATAATATGAGCGAGTTCGCTCGTATTAAGCAAGCAAAAGCAAAATACGCACAAGCAAGCTCCAATAGCTAGCATACGCCCTTCGGTACCTACTAAACACTCAATAATAAATGAGAATATGTATATGGAAAGAGAAATCAATATATAACATAACCGTACAACAACTATATAAGAAAACATAGCCATGCAATAAAAGAAACATCCAAACAACCATATTCATGCAAGTTTTATTCATAACCATACTATTATTCAATGTCAACATTTCAGTTCATACACTTCCATTTCTACCAACATTCATTTCATTATCATTTTAATTGAATTGGTTTCAATTAATTTACATTCACATCCAATTTATTTGCATTCACTTTATTTACTTCTTAATTGATTAACCTTCATCTATTAATATTCATTTCGTTAATCATATAATGGATTTATATTCAATTCATTCGCTTTTAATTGATTTACATTCAACTAATTTGGTTTCAATCCATTTTTATTCAATCAACCAATATTCATTGCATTCACATTTGATTGACTATAATTTAATGTATTTACATTCAGCTAACTTACATTCAATTGATTAATATTTATTTTAATGACATTCATTTTATTTATCATCCAATGAATTTTCATCCCATTCAATTGTATTCATTTATTCATACTCATTTGCTTAGCATATCTCATTCAATACACTTTACTCAAGCAACCATTCCAAAAATTTACTTAAGTTTAATATAAGCAATTTATGCTATACAGCTCATTTTTATTATTACTTCATAACTTAAGTTTATTTTAATTCATCAACAACATTTCAAACCATATTCAATTTACAGAATTACTTCATCGGTTCATTCAATTAATTCTTTTTTTCTCAATCATTAATAATAATTTTTTTTCATTTTATAGCTCAAGTTCATTATTAATTTAAATCACAATTAATATCATTTTTACTTTAGTTCAGTTACTTTCATTTATTCTTACTTACATTTAATTCATCTCACAACTTAAGTTCATCTTTATTCCAAATTAAATTTGACTTTATTTAACCCATTTCATCCATTCCTTTCATTAACCCATTTCATGTATTCATTTCATTTAACTTTACTTAAGTTAACAGTTTTGTTTCATAACCCAAGTTCATTTTATTTCAAAATCAATTTTATTTGACTTTTCTTAAGTTAACTTTCATTTATATACTCATCTTATTAACTTATTTCCTTAAGTTTGTTTTATTTCAATTAATAATCATTTCAGAAAGTTACAATTATATTTCAAATAACTTTTTGCAAATTTACTTTTGTTTTTCAATCAATTTACAAAGATATGAATTTATTTATCATTTGTTTACTTTCTTAGAACATTACTAAGTTTATACATTTCTTATAACAACTTAATTTAATTTTTATTTAAGTTAAACCTTTTCTTCTCTTATCATTCACATTCAACAATTTTAAATTTGTTTTTAGCTTAATAATTCTCAAATCTACAAGTTATTCAATTTATTCATTTAAAATTCCATTTTATTATTTTATCTAATTCATTTCAAATACATTTCATATCTAATTTTAGCCTTCATGAGTTAAACTATATTTTATTTACTTTATTTCACTAACTCAATTTATTAACATTCTCAAATTAATTCTCTTATCTCATATCTCAAATTAAAATTTTCCTTTTTGTTTGCTAAACTAAAATGTGCAACCATTTTTAAAAATTTAGATTTACTTTCCTGTTCATATTTATAAGTTATAAACTTATTTCTTATATATAATAATTTCAATTTATAAGTTCAAAATTATTCATATATTTATCAAATCATACTTAGAATATTCTATCTATAATCAAAACTTGTTTTAATCAAAATTAAATTTCTTTAGGTAGCAATTCTCACTCAGAAACTCAAAAATGAATACTGGCGATAATGTAGTCATCCCCATAATTATTTCTTAGTGACCAAAGCGATTTCAATACTTTTATTTCTTTCAAAAATCTTTTCAAAATATATTTCTCATCAAAACACTTTCAAATAATATTATTATTAATTTTGAAGGCTTTGAAAGCAATTTTGAAAACAAAAGGATTTTAAATTCTAAAATTCTCAATTTTTAAAATCATTTCTATATATAAGCTATATTATAAATATACTTATACAAATTTCCTTACCTTATTATCAAAACAATTCATTAATTTACAACTTTGTTATTGTAAACAAATTTTATTTTAATTAGATTTCAATTCAATTTAATTATCAAATGCTTCATAAAATAAAATTCACAAGGTATTTGTTTTATTTTAATTCAACCAATAATCGATGATAACTAAATATTATAATCTCCTAACAACTAACATTCATTAAAAATCATTATATATATATAATATAATTTAGGTAAAATTATTCCATTTACCCTATTTTAAAACAATATTATGTCGACTTGCCACGTTTAAGTGTTTAGAAATCTCTATCGATAATACGGCGTCCCGCGCATCGACCAGAATTCAGAAACAACTCAACGGATAAGTAAACACAATATAAAACAATTTTTAACACTAACAAGTACGCTCTCTCATATATATACACTCAAACAGACTCATTCTAGGGTATTACTACGCTATCTCTGATGAGTAAAAGCCCACAAAGCTAAGGTCATCGCTAAACCTGGCTCTGAGACCAACTATGACGACCCACATTTCGGAAGGTTTAAATTGACAATAATCCACACATGTCCAACTTAAAATATCTGAAACATAGATAATCATTGGGGTTAATTTAGAAAAATAGAGAAAGAAAAGAAAACAAACACAGAATCTCACAGCGGAATGACAATATATAATAATCAAATAAACAATTCATGAAGCTGTTTATATTATACATTTGATTATAATCTATACAACATTTAGTAGAGTTATATATACATCAGGGATAAATAATCAATGCAGCAGAATAGCATGATGCAGAGGATAATAATAGTAATAATATACCAAATCTTCGTCTTTGTTTTCTAAAAATGATCTTCAATGCGCTGAAAAAACTCAGGGCTGACCCGAGCGTAATGAAAAGACAAAACACTTGAGTCAGGACTAAAATACTCTTATTTAAGTCAAATTGATATCACGAAATATGAGTGTAAAAATGTCAGAGATGATTACGGGATTTTACATCTCCTATCCAGTGTATAACGTGCGTGCAATAACTTAAGAGATGTTACGGGATTTTCCATCTCCTAAGGATCCGTTAAACTATTTATATATAATAGTATACGCTATAATAGGTAAAGTCTACCAGTAAAATAAATATCAAAATAGCATTAAGGCTTTACATTTATCCACCTTAACCCATTTTTATAGGTACAATACTAAACCAAAGTCGTAATGGGCTCGCATAAGGATAAATATGACAAGGCACGTGAGGCAATGCCCAAGGTAGGATTCTACCAATTTACCCTATCTGGCTGGTCGTAATCCATCCATGGTCGACCGCGACCATCAATCCAAACAAAAGGGTGCACCCATCGAGTACGAAATTACAATAGTAATACGAGGATCAACTTCGCTAGAGGTACCTAACCTCATTGGCCAGACGTAGGCTAATGTTTTAGTCATTTAATTATGACACAAGTGTCAAGGCTATCCATCATCGTTCTCTTACTTCATTCTAGTAAAAGTTCGCCAATTCAACCACTACATTCTGGATATCATCCACCGCGTACACGGTTGTCATAGTGGTTTCAATATTGACAGAGAGTATGCCAATAAGAGGCCCCGATCTCTTTAACAACCAAACGTCGATTTACACACCGGTCGGTACTTTTTTATTTCGAAAAGAATTCGTATTTGATATCAAAATATCATATTCGCTTCAAAATCAAATCCATTTCGAAATTACCATATTTACTCAAAATATACCATATCATTTTTGCCTTAGTATCTCTATTTCGCTTAAAAAATTGTTTCAAATTTCAAATTTGGTTATAACTTCATTTTAACCTCCTTCGCATTTAAATTCAAGATTTAAATATAAAAATTCCACCCTTGACCAGTTTGAATTTTTAGAAAATAGTTTGAATAGATTTTAAAATAGCTTAAATAGTTTGATAGAAAATAGTTTGAGTATTAAAAATGGTTTATATAGTAAAATAGTTTGGAAAATCAAAATAATTTGAATATTTAAGAAGATAGATTTTTAATAGTTTATACCAAAATAATTTATTTGAAAATAGTTTCAAAGTCAAACTGGTTCAATTCCAAATTTTCCAATTCAAATCAATTTCAATTTCCATTCCGATTTAATCGATTCAATTCTGATTTCAAGTCTAATTTTACTTCGATTTCAATTTAAGTAAATTCGATTTTGAATTAATTCAATTTCGCTTTCAAATGTAATTGATTTCAATTTCAATTCCAACTTGAATAAATTTCAATCCAATTCCAATTAATTCAATTTCAATTCCAATTTAATTCCAATTTCAATTCCAAATTAATTTCAATTTCAATTCCAAATTAATTATAATTTCAATTTCAACTATCTGCTTCAATGATCAAATTTCAACTCAATTCTCAAATTTAAACCATTTTGATTTATATCAATTTCGAGTTCGGTTTTTAAAATATCGATTCAAAACACTTAAATCAAATTAACCTTCAATATTCAATTTAAGATCCAAATCTTTAAATATAATTCAATTCCAAGCTAAATTTTGAAATATCATGTTATATTACTTTTACTTAGCAATATTCAAATTTCGAATAAAAGTCCAATCTTTTAAAACAAATCAATTTCTAAAATTCAAATCATATTTCGATTATTACTTCAAAATCTCAACTTCGATTATTTAAACAATTCCTATTTTCAAATTTAAATTTCAACATTTCGAGCTCAAATTCGAAAATAATTCGATTTCCATAAATTTGATTTTTATTTCTTTAAATCAAATTATTTCAAATCAAAAACTCTGAAATCATTTAATTTAACCAATCTGCTGTCCGTATATAATTTTCTATCCTATGACCAAGTGAATCAGTTATTTCAATTTAATTTCAGAGATGGATATATATCATTTCAATCCAAAATAAATGTCATAGGTATATATCATTTCAACCTATTTCTTAATTTATTCGAAATAATTCAAATAACAATTATATACTGCCAAATGATATTCAGGGTGATAATAGGATATATATAATATAAATAAACATCCAACCATCCAATATATCAAAAAATAGCATTCAATTTCAATCAACATCCAAATCAGCCAATAATTCACAACAGTTACATAGTTATCAATATCATGTATTTTACTGGCGAATAAATTTTATTATCAAATTTAATTATCAATTCAAATCCTTATCAATTCAATTCATATATAAATCTAATGTCAATTAATTTACCAAACATCAGCCAATGCAATTAAATTAATCACGACATTAATTTAACTAACATAAAAATTTATTTAGTCAATTGTGGGCATATAGAACACTCACTTTTTATTTGAAACCAAAAATTTTCCCAGCTTCAAACAAATTCCAAATCGATTCTACACCGAAGCCCTCGTCGATACAATTCCAACGTCCTTGTTTCGTCCGAAATGGACCTCGTTCGACAAAGATACGCTATAATGAATATAAAGGTATTTAAAATAATATTAAAAACTAAATAAAAGAAAATAAAATAGATAAAAAGAAGGCACATTACCTCCTTCTTCTCATCTTCGTTCTACACGCTCACGTAACCCAAGCGCACATGAATCCTCAAAACTCACGTGCCCACATGTAACAACCCTAGATTTTTGCCTATATTTTTTTAAATTTGACTTTAATTTTTTTTTGTTTTGAAATTTATTTTAAACTTGTTTTATTTCAAACATTTCATTTTTAAATATAAAATTTGATTATTATGTAAATTATAATTTCAAACTGGTATAAATTGGATATTTTAGTGAAAAGTGAAATTCTGTTCAAATTGGTCAAACTTTGACCTTTAAATTTTAAATTCAAATATTTGAATTCTTAAATTTTATCTTTTATTATGAAATTAGATTTTATATCATGAATACTGCTTTTCGTTTCGTTGAAATTGGATTTAAATTGTGAAAGTTATACCCTTTACAATATTGTGTGTATATTGAATTATTTAGCAATATTCTTCATTTTAAATTATATAAATAATATTTTTAGTTGTCATATCTCATTCTAATTTGTATTATATGTTATTTTACTTATATTTTTGTCTTTTAAATATTTTAAAGTGATGATAAGATTTTTCAAAAGCTTATTGAATTTATTTTCTATTTTTAAAGGCTAGTTTCTATTTTTCTACTATTTTCTTCAATTAAATTATATTTAATTTAAATTTATTTATTCATTTTTGTGAATGCATTTTTATTTTATGCTCTTATCTTTATTTATAAATATTTTCCCAAGTCCATATGAATTTTCCAAAATTTATTCTGTTTATTTTCAAATTTTCTAGACTAGTTTACAATTCTGTGCTATTTTCTTATTTTAACCTTATATAATTAATAAATATTTATATATATTTTATATTTTGTTAAATTTTCGAAATTGTGACTGAAATTATTATTATTTTCATTAATATAAACTTATATAAAGAAATTAAAGGTAATTTGAAAGGTTTATGACTTTTGATTTTCCTATGGCTCTTTATCTTCCACCTTTTCACATTTACCTAACTTTTCATTCAATTAGCCATAATTTCTCACATCTTTAGCTGACCACATCTATTTCCCATTCACGTACTTTCTTTTCTCATTCTTGAACAAAAAAAATTTGGCCTTTGCTTTGAGGAAAAAGTTTGGTAATCTCCTCTTTCTTTTGTTTACTTTTATTGATTTTTGATAATGATTTGCACTTGATCTCCTTCATCATAGGTTCGGCCACCACCGTCACCATGCCCTGCCGCCTCCACCATCACCTGAGAACACCTCCATCACCACCTCCTCTCTAGCCAAACCCCAAGCCGTGCCTCCTAGTGGATGATCCATCACCTAAATTCCAACAAAACTCCTTCAATTTTGCATAGCCGAGCACGACATCCTCTTACATCCACTTCACCACCCATGGCCGCCAACTCCACCACCTCCAGCACCACCTGGACACTCTGTCACATCATCCCCTTGGCTGCTATAGTGAAGGCCGTGACCCTAGTGGCCTTGACCGAGCCTAACTATTGCCTTGAATCCATGTATGTTGCCTTGTTAGTGTAGTTTCCATCACCACCACTTTGCATCACCTTCAAACCATGATAGGCCGACACTTAGGAACCCAAACCTGACCCAAAAACCTTGCTTTAGCCCTGTACTACACTTATGGCTGAGCCCAATGTATGTTGGAAGCAAGTGCAAAGCAATTCCGCTTTGATTTGTGCAGTTGATTCTATCTTATTTTATCGTATTTGAATTTAAAGCTTATAATTATTGTATTGTATTGTTTTTTTTTTGACTTGTATTCAAGGGAATTGATACTTTGGCTCCCACTCATCTCTATGTCGTGTTATCGTGCTTGTGTGGATCTCTTTCGTGCATTCATCGTTGTGTCTTCAGCTCAAACCAGTGAGTTATTCTCACCAGACAATATGTACTTATATAACTAGTGAATTGACCCCTTTTGAATCTGTAAAATGCATTATCATGTTACACCTGCTATGTTATGATTTTATGATGTTCACCCATGCTTAAACACCTATTATATTATATGTTACTGTTATATTATGCTGTTCTATTATTTTTATCAGTTTATCACACTGCAAGTTCCCTTTAGATTAGAATCACTATGGGTTGAAATGATACATACCCGAACGGACTTTAGAATAGGAGAAAATTGTTATGGGCTGAAATGATAGGCCTAAATGATTTTCAATTATTTTTCATTTACTTGGGATTGCGGGTTTGAAATGATCAAACCCAGGTTTTCTTTGTAAATTATGGGTTGAAATGATATATTACCCGTATCACTTTACCTAGGCTTAGAAATGAAATACAGACCCGTTGTTAAAATATGTTTTCTAAAAAAATTAAAATATTTTAGAAATGTAAATATTATAATATTTTGATTTAAACTTAATTAAAAATGATTTTTGTAAAGTATTATTGATTTTCTGAAATTTATAAGTGAAATAAATTATGGAAAGGTTAGAAAATTTGAATGTAAGCTACTTTGGAAATTTTGATTTAATTTTAATGGAATTTAAACTAAATATGAAAATATGATAAATTTATATAATTTGGATAAAAATGAATTTAAATGATTTTATAATATATTAATGATTTTTGAATAAAGTTAAAATGGGAAATGAATGAGTATTTAAGTTGGAAGTTTGGAATATAACTAAAATTGGAAATTTATGAATTTGGCTTAAAAGTGAATTTTAAGTTAAGTAAATAAAAATGAAATTAAGTTATATTTGAAAATTTAAACTTAAGTGTTAAGTTAAATTTAATTTAATGAATTTAAAATTTAATGTTGGAATTTAATAAGTGAATTATTATTAAATTTTGATTTTTGAATGGAAATTTAACTTTATAAAATCATGAATATAAGGGTATTTAAATGATGATTATAAAAGTGAAATTATATGATTTTATAAGTAAAAAAAATGTTTTAAATAAAAATATAATTGTTTGTGAAATTATACTGAATATTTGAAGTTAATTAACTGCATTTCTGAAATGCTATTAATTCTAATGTAAATGATAATACAACATTTGTAAATGTTGTTGTTGATAATAATGAACCAAATGGCTAAATTTAGTTAAAGGCTATTATAGCATTTTTGTAAATATTATAATTGATGAATTTAACTAAGTTTATTTGAACTAATGTAACCCTATTACAGCATTTTTAAATGCTGTCTTTTGTTAAATTGAACTGTTTTGAATGTGACTTTCCGTAGCATTTTCTAAATGCTATGAAAGGTGAATTTTCACTGTTTTGATAAAATTAAGTGAATGAATGAACTTTGAAAAGTTAAATTTTTGGAAATTTAATAATTTAATTATTAAATATAATAACTTCATTTTATGATTTAAAATGAAGTAATTTGTTTTGAAATATAAACTATTTTGAAATGTGTGTTGAAGTGGTATTTTAAATAAATGAATGTGGTTTGGAAGATACGATATTTTGATATTTTGAAATGGATTTTTGAATGATATTGAATTTTGGAATGATATTTGATTTCGAAGTATAAAATACCATTTTGAAATTTTAACCACGGGATGTATTTAATTTATAGTTTAACCGATCCTTAAAGGATGGGCGGTCCCAAGCATCCTTTGAGTTATTGTGCATTTCTACTACAGTTCAGTTGAGTTGGTTTACATTATATAAGTATATATTGTCCTGACTCGAGTGTTTTGTGTTTTACTTTACGCTCGGGTTAGCCTGAGTATTTACAGCTTAACTTTGGATTTCTTTTCTGGAGCTAGGAATCGCTGGAGATTCTGTTTGTCTAGTTATCTGTTCCTTTCAGTTCAGTTGTTCTATTTCAGTTCTGGTATTCATAAACTTCCATTTATTTGATATTTCTATTGTATATGTTTTCAAATAGATATTATGTATTATGTTTTGAGAGTTTGTTATAGTAGCTTCATGAACTACTATGGTTTTTATATTCCGCTGCGAGTTATTCTGATATGTTCTGTGTCTGTGATTCTGTGTATTTGATTTCATTTGCTCCAAATTTTATTACAATCTGTTATTTTGAATTATTCAAGTCCGACATGTGTGGATTATTGTCGATTTGAATGGTCCAAAATAGTGGGTCGTTACATTTGGTATCAGAGCTTTGGTTTTAGGAAAACCTTACCCTCCGGAGCAAAAACTCATTAGAGATAGGGTAGAAATACCCTAGAATGAGTGAAATCAATCTCAGAATCATTCCTTTGTGAGAGAACGTATTTTCGAAGTATAAAATGATTTTCAAATGATTTTCAAAGGATGTTTTTAAAGATTATGTTGATATAAAATTTTCTTGTTTTGAAAGAAATTTTCTGAACTTTATCCCTTTCATATCCACCTTGTTAGAAATTTTGTTGATTAGGATTTCCTTAAAAATTCTGAACTTCTATCTTGGTTGGGATTTCTTCGATTAGGATTCCTTTGAATTTTGGAACGCTCCCACTTGTTCTGAAATCCATCACTGTCTTCCCTAATTGTATTCTCTGATTTTGGAGCATTCCATAACTCCACTTTGGAATAATTTCTCTAAAGATCGGTGATTTCATAAATCTTTGAATGATTTGTAAAGGGGTGAAACTCCTTTACAATTGGCATTGATTCACCGGAGATTTCTATATCCTCGGTTTACGATGTTTTCTATCTTCTGCTATATTTAGATTCTATCTCTGGCGATCGAAGGTCGATTTGCCTTAGATTTCGCATCGATTATATTCCTGAAGTCACGGTTGACCCTGTTAAGGTCGCCCGCGATTTATATAGGCTTATCCATCTTCTATTTGGTAATTTAATGATCTTATCTTCGTTCGAGTTTATCTTCGAATCAGAATTCTATTTAATTAGAGTCCCTCTATATTTGAATCTCTGTTTTGCTTTGAAATCCATCCTTGAATCATCCCTTGAAAAATTTGAGGTTGATTGTATTTTGGAATTTGTGTATACATCGAAATTGTTATTTGAGAAGGATGACCATATTTTATATATAAAGGTGAAATGTTTTCGATAAGGATTATATACCATTTTAAAATTGAGAATTTAAAGTTTTGAATGGATTTGAAATTTTGAAAATTTATAAGGAATGGTTTCATGTAAATTGATTTATAACTGATGATTTTGAATCTGAATTTGAGTGATTGAACTCTGGCATTTTTGAAACTGGTTTTAAGATTTTGAAATAATAAATAATATGATTTGAAAGTATTTTCCGAATATGAAATGTTTCAAATGATTTCGAAAAAATTTCAAAAGAAGTTGAGAGAATAGAAGTCCAGAACCCACTAATGTCACTGGAAAATAATTTCGGTGATGAATGCATGCATCATCGACATTGATTTTCGAGTTTATGAGTGGAGGAGAGGCCACTTCGGTAGCTTTGCTATGCGATTGATTTGTGAAACCAATTTTGATTTCAAATTCCGAAGTGTGATGTGATATTCGAAAGATATATGTATATATATTTGAACAATTTGAAATGAACCGGTGTTCAGTCCTTGAGTTTTGGATTTGATTTGATATAACCCTATTTTTGGAATTGATTTACTGATTTAATTGTGATTTCCAACTCTTGGATTGAAATATGATTTCTTCGACTATTTTGAAGGTTCGAGCACTTCCAAATCAAGGTTAACTTTTCAAAAGCTAAGAATTTTGAAGTAAAGTATATAAGTTTGGTATGTATGTTTAAAGTATGTAGTAATCTGATTTAGATAAGTTGAAACTGTTTTGTTAAGTAAACGAATAAAGCTATTTTGAATTTTCTAATATGAAATTTAGTTTTGGAATGTTTGAAAATTTGTCTTCAAATATTTTGAGAAAAATATATAATTTAGTTTAAATGTTTAATTTAGTAACATCTTTATGAAACTATATATTTAACAAGTTGGAATACATACATAAGCTGTACGTATGCTGTTTTATTCGCATAATTAAATTGATCCAAGTTTGAGTACACAAGTTCGAGGTGAATTACACCATTTCGTGTTAGGATTTTTCATTTGATTCTTGATGGCGAATTTTTGATATGGATTTTGGGCTTGATTCTAGAATTCTCTATCATAGTATATGGCTATGCAAGGAGACTGATGGTTTATAGTCGAGAAACCATATCGAAATCCGCATTTGGGAAGTCGAATGGACAATACTAGTTCGAAAGCGAACTTGTGTGATCGAGCTCGCGATCGAATGTGATTTTGCGAAATGATGACATATGTACATCTTATATTCTTATATCATTGATATACTTGCCGCTGAAATTGGAAGTTGTTGGGTTGGATATCTTTGTAATATAATTGGAATTCTTTCTTTTATGAAAAACTACTATCAATTTAAAACCATTTTTCAAAACCATTTTTCTTTTATTCTTCTCAAACAAACTGTTTTATTCTATTTTACATACAAACTATTTTACAAACCTATTTATTCACAAAACTATTCTACAAACTATTTTTCTTTTTTATACAAAACTATTCTAAATTAAAAACCTTTTAGTAAGCAAAGATGTTCAATCCCATATAGCTCTTTGTACAGCGAAATTTATTTTTGAAAATTTTGATCTTATATAAGATGGACTTTATGTAAATATAAGATGATTTTGGAAATGAATTGTTTGACTTAAACTATATTGATTTGGAAATTTGGATTATTTTCTAAATCTATTGTTTTAAGAAATTTTGAAACTGAATATATGTAAATTGAAGGAAATGATTTGGTGAAATCATATATGACTTTGAAACTGAATTGATATTGAAATGGTTTGAAATTGAGAACCTTGTTTTGTTTAAATACTTGATTTGGGAGTTATCAAACTTATATAATGGATTTGTATAAGTATGAAGTTGATTTGAAAAGGTACTTAATTTGAAGTGAAATCTTATATAATCGAAGTCTATATAAGTATGATTTGATATACTATTGATTTTGGAAAGTATTAGATTTGAAATGAAATCTTATATATAATGGACTTTATATGAGTATGATATTTGAAAGTGATTTTGAAAGGTACTATATGATACATATTTTCGAAGTAAAGATATGGAAAGTGCCTTCTGCATGATATCCGCTTTGTGGCCACACTGTGGATTCATTCTATCAATATTATTCTCTTTGATTTGGGTTTTCCGGATATGATACTCGAGTTTCCATCGAATTCCATGGTGTTACCCATGGTCTTACGAGTGCGACTGCATAGCGCAACAGCTTGGCTGAGATAGCCTAGGGGTACAGATTGTTTCCTGGGGGATCCAGGCGTAATCATTGTGTATCCTGCACTCTATGTAGGTCGCATTAGTAGCGAAACTGCCTAGCTGAGATGGCCTGGGGGTACAGATTGTTTCCAGGGGTATCCAGGCATAACCATTGTGTATCCTGCACTCTACTAGTCATCATGGCGTAACTCGCAGGGCTGAGAAAGCTTACGAATATGGACTGTTTCCTGGGGGATCCAGGCGTAACCATTGTGTATCTGCGAACCATGATCGGACAAATGTTGGTTTGGTTGATTTGTTTGGATTGTACTTTCCATATCTGTTTTAAAGGTTTTCAAGTATTTTTACTGGGTGTTGAACACAAGTCTACTAAGTACCTGGAGAATTCTAGCTTTGCGCCTGATCAACGCATGGCCAGAGTCTGCAGGAACGAAAGTAAACTTGTTAAGACATCGAGTTAAAAAGTATTTTGATGAAGTACTATATAAAGGATATTTTGATCAGTTATTTTCCCTTCTAAAGATTTTAA
This sequence comes from Allium fistulosum, assembly GCA_030737815.1. Taxonomy (NCBI): domain Eukaryota; kingdom Viridiplantae; phylum Streptophyta; class Magnoliopsida; order Asparagales; family Amaryllidaceae; genus Allium; species Allium fistulosum. Next base: position 520,877,664 of record CM060906.1, read on the forward strand.
AATGTTATAAAATTTTAATTGAAATGTATAATGGTTTAAATAATGGTTCATCCTTGTCTTTCAACCTGTTTTCCCTCCTAGCTACTTTTTCCCTACCTTCTTTCGGAATGTCTTCCAACCTATTGTTCTTTCTAGTTGTTTCTCTACTTCCTTCCTTTTCGAGGACGAAAAGATTTTAGTGGGGGAGAGTGTAACAACCCTAGATTTTTGCCTATATTTTTTTAAATTTGACTTTAATATTTTTTGTTTTGAAATTTATTTTAAACTTGTTTTATTTCAAACATTTTATTTTTAAATATAAATTTTGATTATTATGTAAATTATAATTTCAAATCGGTATAAATTGGATATTTTACTGAAAAGTGAAATTCTGTTCAAATTGATCAAACTTTGACCTTTAAATTTAAAATTCAAATATTTGAATTCTTAAATTTTATCTTTTATTATGAAATTAGATTTTATATCATGAATACTGCTTTTCGTTTCGTTGAAATTGGATTTAAATTGTGAAAGTTATACCCTTTACAATATTGTGTGTATATTGAATTATTTAGCAATATTCTTCATTTTAAATTATATAAATAATATTTTTATTTGTCATATCTCATTCTAATTTGTATTATATGTTATTTTACTTATATTTTTGTCTTTTAAATATTTTAAAGTGATGATAAGATTTTTCAAAAGTTTATTGAATTTATTTTCTATTTTTAAAGGCTAGTTTCTATTTTTCTGCTATTTTCTTCAATTAAATTATATTTAATTTAAATTTATTTATTCATTTTTGTGAATGCATTTTTATTTTATGTTCTTATCTTTATTTATAAATATTTTCCCAAGTCCATATGAATTTTCCAAAATTTATTCTGTTTATTTTCAAATTTTCTAGACTAGTTTACAATTCTGTGCTATTTTCTTATTTTAACCTTATATAATTAATAAATATTTATATATATTTTATATTTTGTTAAATTTTCGAAATTGTGACTGAAATTATTATTATTTTCAGTAATATAAACTTATATAAATAAATTAAAGGTAATTTGAAAGGTTTATGACTTTTGATTTTCCTATGGCTCTTTATCTTCCACCTTTTCACATTTAACCTAACTTTTCATTCAATTAGCCATAATTTCTCACATCTTCAGCTGACCACATCTATTTCCCATTCACGTACTTTCTTTTCTCATTCCTGAACAAAAAAATTTCGGCCTTTGCTTTGAGGAAAAAGTTTGGTAATCTCCTCTTTCTTTTGTTTACTTTTATTGATTTTTGATAATGATTTGCACTTGATCTCCTTCATCATAGGTTTGGCCACCACCATCACCATGCCCTGCCGCCTCCACCATCACCTGAGAACACCTCCATCACCACCTCCTCTCTGGCCAAACCCCAAGCCGTGCCTCCTAGTGGATGATCCATCACCTAAATTCTAACAAAACTCCTTCAATTTTGCATAGCCGAGCACAACATCCTCTTACATCCACTTCACCACCCATGGCCGCCACCAACACCACCTCCACCACTTCCACCACCACCTGGACACTCTGTCACATCATCCCCTTGGCTGCTACAGTGAAGGCCATGACCCTAGTGGCCTTGACCGAGCCTAACTATTGCCTTGAATCCATGTATGTTGCCTTGTTAGTGTAGTTTCCATCACCACCACTTTGCATCACCTTCAAACCATGATAGGCCGACCCTTAGGAACCCAAACCTGACCCAAAAACCTTGCTTTAGCCCTGTACTACACTTATGGCTGAGCCCAATGTATGCTGGAAGCAAGTGCAAAGTAATTCCGCTTTGATTTGTGCAGTTGATTCTATCTTATTTTATCGTATTTGAATTTAAAGCTTATAATTATTGTATTGTATTGTTGTTTTTTTGACTTGTATTCAAGGGAATTGATACTTTGGCTCCCACTCATCTCTATGTCGTGTTATCGTGCTTGTGTGGATCTCTTTCGTGCATTCATCGTTGTGTCTTCAGCTCAAACCAGTGAGTTATTCTCACCAGGCAATATGTACATATATAACTAGTGAATTGACCCCTTTTGAATCTGTAAAATGCATTATCATGTTACACCTGCTATGTTATGATTTTATGATGTTCACCCATGCTTAAACACCTATTATATTATATGTTACTGTTATATTATGCTGTTCTATTATTTTTATCAGTTTATCACACTGCAAGTTCCCTTTAGATTAGAATCACTATGGGTTGAAATGATACATACCCGAACGGACTTTAGAATAGGAGAAAATTGTTATGGGCTGAAATGATAGGCCTAAATGATTTTCAATTATTTTTCATTTACTTGGGATTGCGGGTTTGAAATGATCAAAACCAGGTTTTCTTTGTAAATTATGGGTTGAAATGATATATTACCCGTATCACTTTACCTAGGCTAGAAATGAAATACAGACCCGTTGTTAAAATATGTTTTTCTAAAAATTTTAAAATATTTTAGAAATGTAAATATTATAATATTTTGATTTAAACTTAATTAAAAATGATTTTTGTAAGTATTATTGATTTTCTGAAAATTTATAAGTGAAATAAATTATGGAAAGGTTAGAAAATTTGAATGTAAGTTACTTTGGAAATTTTGATTTAATTTTAATGGAATTTAAATCAAATATGAAAATATGATAAATTTATGATAATTTGGATAAAAATGAATTTAAATGATTTTATAATATATTAATGATTTTTGAATAAAGTTAAAATGGGAAATGAATGAATATTTAAGTTGGAAGTTTGGAATATAACTAAAATTGGAAATTTATGAATTTGGGTTAAAAGTGAATTTTAAGTTAAGTAAATAAAAATGAAATTAAGTTATATTTGAAAATTTAAAATTAAGTGTTAAGTTAAATTTAATTTAATGAATTTAAAATTTAATGTTGGAATTTAATAAGTGAATTATTATTAAATTTTGATTTTTGAATGGAAATTTAACTTTATAAAATCATGAATATAAGGGTATTTAAATGATGACTATAAAAGTGAAATTATATGATTTTATAAGTAAAAAAATGATTTAAATAAAAATATAATTGTTTGTGAAATTATACTAAATATTTGAAGTTAATTAACTGCATTTCTGAAATGCTATTAATTCTAATGTAAATGATAATACAACATTTGTAAATGTTGTAGTTGATAATAATGAACCAAATGGCTAAATTTAGTTAAAGGCTATTATAACATTTTTGTAAATATTATAATTGATGAATTTAACTAAGTTTATTTGAACTAATGTAACCCTATTACAGCATTTTTAAATGCTGTCTTTTGTTAAATTGAACTGTTTTGAATGTGACTTTCCGTAGCATTTTCTAAATGCTACGAAAGGTGAATTTTCACTGTTTTGATAAAATTAAGTGAATGAATGAACTTTGAAAAGTTAAATTTTTTGAAACTTAATAATTTAATTATTAAATATAATAACTTCATTTTATGATTTAAAATGAAGTAATTTGTTTTGAAATATAAACTATTTTGAAATGTGTGTTGAAGTGGTATTTTAAGTAAATGAATATGGTTTTGAAGATACAATATTTTGATATTTAGAAATGGATTTTTGAATGATATTAAATTTTGAAATGATATTTGATTTCGAAGTATAAAATACCATTTTGAAATTTTAACCACGGGATGTATTTAATTTATAGTTTAACTGATCCTTAAAGGATGGGCGGTCCCAAGCATCCTTTGAGTTATTGTGCATTTCTACTACAGTTCACTTGAGTTGGTTTACATTATATAAGTATATATTGTCCTGACTCGAGTGTTTTGTGTTTTACTTTACGCTCGGGTTAGCCTGAGTATTTACAGCTTAGCTTTGGATTTCTTTTCTGGAGCTAGGAATCGCTGGAGATTCTGCTTGTCTAGTTATCTGTTCCTTTCAGTTCAGTTGTTCTATTTCAGTTCTGGTATTCATAAACTTCTATTTATTTGAGATTTCTATTGTATATGTTTTCAAACAGATATTATGTATTATGTTTTGAGAGTTTGTTATAGTAGCTTCATGAACTACTATGGTTTTTATATTCCGTTGTGAGTTATTCTGATATGTTCTGTGTCTGTGATTCTGTGTATTTGATTTCATTTGCTCCATATTTTATTACAATCTGTTATTTTGAATTATTCAAGTCCGACATGTGTGGATTATTGTCGATTTGAATGGTCCAAAATAGTGGGTCGTTACACCACACGTAGGACCGGACGATGATCGGAACACACCAACGCGTGCGCCCATGCCACCACCACCCATGCCAGCCGCTACGTCTCCAACTTGCACGCGTATGAAGGTTGATGCCAAACCCTGACTGCAGTTGACGCCACCCATCGCACTTGCGCCTCGCGCTCCCCCTCCACGCGACGCCGTGCTCTTTTGCTCGTGCCTCCAGGTCGCGACCATCGTTTTCATTTTTTTTCCAATCGATCCCTTTTTTTTACATATGTCGATTTGCGATTTTGAAATAAAGGAAGTGAGAGGGGATGTGGAACAAAAAAGTAGGGGTTTGCATGATTTGGGGAAGGGTGTGGATATTTATATTACTATTTAATTTGAAAATATTTGACGTTTAACGTCCGAAATTTCCCGAGCTCCAAACGAAGCGTGCCGCCTAGCTTTTTTAATGTTTTACCCTCATTTTGAACACAATGGAACTAGTTCTGAGGCCTAATTCGATCGTATGTGGAAGATAGCTTTTCAAAATCGATTAATTTTAATCGAATTCCTTAAATTGATTTCTACGCGTTTCAAGCTCGCACGACCAAACGACATGTCTGATCGCTACGAAACTTGAAATCCTCTAATAATTCACTATTATGGATCCGATGAAACTAGTTTCGTCGAAATCCGATACAGTGGCCAAAATGGCTATTTTTACTCGTTAATTATAATATAAAATTTTCAATTCTAATTATTCACTTTTAATCCAATTTTAAATGTTAACAATCTTCAATCTCATTTAAATAAAATTTAAATCAATTTCCGATATCATTTTCATTCACATTAATTCAAGGTTATTTAAATAATTCCAGTATTAAATTTTAAATAATTTATTTATCCAATACTAAAATCCCAACGAATTTTAGTTATCAACAATTAGTTTATTTTCAACTAAATAAGTCAACATTTATTATTCAATCCAACTATTGATTATAAATACATTCAATACGTAGAATTCCATTTCAATACTGTTATTGCCAAAATCTTCAAAATTGTTTATTTCAAAATTTTATTATTTTCCATAAACTACAATAATAAATCATTAAATTTTTATTTCTACCCATTTTAATCAAATAACCACATTAAATTTAATTATTTAAAAATTGTTAAAAGTACATGTCGTTACATGTATGTAACACTTCAATAATGAATTCATCGATGATTTTAAATTGTGCATGGAATTTTTTTTATGTAAGTAAATGAATGAAAGAAGAAAAATGACATTGTATGAATGAATGAAAATAAATGAAAGTAAATGAAAAAAAAGAAACCAATCAAGAAAACTTAAATAATGTGTTAAATTCTTTGTTGTTTGGCTGATGAGAAGTTTGGGAAGGGATACTTCTAATTGTTTAAGGTTGTATGAATAATCTATTAAGTAATTATCTAAGGCTTTTGAGCATAGGGTACACTTGATAGTTTATTTATCACCTTGTACGATTAAAAGTTCTAAACCTGAACAAATAATTGTTTGGTTGTTATGGATGTATGGTTGATTTCTATGTTGCATATGATGGCCGTGCTATTTGTTTGCTTATGTTCTATGTTGATTTGCTTTTGTTACTAATTGAAACAACTAAATATTTCTATTGTACATAATTCTCACTATTTTGGATTATATAAATGAAATACATGTTTATGGAAGCAATAGCTACTGCTTTTGGTTTCATAAATAAAGTTTGTTTGCTCGACAAATAGGTACGTTTTCAGATTACGGTTTTATAGCGATGTTTTATTGTTTTCCCGTGGTTTGGGATATTTAATTATTGAAATATGATATATATATATTGAAATTATTGATGTTATTATTTTTTGGGACCTAGACGCGCAAAGGAGACTCTGTCGAAATTTTTCGTGAATTAGAAATTTTTTGTGAAAGTGAAAATATTTTCAAACTTTTATTAAACTTGAATATGAAGGATTTAATTGTTTATAAATTTATATATCTTATTTAAAATACTTAATTATGTAAGTTTAAAGTGTTTCTAAATTGATTATTTTGAATAAAATTTTATCAAGTTCTTAATCCCTTCTTTTCCATTTCGAGGATGAAAAGTTTTGAGTGGGGGAGAGTTAACAAACCGTATTTTTTCGATAATTAAAAATATTAAATTTAATAGGATTTTAGAATTTAATATTGGAAGAAATTAAAATATATGATTTGTTTATGAGAAAAATAATTAGAATACGATTTAATAATGTTTGAAGGTTATTGACAGTTATTTTAATGTAATTTCAATCAATTGAATAATTGTAAAGTTAATTTAGTTATAATTGTAAATAAGGAATAAATTAAATGTTGGATTTAATATTAAAATTATATGTTATAAATTAGAATAGGTTTATTAAGGAATAAGAAATCAATTAATTAGTATGTGAAGTTATTAGCTTTGTTTGTAAACAGTAAATATAGAAATGTGTTTGAATTATTAATGTGTAATAATTGGTTAATTATCATTTCATTATTTAATACATTTGAATTAATTTGGAAATCAATGTGAATTAATATAATTAAATATTGCAGTTAATACGAGTTAAGATGAAATTGTAGAGTAAGAATGTAATAAAAGGTAAACTAATGTTAATTATATCCAAATGATATTTTATGATTTAATAATAAAAGTGAGAAACAAAATATAAGAATTTGTTTGAAATTTAATTATAATTAATTGGAATTCTATTACAATTGCAATTGAACTCCAAAATTAATGTAATATTTAAATAGTGGATTTAACATGGAAATTTTATTTTAATAGGTTATTAATTTCTATGTAATCAATAATGGTAAATTTGTTAACTTTTAATTTTGAATTTGAAAAGTGATTAAATTAATTTAATAATAATTTTTTTGATTAACGTGAAAATTAGCCATTTTAGCCACTGTCTTGTATTTCGACAAAACTAGTTTCATCAGATCCATAATAGTAAATTATTGTAGGATATCAAGTTTCGTAGCGATCGGACTTGTCGTTTGATCGTGCGGTCTCGAAACGCGTAGAAATCGATTTAATGAATTTAATTAAAATAATCTGATTTTAAAAGCTAACTTCGGTATACAATGGAATTTGGATTTGAAACTAGTTCCACTGAGTTTAAAAGTATCGAAAACATCTATTTTGATATATTGGATGACCTACTTTCGTTTCGGAAACGGAACGGGCTTTTCGGGTCATCGTTATCATTTCGACCCAATTCAATTTGTCCATTCATTATTATCTAGCCTTGTCCATATAAATAGATTTCTTTTTTGAAACCCTAGCAGCCTTTTTCTTATTTCTGTACGTACATTTCCATCTTCTCCTTCCTTCCTTCCCAATAGCAAAAACCCTAATTCCCAAATTCATTTCCAAATCAAATCGAAAATTCAAACTTCTCAAACCATAGCAAATTATATATCGTTGGAAAGCTCTCGACGAGCGAAATCTTCTGCTGCAATTCATTTTCCGATTTGATGCATTATTTGGCAAGAAAACGATGAAGAAGCTCGACTGTCCATATTAGGGCTTGCGATTTCAACGGCGGATCGTCGATTTTACGACGATTAGGAGGTATGGGCTTGTAGAGGGCGACCTGCATAGATCCATGGGTTTGCTTTGGGTCAAGGATCATCAGAATTGTCTCGAATGTCGTGTTAAAGGCGGTGGCGGCACTGACACGTGGGGAGGCCGGAGGGGATAGTGCTGGGCTTGGAGGGTGCGACCGGAGGTGGCCTCTGCGATGGCGAGGCTCGATCAGGTGGAAGGCTGGCCTAACGGCGGCGAATTCATGATGAACGTCGGTGGCTAGTGGGCTGGTCGAGATGCTGTAGCATGCGTTCAATTCTAGGGTTTAGAGAGAGGTTTGAAATTACTTTAATGCCCTGTATTTTATTTTTAATTTAATTTAAATTTTAAAACATTCTAACATCAATAACTTTTCCATACGTGCTCGGATTTAGACATGGTTTCTTATGTTGCGAGTATCAAAATTCCGAACAATATGGAACTAGTTTGGCTACATTTTGAGACTTTTCAAATTTTAGGCTTTAATTGGATTTTAAATCGATTTGAAATCAAAGGTGAGTGATTTAGCCCACTCACGAATACTAAACCACCTTATGTTGGTTAAATTAAATTTATGATAGGATTTGGAAATTTATTGATTGCAGTTTGGTATTTTAAATTGTCATTTAAATTTAATTTGAGTTTATTTGAATTTAATTGCCATTTAAATTAGATATTGAATTTAATTGCCAGTTTTACCTGATGATGATAACCGGTTTACTTGTTGTGATTTATTGGTTGATTTGAATGATGATTGTGATGGATTTTTAATTGTTGATATTTGGATGATTGGATATTATATTTATTTTATATGTTGTTATCACACTGCAAGTTCCCTTAGTTGTTGTTCGGAAAATCACCATGGGTTGAAATGATACATAGTCGAATGGTCTTATAGATTAGGGAAAATTCGTTATGGGTTGAAATGATAAACTCGAGCGATTTTATGGATTTTGAATTTTACTCGAGATTGCGGGTTGAAATGATATATACCCGTAAATCTAAATTATTGCGGGTTGGAATGATATATATCCGTATCACTTGACATTGGAATAGAAAATTATATACGGACACCGGATTGGTTAAATTAAATGGTTTAAAATCTTGAATTTGGATTTTTGATTTAATGTTATTGTTTTAAAGGGAATAAATTTATAGATGTATATGAATTTAATTATTTGTATAATTCAAGTTTTGAAGGTTGAAATTGAAATGGTTAAAAAGAAATTGTTTAAGAATTAAATTGGGAAATGTAAAGTTAAAATCGGTATATGACTTTAATTCAAAAATTTGAATTATTTTGAAGATTTGGATCTTAATATGTAACAGTGGAGTTAAATTTGATTTAAGTGGTTTAAATAAGTAAATTGAAATTGGGCTTGAAATTGATATAATTGAAATGGTTTTTATTGAGAAATTGAATTGAAATCATTGAATTGAGATTGATTTAAATTGAATTTTTGGATCTAAAGTTGATTTTAATTGATTTGTGAATTTGGAAGAAACAATTCTAATTTGAAACTATTTTCGATATAAACTCTTTAATATACAAACTCTTGTAACATATAAACTATTTTCTCATATAAACCATTTCAATATATTAATAATTTTTAATACATTAACTATTTTTAATATATAACCTATTTTATTATATATACTATTTCTAATTTATAAGCTATTTTAATCTATAACCTATTTTATTATATACTATTTATAATATATAAACTATTTTAATCTATAACCTATTTTTAAAATATAAACTATTTTAATATATATTATTTTAAATTTATAAACAAATTTTAATGTATAATATATTTTAATATATAAACTATTTCTAATATATATAAACTATTTTAATCTATAACCTATTTTAAAAAAATATAAACTATTTTAATGTATAACTATTCCAATATATAAACTACTTTCAATATTCAAACTGTTTAAAGTTGGAACTGTTATGATTTAGATATAATTGATTTAAATGCAAATATTTTGATATGAGGGTTTAACCTATTTTGTGGTTATGATTTTGAAATGAATATGATTTAAAGTGAATAATGATTTCGAAAGCGAATATGATTTCGAAAGTGATATGATTTCGAAAGTGAATATGATTTCGAAAGTGATATGGTTTTGAATTGAATATGATAGTTTGATATCAAATATGAATCGGTTTTGGAAATGTAAAAGAACCAACCGGTGTGAAATAAGCGTTTGGTTGTTAAAGAGACCGGGATCAGATATTGTCATACTCTCTGCCAATACCGAAAACCACTTTAATAACTATGCACGTGGTGGAGAATCCAAAATGAAGTAGGATGGTTGGCGAACGCTACTGTATGAGGTATGGATGCAGCCCTGACCCCCTTAGGCCAGCTTGATATGACTAAAACAGGAGCCACACCGGGCCAAGTGGGGTTGCTCCCTCTATCGGGCACATTTATTCGATACCACATTTATTACTTTGTGATTGATTTGGTGGCCACCCCTCGATTTGATTATGGGGTGTGTCTCGAGGTGGGCGGTAGTAGCTGCTATGCGTTACCACCAGTCCGGATCCACAAAACAGTAGTATCCTACCTGGGCATTGCCTCACGTGCCTTGTCATATGACTTATCGAGCCCATTACGAGTTTGGTTTGTGTCGTACCTATGGAGTGCTCCCTGATAGCCCACCAGTTTATGGTGGAGTTTACAGTACTGTATAGACTACGACATTTATATAAAAATGTGTTAAGGGAGATATGGGTAACGCCTTAACGCTATTTTAATACTTTACTTTACTGTAGACATATTATAATAGCGTATTGTACTATGTATGTAGATAGTTTAACGGATCCTTAGGAGATGGAATCCCAAACATCTCTTAAGTTATTGCACGCACGTTAGACACTGGATAGGAGATGTAAAATCCCGTAAACATCTTTGAAGCCATTACACTCATATTTATTTATGTTGATTCAACTTACATAAGATCTTTTAGTTCTGACTCGAGTGTTTTGTCTTTTCATTACGCTTGGGTCAACTTAATTTTTTCAGTGTTGAAGACTTTATTTCTGGAGGACGAAGACGAAGATTTAGTATATTATTGCTATTTATTATATTTATACCACTGCATCATGTTGTTCCGCTGCAATATTTATTTATTCCTGCTGAATGTATAACTCTGATATATTGTAAAAGTGTAATCAAATTTTATTTGTAAAACACTTCATGAACTGTTTATTTGATTATTATATTTTGTCATTCCGATGTGAGATTCTGTGTTTTTTTCTTCCTTTTCTCTTATTTTCTTATTTACCCCAATAATAATCCTCCCTTTTGAATGGTTTGAGTTGACATGTGTGGTTTATTGTCGATTTAAATCGTCCAAAAATGTGGGTCGTTACAAGAACACAAGAACGAAGCAAATCTTCCAAAGTCTTATTTACTCTCTCCATCTACCCATCGAACTAGGGATGATAAGCAGTGCTGAGATTAAGATTAGTATCCAAGACTGACTGAAGACTCCTCCAGAACCCACTGGTGAAAAGTGGATCCCGGTCACAAATGATGGCACGAGGAACTCCATGCAATCTAACAATCTCGTTAACATAGAGTTTAGCTAAAAGATGCGCAGTTCAGTAAGACTTTATCGGAATAAATGAGATGATTTAGCTAACCGATCCACGATCACCCACAAACTATTGTGCCCAAGCTTAGAAGAAGGTAACCCATCGATAAAATCCATGGAAACCTACACAAGAAAATTAATTTGATAAAAACTTAGATCAATTCAAAAGAAATGTAAATATGAACTTAATCCTATCTAATTCCACATTTACCTGATCCCATTTCCACAATGGGATTTCTAAAGGCTGAAGAAGACTATTAGGCCTCTGGTGTTCCGCCTTACCCAACTAGCAGGTGGCACAACAACCAACAAACCAAGCAATGTCCCACTTCATACCCTCCCAGTAATACAATATCTTCATATCCGCATACATTTTACCGTTACACGGATGGATGGTATAACGAGAACAATGACACTCTTCCATAACGTCTCTTTGGAGATTATCTATATCGAGCACAATAAATCTTCCACGTCTTTAAATACAACCTCGAGTGTCAACAACAAAATCCTTCTTCAACTTCTCAACACTTCTACCAAAAGAAAGATTCCGAACAAGCTTAACTAATTCGAGATCTTGCTTATGGATTTCTACAATACGATCAAGAATAGAAGGACAAGCCTCTAGACCATCTCAACTTTGAATCCTGATCTCTAATATCACACATAGAAAGTGCCTCCAAAACTTTCCATTCAACCTACATCATAGAAACCACTACTTGATTCCTACGACTAAGGGCAACAGCTATAGAATTACCCTTTCCAGGAGTATATTGAATCTCGAAATCATATGCTGCCAAAAACTCCAACCACCGCTGTTGACATATATTTAGTTCTTTCTAGGAGAAGATATATTTCAAGGATTTATGGTCGGTATAAAGAACAGATATCTCACCCAAAATATAATGATGCCAAAGCTTAAGTGCAAAAACAATAGATGCAAGTTCGAGACCGTGAGTGGCGTAACTAATCTCGATCGGACGTAATTGTCTCAAAGCATAAGCAACTACTCTATCTCTCTGCATAAGCACCGCACCAAGGCCTGAACCACATGCATCGATATAGACAACTAAATCTTGTTTCCCTTCCGAAACTATAAGAATAGGTGCATAGGTGAAAAGATCTTTCAAAGTCTAAAATGCAAACTCACATTTCTTTGACCAGATATACCTCACTTCTTTTCTGGTTAAGCTGGTAAGAGGAAGAATGACTTTAGAAAAGTCTTTAATAAAGTGTCTATAATAACTAGCAAATCCCAAAAAGCTATGGACCTCCATCATGCTCTCCAATCTCTTCCAATTCCGAATAGATTCGGTCTTTGTGGGATCGACAGAAATTCCTAATTTGGAAACAACATGACCTAAAAACTTCACTTGCTTCTTCGAAAAATGGCACATGGAAAATTTAGCCTTAAGCTGATGGCTATGAAGAGTTTCCAACACAATTCGAAGATGCTCAACATGCTTCTCTTCGGAACGAGAATAGATAAGATATCATCAATAAAAACAAGCATATATTTTCAAGAAATTCCTAGAATATATGATTCATTAAGTCAACAAAGTATACCGGAACATTTGTTAACACGAACGGCATAACTAGCCATTCATAGGAACCATAACGAGTTTTGAAAGCTGTCAACGGAATACTATCTTCCGCCACACGAAGCTGATGAAAATCGGTCGCTAAGTCTAATTGGGAAAAGTCTTTTGCACCATTAAGCTGATCAAATATATCATTGATACGAGGTAAAGGATAACAGTTCTTAATATTGAGCTCATTCAATTTCCTATAATCGATACATCACAAAGTGTACCATCATCCTTTCTCACAAAAACCACAACTGCACCCCATGATGAACTACTAGACTGAATAAGATGCTTCGCCTTAAGCTCAATTAACTGCTTCTTTAACTCTTCATTTTCCTTTATAAAAATCCTTGTGGGAAGACGACTAAACGGCTGAGCACTAGGCATCAAATCAATATGAAATTTAATCGCCCTCTTAGGAGGCAATCCAGAAATGGAATCAAAGATATCCAGAAAATCACACATAATAGGAATACTAGCTATTTCATCCCCTTCTCGAGATTTGATAGCATGAAGAGAAACATTCAGATTCGGATCCACTTCTTCAAGGGCAAGAGGAAGTAAATCACTAGAAGATGGATCCTTTAGATAAATAGTACATTTCAGACAAAGAATAGTAGCCCACATCTATCATGCCAATCTAAACCCAAAGTCATGTCGAAATTCAAATAAGGAACAACATGTAAATCAGCCAAGAAAGAGAATCCCCCAAGAATAATTTTGACGTCCATACAAAACAACTAAGGGTTGCAAATCCACCAATAGGGTTCGCAATCCTCAAAGATGATAGTAGACAAGTTACATCCAAAGAACAGCTATCAACTAGCTCCTTAGACACGAACCCATGTGGTGCTCCTATATCGAAGAGAACTCTAACGAAACGATCATGGAATAAGATAGACCCTTCTAGAACAAATGACGAAGAAATACCTTTCTAATTACCCAAACCTCCTGAAGCCTCTGCTACATTCAACTTCCCTTTCTGCTTAGAAGTTAAAACTGGATAATTAGCAATCTGATGCCCTTCCTTCTTATAATAGAAACATGCATTAGGAAAAACTGGTGCTGGTGAACGAGACTTATTGCACACCCTCTCATAATGTCCTTTGACCCTACTCTTGTAGCATTCCACTTGTTCTTTCTTCTGGCCCTTAGCATCTAAATCTGCTTCTTAGATTTCTTATTTGGATAATGAGGTTTAGACTTCCCAAATTTCTTCTTCTTCTTAGGAAAGAAATTCCTCTTCTGAGGAGTAGTTCATCATCGCTATCCTTCTTCGATTCTTCAAGTCTAAGAGCCATGTCCACTAATCTCTCAAAAGTAACATCCAACTGAGGTAAAAGCGCCTTCCTCAAAGACTTCCTCATTCCATACACAACCATAGGATTCTTCTTACGAGGTGTATTAATGAGATCCACCTCATACTTAGACAAAGACTCGAACACCGCCACATACTCTGCTATAGAAGAATCCCCTTGTTTAAGATCTATGAATCTCCGAGCTAAGGCTGCCTTTTTAGCTTTTGGCATAAACTTCATCCCAGACCTAGACTTAAACTCCTTTCAAGATAAGTCGGCCTCATCAACCTCCACAATAAGCATGTCATACCAATCCAACGCTCTCTCCTAAAGCTGACTAGATGCCACTTGCACCTTATGTGTATCTGAAAGCTCCATGCGATTGAAAATCCTATCACATGTCTCCAACCAAGCCTGAATCTCTATAACACCATCAGTTCCCTAGAACCGCTCCCCTCTCAAGTGAGCATTATCACCGCACATCTTAGAAAAGCCTGAACGATGGACTGGAGGATCCACGGGGCAAGGGGTTGGTACTAGAAGTCCAAACATTTCTGACCAACTCCATAATTTGCTGAGTAGTCATAAATACCGTAACATCCCACCTTCTGAGGCCCAAAACTAACCACTATTGATGTTGCAGTCATCCGTAGTTGTTATTTCTTGTCGACCTAATGCGGCATAGTAAATATTGATACACTGGAACACATGAATATGAAATTTTTTAAATTTCCAATAAACAGAATTTCCCATTTCATGCAAATTACAATTTAAGATTTAATTACACAATCCCATACGTTAACCACATTCAGATCACATGTACATGTACAAAATACGATAAGAGCGACAAATGAAGATGTCCTCTTATGATGATCAGAGAACTAATAAATATGAACTTTACAGTTCTTAGTACATCACAGCGGAAAACACAAAATAGCTCCTATATAACTAACACTGCCTCCTACACGTCTCCGGAAGCTTATTCGTCCAAAAACCTAAAAGTCTCCAACTCTCAAACTACTCAAATTAATTTTGAGTACCCGAGTGTTTATGGAGAAACAAAAACTTTGAGTCAGAGAATAAGTCTGGTATGAATAATCCCCTATCATCTCTTATCATAAATAGATAGCTAGTGAGATCACGCCGCTTAGCGGAATGGGTTTTGCCCTCACTTGTATCCAAAAGAAAACATGCAAGTCATTTACTATGCCCCTGCACCCAAATGATTAGTCTTAACATAATATGAAATAAAACCATAAATCATATATATTAGATTTCCCATCCACCCACTTATTATATATCCCATCTAAAAGCAATTTATTAGAGTTCCCCTTTAAAATATTTAAAATGGCTATCCGTCAAAACTTTATTAGGACCATCCATCCTAAATTCACCAAAATAAATGCAGATTATCCATCGTACATTGTTTTATAAAAGTTGGTGTGGGCTATCCACCACACACTCCATAGTTTTCTTAGGATGACTATGAACCCTTGGGTGCCAAATCTCGAGGCCAACCACATCTGGCAAAACATTCTTTACTTTAGAAATTTGATGTGGGCTATCCACCGCACATTCCATGGTTTTCCTAGGTTAACCAAGAACCCAACACTTGGCCAATTAAAATATCATGATCCTCATGATTATTTATTTTCCCCAGGTATACCACCTGTTTAACCTGTTCCCATTGGTAGCCGCAATTAGGTTAAATTAAATAAAAACACATTGATAGCCCAAATGTATATTTTTGAAAGCATATTTGTGTTTGTAATCCCAAACTATGTATCGAAAACACTAAACCCACCCCGGTGTCCCCAAGGTTTATTAACATTCAATTTATATAAGGATCCCCCTTACATATTCAAACAAAGATAAGTTTTATATGTTGTAACCATTCGAAGTAATCCCTTCGAATTAACAAAACTTTACTTAAGAAAAATGGCTAAAAACAGCCCTTTAAACCCCTTCGAATGAAGTCCCATTCGAAAGCAAATACACATTAGCCTTCGGAAGGCATTGAAAACCATTTCTTTCGACCTTGTCGAAAGGTTTCTTTTCGACCTAGTCGAAAGGCTTCACCTTTCGACTTTGTCGAAAGCCTGGGGTATCCCCCCTATATAAAACCATTTATAAACCTTTCGAAAGCAATGAAACCTTTCGAAGATAAAACCTTTCGAAACCAAAACCTTTCGAAATCGTTGAAACTCAAAACCTTTGGAAATCAAAACCTTTCGAAACCAAAACCTTTCGAAATCATTGAAGGTAACCCCTTCAAAAAATAAAACCTTTCGAAATCAAAACCTTTCGAAACCGTTGAACTGAAAACTTAAAACCTTTCGAAACCATTCAAAAACAATGAAGTGTTGGTGTTGGAACCAATCCTTCGAAATCAATGGAGAGAGGCGACAAGTTTTAGAAAACAAAAATAACCTTTGACTCCATCTATGTCAAAAGGTTTGGAAGCGGCAACTATGCTTTCGACCTTGTCGAAAGCTATACCTTCCGACTTTGTCGAAAGGTTTCATTTAAAACAAGAAGCAAACCAATTGAAACCTTTTTCTTTTAAACCATTTGACAACGTCGAAAGCTATTTGTCGAAAGCTAGCAGGTGTATTTTCTTTAAAACCAAAACAAAGGTTTCATCTCCTTCGAAAGCTTTAACCTTTCATCCTTAAACCTTTCGACCCCTTTCAATTCACTACGTACCAGTCGTCTAATACCATGTGCATTGATTTTTGACCTAGTCGAAAGGTTTGGACCTTTTGACCTTGTCGGAAGGTTGGGAATGGAGGCGGAAGGTCTTGCCAAAAGAGTTAAAATAGTGAAAATACTGTTTAAAATAGTTCTTATGTACCCCATCTGCCTTGTTTGTAAATCTGATTGGTTGCCATAATTTTATATTCAAAAAAAATACTGCCGTCTTTCCTTATTTGGAAATTTAAACAATTTTGAAAAAGCCCCTTTCTCCTTTATAATTATATAAAAATTTAAGTCCCATACCTTAAATAATTTTATACAACTATTAACACATCTTGAAAAATTCTGGAAAAATTCCAGAAAATCAATTAATATGTACTCTTCAACATACTAAAATTTCAAAGCATATGAAGACCCAAAACAACTCGGAATTTAACCAAAACCGAATAAAAACGTGTTAATTAGCCCATTAACATTTAAAAACACATATGTCTTATCGAAAAAATGGTTTAAATGATTATATCTTAACTAAAACATGCACATAGATCGAATATAAGCCCATAGCCGAACTATACATAGAAAATGAGATGATAAACATGATTATTCACCTTGATTAGTTGATTGGAGAATGAGATAATTTCCTAGCTTTAATTCCTTGGCTTTTTCTTCAATTTATGCTTTTCCTGGAGCTTTTAATAGCCGGCGAAAGTAGGTGAGGAGTTAATGAATGAGAAAGTGAAAATTTATTAAGGTGGAGGAAGAGATTTATACTAAGAAATGTAGCCTCATTTCCAAGTTTACCCCTTAGGAAAATTCCTCCTTCTAAATTTAGTTAAGTCTTATTTTAGTTCATTCATTAAGACATGACCATTTGATTTATTCTCATCTCCTTAATTATGCACATTATTCCACTTAATTTATCTAATTAAATATCCCGAATAATGTTAATTAAAATTCAGGGGCATTACAGACTCCCCCTTTAAGGAATTTCGTCCCCGAAATTTCAGTAAGGACAAAACAACAAGCATAGAGCCCATGCAAGCAAAGCTAGTATAACCTACTAGCCAAATTCTATATAAACCCTATATAGAATATACCATCTAAAACAGCCCAGGAAAAGTAGCCCTAATCCTGTCTTCTGTCTCCCAAGTACAGTCCTTCACGTTGTCGCTCCACTGAACTTTCACCAACCTGACTGTCTTGTTCCTTAACCTCTTCTCATCTTTTGCCACAACACGAACTAGTTGCCTCACAAAAGTCATATCCGGTTCCACCACTAAGTCCTCCAGTACCGTCGGAGCGATAGTAGTTTCTGGATCATGAACATACTTCCTAAGATGAGAAACATTAAACACATTGTGGACCCCGGCCAAACTTCTCGGTAAATCTACTCGGTATGCGTGTCTCCCAATCCTCTCTGATATAAGAAATGGTCCAACATATCTCGGTGCTAGCTTCCCAGTCTTCTCGAATCGAACCACATCTTTCATCGGCGATACCTTGATGAAAAATCTATCTCCAACTGAGAACTCTAGGTCCTTACGCCTTTTGTCTGTGTAACTCTTCTACCTAGACCGTGCTTCCTTCATTCTTTCCCATATCAACACGATCTTTACCATCGCCTCTCTCACCAAATCCGGACCAAGGACCAATCTATCTCCAGTCTTCAACCAACATGCTGATGATTTGCATGGCCTTCCATACAAAGCTTCAAAAGGCGTCATTCCTATAGTAGTATGATAACTATTATTATAGGAAAAATCCACTAAGTGCAAGTGATCTTTCCGAGAACCACTAAAATCCAGCACACAAGCTCTCAACAGATCTTCCGGTACCTTGTTGACTCTCTCTGTCTGCCCATCTGACTATGGATGATATGCGGTACTCATCTTGAGCTTAGTGCCTAACACACTCTATAGGCTCTTCCATAACTCGCTAGTAAACAAAGCATCTCTAACATTGATGATACTACTAGGACTTCCATGCAGTCTAACGATATTCTTTATGAACAACTTAGCCAAAACAGGTGCCGTCCTGGTTGACCTTACCGGAATGAAATGGGCACTCTTGGTCAATCTGTCCACTATGACCCATATACTTTCATTACCTCGGTTTGACCTTGGCAGCCCGTCAATAAAGTCCATGGATATCGAGTCCCACTTCCAAACTGGAACATCCAAAGGCTGAAGCAAACCACTTGGCTTCTGATGTTCGGCTTTTACTTGCTGACAGTTCAAACACTGTTTTATCCTTTAGTCAACATCCCTCTTCATTCCTTCCCAGAAGAAACTTCTCTTCATATCTTGATACATCTTGGTTCCCTCAGGATGAATCATAAACTTCGATCGATGACATTCCCTAAGAACTTCCTTCCTAAGGTCTCCAATGTCTGGAACACATAACCGTTCCTTCTTTCTCAACCAACCCTTGCGGTCAAGAATAAAATCCTTTAAATCATCAATCTCGGTTCCAGCTTCTAAGCTTCTAATCCTCTTGGCTAACACTGGATCCTCGAAGCAATTCGTTCGATCAGAACTGGTCGAACTTCTAAACAAGACATCATGGCGATATTCCGACTAGATCCAGCATTCGACCTCAACTGCACACTGCAAGCAGCCGGTGCTTCCAAGTCTTTCCATTCCGCCAACATAGCTAACATCACATTTTGATGTTTCCTGCTAAGTGCATCCGCCATGTTATTTCCTTTTCCCGGTGTATACTCGATGCTAAAATCATAAGCTGCAACAAACTCCAGCCATAACTGTTGTCTCATGTTCAGCTCCTTCTGAGAGAATAAATACCATAGAGACTTATGATCCGTAAATAGCTCAAACCTTTCTCCCAAAAGTAATGTCTCCACACCATTAATGCGAAGATTATCGCTGCCAACTCCAAATCATGAGTAGGGTATCTAACTTCATGTGGTCTAAGCTGTCTAGAAGCATAGGTAATAACCTTTCCATTCTGCATTAGCACAACACCTAACCCAGTACCACATGCATCGGTGTAGACTACAAACCCCGGATTTCCATTTGGAACTACTAACATGGGCGCATTGGTTAACAAATGCTTCAGTTTAAGGAATGTCTCCTCACATTTGTTAGACCAAACAAACTTCACGTCCTTCTTGGTTAGCATAGTCAAGGATGCCGCTATCCGCGAGAAATCCTTAATGAACCTTCGGTAGTATCCTGCAAGCCCAAGAAAACTTCTAATCTCATTTACCGTCTTTTGTCTCTTCCAATTGTTAACAGCTTCGATCTAATCCGGATCAACTGCTAAACCTTCCTCGGAAGCTACATGACCAAGGAACTTTACTTCCTTCTTCCAGAAATGACACTTTGAAAACTTCATCTTCAGCCGATGTTGCCTTAGCGTCTCCAACACTATTCTAAGATGATCTGCATGATCCTTCTCATTCTTAGAATATACCAAAATGTCATCAATAAAAACTAACATGAACCTATCTAAGTGCTTTCGGAAAACCTGGTTCATCAAATCCACGAAGAAAGCTGGCGCATTAGTAAGCCTGAATGGCATAACCAATCATTCGTATGACCCATATCCGGTCCTTAACGCCGTCAAAGGAATATCGTCCTCTGCCATGCTTAGCTGATGGAAACCTGTCGCCAAATCCATCTGGGAAAACACTCTGGCTCCACTCAACTGATCGAATAAGTCGTCGATTCTTGGCAAAAGATACCTATTCTTGATCGTCCTCTCGTTCAACATACGATAGTCGATACACATCCTTAATGACCCATCTGGCTTCTTCACAAATACCACGGCCGTTCCCTAAGGCGAACTGCTTGGCCGAATGAAATTCTTTCCTTCCAATTCCACTAGCTGCACCTTCAATTCCTTCTCTCGGTTGGTGACATCCTGCTAGGTGGTCTACTTACGGGTTCAGCTCCCGGCATGAGATCTATCCGAAACTCGATTGATCTTTTTAGCGGCAAGCCCGAAACTGGTTTGAATACATCCATAAACTCTCTTGCAATATAAACCTGCTTCAACTCTGCTTCCATTCCCATTGCACCCAATAACGCACAAGCATTTCCGTCCGAACTCTTTACTGAGTAAATAACTCGGTTACGGCTATTAGGGTGCTTCAATGATATTTCCCCCTCCTAGCAAAATATCCTAGCATCATATCTATCTAACCAATCCATACTCAGTATGATCCCGAAAGCCACGAAATCAAAAACATATAAACTGCATGCAAACATATGACCTAACAAATCAAGTTCTAACTAGTCATATCTCATTCCCAGAGTTGCATAACCTCCTATAGGATTCGCAACCCCTAAAGGATTAATAAGGTATAAAGGTTCCAAACATAAGCAATCTACCAAATACTGAGATATAAATGAGTGCGATGCATCGGTATCAAATAGTATCCTAACTGGAGAACTATGAATCATAAGCATATCTTCCATCATAGCTTTTCCTTTCTCAGCAGCCGTTGGTCTAGAGGATGATGGTTCCAACGCAAAGACCTTTCCCTTTCCAGCCTTAGCAGCCTCGGGACACTTGTCCTTGTAATGCCCTATCTGGCCACAATTGTAGCACTTCACATTCGGCCTTACTACAACTGCTCTTCCATTACCCGAGCTACACTCATTAGCATAGTCCCCTTCTTTTCACACTTGTAACAAACAATACCAGCCTTGCTCTTCTTACTGCTACCCCTGACTGGGCACCTTTCTTCTTGAAGAACTTCCGCCTCTTACCTTGAAAATTCTGAACCTCAGCTGGTTTCCCCTTTCCAAAAGTAGAAAGCATCTCTTCATTCCAAATAGCCATCTCGACAACAATATGACACGGATCCCGGAGGTTTGGCATGGTTGTTATGGCAATCTCAGGATTCAACCCCCTGATAAA
This sequence comes from Allium fistulosum, assembly GCA_030737815.1. Lineage (NCBI taxonomy): Eukaryota > Viridiplantae > Streptophyta > Magnoliopsida > Asparagales > Amaryllidaceae > Allium > Allium fistulosum. The sequence goes on from CM060906.1 coordinate 520,899,526, forward strand.
CTTATCATTCCTCCGAATGACTGTATCCACAGTAGCATATCCGTAACGGGACAGCTCATCAAATTCCGTAGCATATTCAATCACTGATTTATCCCCTTGGACTAAATCTATAAACTTCCTTAGCAACGATGACTTGGCAATCTCAGATAGAAATATTTCTTCGAACCTCCTTCAAAATTCAACCTAAGTCAGGGCTTCCTCTGGCTCTCCCACGGTAACTCCGTTCCACCAAAACAATGCTGCTCCCTGCAATTGCCTTGAAGCAAGTCTTCTCTTCTGCATATCCGTCAAGCCGAGATCTGCAAATATCCTTTCACAATGCAATAGCCAGTTCTCCACTCCTACCGCATCCTCGGTTCCTAGAAAAGGCTTCCCTCCAAGACTAGCGTAATCCCTGCTCAACTTGGCATAGTTATTCCCAACCGTGGCCACCAGATTAGCTCCTCCAGCATCCCCTACAGTCACTCCCGCAGCTACTCCAGCTTGCATCATATTCACGAAGAACTGATACATTATCCCCATACCAACCGGCAGGATCTCAGCACCAACATTAGCATTTGTATCTGGGTTTGCATTTGCCTGTCGACCCTGGTTGCTCCTAGTATTGGGTCGAACATTTCCACTTGTTGTGGTGCGTCTTCCACCCTGATTCACTCTTCCATTTTCCTGCCTCCATGTCTTACTTCCCTATTACCTAAAATCCAATCTTTGTAAGATACAGAAGAACGGTCTAAGAGAGTGGGGAATGCATACTTAGGTATTTATAGCAAAGTACACATACGTTATTATAACGCTTACCCAAGCCCAACCATATTTTAGATTCATTAGATTATGCTTTAAAAATCTTTGAGGTTTAAATTCCTTTTAAGTACATAAACCATGCTCTGGTACCAACTTGTAACATCCCAGCTTCTAAGGCCTAAAACTAACCGCTACTGATGTTGCATTCATCCGTAGTTGTTATTTCTTGGCGACCGAATGCGGCATAGTAAATATTGAAACACTAGAACACATGAATATGAAAATTTTTAAACTTCCAATAAATAGAATTTCCCATTTCATGCAAATTACAATTTAAGATTTAATTACATAATCCCAAACGTTAACCACGTTCAGATCACATATACATGTACAAAATGCGATAAGAGCGACATATGAAGATGTCCCTTGATGATGATCACAGAACTAATAAATATGAACTTTACAGTTCTTAGTACATCACCGCGGAAAACACAAAATAGCTCCTATATAGCTAACATTACCTCCTACACATCTCTAGAAGCTTATTCATCCAAAAACCAAAAAGTCTCTGAAAGCTCATTCGTCCAAAAACCTGAAAGTCTCCCACTCTGAGACTACTCAAATTAATTTTGAGTACCCGAGAGTTTGTGGAGAAACACAAACTTCGAGCCAGATAATAAGTCTGGTATGAATAATCCCCTATCATCTCTTATCATAAATAGATAGCTAGCCAGACCACGCTACTTAGCGAAATGGGTTTTCCCCTCACTAGTATCCAAAACAAAACATGCAAATCATTTACTATGCCCCTGCACCCAAAATGATTAGTCTTAACATAATATGAAATAAAACCATAAATCATATATATTGGATATCCCATCCACCCACTTATTAGATATCCCATCTAAAAGCAATTTATTATAGTTCCCCTCTAAAATATTTAAAATGACTATCCGTCAAAATTTTAATAGGACTATCCGTCCCAAATTCATCAAAATAAATGCAGATTATCCATCGTACATTGTTTTATAAAAGTTGGTGTGGGATATCCACCACACACTCCATAGTTTTCCTAGGATGACAATGAACCCTTGGGTGCCAAATCTCGAGGCCAACCACATCAGGTAAAACATTCTTTACTTTAGAAATTTAATACGGGCTATCCACCGCACATTCCATGGTTTTCCTAGGTTAACCAAGAACCCAACACTTGGCCAATTAAAATAACATGATCCCCATGGTTATTTATTAAAATTCATGATCCCCATGATTATTTATTTTCCTTAGATATACCACCTGTTTAACCTATTCCCATTGATAGCCCCAATTAGGTTAAATTAAATAAAAACACATTGATAGCCCTAATGTATATTTTCGAAAGCATATTTCTATTTGTAGCCCAACTACGTATTGAAAACATTAAACCCACCTCGGTGTCCTCAAGGTTTAGTAACATTCAATTTATATAAGGATCCCCCTTACATATTCAAACAAAGATAAGTGTTCTATGCTGTAACCCTTCGAAGTAACCCCTTCGAATTAGTAAAACTTTACTTAAGAAAAATGGCTAAAAACAGCCCTTTAAACCCCTTCGAATGAAGCCCCATTCGAAAGAAAATAAACATTAGCCTTTGGAAGGCATTGAAAACTATAACAGCCCGCACCTCACTTAACGCAGATATTGTTCCTAACTTAGTCGCCTCCGCCTCATGGGCCAAGCCAAGGTGTGGGGTTTTGTTTCTCAAAAGGCCTTGACGTTGTTATGAGGTGAAGGCTTTGGTATATAAGAACCCACTTCATAGTGTTTTTCCGTGATGTGGGACTATTATTTCCATTTTGAAGGGGTGTTACAATCTCCCTCCTTTAAAGCTCAACGTCCTCATTGGCTCATGAACACAACACCACCCAAGCGTCGTGGCTGTAACACGTACAGAGCCACACCCAGCCGGAATTGTGGTCTGTACGTGTTACATCCACGATGCCTGGGTGGTGTTGTGTTCATGAGCCAACGAGGACGTTGAGCTTTAAAGAGGGAAGATTGTAACACCCCTTCAAAATGGGAATAATAGTCCCACATCGCGGAAAAACACTATGAAGTGGGTTCTTATATACCAAAGCCTTCACCTGATAACAACGTCGAGGCCTTTTGAGAAACAAAACCCCACACCCTGGCTTGGCCCATGAGGCGGAGGCGACTAAGTTGGGGACAATATCTGCGTTAAGTGAGGTGCGGGCTGTTACAAAAACCATTCCTTTCGACCTTGTCGGAAGGTTTCTTTTCGACCTAGTCGAAAGGCTTCACCTTTCGACTTTGTCGAAAGCCTGGGGTATCCCCCCTTTATAAAACCATTTATAAACCTTTCGAAAGCAATGAAACCTTTCGAAGACAAAACCTTTCGAAACCAAAACCTTTCGAAATCTTTAAAACTCAAAACCTTTCGAAACCAAAGCCTTTCGAAATCATTGAAGGTAACCCCTTGAAAACCTAAAACCTTTCGAAATCATTGAAACTCAAAACCTAAAACCTTTTGAAACCATTCAAAAATAATGAAGTGTTGGTGTTGGAATCAACCCTTCGAAATCAATGGAGAGAGGCGAAAAGTTTTAGAAAACAGAAATAACCTTTGACTCCATTTTTGTCAAAAGGTTTGGAAGCGGCAACTATGCTTTCGCCCTTGTCGAAAGATATACCTTTCGACTTTGTCGAAAGGTTTCATTTAAAACAAGAAAGCAAACAAATCGAAGCCTTTTTATTTTAAACCATTTGACAACATCGAAAGGTCTTTGTCGAAAGCTAGCAGGTGTATTTTCGTTAAAACCAAAACAAGGTTTCATCTCCTTCGAAAGCTCTAACCTTTCGACCCCTTTCAATTCACTATGTACCAATCGCTTGATATCATGTGCATTGATTTTAGATCTAGTCGAAAGGTTTGATACCTTTCGACCTTGTCGAAAGGTTTGGAATGGAGGCGGAAGGTCTTGCCGAAAGAGTTAAAACAGTGAAAATACTGTTTAAAATAGTTCTTATGTACCCCACCTTCCTTGTTTGTCTAAATCTAATTGGTTGCCAGAATTTTATATTCAAAAAAAATGCTGCCGACTTTCCTTATTTGGAAATTTAAACAATTTTGAAAAAAGCCCCTTTCTCCTTTATAGTTATATAAAACATTTAAGTCCCATACCTTAAATAATTTTATACAACTATTAAAACATCTTGAAAAATTCCTGAAAAACAATTAATATGTACTCTTCAACATACTAAAATTTCAAAGCATATGAAGACCCAAAACATCTCGAAATTTAACCAAAACTGAATAAAAACGTGTTAATTAGCCCATTATTAAAAACACATAAGTCTTATCCAAACAATGGTTTAAATGATTATTTCTTAACCAAACATGCACATAGATCAGATATAAGCCCATAACCGAACCAAACATAGAAAATGAGATGATAAATATGATTATTCACCTTCATTAGTTGATTGGAGAATGAGATAATTTCCTAGCTTTAATTCCTTAGCTTTTTCTTCAATTTATGCTCTTCTTGGAGCTTTTAATGGCCAGCCGAAAGTTGGTGACGAGTTAATGAATGAGAAAATGAAAATTTATTAGGGTGGAGGAAGAGATTTATACTAAGAAATGTAGCCCCATTTCCAAGTTTAGGAAATTCCTCCTTCTAAATTTAGTTAAGTCTTATTTTAGTTCATTCATTAAGACACGACCATTTGATTCATTAATCTCATCTCCCTAATTATGTACACTATTCTATTTAATTTATCCAATTAAATATACCGAATAATGTTAATTAAAATTCAGGGGCATTACAAATACTCCCTCTGGTGTCAGTCCACCAGATGGTCTAGAGTCAGAACGAGTAGCTCTACCGCCAGCTATACTCAATCTGCCACAAATGAGATTTCAATTAAGAAACTCAAAAGTAGTAATCAAAAGATGAGAAAGGGAACTAATTCTACCCACAAACCTAAGGGTTGAGACTCTAAGTCTTCCTAGGCAAAGATTCATCTCTTATATCTTATATTGTTCTGAAACACAGCTATGATACCAAGCTATAACGCCCTACCTTTAAACCCACATTAACAAAGAATATTACCATGTAATATTGTCTGCTAATACGGAGAATAAGGCTGGTTAGGAGCGACCATCCGTATTTATTACTTTGGGCTAACACTGTCACATCTTACCTTTTCGTTTGAACAATATAATATATGTAAACAATCTCAGCATAAAGTAATAAATACGTTGGCTCTAAATAAAATTTAGAACAACATAATACATATATCACAGAACATAAAATCATATAATAAAATGGAAAATATAATACATCGAATATATACCGTGAGTCTACAAAAGAGAGATCAAACTCATAATATACATACAGACTACACCATGTCTCAAAAATATACATGATAACTAGAGTCACCATCTCATACAAAATGCATATCAGATAAAGGTGACTACATAATGGACATATGACATAAGTAACTATAGATACATAATAGTCTACTTCCAAAAGCTAACATAAGTCCAAAGTCCTCAAGTCCTAGTACCTAATAACCCGAGCTTAAAAATAGCACCCGGATCAGATTATCTTTAATTATCAGAAAAAATGTAAGATCTAGATAATAAGTTTATTGAATATACATCAACAATAACAATTTATGGTTACTAATGTAAAACATACATAAGATCTCAATAGCCATTACCATAATTTATTCACCGTGTCACAAAAAGTCATCTCATGCCAAACAATGACAATCATCTCAAATACAAAGAATATGAATCCCATAGAAATCACAAAACTAATACAAAGACTAACAAAATGGAATCATATCGTGAAAACCATAAAAATCACACGGCTGCATAAAAGCAAGTCACTAAGTGCACGAAGGCAAGTCAAATATAATTAATGAATTTTATAGTTACCTTTTACCAAACGAATATTCTTAGTATGAATTGCTTTCTTCAAAGGGGAGACTAATATGAAAAGCTCTAGGAGTTTAGCCCGCTAAACTCCTACAATCCAAAATGTGTTGAATGCCCATAAAGGTGTTCAACTTATTTATCACACTGCTAAGGTGCCACGCTTATTAACGGACAGCGCAGTTGTTATGACATCGAATATAGCCCGGGGTACAGACTATTGGCTCGGTGGTATAAGGCTAGAAATAATGAATACCATGACTTTGGGGGCGACCGCCACAGTCAAGCCACTAGGTGAACAACTAGCCTCAAGGTCAAGCTACTAAATGCACTAACGAATATAGCAAATTATAATTAATACACTTTCACTAAGATACTATTTTAATCCCATAGTGTAATTTACAATTTTAATAGTAACTATCAAAGTAAAACCCGTGTTCCATAACCACCAGTCTTTGCTAAAGTATTTACTATTAACTAGTAAGTTTCACTACATACTAACACACATACTAACACTATGCTAACAAGTCAAATATTTAAACAACGAAGTGATAATTAATGTCCCATAACCACTTATTATACTAACTTGTTTAAATAGAATTCTCATCTTATAGACAAAAAATACTTAGCTTGAAGCCAAAATTGCATAATCCATTGATTAAATCGACACAATAAATAATTTATTTCTCTCTTTTTAACCAAATTATCCTATTCCACTCTAAAATCGAGATTTCTGAAATAAAATACTAATATTGTTTTATATAAGCTAAGAATGATTTTTAGACCTAAATTATATACATATAACTACAGTTTTCATTGAAATCGATTTATAAATTTCTTCAGAAAATAATATATATATAGTAGTAATTTCATTCTTATCAAAACAGAGTGTTAAACACAATTTAAATCAGTTTATATAGTATATTTATAACCAAGAAAAGCAAAAAAAACGATACAATCAAAATACAACGAAATAGGGTCGAAAACCTGGAGCGAATGCTCTAGTTTTATTTCACGACTGATCCACTGGTAAACCCCACTGGTGCACTGGTGATGCGAATTCTTTTGGAGCTTTGCTCCAGATTTTGTATCCCCATCTTCTACGATGGTTCCAGCAATCTCAGGCAATGTTTTAACATATTAGGAGTGTAATTTCAATGCAATGCACATATATGACATCAAGGAACTAGCAATCATAAGCAAGCAAATCAAATACTAAAACTTGCATTTTCTATAGGGTTTTCAGTTTTCAGCTTATTGTGATATCAATTAGCATCAAAAAAATATATTAAGCAACATAAATACAAATATACTCAAGTTTAATTACTAATTGTATGCCATTCATAATTTAGAGATAATTGCGAAAATGAAAATCTCACATTTTTCCTTAACTGGCCCTAATTAAACAACTACACCCTTCTTCTTCTTCAATCCTTGTCAAAACCCTGCAACAACAAATTTACAAACAAGGCACAAAATATCAAAACCTTATCCAAAATCATAATTTGAGAGTTCTAAAAGCTAGATATAGATAAGATAGACTTACCTTGAATTTCTCCGAATTTATAGAGATTAATTTCTATTTGTTTGAGAGGATTTTCTAAATTTTTTCCAAAGAGGAACTTAGAGTTTCTCGTTCTCTATTTGAATTTCTGAGTACTTAAACGTATTGGTTTGAGAATGAGAAAGAAATGCTTCTTTATTTTTTAGTGAATGGGCTTGACCCAATTAGTTTCCAATTACTAATTTACTAGTTTAATGCACTTATAACCCCATTTTAAAACAAAGCAATTCCTCTTTTATTTATTATTCAAATCTATTTATTCTTTTTACATGTTTTAACTCTAACTAGTTACTGATTTAGGAATTAAAATCCAACTCTAAATATTTTCAAAATACACTCTTTTTAGTTTTAATAGATAATTCAACTCTTATTAAATTCTCGTTTAGTCAATATGAATAAAAGAGCAATTTAGACTTTAAAAACACTTATAATAATATTACAATGATTTCATATTTCACCTTATATTTTAATAAAATTAAATACTCGTTTAAAATGAGAAATATTATTATTTCTCTAATTTTCCATTTATTTCAAAAAATCATTTCAAAACAATTTTTTATCCCCTTTAATTGCACAAAAACCATTATTTGTCTTATTTACATTAATTAAAATTATAAATCCCCTTAATTATTCTTAGTATAATTATTATAAAATTAGAATCAGAGTGATTATAAAAATCGGGTTGTTACAACCTGAGGAATTACTCTTACAAACAGAATAAAGAAGAACCAATTCACGTAAGAAGGAGCATCAAGGTATTCAACATAAAGTATGTATGTGCTAATTATGAGGAAATAAGAGACGGGGGAAGTTGAATTGGAGAAACACAAATGTCTAACAATTCCTTGATAAAGGGATGAGGGAGCAAATACAAACCACATCTAATATGCTTTGATGTCAGAGAAATATACCTTTCTAGAGGCAGATGTATGCACTTGAAAGGGGTGGGGATCCTAAAGTCTTTATAGGTAATCCCATACTAGACTAGGATGAATTCAACTTTATTATTGCTACAAATAGCTAATATAGATTCATAGAAAAAAGAATATTCTTGGCTAAAGGAGCAAGGAAGATCGTTATCATCCATAGTCAACTAAATAAAAGAATGTATGCATGCCATAACTAGTTAAGATAGAAAAGAATAAACTAGTGAAAATTTATTAGATCAATAAAGTAATAAAAAAAGAGAAAACACTGCAAATATTTGATAGAACAACTTGAAAGCATATGTGCGTGCATGTAAAAATAGTAAAAAAGGAAGATAATTTCATACCCAAGTACACAAATAAAGAAAAGATATAAGAACTACTACTTACAACAAATGGCAAGATATCAAAGGAAAGATGAGATTAACAGCATAGGAAAATTAGCAAATAACCTTGAAGGAAACGGTACACTGTAAAGAAAAGAGAGACGAAAAGAATGGTAAAAATATATAGTTTACTGGAAACAATCACGACAACTAAATTCAAATGACATAATAAATTTTAGACCGTTAGATGGTAATAATTACAAACAAAGATGTGGGTGAAAAACAAAGAAGATTTTGTAAGTCATGAAATAACTCATTTGACAACAGTTGATAGGTATCTAACTCCATCATGTCCTATGTGGGAAACATTAAATGAGAAAGATGGCTAACATGACTATTTAGAAAAAAAATGGATAAAAAATTACAAGTCTACCCGGATATGCTTCAATGCAGACTTAGAGAAGAAGTGTTACACCTATGTTTTGCTATTAAAATATTTTTGATGATAGAACCAAATGGATAAAATTAGCAAGCGATCTAGAATGAAAGAAGAATCAAACATGCCACTTCCACATTATAAAGAAACAGTGCGAGTTATACAACTCAATAACTCAATACTCAAGGAAATCATCTGCACAAGATCGCACATGTTACAAACTCATATGAAAATGCTAAGTGAGAGTTAAGAAAAAGTCAGCATGTCAAAATAATCCACATCAATAATAGATTGGCACGGCATGTAACATGCAAGGCATAGTCACGAAATTGAACTACACAGTCTATCAAAAGTCCAAAGACACCCCACAATTATTGCAAACCGCAATTCCTCTATGAGAATAAATTGCACCACCATCTTGAAAGCAAATCGTTCCATTAGCATGAAGGAAACTACGCCATCTTCATAAAGGCAAACTACATAGTCACTTTGAAGGCAAATTATGTCGCCCTCTGGGAGAAAAACTGCTCCACTACTATTAGTCAAACTGCGGCGGTGCCATTGCATCTAGCATTAACTATACCATCATATATGGACAACACAGTAGAAACTAAACAAGCAAATGAAAACGGTCCACAAGTCTGGCATAGCTCACAAATCTAGATCTAGAACTCCACATACCAAAACTCAAATTTTCAACCTAATATCAGATTCAAAATTCTTGCATACAACCAGGTTTTCCTATCCAAAGTAATTCCACATGCACATATCCACATAAGCGATTCATGCACAAATTGCCATGCTAATGAATGGGTAACACGTGGAAAACTCCTACGATAGAGAAGGAGCGCAAGGCCATGACATTAGCAATTTCATATGAGGCCATGATACAATAAATAGGAGGACACTGTAGTCGAAAAGAGGTGGATTGTTTAATAGTTTCTCGGAATTTAATACTAAAAGCACTTGTACTTTCTGCCATTAAAATCTTGTGCTAAGAAGGTTACAAAAAAAAGCATTAAACCATGGACGTTGGATTCTTGACATCAGAATCACGTAAACCTTTATTTCCTTTACTTTTTTGCATATGTTTCTTCGTTTTTAATACTATATTTTGCGTTTGATTTTGATTGGATTGATAGTTAAGTTGAAATTATCATTTTAACAAAGAGTTAAATCGCATTTACCTAATTGTGTAAACTTAAGCAACAAAATTCTTCATTTCAAGGCAAATTTGATATCAACTAAGTTTGTTGATTCCTAATTACGAAAGCATTCAAGCATCGTAATTACTTAATAATTAAGTTGGTGTTATGAGACGAAATATCTCATTAAAACTTGATTTTAATAGTAGTCTCCTAGTGAAAGAAACATTTGTATCATCATGAACTATTCAAAAGCTTTTATCCTTACAGTACTTGTTTTGCATCCACTTTGCACATATATTATCTTGCTACGAATATTTCCATAATGGTTTAAGTGCATTAGCATTTGACATGTCATGTAAACTCCCAAGTCACATTCTTGTCTCTAATTTTGGTGAACACATACTACTCCAATTGAATTTGATGTTGCCTTCCCTCCCATAAAAAGTTTGCACATATACTTTCAGTGTGATTAATTACATTTTTTTGGCATTTGGAAAATTTGCATCAAGAAGGCAACTGTTGAATAAATAGCTAATTTGATCGGTTCAAGCCTTCCACTTTGAGTTAGCAGTCTGCCATTGCAACCACTAAGCTTTTTCTTCATTTTGTCTATAAGTCTGCTGAAATCCTTTCTTCTTAAAGAGGTACTGCTGAGTGGAATGCATATATAATTAATTGGAAGGCATTGAGTTTCTACATGCAGTGTTCTAGCAATATCTACTTTCTTAGCTTCTCCTTTACTGAAGAATAATTTTGATTTTTGTTAATTCGTTGCAAGCTCAACATGTTCTTTGAGATTCTACATTATTGACTTTATAGAACATGCATTTTCTATAGTAGAATAGCAAAAACCAAGAGATTATCTACATATAGCAGATGGTTGATAACTAAATTATTTTTGTAGATGGGACTTAAGTTTCTATTTAAATCTCCCAATTTAAAATAAGACTGATAAGTATCCCATATCTATGGGAAACAAATAAAAGAAGATGGAGTCTTCTTGTCTTAGTCCTTCATTTCTTCTTATAACACCAGAAGGTAACCCATTAATCAAGATAGGAAAGGTTGGGGGTGGATATGCGCCTATAAATGAGACAAATTATTTTTGGTGGGAATCCTATTGGAGACAAGCTATGACATATAAATTCCCTACTAACAGTATCATAAGCTTTCTACAAGTCAACTTTGGGGCATAAATTGTTTGAACCTTTTCTACTGAAGCTTTTGACCATTTCATATGCTAATACAGAATTTTCACTAATTGCCTCTTAACATTCCCGATCCACTTCTGGGATTCCCTCCGATAGTAAATTCAGATTCCTCGCTTGAAACCGACGAAGGTTTCACCACCGTTCGTTCAAAAAAATGGAAACAACAAGCAAAAACCTCGCTGCAGTCTAATAGATCTAATCTTGCCTCTAATGATTTACAGAACAAAAATTTGTGATCCTCTCCACTACAAAATGAACGTCATAATTATGCCCACAACCACAAAAATGCTAATTGCCCCATTCAACCTGAGAACAGTTCTGCTTCAAAAAATGGAGTTTCTCCACTTCGTCTAGTAGGCATGGAATGAAGTTGTCAAGGGTAATAATATTCCAGTCTCTGTCCCGTTAAAGTTTTATCAACCCCGAGAATTTAATTCGATGCAGTGTGCCAAAATGCAGTTGAGGTTGTTCAGGATGCTAGTAAATAGTGGGATAATGTAATTGTGATATATGTAGTTGGCCCTAAACCATACTATCCATACTTCAGGGATTATATTACTAGAGTATGGAAGCCTGAAGAAGAATTTTCTATATATTCTAAGGAGAACAGTTTTTATGTTATAAAATTTAATGATAAAAAAGATTGTGATAGAATCTTAAAAGGTGGTTCCTATTATTACAATAAAAAGTTGTTGATGATGAAGAGATGGTCGCTTGGGATGCAACTTAATAAAGAGCTCCTCAACTCAATTCCGATTTGGGTTCGTTTTCCTAATCTTCCACTTGATTATTGGACGGAAGAGGGGATTAGTTGTATTTCCTTGGTCCTTGAAACCCCCATCAAGCTGGACAGATTTACAGAAGGTATAATAAAAATTGCATACGCTAGAGTTTTAATCGAAATCAACAATTCCTTTAAATTTATGAATAAGATACCTATTTTATCGGAGAAAGATGAAATCTTATGGACAAGAAGTGATGTATGAATGGAAATTGAATATTTTCTCTAACTGCTATAGTTATGATCATGTTGAATCTCACTGTCAATTCACTAAAGTTTGGAGACCTAAAGTGCCTCCTCCGGACCAGTCGAATGACAGCAATGATATGCATATTGATGTTAACAGTCAAAATGAAAATAATTTGGCATACTTGTCAAATAACGGAGATACTCAATTTGATAAAGCCATTACCGAACAAGGAAATACAGTTTTCAACACTCAAAATGGCAGTAATAACAAAGTCTCGAAAATTCAAATAACGACAGAGTTTGAAAAAGTCCAGTCGGATAATCTACTCACGACTATTAATACAAATACAAATCAGAACTCTATTTCTATAATCTTTGATATGGATATACAATCAACTGATAAAAGTAGAAGCGAAGAAAACAATATTTCTAAAGAGCTGCCTGATGTGCCAATTGATCCTCCTCCTTGCATTGATACTATTGTCCAGCACTATGTTTCTCAGCAAGGCACCAGAGCAAGAAACCAGCCGAAAAATTAGAATAAAGGAAGCGCCTTTTAATTTAAAGCCACTACCACATTTGATGTTATAGAAAATCCTGCTTGGACCATTTTTGGTTAATCAATTGAAAGGAAAAAAATCAAAAAAAACATAAGACATCGGGTATTGCTACACCCCCTATTGATAGTAGCAGGCTAGGTAATAATCTATAAATGGAGTTCCTTTTTTGGAACATCTGGGGCATGAATGCCCTACCTAAACAGATGGAAATCCTACGTCTGTTGAATAGTAAAAGATTTTATTTTCTTGGTATTATTGAAAATAAGCTATCAATGGATAACATAGATAGATTTATGGTCAAAATCGATAATAACTGGAAATACTCTCATAATATTTCTAATAGCCAAAAAAGTAGAATTTTAATTATGTGGGATTCTTATCAATGGCCAAATATCATTTTACATACTAATGACCAATTTATTTCATGTATCCTGCACAATGCTAGTGGTATAAGTATTTTGTGTACAACGGTCTATGCTTATAATGATGAGGCAAAACGAATGGAGTTATGGAATTATCTGGCTGAGCAGTCCAAAAGGTTTAGCCTCCCCTGGATTGTGGCAGGAGATTTTAATTCTATACTATCGTCTAATGATAGAATTAATAATGGTCTATATAATTCGATGGGTAATCAAGATTTTATTGATTGCATTAGCTCATCTAATCTTGTGGAACCAGATTTTACTCTTAATTATTTTACTTGGAGAGGAGGGCAAAATTTCTCTATTCATAGTAATATTGATTGTGTATTTGCTAATGCTTTATGGATGGACATGTTTAATCAGATTGGTATTTATTTTGGAAACCATTCCTTAAGTGACCACTCTCCTATTAATATCAAATTCAAGTCTCATAATAAAAAGGAAAAGGGAGTACCTTTCAGATATAACAACTCTTGGCATCCTCAAGTGGGTTATCACTCTTCTCTTCAAGATGCTCTGACTCAAGAATTTCATGGCAACCCTCTTCATATTCTATTATGCAGACTTAAAGCAGCAAAAACTGCATTGAAGAACTGGAAAAAAAAATTAAATATAACATCAGTGCAGTGCTTGCTCAAATGAAAGATGAGGCTAATGAATTATATAATCAAATACTTCAAAATCCTTTGAATGAAAATTTGATTGAACAATACTCTTTGAAAATACACAGATTCACTCATTTATGAGTAAACTTGCAATTGATAATGAGCAAAGAATGAAACTGAATTGGTTGGTCAAAGGAGATAGACAACCTAATTTCTCTTACAATAAAGTTAATTTTATTAAACCTAATTGAAGAAGCAATTATATAATTAATTCTAACGGGTTATGGACTTCAGCATCAGAAAAAATAGCATATGAAGCTGTTAACTATTTTACTGCTCTGTTTTCATCTTCTCAGGCCACAACTCAATTTCCAGGCATCACTTGTAGGAAAATCCTCTCTGAAATGCAAGAAACAACTTATGCAAGCCATTTCAATTAGAGGAAATAAAATATGCTATTTTCTAGATTAATGACAACAACACTCCTGGGCCAGACGGAATAAATTCAACATTTTACAAAGTTCGCTAGGAGCATCTTAAAAATGATATTTGGAATGCCATGAATGGAATTCTCCAATCTGGTAAAATATTAAGAGAAATCAACCATACATTTATCTGCCTTATTCCAAAAAAGTCTAATGCAATTCTAATGCCTGATTTTAGGCCGATTTCTCTATGCAATGTATCTTATAAGATTTTAGTCTACCTTCTTTGTAATCGACTAAAACCTTATATGGATGACCTTATTTCATATAATCAGAATGCTTTCATTCCTAGGAGAATTATTACGGAGAATTCCTTACTTGCATATGAAATGGTAAGAGGATTTAATAGGAAAAATTCAAACAATTGTTTCCTGAAAATTTGTTTGCATAAAGCCTATGATAAAATAAGTAGAGATTTTATTCATCATATGCTGATTTCCATGGGATTTCCTACGATATTTGCTAACCTTATTTATGAGTGTATTTTACTCCTTCCTTCTCGGTGTTAATTGATGGCTCCCCATTTGGGTTTATTAAGAGTTCGAGGGGATTAAGACAAGGAGATCCTTTGTCGCCATACTTATTTTCTATCCCTATGAAGTGTCTTACAATTAATCTAGAAGTGGAGTACTTGAAAGGTAATATCACCCCTATTTATAAAATTGATCCAATGACCAACCATTTGTTGTATGCAGATGATATTTTAATTATGGCCAAAGCTACCATAAAAAATGCTGAATGCATATTGAACATATTTCAGGAATTGAATTTTGTAACTGGCCTTAATTTAAATGAAAACAAGTCCACTTTGTTTTTCAGTAAAGGGGCTAATGACAAACAACAAATAGCTGATATTTAAAAAATTAGTATTGGAAACCTCCCTGTGATGTATTTAGGTATCCCACCGTCAAACAACAAACCCAAATCAAGAGACTTTGGATATTTAATTGACAAAATAAATAAAAAAATTAGCTATTGGAACAGTAAAATGCTTAACATCAGTGGTAGAATTGAATTAGTGAAAACTGTCATTCACCCAATAGTTCAATTTTGGTTACAATTCACCCACTTACCTGTGACTGTAACTCAGAGAATTAACTCTCTTTGTGCTAATTTTATTTGGATATC
The DNA here is from genome assembly GCA_030737815.1 of Allium fistulosum. NCBI lineage: Eukaryota > Viridiplantae > Streptophyta > Magnoliopsida > Asparagales > Amaryllidaceae > Allium > Allium fistulosum. The sequence goes on from CM060906.1 coordinate 520,914,991, forward strand.
TAAAGTTCATAAGATGTGTTAGGATGATGTCTGTAAAACAAAACAAGAGGGAGAACTTGGTATTAGAAAAATTGATGAAATGGCAAAAGCAGTTGCAATTAAATTGGTATGGAAATCTCTTCAAGGGGAAACACATTGGGCCAAATGTATGTGTAACAAATACTGCAAAAATATAAATTTTTGGACTGCTGATATGAATAACAATGCATCTTATACTTGGAAATTTCTGCTTAGAGCTAGACAACGGTGTAAAGGACTCATTGATAGGAAAATCGCCAATGGTGAAAGAATAGATGTGTGGTTAGACCCATGGATTAATGAAACTTCTTTGGTGGAAAAATGTGGTTGGAATTCCATGACTATCTCAGGTGGTATTGATAGAAAAGTCTCTACACTTATATCAGGCAATGAATGGAAAGAACATCTTGATTATGTTCCTACTCAACTTCAAAACACAATGCATGATATTAAAATACATAATCAAGTGCAAAAATATTTCTTGTTTTGGCTCCCTAGCAGTAATGGTCAGTTTAATATTAACTCGGTCTGGAATCATATCAGAAGCAAACATACAGAATTTAATTGGACCAATATTATTTGAGATAAAAACTGTGCTACAAAAATGTCGACATGCTCACTTTTGGCAAAATTAATCAGATTGAACACTAAAGATAGAATCAGTAGATGGGACAATGGTATAGATCAATCGTGTGTGCTCTGTTTAAATCAAAATGAAGATAGAGACCACTTATTTTTAGGGACAGTTTAGCACAGGTCCCTAATAAGTTTCAAAATATATAAAAACCCCAGTAAAAATTTTTTTGTAAATTAGGTCCCTAGAATTAAGTTATCGAATAATAGCATACACTTATGCAATTGTTCAATGAATAATTGCAGACATTTATGCAATTATACCAAAAAATTGTAGACATTTCCACAATTATTCACTGAAAAATTGCTGAAATTTCTGCAATTTTTTCAAAAAATTGAGGAAAATTCCGTAATTATTCACCAAAAAATTACGGAAATTTCTGCAATTTTTTCAAAAATTTGCGAAATATTCCGCAATTATTCACCAAAAAAATTGAGGAAATTTCCGCAATTATTCACCGAAAAAATTGCATAAATTTATGCAACTTTTGGATATAATTGCATAAATGTCTGCAATTATTCAGTGAATAATTGCATAACTATATGCAATTACTTAGTAACTTAATTCTAGGGACCTAATTTACATACTTTTTTTACTGGGGTTTTTGTGTATTTTGAAACTTATTATGGACCTGAGCCTAATATTCACTATTTTTTAACTGCATACATTCTAAACAAATTCTTGAAATAATTATGCATAAGCTCCAAAGTAACATAGGAAATTCCTATGAAATCAACCAACTCTTCCAAATCATGTGTCAAAATTAGACTAGTAATCTTTTACTTAATAGTTTCAAGAACATTGCTTTTACTTCTCTGATTTGGCATGTTTGGTGTGAACAAAACACACGAATTTTCAAAGGTATCAAACTACCAGTTCAAGTTAGAGCTATGCTAATAGTTCAAGATTGCAAGTGCTTAATTCAAAATAAATTAGATTCAAAGACGATGAGTAGAGATTTTAAACTTATCTTATCAAATTTTGGAATTACGATTGACCCAATCCCGGAGTTCCGACCTCCTTGATCTTGATGATGATATATACTTCGATCTGATACTATTGTTTATCTCCCTTATTTTGTGAGACCAGATTTTGCTGCCTTTGATGACTTGGGTGAATGAATTTTTTAGATCTAATAAATTAGTAAAGGCGATTGAAAACTTTTCTCTCTCTCCAGCTTGATATTTTGTGAAGGCTTTTTCTCCGACGCTGTTTCCTGTTTTGGGATGTCTGGATGAAACACGTGTCATGTTTATTTCTTCCTTTAGTTTTTGTTACCCCAAGTTGTTCGTATAGATGGTTTTGTGTGTATCGTATCTCTTTTTTACTCCTCCATCTATTTCACAACTTGGTTAACAAGCTGTAATTTTTGTTGTATTGTTAATATATGGACATGATATGTACTCTTTTTCCTGGCAAGGCACCTATTTAGGTTAGGGGGATTGCAAGGGTTTAATGAGGCATATCATGGAAGTATATGCACACTATTTTGTTTATAAAGTACCTTTCTTCAAAAAAAAATAAGATTAGAAATTATTTTATAAACGACATTGCAACAAAGGACGGGCTTGAAGTCTGATATGGCTTGAGAATTTTCCTTTTTGGGTACCAATGTAATAAATGTGTGATTTATTTCATATATAAACAGACCTGAAAAGAAAACCACTCTCACTGCTTCTGATAGAGAGCCTTTAATCATTTCCCAATGTTGCTTAAATTTATTTTCTCCAGACCCATTAAGGTCCAGACTGCTGTCATCATCAATTTAAAACACAACTCGCTTTATCTCCTCATCAGTGACTTCTATACCTAGTTTCATTCTTGCTTGTTCTATGATCACATTTTTACATGTTATATTACATTATTGTAAAAAAATTCCGTATTGTATAATTCGGCATAATATGCAATAGTAGTATCTTTTATAACATTTTCATCATTTATTATATTTCAATGAATGTCTAGTAATTGCTTAATCTCCTTTTTATTTCTATTAGAGGACATATTGAATAGAAATTTTTTGAACATTGGTCTCCCTCCTACAACCATTTGATCTAAGATGTTTATCGATTTTCTGTAGAATGATTATGCATAATTCTTTCCAGTTTGAACAAGCTTTCCTTATACTCTTGTATAATATATACATTTGATGGGTTTTGTAAGTTTTTCAGATATAATACGCTGTTTTCTTCTCTTTGTTGCTCAAGGAGTTCTTTAATGCTAGACCTACCTCTATTCCATAGTTTAGTTCTCTTTTAACAATTTTATGTTTGCTAATTAACGTATATAGTGGATTTCCAACTATTTCTAAAGACCAAGCATTGTTAATAACATTATTATACCCACCCTATTATATCTATGCATTATTGTATCTGAAACGACCCAACTTTCTACTACCAGAAAGTTGCATCATCTTTAAGAAAGAAAGGGGTGAGAAATAGAAAAGATAGAGAAGAAAGAAGAAACAACATCAGAATCTCAACAGGGGAACAAATGAAATATAATATATCACATAGATATTACATAATTTACAACATCAATCAGAGTTACATAGATAATACAACAGATACTAGACAGTTATAAACACCTGTCTAGTTAATACAACTCGATACAACTCAAATTCATCACAGAGATACCAACACAGTGGAAATACACATAAACACTAACACAGCGGAACCAATGTATATCTATACGCTGAAGCCTCCTGCTCCATTGCTCCTCCAGAATTCGTCAAAGCTAACCTGAATCCCTTGGCTACTCGTAAAAAGTTGAGTACCCGAGAGTTTAAGAAAAACAGAAATAAACTCCGGGTCAGACATGGGTCTGGTATGAGTAACAGGTTAAAGTTGCTTAACTTTGAAAATCTTTTGAAAACAAAAGGTATCACGTAAGACTTCCCACACATAAACATGGAAAAGTTTTTCCCTTATGCTAACCAAAACTTTGATAGGAAATTCTATGATATTATAATAGGTCTAGGGTTTTCAAGTAAATAAGAAATAGCTGAAATTGTTACATGATTAAATTCCAGCATTCTAGCCAACAAGTGGGTAATACAATCAAATCCGAGGGCACTTATTGGAGATTGGATTCCATACAATGGCAGGGCTACTGGGGTACCGCCCGTCACAGTACCTGGCCTAGATCAGCGTACCGAGGACCCACCCTAAGTCCCCTGCAACACAAGGTCGGAACCATCCCTTACTGGATAATTCCCGCACAAGACACCCCACAGATGGCCGTCGCCAACTACCCACTAAGCCGAATAAAAAGGGACATCTAGACAGCGGTAATCTTATCCTACTTGGGTGCTACCCACTAACCTTGCTGCACCTCCCCTGTTTTAGCCATTCCCGGTTGCTGAGGCTTGAGGCTACGATTACCTTTAGAGAACACATCTGTTAGAATGCTCATCGTCCACCTGACGATGTTCTGAAAGCATTCAATCCATACAAGTTCGTTCCGGGTTCGAACGAAACCGAAGGCATTATCTCGTTACACTCATTTTGGAATCACCCTCAGAGTTAACGACAATAACCCTGGCACTTTGAATCTTCATCTTCACTTGAGATTCACGACCTATCGTTAATTTGGATCGATGTGGTTTTCGGATAGCCAAATCTGGAAACCCGATCCCGGTCTCATCGAAATCCAAACCGTATCTTTTAAGGCCAAGTTGTTTTAAAGTTAAAACAATTCAATTCATTATCCATATACACACAGATAGATAATTCCCAATATCACAGATAGATAATTCACAATATCATCATAAATAGATAATCTACATTATCCCTATACTTCAACCAAGCAACCATATCATACAACATTACTTATCTCATATCTGAGATTTCAACACATTCAAGGAAATCAATATCATCCATCATATATAAACAAGGATAAATAATCACACCATTTATAATTAATTTAAAATGAATTAAATTAATTACTTATGTCTAATTAATTTAAAGTAAATTAAATTAATTACTTCATCATTATAAATCTTGTTTACATAACCATTAATTAATTACAAATCAATTAATTAATGATTCTTTAATTAATCATCCTTGATTTAATTATTCTCTAATTACATTCAAGTAATTACCCCTTAATTAATTTCTCAAATTAATTATCCATAACCAAATATAGTAATTAACCTTTAATTACTTCTTTTATTAATTAACTATAATTAATTACATTAATCCTTAACTAATTACAATAATTAATTATTAAAATCACTTATTATTGATTAATTAATCTTAATTAATCAACTCTTAATTACAACATTAATTATATAATTTAATGATCCCTAATTACATTTAAATTAATTACATTATTTAAATTAATTACATTAAGTAATTAATCTTTACTTAAACCATATTATTAATCAATCTTGATTAATCCTATTCAGTAATTAACTACCCTTAATTACTTCATCAAATAAATTAATTACTCCTTAATTAATTATCTCAATTAATCCCTTGATTAATTTCACAAAGTAATTTAATCCAAATTACTTCCGTATTAAATCATCTTTAATTAATTACGTATAGTAATTACCATTAATTACTTTATTAAGTAATTACACTTCATTAATTACATTTAAGTATTTATACTTATCAAATCATCAGTGATTAATTAAAATTAATTAAACTTAATTAATTAACTTAAACAAATCAAATTTACTTAATTAATTACCTTGAGTAATTAATTCCTTTAATTACACTTAAACAATTTCACAATTTATTATCTTTAAATTAATTAATCTAATTAATTATTAAAATTACCACATTGATTAATTATTAAGCAAATCTTAAGTTAATGACCTTCATTAACTATTACAATTCTTAATTCCTTTTCTTAAGAGATTTAACTTAGATAAATCAATATTAATTACCAGTTAATTTATCCTTAATAACCAATTAATTAATCTCTAATTATTTAATTAATTTAAGTTTTAACTGTAACTTAATTAATCTTAAATTACTTGATAAATTAATTTTTAATCATTAAATAAAAATCTAATCTTATCTAATTAATGATACTCCATCACAAATTAGTTACTCCTAATTGATTAGTCTTACTTTAATTAATAATTTAGAACTCTTAATTTCTTAATTAATCATCCATATCTTTAATTAATTAAATCAATTAATTATCCATTTAATTACCTTAATAATTTAATTACTCTAAATTATTAAATCTTAATTTACCTTAAGATAAAACAATTATTCTTACTAATGATCAAATTATCATTATCAAAGCATTTAAAAACAATTTACTTTTAATTTCTTTCAAATTCCAAATCCATTTAAATTCAACCCTATTTAGTTATTAGGCAAATTTGAAATTTTAAAAACTTTGTTTCTAACTAAGTGTCAAACTGAACTTAAATGCATAATTAAACTTTAATACATAAACTCAGTTTAAAACTTACTTCAAAATTTAAATTAAACTTTAAAATTTTATAACATAACAGGTTCTGTTTAAAAACTGGGCAAACAATACCTGAGCCCACCCCTAAAAACCCCGAGACAATCTTCCCTCTGCTTTGAGTAAAATACTCGAGCAACTCGAGTAAACTCGAGTTCACCCCCGTCCAAATTCCAGGAGAACACTAGAAATGCAAGGTGCACGGTGCATATGCACAATGACTCTAACCAACTACAGGCCACACCACGACGTCGAACATGTCGATGATCACCTCCAGACCTATCTCCAACCACCTAGACTTCACCAACGCCACGAATTCGAAAAACGAGCACAAAGTTAAGACCTGGCAACGAAACTGGCCTCACCACCCAAACCCTGTCAATCACGTCGCCCCCGCAATCTCGTCCATCAGACGACTTGAAATTCCGGCCATAACTTCGTCTACACCTCCCCTACCACTTCCCAAAAATATACGGCACTCGATCAACTATACTGGCCGTGGTGATCGAACTACCATTACCTAGTAAAACTAGGGTTCCAGGAAGAAACCCACTACCGCAACTTCCATAATGAATTACATCACCATCCACCATTTTTCCCCGACACCCCGTTCAGTCCACTACCATTCTTAAAAACCCCGATCTACATCAACGACTAGATCACCAGAATTCGTCGAAAGAAAGGAAATTGGAACAGCTCAAACTGCTCTCTTATCTCTCATCTAAAAATTACAACTCAAGCTTTAAAAATCATATTTTCGCATATGCATTCCATTTATATATCTGAAATCGTAATTTAAAAGATTTAAATTTTGACTTATATGAAGTTGTACTCAGCTTTCTTGATTTCCAGAGCCATTTATAAGTTGTTTAAACTTACATTGATTTTTTTTTTGGCAAGGCCAGCCAGTTTTATAGTGGACCGTCCACTTTTTATTACGAACGTAATAAAAACATGAAGTACAGGAGTAAGGAAGAAGCACCTTAACTACAAAGAAAAAAGTAAAAACAGCACAGGAGTGTGACAGACATATCACAACTACAGCTAACTACTATCAAACTAAGACTCCTCCGAAGAGATAGTAAGTCGTACATCATCTTCCCCATGGGAAGAAACCAAAGAGGCATTCCCAAGAATACCAGAATAGGGGCGAAACAGGAGAGCAAGAGTTGGATCATAAATCTCAGCATCAGGAGAATAAATAAAAGATCGATCCCATGTAATATCAGCAAGCATGGAAGAATTTAACTCAGCATACGTTCCATCCAAGTCTAGAACCAAGGAATCACCAGAAGGTCGATAATAAAGGCGTCGAGGGTCCGAAAGATCCCCGGAAACAAATCTAAAATAGGAACCATCAACGGGGTTAAATTGCAAAGCAGAGCGACAATCAACCCAACATCTCTCAGTTTCATCCCAAACGACAGGCAACTTGGACGAATCAAGGACCAGAGCAGTAGAGGAGTCGGCAGAATCAAGAATAGGGGCAATGGGAGCAATAGGGGATGAAGGCCGAGATAGAGTAGACGTAGATCCAGGAACAGGTAACGGTGGTACAGGCGGGACTTTAGGAACCCATTTCCTAAGCGGAGGCCGAGGGAGAGGAAACTTAGGCGCAGCAGCGGAAACAGCAGAATGCTTGCAAGCAGAAACCAAGTGGCCAAAGGAGAGACAGGAGGTACAAATGTCCGGGACCCAACCATAACGAACACGAACATCCACCACATGGCCAACAGCTAGCTGAACTGGAATAGAGGAAGGGAGAGGCTTACAGGGGGAAATCTCAATCAGCGCCTTAGCGTACACCAGCTTATCACGCGCAACAGTATTAGCATCAAAACATTTCAATTTTCCAACATTACATGCAAGCCAATTCAACCCAAGTAGCGGCTGAAGAGCAGAAGGAATATGAGAAAAATAAACCCAAACAGGGATAGAACGCACTTGTTCACGCGCACAAGCAACCGTTGGGGACCAAGGAGTAATTATAAATGGTTTCCCATCAAAAAAAGAAGGCTCAGCCTCCAGAACTCGACAGCGATCCTCAGAGGAAGAGAACAAAAGGAAATACATTGTGTCAACCAGCTTTACACGGAGATTTCCGCGAAGCTTCCAAGCCCTACGACAAATAGAAGCCGCATCGAGAAGGCGTTGCTTAGGGTCCAAAAAGAAACCAACCAAATACTCTGACCAGTAGTCAATACCGGCTTGCAAAACATTCGGCGGAGGGATCATCACGCCATTTTCCTCAACAATTTCAAAATCTACTGGTTCATATACACCCGCATTACGGGGCAGAGATGTAAAGAGCGATGACCAAGTTTTGGGAACAGCCGGGGATGGGACAGCAGATGGAAGCACTTCCACGTTGGGAACACCAACAGTGCCCACAAAGACAGCAGGCGAGGTGGTAGCATGCAATTGATCAGCAGTATTCAAAACAGGGGAATTGGGAAAATTATTCACTGTACCATTTGGACAAACACCTGAAGAGCAATGAGCATAAGCCATATTCTCAAAAGCCTCAGGAGGCAACACGCTACCCAAAACAACTGTATCATCACCATTAATGCCAGATACACCTACATCATTCACATACATTGCCGAAGTACCACTAACTGGACGACGAACAGTACTATCCTCACAAACAGGAGGGTCGCAACCAACAGCAGCACGTTCAGATAGGTTCGCGGAAGGCAGAGGAGGAAACTCAGATTCAGTGAGCGACAGAGGCAAAGGCACTGGATTCCTAAAATTCCTACCAGATCTAGTTGAAGAAGACGTAGAAGATGGGGCTACGGGGAGGGACGGAGAAGATGGGGCTACAGGGAGGGGCGGAGGAGAGGATGGCATGGAGGGAAGGGAAAGAGGACGAGAGGGTTGGAAGAACAGATTACAAACGGAAGGATAACAAGGCGAGGACGAAATATTCAGATGCGAACGGATGTTCGCCAGAAAAATCACGCCATTGAATTATCTTTTGGTTTCTAGTGGTCCAGAAAAATCACGCCATTGAATTCCGATTGTTGGTATAATAACTTTGAAAACAAGTTTGTTTAAATCTAAAGTTCAAACATTAAGCAGATCAAGAGATAATGGATTTTGAATCAAAATCCTGGGTTTAAAATCCTAGAACAGAGAATAATCCTAACATTAGCCTACACACAAACTCCATCATTCTTCACAAAGAATTTATATAAAGATATAGATGCACATACATATTCACAGACATATACAAGCAACAGATTTTATACCTTTAAGTTAAATAAAACAAAAGTTACTCACCAGATTTAGAAAGGAAGAACAGAGCAGCCTATTATTTTGAAAAGCTTTTATTTTTGAAACAGGCTTTTGAAAGTTGCAACTGGAACTTGTTAAATCTCCATGTTTTGTTGAGTAGAATTGAAGCTTCATTTGTAATGTATTTACTAGTATGCTAAGTTTTCTTTTTAATCAACGAAAAGAAAAGGAGATAGGTTGATATAAAAAGAAAGTAACAGGTTGTTTATTTTATTTGTTTGTACAAGATTTTATAAACTTTGGGTCAGAGATTTTTAACATTAGGAGGCTGATATGATCTTGCTTAGTGTACTAGAGAGATGTTTTGCATTTATGAGGTTGTCCTCCATGTCTACACTTATCCTATATTTTATTTCCTTTCGTATATACATAGATATCATTTTGTATATGTTTTCTTTTCAAGTGTAGATGCTAAATTTTCTGTACAACATGAAGACATATATTTTTCCTTACTTAGTTTATTTCCTGCCTTCAAGTGTACATACTCATTTTCCCGAGAAAACATGAACATGTATTATTCTTTTATACTTTGTTTATTGCCTTGCTTTAGTCTAACAGCCTAGCATTGTAATCAAGCATATCTAGTTTATTCTTGCCTTGTTATGCTTCATTCCTTATGTATATATGTACTTTTACTTAATTAATTTACAATTTTATCTTTCCTATATTTTTAATCTTAAACTATTAAATACTTAATTTACTTATTAACTATTTTTATACTTAGTCTATTATTATTTATTTTTATACTTATGTCTACGAAACCATACCTTCTCTTTTCTAACTCAAATACTTACTTTTTTTTCAATATATATATATTTATTGTTTATATTTATGAGTTACATTTTAGAGAAAATAAAACAAAACTATATATATATACAAATAAAAGCTTATACAAATATCTTTTAAAATCCAAACATTTTAAATATTTACTCTTTTTAACTTCAAGGCTTTTAAATTCAAATGAATTCTAAAATCCAATTTTTAAAATCAAGTTATATATATACATATATAACAACATATTTAAAATTGAAAATAACTCTTCTATTTTAAAGTCTATTTATATTTATATATATAACAATACATTAATAATGTTATTTGAAAATAACAATTTGTCACAATTTAAATAATTTATAACAGAGATTATAATCCTTATTATTATTAAATGAATAAATATATCATATTTATTAAACAGCATTTTAAAACCAACCCTTTTAATTAATTCTTGAACTTAAGCTAAGATATAAATTTAATCAATTAAACATTTATCTTAAGCATTTTAAAACTATATATTTTATATTAAATCCTAATTTCCAAATTACCACAATATATTAGAATTTGAAAACAAGATTTATTTATTAATTAAATTCAAACCAAAGATTTCTATTTACAATATATACAAATATATATACATTATAAATAGAAAACAATTTATTAGCTTTTAAAAGTTAAATTATCAGTTAAATATTTATTTAAAAGAAGGTTATTAAATCAATTCAAATCTTATTAACAAATATTATTAAATCAATTTAATTTTTAAATGTAGATTATTAAATTGATATTGCTAGAAATTCCGGGATGTCACAGTATCTATGCATTATTGTATCTAAAGGGAATTTTTTTCACTTCTTTTGTGTTATTTATCAAATTAATTAGAATTGGAGAATGGTTCAATATATATGTTGTTGGAAATAAAATTGGTTTTTAAGAAACGTTGATTACGTTGATAGTTTTATTCATTGTATTTATGGAAAGGCCAAATTTAGCATAGAGGAAAATCTGGAGTTAACTAATATGTAATTTGGAGAATTCTAGAAACTCAATTTGTCAAAAGGATTGAAGAAAAGTCTAGAGAATATACTACGTTATAAATAAGAATGTTTTCTCTTGTCTTTTGTATGCAAGCAAAAAGAAAAGTTGAAAGAAAAATAAAGCTTATTTCCTCATTTATAAAATATTTATCTCTCAATCTCCATTTGCAAATTAGCAGTTACATCTCCTTCTTCTTCTTATAGAAATTTCCCAACATTGGTATCAAAGTGAGGTTGCTAATCAAGGAAGATGACAAACAAAATGAATCTTTTTCAAGTTCCTTTATTAAAGTAGGAGAACTATGATAACTGGAGCATTCATAGGAGGGCGCTGCTTGGATCACAAGATGCGTGGGATATCGTAGAAAATGGGTATAAAGAACTCATTGATATTTCCACTTTATCCTAAATTGAAAGGGATAATTTGAAGAATTTGAATAAGAAGGATCAGAAGGCTCTTATGCTCATTTATCAAGGTTTGGATGATGCTATGTTCGAGAAGATAGCTAATGCACAAACCAGTAAGGAAGCATGGAAGATTTTGGAGAATGCTTTTAAGGGAATTGACAAAGCGAAGAAAACTAAACTGCAAAGTATGCGAGGTGAATTTGAATCTTTACATATGAAATCCTCTGAATCAATCGATGATTATTTCTCATGAGTTTTATCTAGTGTAAATCAAATGAAAAGATATAGAGAAAAAATTGAAGACACTTTAAAATTTGATTACATAATTGTAGCTATTGAAGAATCTAAAGATCTAGAATCCAAGACTGTTCATCAACTTATGGGTCCACTTCAAGCCCATGAAGGAAAATTAAAGGAAAAAGTTAAAGAAGTGCCATTGGAGAAAGCTCTTCAAACAAACTCACCTTGTGGGAAAATAAGACATTTAATGGAAGAAGTCAAAGCCAAAGCGGAAGAGGTTGTGGCCAAAGTTATGAAAGAAGTGACTATCATAAAGAGGAGAAAAGGAAAAACACATATACCTTAAAGGAAGAGGAGGAAATATAAAGGGAAATGGAAGACCAAGGTATGAAAAATCATAGGTAAAATGTTATAATTGTAATAAATTTGGGCATTTTGCTTCCGCTTGTAGATCCACTTTTTATAAAGTTCAAGAGAGAACAGATTATGCTAAAGAAGATGAAGAAAATTCCGCACTACTATTGATGCATAAAGGTGATGAAATTAGTGACAACAATATATGGTATTTGGACACGAGGGCAAGCAATCATATGTGTAGAAGGAGGAGCATGTTCACGGAGCTTGATGAACTAGTAATTGGAAACATTCATTTGGGAGATGAATCTAAAATTCTAGTTAAAGGAAAAGGAAACATACAAATTAATTTGAAGAATGGAAAGAATGACTTTATTTCTAATGTTTATTATGTGCCTAAAATAAAAATAAATATGGGGCAACTTTTGGAAAAATGATATGATATATACATGAAAAATAAAAGTCTTTTAATGAGAGATGGTAAAGTAAATTTAATTGCTAAAGTGGAGATGTCCAAAAATAGAATGTGTCTATTAAATATCTCGAATAATGTTGCTAAATGCCTAAAATCATGATATAAAGATTCATCATGGTTTTGGCATTTAAGGTTTGGACACCCTAATTTCAGGGGCTTAAAATTATTAAAAAACGAAAATTTGTGAAAGGTTTACCATCAATAAACCATGAGAACCAATTATGTGAAGGATGCTTATTTGGATAACAACCAAGAAAATATTTTCCAAAACAATCAACTACAAGAGCCAAGAAACCATTAGAATTAATTCGTACAGATATTTATCGCCCTATAAAACCATGCTCACTTAGAAAAAGTAACTATTTTGCACTTTTTACTGATGATTTTAGTAGAAAAACATGGGCTTATTATCTCAAACAAAAATCAGATGTATTTAATGCTTTTAAGAAACTTAAGGCCATTGTAGAAAATGAAAGTGGTTATAAGATCAGAGCCATGAGATCCGACCGAGGTGGAAATTTACATCAAAAAAGTTTTAGAAGTTTTGTGAAGAAAATGGAATTCATCATCCATTAATAGTCTTGTACACTCCACAAAAAAATGTGGTTGTAGAAAGGAAGAACATATCTCTTCTTAGCATGTCACGAAGCATGTTAAAAAGCAAAAATGTTCCAAAAGCATTTTGGGCTGAAGCCATCGAATGCGCGGTGTATTTATCCAATCGCTCTCTAACTCAACGTGTGTTAAACCAAACTATCGAAGAAGTATGGAGTGGTAGAAAGCCATGTATATCTCACTTAAAAGTATTCGGAAGCATCGTATATGCCCATGTGCCAGATCAAAGACACTCCAAATTAGGTGGCAAAAGTGAAAAATACATTTTCGTAGGTTATGACTCACAATCAAAAAGATATAAGTTATATAATCTTATTAATGAAAAAATTGTTAGTTGATACGTGGAGTTCGATGAAGAAAGTGCTTGGAATTGGAACAAACAAGAACTTGATTATAGTTTCTTTCCGCTTTATGAGGAGGAGTGCAATGATGATGTAGAAGAAGAACCCATTAGTCCAACACCGTCATCTCCTTCAACTATCCATCAAGAATATCCATTTTAAAAAAGCTCAAATGAAAGACCATTATGCATAAGATCTTTGAAAGAATTATATGAGGTAACTCCAATTTCCAATGATACTACCTTATTTTGTCTTTCTGTCAATTGTGAACCAATAGGTTTTGAAGAAGCAAAACAAGACAAAAGATAGAGGGAAGCTATGGATGAAAAAATCAAAGCAATCGTAAAGAACTATACATGGGAATTGGATACTTTACATAAAGGACACAAAGCTTTTGGTGAAAAATTGATATATAAAGTATTTTCTTATGTTCCCTACTTAGGATACAAGCAAAGAGCAGGTATAGACTATATTGAAGTATTTTCTCATGTTTCCCGCTTAGAAACTATAAGATTATTAATTTCGTTACCAACTCAAAACAAATGAAAAATACATCAAATGGATGTAAAATCTGCTTTCTTAAATGATAAATTAGAAGAGGAAGTTTATTTGGAGCAACCACCAGGTTATAAATTTAAAGGACATGAAGACAAGGTTTTAAAATTGAAAAAAGCGCTTTACAGTTTAAAACAAGTCCCAAGAGCATGGAATACAAGAATTGATGAGTATTTTTTAGAAAATAATTTTATAAAATGCCCTTGAAAATGCTGTTCACATAAAGAGAAATCAAAATAGAGATATTTTAATCGTATGTTTATATGTGGATGACTCAATCTTTTTTGAAAATAATCCAAAAGCTTTTAATGATTGCAAGGAGGAAATGAGTTTAGAATTTGAGATGACGGACATTGGATTTATGTCATACTATCTTGGAATCCAAGTGATTCAAAGTGAGTATGGTATATTTATTTCTCAAGAATTATATGCAAATGAAATATTGAAGAAATTCAATATGGATGGAAGCAAACCCGTAGACACTCCAGTAGAATGTGGTACAAAGCTCTCAAAACATATGTAAGAAGAGAATGTGGATCTTATCCTATTTAAGAGCATGATTGGTTGCTTGAGATACTTAACATGCATAAGGCCAGATATACTCTATGGAATGGGTCTAGCTAATCGCTATATGGAAGCTCCTACTACATCGCACTTGAAGACATCAAAAGAATCATTCGATATATTAAAGGTACTGCTAATTTTTGATTATTATATTCACATTCTAATAATTTCAATTCGATTGGTTACAATGATAGCGATTGGACTGGAGACATTGATGATCGTAAAAGTATAACTGGATTTGTTTTCTTCATGGGAGATACAACATTCACTTGGAGCTCACAAGAGCAACCAATCATAACATTATCAACTTGTGAAGTTGAGTATGTTGCTGCTTCGACTTGTTTAGGCCATGCAATTTGGCTTCAAGACTTATTAAAAGAGTTGCACATGACACAACATAATGCAACAGAAATATTTATGGATAACAAGTTAGTCATAGCACTCGCTAAGAATCCTGTCTTCCATAATCGAAGTTTGCATATCGATACACGCTACCATGTTATTCGAGAAAAGATTGCAAAAAAGGAGGTACAAGTGAAGTTTATCAATTCAAAAGACCAAATTGCAGATATCTTCACAAAGACATTGAAGCATGACGACTTTAAAAGATTACGAGTCATTCTTAGAGTTACAAAAACCAAGTTTACGGGGGGATGTTGGAAATAAACTTGGTTTTTAGGAAACGTTGATTATGTTGACAATTTTAATCTTTGTATTTATGGAAAGGCCAAATTAAGCATAGAAGAAAATCTGGAGTTAGCTAATATGTAATTTGAAGAATTCTAGAAAATAGATTTATCAAGAGGATTGAATAAAAGTCTACAGAATGTACTACATTATAAATAAGAATGTTTTGTCTCATCTTTTGCATGCAAGCAAAAAAGAAAAGTTGAAAGAAAAATAAAGCTTATTTCCTCTTTCATAAAATATTTATCTCTCAGTCTCCATTTGCAAATTAGCAGTTACTTATCCTTTTTCTTCTTATAAAAATTTCCCAACATATGTAACTAATTGTGGGAAAATTGAATGAAATTATTATTAACCAATACTCTGTCTATTTTATCGTGAGTTGAGAAATCCTTGCCCCTCTCAAAGTAAATTTGTTACCATTATAGTTTATCTCTTGCGGGCTTGCTATAATAATAGTATTATAGAAGCCTTCATTGGCGTTCTTGTTATTATTCCGAGGTCCTATTACAGTAAAGTTGAATAACATACAACTAAAGTCCTCCAAAACTATCCATGAAACTAATATGTTGTTTGAGAAACTATTAATGTGTTTCCATAACTCCTTCTTTGTGCCTGAGTAAAGAGACCATATTGTTATCCCACCTTTTGGTCAAGGCCGGAATATCAACAAATTAGCTGGAATGGATGGATATCAGGATTGGAGATCGATTGGAAACAGGCTGTGATCGATGTCGTCAAAATTTGGCCGAGCTTCGATCAAGACAGAATCGATTGGGAATGATGAGCAAGGCTAGGAACGGCTATGTTTCAAATTTCAAGTCAAACGGAGTTCGTTTGTTCGAGATATTGATGGATGCATGCTCAAGGGAATCTTGTTCGTATCGATACCCATGGATACGAATAGGACGTTCGTACCGATCAGGAAGAAGGATCAAATGGATTTCGACTCGATGGCTGTGTACTTGGATTGAATAGGTAGGCGCATGGTGATTTTTTCGAACTCGATGATTTTGTATCGATCAAGATGGAGCATAACAGTATACTTCGAATCGATACTATTCGTATCGATCAGCATGGACTACTTCGAATCGATACTGTTCATATCGATCAACATTGGATACTTCGAGTCGATACGAAGGAAGGTTGGTCGATGGATACGAACAGAGGAGCGGCCGAAGGATACGAAGAAGACCGGAAATGTTAACAGATGGATGGTAGCATGTGGATACGAACTGCAGGTGAAGATGAATAAGTGGAGCCTTAATCGATACGTAGGCTATGGACTCGGATCGATGGATACGAAGTAACGGACACGAACTAGAAATATGCATGATTTGAAGGAAGAAACATTCAACACGGCATGGAAAACGGATCAAACTTGGAAATCAGTGCCACATCGCCAACGCGCACGTGCTTGGTATCGATACAAATTAATATCGATACGAATTGATCGATAGGAACCAAGCAGCATAGAGGAAGTTCTAATTCGTATCGATCATATCTTATGATTTACAAATCCAAATGCTATGAAATTTTCACAGGAGCTTACGTATGACCTAAAGAATGCTCATGCTAAATTTCGGCTCGATTGGACAAGATCTTGATCGATACGAATTTCGTTCGTATCGATCACAGATCGAGTCGAAATCACCTGGGATCGATCGCGTGGGGGCCACTCACGTGCCAGAAGAGGTCTCCCGAGATCTGAGCGAGATATTTGCGACCTACGCCTATAAATAGCACCCTAAAGCCTACAGAAGAGAGGATCTTTTTGCGATCCGATGTCCAGACTCTGCCGAAAACATCTTTGCACTACAAGGCTGCTGTTGTACTCGAATTTCATCATTGTAATCCGCTGTAACCAGCAAGGAAAGTCAATAAAAGATTAACTTTTGAAGTGGACGTAGGCCGGAGATAGCCGAACCACTATAAATCTTGTGTCTCTGTCTTTTTTTTCCATTTTAAGTTTATTATTCTTCATTTTTTATCCTCTACATTACTTAGATCCGTGATTTGTGATCATTTATTGCTGATCTGTGTTCATACATGGGTGCTTTGACGATATTTGGGGTTTGTGACCATTTTTGGCGCAAACACTTTGGTGCTTTCACTGAGAGGGACTAGCACCCGCTATACCAGATTTGGAATTCAGATTTGAAGGCTTAAGGGTTCAGATCTAAAGAGCTATGACAAGGCAATCAAGTAGAAGACCAAGAGCCGAGAGAAGTCAGCATGAAGGAAGCCAGGAGGCATCATCAAGGGCTAATCGGACTTCTTCTTTCATTACCAGAGACGAGATGGAGATGATGATGGGAGCTATGCATGAAGATTTTCTTAAAAGGCAGGAGGAGATGATGCAGAACCTCCACAGATAGTTTGGGCAAGTAGGAACAGCTGAAGCTCCAGGAGTTCAGACCCACGGGGCTGGAGCAGAAGGACCAAATAGGCAATCAAATGGAGTAGCTCAACAAGGCACAACCCCTGACCAGCACACAACCATAAACCTGGATGGATCCGGACACGGGGGCACACCACCCGGCAACGATGGACCGATTCATGGAGGAATTCCAGTTGACACTACACAATAAGATCCTGGCAGGAATGCAAGAGCACGTGATGAGGAATACGTACCCGAATTCCCTTGGGGCAACTCTTGACGGACAACGCTGGATTGGCTAAGATTATCAGGCGAACTATGCGTGGAGGATTGACAAACAGAGATCTGGAAGGAGTAAACAAGAGTTCGTTTACTCGTGAAATCAGAATGGCTCGGAACCCACCAGAGTTCAAGCTACCCACGCTGGAGGTATACAATGGCATGGCCGATCCTACTGATCACTTGATGAGGTACACACGACATATGGAAGTGCTGGGGGGCATCGGAGGAAGTGATGGTCCGATGTTTCCCTTTGTACCTGACGGATATAGCTGCTATGTGGTTCAGACAGCTGGAAGAAGGATCTATTAGGACATGGACAGAATTGGTGGACAGGTTTCTGAAGCAGTTTCGGGTTCACATTAAAAGACCGAAGAATGTGATGATGTTAATGTCAGTAAAGCAAAGACCAGATGAATCGCTCAGAGCTTTCTTAACTCGGTTCAATGCAACAGTTGCTTCAGTGGATCGGTCGGATCCATCGATGGTTTTAATGGCAGCAGTATCAGGAGTCAGAGAGGATTTAGATTTCAAAGTATCTCTAATACGGGACCCACCACTAGATCTTGGGGAATTCTTTCACGAAGCTGAGAGATTCCTTCGACAGGAAGATGCATGTTCGGATATGAAATTAAAGGAGGTGAACGCGGTTGAGGATGGATGGCCATCCAGCAGAAGCTCAGATAAAGATCAAGATAAAGGAAAAAGGAAGCTGGATGATGAATCAGGAAAAGCTAGGAAGCGGTGGAGGGAGCCTAAGTTTTCCACTTACACGGGATTAAACGAGACGTTGGAACGGATATTCATGGAGACTCGGAATCGCCTTCCTTACCGAAGGCCAGCTAGGAGAGAACCCTCGGAACGTGAAAGGGCATCAGGGAGGCACTGTCTTTTCACGATTTAGACGGACATGATACCAAAAGTTGCAAGCATCTGAAGGACATAATTGAGGAACATGTAAGGAATGGACAGTTGCGACAATATGTCGGGGCCCGGAATGCGGCGGTGGAGCAGGAGCAACCACCGTCTACCTCAAACAACGATGGCGCGAGGCCCAGGAATGATGGTCGATTGGTTATCAATTGACAGGGATGATATGAAATAAGTAGCAAACTGCTGACAAACGGCCAAATCATTTACTCATGTACGAGGACGGAGATGGCCCCTAGGCATGCTCTGAATGATGATAAACCGCGACGCTATGGTTTGCGAAATCTGTGTTTCCTTTTGGTTTGGACATTTGTCTTTTCTGGCTTGGTTTTGGAGTTTGGTTTGAACTCCTAATGTTGTTTGTTTTTTGGTTGGACTTTCGTTTAGATGATTATTTTCTGTTTTTGATATTGATTTGGATTTCTGATATGGATTTTTGGTTTTTCGATTTGATTTGGATTTTGGATTGGATTTTGATTGGATTTTCATCTGGTTTTTGGTAAATGGACGTCGGGTATGGATTATGCCTGGCAAGGGGTAAGACTCTTCGTCCGAACGTGGCAAATTGGCTTATTCAGGTCGTCGAGTATGGACTATGCTCGGCAAGGGTCCGGAGAGACCAAGATTCGGCCTAGGACTTAGGCCCCATAATATCTATCGGTTACAATTTTAGGTCGTCGAGTATAGATTATGCTCGGCAAGGGTCCGAAGCGACCAGGATTCGGCTTAGGACTTAAGCCATGGCATTACTCAACGTTCAGGGACACTGGACCACGGTCGTCAGGTGTAAATTGCGCTTAGCAAGAACCCGGAGAGGTTATGGATAAGAATATCGGCTATAACGGCAAAGAATTTGGGCATCGACCCGGAGAGGTCCTGGATTCGGTTATTGGTTATTGGATAAGGATGGATTAGGACTCGGTTATCGGGTTCAGATGGATACGGAATTGGCTAAGGCTTTGGTTAATGGATTTGGAATCAGACATCGACTCGAAGCAGTCAAGAACGATGCACTTGGATGGGATGACTTGGTAATGGATTGGATTATGAATCAGATGGTATGGCTATGGACAGAATATGGACTTCGGATGTCGGATTCAGAACTATTCAAAACACACCTTCTTACCACAAGGCATGTTTTGGGGGGCAAATGTTATCCCACCTTTTGGTCAAGGCCGGAATATCAACAAATTAGCTGGAATGGATGGATATCAGGATTGGAGATCGATTGGAAACAAGGCTGTGATCGATGTCATCAAAATTTGGTCGAGCTTCGATCAAGACGAAATCTATTGGGAATGATGAGCAAGGCTAGGAACGGCTATGTTTCAAATTTCAAGTCAAAAGGAGTTCGTTTGTTCGAAATATTGATGGATGCATGCTCAAGGGAATCTTGTTCGTATCGATACCCATGGATACGAATAGGACGTTCGTACCGATCAGGAAGAAGGATCAAGTGGATTTCGACTCGATGGCTGTGGACTTGGATTGAATAGGTAGGCGCATGGTGATTTGTTCGAACTCGATGATTTCGTATCGATCAAGATGGAGCATAACAGTATACTTCGAATTGATACTGTTCATATCGATCAGCATGGACTACTTCGAATCGATACTGTTCGTATCGATCGACATTGGATACTTCGAGTCGATACGAAGGAAGGTTGGTCGATGGATACGAATAGAGGAGCGGCCGAAGGATACGAAGAAGACCGGAAACGTTAACAGATGGATGGTAGCACGTGGATATGAACTGCAGGTGAAGATGGATACGAATAAGTGGAGCCTTAATCGATACGTAGGCTATGGACTCGGATCGATGAATATGAAGTAACGGACACGAACTAGAAATATGCATGGTTTGAAGGAAGAAACATTCAACACGACATGGAAAATGGATCGAACCTGGAAATCAGTGCCACGTCGCCAACGCGCACGTGCTTGGTATCGATACGAACTAATATCGATACGAATTGATCGATACGAACCAAGCAGCATAGAGGAAGTTCTAATTCGTATCGATCATATCTTAAGATTTACAAATCCAAATGCTATGAAATTTTCATAGGAGCTTACGTATGACCTAAAGAATGCTCATGCTAAATTTCGGCTCGATTGGACAAGATCTTGATCGATACGAATTTCGTTCGTATCGATCACGGATCGAGTCGAAATCACCTGGGATCGATCGCGTGGGCCCACTCACGTGCCAGAAGAGGTCTACCGAGATCTGAGCGAGATATTTGCGACCTACGCCTATAAATAGCACCCTAGAGCCTATAGAAGAGAGGATCTTTGCTGCGATCCGACGTCCAGACTCTGCCGAAAACATCTTTGCACTACAAGGCTATTGTTGTACTCGAATTTCATCATTGTAATCCGCTGTAACCAGTTGTAACTAGCAAGGAAAGTCAATAAAAGATTAACTTTTGAAATGGACGTAGGCCGGAGATAGCCGAACCACTATAAATCTTGTGTCTTTGTCTTTTTCTTTCCGTTTTAGGTTTATTATTCTTCATTTTTTATCCTCTACATTACTTAGATCCGTGATTTGTGATAATTTATTGCTGATCTGTGTTCATACACTGGTTGTTTTCACGATATTTGGGGTTTGTGACCATTTTTTGGCGCAAACACATATACTATTGAAAAATCCATAGTTAAACCACCATTATTTCAAATCAAAAGTGTGATGTATTGTGTGTTTACTGATACTTTATTGATCTTACCATAATGGGATTCCAAAATATGAGTATTTTTCTTTTACTGTTATCCACTAAATTATGCACAAAATGCCAAGCCGATTTATAACTTTTCATAAAGACATTGACTTGCTCATTACTCAGTTTTTGTTCAAACAACACAATCAGAG
Source organism: Allium fistulosum (assembly GCA_030737815.1). NCBI lineage: Eukaryota > Viridiplantae > Streptophyta > Magnoliopsida > Asparagales > Amaryllidaceae > Allium > Allium fistulosum. The sequence continues at coordinate 520,936,878 of CM060906.1, forward strand.
ATAGTTTTAATTTATTTATATGCTCTATTACATTAAATTTCCTTATTGGGGACCCCTTAACATTCCGAATTAGGAACATCATTAATTAGTTATTTGAATCCGTTCTCCTGATTCCTGAGTTGCTAGGGGAGGAACTTGTTTTACTTCATTTATACCTTATTGCCTTCCTTTTGAATGCTCGTTTGGGTTGACTTAAATAAGTCTCTTTTTGGATTTTTGAAAGTCAAAATGATTTAGTTTTGACGTCCAAAAAGAAAAAAAAAAATGACTTATATAAATCGATCCAAACGAGCAATTAAGTGGGTCCATGTAGGGTTTTCTACAACGTCATTAGGAGAAATAGCCTTGAAATCAAAAGGGATTTATTCCTTGCGTGGTCTTATGGTGGTTTTTTGCATAATAGTGTTTTATGAATTTTCTATTTAAGACATTTGATAATTTTGATATTATTCAGTTTGCTTATGGGATTGCAGAATCTACCTTTACCGTTTTTCTTTGCAGCATCCTTCCCTGCCGAGGACCCTTTAGTTTGCATTTGAACCTTTGGAATAGGGCTTTGTTTTATTGTTTCAGCTTGCATTGAGACCACTTTATCACTTTTCTTTTATATGTTATTAGTACTGTTTTCTTTATGTAAAGAGTTGGCATTTTCACTCCTATTTTTGCTATTATCAGCATTTGAGTTAGACCCATTGTTGTAACAACCAGACTGTACATTTGTGGAATGATTATTTTTTGTTGGATTTTGTAATATTACTTCATTCTAGCTATAACTTGTATAAGCTCTGCATTTTACCGTCTTCTATGTCCATTAGCTAGTCTTTATTTGGTTCAACTTGTTCCTTGTTTACCTCTGTAGTTTCATTTGTTTTATCCTTTAGAACCCATTATTTACTGAAAGAGCAATATTGTTTTTGTGTCCATAGCAATAGCATGTGTTACATTTATTAGGCTTCCACTCATACATCACTTTTTGCCAAATTAGGTTATTATTCATATATATACCGCCTTTGGGAAAGTGAAATTTGAATCCATCCCTATCCATGCTCTTGCAAATGCTATTCTTATCATTCCGCCAGTAACTTGGTCTAGTTTAATTGGTCTTCCTATTAGCAAAGCAATTCTACCAATCCCCACTTTTGTCCAAAAATCAAGGTCCAATCTAGGTAATCTCACCCATATGGGAACAAATCGTAAAAGATCTTTTGTTAATTTCATATCTTGGGACCATTTTTTCATCATGATCAACCTTTTGTCATAAAGTAAAGGACCTTTGGCAAGAACTTTATCACTATTTTCTTACTTTTCAAATTTAACTATGCAAAATTCATTGTGTTCAGAATAGATTTGAAATTCTCCTTTTCATTTCCATACTTTTATCGTATAAGATTTGAGAAAAATGGTAGTATGATTTGGGTTCCATTACATACAAAAAATCAAAATTTTCCACTTGTCTCTTGCTGCATATGCAATTTGAGAAATCATTTTGTCACAATTTAAATTGTTGAATTTATATGTTGGAAAATATGGAATCAGCATGTAAGTTGATACTTCACTCTCTACTACAACATCACTCTACGCCTTAGGCATTTTGCGCTCTTATTGTTCCAAGGAATCTTGAGATGCGTTTATACCCATTTCTCCTTTGCTCCACACTGTTAGATTTGGAATTTCTGATGTCGATTCCTCCTTTGAATGCGCTCAGATCTGCCTTACTATGCAAATCATAAAGAAAATTAGATAAACGCAATAAATATATGACACATCAGTTTACATTGTTTGAATTGTTAGAGTCCTACATCCATGGTGCAAAAAAGGTTTCTTCCATTGCCCTCACTAAAAGAATTACAATTGCTGCTGGCATTCTTAATTTTTGTTGTTATTTATGTTTTTTAACCAAAAAATGTTGATTGAAAAAGCTCTTGTCCTCCACCATAGTACGTTTCTATTTGTATCATACTTGGATCATGTGGATTTGTACCATGCTAGGTTTCCACATATTGTACAACATGATTTAGCATAAGTGGCTCTCATCTTGCAATTCCCAAAGATTAGGTGTGCAATACTAACCATTTAGGCAAGACTATCCATTTTTCGGTGGGATTATCAAATTTTGAATGAAAAGTACTTTGAATTTGGCATGAGTTAGATAGATGTGGAATCATCCCTTATGGTGGCTCCAATTTTCAAGTTGGGGTAATAAATGGATATTTATTTTCACTAGTCTTTTTATTGCTTTTGGTTGGTTTTCTTGATATAATCCACATACCTATCAGGCTGCATGGACTACGGTCCTTTTCTTCTGCTTAATTCCTGATTGTGATCGCTGACTTGAAAATGGGTGTAACGTTACCATTTCATTTAGTGTAAGTTAATATTTACATATGCAATAAAATACATATAAAATTATGATACTCTCGTTGGAGGAATAGGTAACGGAACCGTGGACGTAAATGGTTTATGCCTAATATAATAACATATAAATTTTATTAGGGGACTTTCACTCGAAGGGCTTGTTTGTGCAGGGTAATAAGTTTTAAGAACAACAATTCTGAAAAATTAGTTTTAAAGACAAATTACAGGAAAAAAATAAATGAAGTTATCATTTTCAGTTATACAAAAATAATGATAAATTAATTTATCATTTTTCTGTATAACTTAAAAGGATAAATGAATTTATAATTTTTCTGCAAATTGTCCTTAAAACTAATTATTCAGAATTGTTGTCCTTAAAACTTATTACCTTGAAATAAGAAGCCCTTCAACCTAATTTCCACTTTTATTTATATTGCAGTTCAACTTCTATTGTTATTTATACTCAGTGTTATTTATATTAAAATAATTAGATGTCTCCCAAACATTATAAAAAACTAGATGCCTCTCAAAGAGATTCTGTATAAACCATTCCTGAAGAAAGGATTGTGTTTGAAAAGAAACCAAGCTCCTAAAGAGATGTTTTGTGCCAAAGAATCGTTATTTCCTAAAAAACGAATTGCATAAATATTATTTTTTTTAGAAAATAAATGACATAAGAAAGGATTTTTATTAAGAAATTAGTTAAGAAATATCCAAAATGAATGTTATTTAAAACCATATAACTATGTCAGTACCGCTTATTAAGTTTTTCATTATTAAATAATTAAATGGAAAATTTAGCAAAACTTGATTCCCCTACTTTGGATATTATTAACAATAATTATCTTTCATGGACGATAGTGCTCAGATCCATCTTGATCCCAAAACCTTGAGGAAAAAATTATGGTCAATAATAATGCGTCTCAATGGGATCATTCAAAGGATATGATCTATTTAAGGCACCACATTCATGAAGGATTGCAGGTAAATAACTATCTAGAGGCGTAGATCCTACGAATGTGTTTAAAATACTTATAAGATCATCAAAGATCAATCACCCTTCTTAAAGCCCATTTCAAATCGAACACTTTATGGTTCTAAGGTTTTAAATTAGCAAATGAATATATTTTTATAATTTCTCGTATTACCTCGTAACTGAAAATGTGTGTCATCCAATTTTGCAAGGAAAAAATGTTGAAAATACATATTGTACTTTCCATAGTAGTACGGAACAATATTGATATGCGAACTATAAAAAAATACTTAAAGTTACTCTCACTTTTCTACTTTGTAAACAAAATAACAAGTTATTGATGAATAATTAGAATCTCATCCAACTAGTTCTACACATGTGCCTTAAGCGCATAGTAATTATTTTCGTAGTAGAGAAAGTTGACATGACTTCAAAGGTTATAAAGGATGGAGATATGATAAAAGATGTGGTGCAGCAGACATAATAACTCTTGTAAATTTAATGTTGACTATCGAAACATATCACATTATAAGTGGAATGTTAATTAAAATAAAGGAAAAAGAATGAACATGAACATAGTAATACTTGTCGAAGTTGTGGTGATATAAGATAGTGGTCAAGAAATTGCAAAGTGTCTGACTATGTAAGAGGATTATGTAAATAAACTCTAAAAAATTAGGACAAACAAAGTGAAACCAAATTTAGTGATGTCTTTTAACCTCATAGTCTAAATGATATTAAGGATGCAAGTAAATCAAATTTCTTTCCAAACCCAGAAAGATATAATCGACTGAGATAATCAACTAGGTGGTGATGATGTTGCTTGATTATGTCAATTGATGCCGTACTAATCAATATTTATATAATTTAGTTGTTGTTTGTTGGTTTTATTAATGCAATATACCATTTATGTAATATAACAATAGTTTACATTATATATTTTTGAATTATTAAATATAGGTATAGATAAAGATGACGAATGTTTGGCCGATAATGCAACAATAATTCAATCTTTCAAGATAAATATTTTTGTCAATTGACAGTTTCCAAGGTTAATATTAATATTATATCAGGTTTTGCAAATTCGATAGAAGGATTCAAAAGAGCCATGATAGTATTTCCATTTGGTACAAAATTATAAATAGATGACACATCATATTCAAGAAGGTCCAAAAGAAAACTTCTTAGTTTTGAGATATTGATAATAACATATATCATATGTAGACTATAACTAAAAATAATATTGAATATCCATGTGTCATTGAAACCATTTTAGGACAAACATGCGTATTTAAATAGCTTCTTGCTTTGTAATTTGGGTTATACCATACAAATACAAGATCTATAGAATCTTATATGGTAAACAATCCAAAGACTGACGATATGGATATGTTCATCCTTTAGCATAATCATCTAGGTCTTTCCACGATGTAATATGATGCATTGATAATGAATAATTCATTTTGACACCAATTAAAGAACCAGAGGATTCAATTGCCCAATAATTGTTTGCAAAAATTTTGGGCAAACACATCGTAGGATGATATAGAGATATCGTCCCGAACGTAATCAATTGTTGATATTTAGAGAATTTAATCCCAAGAGTTAATTTGATTTAAGAACACAAAACATGATAATGCAACGATTTCAACAAGAAAATTCATAAATTAATAAAATTTGAACATATAGATTTTATAATGGTTCAACAAATCATTAGTTTGTGCCTACTTCAATTATATTACAAATTTGAGTTACAAATGACTATTTACAATATGAGTATGATGAAATCATTCAAAAATCTGACATGGTCTCCTCGTATTTTTCGTAGAGCGGTCCTCTTTATTCCACTGGTCCTTGATATATATGGTTGATCCCTATGGACTTAAGGTATAGAAAAATCCTAAATATATATTCTGAAGTTGCATGAGGGTCTAGCTATCCAAACCTAGAGATGTGGGAGAGAAACTAAGTCAAAAGAAGACCAACTCAAAAGAACAACATTATGGGTTGGTAAACCTGTATTAACTATGGGTGGGCTCGACAAATGGTTCTTGGTTGGTTACTTAAATACTAGACCGACCTGATTTTAAGGGTCGACTAGTTTCGGTCGGTTAGGCGACCTTGTTAGTAACTAAACTAGCACTACACCAGCTATTCCTTACTTGATCCAGTCTAATGTTGCTAACCCTATCCATGTCTCTCTTTTTTCTTTATCTTTTCATGAGAATTATTCTCATACTTCTTCCTATGTTCGAGCTTGATCTTTATACATTATCTTTTCAAGGATTTCTATACTGATAATCTCCATGATCCATCTTTCTTCAACCGATAAAGGACTAGGTTAAAATTCACTTGTAACACTTGTCACCTAAAGTTTAGCCTGTCAACATATACATTCAGATGTAGATAATGTCATATCCGCATCCACTTATGAAATCATTTTCGGATATCGGATCAGCAATCTACATATATGAACAGATATTGGATATCTATCCTATCCGCTAGTGATTGATAAATCTAAACATATATCGCAAATTTTAGTTTAACGTAAACTTATTCAATGCCGTTGTCTATAAAAGTAAGAAAAATAAGAAAATATGATGATAATAGATAGTTCTGTGCAGTTATTATACATTTAATGCATATAATATAAACTATAAACATAATAAAAAAATAAACACATACCATCCATTATACTAAAATACACATAGTATAAACTATAATCTTAACAAAAATTAGATAGATGATTTTTGGAAGCAGTTGGTTTCATATCACATTCGTTTCCTTTTTCCGAATATCAGATATTTATCCGCTTTTCAGACCGGATGCTTACAGATTCGAATTTTTTGCTATCTATTGAAAGATTTACCTAAAATAAATTTGTGAGTAAATAAAATGAACTTTTTTAAGGAAAATATGTGTATACTCACTTGTAAAACTTCCTTGCTCTGTCACACTGAGTTTGATTACAATTGTCGTAGCTTTCCTGGTAGACAATCAATGTTGATCCACTGTTAACTTAAATATTTGGCATTTTCAAGAGATTAGTTTTCTAATTTATGCCAATATGAAAAGCAATAGTTTGATGTTGTTCAGATAAATGATGTATAGGTTGACTATTCATTTGGATTGATCGTAAAGTGACAAATCTAGGAGGCATGGTTTTACTGGGTCAATTAAGGGCTAGCTCGGCTAGTGCTTGCCAAATTGTCCTACGTTTACCAACCCAAAACATAAGTCGTTATTGTTAGATTAGGTGCATTGGCAGTCGAGGAAAATATGGAAAATTTCAAAATAAGTCCTTTAATTAATTTTGCACTATGTATTTATATGAATAATTTATCCGCACTAAATTATATTTAGTGAATATTTAGCAAAAGATGAGTTTTCTATTTTATTTTGCTTTAATATTTTATTCATTAAAATGTATATATATTTATTTAAATTTAGTTTTACAATTTAATTTGTTATATTTTATTTACCAGATATTCACATTCACAATGTAAATGTCACATGTGGTATAATCTAATCTAAGACATTTGTGTAACTAATAACACAAGATCTGTGTGTGCACGCATAAGGCCATTGTGATTTTTAGAAATATCGTTTAAATGAGCATCCAATATTGATAATATCTACTTAATATATTTATGCACATTTAAAAATATATATACATACACATACACGCACATACATACATACTATAGCGACCCACAAATCCGTACCATTTGAATCGACAATAAACCACACATGTCCGACCCAAAAAGCACAGAATGACGGAAAGTCAAGAGAAAGAAAGAAGAGAGAAGAAGAGAAGAGAAGAAAGAGAGAAGAAGAAAACCAAACAGAACAATACAGAATCTCACATCGTAGCGGAACAAAATATAATATATAATAACAGACCTTTATACAAAGAAACTGTAACCGTAATATACATACAATCATCAGAGTACAATAGTCAACAATCAATCTGGACAGTTATAATAACTTGTCCTCACATGTACTAAATATATAACATAACACACACAGCGAAAATAACCAAGTACGTGTAATACGCCTGGAACCCTCCAGCTCGTCTCCTGAGCTCCATAGCATCCTAACCTGGATCTACAATACTCGGTTTGACCCGAGCATTATAATAAAATAACACCCGAGTTAGTCTGAAAAACCAACGTGATAAAACACACTCAATTTGAATCATTACTTTTATCAAAATCCTTTGAAAAACAAAAGTATCTCGAAAAACCACGCCACACATAAATACGACGGGTTTTTACCGTACGATAACCAAAACATTTTATATCAAAATCGTCTGATATTATAATAGTGTCTATAGACAATAAACTATAAAATAGCTGAAATGCTTGCATCTCACGTTTCAGCATATTTGGTATACAACTAAAACCGTAAAGGCACATATTGGAGATTGGATTCCATACTATGACAAGGTACGGAACTTCCTTCCGAAGGTACATCTCTAGATAAATGCACTGAGGTTTGACAAGAATATCTTGTACCCCTGCCACACAGGACTTTCCTACCACTTGACTAGTAGTACCGAATATGATCACCCCGCTTGGGCCCCGAAGCATGTAAGAATATATAGTAACCGATCTAGATTTAGGATAACCATACCCTACTTGGATGCTACCCACTTTACCCTGCTGCATGCCCGATTTTTGTAATTCACCGGCTGATGAGGTTCGAGGCTACGTTTTACCTTTTGAATAGCAATCCCACTTGGAATGCTAATCACTGCCTTCCAAGCAATGATGCAATGATAGCATTCATCCATACAAGTTGCTCTGGGACTGAACAAACCAATCTCTTCAAAGATCACCGTCTTCATTATCCTCAAGATTTTACAATTCGTAACGCTCAAATCGGATCGAAGTGGTTTTCGGATAATTAAATCTGATCCCGGTCTCTTCGAAACGATCAACGAATTTGGCCAGATTTGATAGTCGGTTATTTAACTATCAAATTACACACATAAGTAGTCGCTAGGCCCAATTTATAAATCTTTCAAAACAATCATTTCAAATATCTTTACATAGATATGTATTCAAATCTCTTTCAGTATTCCAACGTTTGAAAACAATTTCAAATCCTTATATCCTTAACGGGATATTTTCAAACCATATCAACACTTAGAAATATTTCCAAATTCAATTTATAACACTTAGAAAAATATTTCTATATAATTCATTTCACACTTAAAATATTTCCAAAATCCTCTTTTCTATACTTAGGAAACTATTTATAAACATATTCTCCAAAATCATTTTAATATCAACTTAGGAAATATTTCATAGCTTATCTCATAAATCTCTAGAATTTAGAATTAATTCCTTTTACAATTTCCAAAATAGATTATACTAACTTATAATCTCGTCTAACCATTTATAACTTCTTTATGAATTCAGATTCATTCTCGAAGTTCTTGTTTCTAAGATTTCGAAAAAATTCGTTAAGTTTCCAAAATTCCGTTATAAGATTTCTCTTATAAAATCACATCTGTTCAATAAAATTTGGTTCCAAATCTCGAGAGTATTTATAAATAAAATTCAATCACTTACTTTTAAATTCGATACATATATAATAATAATAAGTATTTTAAGGAAATAACTATTTTCAAAAAGGCGTTTAAGTAATTATTTAAAATCAAAACACTTCCTAAATAAACAATGAAAACTGATTCCCAATTCATTATAAATAATATTTTTTGACTTACAAGGTATATTTATAATAAATTAAATCTATTTGAATAGTTAACTTTTCCAAAATATTTTAAATACAAATAACAGTTTTAAAACAACACTGTTCAATAAATAATCTCTTTTTAAACAAATTTTACTTATTGATTCCAAGAATCTATCTTCAAAATTCCGATATAACCGATTTCAATTTACAATCTCTCTCGATTTATACACCTCGATTTACAATTCAAATTCCATAACCATTTCCAGTTTCCAAAAATAGAATCATCTATTTTTCCTAAACCAAATTCCCATGTCTCGTTTTAAATCCATACTACGACATATCCTCCCAAATTTTTATCCACTCATAACTATTTCACTTCATTTATAAATATCGATTATAAATTCATAACTCATTCTTGTTTTAGCTATTGATAACATATCCATATTTCAAAAGCCCATTCAATTCAATTTCTATTTAAAATCCCGTTTGGAAATCTCTTTCAATAAATCCAATTATATTCCAAATCCCTTCAAAAACTCGATTTCAACTTCTAATTATAATTCAAGAAATTTAATTAAAATCCTTTGTTTCAATTTCCTTGTATATATATAAATTTCAAAAATATATTTATTTTTGAAAACTCCTTACGAAATAGTAAAGTATATTTCCAAAATCAAATCTTTTATTTAATCCAAACCATTCCTTATTCAATATTCCATTTCCATATAAATATTTTTATTTCCAAAAATCTCCTTTGAATTTATTTTTAAGATTCAAAAATATTATTTATGGTATTTAAAATACCAAAATTAGGGCCAGTGCTACTATAACATCCAATATATCAAATCATGCAACAACCCATAACAGATTATTCAATCACATCATATATCGCTATATATGAAACAATCAATATATTTTGAGGAATCCAGTTGGATCCCTCCAACCTATTTCCCTGCATCCACGGATGTTAAATAACATAAAATACCAATCCCACATCGAGGCGGGATATCGCGGTAATATAGGGTCATCCGCTATTATGCGGGGCGCATAGTGTCTCATCCGCTCCAATCGGCGGGAATATACCCAACTACTAATATATATACTACTATATATAATATAACATCCAACTGATAATAATTTATAAATTCATCCAATCAACCAATAAATAATATTTTAACATTTTATACTAAAACCAGAAATCCAAATGAGTGAGATTTACTCACCTTGATTTTTAATTTTATGATCATTCCAATTTTAAATTAAATCGAACGACGTTCGATTTAATCTAAAAATTCCAACTAACATCGATCGATTCCAGATTGTATATTTCGCAGCTACGAACACGATGTGACTGATTCCGTGATTTTTGGACCTCGTATGAATGAATTACGAATTTATAAACGTTTGAAATAATAATAATAAATTTTTATCTTCCTTAATTACAGTAATTAGATTAATTACCTTCATTAACATTAATCCCGTAATCATCTTCATCGTTCACGACAGCTTCCAGGATCACGTCTTCAACCTCGACTTCGTCTGGAACCTTTCCTCCCCAACTCGATCAAGCTTAACCAGACCCAAGCCAATTGATGCGCCACCCTCGCCACGCCTTCCTATGCCACTGCTGCGCCACCACAGCTGAGCCACCTACAACCATCACAAATCTCCAACAAACGCGAAACGCTAGGTCACAGCCCCCTCTCCACTGACGCTAGCGGCCGCCGCTCCCCTTGCCGTGAGATTTCCATCCAGGCATCGCGACTTCGGCCATCGTTCATTTATTTTTATTTTTTTTCACGTGAAATTTTATTTTTTATAAACGATCCGATTTCGTTATAAAAGAAGAAGGAGAAGAAGTATATGCGATTTAAACTAGAAGAGCGGCGCGTTTCAAATGGTAGGGCAACACTAGGGTGGCTAGTGTAGGGTTTGACTTTTTAAAATTTTATAATATTATTAAATTTAATAATATCTCGTTTATAGTAATTTAAAATTTCAAACTCCTATCGAGGTGTGCCGCCTGGCGTTTCTAATGTTATACCCCTATTCCAAACCCAATGAAACTAGTCTCGAGGCCTAATTCGATCATATGGAGAAGATAGCTTTTTGAACCCAATTATAATATTTAATTTCGGATATTGATTTCAACGCGTTTCTATCCTGTACGATCAAACGATACGTCTGATAGCTACGAAATTTGAAATTCGATAATAATACACTATTACGGATCCAATGGAACTAGTTTCATTGAATTCCAAGACTGTACCCCAGATCGCTATTTTAACGCGTCTATTAAATCGACGATTTCAAAATTTGGTGAAATCACTTGAAATGCCAATTTTAATAACTTACTAACTCAATTCTAATTCAAATAGAATTTACATTCACATTAGAAATCATTTTGATTCATATTCAACTCAATTTCAATTATTTGCACTATTCTCGTACTACGATAAATCGCTATATTTGAAATTTAGATTCATTCTATAATTTCAACCAAAATCTTCATATTCAAAAATCAATTTATATCCCAAATCCAATATTTAAAACCATTTAAATATTCAAAATCAAACGATGGAAAATCCGGGTCGTTACACATACATACATACATACATCATACATATATAATTTATATTTGACCATATATAATAAAAAAATATTCGATCATAAAAAAAAAATTCAATAAAAATTTCAGTAAAAGTGTCTTAATTAAATATAATTTTGTTAAATAATATTATATATATAATTAAATGTTTAGTACTTCATTTTTATTTCTAGCCAAAATAATTTTTTCAAGATATATATATATGTGTGTGTGTGTGTGTGTCTGTGTGTGTGTGTGTGTATATATATATATATTCATGTATGCGTGTGTGTTTTAAAGTTTAAATTTAAAATTTAAAATTTAAATATAATTAAATGTGTATATACCTATTTATATATAAAAATCATTTTCTTTAAATCAAAAGTCGAAAGTTTTTTTACTGACGCTGTAAAGAAATTATCATTGTATATATGTATGTATGTATGTATGTATGTATGTATATAGTTTAAAATAATATGTTTATATTTGCCAGTTGGCCCGAAAAGGGAAAAAAGTTTTTACCAATGTAAATTATATATATGTATGTATGTTTGTATGTATATGTATATATTTGTGTATATATATATATATCATTTTCAATACGCACACATTTACATCTAATTTCAATTTTTTGTTTTTTCTAAATGGCCGAAAGAATCAAATGCATATATATATATATATAATTAAAGTAGAAATTACTTCAGATATGACATTTGTCTAAACATTTTGTTATTAGTTATTCTACTTGGACCGTTGTTCCTTCCTCCTTCTAGCCCAGTGTGCAAATACCAAATTCAAGGCTCCAACAAGTTTTATTTGAGGCTAAGGTTATTTATTTTTGTATGTTTAAAATGAGAGAAAGTGAGACTATTTATAACTACCTGAAATATATCTCAATTTTTCCTCTCTTTTAAATCTTGATCTGATCTTGTCAAATAGACTCATTCAAACCTCTCAACTCTCCATGTTTGTGCGTGCCCCCTTCATGGACACTCCATTATGTTGGGCCTAATTAACACAATATATATTTATTATTTATTTATGTAAGCTCATATAAAAAGTTAAATTGATATATAACAATATACATTATTTTAATTAATTATAAGGACCTAAACAAAAAACTAAAATCCATAAAAATCCAATACCACATTTATTAATTTTTACTATTAATTTGTAACATTTATAAATTAATTTAAAACAAGTTGAGTTTAGAAAATTCCTAACAATATTATTGTGTTGACTCCCTAGTGTAAACTCGGTTCTCGATAATATTTAAACAATTTAAACACTAAGGCATGTACAGACTTTGTTAAAGTACAATATCAAGCATGAGTTTAGCTGCTTATAGATCATTTAGGCGAAATCTAATTTCAAATCTTTATTAAGCTACATGTTTATAGCAATATTTTGTGCACATTTTCTTTTCATCATCACCATATCACTAAGACATCTAAAGTTGGGTCGATGGTTAAAAATTTAAACAACATCTATAGTTAATTACATAATGCCATTTTAAATACATTAATTTAATCCGATGACATATATCAACTAATTGATTTACACTGACCATTTTTATTTTAAGTTGACTACTAATTACAGTGATACTAACCTTCTACAATAAAGGAGATGGATTTATCTTGAGTAATATTTCATTTCAAGTAGTCCAACCTATACCCTACTATAGTTGTAACATGATCGCAATGTCATGTGATTGACCATCATCAAAGTATATTTTATATACGTAAGATCAACAGTACTCACAAGTTCAAAGATCATTACATAAGATCTTCTACTTTGAATTAATTTTTTTAACCTATATAAAACTCTCGATTAGTCGTTCTAAGATTGTTCCAAACAACCACAAGAATGTAATCCCTTGGTATCTCCTAGTTCTAAGCAATTCACTGCTCATCTATAGAGAACATTATGTTCAATAGTCTCAATGGATGTATCAGTATCATTTTCTCTATGCATCGGGACTAGGAACAATTTAAGGATACATATTTTAAATGTTCGATTCAAAACTCATGATTACGAACACATTCACAGTTGCAACCGATCAAGTACTTTTCTTAAGGATTTTTAATTTGTCATGTGTAATGTATTCAAATCATTATTTATATCATAATATTAAAACATATACAACAAAAACAAAACTAAGAGCACACTTTAGTTCGAAAAAGGTTCTTATAAAAGAGTATTATATAATAAGTTACATAATTGCCCATATGGTACACCCTTAACTCTGTCAATCTCTCACATGCATTTAGGGTTAATTATGGAGCCTTATGTCCATACCTTCAAAATTAGTCTACCTATATTAGACCAAAAAGGGTCGTAATGAATGGATATATGATGTTATATTTAGTATCTACTCTCTCGATTACTATCACTCCATCATTAACAAACGTCTTATCGTGTGGAACATATAGAGGATGTATCTTGACATCTTGTGAGCTTGCAGTTCCCTGGTAATCTATAGTATTGAATTATTATCATAATACATCAGCATTAGGCCTTCATTGCTTGGAATCAATCCTAGTTCTTTAATGAATTTGCACATCCACAGCTTCTAGCGACATCGTTTAAGGTGATGTACTTAGCTTCTATGGTCGATTCCGCAACAACTGTTTATTTGGATCTTATCCAACCTACTACCCGTATGTCGAGGATATATAAGAATCTTAGAACTAGTTTACTATTGTCGACATCACTTTGAAAACTAAATTTTGTATACTCCTTCATGAGGAGTTCGTTTTTTCCATATATCAGAAACAAATCGTTAGTATTTATTGAATACTATAGGATGACCTTAACCATTTCCCAATGATTTTCATCCGGATTTGATTAGTATAGAGAAACTGCACCTATTGCCAAAGCAACATCTAATCTAGTAGGCTAGAACATAGCATAGCATAGCATAATGATGGATCATATTGCTGAAGCATAAGGAATTCTACTTATACGCTTTCACTCCTCATCTCAAGATGGAGAGTCTGTCTTAGAAAGAACAATTCCATGTCGTATGAGAACATTTACGAGCTTGGAATTTTCATACTAAACATTTTTAGTATGGTATCTATGTACATTGATTGGGGCAATCCCAATAACCTTCTAGATCTATCTATATAAATATTTATACCTAGTATAAAGGATGCCTCTCCCAAATCTTTCATCGATAAACTACAACAAAAATTTCACCAATTGTAACATTGGTACGTCGTTATCAACCAGTAGTAAATCGCCATTATATAGAATTAAAAATGTAAAAACACTATTTTGTTCTTTTTTATATACACATGCTTCCTCTGTTTTTTGATTGAAACCAAGTTGTATGATTACCTTGTCAAACATTTATTCCAACTCCTTAATGCTTGGTTAAAATCAAATACAAATCTTAAGAGTTTACAAGCCTTGTCGGTACTCCCAATGACTTGGAAACACTTTGTTTACAGTATATGAACAGTCCCTTCTAAATCATCATTTAGGAATGTTGTTTTAACAATTATCTGCCATATTTCATTGTCATAATAAGCTTGACTGCAAGTATGATCTGAACTTATTTAAGGATGGTGATTGGTGAAAACGTGTCGTCACAATCAACACCTTGAATTTGATGGAAACCTTTCCCCACCAACCTTTCTTTTTCCATCTACATCGATCTTTTTCTTAATGATACATCTACAGTCAGTGGGTTTCACCCTTTGGATACATTCTTTGCCCTTATATATGGAATCCATTTGTGATTTTATCACATCAAGCCATAAGGCAGAGTCTTTACTCTCCATGGCTTGTCGATATGTAAGGGGATCATCATTATGCACAATGCAATCCTCTTCCTCGCCATTAATGAGAAACCTATGATATCTCTCTAGAGCATGAGATTCTTTACTGGACCCTCTAATAGGTGGTTGTGTGACTCTATGGGTGTTGAATTACTATCTAAATATTCAGTTTCCATGGGAATTTCTTGGATCTCATCCAAGTCTACCTTATGCCACTAAATTCCAGAGACAGAATTTCCTTTTCCAAAAGGTAACATGTCTCGAAACAAACATCTTTATTCCTTAGTATAATAGAATATGTATCCTTAAGAATTTCTAGAATACCTTATAACTTACATAACTTAGCATTTCCATAAGTTTATCAGGGTTTACATTCTTAACGTAAATCAGATAACCCTATACCTTAAGACAATTAAGGTTAGATTACTTACTAGTCCATAAATCGTATATGGTTTTAGACATAGATTTAGATGGTGTAGAATTCAACATATATGTTGCGATATCAAGGGCATATCCACAAAAGGAAAGTGACAACTTAATATCCTCATAATTAATCAAACCATGTCTAACAATGTTCAATTTCTCATTTCTGAAACACTATTGTGTTGAGGAGTATAGGAGGAGTGGCTTGAGAGAGAATCTCATTCTCCTTTAGGTACTCTTGGAGCTCACATCCAATGTACTCACCATCTCGATTAGATCGAAGTATTTTATTTTTCTTGAATGTCAAATTTTTAACCGCGTTCTTAGTTTCTATGAATTTAACGTAGACATCTAATTTGTATTTCATAAGATACATATCTCCATCTTGAAAATCATCAATGAAGTAATAAAGTATAAGGATCCACCTTTGGTAATTATGGACATAGAACCAAATACATCTGTATGTACTAGTCCTAAGAGTTCAGTAACTCTTTCGTTGCTCCTACTAAATGGGTGCTTGATAATTTATTACCTATGAGGCACAATTTACAAGTATCATATGATTTAGAATCAAACATGATAGAAACTCTTGGTTTCTTAACTTATATAATCATTTATCACCTATATGGGCTAGTCTACAGTGCCATTGGTAGTTGTCATTTATTTTACACGCATTATTATTTTCAATAGCAAATAGTAAGTATCATCTGCCTTTTGACTAAGCAGTATCCAGATAGACATGACGAATCAAATTCAAAAGTTATCAAGGAAGGAAGCCTGGAGAGACAGCTACAAAGCCTAGAAACCAAGTACAACTAGAATAACAAATAAAGAGAGAATTACCCCCAAAAAATTCCAAGGTCGAAAAATCACTAAGTGATGAGTCTTCACCGACCCATCAGTGGTTGCCCAATTTACCTCCAACTTTCTAAGCTCATCAAACATGACGCCCATAACCCTCTTCAAGCTTCAAACCACTGATCTCATGCGACTGCTATCGGTCTCCTCAATCACTTTAGGTCGACAACTTCATCCTTCCACAAACCCATCAATTGGATTCAAAAACAAGCAAATTATGGCTCAAACAACTCAGGAATCATGAAGCTAACGGTAAGGCGACCAGTCTCCAAAAGTCCAAAATCCATTTTGGTGAAGTTTTATGGGTCGGTACCAACCCATAGCTATGGTTCGGTACCGACCCATAGCTGTTCGGTACCGACCCATAGCTATGGTTCGGTACCGACCCATAGAGTGAGCTGACCACATCTTTTTCTTTAGCAATTGCCGGGAGATCATGGAGAATGTGGGTTAGGATGCCAATACCTGACCAGGCTCCTCATCAAAAGTAACCACATGAGAGGTAACCCCAACGGGTGCTATGCCAATACCATCGAACCCATAAATGGGTAATGCACTAGGAGCAAAGTTGAAGGTACGATGCTCAATCCTATCGAAAACATTTTTAAACATCTCATTAACGGAGCTACCCCCATAAATGAAGACCCATTTGTACTAGCCATGTTAACTGAAATGACCATAGGGTTATAGTGGGGGAAGCCAACTCCTCTATTATCTTTTGAGGTGAATGCAATATCGGTGGAGTATTCTTTAACCTGAAGGACCTTTGGGGCCTGGAGGTCGGCTAAACAAACGTAACCTAAGAAATATCTCCTATAACGGGCCTAGGTCCCTCGACTACTGCCAGCTATGTGTGGATCACTATATATTGATAGGATCTCGGTATTGATCGCGACTACACTATTCTTATCTTCTCGTTGAGGATGTGTAGATAGATTTTGCGGAGCATTACGTTGTTCCACCTATTGCCTGACATACTAAACCAACACCACTTCGTGGACTAGCCGCTCTATCTCATCATTAACATGTCGACACTTATTGGTCGAGTGACGATTGAACTGGTAAAATTTACAGTATTTATCATTGCTTTTGGCCATCTCCATCCACCTTGACCAGAAGGGAGCAAGTAGTTGAAATGTGAAGCGATCATGCATAGCAAGATAAATAGATTCCATATCCATGTTTAAGGTTGCATAACTAGTGTATTTGGGCTTGAAGCATGCTCCGTAATCAGAATGCTTTTGCAACTTTCCTAGCGGCTATTCTTTTGGCAATTCTCCTCTCTCTAGCCAGTCTTCTTTCTCTAGCTTCCTTTGTCATCACTATTAGAGATATCTGCCTCCTCCACTCTCATGATATTGTTTGCCCTTTGGAGGAAGTCAGTAAGGGATGAAGCAATTTGCTTTTGCAATTCCATCTACATATGAGACCAATACTTCACCCCCTAAAAAAGGGCTACCACCAAGTTGTTTTTGTCGACTCCACTCGTCCTTGTCGATTCCTTATTAAAGCGATTGACATACGGCTGAACGATTCATTTAGTCCTTGCCTTATACTGCCAAGTGCCCTGACCATCATTATTCTTATCTTCGATGCAAATAAGCAGGTTTTGAAGTCGGAACATAATTGGGCCCATGAGTGGATATTGCTATCCTATAGGTAAAGGAACCAACGAGACACTCGCTCGATCAGAGTGGAGGGAGGCAGGAGACATTTTGTTTGGTTGGAAATCCAACCGTCTTGGATTACTAAGTTGAACATGATGACATGATCGATTGGGTCGACGCTCCCATCATATTTGTCTATGGGAGATAGGACATACCTGCAATGAATGTAAGCGCCTAGAATCTCTTTGGAGAACCGGTCTCCATTCTCACCGTCTTATCACCCCTTCATCACCAAGCTTTCTAATCTGAATCATATGCATCTGCTAACGTAAGGCGACCATTTGTTTTCAAAGGCTGGATTCCGCATGTCATGGATGATGATGATCCCTTATGAGGGAGAGGCTTCTCGACCGTCTATCTAGTGTCGAGGATCTGTGGAGACAATATGGCGAAGGAGAATGGTGACGCCTGCTAGAGTAGGAGACTGTAACAACCCACCCTAAACGGGCCTAATTTTTGACCCAGTAAAGGCCCATCGAGTTACAGACCCATTCCAAAGCTGTCCGTTGGTTGGTAAAATTGATACGATGAACAAAACACATAGCTACCTATCTATGCTATCAGAATCTTACATCAGAAAGAGTAAAATATAATATCAGAAATAGTGCCTATTTTACAGAAATTTAGATTTTAGAAATGTAACATAATATCTCAATATCTGAAATACAATATCTCAACATAACAACATCTTGTCTGAATGGGTACATCAAAATATAACAAAAACATAAATGGATAAATAACTGCCATAAGACTCCACCTCTGCCTTCATCTCCTAAATTAGCTCGTCTTCTCTAACCTGTGTTGTAATGAGGAGGGAGTCAGAAAAATAATATCTGGTGAATAAAAATCTCGAGTCTTTCCATAATAGTATTTAGGCAATATAATTTAGATAAGAATAAGGCGTACGCATCCTACCTATATCCTACATGAAATACCTCCAACTGTAAGCCTTAAATCTCTTCTTGTCCAATTTTATAACCTACACCTTTTCTAATCCAACTCTATAACCCACCTTCAACTGTAGGCCAAAGGCCCTTCCCGGTCGGATGCATCCACCATTAGTCATGCCCTAAAAATGTGAGAGAAAGTACCCAAGCCACTTAATACCTTTTCAATGGAAATTAGTTAGACATTGACCACTTAATACCTATATCTTAGGCAGGTCCCTGTCATTTAATACCTAACCCAAGGTGGATCCCTCTTTGGTTCTCTCTAGCTTACATTGCATAGAATCTCATTAGGCCACTTAATACTTCTTTTTTAGGAGAGGCGGGCCCTATAATAGCCACTTAATATTTCAAACCCAAAGCGGACCATTCTCGAGATTTCTCACTACCGATCCTAAACAATATCTCCGACCATTTAATACTTATTAAGCAGGAAGTAGACAGACCCTACAACTGCCACCTAGGTACCCCTGACCTAGAAGAAAGTCCTATGCGTTATGACCCATAACCCAAAATATGACATCTCACATTAGTCTATCTATTTGTAGGCACTGGTAGCAAGATTAAATGTACAGACATACCCTACAGAATCGGGACTAACCTCGCGTCCTTTGTGGGTACTTATTATATGCGATGTCTCATAGCAGTCCCAAAATCACGTTGTTAGTAGCTAGATTAGCTGGGTAAACTACCGTGTGCTTTTGACTGACCTCGCATCCCTATAAATTAGTCATAATTTCTACTCTCCTAACATGCTACTATATATACCTCACCACATTTTGCATTAAGGCCTTTTAAGGAAATCTCCTTATTTTGCCTTTAGTTATAAATTATTTTCAATAATTACCTCAACTATAAATTAGTCAACCCT
The DNA here is from genome assembly GCA_030737815.1 of Allium fistulosum. NCBI lineage: Eukaryota > Viridiplantae > Streptophyta > Magnoliopsida > Asparagales > Amaryllidaceae > Allium > Allium fistulosum. Next base: position 520,957,047 of record CM060906.1, read on the forward strand.
TTCACTCTGACCATTGGTCTATGGGTAGTAAGCAGTACTAATATTTAATACGATTCCTGAAGCTGACTAAAAACTCCTCCAAATTCGCTAGTGCATAAGGGGTCCTCATCACTAACAATGCTAACTGAGATTCCATGCAGTCGTACCACCTCCTTAAAATAAATTTATGCTAGAGATGTCGTATTCCTATTGCCCCTAATGAGAAAGGGTCACTTTTAGTGAGCCTAACTACTATAACCCAAATAGCTTAATTGCCTCTTTGACCCCTACTATAAAGTCCATCGATATATGCTCCCATTTTCAAGTTCGCACCTCCAATGACAATAACAACCCTCCAAGATTTCCTTGTTCCGCCTTTGTCCTTTGGCACATCAAACACCTGGGGACAAATTCCGGTACCCTCTTCTTCATCGTTAGCCAATAGGAAATTTGCTTCATATCCCTATACATCTTTTCTTCTCCAGGGTGAACGGTCATCCTAGAATGGTGACACTCCTCTAGCACGTCCTCCAAAACATCCTCAACCATAGGAACACAAAGGCACCCATCTCTCCTCAAACATCCTCTTTCGTCACTTGCATCCTACCGCCATGGGGAAAGTGTTCTCCTCTCCACAACTTCCCCAAAATATCTACTATTGCCGCATCGTTCTTTTGCTCTTGCCCAATGCAGTCCATCAGTGCTGGCCTAACCTCCATCGTTTCCAAATAGCCTAGAGTGGGTTTAATTGGCGGTTGGAAATTGAAATTTAAGAGGAACTCTAACTGCCATCACTCATATATAACATCAAGAGTAGCATGCCTCTGGCTAAGTGCGTCGACGACAACATTCCCTTTTCCAAGGGTATACTGTATCTCAAAGTCATACGATGCTATAAACTCCATCCACCTCTTCTGCCTAAGCTTCAAATCTTTTTGGAAAAAAAAGTTACTTAAGGTATTTGGGATCGGTGAAACACCCAAACCTTTTTCCCAAAATATAGTGCCTCCACAACTTTAAGGCAAAAATGATGGTCGCTAACTCTAAGTCGTGAGTTTGGTACCCCATCTCATGGTTCTTCAACTATATACTAGCATAGACTATCACCCTTCCTTCTTTTGTAAGAAAAGCTCCTAATCCCGTACCATATGCATCAGTGTAAACGATGAAAGGCTTCATCCTATCGGGAACAGTCAATACCAGCGTGCGAGTCAATAGCTCCTTCAACTTCACGAATGCTTTCGTGCATTTCTCATCCCATGTAAAAACTAGATTTTTCTTGGTTAAGCGAGTTAGTGTGACTGCTATCTTTGCAAAGTCCTTGATGAATTTCCTATAATAACCCACCAACCTAAGAAAACTCCTAACCTACGTGACATTCTTTGGAATCTTCCAATCTTGAATGGCTTCGACCTTTGTGGGGTTTACAGACAATCCCTTCTCGGAAACAATGTGTCCAAGAATTCCCGTCTCCTTCTTTCAAAAGTGACATTTTGAGAATTTGGTCTTAAGTTAGTGCCTTCTCAAAGTCCCTAGTACCTCTCTTAAGTGATTTTCAAGCTCTCCTTCCCTTTTAGATAATACTAAGATATCATCCACAAACACTATAACGAATTTATTCAGCTACCCCCTAAAGACTCTACTCATCAAATCTATATAGGACGTAAGGGCATTCGCTAATCCAAAAGGCATCACTGTCCATTCATACAGTCCATCCAGAGTGCGAAATGCGGTCTTCTGCTTGCTATCCTCAACTATCCTTAATCGATGAAACCCAGTGGCTAAGTTCAACTGAGAAAAGATTTTGACTCCAACAAGCTGATCGAATAAATCATTTATTCTAGGTAAGAGGTGTCTTTTTTCTTATTTATCTTGTTGATTTCTCTATAGTCAGCACATTACCTTAAACTATCGATTCCTTAGTGGCAAAGACAACATGCGCTCCCCATTCAGAAGTACTTTAATGAATAAATTCTTTTTGCAATACCTCCGAAATTTGCTTATCCAACTCTCGCCTTTCTTTGGGGGCCATGTGCCTTAAGGGCAGAGCAATGAGTCTAGCATCCTTCTCCAAGTTGATCCTAAACTCGATCTCTCTTTGTGGTGGGAGACCCGGGACTTCCTAAAAAACATCAAGAAATTCTCGAACTATGGGACATATGAGAGATCGTCTTATGATGGGCTAAGAGAATATAAATAGCCTAGCTCGACTGAATTATGGGGTATGCAACAAACATCTATATCTCGCCTCTTACAACTCCTTAACCAACCGATTCTCCTATCACAATTTAAGATAGCCCCATAGTAAGATAGCCAATCCATCCCAAGGGCAAGTCCATACCTCTCAAAGCTAAGAACATACATATTACACGTAAAATCAACGTTACAAATATCCACAACTAGGCCATTATAAATAAAAGAAAGGTGTGTCGACCCCCAAAAGGATTTGACACAACTATAGGGTCGATGACAACTTAGGTTTTTAGACTCAAGGACTTAACTATATTTCTAGATTGAATGAATGTGACACTCCCGAGTCAAATAGGGTACGAATAGTATTCCTAAAAATAATGGTTGTACCTTCCATTCCAACTTTTCCATGATTTCTAGGGGGAGGTCTACCCGAGATAGGAACCGCTTCAATGGCATAAGCTTGCACACTCTGCCCCTCCTTTGTAAGCTTCAGACGCTGATTCTTGTTGTCCCTCCTCATGGTAGCGATAACACTTCACTTTGAACTCCTTCCTCATCAAACTCACCTTACAGCCCTTAGCAACATGTCCTTTCTTCTGGCATCTTCGACAAGTTATACCTTCCTTCTTGATCATCCCCTTTGCCTTCTTATTCACCTAAAATCCTCCCTTTTTAGCTCAACCTTGGTTTTGCACCAATCCTACCTTCTCCTTCATTTTCTCCTTCTCCTCCAAGCCAACAATCTGAAGCAAAGCCATCTCAACTAACATCTCATAAGTGGCCCAGTGGGTACTTAGGTCAAAAGCAACCCTCTAAGTTGGGAATTCAAGCCTTTAAGAAACTTCATGGTCTTCTTCATAGTGGTGTCAACCAAACTCAACCCGGATTTTGCTAGCTCCGTGAACCAACGGGTATACTTCTTCAACGTAGAGTCTCCCAGCTTAAGTTGTATAAACCTTTCCAATTGCAAAATTACTTTAATCTCTAGATATGAATCGCGACTTAAAGCAAGTTCTGAATTCAGAACAAGTAATTCCTTCCCCAACATTCTCCTTAGCCACCATGGTCTACCAATCTAAGGCTTCTCCCTTAGATATTATGCCGCCATCCTCCTCTTGATCTAGTCTTCCCATCCAAGCTCCCAAAATATTCCATCACGATTGTCAATCCATGCCATGGTCTCCACAAAACATTCAGCCCCCGTATACATCTTTCACCATATATTTTGGAAGTCTTTGCACATTTTGCGGAAGTCCATAAGGTGGGGTGCTGCTTCAGTAGGTTGGGCAACGGGTGCCTCTAGTGCATCTTATCGAGGAATGGGAACTTGCCCTACATGCCTTAGGTATGCTTGAACCATTCAGACATCTCTTGGCTAGTGGGTGTCACTTAGACAGAGGGGTTCCTAGCCTCAGAGGAAGGATTTTCAACCATAATAAATAATTTGTAGATTTAAACATTTAGTTAAAACTTCCTAAGATAGTATTATTTGCTGAAGTAAAAGATTTCCTGGTGTGTTTGTATATGTTCAAACAAGTGTATGTATATATACATAGTAGGTTTTTTGAAAAATACTTTCAAAAATAACAAGTACGCACTCATACATTTACCTATATTATTGCTCGGGTAACCTAAGCACTGATACCAAATGTAATAACCTGTCCTGAAATGGGCATAATTTTTGACCTAGTAAAGGCCGATCGAGCCTTAGACCCATTCTAAAGCTAGCTATTGGTTGGTAAAATTGGTACAATGAACAATACACAGAGCTACCTATTTATGCTATCAGAAATCTCACAGCGAAAAGAATAAAATATAATATCAGAAATAGTACCCATTTTATAGAAATTCAAATCTCAGAAACATAACATAATATCTCCAAAATACAATATCTCAACATAACAACATCATGTCTAAAATGGTTACATCAAAATATAACAAAACCATAAATTGATAGATTGCTGCCAAAAGACTCCGCCTTTGCCTACATCTCCTAAATCAAAATCGTCTTCTCTAACCTATGTTGTAATGAGGAGAGAGTCATAACAATAATGCCTTGTGAGTAAATATCTAAGTCTTTCCATAATAGTATTTAGGCAGTATAATTTAGATAAGAATATGTCTTACATATCCTAACTATATCATACATGAAATACCTCTAAATATAAGCTCTAAGTTTCTTCCATCCAATTTTTAACCTATAAATTTTCCTATCCAACTCTATAACTCACCTTCAACTTTAAGCCAAAGGCCCTTCCCAGTCCCACATCTACCCTCAATCATGTCCTAATAATGCGAGAGAAAGTACTCAAGCCACTTAATACCTTTTCAATGGAAATTAGGCAGACTACGACCATTAAATACCTATATCTTAGGCGGGTCCCCGTCATTTAATACCTAATCCAACGCGAACCCCTCTCTGGTATTCTCTAGTTGACATCGCATGGAATCTCATCGGGCCACTTAATATTTCTTTTTGAGGAGAGGTGGGCGTACAATAACCACTCAATACATCAAACCCAACGCAGTCCCTTCCCGAGATTTCCCACTACCATGCCTAAACGATAACCCCGACCATTTAATACTTCTTAAGTAGGAAGATGGAACCTACAACAACCATTTAATACCTCCAACCCAAAAGCAAGTCCTACTCACTATGACCCATAACCCAAACTGTGACGTCTCGCATTAGTTTGTCTATTCATAGGCGCTGATAGTCAGATTGACTAGGAAAACTTAGGCTGTAGAATAGGGACTAATCTTGCGTCCTTCATGGATGTATCACATGAGTCCTAAAGTCACACAGCTGGTAGCCAGATTAGCTGAGCAGATTATGTGTGCTTTTGACTTACCTCGCATCCTTATAACTTAGTCATAATTTCCACTCTCGTAACATACTACTATATATACCTCACCATATTTTGCATTAAGGCCTATTAAGGAAATCTTCTTATTTCGCCTTTAATTATAAATTATTTTCCATAGTTACCTCAACTTCTTTCCTAAGGGGTTTTAATGTTAATTACTAACCTATTTATACTACGTGGTTAATACATTATTAATTATACGTTATTTATGCACTAATATACATATACGTACATACATACATACATATATGATGTATGTATATGTGTATACATACACGTAACTAAATACTCCTATGCATGTGGAGATTTTGCGTCCTGTACTAATCGTTTTAAATGTAAAAACTTTCAATTTATACAATTCTAACCCTATACAATAACTTTATAAATTAGCTAATATCCTTAGCTCAACAATGGACTTGCATAAGAAAAAGGAATCAATTACCAACTTATTCTATATCAATATTGTGGAATCAGCACCAATGGAACTTACAATTCAAATCCTTTTACACTTTACGCGATTTTTACATATAAAATGAAAATATGATTCATATTTAAATTACGGAAATAGGCAGTGCAAACTACGAATAGGGGAATCCGTACTTTACACTTAGTTTCCTAATTATTTTCTTTTTGGAATCCTCAATCGCATCAAAAGAGAAACAAATTCTTCTACTTTAATATAGGATAACTGAGATTCCAATAACATAAAAATTGATATTTTTCTTTGGGGAAATTTCTAGGTAGTTTGGTGTTTTTGTGAAAAATTCCCCAAGACATACATCAAATCCAACTTGTACTATAAAATTACTGAACATGAGAAAAACTTAGATTTTCACTCACAGATGGTTTTCAACTCTCTTTTGGATTTGATTACGCCTGCTTCTAATCTCTTTATAGACTTCTACCTTTTGAAATATACAACAATTGGATTATATATGAATTAGGTTCAGAATTTTACGGATTTGAGAAGAATAGAATTAAAAATCGAATATTAAATATCTAAAACCTCTTACCTAAAAATTCTAAGACATTCTGAATCGTATAGAAAGAACTGACAGATCTCTATTGTTGTTCCAAATAATTCTTAAATAAAAGTGACAATGCTAGCCTCTTATCTATAGTGGTTAGAAAGTACCAGAACTGTCGGATATAGGTCGGTTTAAAATAATAAAATAGGCCGTTCGTACCTCGCAAAAACCTATCCACTACATTATTCATCGGTCGACCACCCTTCCTCAAGCGGTCTGCCGCTAGTGGTCGATCGACCCAAGAAAGGCGGTTGAGCTATCCTAGAGTTTTTGGAACGTATTAAATGTTGTCGTTTTAATTTTTTAATTCCTTATTTATTTTTAACGTTAATGTTTCCATAAACCCCATTTTCTAATTAACGTTAACATATTTAGTGATGTTTTAAATTTTAAATGTTAACATTAATTTAAAATTTAAATTTGAATCCCATTCAAATTATTTTAAATTCAAAAACCTCAAACTTCAATATTTTTTCCATTTGAGCTCCAATTACAAAACTTTTTATATAAAAATTGAACTTGAAAATTGTTATAAATGCAACGGTACAACTTCCATGGCTAAATTCGAACATTTGAATTTTTTTATGTTTAGCCTTATTATTAATTAATTGATTTCTTATTAATTAATATTTTTACGGGGCTTTACAAAGACCCACTCCTAGTAACCGATGGGGACCTTTGTGGATAAGGTCGTCTTTCCCAGGATCTAGGCCTTGGTACCTCCTGTTGAGGTAGAGAGTGAATTGTTGGTTCGCTAGGCCATAGGGCCATGCCTTATCCTTCGCCACTAAGGCATTCACTATGGAGATCATGGTTCCCATTTGCCTATTGTAAGCGATGGAAAGCACATCATCTCTCAATTGAAGGAGATAGGCGATGCAGTGGTGGCTCTGGTATTGAGATATCATGGACGTCTTCTTGCATTGGAATGACATCAGCATTTCATTGGTGGACACAGACCTCCCCAAGTGGATTTTCCAGAACTACCCTTTTAAGAGCTTTGATATTTCTCATGTCCATGCCGAGCCCATGGTGCTTATGTCAAATTACCCACGTTCGTCAGTTGTTGCACCATAATGTGCCACTTGTCCATGTTGAGCCTAGGGAAAGGGCAAGTAACACTGATAACTGTGTTGCTGTTAGTTTCATATTCGTTTAAGTTGTTACCCTCAGGCCTTGGAGTTGGTTCCATGGTAACAAAGTGGAACATGTGTTCGACGGTAAAAAGTGAAGGAAAAACGAGAGCTTTAGGGGAGACCCTCCTTCTACCACCAAAATGTTGATTAGATTTTTAGCCAACCTCTAAAATAGGCTCATGAGGGTATATTAGCAAGGATTGACGGCTATTATCCTGGTTAAAAAATGAGAAATGAAGTGATACTAATATGCAAAAAAGTAAAGAGACCACCATTTAGAGTGGTTCGACCAAAGGTGGTCTACGTCACTATGAGGAGCCTTTTATTTTACTGCTTTGGTTATGTTGACAAGAAAACTCGTTAACACCTCAAAATAGGGTTTAATGTATGTGTGATACTTTTGAAACCTCCTTTCAAACGAATGGAAGTAGCCAATGCCTCTCGGATAGGTGAAGATGGCCGAAAACACCTCTTCAGTACCTTTCGACGCAGTCGAAAGGCTAGTTCTTCTTTTAGAAAATCCTTTCGAACTGGTTGGTATGGAACCTTGTCAGAACCACCTTTCGATGCAGACAAGATGGTCAAAGTTGTAAACTTAATGATTTCTGGAAACAATTGATCTAGAAGGGTTCCAACCTCGTCGGAAGGGTAGGCACTTATTATCTAGTGGATTAGAGCTAAAACTTAAAGAATAAGTGAATACTAAGGGCTTCGACATAATTGAAAGGAACCTTTTGTCCAGGTCGACTTCAGATGCTTATAACTGCGTGTAAATGAGATCCAAAAATAACCATACAATCAGAATTATTATCCTCTCACTTTGTATTGATCAAAGATGAACAAACTGGGCAAATCCCCAATTCAATTTACAAATTAGGGTTACAAGCTTTTAGAAAATACAAGTGAGAAGTGAAAGAAATTAGATCCCTTAAAACTGACCTCTAGGGTCCTATTTATAGGTGCGGGTTGGCACCTTTCGACATGGTCGGAAGGTTTGTTTTCTTCCTTTCGTGCACCCCTCTAGATTCTTAGCTTTCGACGTAGTCGAAAGGGTTGTTTGATCGCCCTTCTGCGCTACCAAAGATTGAGCTTCTTTCTGTCTTGCTTTGTTCCTTTCGACTTTGTCGAAAGATATGTTGCTTGATTTCCCTTAACTTTGTCATAAGGTTTCGCTTGATGCCTTTCGACTTCATCGGAAGGTAGATCGGTTGATCACTTTCGACTCCATCAAAAGGTGTAGAGATGTGCTCTTCACTTAGATGCTAGTGTGTCGTGCAAGTTGGAATGGTGTTGGCCTTCGATGTTGTCGAAACGTTTCTCTTAGGGCTTCGAATGAGTCGAAACACCTTAAAAGCTTTACTGCAAAAGGTTCCCTTTGAAAGCATCCTCCTTGGCTGGCGCGGAACCATATTCTTTGGTATTAGCGGATGTATAATCTTTCCTTTATAGGTGAGGATGGCACTAACCAATTCAAAAGGCTAATATATGCTTTCGAAAGAGCTGCTTTTGCTGAATATTCTTCCGATGAATGTAAATGGAGACGAAACCAATCATTTCGAATGGTTTGGCGCATGTGCAGAAAGTACGCTATCTATTGCCTTCGAAAGGTAGCCTCGACCTTGTCGAAAGCTCTTTGCTTATTCGAAATATTGCTGAAGCATCCTTTTGGTCTCTTCGAAAAGATTTGCTCGTGCTATCACGTTCTTGTTGAAAGCTTTATCTTATGTTGAGATAGACCACCCTAATTCCTTCTGATCTTTGTCAATTCTCTTGCCTCTTCTTTCATACTTTTATTCTTTGAGAATATTTTATGGATAACATTTAGCCCCCTAGTATGAAAGAAGCTTTTGTTCTTTAGGACAAAAACTCCATTTTTTTTCTTTGTTTCCTGCAAAACAGATAATAACTTTTATCAAGATCATAACCTTATTATGAGACCTTATTGGATAACCTTAAGCTTATGAAGCTAATGTTCAAAATATTATTTGATGTTATTTTTGAATAAAGCATTCTAAATAGTACATGATCAAAGCCCTTTTGATTTAATAATATTAGAGATATGGAGCAATATCACCTGGTTAGGAGGTATCGGCTTATATAGATGAACCTTTCAAGAGAGATATTATTCACTCCAAATCTCCCTTTCTTGAATTAAGTTTTCTTCTACCGTCAGGTATTTGTTTCTTGCTTTAAGTGGTTTTTACCTTGTATCTTCACTATAACCCGTTTTCATCCCCTAATCATTGACAAAAGCCTATCCGATATTGAGAAAATCATGTATCGAATTCCAATTCAGAAGTTCAATGGAAAATTTACAAATCATTATAGAAATTCAATAAAGGGATCAAAAATTCATAAACTAAAAGTTCAATAAGAAACCATTATGAAAATCCTATAAATAAATCAGGAGTATGAAATCCACAAATTACCATACAAATCAATCAGGAAATTAAAAATCCTCAAAATCAGAAAGTCGGTAGGAAGTCATCATGAAAATTCAATACGGAATTTAAGAATATGAAATTCACAAATCATCATGAAAATCGACAAGGGAATTTAGAATTCACGAAATTAGAAGTTCAATAAGAGATCATCCAAAAATTCAATAAGGAAATTTAAAATATGAAATCCACAAATCATCATAAATCCAATAAGGAAATCTAGAATTCACAAAATTTGAAATCCAATAATAGATCATCAAAAATTCAATGAGGAAATCAGGAATATGAAATCCATAAATCATCATAAAATCAATAAGGAAATTTAGAATTCATAAAATCAGAAATTCAATAAGAAATCTCCAAAAATCCAATAAGGGAACCAGGAATATGAAATCTACAAATCATCATACAAATTGACAAGGAAATTTAGAATCCACAAAGGCAGAAATCCGATAAAAGATCATCATAAAATCCAAGAATACGAAATTCATAAATTATCCTAACAATCAATAAGGAAATTTAGAATTCACTAAATCGGAAAATCATCAAAAAAAGGAACTAAAAATTCATAAATTCAGGAATGTAATCAGAAATTTGTTAGGATCTTATCTGCCAAACATACTACCTACAACTTTCTCTTGTACAAAGTCAGAAATTCAATAAGAAATCTATAGATCATCATGGAAATTCAACAAAGAAGTCAAAAATCAAGAATTCACAAAAACTAGAGATCAATAAGAAATCATTACGAAAATCCAATGGGGAAACGAAACATATGAAATCCACAAATAATCACAAAAGTCAATGAGGAAACTTAGAATTCAGGAAACCAGAAATTCGGTAAGAAATCACTAAGAAAATCCAACAAGGAAACCAAGAATATGAAGCCCGTAAATCATCATAAAAGTCAATGTGGAAATTTTGGATTCACCAAATCCAATATGAAATCTTCATGAAAAGAAATAAGGTACCTGAAAGTTCACGAAATCAATAATTCAGCAAAAATATTGTCAGGATCCCATCTGGCGAATAGACTATTTAAAAATTCATCCAATATAAGCACAAAATCAGAAATCTGTCTACTAATAGTAAATTTAGTAGGTTTAAGCAAAAGATTCCTAGAGCTATAAGTTAGTAGTATTATTGTTATATTGGAGTCAAGTAATTCTATAAAGCCATGCAACCTTTTGGAATAGCGGTTTCAATTGTTGTTTGGTTGTTCAGTAGTACAATGGCCTAAATAACTTATAATTACATACATATAATATATAGACTCTTTTATTCTAACGGGTCACTCTATTTCGGAGGATTCAAGAGTGGTTTACTTAATCTACTCTTCGAATGAAGTCACTTTTATCTTTGTATTAAAAGCTTGTTATCTATTTCAACCCCTTAGCTTTTGTATAGATCTCTACTTTCCAGCTCATGCTAAGGATTTCTTTATCCATTTTCTTGTCTTGTGTCTCCTTTCTGGATGCAAGTTTCTAAATTTCTTGATGTGAGAATTACCTTTCAGGTTTTGGACATACCGAAATTTGCTATCTCATATTTGGTCCTTTCTGATTGTGATTTTGGATTCTTTGTCTATTTCCGATTATGGCATTGGACATCTTCATCCTTTTACCTTTGTCTATACCCCTCTCTTGTGTTTCATCTTTGTCTTAGATGGTGGATAGAATTCTTTCTTTAATCCTTTGTTCTTTTAGGTTTTGGCTTTTGTTTTGAGTTGTAGACATCTTTGTCTTTCTTCGTCTATTTGATGCCTCTTCTGGCCTTCCTTTGATTCTAAGAGATGAAGTGTATGTTTAGTTGACCTTTCTCTAGAAGGTTGCTGATGGGTGCTCATCTTGACCCTCCCCCTAAGAGGTGATATGGACGTTAGGGGTTTTTCGAATTTGTGGGTGCTTATCTTGACCCTTCCCCTAAGAGGCGATATGGACGTTAGGGGTTTCTTGATTTTGTGGGTGCTTATCCTGACCCTTCCCCTAAGAGTTGATATGGATGTTAGGGGTTTTATTCCTCCCCCTAGGAGGTGCTCCGGAGTGGACGTCGGAGGCTCATTCTCAAAAACATTTTTGCTCCGAATTGGACGTCGGAGGCTCATTCTCAAAAACATTTTTTTAGAAAGTAATTTTGACCCTTCCTCTAGAAGGCATGAAAATAGTTTTGGAAACTTTATCCGAGACAATAGTTCTTTAGAAACTTGTGTAGACCACTTTTTGTCTTTGAAAACTTTTGAAATTGGATTTTCTTTGATAAATCTTGAAATCATTCTTGAAATTGACTTTCCTTTAAAAAGAACATGAGCGTCAATTTTTTTTCATAAAGTCACAAATAGGAGATTGAAAGGTCATGATTCATGAACTGATAGTCTTTTAGTTGAGAATAGGATTCTCTAATCTGAGTTTTTGTCAATGAACTTCTGATGGATTAAAACTTTTCTTGAAAAAGCATGAATAGGCTTTTCTTCGCCCACGGTTTCAAGAAACTTTGAAATATTGAGATTGTTTTAGTTAAAATAAGTAACTAAGTTAATTAAGTTTTATAATAATTAAATAAGCCAACTGATTTAATGTTCAAGTCATTTTTCCCCAATATAACAAGTAACAATATGCATGTTTACTAGAATACAAGTTAGGATATCTTTTTATATGAGCTAATTTGAGAAAATATGTTGTCTTTTAAACTAAATATAATGGGGATTGGTTTCCAACTAATTATCGAAAATAATTAATGAGCAGTAGGAGCCTTTATGTGCAACTTATTATTATTATTATTATTTTGAAAGGCAAGCGGGGTTAACTGGTCCCCTACCAGTTTATTGAAAATAAAAAGAAAAGGAACAAAAACAAAGGTGACCAGAACAAGCTCAAGCCACCGGAAGACACAACACATCACAGAAGCAGAATCAAGAGGAACAGCACAACAAGAAGAAGAAAAAACAAAAATACAACAGAAAAGAAAAAAGCTAAGGCCAATCCGTAGGATAGTATTCACTGAAGTCAAATTGACTCTCCCTCATACCAATCCTGATGCTAGCCTTTAAAGCATTCCATAGCTGGTGGTTGTTCCTTGTTTTGTTATCAAAGCTTTGCAGATTTCTTTCTTCCCATATCAATGTCAAGTACCTTTTGATCATGAAAAAGTGCACAAATCTATCCTTCTATCTCCACTTAGTTGCTTTGCCAATCAGAGCCCATACAACACTGGACAGACCCTGAAAATGGTTTTGAGTCATTTTTCTCATCAGCCTAGACCACAATTCCATTAGCTCACTGCATTCAAAAAATAGGTGTTCCTCAGTTTCATTTTGCATCTTGCAGAAAACACAAAGAGGATCAACTGCCATCCCATATCTCAATAATTTCTCTTTAGTCAAGAGGGCTTTATTTATGACCTTCCACATCATTAAGTTGTCTCTGGCATTAGAATTTCCAGACCAAATAACCTTGTGCCATTTTATTGCAATATTTCCTAGAGCTTTATCAAGCAGTTTATATACAGAGGAGATCGAGTGTTGCTTTCCATTCCAATGTATTTCATCAAAGAGAGTAGATTGATATATTTTATCCTGAAAATTATTCCAGACAGCACGAATAACCTAATTGCTAGTATAGGGCAGCAATAAGTTGCCATCATGAATGTAGTCAGAAGCTTTTGCATTTTCACTAATACCAGATTGGAAAATTTGCTGTGGGGAGAACATTTTGCCAAGTATTAATCCTTCTTCCATCCATGGGACTGTCCAGAAATTAGCAGAGCTTGTAGGAGAAAGAATGGCTTTGATTAAAGGGGATAGAGAAGGCCTTAAATTCAGCAGGCTCTTCCAAGTCCAGCTGTAGTTGGGAGGGACATTCATTGTCCAGAAATTCATACGACCCAAGTTGTGAGTTTTGGTCCACTTTACCCATAATGTATCGCTATCGGCTATCAAATCATTGAGGATAGAACTAATGGCAGCTCTATTCCAGGTTTGCATATTAAGTATTCCAAGACCACCATTATGTATATTCTGCTCCATGATGGCAAAAGAGCACTTATAAGAGAAGACTATTATAGTCTGCTTATATATCCGTTGAAGTCTGTTTTGATAATTAGTTTGAAATATAACTTGTTTTGTTAATATATTTTGAGGCATAATTGGTTATCTCAGGTACCCAATCATCAATTGAAGCAACATCATCACTTTTAGTCACGACACTAAATGAAGGCCAATGCATAGTAATGGATTGCCCTCTTTCATGGGAACCATTTGTGGAGCAAACCATTGAAATGGATTGCACTCCTTCATGGAATTACTGCACTTATTTCCATTATGTTTGAAAGGTTAGTTTTGACTGGGTTTGGATATACATATAAATTTTTTTGGGTTAATTCCTTCAATGCCTTGATCTCCTTGCTGTAATCATCCTTGGCATTATTAGATAATATATATATATAATATCTAAGCATACAGATTAATATAAATAATATACATGTGTTGTGATGTAAAAATTAACTAGCACTAGAAGAAATTATCAATATTCAGCAATCAAACTAGCATTTCATCCCTATGTGTTGTGATGTAAAAATATACATGTGAAGTTGATAAAGAAACAACATTTAGATAAATGGACACTCTGACGATGTTCATTTTTATATTCTCATAACCAGACTATTTCAAAAGGAAGGATGATCTAGTTCGGGATATGAGATGGTTTGTTATTATTTTTCTTGTAGAAGAACACATAAACTTGGTTATAATTTTAGCTTCTTTCTGAAACTAATTTGTAAAAATAGTATTTAAAAAATAATTTATTGATTCGTCATTACTAATTTCAGTTTTCATGTGGAAATTGACTTCAGTTAATATTAAAATACTTTTTTCAGAGTTTAGTTGGGATGTTCTACCCTTGTGCATAAGTTGATGATGTTTATAACTCTAATGGCTTTGTCTATAAATCAATAATACACACCTTCATAAATTAAAAACACTATTGTTTGGCTTGGTATATAAATACTTATAACTAAAAACTTCCTTTTAGGCTATAATAAATGTGCTGCGAAGTCACAACTTATTACAGAATTAATAATCCTTTCATGGGGTCGCTTATGTTTTGTTACAAAATTAATACTCATGTGCCTGTACATGCTGATACAAATGATGTACATGCATAAGCTATGTCATCCCATAACAGCAACAACAATTCCTCAAGCTTTCCCAGAGCTGCTCTGTTATAACTCCAAGATACCTACATTTTCCCCAGTGCTACCTCTCAAGAGCCAGTTGCTCCACCACCTACTTCACCTCATGCTTGGCCCATACCTAAAATCAATACTCATGCTCAGCCAAGCGCAAGATGAAAAGCTCCAGGTATCAACATCCTATGACTGTGAATCTATATAAATTTTATCTCCACTATCCTATGACTTTGAATCTATTTAAGGTTTTAAATTTTTTACTATGTTTGATCACGCTATTTACAAAACCACTCTTCTGTTTTCACGTTGGTATCTTGTTGAAATTTTAAGTTTTTTATAATACTATCGATAATCTTATACAATACAATTTCTATCATGATTAATCATCAAACTTGGTAATTATACTTAAAATGCATCAAGTTATTGCAAACGATAGTAGAAAAACAACAGCTGAAACAATTTGTATACTTTCAAAATAAAAACAACAGTTGGCATTTTAAAAATAAAAATTAGCCCACTAGCATAACGAATGCTAGAGGGAGTTAGTACTTCTATGGAAATGGTTGGTTTAATTACGGTAATACAGATCATGCAAATTGATATATGCATATATGTTTGTGTGTCTATATATATGCGTGTGTGTGAGTGTGTGTGTGTGTGTGTATATATATGTGTGTGTATACATACATACATACATACATACATACATACATACATATATATATATGTGTGTGTGTGTGTGTGTGTGTATGTGTGTGAATCGTATTTTTCTGGTATCTTGTTTGTAAGCATACATCAATATTATCATACATGTACAAACCAAAATGCTATTTGTTGTTGCATCGTTGGTAGTTTATCGTTTAAGCATATAATATTTTTGAATCATGTTAGATTATCAACATCTTCATCAGAATAATTGTCCTCAACAGAATTTATGATTTTATTTCACGCGTGAGAAGATGATAATGAAGTAATCCTTGTATTCAGTCTCACTAAATCAAAATTTTGTCCTTTATTTAGTTACGCCTGGAGTCGATAGGTTAAATTTTATCAGAGTTGTTATAATATACTCTTTGGTCCCTTTTTAAGCGAGTGCTTGGAGAAGTCACTGTTTTGACTGGTTGAAAATGTAACTGCATCTAATTTTGATTTTAGTGTATACACAATCTTTATTTAATCAACTCAGTTGACAACTCTAGCACACAATTACTGGGAAGTGAAATAGAATAAAAAAATAGCCACTTAGTTAAATGTGTATTATCAAAATGTAGATGGCACAAATATTTTACATTGGTATCCATGGGGTCTATAATTTTAACAATCATATGTTGCACATGTCAATAAATATGAAATTCCTGTAGAACTAACATGCCAATAAATATAATGTTTAGCCGTATTTTTATGTGTTTTGTTTACTTTCAATCTACTGTGTCAACATAATGGGTTTTGTTTAGTTTCGTTCTAGTCGACAAAACCTGGTCATGGTAAATTATAATTCATTATGATGACACAGAATTAATAATTGAATCCATTATGTTGATTATGGTCTGGTTGACAAACAATACTATATAAGGTCAAACTTGCATTTCTTATGAATAATTCTCCCTTCCCTTTTCATCCAAACACTAAATTTGCTTCAATGTTCATTTTAGAAAATAATAACTATATTATTTATATATTTTTGTGTGCAAATTAGGCAAAGAAGGATCTTTAAGCTTGATCAAGTTTAGTCATTTTGAACATTAATTCCTTTCTAGTATGTCCTTCAATTTTCATTTAGTTATGTTGTGGATTTTATTTTAGAAGAGATCTAAGTTATTACAGAAGAATCACATTCATTTTTTTTGGATATTCTTCGATATTTTATCGAAGGCACTAAATTGCAGTAAGTATAGTCAAAAGCAACAAATTAAATTATTTCATTTAAATGCAATGGTCCTTATGCTTCTTGTTTCTTATAGTCATGACGAAATTCCCTTATATGTGCATGATTGGTCAATATCAGTCGAAGTTGATATGCACCAAACTATCATTTCATTCTCTGCAGCATTTTTCTTTTATACTAATGTATGAAAAATTCTTCTCGGTTAAGGCCCTACTCTAATTAATAGTCAAAGGCTAAAATAAATAAGTAGATGTTTTTTCCTGTTACTATAATTGAACATTCATACGCTGATTGTGAAATGTCAAATGAAGCTAGGGACAAATGTCTATCTGATTCTTCAGATATTACAAAACCTAGTGTTGTTTGGATCTGAATAGAGTAATACGTTTATAATAGCAATAACTTCTGATTGAGTTGTAAGCATCTAGTTGAGCCAACAAGATTAGAAGCTCATGTAATAATGCAAATCAATAGTCATTGTAAAGAGCAATATTAAAAAAAACTGTGGTGATATCAAAGTTATTTAAAATTTGGAGGTTATTGGTTTAAGAAAACTATTGTAATATCAATTTCCAGTTAGATGGCTAAGGCCGAATGGACGATGGATGAGTAACTGGAAACTAAGGAAAGAACATAGTGTTGAACATTTCACATTATGATAAGGTTAGATAATTGCCACTATGTACAGATTTTACTTGGAATATGAAATCTGAATGTTTTGTACTCATAGCATAAACTTATATACTTTGAAGGTTGCCTTGATGGCCAGTTTTACCAGCTGGAGGAGTTACAAGATGACACAAGTCCTAATTTTGTGGAAGGACTAGAAGTTGTGACATTGTGCTTTAGTAATTCATCTAGACTACTCAGTAACATCGAGCAAGCTCTGTAAGCATATATATCCATTTTATGTTATAGTTTGCAACCGTCTGTACATTTATTCTAAAAGGAGAATAATGTATGAACCTGGGAGAGGCATCCTCAAGACTTTTGTCATTTGGATGACTACATGCATCAGTTTAAGGGCAGCGCTTCAAGGTACTTGAAAACTTCACATTTTGAATTATACTCATTTGTCAAATCTGTAAAATTTTATAATAACATCAATGATAACATAATAAAAGAAGTAATATTATCTAATTACACATTCTTAGACACAAGGTCCTGATTATGATGATTTATTGCAGTATCGGTGCACTTGAGGTGAAAAACGAATGTGTCATGTTGCAAGAATATTGTAACCAAGAAATTATCAAAGGTTAGATTATTCTATTTTCCAATTTCTGTATACAAAGAATATCCTTGTATATCATGTGCTTTACTTTCCCCCATGCCTGTGTATGTGTATGTTTGTATATATGTACCTGGAGAAGTATTATATGTATGCTCAAGTTCATTGCTTAACAAGTAATATTTTGGAAGTAAAATGTAAAATGTAAAATTTTATCCTTGTGTGTACAGATGTGTGAGAACATTGCAGAAAATGATGAGTGACCATTCTGCTTTAAGGCAAAAGGTACAGGTCTACTTCTAGGTTTGATTGTATATCATACAGAACAAAAATAATGTCAGTCTATACTTTGATATGCGTGGAAATGGGAAAAAGTTAGGATCCATATGTAGTAATTGTGTTTTTATATATGATTATTTTATATTGTTATCATTAGTCTACCAAAACAAAATTATATCACTGTTGTCTTGGCCATAACTAGTAAGTGGTAATGAGTTAACACCAATATTTTTTAAGCAATAGGTAGAAGCTGATCTTAGCACGTGTCCACATTTTGATAAAAAAATCACAAACTGAAAAATTTCCAAAGTCAGTAATCTTTAAGTTTGTGGACCATAATTTCAACAAGATTTAAAGCAGTCCAACATTTAAATTACCAGCTATTCATGAATATCACATGTCCTATGTAGAAATTCAGCATTATGTTATTTATTCCAAACAAAAATAGAAAATTACTATAATAAATATTCTATTATTTTTTTATTGCAACTTCAACACTACTTTATGTTTTCCAATAATATTTATAGCGATATGATATTTTATCTATTATATAAAGGAACTAAGATAGGTAAACCGATGAATTTCCAAATAAATTCGTAGCTTGACATACTAAAAGAGAAAAGGTAGAGGAAAAGGGAAAAGCAAAATGTGCCTCTGTATCAATCTATGAGTTTGTTGACAACAAGTTTAAAGTATATGTGAGTTATTTTATACTTTTAATTTATTTTTAGCTCTTGCTGATCAAAAAATTAAAACAAATTAACCGAACTAGTTCAATCTACATACTACACCATTTTTATTTATAAAATTCCAAATACTTTCAACAATATTGCAACACTAAGTTCCCAAAATCATTTACCTCTAAAATCTGTACTTTTTTTAGCTATGATGGTTTTATACGTACCCTTATTTGTAAAATCATTTATGCAATTATTACCTACAACATGATATATCTTTTTTAACAGTTATATTATAGGATCAACAAATTTTTACCTTAAAAATCATTTGGTTTAGATTTTTGTATGCATACCCTCATATTAAATCCAACTGTTTTTATCTTGTAAGAAACATAGAAAAAATCTTTAGTTATTGTATATTATTAAATATTTACAGTTTATTTCTTATTCTAATGTAAGAATAAGTAATGGTTGATCATATGATCCTCTTTAGATCTAGGCACTACGCAACTTTAAGGCCTTCCAAATAGGTATGAAATCGCACTATTTTGAATAAAAACAATAACAAATCCATACACTTATTACCTAAACCAAGCATCACTATGTTAGTTACATACAAAAAATCAAACTCACTATTGAAACTCTACAAATATCTCATCCTACAACTTCATCTTCTTTTCTTACACCTTTTTGAATTTGGAATCCTCTGTTACCATGATTTCGTTGAAACTTTATTATTACTTAGAGCAATATTTGTTCAAAGTTTGGGTAAAGCTATTGTATCTTTAATATCGCTACATGATAATAGATTGATATAAAACTAATATGGGTATGTAGAGTATGATTAAATTCAAAATAAAAGTGACCATAATTATCATTTAAAGTACCATATGCAAAATTATCTTTTGTGAAGTATTCAAGAATCAAGAATATTATTCTACGCAAAAAGTGTTTGTCCCATAAAAATAATTTAGATGGTGTCTGAGAAAAAGTCATAAGAGCTTCAAAGCTATTGTATGTTTGAATTTTTTTTCTTATATGCAACCTCTTTGACAAGACTGAATTCAAGATTGATTGTTTGAACCAAAATAAGCTACAACATCAATGGTCGAAATTTTGCACAAGAATATTTTTTGGTTTTATAAATAATCACAGGGAACACAGGAGTAGTGAAAAATATGATAAAAACCATTTTGTGACGATTTTGAAAACAACTAATTCTTAGATCTTTTAATGAAACAAAAATGAGTTACAGCTTTTCCTGCTTTAACATGTCTAGTTAACCAATGAGGCATGTTGATATTGGCATTCCAGCAAACAACAAAGGCAAACACAGTATTGGATGCCTTCTCTGGTTGTTGGCTAGAATGACCCTTCGGATGCGAGGAACCATTGCACCTGGACACAAATGGGATGTGATGGTGTATGTTTCATTTGTTCACTACACTGTCTCATTTTCTCTTACAACTGATAGTATGAGATTATCTTCGTACAAGCTATGTATGATTGTCTTACCTTAACAAACAGCTAATAACGTCCTTAATGTTTCTTAATATTTAGGCATTCTTATTTTGAATTTAGCAGATCAAATTTCTTTCCTGCCATTAAAATGTTCTCCATTAAATTTTTGGATGTTTAAATCTGAATTCCCATCAAAACATCTGTTGTATGTGAAGTGCTTTTCGATGACATTTCGCCTGTAGTTATATTTTATGACTGGTGCGTGTTTCAACTTGTGTTGAAATTGCAACTACTTGCAAACATGGATAAACAGTTTATGTATGTTGAATTTACTTCACCACCTTTATCTGTGATTGAGACTTGCAAACATGGATAAACAGTTTATGTATGTTGAATTTGTTTCACCACCTTTATCTGTGATTGAGACGATGTGGGAATTCAAACATACCAAGTGTGCTTTTATTTTCTCAATTTTAGGTTGTTTCCTTGAAATGGCAGTTATACAATTAATTTTGCCATACTGTATCAGGTTGAATGTGAAATTTTGGGTAATATATAATGTTGTTTTGTAGGTTGATCTCTTCTTTTATAGAGACCCAGAAGAGGCAAAGGAACAAGAAGCGGCAGAAGCAGTTTTGCCTGGTCCAGAGTACAATGCCGTTGAATACACATGAATGGGAGCAAACGACCAATAGGGTGCTGCTAGTGCAGATTGGACTGAAGCATCGATTCCTCCTCCTGTAGCTCCTGATGCTGACTGGGAGGTTGTTCAAGGTTTGATTTTTATATTCATCCTATTTTCTCTTATGTAGCACACAGTTTTTGAGTGTATTAGTTATACCTTATTCACTTGCAATTAGTCTGCTAGACAGTTAACATGAAAATATTCTATATGTTCTGCTTAATTCATTAATTATGCTATAAGAACAACCTTCAAATTGAAATTAACTGAAATTTCAAGGCAAAAATTTAGCATCTCACTGTTAAGCACGGTGACATCTACATTACTTGGCCAATATAGTATCTCTAGTGTTTGATATTTTGTATACACTAGTAGTGCGATGTTTATGAGTTTTTTCCCTTTTAGCTTCTTCCTAAATCTGCTTGGCTTATTGTATGTTTTCAATATATGTTGTAATTTATGTATATCAAATGAGAATGGTCTAAGATATGTTCATTAGTGGTTTTAATCTTATAGTTTACGCATATATGACATGAGCAGCCAGTATGAATTGAGGTGTATTTTGCCTAATAAGATTCAAAGTTGAAGAAAGTAGCATTTCCAATGAGTTTGTGGTTAAAATGTGCAGCTCGTGTGGCTGCTGAATGGGATGCAGCAGTACCTCTAACTGAAGGTGTTGACCCTGCAGCCACTGTCAGGAAGCTTGTTGTATGATATAGCTTTTACCCTTTTATTCTAGGTTTTCATTTGTTTGAATTATTTTCATGAATAGCGTGTGCTTAATTTAGAATTGATGTAATCAAGCATGCTTTCTTAGTCATATTATGTGTAATGAATACTTTGTATTTTTTTCATCTAGCAATGACAGTGGGTTATTTCTTATTCTACATGAAAATTTGTCCATTATCTAGCTATATGTTGAGTTTGATATTATATTTTGCTTTTTCATTGATTTGTAATGATCCTGAAACACTATATATTAGTGACTATATATTGGATTTCCTATTTCGGCTGTTTAATAATAACAGTATATTATTCGTTGAAATAAGTTTAGTGGTATATGGCAATAAAAAATGCAATGGAAACTTATTTATAGCGTTTTAACTATGCTCGAAAAGAAAATTTGTTATAGCTTTCATATACTATAGGATTATGCTAGTGCTATACAAAATATTCTGTAAGGATTAAATAGTTTTCATAGCAAAAAATAGTGCTACAATAGATAATAATGAATTTTCTATAGCTATTCAATGCGTAATAAAAGATTGACAAAATATTTCTACAGCATTTTTAGACGCTATAATAACATGGCATGTCAACATATTATAGCAATTAAATGATGTCATAATTGTTAGTATCATAACACACAACTCTGTGTAAAAGTTATATAGCAAGCTTCAAAACGCTATAGAAAAGTAGTTGTACCGATACGCTAGTCAATGATGGTAACAAAATTCTGTTAAAAGTCCGTTTTCCATTGCAATTTTGAAAGGCTATGGTATCTATCAGACTTATTACAACTTGTTGATCTATGGTGTTTATAGAAACCCTATAGAAGGCTTTAATAGCGGTTTTTAAACGCCATAAAAAGGTTTGTTTATTGTAGTGCCTGAATCATAAAAACACAACCCTATGCTTTGATTTCCATCATAAACTCTCAACTCCTAGGGCAATTCTTTGGGTTTCAAGAAATTCATCTGGTTCAACGATTTCGACTAGTTTGCTTCATCTCCACATCCCATACTCTAGTCGAATAAACCCCTTAGCCTCTACACCTCCACTCAATATCATTTGGTTTGGTTATAGGAGTCATTTTACATCAAACTGACATTCTATATATCAAGATACGTTGTGTCAGAGAGTAACGTTTTTGTTACGCTGCTTGTAATTGTTGTCGAAGTCTTGTTCGGTTTTTTAGGCAAAGGTTGTAAACCTGTTCTTCTGAGTGAAGTGAGGATGTTGATAGTGAAATACCGAAGAGGAGCTTCGGGACTAGACGTAGGATAGGAGGTTCGAACCAGTATAAAATTGACTGTGTAATCTACTATACTATTCCGCTACATTTACATTGTATATTACTGTTGGCCATCTTCGATTTAGTGCATAGCATCTAACAATTATGGCATCCAATAATGGACTAAAAGGACAAGTTCTGCGTGATAGCTAGTGTTTGTATCAAAATTGGGCACAACACCCTTCGGACGTATTTGAAGATATTAGAATGAAGAATATAAATGTAAAAAGAGGCTAATCTAACAAACACGCCAAAACAGACAAACAAAAATGCAAGAACATAGGAATTTATAGTGGTTCGGCGTTGTAGCCTACGTCCACTTTGGAAAGTTTTTTTTATTGATGTCTACTAACTGATTACAACAGAGAATAGTCAAGCACTCGAGTTACAATGGATATCCGGTAGAGTATCGGTGTAGCAGAATCAAAAGTCCATTTTCTGAAGGCACAAGGCTGCTATTTTAGGTGTAGGCTGAAAATGTCTGACTTAGATCTCGGAGTACCTCTTCTCGCACGTGGGTGGGCCCACTATATCGATCCGGGGTCATTTGGGATCGATCCCTACTCCATTCGTATCAATTAAAAATAGCTCCTTTTGGGCTGAGATCGATCATAGACATTCTTGAGGTGATAAATAAGCTCCTGTACTGAAAATTTGGTAGCATTTGGACCTGTATATTTTGATTTATGATCGATCCAAGTTTGAATTTGCAATAGGCTATTGAGTTCGTATCGATCACCTCGTATCGATAGATGTTCCTATCGATGCTATGCGCATTGATCAAGGTAACGTGGAGCAATAGTCTAGGAGCGATCCACTTTTCATGCCGAGCGACCGTTTCCTCCTTTTGACCACATTTCTTTGTATCGATCCCATGTAATTTCATTCGTATTGTTCACTTGAAGCCGCTTCGTATCGATAACTTTCGTTCTAGTTCGTATCGATACGAACTTATGCTCTTTGTATCGATTGAAGGTGTTGATTTTGTATCGATCATCCATAGCCGCTTTTGTTTGATGGATACGAACTGAAGTAACTCGAGGGATGGATACGAAATAGATGCTTCTGGGTTGATGGATACGAAGGTGGTTGGCCTATGATGGATACGAACTCCATGGATTCAAATGAGGTTGACTTCCTTGATCTTGACTAATCCATATCTTGAGCATACGAACTCCGATTGACCCGAAATTCGGAACGTTGGCTTTCATGGCTTTACTTGTCGTACCATGTTAATTGTAGCTCGATCTAGACTCGAAAAAAATTGGCCAGTATCCATAGTAGAACTATGTATAACCGATCTTCGGGACGGATTGTCTTTGGTTTCTAGTCAAGTTTTGGTGTCACGGCCTTGCCAAAAGGCGGGATAACATTTGCCCCCCAAAGTACGTCTTGTGTGAACATGTCATGCTTTGTAAATCTGCAATCTTCATTCTAAAAAGGTTTTATCTAATTCGTTGAATAGTTGTTGCTTTTTCGTCGAAAGATGTAGCCTTTGATTGATTTCCAGTAATATAAATGTTGAATTGCTGACCGCCAACGATCATGTAGTATTTTGTTGTAACTGAGTGTCGAGTGCTAGCAATTTATCGTCCACTATCGTAATTGTCATCAAGTGAGCATTCAATTCCTGTGAATTTTGAAAATTAAATATTAGTTTATCATACATGCACGTATGTTAACTTGACTCCTGTTCACGTTTGCACGTTCACGGGTCGTTGTCAAGTATTTTAGTTTTTGTTTGGATCGAGTTCATATCGATCCTCTCCTGGATCCATGTAAAATTCGAGTTGTAACAACGTTTGATGGTTGCTTTAGGTCTTCCTTTCGTGTCGATCGTCTCCTGGATCGATTTGAGAAGTTGGAAACATGTTTTGTATCGATGGATTTGAATAGTTCAAACAAGTCTCTGTTGCATCTTTCGTATCGATGGGTCACCGATGGATACGAATAGCCATGCTCTAGATCGATCTGACTCAATGGTTATGAACAGTTAATCCCCTGACCGATACGGGTAGATGGATACGAAGAAGGATCTTCGTATCGATGATGTAGTGACTGTTCCTACCGATTTTTAGCACTGGGAGACGAATCATTTCCTTCTGAGTTCGAGTCCAATAAATGCATTTTGGACTTAGAAATTTTTTCATATGTCTTCATTTTATTCCTGCTTTCGTATTGATAGAAAACCTGAGAAATAGAAACTGCCTTCGTTCCTAAAACAATAACATTCAAGTTCGACTGCCAATCCATTCACACTCGTGGCCGATTCCGGTGGTGTCGAGGTCGGAGTTAGACCGAAGCAAGGTCAAGGAAGGTTGGGATGGTGTTTATGTTGTTTGGAGAAGAAGAAGTTTAGAGGGATACGAAGGAATTACTCATATCGATGGTGGATGAAGGAGGTACTCGTATCGATTGTGGATATAGAATGAATTCGTATCGATCCAGACATAATGGATCTTCGTATCGATGAAGCAAGTAGCTTCATATCGACTGATGATTGGAGTTCGTATCGATCTAGAGTGATCGATATGTAGACTTGGATCTAGCGATCGTACGAAGATGCTGTTTTTGATCGATACGAAGTTGAGGGTTCTGGGTCGATACGAATTGACCTTCTGGCGATACGAGATGTTGTCTTCCACCATCGATACGAATTGCACTTCTGGTGATCGATCCAAGTTGAAACTTTAATGGATACGAAATCTTGCATAATCGAACATTTGACTCCGGCGAGCTTCAGCTTTACATAATTGGACATAACTGTGTAGCTGCATATCTGACTGCCCTTCGAAGCTCGTCGATGGAACTATAACTTGATAAATTTGATGAACTCTAACTTGGATCATTTTCCGAAGTCCGGATGGACTGGTTGTGACGGCCAGCGATGACGGTCACTCCGGTTGAATCTCGAAGTCTTGTCGTTTGAACATTTCTTAAACTTGTAGAAATTTAAAGCATTATGTAGCACTGCACTGCACAACACGATCATTCACTTCACATTGGGGGAACACAGGTTTATTGTCGTGTAACGATAATTTTTACTGAGTTCAATAGCTATGGAACCCGGAAGTTCTCAGTCGTAGAATGCTCAGAGTCCGCCTCTTCCTGTAATTGAAATGCCAGCTATCGCAGTTGAAGTAATTAGCCTTGCTCCGGATGAATTGCCAAGAGCAGTCTTTATTATGAACCCGCAGGATTTTGTCCACTCTAAGATCTCTGAAGATATGTTAGGCGGGATTTGCCTAAGACACGGGTTGCCGCTAAATGATGTCTTATTACTGGGGCTGGAAGATAGAGCTCACAACCCCCCAAAGGGATACACGGCTTGCAATAGATTCATGTGTGTAGCCGGAATGCTTCCTCCCTTCAATCAGTTCATCCAGGAAGTGTTGCTTTACTTGAGGATCGCTCCGTCCCAGTTGCACCCGAATAGGTATGCTTTGCTCAATAGTTTGTTCGTCATCTTCATGGAGCGCCTCTTCCGACCTCCGACGGTAGAAGAAATCAGATACTTATTCAACATAAAAAGTTATGGGGATAACCCTTCTTTCACTTTCCTGGAAGCAGTGAGGAATTGCTAGGTAGTGGTCGGGGCTTGGAGCAAGTTGAGTTACTTTAAGACCGAATGATTCTTTGATCGGTGCCCACTAGGATTGCCAGACGGTGGCTAGTTAGACGTAAGTGCTCCAACCTTTCGTTGACTATGTGGATAACATTAATCGATTGTGGAGTCTAACACTTTGCTTCATATATAGCTTCAATTCCATGACCCGAAGGGGCTTAGTTCAAAGAAATAGTAAGGGTTCTTCAAGCGGTGCCAGCCGCGCATAGAGAAATCGACGAAGTCCTCACAGATGAAAATTTGATTATCGTGGGGATGATCGATAGAGATCAGAGCATAGGATTAGTAGGAGTTCTTAGGACGGATCCGGCGAGTCAAACAAGAAGGAGAGCTCCCGGAATTATTATAACCAAACAAGGCGATGACGAGAGCTCGCCAGCTAGAGACAAGCCTGTTGTTGTGCCTTCGCAGGACCCTTAAGCATCGGGAAAAAGAAAAGGCGAGACTGTTGTCCACAAATCTCTAAGGCGCAAAACTGTCATGGTGTCTTTGCCCACTACTAGTCAGGAGATTCCTCCTCCGCAAATGGAGAGCTTGTTGGAAGGATTGGCAAAAGTTCCAATCCCAGATGATCTGACTTCCCTTCAAGACTTCGGGTTGAAACCGAGGCAGGCTGGAGTGCTTTAGATGTAGGGGAGCCGACTCCTGCAAGCGGAGCTGCCTCCTGCAAGCGGTTGGTTGGGGGGTTTGCGCACACACACGGCACCGCACAACTTATCATCACACGTTTTTCGGTTTCAGGGGATAACTGATTCCAATTTTCTTTTCATTTCATAGACACAATGGTAAGGCAATGCTCGATGCTTAGTAGTCTCCGCTCTGTGCGTCGTTCTTCTAGTTCTTACTCTAAGTCTCATAGGCGCGAGTCTGACAGAGACTATGACCGTCGCCATTCCAGTCAAGAGCGTGAGTGCTAAGAAAGGGAGAAGGAAAGGGATTATAGGTGCTTCTCACGGTCGTGCTCTCCGCCACCTAGAATTCCTTCCACACCTTCTAGTTCTGGTAAACAGCCCTCAGAATCTTCACGTCAAGTACCACCTCCTCAAACTTCAAGGCACGAATAACCACGTTGGAGAATTGAGACCGAAACCCCCGCTACCACTGATCAAGTTGCTATAGAACCCACCGGGGAAGGAGCGATTAGAATCGCTAAGCTGAAGAAAGATTTTGTGACTATATGTTTCAATGGCTTCATATTTCCTCCGCACTTAAAGTGAATTCCCAGTGAGGCAGAACAGACGATACATGACTACATATATGATGTTTATAGTCAATATCGAGAATGGATGAAGACTGTAGAGAAAGTTTCAGCGGTGGCCTTTGAGCGGGCGAAGACACTCGAGAAACTAGAAACTAATCTCGCTCAGAAGGACCGCATAATCGAGGTGCTCAACAATGAGAATGAATCTTTGAGAAATTCAAAAATGGAGGCTAATAAGAGGGCTAACGAGGCAACTCGGAAGATAGAGGAGATGAGGCAAACACATTTAGCCTTAGTCGAGGAAATGGGGCACCGGACCACCATAGTCATGGCTGAAAGAGATGCAGCACTAAAAGAGCTTGAGGAGCTAAAAGCCAAATTTGTTGAAGTCGTCAAAGAAAAAGACGACGCTAATAGAGCTACCCAAGAGGCATGTGAGCAGGCTGTGGTACTCAAGGATGAGCGGGATGTGGCCAAGCTAAAGGTCCAAGAAACTGAGAACAAAATTGAGACTGAGGTTAGAGCGGCGGAGACCAGGTTGGAGGGTGATATCGAAGACCTCCTGGTCACTTATAATGTCAATGTCTTAAAACATCACAACCTAGCCTGGCTCGATGACTACCCGCTACATCTGTACAATGCCTGGTGCCGCTTGGTAGAAGATGAGAAAGCGGACCGCAACACTACATCCATTGATGATTTCGAGTTAGAGAACCAGATATTAACCGAAGGTGAGAGAAAAGTTCTTCACGATGCCACTATCACTTTTGAAAAGGAGAAACTAGCCGCTAAATACCTGGACGTCTGAGAGGGGTCCGGAGTTGAGCACCATGAAGGAAGCTCTAAAATGCTTACAACGACTCAACCTGAGCTAACTTCTACAATTAACCTTCCAGCTGTTCTGGCGTACGAACCAGATAGGCCGCACATTTCCCCGGTCCATGAACATGTTTCTGAAGGCGCACCAGCCCAACATGCGAGTCAATCTGAGGAAGGTACTTCGAACACTTCTTATATTCATCCAAAGGCTAGAGCGTTGTTGAAAGATATCTCTAACACCTTTTCGTGTCTTTATTCAGTCGAAGGTTCTGCACCAGCCGATCCTCCTGCAACCTAAGAATTACATCATGAGCAGGAGGCTCTTATGACGAAGGTAACGACCACAACGGTTGCCACATCAACCGAGGGGTGCACGAAAGTAGCTTCGTTTTTGACGAGCAAATGATGGAAGAACTCCTTGGCCACCAAAGCGACCCAATCATTGACCTGCCTTTCAACATAGGTGAAAACGTGTTTATGACTAGCTCATTAGGCCCGACTACCAGCATTCCAATGGATGCTCAAGCAGTTCGGGAGGAGGAGATAATGGCGGAAATTAACGCCGAAATGGAGAGAGTCGAGCGGGCTAGCAGCATGGGAGGTGGCATGGCGGGCCCTGGTTCGGTCCATATGCTTATCGTTTCTCCAGGTGGCACGATCGTTGATACCCGCATTCCTCCTCTATCTTCCAACATTGATAGTGTCGTCGTTCCTCCAGCTCTGCATACCAAGAGCATTTCGATCCCCATGAGTTCGGAGGAAGAGACCGCTATAATTCCCCCGGTCGAAGACCAACCGGCAAAAGAAGGCCGGGAGGCAAAGGCTCAAAAAGACTGCCGAGCGGTAGCTCTAGTGGATCAACACTGGAGAAGAAGAAGAAGATGAAGGAGTAGACATGTCTTTTTGTTTGCTTTTTTGGTAGATAGGTAGGAATTTCCTTTTGCATTCCATAGGTCGTGTATAGATGCGGCTTCGGCCCCTACCTATAGGAATTCTTGAAATAATTTGTGTACTTATCTTTTTCTTTTGAAGAATAGTCGGAATAAGATTCCATTTTGTTTTCTAGCATAACTCTGTGTCTATTCACTTAAGCATTTCTGCACTTGTATTTCCATTCAATGTATTCATGAGGCTTTTAGTTTTTGAGTCGAGCTTGAGTTTGGTTGTTAAATCCCGAAGTCATGGCTTCGGGTTATAACCAAACGTCGAGTCGAATTTTGATGTTACACTATCTCGGCCAGTGGCTGGTACTTGGGTTATGCCCCCGATCTCGAGGAAAATTGAAGTAGTCGGTCGGCGGACACTTTTCGCCTTTGCCGACCTCTATTTAACTAAGTCGGAACGAAGTTAAAGTGAGATGAATTTGAGTGGTCGATCACACTCGTTCATCGATAAGTACTTGCATCCGCACTCTGGGGATTGAGCTTGAGTGCTGGCGGTCGGTAACGCCTGCTCGTCATTTAGAATCACATCCACGCTTTGGGGACATAGGATAATTCACGGTTGGTCGGTCACACCCGTTTAGTACTCGAAGTCATATCCAAGATCCAGGGATAAGAGTTGTTTTATGGGCGGTTATTCATGCTCGTTTAATGTTTTATACTCCAGTTCGCGTTCCGGGAATCTGGAGTTGGTTGATGGGCAGTCATTCACACCCATTTAGTGTTTAGAATTAGGTCCGTGCTCCAGGGACTTAAGTTGTTTTACGGGCGGTCAGTCACACCCGTTTAATGTTTATGCTCCGGTCCGCGCTCTCGGGATCGGAATTGGTTAACATTTATACTCCAGTTCGCACTCTGAGAATCTGGAGTTGGTTGATGGGTGGTCAGTCACACCCATTTTGGTGTTTATACTCCAGTCCGCGCTCTTGGGACTAGAGTGAGTCGGTGGGTGGTTAGTCACACCCAATTGTGGTAATACTCCGATTCGCGCTCTGGGAATCCGGAGTTGGCCGACAGATGGTCAGTCACATCTGTTTAGGCATTAGGATCCTGTTCGCACTCTGGGAACAGGGAGTTGATCAAGGTTGCAGACGGTCAGATCAAATCCACCTCGATTTGACAAGCGAAGTCGTAGATGGACAGGTCCATCCTCCTCGAGCTTGGATTTGGAATTTGCACTCCAGCTCACACTTTGGGAACTGGAATTTGTTAGAGGATTGTCGTGTTTCAATCCTTTTTGATTTAAGTGTGTCGGTCCCCGAGCTCGGGTTTCGCTTAGCGAGTGATCGGTCGGATCATGATCACTCCCTATTTGAATGAGTCATACCAGGAGATGGAACTTAGCTCTTTGTGCATCATGATGAACGCATGATGCATTTCAAGAATCGCCACTCTGGCTTGATGAGTTTTCATTTTATTGCTGAAATAAGAAAGTATACCAAAGTCAGTTGCCTTATTACAGGTTGAAATCTCAAAATGCATAAACAAATTTCAAAGGAAAAGTAGACTAAATGAATAAATAAAGCCTATTATGTGTAATATCAATGGAGACTCTCGCTGTTCCATGCTCTTGGTAAAATGAGACCATCAACAGTTGATAATTTGAATGTGTCGTCTCCAAGTCTCCGCTCGATTACATACGGTCCTTCCTATGTTGATTTTATATGCGAAGGGACCGGATAGATTCTCTTGAGCACGAGATCGCCAAGTTCAAAGGTTATGGGTCGGACCTTAGCATTGTATAATCGAGCGACTCGACTTCGGTGTGCGGCTACCCTCAAATAGCCTCTTCACGCTTCTCATCCAATAAATCCAGAGATTCACCAAGTAAGATGGCGTTCGTCTTTGGATCATAATATGTCACATGGTGAGAAGGTACTTCTAATTCAACTGGGATGACGGCTTCAGAGCCATAGGAAAGTAAAAATGGAGTGTGGCTAGTCGCAGACTTATGGGTAGATCGATATGCCCATAGGGACATGGGAAGTTCATCGACCCATCTGCCTCCAGACTTCTCTAGTCGTTTCTTCGGGATGGACTTAATAACTTTGTTAACAGCTTCAACCTATCCATTTGCTTGAGGGTGAGCAACAACCAAGAATTTCTTCTGGATGTGGAAACGTTGATAGAAATTATTGAACTCGACACTGTCGAATTGGGCTCAGTTGTTAGTGATAATTGTTTGTGGGGGGTCAAAACGACAGATGATGTTGCGTACAATAAAGTTGATCACTTTCTTCGTCGTGATGGTAGCAAGGGGCTCGGCTTCCACCCATTTAGTAAAGTAGTCAACTGCAATGATGGCTTACTTCGCACTACCTTTAGCCAGACGTAAAGACCCTATTATATCAATGCCCTATGTGGCAAACGACCATGGACTGACCATTTTAGTGTTTTTGGCGGGCGGGGCTCTTGGAATTTGGGCATGCTTCTGGCATCTATCACATTTTTTGGCATAGTCTGATGCATCTCGATTCACAGTCGGCCAATGATATCCGTATTGGAGTACATTCTTAGCAAGAGCTTGCCCCTCAGTGTGATCGCCACATTCTCCCTCATGCACATCATGTAACACTCGTTTGATTTTGTCGTGGGCGATACACTAGAATAAAGGAACAGAGTATCCTCTTCTGTACATAACTCCATTCTGGATAATGAATAACGAAGCTTTTCGGAGAACTTGTCTTTTCTCACTTATGCGCTCAGGTAAAGCTCCATGCTCAAGGTAATTTCTAAATGGGGTCATCCACGACTCCTTCTCGGGTGTTGCCTCATAAACCCAGTCTATTTCCATCTAGTCGATACTCGGAGGGGCAAGTGTTTCAACGAGGACGAGCCCCATTTGCTCTGCCTCACTGGTGCTGGCCAACTTTGCTAAAGAATCGGCTTTCTGATTGTGCTCCCGGGGTATACAGAGGATGGCATAGTAATCGAACTGATTCAACACTTCCTGAACTCAGGCAAGATAAGCAGCCAACCTCCGATCTCTAGCTTGGTATTCTTCCCGAACTTGACATACGACCAATTGCGAGTCATAATGAATCTCCACAGCAATAATTCTCAAGTCTCCGGCAAGTTTGAGTCCGGCGAGTAAAGCTTCGTATTCGGCCTCATTGTTAGTTGCACGGAAATCAAACTTCAAAGCATAGCATATGGATAGACCTTCGGGAGTTTCAAGTACTACTCCAACGCCTGAGCAACGGTTGTTTGATGCACCGTCAGTGTATAGCTTCCATATGTATTTGGAAGATTCACTGGTTTCGGGCAAGTTCTCCGGTATAGTAAATTCAGCTATAAAGTCCACCAGAACTTGTCCTTGGATGGTTCGTTTTGGTGTATAAGCAATATCAAACTGTCTCAACTCGATGTTCCACTTGAGTAACCTACTAGACGTCTCAGGCCATGTGAGGACCTGTTGTAACGGCTGGTCGGTGTAGACTGTGATCGAATGAGCTTGGAAATATGGACGGAGATTTCTCGAGGCAATGACTAGGCAATAAGCCAGCTTCTCCAACTTTGGGTAGTTTCTCTCCGCCCCTGTCAATTGCTTGCTGATATAATAGACCGGTCGCTGTATCTGATCCTCCTCCCAAATCAATGCAGCATTGATTGCGTTCGCTGAAACCGCCAGATAAATATATAGTCGCTCATGATCGATCTGCCTTGATAGAATAGGTGGCGTCGCCAGATGTTGAACCAGTGCTCGGAATGCGCCTTCACATTCCTCAGTCCATTCAAAATTCCGCTTTCCTTTTCTGATCAGATCGAAGAAGGGAATGCACTTGTTTGTGGATTTGGAGATGAATCTGCTCAAAGCTGCCACCTTCCCGTTGAGGCTTTGTACTTGCTTTATAGTTTTGGGAGTCTCGAGATTCCGAATCACCCAGATCTTTTCAGGATTGGCTTCAATTCCTCAAGCATTGACAATGAATCCAAGGAACTTTCAAGATGAGACTCCAAAGTGACACTTCAACGGGTTGAGCTTCCTTCAGTACTGTCGGAGGATGTTGAACATTGTTTTCAAGTCTTTGACATGATCAATGGATAGCCACGACTTCACGAGCATATCGTTCACGTACACCTCCACATGGTTTTCTCGATTTGGTTGGCAAACATTTGGTTCATGAGTCTCTGATAAGTCGCCCCAGCGTTCTTGAGTCCGAACGGCATCACTTTATAGCAATAGAGTCCCAGATTGGTGACAAAGCCGGTATGCTCCTGGTCGGGTAGGTGCATCGGTATTTGATTGTAGCTGGAATTTGCATCCACGAAAGATAAGAGCTCATGTCTGGCCATTGAATCTACAAGTTGATAAATTCTGGGAAGTGGAAAACTGCCTTTAGGGCATGCTTTATTCAAATCTGAGTAGTCCACACAAGTCCTTCATTTTCCGTTGGATTTTCTGACAAGCACTGGGTTGGATACCCACTCTGGATATAATGCATCTCGAATAAACCCGTTCGACTTGAGTTTATCTTCCTCTTCCATCAGGGTGGAAGATCTCTCTGGATCCATACCGCGTCTTTTATGTTTGACCGGGACATGCCGTGTGTCAATATTCAATGCATGGCTCACGATGTTCGGCAAGATCCCACACATGTCTGAGTGCGTCCAAGCAAACACGTCGAGGTTTGCTCGGAGAAATTCAACCAATTCCTCTCTCATCTGTTGGCTTAGCTGAGATCCGACCTTTATCATTCTGGAGTCATCATCACCATCGATCGGAACATCGCCCGTCAACTCTGTCGAGGAAGCATGACTATCTTTGACTTCCTCTTCATTATCGTCATCTCGTGGATCAAGATCTTTCAGGAACTGGTTATGGCGCTCGGGCCTAGGCCCAGGTGTCAGCTATCAATTTTCAATGAAACAGACGCAGAGAGATTCCTCTACATCCTTGCCCTTCTCTTTCTATTATGCCTCACGCAGCTAAGCACAATAACAGACGCATCCAACCGCCTGATCTCCTTGAACAACTCCAACCCCGTTATCGCTGGGGAAGTCAAACCTCATGGGGCAATAGCTGCCTTGAATTCAGCGAGGGCCGGTCAGCCCAATAAAGCATTATGCGGAGAATTAATGTCTAACATAACAAACTGTAACATCCGGACTCTCCGGCGATCTTCGATTCCCAACTCGACTGGCAACTCCACCATCCCAGAGGGTATCGTTGCACTCCCATTAAAGCCATGTATGTGAGACTGACATGAATTTAAGTCCTTAGATTCCATTCTCATCTGGTCATAAGCTCATTTAAAAAGAATATTCATGAAGCTTCAACTATCTACCAAGATCCTCTTCATCCAAGCAGGACCTATTTGAGTTGATATGACTAGTGGATCAATAGTGGGGGCTTCGACTGTTCAGCATCTCCGTTCCGGAAAACGATGCCGTCTATCATCGTTTTCTGTTGTTTCGCTAGAGCCCCATCATCAATATTACTGCAACACTCGAAGTCCGCATGCCTAATAGAGCTAGCATACGACTCCATTTCCTTCCAGCTCCGATCAACTGGATGAGGACCACCACTAACTATATTAATAACCAATCTTTCGCCAGTATGCGCGGGTTCTTCCGGTCTAGCCTGATTTTGACCTTGATTCTGGTTTGATGGGCCCGCGCCTCCAACCTGCGGCGCCTGAAAAAATTGTTCCAACTTTCTCTCTCTGATTAACTTCTCAATGATGTCTGGTAAATGGCGACACTCATTAGTATTGTGACCATAGCAATCATGCAATCTACAGAATTTCCCAGTCTAAATCTGCTTCTCAGACGACTATTTCGGAGCAAGCTTTTTATACTGGCAAGTATTACAAGTCCGCAAATAAACATTCTCCAGGGATGTATTCAATGGGGTATATTGATCAAACATGGGAGGTCTGCGTCACGGTCCGCGATTTTAATCTCGCTTCTTACCCTGACCTCCACTGCCATTTTGCTGGCTCTGCTTGTTCTGTATATTCAATTGCACGTTGCTAGAGTTCTCACCAGTCTGTTTCACAGCAACATTACTTTGAATGCCTTCACCACTGGGCCCCGCATCATCCTACTTCCTAGATCGTCTAGCGTCTTCTCTCCTCAAAAACTGGGCCACCTTAGCATAGAAATGATCCAACGACGCGGGGGGTTTCCCAGCCAACCAATTGCCGAACTCGGAATCAGGATCAATTCCTTTAGTCAATGCCACTAAGATAGAATTGTCATTTGGGTTGCTGACCTCAGCACAGGCAACATGAAACCTTTCCAGGTAACGTCTAAGCGTTTCTCTTGGAGCTTGGGTAACACTGGACAAGGTGTTGACATCCTTTGGTCTTGTAACATGCATACAGAATTGTTCAACGAACTTAGTAGCCAACTGATCAAAATTTGAAATGGATCTGGGTGGTAAACGAGTGAACCACATAGTTGCGATACCTCCCAAGGAAACAGGGAAACTCCTGCACTTAACCGCATCATCGGCTCGAGCGACATTCATGAGCCATTCATACTTTAATATATGCTGATTAGGATCCGAACTTCCTTCATACACGGGCAAAGTAGGCATCCTGAATCGACGAGGTGGCACAGCATAAAGGTTGTCATTCGTGAACGGAGTATGACTTCGGGAGATTCCCCAATCGTCATTGGTGAGGCCTTGACTTTCGTGGATCATTTGACGGATCATGGTTGGAATGTCTGGCATTTGGACATTCTGGGCCAAGGCATGGTTGGGTTCCACATTGCGAGGACGGTCCGAGCATGATCGACGGTCCGTGCCTCGCCTCCTTGGCTCCAGACCTTTAGGAACATAGGATTCTAGAGCATGAACATGTTGACGATAGGTCGGATCTGCTCTGTTCCGAATCTCAGCTTCCAAGTCTACAACGGCAGTAGCTGCGTGGCTATCGATGGTGTGATAAGGAAGTGCCCCTCCTCGGGAGGAGGGTCCAACTTGGTGTCCCATAGAGGGACAAGCTCCAGCTTGTCCAAGATTCAAAACACGCTGATGCCCAAAGGCTTGTGCGTAGTTTCCATCCAGCTGTGGTAGATCTATGGTTGAAATCAGAAGAAGCTGAGCTTTCGGTGGATGAATAGGAAGCACGATCCCTTCTTGATCTCCTTTGTCTCTCCTCGTTCAGTTGGTTGGCTAGCTCCATGTTGGCATGGATCTACTGGGTGAGCTCCTGACGGCTTTGGGTAAGCTCTTGCATAAGGATCTGGAACTCCTCCCTAGTGACAGAGCCTTGTGGATCTGAGGGTCCAACCGAATTCTGACCTATAGCAGGCAGCTGCGCAAGGTTCTGCCTATCCCATCCTTGCAGCAGTTGATGCAGTCCTTGTGTTAACCATGGTTAGCGTAGATCCTTCCTAGATCTGATGCAATATGTATTGGACATAACACTCTTCGGACGTATTTGAAGAGATTAGAATAAAGAATATATATGTAAAAAGAGGCTAATCTAACAAACACGCCAAAACAGACAAACAGAAATGCAAGGACACAGGAATTTATAGTGGTTCGGCGTTGTAGCCTACGTTCACTTTGGAAAGTTTGTTGTTTTATTGATGTCTACTAACCGATTACAACGAGAATACTCAAGCACTCGAGTTACAATGGATATCCGGTAGAGTATCAGCGTAGCAGAATCAAATTCCATTTTCTGAAGGCATAAGGCAGTTATTTATAGGTGTAGGCTGAAAATATCTTACTTAGATCTCGGAGTACCTCTTCTCCCACGTGGGTGGGCCCACTTGATCGATCCGGGGTCATGTAACACCCCGCATTTTTATATAGTTAGAATTTAACGAATGACGATAAGCAATGAAAATAAATAATTTTGGAATTTTCAAAATATGGCTTCGAAACTTGTACCATTGCACCGAGGTGATTTTCTAATCAGTTTCCATATATAACTTGTCAAAATCCAAGCCAATATGAAGAAGTTACAAACGAAACAAAAGCTAGGAAAGAAATGATATATATATATATATATATATATATATAAACACAAACACACACACGTTTATGGGCCGACCAGAAGGTCAACAAAAATAGCCCCAAGGTCGACCGCTCGGTCGACCGGTGGCTATGGGTAGTCGACAGCCCGGTCGACCCGCATACGGCCTGGATGAAGCCTCGTCCAAGTACGTACAATGACATATTTTTGGTTTTAAACGCGATCTGATCCATACGTTCTTCGATCCTATGGTTCCGAACGACTCTATAACGTGGTGGCTCCAGGTTCAATCCAAGAACCCAATGGTCTGAGATCCCCAAGCTCCTCTATAAATAGAACCCAAGGCTTAGCTCTTTACTCACAATTAGATTTTCTCCCAATGGGTTCTTGGCCTAAGGCTGAATCCTAAATAGAAAATATTTCTTTGGGTCCTTGGCCAAAAGGCTGGACCCTAAAAAGAAAATATTTCTAGGGAGAAGATCTTCTAAATTAAAATATTATGCACCTTGGAGGGGGATCCAGAAGGACCATGGAGCCAAGCTGAGCACAGGCAAAGCTAAGTACGTCAGGTGAGTGGATTTATTTATATATCTTTTAAGTTTAAGATATATTATCGTTAAATTCCCGTTTAGATAATTTTATTCAATAATTAATCCTATTAATTAAGTTATGCTGAACTATAAGGAATATACAGTTTATTTACAATATTAGTATTTATTTACATCTGTTTCTACGCTTTGGATTTCTACGCAAGCGTCATTCTTCTTCTATTCTCTCCTCTTTCTTCGTGTATGGATTAGAATAGATTAAACGTGAATATGGATTAAATAATTAAGAATACTGAAATGAAGGAAATAAGATGTAAAGTAATAAAAGTTTGAGGAATGTAATTACTGTAATAAATTACGTTAAAATGAGAAAAGTTAATTAATCTAATAACTGGATTTGGGAGTAACTAAAAGGTTAATTGGTTGATTTAGAAAATAGGATACATTTTTATAATTTGATATTTAAAAGACAACAATGAACATAATAGCTAGAATAAAAGAAAGAAAAAGAGAATTAGTGTAAAATAGAGAAACCACTGTATTTTACACTATTCCAAAATAGTAAAAGAAATATCTAGCAGTTACGGATTATTGTTTATAGTATTATTTAATATTAAATTATGGAAATGGATTTTTAAAAAAATTTTCATAACCAACCAAATAAAATAGAATCACTTTCTAGAATAGAATATAATAAAGCAAAGTATGACATGAATCAAGTAAATTATTAGATAAAAACTTGAAGCTGTAAACGATAATGAACCTAGGTCTGCATTCACTGCACAGACTATTTAAGAAGATAGTTATTATGATAAGTGAATTATATAATATAAGAGAATAAAAGAATATTCTATATCATAATAAAAGAAGGCAGATTAGAACAGAAAAGAAATGCTGGAATTATGTACGGACTATAAAAGAAGAGAAAATGACAATTACAGGTAGAATTATAATATAGGTTATAATTAAGTAATAAGAATTGAAAAGCTTATTTTGAGACTTTGAACAAATTAATGAGCAATAATAATGGTAGAAGCTTATTTAAATAATTTATATTAATTCAATAAGCAAATAAAGCAGGAATGATAAAAGAGGCTTATTTTAATGAACTTAAGATTTATATTAAGTTAAATAAGCAAGATATTGAATGTGGCTCATACCAACAGCATTCCCTATTAAATAAATGGAAATCTCACAATAGATAGAGGTGATATGAGGGCAAGAATATGCTAATTAGGGTAAATAAGTAGCCAACAGAATAAGAAAGTAAACTAAACGCAAATTAAAAGATTAGACTTAGGGTCTAATAAAAGAATTGAGATGCGTTCGGAGCAGCTCAAAGGATGAAACGTCTAACGAAGCAGTTCATCACAGATTTCAAAAATGGAGAGCACGTGCAACTTAGTATTTTTGGGCTTCAAGGTAGTACGAGACTTCAACGGGACGTGAGGATACTCTCGGATGGCCCTCTGGGTAGGCCTAACGAAGCTGCACCCCCGAAGGCATGTTTGTAGGTGTTCCATCAAGAGAGTATGCTTTGACTGCATTTGCATTGTAGGCCTAACAAAGCAGACCTTTGTAGGCAGTCAGAAGGGCTTGGTGTT
Organism: Allium fistulosum; assembly: GCA_030737815.1. NCBI lineage: Eukaryota > Viridiplantae > Streptophyta > Magnoliopsida > Asparagales > Amaryllidaceae > Allium > Allium fistulosum. The sequence continues at coordinate 520,996,776 of CM060906.1, forward strand.
TGGAGTAGGGTATTCGTATGTCTAGTACTTGCAAGTAAGTTTAAGGATAGTAGCATGCAGATATCGGCCAGCATCAAGACCAAGAGCGATTTCGGAAAAGTCTAGAGTTAAACCAACATGCCAAAGATTCTTTCACTATTGAGACATTGGATAAGGGGCACCGCCATTTGGATGCTAGATTGTTTGCAGTAGGGCACGGCCACTTAACTCTTTAGAAGTCTTTCGTTTAGTTGAGGGGTGGCTGCGTGGTGCCATAGCCACAATGAAAAAGAGACCGACCAACTAGAATATCTGTATTGTAGGCCTAACGAAACAGTCCTTTACAGATATAGAAAATCCCCGATTGAATTTCGTACAAGGTATACCTTGTTGGCGGGATTCAGATAGTAGACAGAACGATTACGTAGTCCTCAATGTACGCACTGGGTGGTACATTGTGGATGTCCGAGCACTGGCATAGACTAGTGCGGACGCGATTTACGTTTTCATAGTAAGTGGTGGAGCATTTGTATTATAGGCCTTGTGAAGCAGTCCTTTGCAGATGTAGCTACGGAACACTCGCAGAGCAAGACTATAGAGTATCTGTATTGTAGGCCTTATGAAGAAGTCCTTTACAGATATAGCTATGGAGCAAGACGATGGAGCATCTGTATTGTAGGCCTTATGAAGCAGTCCTTTACAGATGTAGTTACGGAACGCTCTCGAAGCAACACGATGGAGCCCTTTTCTAGGAGGATACGGAAGGTACCATGGGTGGTACCTAGGACCAATATGGTCATTAGGCATATAGCTACATATATGTATATATTAGTTATTAGGTTTGAATCTACTATGGAGAAGATGGGCACGGTTCACGAAAAGAGGCGAGAGTATTGTAACCTAATGAACCTAATATAAGAGTAAATGGAAATAAAACGATATATATAGAATTAAGCCTAGAAGTATATAATTTATTCATTCACCGGAACTTTTGTTCTGACCCCCTCCACATAACATCCTACAGGTTAGGTAGATGGTAGAGACTTCTCAGCTTTATGACACTTGCTTAGAAAGTGTTATCATTTGGGTGAGTATTTACTTACTATTATATTTTAGTCAATCCCGCTGTGAGATAAATTATTGAGCTCTGATACATTTGTCTTTGCTTATTTGCAGGATACTAGATACCCAACTCAGGCTTCAATGGGCTTGGTTTTTAGCATTTTTGCGAAAAATCCGGACCACTGGAATTCGTGTTGTTAAATGTCATTTAGGATCAATCCCCGATCGATCCCTACTCCATTAGTATTGATCAAAAATAGCTCCTTTTGGGCTGAGATCGACCATAGACATTCTTGAGGCGATAAATAAGCTCCTATGAAAATTTCGTATCGATCCAAGTTTGAATTTGCAATAAGCTGTTGAGTTCGTATCGATCAACTCGTATCGATGCTATGCGCATCGATCAGGGTGACGTGAGCGATATTCTAGGAGCGATCCACTTTTCATGCCGAGCGACCGTTTCTCCTTTTGACCACATTTCTTTATATCGATCCCATGTAACTTCATTCATATCGTTCACTTTAAGCCACTTTGTATCGATAACTTTCGTTCTAATTCGTATTGATATGAACTTATGCTCTTCGTATCGATTGAAGGTGTTGATTTCGTATCATCATCCATAATCGCTTCTGCTTGATGGATACGAACTGAAGTAACTCGAGGGATGGATACGAAATAGATGCTTCTGGGTTGATGGATACGAAGGTGTTTGGCCTATGATGGATACGAACTCCATGGATCCGAATGAGGTTGACTTCCTTGATCTTGACCGATCCATATCTTGAGCATACGAACTCCGATTGACCCAAAATTCGGAACGTTGGCTTTCATGGCTTTGCTTGTCATACGATGTTAATTGTAGCTTGATCCAGACTCAGACAAAATTGACCAGTATCCATAGTAGACCCATGGATAACCGATCTTCGGGACAGATTGTCCTTGGTTTCTAGTCAAGTTCTTGGTGTCACGTTGCCAAAAGGCGGGATAACGGCTAGTAGAGTAGAACATGAGGTTGTGATGCTCATAAGTGGGTCATGGTAGCCTGCGTGTACCTAGGGTAGTCTGCATGTACCCATGTGTTTGGATGTCTGCGTGTGTCTAGTCCTTAGCCATCTGTGTGGGCATGAGTCGAGCATCTGTATGGTGGTTCTACTATCGGTATGTGTGCTAAGGGATCGATAGGTAACTCTGAAGTTGCGATGCTCATTATTGGGACAGGGTAGTGTACGTGTACCCAGGATAGTCTGCGTGTACCCATATTTTTGGACGTCTGCGTGTATCCAGTCCTTTGCCATTTGTGTGGGCAATGAGTTGAGCATTTGTAAGAGTTGTCGTATATCTGGAGAATTAGAGTAAGAGATCCAAGGTTGTGTGATGTATGCTTATGTTTTCTGTGTGCTTGATGTGCTGTGTGATACCCCTATACCTTATATTTTCCACTTGTGATAGTAGTTTAGCATATACTACGTTTATGTGCTAACTCTTTGGATATAGGAACAGTTCAGGTATGGTTCTTAATATCTTATGGTCCTATTTACTATATACAATTTTTATAGTATTTTGAGATGATATATCGCTTACACCAGACTATTGTCTGATCTGAGGTTTTATGCTTTGCTTATTATTATCTAGGGTACTCTTAAATGAGTAAATTAGGGACAATAGGTCTGGATAGCGCATGAAGCTATACGTAGTATGAGAAAAAGGTTATGCTTTCATATATCTTTAGTTGGAGCTTACCATCACTTATATTTCACTATGTAGTACTTTGGGACGTATAAATTCTACTATTTCCATTTTTGTATAATTCGTGAACCTATTGCACTCCAATGTTCTTATTTATGGTTCATTTGATTATATGAATGTCTTGCCTGTTTTTACATCTATGTTAGTATACTATATTTTGTCTATGCGGTTGTGACATGTTCTACAGATTCTATGCTTGGATTTTTTTACTTTACAGCCTTGCCTACCGTCCTGCATCGGTCGGGTATCTCCACAGCGTGTTATACATGTGTATTGGGTACCAGAGGTGTAGGGCGATCGTCGCATACTCCTCGGCCTAGTGTAATATCTATTTTTTTGAATTTTGGACTGCCACAACCTTCGTAGGATCTACCGCAATGCCTTCCTTAGAAACAAAATGACCCAAGAATCTCACTTCCCTCCTCCGGAAGTGACATTTAGAAAACTTCACCTTCAATTTATGTTTCCTTAACACCTCCATCACAATTCTCAAATCTTTCTTATGTTCCTCTTTCATCCATGAGTAAACAAGAATATCATCAATGAACACAAGCATGAACTTATTCAAGTGATCTTTGTAAACATGGTTCATGAGATCAACAAAGTATGTCGGCACATTCATTAGCCCGAATGACATAACCAACCACTCATAAACTCTAAATGGCATAAGAAATGCTATAATCGACGCATTCTCCCTAGCCATTCTCCATTGGTGAAACCCCATCGCTTAGTTTAACTAAGAAAACACTTTCGCACCATGGAGCTGATCGAACAAGTCATCAACATGCAAGAGTGGATGCTTTTTCTTCTTCATTACTTTATTCAACTCATGGTAATCAACACACAACCTCAAAGAGCCATCTGTATTAGTGGTGAATACTATTTGAGCTCCCCATTTAGATACACTCTTACAAATGAACCCTCACCTTAATAGGTCATTCACTTGCACCTCTAGTTCCCTTTTTCACTTTGGGTGCCATATTCCTTAAAGTCATAACTATTGTTTTAACATCCTTGTCCAGATCAACATGACACTCTATCTCCTAGTGTGGTGGTAATCCAATCACCTCCTCGAATATGTATTGATACTCCCTAGCAATTAGCACATACGACAACTCATCATGCGAGAGCTTAAGCGATTACCAAAAACTAACCATCATCTCATCATTAGGTAGGCAGCCTAACTCCAATCTCCACCCATAGTCAGACCCCATCGTCATCAATGGCCTTATATAGTCCATCACCACTCCAAAAAAATTCAGCCAATCCATTCCTAGAATAATACCAAACCCAACAAAACCCAATACAAAGTACACAAACAATAAAGTGTCCATAACTTTATAACACTAGGTCTTGGCAAACCATACACAAATTGGATGATCCGCCAGTAGGGTTCATCACAATCAAAGGTCGGTCAACTATCTCAGGTCTCAAAACCAATCTATATACCAAGTCATTAGATATAAAGAAATGTGAAGCCCCAACATCAAGCAAAACATGTTTGGGAACATCATGAATAGAAAGCATACCTTGAATAGTAACAGCATTCAATGCATATGCCTTCGCCACTTGCTTCTGCTGCAATGGTTCAAGATAGTCCTTCTGAATATGCTTGATTTTCTTGTAATTATAGAGCTTGCTTCCTTCATATTTTTAGTCTTTGGCAACATGACCCTTTTCCCACAGTTGTAACAAGATGGTTCCCATATGCCCTTCTTTTGGCCACCTATCTGAAACTGCTTCTTCTTACTGTTATTCCACCTTCTCTTGCCTCCCTCGCTAGCTTGCTGCTTTGTATCATCCTTGGGAACAATATTGGTCTTAGACTAGGGTATAAACTCTCATGTTGAAGAGCTTTATCATCAAGATTTTCAACGAACTCATCAATATGGCCCACCAGGTTCTCTCGTAGATAATTGTCTAAGCCCTTGATGAACTTCTTGTTCCTTTTCAATGGGATATCAACAAAAGACAGACCGTACTTCGATGGCTTGTCGAACCCGGCCACATACTCCAAGACAGTCATACCTTAAATCAGCAAACATAGACATATGAGCAGCTAGTATATACTTCTTCCCAAACCTCATCTTAATTTTCTCCTAGCTAATCTGATCTTCTAGATTGATGGAATTCCACTAACCCATCGCTTGCCCCTGAAGCTGGCCTCTTTATAGCATCTTTTAATTTTAAGTCGTCAAAGATCCTTTCATAAGTTTCGATCCAATCTTGGACTTCCATGGCCAAGTCCATTCCAAGGAACGGCTTAACTCCTAAGCTAGAGCAGTCTCTACTCAAGTTAGCAAAGTTGACCCTAGGTGCTTGCACTTGACCATTATCAACTTTAGGAGCGATATGGGCATTCTAAATCATGTTTTTCACCATCTCAGCAAACATGTTTTACAAATTGGGTTTAGCAGCCCTTGAACCTACCCCCTCATCAACTCATAGATGGAGTTTTAGCAATGTTTCTTGTATGCCAACTCATTTTTAATCAGTAATAAGAATGATCGGTCTCTCATAAAAAAAAGTTGCATAAATAGTTTTCATGTGCGTAATGCACCTTATAACAAGTATTCCTCTTATTTATGCTTGATCCATCCTAAGGAGATAACTCCTCCTTATCTCCGATGGACCCTAGTATCCCTTAGGTTAATTGGGCAGCCTAAACTCTGATACTAAATGCAAACCATCCTACACCTCCAGACCCAATATACCTGTATAGTGCACTGTAACGACACTCGATAGATGTAGGATGATTGTCAGGGTGAATAAAAGTAGAAATCTCCAAATTAAAAAGAAATTCCTTATAATGGATGTGGATCAACGTTGATCGAACCATATTATACTAAGTGTCTTTACTAATTTTGCAAATATTATCTCCTTATTTTCCATTTCTATAAGATATTAGTAAGTTACCTTTGCTAGATACTAATCTTAATCATAATTTCGAGGTTGGCTAAATTTTTAGTCGACATTTGAATGCTAGAAGGAGGGCCTACTTAAAAAAGCTCTCATCTTTCTTCGTTGTCTTTTCCTTCAAATTCCTTTCACGTTCACACCATGAAAAATCTCAGTGATAAAGAAGCTAACAACTACAATGGTCGTAATTACCAATGAAGCTACTAGGGCAAGTGGCATACGTCCCATCTCTAGGTCAAGCAACAACATGTGGCTCAACATGATCAATAGCTTGACCAACATAGGACAACTTGCTCATGAGGTGTATGACCTCCGGGTTAGAATGGAAGCTTAGAAAACAATAAACATTGTCCCTACAGTTCCCTTAATAACTAACCAGACCTATGTCCGGTCCGTAATTCTTAACATCTACAACATAATGTATGACGCTCGTGAGAGGATCATGTTGGATACCCTCAAAGGAGGTGCTCCCATCCACCACATGAATGTACAAGATACCTAAGAGCAGGAAAATTTCCATAATGTCCCTGAACCTAAACCAGTAGTGTAACGAAAAATCCATGCAGATCGTCATTTCCTATTTGCAAAAAGGCAATCGACGTTTCATAGCTTTTGCTGAGTGGATGTGTAATACCCCGTAATTTTTACGATAATTAATAAAAAAAGAAACAATTAATAAATACTAATGCCAAAAAATGAATTTTTACAGATGTCAGAATTTGGCTACGAAACTTGTACCGTTGAGTTCATGGCCATTTTTTGATCAATTTTCAAATATGAAGTTTTTCGATCGAAGTTTAAACGAAAAGTTATCGACGTTTGAATTTTTTGAATCAAAAATAATTATATATGTAATTAAAAAAATGAAATATAATTAACGAAATAAATTAATGTTAATTAACTTTAACAGTGGCTTATAGCTTAAGTAAGCTTAAATGTAGAAACAAATCATCTTATTCGGTTTTAAAAGTAATGTAAACAACAAAATAAAACATCGTTAATTTATTTTCAAAATTAACAACAACAAAATAAACCATTAGCGCTCGACCGATTGGGGGGCAATGGTCGACGGATGAATGTTTTTAGTTGAGAATTATGGCATGGCCAAATGGCCCAGATTTAAGATAATTTAATCCAATGGTTGGCATTGATTCAAACCCTATAAATATGGGCCTAACCCCTCACTTTTCTTCTCACATTTTCTAAAGCGACGGCGAAGCTCTGGCATTTTCTCTCCTCCACAAATTCTTTATTCTAAATAAAATTATAGTGTATATATGTGTATACAAGTGGAGGATAACAAAGGATAATCGAGAAGAAGAATAAGGTCGGATCAAACCGTCAATGCCAAGGTAAATTATAAATCCTGATCTAAAATTTAAAATAAAATCCAATTTTTTTTCCAGATTTAGATTTCTAATAGATACACGTATGCTTGCAGTATATGTATTCAAATAGGAAGAATAAAGGGAGTCAAACTTGAATAACAGGGATTAGATCTGGAGATTTTGAAACAAAAAAGGTGAGTGGGAAAATTATATACCTTTATATAATATTGGATTTATTTCATTGTAAATTTATTCCTTGTATGACCGAATTTAATTATTTGGTGTTGTAGGCTTAATTATATGCGTGTAATGAAATCTAAAACCTTATAACATATTATGTGACTGATAACTTAAATTTAATATTGCATGTTCTTGAATCAAAAAAGTATTAGGCAGTAGTAGTCCTTGAATTGAATAAATTATGTGAAAGTTTCAGATTTGTAAATTAAATGACCTATGCAAGTAAAATGTAAATCTAAAAGTTATTACAATAAATCATTGAGATTTATGTAGTATATTAAATCATTAGAATGTTGGGTGTTGCAATGTTAATTTTCTATATATTATCAATTTCGGATTCATAAATAAAAATGTATCATTTGAATTAACAAGGAATACACCTAAAAGAAAGAGATGTATAAAATAGAGGTATTTATCGTACTTTGTACGGTCCATTTCAATAACTATAAAAATATAATTCCTTGTAATTCCAAACATATCACAAATTTTCTTTTTAGATAAGATATAGAGATCTATAGTATTAACCTTTTCTTTTGACGGAGATGTAATCCAGCGTATTAAAATGCAAAAATCCCTAAGGATGAATTAAAGAATTGTAAATGTGATAATAATAATAGTTTAAGTGAAAAATTAATATGTATGCAATAGAGGCAAGACAAAAATCAAATAATAAACAATAAAAAAAGTAGGCAAGTGATAATTTAAATAAAAAGGGTATGGAAAGTCCATTAAACAAGGGAGGGTAGAAAAGGTTTAAAAAAAGAAATAGAAATAGAAATTCAATAAGACATGAAAAAATAAATAGGAAAATATATTTGATCTTTTAGAAAGCGGCAAATGCCATTAAAATTGATATTAATGGAATAGGAAGTAAACACATGAAAAGGTGAAGAAATATTACTAAAAGTTGAATATTGGAGGTGTAATAATTAAACAAGTATGAATATATACATACACACACACATGCGCACATTTATGTACATAGCCTCAAGTATGCATTATGTCATGTGTTATTTTTTAAAGTTAGTAAATAACTTAGATTAGATGAGAATGACAAGGAAGGCCCCATGAGGCAACATTTCAAGTTTCAAGTTATTTGAACTTCATATGCTCAATTTATGGGCAAATTACTGCACCTATAAAAAGGGATCGGTATAAATGGGATCATATAAAAGGGATCGATATAAAAGGGATCGGCCATATTCAACTTTCACTACATATTGCAACAATGATCGATCAATAACTCAAAATCTACAAATGCTATGAACATGAAACTTTGTGTATAAGCACATTACAACATAGGGAACACCCCTATGAGTCGCACCCCAATCGGAGGAGATTGGAGGGATGGGCCCATATCCCTCTAAAGGGATCGGTCGAAATCAGAATGCATGTAACATAACTTCATGGAAAACACGATATCTCACAAACCGTAAGTTGGAATGGAACTAAATTTGGAGGGCAAGTAGCTAAAATTATGGGGGACCCACCAGAGGCATCACACCCCATTTGGACACAAAAATAGGGGTCAGGGTTGACTCCTATTATAAGCCCCAACGGACCTCAAAATTCTTATGTTGCCTCTTCTTGGCCTGAAGGTTCTTTTGCCGAAATTTTAGCCCGATCCATGCATGTCTTTCCCTATAAATATACCAGGCATGTTTTCAGAAAAGGGACCCTTCTTTTTGCTGCAAAGGCTCTTCCATTTTCATTCTTTAATCTTATACTAATGGATCCCAGCTGATCCAAACATTCTTGTAATCAAAATCAAGTGCAAGAGCAATAAAAATATAAAGTGGACGTAGGCCAAGATTGCCGAATCATTATAAAAATATGTGTGTTCATTTATGATTTTTGCTCTGTTTTAATTTCATTCTTCATTTAATCTCTGCTGGATTCTATTGGGTATTGATGCCCATTTTTGGTACCAACATTGTTATATTCTCTATTGGTCCTTGGCATTCCATCGATAAAGCCCATCGGTATCTATTCCCATTTCCACTTGGGAATCTCAAGCGGTTGTAGTAACCACTTGGCTTTTTCCGTTCAACACTTACTAGCTGACAATTCGTTCATCTCGAAATGAATGCCTCAGCGTCCTTCTTTATCCCTTCCCAATAAAATTCATATCTCATATCACGGTGCATTTTATTGTCATGGAGATGTATAGCCAATCTCGAATGAGAGCACCCTAATAGTACCACATCCCTTGACCCATCGACATCTGAAACAACAATATCTCATTCACGTAGAGCCAACCATACCAGCCGAGACCGCACTGTATCATCTTTACCGACACTACTCGTTCCTCTAATTTAGCCATGATCTATACTAGTATTGCTTCATGCCTCTGACTAGTACCGATCCACTAAATCAAAGTGGGTTTGATAGTCAAACTATCCATCATCTTTGGCCATAGCTCATATCGAGTTCTAAAGTCATAACCAGTGATAAACTCAATCAATGTCCACTCTAGGAATATTGCTTCCAAACTAGTATGTTTTCCACTCAAAACATCAACAACTACATTTCCCTTATGGGCGTCTAGGAAATATCAAAGTCGTAGGAAGCCAAGAATTCCAACTATCGCTACCGGTGAAGGTTGAGGTCCTTCTCGGAGAAGAGATAATCCAATGATTTGGGATCAATGAACAACTCAAACTTCTCTCCTAATAGATAGAGTTTCCAAATCCCCAAAGCAAATACTATAGTTGCCAACTCTAAATCATGAGTCGGATACTTCCTCTCGTGTGGATTCGGTTGTCGACTAGCATATGCGACAACCTTACCTTTCTACATCAATACCGCACCTAGTTAAGCACCACTAGCATGTGTGTACTATCGGCTCCTCATCCCTACTTGGAACGAGTAACATCGGTGCACTTGTCAACCTCTCTGTTAGACTCTCAAATGCATGTCTACACCTCCCGTTCCAAAATAAAAGTCTTATTCTACTCAAAGCTCGATTCAAGATATCAACAAAGCATGTCAACATGTTGGTCAGCCCGAATGGCATAACAAGCCAATCATAAGTCAAGGTAGCGTATGAAACGCAGTGATCGACACACTTCCTCTAGATACTCTCAGTGGATGAAAACCCATTGTAAGGTCCAACTGAGAGAACACCTTCACTTTATAGAGCTAATCAAACAAGCGATCAATAAACAGGAGTGGCTATTTGTTTGTCATCCTATTCAGCACAGCTAATCATTATTCAACCTCAAAGAGCCATCCGCCGTAGTGGCAAATACTATAGGTGCATCCCACTCAAATATGCTCATATGAATGAACCTCGCCTCAACAGATCATCCGCTTGCACCTCTAGTTTCCTCTGTTATTTGAGCATCATATGCCTTAATGAGATAACTATTGGTCAAGAACCTCTAACCAGATCGATACAAAATTCTATCGTATATGATAGTAATCTGGTCACCTCATCGAATTTGTCTAAATACTCTCTAGCTGCAGGCACAGATGACAACTCATTAGGTGGAATATCAAGCGAATATAGAAAGATAACCATCACCTCATCATCAGTTGGGCAGCTGAACATTACCTTTCGCTCATCGTCAGTTCCTGGCATCAAACAGCCTCTCGTAATCCACCATTATTCCATACCCCTTCAGCCAATCAATTTCAGACTATAATACTAAACCTAATTAAACCCAAAACAATACAATAGCAAACAAGCAAATATCCATGACTCGATTGACAAAGTCTCGACAAACCATGTATAGGCTGGCTTAGCCCCTAACAAGGTTCATCATAATTTAAAAAGGTCAGTCAACAGTTTCGGGTCTTAATCCCAATCTATCTAAAAATAACTAGATATAAAGGGATGTGAAACCTTGATGTCAAATATAATATGTATGGAACACCATATGTGGAAAGCATACCTTAAATGATTATTCCACTTCCCTTCTCTTTTGTCGATGGAGGACTCAACGAAATCGAAGCGGCATTCAATGCATATGCTTCCATTATTTTTCCCTACTCAGCTGGTTTCAGACAATCCTTTTACACTGGGTACAGGCTCTCAAATCATAAAGCCTTTCCGATCAACTTCCCAAAGCTCTCCTCGACATGACCAATCAATCGCTTCTCAAGATGATCATTGAGCCCAATGATAATTTTTTCATTCTTTCCGAGTGGAGTATAAATGGAAGATAGACCTTCGACAAAACATCGAATTCGACCATGTACTCTAACACAGGCATATCATCGTACTTCAAGTCGGTGAACTTTCTAAACAACATCGATTTTTATAAAGTCGAGATAAATTTCTCTCCGATGCGAACTATGAACCGATCCCAAGTAAAATGATCATCGGAAATAAAAGCTATAAGGACGCTCAATCAGTTCATTGTTCGTCTCTGGAGTCATCTAGTGGTTAACTTCTACCTCATTACATCATCTAACTCCAAGTTATCGAAGAGCCTTCCACAAATACCCATCCCATCTTGCACCTCAATAGCCGACTCCATTCCAAGGAACGGTCTGCCTCTTAGACCCAAAAAGTCTTTATATAGCTCGGTAAAGTCTACTCTAGGCATTTGCACTTGAGCACCACAATCATTTGGAGCAACTTGGGCAGAATAATGTTTTGCATCATCTAAGCGATGTAAATCGGAGTTAGTGGTCCACAATCCTACCCACTCCTCTACTCCAGAGATGGAGTCACTAACAGCATTTCTGTATGCCAAATCACTCTTAATACACAATAAGAATGGTCAGTCTCTCATAGAGAAAAACTACAGCAATTGTGCTCATGTGTGCAATACAACTTATATACTATATACACTACTATATAGTTTTGAAAACCAAAATATATAACAAGTCCGCACTCTCTCATATATAGGCATACTCCTGATCCAGTCTAAGGTGACAACTCCTACCCTATCTCTACTGGATTATGGTATCAAATCAGGTTAATCACGTAACCTAAGCTCTATCGACACCCAATATAGCTATATTGTACACTGTAGTAGTGCTCGGTCAGTGCAGGGCGATCATCAATGGTTGTAAAGTAAATAAGCAACACAGAACCTATCGTGTATCTCACAGCGCATCGAATAAAATATAATAGTAAACATATTAGATATAAAACAGGGAGACAACAAACAACTGAATAAATCACAGCATCAGAGTATACAGATCCATAAAGTAAGCAACATAAGTAATAGAGTTATACATCAAATAATAACTCATAAATTATATCTAAATAATAATGCACTAGCAAGATCCATAGTGTTGTGTAGTGGAATAGCAAATGAGTAAATATAATAAAATGAGAGAATAACCTTCTGCTCGCCACTTGTCTAGCTCCACGTGCTCACCAGACCTGATATCCCTAATCTACTCGTTTAAGAGTACCCAGAGTAATAGGAAGCAAAGCATAAAACCCTAGGTAGCAATAGTCTGGTGTGAGTGATAGAAATCTCAAATACTATAAAGTCAATATACCATGACAAACGGTATGGAAAATCATACCTAACCGATCCCTACATCCACAGAGTTAGCACATATAAAATATATATGTTACTATATGATAATCATCATGGGTGTGCTATATGTCAAAGTACTAAGGATGTCCAGATATCTACATCGATAATATCTACGTCGTGGAACATCCTTAAGGTGATAAAATAGTTAAACAAACATATCATCCATCATCCATCCTCACATTCACTCACTCAGTGCATTGAATATATGATACTCGTATGACCACCCTTAGAGCCAAGGACTACTCAATGTCTTGGTTTCTCGATACTCAAATCCGTGCCACTCCGTAGGCCAGGAACTAGACTGCATCCCGATAAACTGTCCAGAGTAAACAGATCGTAACATTGTGTGATCTAGGGCTTCCCCGTATGCCCAAGTGAAGTATCCAGAGCCTCCTCGTTCACCCAACGGACACCATCACACATACCCTTGTTTTACAGGTGCACATCGAAACCTACGAATATCAATGGTCCCTTTGCACACATAATCCATAATAGAGCTCATCCTGGAACTATCCTTATGACCTTCGTCTTAAGTCGTCGTGGTTGGGAACTATTTTAGACAGTCGTCATCAGTTCTATAATGTCATCATGCGTCCCGTAACCTTCCTCCAATAGTCCCCTCAATTCGATTACTCTGCATCCGAAGTATAGCTATCCATCGTCGAAGCCGCCACTTCTTATCATGGAATCATCATCGTTGAATCATGAAGTCATCGCATCGAAGCGTCACATCTTTGCTTCACTGCCGAAACCACTAATTGAAGAGCAGTAACATCAAAATCCAAAGTTAAACGAACGAACGAACCATTGCATCATACTCCTTGAAGCCTCTCTATCATCTATGTCAAAATTGGCCAAATCAGCCATCAACAATAGTGGTAGAGATTGATCACTCTAAAGTAGTGATAATGACCACTTTGGTTATGTACTTAACCAAAAATGGTTAAATACAAACCAAATGAAAACGTCTGACATCTATCCCAAAATCAAAAGCACATCCCCAAGTCCATCTTTCGTCTTCAAATCAATCGGCAAGCATGAAACACTATGCATGAATCCTTTCCTATGGGATATTTTCTAATAATATATTGCCTTCCAACGGCATTTTCAACCAAAACAAGCAAACAAGCATACTAACGTCTATAATAGCCTAAATACATCTATAATAACACAATATAATACATCCAAGCAACCAATATGGGGTTAATATCAAGAATAGCGTAAGTCTAGCAATATCTTCAAAATAGTGCGTCAATGGAAAAAAAATATGATATTTAATTAAAAACCATTTAAAAAACTTTTAATTCCTTTTTAAAATAAGATATAGGTTTAAGTATTTTAAAAATCACGTTTTAAAGTTAGAAATCATCTCCAAATTTCATTTTAATACTGTACTAACAATCATAGTACGGTGAGAGAAAATATCACTCACCTCAATAATATTTACCCAAACTAATGCCAAGTCATAAAGCTCTCCATCACGAGCGCAAGAAACGACGTCCAAAACGGACCTCGTGTGCAAAAGATATAGGGAATATAAGAAACCAATCAATATTAATAAATTAATAACCTGACTAATTAATGAACTAAATTAATTAACAATTACCTATACTAATTGCTTATATAATTGCATGGCTCCACTTATGCATCTCTTCTGCCACGTCAACTTTCCACTTCCATTTCTCTCTCTTGTCCATATTTCCTTGTAAATAGCAACCTACAGCGTGTGCACACATGCGTCAGTGATTGTATACCAACGTAATACGTGTAACTATCAAAAAATCCAAAAATAAATCAGTGTTAAAATCATCCAAAAAAACTACTAAGGGTTAAAAATGTCAATACTCAACATCGTACAAAGTTATGGAGCCTTACCGCCCAATATGAATTTAAAAACAATATTCTACGATCCTCTGATACATAAATACGGATCATCACACTAGATTACCCTTTATGGAGGTCTTTCAAAACGGATAGAATATGGCTAACTATTATGACGCCATTATTAGGCACTACGGAAATTCTTTGGTATGCACAACGACGAGAATGTAATACTGCGTTGATGATGGATCCTGACATGGTGCTCAGTTATGGATACTAGAGGGGATAGTTCTTGGTCCAAAGAGGGACTGCGATACTTATATATACACGCGTATGTAGTTATTTTCAATCTAGAGTAGATGGGGAAAATTCATAGACATAAGTGTATTCGAGATGACCAAGTAAAAATAAAATAAGGGACATAACACATGATGGATGGCAGTCGACATATACTAGTGTTTTGTATAAAGTATGTAATTTATCAGTCACTAGAATGTTGTTCTGACCCCCTCCTATTAAAAACTCACAGGATAGATTTAGAGGAACAGATACTGGTGCAAGGTGGAAATGGTGGAAGGATAGGTTTTCTTATGCATGCTCAACATTGACAAGGACACTTAATCTTAAAAGTGTCAACCTTGGTTATTAATAGTATGTTTTATTATACTTTACTATTCCGATGTGAGTTTATATCTATAGTGCTCAGATATACAGTTATTTAGTTGTAGGATACCAAACCAATGATCTGTACTCCGGTGGACTTGGGTTTTCAATTTAGCAAAAACTCAACCCATTAAGGTGCGCGTTGTCACCTTTGGTATCGGTGCTTAGGTTTAGTCGATCTTAAGAATTAGGATACGTTGAGTGAACATATTTGTATGTTTACCGATAATTATATGTAACACCCCATATTTTTATAACATTTTTCAGAATAATTAATTGGGTAAATTAAATAAAATAATGTGAAGATTAAACAGTTGAGATTTGATTAACAAAGGGTAGTCGTGCCATGTTAGTGTGTTAGTTAAAATGAAATAACCTAAGTTAATGTGTTAGGATATGAGAAGAGCAATATGGGAAATAGGTAAGGTTTATACCCTAAACCCTTAGGAATGAAACTCACATTCATTTTCATTTCATTCAAACTAAATTTTCCTAAGGCTGGCCACCATTTTTATTCTCAAGAAGAAGATTAGAGCTAGGATTCAAAAGAAGAAAGAAAACCAACTAAATCAACATTAAATCTCACATCTATAATCTCAAAGCTAAGGTGAGTAATTAGTACATCCCAGTTTCTTTTAGGTTTCGGATTAAAGATTAGACCCGAAATGATTTTTCAAGTATATGCCATGTTTTGATGATTAAAGTTGTATATATATATATATATATATCTTTGTGTTGTTGATGGATTATATATGTACATGTTAATCTTTATCGTATGTTTTACATGAAAACCCTATTCAAAGACATCCAAATGCCCTGAAGATTTAAATACAAGTCAGAAATGATATTTTAGAGATGGATTTTAATTTTCATAATATTTTGAATTAATATGGATTTTATATTAATTTTCTAGTGAAGGAAATTGTTTATTGGGTTATAAACTATTTTCGGCTATAATTATTTGGAGTTGAAATTTTTATATGTTAGGCAACATATTAAAATAGATTTTCTGGGATTTTTCCAGATTTTTCCTAAATTGTTTGATGAATATATAAAATTATTTAAGGTATGGGACTTAAATGTTTTATATATTTAATTAAGGAGAATGAGCATTTTATAAAATGAAATTATTATTCAATTCTGAAAATAGTGGCAGCATATTTCTTAAAAGAATTTGTTAACCAATGAAAATTTGACAAACAAAGGTAGGTTAGTTGGAAAGTTATATTTTTTAAGTTAAAAACAAAGAAAACATACTTTTAGCATGTTTCAGCCTTTGCGGCAACAAACCTTCCGACCCAGACCTTTCGACAAGGTCAAGAGGTTCTAAGCTTTCGACAAGGTCAAACCAATGCATATGGTATCAATCTACTTGGTACGTAATGAAGTGGATAGAGTCGAAAGGTTGATGCCCAAAGAGGTTGGGGTATGTTTGTTTTATAAACCAAAAGCTTTCACCTACTTTGCTTTCGAATAAGGGCTTTCGACTTGGTTGTTTTCGACAAGGTCAAGATATTTAAGAGAAAGGTTTTAAACTCTTCGACACAGTAAAAAGGTTACTGCTGCTTTATTACTACTTTGTTCTGAAACCTTCTGACATAGTCGTAAGGTTACTGCCGCTTTGTAAATGTTTTATTTTGAACCTTTCGACAAAGATAAAATGTTTACTTGTTTTAAAAACTAGCCGCTTCTCCATACTTTCGAAAGGAAGCTTTCGACTTAGGTGATCCACCCTTGTTTTATAAATTGAAGTAAAAACCCAGAGCTTTCGAAAGAGTTGTTTTAAAGGATATGTTTAAAGCTTTCGATGCAGAACTTTCGACAAAGTCGAAAGGTAGCTTCTAATGATTTCGAAAGGTTTTAGTTAAATGATTTCGAACGGTTTAGTTCAGTGGTTTCGAAAGGTTTATTGAATGGTTTCGAAAGGTTTTAGTTGAATGATTTCGAAAGGTTTGATTCAGTGGTTTCGAAAGGTTTATTGAATGGTTTCGAAAGGTTTTAGTTGAATGATTTCGAAAGGTTTAATTCAATGGATTAGAAAGGTCTAAATGGAAAGTTTTCCAAGGTTTCCTAAGGCAATGTTTTATGATTTTGAAGAAGGATGTCCAAAGTTTTATAGCTTTCGAAAGGTTTTCTTTTCAATGGGTTCGAAAGGTTTGGAGAATGGTTTCGAAAGGTTTGATGTATGATTTTGAAAGTTTTGAGGAATGATTTCGGGAGGTTTGATATTGGTTTTGAAAGAGATGATTTCAAAGGTTTCGAAAGAGGTTCTTTCAAATGGTTAAATGTTTTTATCAACTATATTTTGAGTAAAGTGTGTATATATATATATGACATGGTTATATGATTTTGAGTAAAGTATAAAGATTATATACTTTACCTTGTTTAAGTTTGATTTAAAGGTTTAAATCATTTTGAAAATGTTTTCAAGGAAAATTATGGAAGGGGATCCTTAAGTAAAAATGACTCAGATATTAGAATACCAGATGGGACTAGTATGTGGTCACGCCCTATACATTAGCTAATAGCCCTTGCTAATTATTTGTCTAAAATTCCAGTATGTAGGGCTTTGTCACAAGTATACTAAAATTATGATTACACACCGAAAGGAATATATGTTTGTATACAGATAGGTTACTGGTGAGCTTGAAAAACCATTAGGATCGGGAAGACCTGGGAGATAATTAAGTTAGGGATAGACCGTTCAGAAGTGAAGTATTTAACAGATAGTTAAGGACAGACCATCCAGATGGGAAATTTTTAACAAATAGGTAAGGATAGATAATCCAGAAGAAGAATATCTAACAGGTGTTAGGTTAATTTGATTGTATTGTCTGGTAGGCCCGAGTCAGCCAAAGGTTAAAAGTTATCCAAACAAAACTTGTGTGTTTGAACAGATAGTTCATTATTACCAAATATTTATGTATGTTTACATTATGATTGCTTTATAGTATTTAACCATTGTGGATGTAGGAGCACAATATATGTTTTTATGAAAAGTTTTGCAAAGATATGCTTTAAAAGGTTGTTAGTGAGGGGCAACCCGTTCCGCGCGGTGTGGTCTCACTTAACATAATTATTCCGGGATGTATAATATTATTCACACCAGGCTTTATGTCTGACTCGAAGTTTATGTTTTCCTCTTAAACTCTCGGGTGCTCAAAATTAATTTGAGTAGGTTGAGGGATTAAGGTCTTTTTTAGGTTTTAGTAGGATGACGAATAAGCTACCGGAGGCATGTAGGAGGCAAACAGATAGCTATTTAGGAGTTACAGTTATTGTTACGTTTTGTTGGATTTTCCGTTGTTTTGTTTTTTATTAGGTCTATTATGACCATATGACTCTGATCAACCAAGGGTGTGACGCCCCACCTCTATACTTACGCTAGCCAAGAACACTACGGAGTAATGCCGTCAACTAGCATGAAGAATAAGGCTGTTGAGGAGCGACCATCTGTGCAATTGCCTTGTGCGAGCACCGATATGTCGGATAGTATAACATGCATTTCGTTTCAAGAGGAAATCCGACATACCGATACAAACTCAAAGCTACCACACATTGGCTAAGTGGACCCTCGGAAACAAATATAGAAATAAGCATAACATAAATCAGTCACAGATGTTCATATCTCAAAGGCGGAAACAGATATGAATATAACACATAAAAGTGTACATCAGAGTAGTGGTCAAGTAAGATCCACAATATCACAAAAGAATAGATACAAGTGCTAGACAAAATAATAAGTATACATCATGGAGTCTATATCTCAAATGTATAACAACAAAAACTACCAATCTAGTGTAGTTAGACAAAGTCAGAAGATGATCCCAGATAAGGAGTCAAGCAGAAGCACCTGTAGCAATTGCACAGATGGTCGCTCCTCAACAGCCTTATTCTTCGCGCTAGTTGACGGCATTACTCCGTAGTGTTCTTGGCTAGCGTGATTATAGAGGTGGGGCGTCACAAAGGGGGTATCTTCATATACTGCTCTTGGCGTATTTTGTAATAATTATATTTGATCTATGCTTGGGAACGATTTGGGATTATGTGTTGTGAATGTGAAACAATTGGTTTTGAATTGTAATGAAGTAAAAGTTGTTTTTGAAATTTGTGTTTTTTTTCATATTCAAGTGCTTCTGATATTATTGATACCATTAACATAGCCGTATTTAGTCGCCAGAAGCTAATACTATAGATGAATGCAGCATCTGTAGTGCTTAGTTTTGGGCCTCTAGATAGCGGATGTTACAGCTTGGTATTAGAGCATGGTTTATGAAATACTTTAATTAAAATTGATTTTTGAAAACATATTTCTTAGAAATTAGAGTTAAGATCGGGGTATGGGATAATGCTATAGTAACGTACTTGTATTTGTTAAATATATAAGTATACGCTATCTCTCTAGACTCCTATTTTAGTTAGGCTATTCATCCGTATCTCACAAGGTTTGAATACAGATATGCAAGGAAGAAGAGGCAGAGTAAATCTTGGAGGAGATAGCACCACCACTAATGGAGTAAACCCCAATTCTTTACTAATTCATATTTTGTAAAAGTAAACCACAAAGCAAATTTTCTAACCAATACTACTAATCGATTTCTAAATTCATCTAATTATCTTTTTAATATAAGATAATAAAATAAAATCCCAATATATAGGATTCCCGTTCCAAAAGAATTTATCATCATTTTATAAAAGGACTGAATCTCTAATTTCTCCATGTTTCACTGCTTGAAAAATTCCAATTTCCATTTAAAATCAAAATTTAAATTATTATATATTCAATTAAAGTAAATCAAAAATCAGGATTGTTATAGACTTCCACCTTAAAGAAGTTGCATCCCCACAATTCTACTTCAGAGAAAAGTCTACACATATATATTACTATTAGTAATACATTCATGTTAAAATACACGCCTTCAACATAATGATCAATCATTGAAACAATTTCATATTAGATATATTTTCAAACATAACTCAAAAACTTCCACGTTGCCTTCTAGGTTTAGCACATATTTGGATTTGCATTAACCCGTCAAGTAAAATAGAGTAATCAAACAATTATTAGACCTTTTACCGATGTCCACTTGAGCTTACAACTATCTTCCTTGCTTAATGTCTATTACCAAGGACTATGAGTTTTACACAAACTCATTTAGATGCTACTAATACTTGCATAAACAATTAAAATATTTTCCAAATGCTAAAATT
Organism: Allium fistulosum; assembly: GCA_030737815.1. Taxonomy (NCBI): domain Eukaryota; kingdom Viridiplantae; phylum Streptophyta; class Magnoliopsida; order Asparagales; family Amaryllidaceae; genus Allium; species Allium fistulosum. Next base: position 521,017,249 of record CM060906.1, read on the forward strand.
TCTAGGAAATTTAGGAGTAATCTCTATGGTATGAAGTATATTCCTAAAACCCACGACATTCGGAACACAATATAATCCATGACATGCATTTATAATTATAAAAATCCTTCTTCCAGAATATTAAAAAATAACTTATATATCACCTGAACAATAGATGTATAAGAATAAGGATTGGCAAAACTTTTCAAGATTTTAATTTCCTTCAATCGGCTTTTTATTTTGAATATCTTAATATTAAGTAAAAATTTAACTCATTCCAAAGATATTTTAAATTTCAAATCCCCTTCTTGAAAACTCAAAATTTATAAGATTTATCCATTTTAGTGGAAAACCAATTATGAAAGCTAAATGATTTCCTTTATCCTTAATTTTAATCTCAAAATCTTCTTTTATCAAAAGCAATTTCTTTAAAAAAAAATGATTTTCTTAAATTCAAGGCACTTCATCTTAGTTAAATCTTCTTCCAAATGATTTTCTCAAAAATTGGCCCTTTACAAATAATATAAATATTTTCCACTTTTAGAAACCCTTTAATATAAAATTTCATCTTTTAGTTTCATACCTCCTAAAACTTTCTTTTCCAAAAATTCATTTTTCAAATTCCTCTCCATTCTTCACTTTTTAAATAAACTTCATTAACGTACAATATTCTTTCAGACTTTATACATCAATCTAAAAAAATACTTTTCTTTAATTATTCTCTTATTTCAATCCTGGAAATTAGTTTACACAATATTTTGCTTATCAAATACATATAGTCATCATACCTCGTCTACTCAATATATTAATAATACTACACATAACATCCCTAGCTTGAGTTTGCTCGACAACTAAGGAGTATGCAAGTAATTATATATATATATATATGGTAGAGGACAACATTATATTAAAGATTCATAATCCATAGTATATTATATTGAGTAATATCGACTTATGGAATAATGTATTTCTTATTAAATACCCTCATGATTCAAGTACCGGACAAATCAGAAATCATGGTATACGTATATTTACATATGTATTTATTCCTTAAGTCTATTTAGGTTTCTTTAATGTTCCACCTTTAGTTTATACATTTATATCATATAATTTTTATTGTTATATAACTTTTATATTTCATATTACTTATATGATTATCTTATGTATAATATTTTATTTAATTAAATATTATTTAATTAATTTAAATTAGTTAACTCTTAATTAATTTTATATTAGTATTCCAATATAATTTTTATATTGGGCATATCTATTATAACCTTTATAGTGTATACTATAACCTTTATAGTATACCACATATAATTTATATATGCATATTTATATTTGACTAATTAACCTTTAATTAATTTATTTAATCAAACAATTTTAATTATATTATATTAATTTCAAAATTTATCTTATATATATATAAATATGTATGTATACTTATATTACCTTAAACACTTTAAAATAACATAACATACGTCAGCATATACAATACATGCATATAAGTGTTAATTAATTCACTCATTTAATCAATTTATTTTATTAATTATATTGGTAAACTTTAAATTTTGAAATTAATATGTAAATAGTTTCAAACATTTTGAACTTTTCATTACATTTTGAAAATTTGTGTTATATTATAACCTTTTATAATTAACATGTTTTTATTTTAAATTTAACTTTAAAATTTAAAAACTTTCCTTAATTTTCAAACTATTTTGAAAATTAGCCAAAGGTCCAATTAAAATTGGATTTTTTTCTATTAAGGGCAACCTTTGGGCTCACTTCACCATTCAAGCTAGGCAAGTAACTAGGTGGGACATGGTACTTGATTACCCAATTCCAATTCTAGACATCATCTTTCTAGACAGCGTACTAAGTGTGCAAGTTTATTTAGTTAGCCATAACATGATTAATTTAGACCGCACAGGCTATTGGGTTTGACACCATTGTTGGAACTAGACCAGCCCACAGCAGAAGAAATTGGTGAATTTCAAAAAAATTACCATTTTGGATCAATTCGGCCTATGAAGTCTAAAGGTGTATTAGATCCAATCTAATAAAACTTTAAATAAAATCTTATTTTATTTAAAATTAGTTAAAAGGAAGTTTAAAATTAATTTAACTTAAATGTATAGTGTATCAAATACACCTAGCAATTATTTATAAGAGTTAATTTTGGGAAGTAAACCTTTCATTTCTTTTTCTAAAACAAGTAATTAATTGAAAGCATAAATTATGTTACATGAGGAGAGAAACCTTTTATTGTCTCTCTTTAGTAAATTGATTGATTCATTAAATGTCATTAACTAGCAATATTCATGGAATGAAATGTAACAATGTCCAAATGTATTCTACTATAAATTATGTAACTGCAACATATCAGATTACGTACAAAGATGATGTTTCCTTCATATGTGTCTTTATTGTCTATATTATTATTTAAAATACATATATACACATTTGTATACAATAGACTTATAAATATAAATGTGTTAAAAATAAGTTTCACTATTTTATAAGTTTAAAATTAAAGACAACAATTTTGAACCTAGTTTCAAAACTAAAAGGTTTAAGATTAAAAATTATGATTTTACATAAAATTCCATCTTATAAATCTTAAGCAAATTAACACACACACACACACACACACACACATATATATATATGTATGTATATATAAATCATTGTAAAAGTGTTTTAAACTTAATACAACATCTTTATGTTAAAATTTATAACTTAGTATATTCTTCAATATAAAGTAACAAATTGAAGTCTAACTTTAATTAAAAAGAAATCCAAGGGTTTGTGATATTTTGCAATAAATTCCGGTTATGTTTATAATGAAACCTTTTTTAACTATAAACAAAAGTATGCAAAAACCAAAAGATTGGATTTAAAATAATGAATACAAAACATACATACAAACATTAATAAACAACATATGTTTTCTATTTGAATCAATAATAGAAAATTTCATTAATTAAAACAATGATTTTAATCAAAAAGGTTTTTCCTTTTAAACAACAAATTATGTCAAAGGTTTCAGATCTAAACTATATAGGCAATATGAAAAATTAATTAAATATGAAATCATATGATGTAGATCTGATAATGAAAATATGAATAGGTAAGTAATCAAAATGTATCTTAAAATGGATCCAAATAAAAAGAACATGGTGAACATATATAATTAATTAAGATGGAGCAAAAAGGGATTTAATCTACATAATCAAAGAAACAAATACTTAAATGAGATGAAATATGTGATGGATCCCAATTATATAAACAAGGTGAATGATGAATAAATAAAATTAGAATTATTACCATGAGATGTTGCCAAGAGAATGCACCTTGAATGATGAATCAATGGCTCTTAGATTCCATGAATCGATCTCTAAATTTTGCAAGAATTAAGAGATTAGAATCACCTTTTGTTATCAATTTTATCTGATATTTTATTTTCAAATTTTAGAGGTTTGGAAGCCATGAAAAATTCAAAATATTATGATAGGAGAGAAAGGGAATGATAGTTTTCAGGCAAGAAATGTAAGCTCCTGCAAATTCATCACTTAAGAAATTTTTTAAATTATTCAAATATAAGATTTTTAACATAAATGATAATGTTTTGAACAATAAATAATATTGGTAAAAATATTTTAAATAAGTATTTATAAAAAATATATACTTTGGAAGATATATTGATAAAATGACCGAAAATCGTTTTATCAATAAACAGCTCTTAAATCATCCGACATCATGCACGGAGCTAGAAACATACAGTCATTTACATATACGAGTGAGAATATGTAATAAAATTATTTATTTTATTTTTGAAAATAAAATCTCTTTATGACATCATCAACGATATCGCTATTTTGGAATAAATGATTTTTGAATTTAAATCGAGTTTAAATGATTTAATAAATATTTTAATTATTAATTAAGCCCTTTTAATTATTATATAATGATAGAAATATTATTATCAAACTTTGTTTAAAAATATATACATTAAATAAGAAGTGAAAAATATGACTGAGAATCGAATTCGAAATCCGTAATAATTCAACATAGAAAAGTTGTGCAACGTTGTAAATCATATGAGATATACATATGCACACATACATGTACACATACACGAACACATTCACATGCACATGAACATGTATACACATGCAAATATACTTGTAAAATTATATATATATATATATATATATATATATTAGAAAATGTCTAAGATATTTCCCAAAAACTTAACCCTTAAGTGAAACCAAAGACAACATCTTACACCTTAAGTACAAGCATAAGGCCATGCACTTGGCGAGGGGGATGTTCGGCTGAACATGATGAGGGGAGAAGGGGATGTGGTGGTGATGGAATGGTGATGTATTTGTGTGTAAATATCATGATACTTTTATTCACATTTCTGCCTATAAATAGCACCCACCTCTCTTCACTTCATTCACACTTTTCCTTTATAAAATTCCTAAGTTATTTAATCTTCTTCTCCTCTACATTATTGGCTTCTATAGCCTAAGAAAGAAAATATTACAAAATCAAAATAAAGTTATGCCAAAATCAATCTAAATCTACGCCACTTCAAACCAAAGTTCAAGCTAGTGATCTCTTCCTTTTCCTCCACCAAGGCCATGTGCAACTAAGCCCTCCACTACCATTTTGCAAGCAAGGCCGAGCCTTCCAAGCCTCCAAGACCAAGGCCGAACCTCCTAGGTGCAATATTTCTAGTAGTCGTGAGCTCCGATTTTGAGATAGCGAAGCTATAGCTGTTTTAATGTTAGCCCGATCGTAAATCAAGTGATAAACTCTATATATATATGATGTGATATGATTTCTATGGATAATTACTATGCTTTGATCATCAAGTATTGGTTGTTTTAATATAGTTGTTTAATTGTGTACCAGTCATGTTAAATACATGTCGATATCACACAAGAAAATCACCTTCCGAATCAAGTTATAAGAGTGATATGGAATCATTATACCCCTTTGAAATTATTGAAAATGGTTTATAACTATTTTGTAAACACTAAAATCCAATTTGGTGTAGTTTGGACAAGTTATGAAAGTTGAGTCAAAAATAGGCACGTCACTTAACGGTAGTTCGCGATTTCGCGCCGTAAAAGTTTAAATCCATTTATACGATGGACTCGGAGTCGAAATTCTATGTAATAAGAATTTTCTGAACTCTTATCATCATAGTTTTCAAAAAAAAGAAAAAAACTGAGGTTTTGTTTAGTAGATTTTGAAATATGAGCAATTCAAGTTTTCAAAATAGTCGTGCTTTGGTAGTTCGGAAACCAAAGCGATAAATTCTTTAAAAATGATATTTATAATTATTTAAATATGGAATAATTCTATAAATCATTTAAAATGTTTTAAAAGATATTTGAGTTATAAAAATGGGTTTCTAAATGATAGAAAAGTTGTTTTGATCAAATAAGCTTAAAAGAACTATTCGCAGCACTTTTTGCAGCACTTTTAGTAACTTGTGAAATATGGTTTTAAACTTAAATATTCTTTCCCAAATCTTTTACAAATGTTTTCAAATAAATAACTAAGTATTTTAAAGATAATTTGGAGGTTTTATAATTTATTTTAAAGGAGTTATATAAATGGTTTAAAGAAAAGATGTTATCATTAAGTGATTTAATCTTGGCTCTAAAAGTCGATGAGTAGACTGGTTTTTCTATTCGTGAGATCCAGACGGGAGGTGCTTAAACTAAAGGGATTTTCAAGAGCATTCAGTGCCCTGGCTCACCTGGCCTCTTTCCTGGGTGGGGAATAGATAAGATCGAAATGTCGGAAACGAGACAAGTATAAAAGATTAAATTTTTTCAAATTTAATATAACTTGGATTGTATAGAAATAATCTTCTTATACTTGGTATTAAATTTTGAGGAGGGAACCCATACTATCCGTGTGAATTTAAAAGGTGATTTCACCACTATTCGAGGGATAGTAAAGGTTAAATACAGAAATTGATGTTGACTAGAATTAGTATAATCTCTATCGACCCTTTTACCCAAAAAGGTTTTGCAATATGATTTGTGAGAAATGATTTTGATTTGGTTAAAGAGAGTTTTAATGATCCTGTATATAATGGAAAAGAATATAATTAAAAATATTTATATCTCTAAAAGAGATAATTTATTTGATAAAGGATATTAATGAATGAAATGATAATCACCCTTAAACCTTAACATATTTTTACCGATGATTGGTTCGAAGGAACTGAGGTCGCATTTAGGCAATTCCTATCCAAAAATCACTTCGGACCAATTTACGAGTTCGAAATTGAAGATATGTTAAAGATAATGAATTTGAAGGCAGGAATCTTCATAATAGAAGGACTGCTTGTTGATAATTTCGGAGTAGCTCCCGAGATAAATAAATAGCAATGGTCCCTTCGTTCATGGATCTTCATATGAAAGGACTACTCACTACTAATCCTAGGGGTAATGCCCGATAGGATGTGGTAAAAGAGTGCCTTTGGTTTGTCCTTTTCCTGGACAACTTGTATGGATGAATGTCTGAGATTGCATTCCTAAGAACACAGTACATTGATCTCTAATAACGTACATATGTTTGGTGGTGTAGGAGGTAACCCCTCTTATACTTAACACCTTTCTCTGAGACGTACGAGCTCAGAGATTGTACCTTTATGGTAACCAATAGTGTGTTGTTGGAAATGGCAATGTGGCATTTTAAGTGAAAATGTTCTAAGAAAGGTAAATGTTGCCTCAAGCTTCACACTCGGGGAATTTTGAAACAGGGGTCGCATTAAGGCTAGGTGGATCGCAACCATTATGATATCACCTTTCTAGATTTATTTATTTCTATTCGCTATGAAGTCGGGTTTAAATTATGTCGTGTATGCTATGGGATCCCGAAAAGGTCGGTAACGGCCGGGGTGATATCATATTCAGTTCTATCCACCCCCAAATGGGTCTATGGGTAGACCAGTCTTAATTCACAGGGGTTTCGAAGATGTCGATCCTTGGTACATTCTTCTATAAATGTACTGTATGGGTGGTAGTCCCTTACTTCGCTATTCATTAGAAATCCAAATCTCCAATAAGTGCCTTCGGTTTTAGTTGTTAACCTATTATGCTGTCAAATTTAACCAACGTAACAATTTTGGCTATTTGAATATGTTTATTTGAAAAGTTTTCAAAGAATGCCATTAAAAATAATATCATTGGATTTTACGAAGAAATGATTTGGTTATCATAAGGTAAAACTCAGTTTCATGTTTATGTGCGGCATGGTCTTATGACATACCCTTTTGTTTTCCAAATACTCGTATTTTGAGTTTCTCACGTCAGTCCCATGACTGATCGGAGTTTATTTTCCTTTTTCCTTAAACTCTGGGTGCCCTATTTTTCCGGGCAGCCAAGTAGTCAAGCAACTTGGAGCATTTTGGAAGGAGCATGGAGCATGAAGACTTGAGGGTTCTTTTGTCAATAGTGATCTATTTCAAATTTCCATTGTATCATTTAGTATATATGATTTTAGTCTACCAGCCTCTGTAAGGATAGGCAATTATAACTATCCCTGGCTGGGTTAGTACTTATCATAACTCTGATGAATCACTTGGACTAATTGTATGTACTTTCCATATGTATAATTAATGCAAATGTGAGATTATGTTGTTATTCTATCTTCTATCTTTATTTCTTTTAAAACCCCTGATTATATGCCTCTCTAGCACTTGAATTTACGGCATGTGAATACCGAGGATGTATTAGTGTCGATCTTCGATTGTCGAAAAGGTGGGTTATCACAAGAAATCAATAGACAAAGAAAATAAAGGGAGATTTGTTTTAAAGGAATGATGGAAACCTTTTATATTCCTTCCTTCAACTTTCCACTCTTAATTCCCTTTTTTGAATGTTAATCAGATTTCTCTCTCTTCTATATGCATGGCTAGCCATAGATGGTGCCACATGAGCCCTCAAAAAATGTCCAAAATCCCATCAGCATCAATCCCATTTAAATTCATTTCAAATGTGCGTGTTTTTACAACTTTTATATATGCACTCTATTAAATGCTAGTGTTCTATAAATAAATTCAAATAAAATTTTAATAATCAACATTGCACAAATATTAATTAATTTAAAGCCCCCCTCCACTTTTTTTAGTATTTATTTTGTTTAAGTCAAATTTAAATGCTCTAAAGATATCGTATATCGATACGCACATTCATAACTTTTATATATGCCACTTTACTAAATACTAATGGCATTCAAACAAATTAAATAAAATTTAGTAATTAATATTTCATAAATATTAATTAATTTAATTAATTTACAATGATTATAAATTAATCGAATCATGTGGTTCATTTAGAGCATTCATCATTTCGGTTGTGCGACTCAAAGGTGTAAATTTAGTCAGTGATTAATATTGAACTATTCGAATATTACGTTCACACATCACTTAGTAGGTGGTGTGACATTTAACTGAATTTATCGCTTACACAGTTTTTGCTAAAATCCAATTTTACTTATTATAAGCGGCACATGTTATCCGAGTTTTTAACCCAACAGAATTCAATAGAAACTAGAACATCTACATCAAGTCAAAATCATCTCAAGGATCAACCAAGAAGACCAGAGGAAAATGGAGAGAAGGACCCAACAAAAAAAGATGTCAAAAAGGCTAAGTTGATGGGTCGCTAGCGATCCATGAGGGTTGCTAGCGATCCATGAGGGTTGCTCATGGATCCTCCTACCCTCTTGCACCATGATCTAATAAGCTTTCTAGGGATGTCTACTAAGTTTGATGATATTACAAGCGAGTTAGTTCGAGAAGTAGGCATTCATCTGATTTCAGTAATAGTTCAATGCAATCAGTACATGAATCATCATCAAAACAAAGCATCTAGTCACGAAATTACATAGAGAGCATCTACACAAAGCAAGAAACACGATCTAACTGGAACGAGCCAAAAATACTCTAACTACATGGATCTCTAGCGATCCATCATATTGGATCAGTTCATTCCGAAATTTCTTGAGTGCCTTCGTACATTCTAATGTAAGTGTCTGACAAAGCGGCTTAGGCCCAAATACTCTCCAGCCCCTATAAATACCATCCTACCTTCAACATAGAGAGGACCTTCTGGACTAGCAACCAAAACTCTGCGTAAACTATTCTTCGCTCTTCTCCTCCAACACAACAGTCATCTGAAGGGTTCACTGTGATTCTCCAATGAACTTTAACACTGGTGACTTGATCTAGCTCGCAAGATCCAATCAAATTGTAATCAGATTCAACTTGTAATTGCAGTCAGTCGATAACAAAAGTTATAAAGTGGACATAGGCTTCTTTAACAGTAGAACCACTATAAAAATCTTTTGTCTCTTTACTTTTTTTGCAAGTTATGATTCCTTGTTTCTATTTTATTTTCCTGATAAACAGGGCTGGTGCTTTCACACTTAATATAGGGTGCATATCCATTTTTTGGGTTAACGGCACCCAATAGTGATAATTATTTACACAAATTCTCTTCGTCAAAAGTATATCACATTTGGACTTGCGTAATTTGGTAATGGTAAAAATTCCAATATCGTCCTCGTTCAACTTTATAGTCCAAACACAAAGTCCTCGGTTCAATAATAACAATTATCATTAACCAAACTGCTCTGGCCAGAGACTTTGGCTTTGTGTTGACATCAGTTGACTGTGATACTAACCTTATATAACTAAGGAGACGAATCCTCTTTTGAATAGACTTTCACTTCCAATGCTTTCACTCGACCCAACTATAGTCGTTTAATAGACGTCGTGCCATGATTTAACTATAATCAAAGCGGAGCTTCCACATTGAAGACTAACAGTATTCTCAAGTCGAGAGAACTATGTAAATTAGTCACATCGATATTTTATGTTTGACCTTAGTTATATTAACCAACAGAAAACTATCAAGCGAGTCATTCCATAGTTATCTAATAACTCTCAGTATGTAACTCCTTGGTGCTCGCAGCAGCCATGAGTAATACACTGCCCAAAATTTGGAGAGTATTACGTACTCTAGTCTCAACGGATGTATCAATATCCAGTCTCGATACATCTTAACTAGGAATATTTAAAATGGTATATTTATTATCATTTTGATAAATTACTTACGGTTACAACACTTTGTAACTTCTATCACAATACATACCATTTGTGGATTTTCTATTAAATATACTTTTAGTTAATTTATTAATACAACACACTATATCATATAATAGAAAGAAAACACTTTTTATTTTTTAACAAGATTGGTTATCAAGTTAGATATATGTAATGAATAACATAATTGCCCCAGGGGCATACCCCTAACTCTATCAATTTAGTCCCACACTATTGAATATATGTTCTATATTTCTTCAAAAGGAAGATTCTCATGAGAAGTTTGGGTAGTTAGGGAGCCTAGTTGTTTTCCCTTGGGTTAAAGAGAAAGGTCATGCATGTTAATACACACATGCTATGTCACCGCCGTCTGTCCGACCAATCAAGCCGGTCTAGGCTTGGTCGGGTTCGAGTTCAAATCATATTTATGGGCATAATTTGTTAATTATAATAGGCCTTTTTGTAGCCTGTTTACAGCCCCATAAGTTCAAATTCGAACTATAGCCAACGGTGAGAATCTGGCTAGTTGGAAATAGGAATGAGATTTTAGCTGTTACAACCAATTGACGCGACATTTGGAAGCAAGTAGAAAACCTCACTGCTACAATCGATGGACATAGTTGTTGGATCGAATAGAAGTAACTGTTGATGATCAAACACATCCATTTGAATCCTATATAAAGGCTTGGCCAAATTCCTCTAAAAATCAAATATTTTTCGTCTTATTTTACTCTTCATTACGACCTCCACATTGCATCATTAGTCTTTGATGTAAATGAGTGTTCTTGGCCGAATCAAACTAGTACAAACTTTGAATTCGGTTTCACTATTAAAGGCTTCATTAAATTCTAAAGCCAATAATTCGATAAAATATTTGCACTTAAAGGGTTGAATTATTTTCTAAAAAACTCTCTTACAAAAAGATCCTTGAAGTTAGAAGTATAGTTCCCATCATCATCATTCTCGAACCATAAATTTTTCCACAAATTTCTAGACAATATTCTTCAACCATGGAAGGTTTGAGCAATAACAATGCCACACAACTCATGATCAACCAACACCTAACCTATTTAGAGTGTTTTGACATGAAAATTTTCACTCATTGGCCAAAGACCATGAAATTATTTCTAATCTCCATCAAACAGTTCTATGTACTAAAAGATGGCTAAAATGAAATACCTAATGAAACTCTTACATAGGATGTTGCATTGAAGAAAAAATGTGCAAAGAGAAATGTAACATGCTGCCTTTTTGTACATTTTAAGAAGACACACATGCCGACTCAAACCATACAGAAGGGCTGATTGTTATTCGGGTGAATAAGAAAAAGCACAGAAAGAAAAAAACAAAACAGAATCTCGCAATGGAATGACAAAATATAATAATCAAATAACAGAATGACAAAATATAATAATCAAATAACAGAATGACAAAATATAATAATCAAATAACAGTTCATGAAGCTGTATACAAAACATTTGATTATACTTATACAGTACAAAAATCAGAGATACACATATCAGAGATAAACAAATAATGTAGTGGAACAGTATGAATATAGTGGAATAAATATAGTAAATAATAGTAGTACAAATCTTCTTCTTCGTTCTCCAGAAATAAGGTCTTCAACTCCTGAAATACTTAGGCTGACCCGAGCGAATTGAAAAGACAAAACACTCGAGTCAGAACTAAAAGATCTTATGTAAGTTAAATCAACGGTAAATAAATATGAGTGTAAACGGCGTCAGAGATGTTTACGGAGTTTGACATCTCCTATCCAGTGTCTAACGTGAGTGCAGTAACTTAAGAGATGTTCGGGATTCACATCTCCTAAGGATCCTTTAAACTATCTACTATATAGTACAATACGCTACTATAATATGTCTACAGTAAGATAAACTATTAAAATAGCGTTAAGGCGTTACATTTTCCCCCTTAACACATTTTTATAATGCCAATAGTCTATATAGTACCGTAACTCCCCGTAAACTTGGGCCGCCAGAGGATACTCCATAGGTACGACATAAAACAAACTCGTAGAAGGCGCGCTAGGGTAGGTGACACGACACAACTAGGCAATGCCAGGGTAGATATACCAATTACACTTCCGGACCGGTGGTAACTCATAGCAGCTACTACCACCCACTTCGGAACACACTCTCAACTCAAAAATCGAGGGTGGCCACCAAATAATCACAAAGTTAGAATATAGTATCGAAGGAATGTGCCCGATCGGAGGAATGACCTCACTTAGCCTGTCAATTGCTCCTATTTTATCCACCTTATGCTAACTCATGGGAGTTTGTTCCATGTATGTATACCTTTAGGATCGTCGCCACCATCCAACTTCATTCTGGAATCTCCACCGCGTACACAGTTGTCAAAGTGGTTTTTGGTATTGGCAGAGAGAGTATGACAATATTTGATCCCGGTCTCTTTAACAACCAATCACTTATTACACACCGGATGGTTCTTTTACATTTCCAAAATCATTTCATAATTGATATCAAAATATCATATTCAATTCAAATCATATCATTTTCGAAATCATTACTTACTTCCGAAATCATATTAACCTTTGAAATCATATCACATTCGAAATCATAGTTCGAAATTATATTTCCTTTCAAAAGTCATATTTCCAAAATAGGCTAAACTCTCATTTCAAAATTATCATACTAAACCAAATATGCTATTTAGATCCCTACTTAGGTTATAATGTCGCTTAACCACATTCACTTTAAAATTCGAGAATTGAATATAAACCCATCCATTTTACTTAGTTTGGAATTTATAAGAAAATAGTTTAAATAGTTATAAATAGTTAATGTAGATTTAAAATAGATTAAATATAACTAAATAGATTAAATAGCTTTAAAATAGATTAATTAGATTTTAAAGTAAGTTAAAACAGATTAATTAGTTTAAATAAATTAAATGGTTTAAAATAGGTTAAAATGATTTAATATAATTAATACAGGTTAAAATAGTTTAATACTTTGAAATCTTAATAATTGGAAATTTTGAAATAATATATTTTTAAAACAGTTTATATAAAACATGAATTTGGAATTTATATCAAATTAAACTATTCATTTCATTTCAACGCATGTGGACCATTTTCAATTTCCAAGTCAACAAACCAAATTCCAAACCTTTCAATTTAACATTTCAATAAACTATTGAATTTCATATCGTTTCAATCCATGTTCAAATATCAATTTGGATTATTCCAATTTCAAAATATTTCAAAGTTAATTTCAAACAACTTAAATAACTTAATTTCGATAGAATTTCGTTTATACTTAAAAGTTTAACTTTAACTTCCAATTTAATTTCTTAAAGCAATTACTTTTAAACCAATTCACATTTCAACACAAAACATGATTTTTCAATAATAATTAAATTCATATAAATCAAATTTTATTTCAAAATATCATTTAATTAAATTCAAAAATTAAGGATTTTAAAATCATTTAATTTAACCAATCCGGTGTCCGTATATAATTCTCTACCCTAAGGTCAAGTAATACGGATATTTACCATTTCAATCCGCAATTTAAAATTTTACGGTTATATAGCATTTCAAACCGCAATCCCGAATTAATAATAAAATCCATAAAATTGCTCGAGTCTATCATTTCAACACATAACGATTTTTCCTTAAATCTATATATCATTCGGGTATGTATCATTTCAACCCATAGTGAACATAAAGTTTATAATACGATATAAAATACAACATCCATTCATCCAATATCAACAATCAACATCCATTAAAAACATCATCCAAATCAATCAATAAATATCAATATAGAACTGATAATCAATAACAGGTATTTAACAGGCAATTTATATTCAATAATAAATTAAATAACGATTTATTACAAATAAATTCAAATTAACTGAGATGATGATTTAAAATATACCAAACAATCATAAATAAATTTCTAATCACATCATAAATTTAATTTAACAAACATAAGAAATTTTAGAAGTTGTGAGTGGGTTAAAACACTCACCTTTGAATTTAAATTCAAATAAAGGCCCAAATTCAAACGATCTCAGAATTTGTCCAAACCAGCATCAAAGTGTCCGGAATTTCAGTACGATCCTAGCGGAGAAAACCATGCGTGAAACGAACCTCGTATGCAAAAGTTATTAAGATTTGATCATTATACAATTCAAATTAAAACAAATAAATAAAAGAATATATAATAAAGAACGTACTCGCCACGTCAACTCGAGAGCCTCCCTCTCCACGCAGATTACTGTTCACACCAAACCCTAGCCCAGCGTTCGAACCTATGCCACCACCTATCGTGCAAAATTCCGATCACCTCGGTCAATTCCAACATGATCTATGACCACCGTTGAATTTACCACTTCCAGCCGACCTCACGACGAACTTGCGGCCACCAGCGGCATAGGCGAAGTCGTTCGCCACCGCCTATGTTCAAAGCCAGTTTCAGGAGAATCCAGAATGAACTACGACGAACGACGACTACCCCATGCCCTGCTCGACACCACCTTCGCAACGGCACTACCCGATCGTCGATCGGATGCAGATCCACCGTTGGATCGTCAAAAATCCAATATGAACGGCCATGGTTCATTCTCAATTTTGGGACAAATGATGATCTGAATCAAAAAACGAATAGAAAATTTGAGTTGCGGTCGTCGAGAGCTTCAAAATGATATATAATTCGATATATTTTGAGGAGTTTGAATTTTGGATTTTGTTTTGAAATTGAATTTGAGGGTTTGGGAATTAGAATTTGTTTCTGCCATTGGAAAGGAGGAGCCAAAGAGAAATGTACTTACAGAGATAAGAAATAGAAAGACTTTTAGGGTTTATAATTGGCTATTTATAGGCAAGCTGTAACGACGTGGTATTTTCAACCATTCGCATCCGCACATGTCGGACTTGAATTGCTCAAAATATCAAGTTGCTAATTTATATTTGGCAAAACTCAACATATACAGTAATTAAATCAATCACAGAATCACAGACACAGAGTAATATAACAATAAGCAGCGGAATAGATAAATAGTAGTTCATGAAGCTACTATATAAACAACAGAGTTTGGAATAAAATACAACATAATACCTCAAATACAATGAAGTCTCGAATACAAACAGATGACATCTCTGAACAAATCAACTGGATAACTGGAAGCTGAATAGATATAGATGGATCTCCAAGCAAAGCTCTAACTCCAAAGGCGAGTCTCAAATGCTGTGGCACTCAGTCTGACCCGAGCGTAAAGCAAAACACAAAACACTTGAGTCAGGATTAACATTCTTATATCAATAAATCCAACTCAAGTGAAATATCAACTGAAATACAAGTAACTCAAAGGATGTTTGGGATAACCATCCTCTAAGGATCCGTGGAACTATCTACTATGTAGTAATATACGCTATTATAATATGTCTATAGTAAAGTAAACTATTAAAATAGCGTTAAGGCATTACTCATATCCCCCTTAACACATTTTTATATATTCTCATAGTCTATACAGTACCGTAATTCCTCCATAAACTGGAGGGCTACAAGAGGGCACTCCATAGGTATGGTACAAAACAAACTCGTAGAAGGTGCGCTAGGGCATGTGAACACGACACACGAGGATATGCCAGGGTAGATATACCAATTGCACTCCCGGACTGGTGGTAACGCATAACAGCTACTACAGCCCACCTCGGACACACTCCCATATCAAAATCGAGGGGTGGCCACTAAATCAAATCACAAAAGCAATAGAATGGTATCGAAGAAATATGCCCGATAGGAGGAATGATCTCACTTGGCCCGATATAGCTCCTGATTTTAGTCACATCTAAGCTGACTCACGGGAGTCAGGGTCACGTCATACCATATAGAATCGTCGCCAAACCATCCTACTTCATTTCTGCAATCTCCACCACGTACACAGTTGTTAAAGTGTCTTTCGGTATTGGCAGAGAGTATGATAATATCCAATCCCGGTCTCTTTAACAACCAAACGTCATTATAACACCGTGGTCATTTCAAAATATCATATTCATTTCAAAATCATATCAAATTCGATATCATTATTCACTTTAAATAATATTCATTTCCAGAATTGTAACACTTTCAAAAATTATAACCATTTCGAAATCATAACACTTTTGAAATCATAGCACTTTAGAAATCATAACACTTTGGAAATTATAACACTTTGAAATCATAACCCTTTGAAATCATAACACTTTCCACTCAACAGTTTAGACATAGGAAATAGTATATGTAATAAAATAGATTTTTAAAATAAAATAGTTTATATAATAAAATAGTTATAAATCAAAAATAGTTTATATTAAAATAATTAGTATATTAAAATAATTTATATTAAAATAGTGTAAAATGAAATATATTCATAAAGTAAAATAATTTTATATATTAAAATACTTTATATAAAAATAAAAATAGTTTTCTCAAATTTCACAAATCGATTTAGATCAACTTAAATTCCCAAAATTCAACTAAATTTAATGTCAATTCACCAATCTCAATTCAGTTCAAAACCATTTAAAATTTATATCGATTTCAAATACATATATAAACCACAATTTAAACAATTTCAATTTTAATAGATTTCAAAGCTTAATTTCATTTATATTTCAAATTCAACTTTATCATTATTTTATATTAAAAAATTCACTTAGTCAATTCAATATTATTTAAATAAAACCTTAAATTACAATTTATATAAACTAAATATTCCCTTCAATTTATGTACTTGAAATATTCATTTAATCATTTGAAATCAAAAATCAAGTTATAAATCATGTCTATAAGATCTCAAATTTAATAAGTTTCAAATCGGTTGAATTTGAGAAAAATTCAAATAAATTTCAAATAAATTTCCATTTCTCCGTCCAACTCAATTTATTTAAAATTATCATCAAATCTATATTAAAGATATAATATCTTAAAATCGATATTTATAAAAACCACATATATTTGTTTACAAAGCCTTGGAAATCATTTTTCAATATATATATATGTACATATATATATATATACATATATATAGACCAACAGTGCATGTATATAATTTTATATCATATGATCAAGTGAATATATACGGGTATATATCTTTCCAACCCGCAATCCCAAATTCGATTCAATGAAAATCGCTTGGGTTTATCATTTCAACCCATAACGATTTTCTCCTGTTCTACAGATCGTTCGGGTATGTATCATTTCAACCCATAGGGAATTCTATACTAACAGGGAACTTGCAGAGTGAGAACAGTTATGATAATAATATAACATATCAACAACAGAGATATATCATCAATAACAAATTAAAAAAATATAAAACAATAGGATATGGTGTCATATCCCACAGGTGAACAATTTCAGATAATAGCATATTGAAGCAACCCTCCCTAGTCTACAAATTGTTTGAGTGACTCAATTTAGTTTATGCTAAATTCGGGGTTACTTACTTCCAAAACCAACTATTTCCTTTTTTTTATCATTTTATTTATTTCCCAAGATCCAACTTGATCAATATAGAAATATTGATATACTTCTTGTAAAAACTATTTGTATGTACATATAAACATACAAATCATTTTAATTCTAATATCAGAGTTTTTTTTTGAATAAAGAATAACTCAGTTTATTCTAAACAAAATAACTATGTTTTAGCCATAGTAAAAAGGATTGGGAAAAACCCTTTCCCATTTAAATCTTTGTGCAATTAGTTTCAAACTAATTCTTGTTTGTTTGTGTTTACCTCTGTATATTTAATGAAACATGTGAGTTGAGTCATAACACTTAGACTTTTGCAATATGGCTTTTCAGATAGCAAAGCAGAAGGTTGTGCATGCTTCTGTGCACCTGTGTGCACATAAACATGTACAACTGCTATTTACTACACCTTAGTTTGCAGATTGATCAACTTGATTAGGTTGGATCCTTATACTGTCTTGTTATGATTACTATCTCTGCTTATTCATTTAAAACCTCAAACTCATACAAAAATCTGAGTTCATGCTTCCTTTGTTTTTTTTCCTTTTCTACCTATGGGTTTATCCTTACTTCATAATGTTGCAGTTAGTTTGTAAATAGGTTCTAACCTCTAAACAATCTAACACATATGTATACATTACTGGTTCACATATGCTTCAGATTTACTACTGAATTCACTGCTTGACTCATGAAAATTTGCATACTTACAGGTTATGATATAAAGCTAAACACATTTATCTTTTCTACTGAAAGCAGTTTCATCCCATAATAACCTTTTTAGACCATTCATTACATCACCATCAAAATCCAGCACAAATACAATATTATTACAGAAAGTCTTCTAATTAAAAATAAAACATGAAGGACATTCTTCAGCAAACATTCATAGTTCACTGAATCACCAAATTTCTTCTTAGCATCACACATCTGCATCTTATCACTTAGCCTTCTCTTTTCCTGTAGACATCTCATGATCTGCTCCATAATACATATGAAGCACCCATTTGATGCAAGCAACAAACAGGTCAGACTTATGTCTGGTGTGAGTAGAATCACTTGTTAATGCATAAAGACTAATGAAGTATGTTCCATTATTATAGTTTCTGTTCTCAGAGGCTAAATATTTTATTCAAGATAACAAGTCTCCTTCTCATGTTCAAATTTACAAAGTGTTTATCCAGTGGTGTATGTGTAATGACAAGTGTGTATTCTTAGACTAACTTGTCATCAAGAACATTGGTCTAGAAATCCTATCAACCATCATACATACACACAAGTTGGTGCTAACACCCAAAACATGCACAATCATACATAAACATGCACAGACCATATTCATGGTATTGGGCCAAAGTATCAAACCTGAGTCTACATGTTAGGACTCCCATATACTTCTAGCCTATTTACCCTTGCATGTATAATTATTTCATGTTATTCTAAAGTCCAGTATTACATTCATGGTTGCACTGGTGCACACTGCCTAGAACCACTACCTGGTTTCCAGTGCACTATAAGCTATTTGGGCATAAACATGCCATGTGCAAACTCACACCCCAGCCTTGATGCGAGCCAACCACTATGTCATACCCACTTCCCTCATACCCAACCTGATAGAGGTGACCCATATCCTTAGTTTAATCACTAAGTTCTTTCATATGACCCAATATTACATATGCAGTGTCATGCCCAAAACTGTGGTATGTTAACTAATATGTGCTAGCAGTTTTCATACATCCATCAATCATTCACCCATTCATCCATTCAACAATTTAATCAGTCACACTTGTAGATATTTAAAGTCAGTTTCATTCAGAGATATATCTTTAGCTAAGCATAGGTCTGAGCATTTTAGAAAGTGAAATGCCTCTGTGGTTTCCCCAGTAATAAGGTTCTCACAATCAATCCACATATTAAAGTGTGTTTGCTTGTTACTCAACCCTATTTCCAAAGAATACTTACTGATGGATTAGGACTCAACACATGGAAATTCCATTGCACCCCAACCATCTTTTCAGTTGCAAGACATAAGCCAGAGAACCCCTTCCTCTTACTGCCTTGCATCCTACTTCCCTTATTAATCCATGCTTTAACTAAAAATATTTCTCAAATTCATAAACATATAAATAAATCAGTTGTTATTCCTTCAATAAGTTGTCATATATAAACAAGCATAGGTTGAGTGACAACAAAGCAATGAAAGTCACAAAATCTCAGGAACAACAGAAAATTTCTAAACTAAGAAAATGCAAGCAAAACATCAAACATAAATTAAAATAACTAAAGGTTAATGGCTGCCTTTCATAGGTCTTAATGCCTTGCCAAGTGAGGATTTACTCACCATAGTTCTCCTTCCCAAGTCTTGGTTCAGGCCTGCCATTGATTTTCTAAACTGCTGCCTATTTTTTTTCTAATTTTTGTTTCCTGGTTCTAACATGTAACCGTAGGAAATAATGATGTATATAAGGGAGTTACTAGGGTTTTAAGGTTAGTTAAGTAATTTATTTTTATCAGAATTCCCATCACCATTTCTGGTTTTACCCATAGTTCACCCTCTCCACTTTCCTTTTCCCACCATTTCTTTTTTTCCTTGTCTTGGCTACTTTTGGCAAATTTCTCCACATATTATTTGCATGACTGTGGCTCAGACATTATTTGTCTTTTCTAGTTTTAATCATGTATATAAACCTATTTGTATAACCAGCTATATGTGTGTATGAATCAAACATTTTGCACATCATATATATATTCATGCATTTCCTACCTACACAAGCAACTATGATCCTATTTAATCTATGGAAATTAAGACTAAAGTCTGCCTAAGTTATTTATGTATTGTAACTAGGCTAATGTGTACACACTAACAAGTCATGTACTCATTTGTTATTACTGCTATTTTGTATTTATTTATAAGGCCTTTACTCACAAAAGTGCCTTGTTCATGTAGCTGACTAAAACAGTGTGCACATGCACAAGAGCATGCACACTCATACACACACAAGTATTTTCAGAGAAAATGTTTTATTTTAATTAATTGTCTTTCTTTTATAAAATATTCAAAATACATATATACATATATTATATTATATATATATATATATATATATATACTTGCCTAACTATGGGCTGTCACATACACCCCTTCTTTAAGAAATTGTGTCCCACAATTTAACATCTTATTCCTGTGTTAGTCACATATCAACACCATCATAAACACATACTCTTAATTCAACCAAAGCACACATCAAGTAAGCACATTCAACACTGAATACTATGTTTAACTAACTGAATACAAGCATAAATGATAAATTACCTCTAATCTAATTGTCAGTTGCAAATAGTTGAGGGTACTGGACTTTTATCTTGTCCTCAACCTCCCATGTGCAATCATTAGGGTCTAGACTCCACTGCACCTTTACCAGTTTAATAGTTTTGTTCCTCAATTTCTTATCTTATTTAGCTACAATGCCCACTGGCTCCTTCTCGTAAACTAAATCTGGTCTAACTTCTACTGGGTTTTGTGGCTGAATCACTGAAGCTTCATCATGTACACATTTTCTCAATTGTGATACATGAATACATTATGTATTTCACTCATTTCTTCTGGCAACCTCAACCTGTAAGCCATCTTTCCTATTCTTGCTATGATCTCATATGGCCCTATGTATCTCGGGGTTAGCTTCCCTGCCTTATCAAATCTCAACACCTTCCTTATAGGTGAGACCTTCAAATACACAAAATCTCCTACTTCAAATTCAAGTGGTTTCCTTCTTCTATCTGCATATGATTTCATTCTGTCTTGTGCTGCCTTCATTCTCTGTTTGATCAGTGTGATCTTATCATTTGTTTCTTTCACATGATCTAGTCCTAACATCACCCTATCTCCTACCTCTAACCAGCAAGCAGGTGACAAACAAGGCCTCCCATATAGAGCTTCATAGGGAGCCATCCCTATACTACTCTGGTAGCTGTTATTGTAAGCAAATTCTGCTAAATGAAGGTAGTCTTCCCAATTACCACCATGGTCAAGTACACAGGCTCTAAGTAGATCCTCCAAAAATTTATTAACTACTTCTGTCTGGCCATCAGTTTGGGGATGGTAGGCTGTGCTCAAGCACAATTCAACCCCCATTGCCTGTTGAAAACTCTCCAAAACTTTGATGTGAATATGGTGTCTCTGTCACTAATGATAGTGGTAGGAACTCCATGTAGTTTTACGATTTCTTTCATGAAAATTTGTGCCAATTTTGGTGCATTTCTATCACTCTTTACTGGTATGAAGTGTGATGATTTAGTCAACCTATCTACCACCACCCAAATACTATCATTACCTCTCTTTGATCTTGGCAAGCCATCAATGAAATCCATTGATATGCTTTCCCATTTCCACCTTGGAATTTCCAGAGGTTGCAACAGTCCACTGGGTCTTTGGTACTCAGCCTTGACTTGTTGGCAAGTCATGCATCTTGCCACATATTCACCCACACTCCTTTTCGTTCCTTTCCACCAATAACTCCTCTTTAGATCATGATACATTTTAGTACCACCTGGATGTATGGTGTACTTAGACTTGTGATGAACATCCATGATTTTTCTTTGTAGTGCTTCTGTGCCAGGCACACATAGTCTTCCCTTGTATCTCAAAAATCCTTTTTCATCCAATTCAAACTTATCAATATTTGAACCATTCCTTAACAGTTCCTTCTTCTCTCTTAGGAATGCATCCATGTCTTGAGACTGATTCACTTCTTCCACTAAGTCTGATTTTATTGTGATAAGGCTGAGCTTGCCATAGTGCTCCATGTCCTCATCTATCACCATAGTTTGCCCTTCCACACTTTGCACTTCCACATCAGATAGTGCCAATAACATTTTAAACTCCTCTATCATCAATGTAGCCAACTTGGCATGTTGCCTACTCAATGCATCTGCCACTCTATTTGCTTTTCCTGGTGTGTACATAATGTCCAAATCATAGGCAGCAAGGAATTCCACCCACCTATGTTGTCTCATGTTCAAATCTTTTTGAGAAAATAAGTATTTCAAAGCTTTGTGGTCAGTATAAAGCTCAAATTTTGCTCCTAATAGGTAGTGCCTCCAAAGCTTTAATGCATACACCACAGCTGCCAATTCCAAGTCATGTGTTGCATACTTGGTCTCACTTGGTTTCAATTGCCTTGATTCATAGGCTATTACTCTACCATCTTGCATAAGAACAGCCCCTATACCTGACCCACATGCATCAGTGTACACTACCAGATTATCGTTGCCTTCTGGGATTTTCAGCACTGGAGCTTCCATCAGTGCTTTCTTCAATTGGTTGTATGCCCCTTCACACTTCTCAGTCCATAAGAAAGGTTGGTCTTTCCTTGTTAGCTTAGTTAATGGGGTTGCTATTTTAGCAAAGTCTTTTATAAATCTTCTGTAGTATCCAGCCATGCCCATGAATGATCGTATCCCAGTAACATTGCTTGGTCTCTTCCATGCTTGTACTGCCATGACCTTACTAGGATCTACTGAAATTCCTTCTTGAGAAATTATATGGCCTAAGAATTTTATTTCATTCTTCCAGAAGGAACATTTTGCAAACTTGGCTTTAAGGCCTTGTTGCCTTAGTCTACTTAGTACCATGTGCAGATGTTTCTCATGTTCCTCAGCTGATTTAGAGTATACCAATATATCATCGATGAAAATCAGTACAAATTTATCTAAATAATCTCTAAAAATCCTATTCATTAAATCCACAAAATAGGATGGTGCATTGGTCAAACCAAATGGCATTACTAAGTATTCATACAAGCCATACCTAGTATTGAAAGCTGTATACTTGATACTTTCTTCTTCCACTTTCATTTGATGGAAACCAGATGCTAAGTCAAGCCTGGAAAATACCTTAGCACCATTTAATTGATCAAAAAGATCATCAATTCTAGGTAGAGGGTATTTGTTTTTTATGGTGACTGAGTTTTGTTCCCTATAGTCTATGCACATTCTCAAGGAACCATCATGCTTCTTAACAAATACTACTGGTGATCCCCAATTTGAACTACTTGGCCTAATGAAGCCTTTTTGTTCTAATTCTTCTAATTGTTTCTTCAACTCAATCAGTTCCTTAGGACCCATTCTGTTTGGTTTTTTAATGACAGGGCTTGTTCCTGGCTTAAGTCTTATTTGAAATTCTACTGGTCTATTTTGAGGAATGCCATTCACTTCACCAAACACATCAGTGTATTGGTTAACTATGGGTATCTTCTCTAGGCTTGATTCAACTTCACCACTGTTCAAGTTGAACATCCTGCCCATACCCCTATCTTTGGCTGCCTCATACATGACCAAAACTCTTTTGCCATCAAGAAGTTGTAATGAGATTGTGGAATTTTCCAAGTTAATGATAGCACAAAAATCTTTTAACCAATCCATTCCCAGTATAATATCCAACTTAGGGTAATTCAACACATATAATTCTGAAATAAAGGTGTGACCACCCATACATAATTTTACTTGCATGCATTTCATATTTGTAATGCAGGAATTACCTATAGGACTATTGACATGCAATGGCTTATCAACAAAAACAAATGTTAACCCTAGTTTCTGAACTATGTCACATGAAATAAAAGAGTGTGTAGCTCCTGTGTCATAAATAACTGATATGGGTATGCCTTTAATGAATAATATACCTTCCACTTGGCTAGGTGCTTCCATGGTCTTGCCCTTCCCTTCAAGTACAGCCACCCTTGCCATTTCTGGACACTGCCTTTTCATGTGCCTCTCTTTACCACAGTTGTAGCACCTAAGAACAGTTGACTTGGGTGCTTGGCATTTGGTCTTTATATGGCCTTCCTTCCCACAGTTGTAACAGATCACTTTAGGTTTCTTATTGTCAGAGCTTGCCACCTTACTTCCTTCTTTGTTCGTTGCTTCTCCCTTCTTCTTCTCATATGGGTGTGCTCTATTCTTCCCTTTCTTGTTATTCCTGAAATTCTTAAACTTTTCCCTGGCATTGTCATGCTGCTCAAATGACAATGTCAAGTCCATAACTTGATCAAAGGTTCTGTCTTTGTATGGTAACATGGCTCTACTCAATCCAGCATTTAATCCCTGAATGTACCTTGCATTCCTTGAAACTTTATCTGGGATTAGTACTGCCCCATACTTGGACAACCCTTCAAATTTCTGAGTGTATTCAGTGACACTCATAGATCCTTGCCTCAACTTGATAAACTCCTCAAGTAATGAAGCTTTTGCTGAGGCTGGGACAAATCTGGCTTCTAACATTTCTTTGAACTGATTCCATGTGATCTCTTGCTCTTGCCTGCCTGCAATGATCACTTCCCACCAATCCAAAGCAAGGCCTTTTAGTTGTCTTGAAGCTATTTGCCTTCTTCTCTGGTCATTAACCTGCATATCTGCAAAGATCCTCTCCACTGTTCTTAGCCATGTTTGGACACCCATGACATTTTTTGTGCCATCAAAGCTACTGCCTCCTAAGTGTGTATATGTTTTAAGCAATTTGGACAGCTCCTCATGAGGATTATCTACTCTAGGTGCCATCCCATCCCTTAATACTCTAACAAAATCTTGCATGTTAATCATTGGGGGATCAGTGGCCATTCCAGTTGTCTGTTCATCATGATTGTCCTCCCTTTCTCCAACAGCCTGGGGATTGATCCTAACAGCTCTGGGCCTCTATTGACATTTCTAGTATGGTTAGTTCTAATTCCTATTCACTACTTCACTTTTTAAACTAGAAGTGAACTCATTCATACATAATAAGTAAAACACCCAATGCAAACAGTACAAACAATGCACACAGATTCAACCAAGTATTTGTATTGGCTATGTATTTAATAACATAGCTCTGATACCAACTGAAGCAACCCTCCCTAGTCTACAAATTGTTTGAGTGACTCAATTTAGTTTATGCTAAATTCGGGGTTACTTACTTCCAAAACCAACTATTTCCTTTTTTTTATCATTTTATTTATTTCCCAAGATCCAACTTGATCAATATAGAAACATTGATATACTTCTTGTAAAAACTATTTGTATGTACATATAAACATACAAATCATTTTAATTCTAATATCAGAGTTTTTTTTGAATAAAGAATAACTCAGTTTATTCTAAACAAAATAACTATGTTTTAGCCATAGTAAAAAGGATTGGGAAAAACCCTTTCCCATTTAAATCTTTGTGCAATTATTTTCAAACTAATTCTTGTTTGTTTGTTTGTTTGTTTGTGTTTACCTCTGTATATTTAATGAAACATGTGAGTTGAGTCATAACACTTAGACTTTTGCAATATGGCTTTTCAGATAGCAAAGCAGAAGGTTGTGCATGCTTCTGTGCACCTGTGTGCACATAAACATGTACAACTACTATTTACTACACCTTAGTTTGCAGATTGATCAACTTGATTAGGTTGGATCCTTATACTGTCTTGTTATGATTACTATCTCTGCTTATTCATTTAAAACCTCAAACTCATACAAAAATCTGAGTTCATGCTTCCTTTGTTTTTTTTTCCTTTTCTACCTATGGGTTTATCCTTACTTCATAATGTTTAAGTTAGTTTGTAAATAGGTTCTAACCTCTAAACAATCTAACACATATGTATACATTACTGGTTCACATATGCTTCAGATTTACTACTGAATTCACTGCTTGACTCATGAAAATTTGCATACTTACAGGTTATGATATAAAGCTAAACACATTTATCTTTTCTACTGAAAGCAGTTTCATCCCATAATAACCTTTTTAGACCATTCATTACATCACCATCAAAATCCAGCACAAATACAATATTATTACAGAAAGTCTTCTAATTAAAAATAAAACATGAAGGACATTCTTCAGCAAACATTCATAGTTCACTGAATCACCAAATTTCTTCTTAGCATCACACATCTGCATCTTATCACTTAGCCTTCTCTTTTCCTGTAGACATCTCATGATCTGCTCCATAATACATATGAAGCACCCATTTGATGCAAGCAACAAATAGGTCAGACTTATGTCTGGTGTGAGTAGAATCACTTATTAATGCATAAAGACTAATGAAGTATGTTCCATTATTATAGTTTCTGTTCTCAGAGGCTAAATATTTTATTCAAGATAACAAGTCTCCTTCTCATGTTCAAATTTACAAAGTGTTTATCCAGTGGTGTATGTGTAATGACAAGTGTGTATTCTTAGACTAACTTGTCATCAAGAACATTGGTCCAGAAATCCTATCAACCATCATACATACACACAAGTTGGTGCTAACACCCAAAACATGCACAATCATACATAAACATGCACAGACCATATTCATGGTATTGGGCCAAAGTATCAAACCTGAGTCTACATGTTAGGACTCCCATATACTTCTAGCCTATTTACCCTTGCATGTATAATTATTTCATGTTATTCTAAAGTCCAGTATTACATTCATGGTTGCACTGGTGCACACTGCCTAGAACCACTACCTGGTTTCCAGTGCACTATAAGCTATTTGGGCATAAACATGCCATGTGCAAACTCACACCCCAGCCTTGATGCGAGCCAACCACTATGTCATACCCACTTCCCTCATACCCAACCTGATAGAGGTGACCCACATCCTTAGTTTAATCACTAAGTTCTTTCATATGACCCAATATTACATATGCAGTGTCATGCCCAAAACTGTGGTATGTTAACTAATATGTGCTAGCAGTTTTCATACATCCATCAATCATTCACCCATTCATCCATTCAACAATTTAATCAGTCACACTTGTAGATATTTCAAGTCAGTTTCATTCAGAGATATATCTTTAGCTAAGCATAGGTCTGAGCATTTTAGAAAGTGAAATGCCTCTATGGTTTCCCCAGTAATAAGGTTCTCACAATCAATCCACATATTAAAGTGTGTTTGCTTGTTACTCAACCCTATTTCCAAAGAATACTTACTGATGGATTAGGACTCAACACATGGAAATTCCATTGCACCCCAACCATCTTTTCAGTTGCAAGACATAAGCCAGAGAACCCCTTCCTCTTACTGCCTTGCATCCTACTTCCCTTATTAATCCATGCTTTAACTAAAAATATTTCTCAAATTCATAAACATATAAATAAATCAGTTGTTATTCCTTCAATAAGTTGTCATATATAAACAAGCATAGGTTGAGTGACAACAAAGCAATGAAAGTCACAAAATCTCAGGAACAACAGAAAATTTCTAAACTAAGAAAATGCAAGCAAAACATCAAACATAAATTAAAATAACTAAAGGTTAATGGCTGCCTTTCATAGGTCTTAATGCCTTGCCAAGTGAGGATTTACTCACCATAGTTCTCCTTCCCAAGCTTGGTTCAGGCCTGTCATTGATTTTCTAAACTGCTGCCTATTTTTTTTCTAATTTTTGTTTCCTGGTTCTAACATGTAACCGTAGGAAATAATGATGTATATAAGGGAGTTACTAGGGTTTTAAGGTTAGTTAAGTAATTTATTTTTATCAGAATTCCCATCACCATTTCTGGTTTCACCCATAGTTCACCCTCTCCACTTTCCTTTTCCCACCATTTCTTTTTTTCCTTGTCTTGGCTACTTTTGGCAAATTTCTCCACATATTATTTGCATGACTGTGGCTCAGACATTATTTGCCTTTTCTAGTTTTAATCATGTATATAAACCTATTTGTATAACCAGCTATATGTGTGTATGAATCAAAAATTTTGCACATCATATATATATTCATGCATTTCCTACCTACACAAGCAACTATGCTCCTATTTAATCTATGGAAATTAAGACTAAAGTCTGCCTAAGTTATTTATGTATTGTAACTAGGCTAATGTGTACACACTAACAAGTCATGTACTCATTTGTTATTACTGCTATTTTGTATTTATTTATAAGGCCTTTACTCACAAAAGTGCCTTGTTCATGTAGCTGACTAAAACAGTGTGCACATGCACAAGAGCATGCACACTCATACACACACAAGTATTTTCAGAGAAAAAGTTTTATTTTAATTAATTGTCTTTCTTTTATAAAATATTCAAAATACATATATACATATATTATATTTTTTTATATATATATACTTGCCTAACTATGGGCTGTCACACATATCATATATAGCAATTAAAAATTAACAGTTCAATTTAGCAGCATATTTCAATTGTCGTTTCAATTGAAATCAAAATTTATTAAATATAAGAACGTTAATCGTGAGTGATTGCTCACCTTTCGAGGCTAGATAGATTTGACAAAGAATTGAGCTACGAATTCAGGCATGAGTCTTGAAGCACGACAAGATTGAACTCGAATCGACGAACGAAGCTGAAAGCTTGAAATTGATGAAATAAAATCAAACTGGATTTGACGAAGATCAACGGTATAAGTGAACATATATATATGTATAACTATATATATACAAAAATCATATACAACTTATAAATAAAATAAAATAATTAAATACGATATTTTCAAAAATCAATATATATACACATATAAAAACAGCAATTGCAAAATTTAAACTTACCCATATATATATATATATAACTATATAGATTCAATATTTAATTTAAACATATAATAAAATAAAGATCTATACATATCAATTTTTTTTCATAAATTTTGCTTCATACAAAATATATCTGGTATACATAACAAAGTATATATATCTCTTTGTAAAATATACAGGCCGACCCATACATACAAAACAAACATCAAACTATAACTGTATACAAACTGTCACTACATATATATAACTATACACATCTTATATTGATTTATATATACAAGCAGACCTGAGGTTAACTAATATACAACGTAAAAAACTTATATACTTTATAAACATTATATACATTGTATATATATATATATAAACAGTTTTATCTATAAACAAACTCATATACATATAAACACACTTTAATATAGAACATATATATAACAGAATATACAATACTGTATAATACATGTCACGAAAATACTTATATAACTTTACAAATCTATACATAAAACCCAAACATTTCAAATATATGTAAACTACTATATATATACATATTATACAACTCAAATAACTTTATATACTTTCATAGATTATAAACACTATACTTATAACCTTATATACAGCTAACAAAAAGATATATATATACACTAACATATAGTAGATATAATATATATACGTACATACACACGAAAATAACTGGTTGATGTATAACCATATATGCGTATAAAACAAATCTTAAAACAATATAAGTATATAACATATATACTATATAACCTATATATATAAAACATATATTATATATGTAGCTATGTACTGCTTTTTATATTTACAACAAGTACTCAACCAAACATCAACATACAACTATATATATATATATTTGAACAGATTTTATAATTTATAAAAATAAAAATAAAATATAACATATATATACAATAACATCCCTATGCATGCTTTACTCGAACCCAGACCCAAATATACTTTACAAATAATATATATAAACTAATATATACATATTAATATATATACAAACACATATATACCTATTTCAAAGAGAAGAAGAATGCTCGGTTAAGGGAGATGAAGCGGCTAGGAGTCGCGGAAGACTATGGTTGTGCTCGGCAAATTGGAAGGGCAGGCGGCCGTGTTCTTAGGTGGAAGCAAAGCAGGGTGAAGATGGCCAGGAACGTACGACCATGGAGAGGGGAGGGGAGGCTGTGTGGCAGACTTCGGCCTGAGGTTAAGGGCATGCGAAGCACAGGGAAGTGAAGACGGTCTGGGCGAAGTCCAGGTGGATGAGAATGGCTGTGGTGGTCGAGCGACGATAGGGGCAGGCTCGGTTTGCCAGGAGGATGGGAGGGGTAGCGCGTGTGGTGGAGTTTGGCGGAGAAGAGGATGAGCAGTTGAAGGCCGTGACTTCGGCCATGCTATCTCCATTTTCTTTCGAACTTGTTTTCATCATTTTTTTCTCTCTTGGATGCAGCTTAAAGGTGAGGAGGCGGCAGAGAAAGAAAAATGTGAGAAACAGATTTGGGAAGGAAGAATAAAGCTACAAGCAACAAAATAGATTTAAGAAAAGAGAAGAGAGAGAGTGGTTTCAAAAAGTGAACAGCTGGCGGTGAAAAGGCTTGATGGAATTTAAAATATGACTTCTGATGCACGAAGCCAGCAATTAAAGAATTGAAGTGATGGAATGAAAACCGGCAACAGTTGTATTCTTTGAATTTTAAAAGGCTAGAGGCTGATAGCTATTTGATTCACGTGATTCATGATGGACAAAGAAGGGACAGGAAACCAAAAGACTCCGGAAGTTGTACTGGTATGGTTAACCGTTTCGCGGTTTTCACCGAGTACCAAACACCGAAACACAGGGATGAATATACTGTGGAAATCAGCACGACGAAAAAAAAAGGTATATAGATATCAGTGGTATGATTATCCGATCAAAAACCGATATTGGTACCAAAATGCTGCTAATCTTTCGAAAATAAGATAAACGGAGCAATAGCAGTCCATAGTTGAAGAAACGAAATATGACGTCTCGCTCAGAAGATGATTTACAAATTTATTATATAAAAATATCCAGGTTTGAAAAACATTTTATTATCATCAAAAATTTACTGATTTAAATTGAAATAAAACTACATAAGAAATAACATCCATATTATTAATTGAAAATTTACCATTTGCTATGTTTAAATAGACGTATTCCAAATATTAAATTTTTATTTCCAAATTTAAATATTTAAAATTTCACAAAAATTTAGTTAATTACATAAATAAAACCTTTTAAAATTTTACGGGTCGTTACACAAGCCGAGATAGAAAAAATGGACCAGATTGATTGATTGGAACGGTAAACGACCCGAAATCCCATTCTGCCTCCGGAATGAAAATGGGTCATCCCATATATCAAAATAGATGTTTCGTTAAATTTAAAATCAATGGGACTGGTCTCAAGCCCAAATTCCATCGTATGAAGAAGTTACAGTAAAATCAGCTTATTTCAAATCGATTTCAATTGATTTTAATTAAATTGATTTCTAGGTGTTTCGAGCCCGTACGATCAAACAACAAGTCTGATCGCTGCGAAACTTGAAATCCTACAATAATTCACTGTTACGGATTCGATGAAACTGGTTTCGTCGAAATCCGAGTTAGTGGCCAAAATGGCTATTTTTAGTTAATAAAATAAGTTAATAATTAATTAATTAAATCACTTTTTCCGTTTAAATTTTAATAATTTACAACTTCTATCATTTTTGATTTCTTAATCACTTACAATAATTTAAACAAATTTAGATGTCAATTTAAAGTTGATTAATCCATCAATTCCAGTGTTTAATTTCAATTTCATTAAATTTAAAAATTATACATTAAATTTTCAATAATTCCATTTAATTGACCTTTCATCCTTTTATTCAATCCATTATTATCAAATGGATGATGTAACGCCCCACTCCGAGACCCACATTAGTAAAGAGTATTACTAAGTAACACTGTCTGCTAATACGGAGAATAGAGCTGGATAGGAGCGACCATCTATAACCTTGTCTTAATTATATATTGAATACGCCGGCAATTTCCACTTCTTACTCAAGTGGATCGACATCTCCAATAAATACTTAATACAAAGCCATAGGTGGCTGAAGGATCTATTAGAATAAAATATAACAACTCAAATGTAATACACATCACAGAACAGTAGATCATCACATACATTTTTCACATATACAGATACATCACAGAGTTTACAAAATGATACATGTCAAGTGGTAAAGAAAATCACAATGTACAGGCGAGTCAATAGAATACATATTAGAGTTACAAACAAAAAGGACTACACAAAAAAGCTATAACAAAAAGGAGCTAGCGGAATAGTCCATGCGGAAGCAAAATAGGCTAAGTCCAATGTACCTAACCTGAAACATCTCGGTTAAACCCGGGTCAATCTAGCTAAACAAATCAGTTAGATAAAGTAAATGATAATGAACATACAAGATCATAAGTACCACAATTATCTCCAAAAGAGATAACCAAATCATCTAACATAAGATGAATCATAACAAGCCTCATATCATCGGCAACTCAAATAAACAAAGGATACCATATCCCAAAACAAGCCAAAAGGCAAATAACAAATACCAATAAAGGTAACACAAGTTTTCACAAGGTAGTCGCTATATATCGTGTGGTTCAAAGAACCTACCCCAAAAGGCGATACACTAGGGAAATATAATTGTCAAAGAAACAAAAGATGCTCGAGCCCAGTACTATATAACAAGGATCCATACGCCCGAAGGCAACAAACCCCGAAGGCTCAAGCCCGAAGGCAACAAACCCCGAAGGCAATGCCAAAAGGCAGTGCCCGAAGCAACAAACCCCAAAGGCAACAAACCCCGAAGGCAACGCCCGAAGGCAACAAACCGTAGTGGCGGTACTGGACACCACTATCCGGCGGAATGTGTCACAACTCTTAGAAAGGAACCCGGAAAATGTTAACGTGAGTCCCATACCCCACGTTCGCACTAAATGGTTTACTAACCGTTATTCAATTTCACACTCAAAGCAGTACAAAGTTCACCTCATCTCATCGGTAAACCAGACCCAAAGGTCAAAACGGTCAAACGAAAAGATTAGGAATTAACTGAAAAGATAAACACACATGTTCATAGCACGCGTTTTATTTAATCATTTAATTATCCTCCCTCTTCGCTCGAAGTGCAAAATTGTGTGTGTGTTTTAAATAGAAATTATAAGTTGGAACGAGCTTTTAATACAATTTAAAAAGATCACTTTATAAAACCCGTGTACGAAATCAAAAAGGAATTATCAAAGTCAAATATGCAATAACAACTAATTGGAATCGACACGAATCGATTAAAATTGGAAACGAAGCAAAATAGGCAAATTGGGCTGAGACAAGCAGGTTCAGACGTCTGAATTGTATATTTCAGACGTCTGAAACTGGAGTTCAGGCAATACTTTACCCAGGCCAAAGATGGCCAAATCATATCAGAAGCAATCGGATGAGTGATGATAGCTAGTGGTTTACGCCAAACGACTACCCAACCTTAGAGACTCACCAATACACTCCGACCAACATGCCCAAACAACCATATAAGAATTTTCATAGATTTTGACTTCAAACGCCAAAAATTGGAATATTCATTAAACCAATTCAATTCAAGAACAAATGGACAAGGAATATATGTTAGGAATTGCTACCTAACACTATCAAAGATATAGATGTAGATGTGAGTTCAAAAACTCACCTTTTAAACCCAAACACAAATGATAATCTCTAGAACAAGCAATAGGTTAATCTCTCTTCAACAATACCTCAAGAACTTCAATCTATAATCAAAGATGAAGTTTCTCTAAATTAAGATATTAGGAATTTCTGAGAATTTGAAGAGGGATTGAGATGGAGAAGATGAATAGAAGGCTTACCTAAGCTTCTCTTGGATTTTGGACTTGAATTTGAGTTTGCAAAGGAAACTAGGGTTTGGAATTTCTATTTTCCATTCACTTCCCCCATTTTCAGTTGAGATTGAGTTTTTATGAAATGAGTTTAGTGAATGGAGAGGAGAGGGGGCTGAGTTAGGTTATAGGATGAGTTGGGTGAAACCCAAACCCAAAAGCCCAAGTAGAAAATAGCAAAATTCAACTTCCTCCAAACATGTCGAAGCTTATACTCAAAAAAGTCGCAAACAACATTTTGAACTCAATGGAAATGGTCTCGAGTCCAAATTGTTGATTCTCAACTTCATTCTTGATTCAGACGTCTGAAATTTCCAAACTAGACGTTTGAATCTGGAAAAATATGAGTTCTCAAACTTCATTCAGACGTCTGAAATGAATGATTCAAACGTCTGAATTTGGAAAAATAGATGTTGTCAAGAACAATATTCAGACGTCTGAATCATCCATTTCAGACGTTTGAAAATGGCAATTTTGGCCTATTTCCTCTCTGGTTTGATTCGAACAATTTCAGACGTCTGAATGAATGTGAGACAGTTTTTTTCTATATTTTCCAAATAGACACCTCCGTATCACGATCTACAGAGACTTTTCACTAATTCGACTGTTCTTTGACGAATAGTGACTTTTTCGGACTTAAATCCGACTAACGATACTATATTTAAATTAAAAATTTAAATATACGAATCGTAAAATATGCGGGTTGTTACAGACTCCCCTCCTTAAAGAAATTGCGTCCTCGCAATACTTAAGAAGAAAATAGAGAGTAACAACCATAAAAGCATATCAACACAAAAGAAAATTTGAAATAAGAAGTTCACCATAAAGAGCACGAAAGAGAAAGTCCAGATGTGTTTGCTCGATGAACTCTCAAGATTCCCAAGAGAAATCCTTAGGATTTGAGGACCATTGAACTTTCACAAGAAGAACATCTTTATTTCGAAGGCGTTCAACCTCCGAAGCAACGATACAAATAGAATGTTGCTCATAAGTCAAATTTGGTGAAACTTCAATTTCTACAATAATACCGGGCTCAAGAACAGAATTAGAATCCCTAAGGTATTTTTTGTAGTTGAGAGACGTGGAAAACGTCACGAATAGCAGAAAATTGAGCCACTGATAAAAAGCGATAAGCCACGGAACAAATACGTTCGATGATGGGAAAGGGACCAACATATTGAGGTGCTAACTTTCCCGATCGATTGAAACGCACAACACCCATCATAGGTGAAACACAAATAAAATATGGACCTAAAACCAGCTTCTCATAGGCTTTAAGCCAACACAAAGAAAATCGACATGCCCTTCCGTAGAGTACCTCGAAAGGTGCCATACCAATACAAGATTGGAAGCTAACCATAAGAAGAAAACTCAACAAGAGACATATGATCTTCCCAACTTCCACCAAAAACAAGAACACATGCACGAAAGAGATCTTCAAGAGTTTGATCCACATGCTCTATTTGTCCATCGGATAGGACGATAAGCGGTGCTAAAAATTAAGCTTTGTTCCCAAAGCTTTTGAAGACCCTACAAAAATCCACGAGTAAAATAATGGATCACGATTGCTAACAATAGAAGTAGGAACTCCATGCAATATAACAGGACACGGAGTTCAGCCAAAAGAGGTATAGTCAAAAAGAGAAGGACGAGCCTCAAGGCTACACAAAACGAGAGATGAACATGAATCAGATTCATGATCTCGATTCTCACAAGTGGATAAAGTCTCGAGATCACTCCATTCGGATATCAACAAAGAAACATCTGCTTGTTGCATACGATTGAGGGCATCGGCAACTCGATTGCCCTTTCCGGAAGTATAAAAATAACAGGATCATAAGATGCAAAGAACTCGAGCCAACGTTGTTGACACAAATTAAGTTCCTTTTGAGAAAATAGATGCTTCAAAGATTTATGATCAGGGTAGAGAACAATTTCTCTCCCAAAAGATAATGACACCAAATTCTAAGAGCGAAAACAATAGCCACGAGCCATAGATCATGAATGGCATGCTAGTCTCAACAAGCTTTAATTATCAAGAAGCAAATGCGATAACACATTCCCTTTGCAAGAGAATGCCACCAAAACCAATACGACTAGTATTGGTACAAACAATAAAGTCTTGGTTCCCTTCGGAAACCGCAAGAATAAAAACATTGGAAAAGAGTTCCTTTAATCGATTCTTTTTCCCGAAAACTAAGACTTTCAAAATTATAATTAACTTTATACATATATATCTTTTTAGAAAAATTAACTTTTTACAAGAATTTACTGAGTTTGACTGTCTCATCATAGCGTTTAGGAGATTCCTATCGATAACGTTGATCAAGCGCATCGACCAGAATTCTTAAAGCACTCAATGGGCAAAACAACACAAAATCATCTCCTATATGATAAACAAGTCTCTAGAAAAAGATTTACAAATATTCTTTGCTCGTTTTAAGAACAAAACCCAATCATACTTACAAATATCTTATTAAAAAGATTTGCAAATCTTTGGATTGTTGTTTTCATCCATAATCAATAAATATATGAATAATAATCGAGATATTCGTAGAATACTCGATTCACAAAATGGATGAAATAAGGTAGAAGGCTCGTCATACCGAATGACATAACGAACCACTCATAAGAATCATAACGAGTGCAGAATGCGGTAAGTGGAATGCTACCCTCCGCAACTCGTAGCTGATGAAAGTCGGTGGCAAGGTCGAGCTGAAAAGACCTTAGCAACACACAATAGATTGCTTAGGTGATAATCCTAAGACACATCTCAAAAATACCGGAAAATTCACAAACTACTTGAATGAGGAAGCCTAAGTAACGCATATAAGCAAATCGGCTCGAAAAGAATACTCGCAAAAATAATCTCGACATTTTTACAAAGCAAACTGAGTGTTGCGGATCCACCAACCGGATTCGCAATTCTCAGTGAAGTCATCAAGCCCAAAAATATTTAAAGAAAAAGTATCAACTAAATTCTTTTGATACAAAAGAGTGGGACGCACTCGTATCAAAAGAAACCAAATAGAAAGATCACGAAATAAAATAATGTCATCAAGGATAGGAGGAGAATTACCTCTGGGCTGAGAGGAACCTCCAGAAGCCTTAGCAACATAAAGCTTGCCAGACTTGGCACTAGCAGGAGCAGTAGGGCAGGTGGAAATATGATGACCTTCCTTCTTGCAATAACGGCAGCAGAGAGGCTTAGGACAATCTCGGATCATATGATCAGGAGAACCACAATTGAAACACTTCCGAATGGAAGGTGTTCCAGCAGATTGAGAGTTAGAACCAGATTCAACAGGCTTTTTCTTCTTGGAAGGGAGAAATTTCTGCTTCCCTTTTTTGTTGGGATTAGGACTTTTGAACTTAATATGCCTCTTCCCGTTGATGTTGAACTTTTGTTTGGCATCCACAACTTCAACATCATTATCTTTATCGGCCTCTTCAAGTCGAAGAGCGATATCTACTAACTGGTCGAAAGGCACTTCTAATTTCAGAGGTAAAACCTTTTTGGGGTTCTTACCTAAAGCACAGATAAACCTTTGATTCTTTACAAGATCCAAAAGTTGTTGAGCAGTCATAAATACGCCATCCAGAGAAGGACTACTGGATTGACCGGCGTTGGGACTGCCAGATCTAACCATCTCTTCTTCTTTAAGAAAGAAAGAAAAAGACAGAAGAGGAAAAAGGTTATTCTCAAAATGAATATCAAACAAACATGATTGATAAAACAAGGCATCATAAAAAGAAAATAGGATAGAACGGTACGAAGACTCGAAAATTCCTATGGCACGATGATTCAAAGATTTGTAACATTCGTACTACACTTTGATGTACCGTAATATGTGTCTCTATTCTATGTTTATCATATTTTGTTCTGAACTCAGCTCCGATACCAAGTTGTAAAGCCCCACTCCGAGACCCACATTAGCAAAGAGTATTGCTAAGTAACACCGTCTGCTAATACGGAGAATATAGCTGGATATAAGCGACCATCTATAACCTTATCTTAATTATCTATTGAATACGCCAACAATTTCCACTTCTTACTCAAGTGGATCGATATCTCCAATAAATACTTAATACAAAGCTATAGGAGGCTGAAGGATCTATCAGAATAAAATATAACAACTCAAATGTAATACACATCACAGAACAGTAGATCATCACATACATTTTCACATATACAGATACATCATAGAGTTTACAAAATGATACATGTCAAGTGGTAAAGCAAACCACAATGTACAGGCGAGTCAATAGAATACATATCAGAGTTACAAACAAACAAGACTACACAAAAAAGCTATAACAAAAAGGAGCTAGCGGAATAGTCCATACGGAAGCAAAATAGGCTATGTCCAATGTACCTAACTTGAAACATCTCGGTCTGACCCGAGTATAAAATACCCGGGTCAGTCTAGCTAAACAAATTGGTTAGATAAACTAAATGATAATGAACATACAAGATCATAAGTACCACAATTATCTCCAAAAGAGATAACCAAATCATCTAACATAAGATGAATCATAACAAGCCTCATATCATCGGCAACTCAAATAAACAAAGGATACCATATCCCAAAACAAGCCAAAAGGCAAATAACAAATACCAATAAAGGTAACACAAGTTTCCACAAGGTAATCGCTATATATCGTGTGATTCAAAGAACCTACCCTGAAAGGCGATACACTAGGGAAATATAATTGTCAAAGAAACAAAAGATGCTCGAGCCCAGTACTGTATAACAAGGATCCATATGCCCGAAGGCAACACACCCCGAAGGCTCAAGCCCGAAGGCAACAAACCCTGAAGGCAACGCCCGAAGGCAACAAACCGTAGTGGCAGTACTGGACACCACTGTCTGGCGGAATGTGTCACAACTCTCAGAAAGGAACTCGGAAAATGTTAACGTGAGTCCCATACCCCACGTTCGCACTAAACGGTTTACTAACCATTAGTCAATTTCACACTCAAAGCAGTACAAATTTCACCTTATCTCATCGATAAACCAGACCCAAAGGTCAAAACGGTCAAACGAATAGATTAGGAATTAACTGAAAAGATAAACACACGTGTTCATAGCACGTATTTTATTTAATCATTTAATTCTCCTCCCTCTTCGCTCGAAGTGCAAAATTGTGTGTGTGTTTTAAATAGAAATTATAAGTTAGAACGAGCTTTTAATACAATTTAAAAAGATCACTTTATAAAACCCGTGTACGAAATCAAAAAGGAATTATCAAAGTCAAATATGCAATAACAACTATTTGGAATCGACACGAATCGATTAAAATTGGAAACCAAGCAAAATAGGCAAATTGGGCTGAGACAAGCAGGTTCAGACGTCTGAATTGTATATTTCAAACGTCTGAAACTAGAGTTCGGGCAATACTTTGCCTAGGCCAAAGATGGCCAAATCATATTGGAAGCAATCGGATGAGTGATGATAGCTAGGGGTTTACGCCAAACGACTACCCAACCTTAGAGACTCACCAATACACTCCGACCAACATGCCCAAACAACCATATAAGAATTTTCATAGATTTTGACTTCAAACGCCAAAAATTGGAATATTCATTAAACCAATTCAATTCAAGAAAAAATGGACAAGGAATATATGTTAGGAATTACTACCTAACACTATCAAAGATATTGATGTAGATGTGAGTTCAAAAACTCACCTTCTAAACCCAAACACAAATGATAAGCTCTAGAACAAGCAATAGGTTAATCTCTCTTCAACAATACCTCAAGAACTTCAGTCTATAATCAAAGATGAAGTTTATCTAAATTAAGATATTAGGAATTTCTGAGAATTTGAAGAGGGGTTGAGATGGAGAAGATGAATAGAAGGCCTACCTAAGCTTCTCTTGGATTTTGGAATTGAATTTGAGTTTGCAAAGGAAACTAGGGTTTGGAATTTCTATTTTCCATTCTCTTCCCCCATTTTCAGTTGAGCTTGAGTTTTTATGAAATGAGTTTAGTGAATGGAGAGGAGAGGGGGCTGAGTTAGGTTATAGGATGAGTTGGGTGAAACCCAAACCCAAAAGCCCAAGTAGAAAATAGAAAAAATCAACTTCCTCCAAACATGTCGAAGTTTATACTCAAAAAAGTCACAAACAACATTTTGAATTCAATGGAAATGGTCTCAAGTCCAAATTGTTGATTCTCAACTTCATTCTTGATTCAGACGTCTGAAATTTCCAAACCAGACGTCTGAATCTGAAAAAATATGAGTTCTCAAACTTCATTCAGACGTCTGAAATGAACGATTCAGACGTCTAAATCTAGAAAAACACATGTTGTCAAGAACAATATTCAGACGTCTGAATCATCCATTTCAGACGTCTGAAAATGGCAATTTTGGCCTATTTCCTCTTTGGTTTGATTCGAACAATTTCAGACGTCTGAATGAAGCATTTCAGACGTCTGAATTCCTGTGAGACAGTTTTTATCTATTTTTTCCAAATAGACACCTCTGTATCACGATCTATAAAGACTTTTCACTAATTCGACTGTTCTTTGATGAATAGCGACTTTTTCGGACTTAAATCCGACTAACGATGCTATATTTAAATTAAACATTTAAATATACGAATCGTAAAATATGCGGATTGTTACAGATGAAATTAACATTAGTTCGAGATCTATTACATTAATATTCTCAAATTTCATCTTAATCTCCACTAACATAATATTTAAATATTTAATTCCATTTATTTGCAATTAATCCAATTATTATAATTTAAATTTCAATAAATTGATAAATCTTGATTTCCATTCTTTTTATTCAACCAATTGTCATATTATGAATAAAATTAACATTATTTCCGAATATTAATTTAATTTACATTAACATAATATTAAATTATAATTATTGTAATTGATTTCCAATTTAAACTAACCGGCTAAATAAATAGGTAACATACAATAATTGTTACTGTTAGCTTTTATTTACTCTATAAGTTTATTACTTTCAAACAAAGGTTAAAAATACTTACATAACACCAATTTTATTCAATTACCATTTAAAATGCATTATTTCATTGGTTAATTCAATATTTCCCGTTGGTTTCCTCATATTCAATTTATAGCCAAGTATAACTTATATATATTATTTCAATTAATTGGAATTCATTCAATTTATTAATAGTTAACTTAAATTGACATTGTTACCGTTCATTCTAGATATTGTTTCATTCATAACTCACAATTTTAATTTATTTCAACACTAAATTTCAAAACTTAACTAAATTAACAATTTTTAATTATCGAAAATTACGGGTCGTTGCACTCTCCTCCACTCAAAACTTTTCGTCCCTGAAAAGGAAAAGAAGGGAAAAGAAGAAATTAAGAAAATCAATATCTTATTCAAAATATTAAATTTAT
Source organism: Allium fistulosum (assembly GCA_030737815.1). Lineage (NCBI taxonomy): Eukaryota > Viridiplantae > Streptophyta > Magnoliopsida > Asparagales > Amaryllidaceae > Allium > Allium fistulosum. The sequence continues at coordinate 521,058,748 of CM060906.1, forward strand.
AACAAATAAATTTACAAAATTAATTAATTAAAATAAAATATATCAATTTATAACCATTAAATCCTTTTATACTCAAATAAACAAAAGTTTGGAAAAACATTTCTAAAAATTTTCTAAGTCCAAAATTTTTAGAAAATTCGGTAGAGTCTCCTTTGTACGGAGAGGCTAGGGAGAAATAACAATATCAAAATATAACAATATCTCATATATTTTCCAAAATAATAAATCCCAACAGGGGAAAAATAATATAATATCACTAGGAAACCGTAATCCGAGAACATACTTATTTGTTGGGCAAATAACGCTTATTTTTATGAAACCAAAAGCAGTAGCAATTGCTTCCATAACCTGTATTTCACTTATATAATCCAAAGAGGTTAATAATTACATAAAATGAAATGTTTAACATTGTTTCAACCACTAACAAACAAATCAATATAAAACAACAATCACTTGTAACTACAGCATGCAATCATCATATGAAATCAATACAAATCAATTATCCATCCATATCAACCAAAACAAATAGTTTGTTCGGGTTAAGACACTTTTAATCACATAGAATGACAAATAACTACTAAGTATACCATTTACTCAATAGTCTTAGATAAACTCAATAGATTATTCATACATCTTAAACAATTAGAAGTATCATATCCCAAACAACCCATAAACCAAAACAAACAATAATTTACAACGCACCTGAGTTATTCTTATTAAATTTCTTTCACAGCATTTACAGTTTTTTTTCATTCATACAGGGATTATTTCTTTAACTTACATTTATCTCTTACAAGATTTTATTCCCATTCATTCATTCAGTGTTTATTTCATTTATTTTTCCTTTATTACTTACAAAAATTCATTTTCATTTATTCATATCATGTCAATTTCTTTTATTGCATTACATTCATTTTATTATTTACTTTAATTATAAATAGTTTCAATATTAACTTAAGTTCAAAATCCTTTACTTACATTACTCATTTTTTATTTCATTTAATTAGTAGCATTACAATTTTAACTCAAGTTTATAACTATTTTCATATCAAATTTCTTTTTTTTATAAAAGTAAATTTCATTGAACACTTCCATTACATAAGTTTTACTTGCAAAAATTTCCATTGCATATTCTTTTAACATTTCAACTTTTTATAATTGGTAAGTTATATATATATATATGTCTTTAAGAATGCAATTGAAAGTTACACAAGTTTGACTTACTTATTTTAATTAACTTAAGGTTCAATAATTATAATTTCTTATTTTCATATTCTTTTCGTTTACAAAAATTCCTTGTATATTTCAGTTATAACTTAGCATATAATTTCTTATTTTCATTTAGAAGTTTCAATTATTAAATAGTTAAAAATTTTAATTCCATTTCAGTAATTGAAATCTCTGGTTCATAGAAATTTAAGAACTAAATGTCGGGTTCCATTTTAAATCATTTAAAATAATATATACACACACACACATATATATATATACTCATAACTTTTATATCCAATCATATTTAAACTTTAAAATTTTTATTTGTTGATCAAAGTAGATCTATAGTAAAACCACTACAATGGCCTTCCCATATTGAAACTCGAAAATGAACGTCGATGATGCGTGCACTCATCATCGAAATTATTTTCCAGCGATAGAGAGGGGAGTACAAACTTATTTCTTTCCAAAATTTCATTAAAACAATTATTTCAAATTATATTGAAATATTTACATCAGAAAATACTTCCAAATAATATTATTATTATATCCCAAAATCATTCGAAAGAAATTTTCAAAAACTCCGGAACTTAGGTTATAAATTTCCAATTTTCATTTATTTTTATAATTTTATTTTACAACCAATATTTATAATTTTCACTACCTAACAACCAACATATTACAACCAAATATGTATCATTTTTAAAATCTAGTATTTTATATATACAAAATATATAGTAGGCAAAATTATTTCATTCACCTTCATTTCAAAACAATATTATGTCTGTGAGTCCTATTAAGCATTTAGAAATCTCTATCGATGTCATATCGTCCTATGTACCGACCAGAATTTATAAATACAAAACGGAACAAATTAACATAATATAAAACATTTTATAACACTAACAAATACACTCTCTCATATATATACTCTTAGCGACTCATCATAGGGTATTACTACCCTATTTAATATGAGTCAGACCCCACAAAGCTAAGGTTATCGCTAAATCAAAGCTCTGATACCAACTGTAACATCCCGCCTTTTTGTACATTTTAAGCAGAGACACATGCCGACTCAAACCATACAGAAGGGCAGATTGTTATTGGGGTGAATAAGAAAACGCAAAGAAAGAAAATAACAAAATCTCGCAGCGGAATGAAAAAATATAATAATCAAATAACAGTTCATGAAGCTGTATACAAAACATTTGATTATACTTATACAATACAAAAATCAGAGTTACACATATCAAAGATAAACAAATAATGCAGCAGAACAGTATGAATACAGTGGAATAAATATAGTAAATAATAGTAGTACAAATCTTCATCTACGTCCTCTAGAAATAAGGTCTTCAACTCCTGAAATGCTCAGGCTGACCCAAGCGAATTGAAAAGACAAAACACTCGAGTATGAACTAAAATATCTTATGTAAGTTAAATAAACGGTAAATAAATATGAGTGTAAATGGCGTTGGAGATGTTTACGGGGTTTGACATCTCATATCCTGTGTCTAACGTGAGTGCAGTAACTTAAGAGATGTTCGGGATTCACATCTCCTAAGGATTCGTTAAACTATCTACTATGTAGTACAATACGCTATTATAATATGTCTACAGTAAGATAAACTATTAAAATAGCGTTAAGGCGTTACATTTTCCACCTTAACACATTTTTATAATGCCAATAGTCTATACATTACTGTAACTCCCCGTAAACTGAGGCCGCCAGAGGATACCCCATAGGTACGACATAAAACAAACTTGTAGAAGGCGCGCTAGGGTAGGTGACACGACACAACTAGGCAATGCCAGGGTAGATATACCAATTACACTTCTGGACCGGTGGTAACGCATATCAGCTACTACCGCCCATCTCGGAACACACTCCCAAATCAAAAATCGAGGGTGGCCACCAAATAATCACAAAGTCAAAATATAATATCGAAGGAATGTGCCCGATCGGAGGAATGACCTCACTTAGCCTATCAATTGCTCTTGTTTTAGCCAACTTATGCTAACTCACGAGAGTTAGGTCCACGTATGTATACCTTTAGGATCGTCGCCACCATCCTACTTCATTCTGGAATCTCCACCGCGTACATAGTTGTCAAAGTGGTTTTCGGTATTGGCAGAGAGTATGACAATATCCGATCCCGGTCTCTTTAACAACCAATCGCTTATTACACACCGGATGGTTCTTTTACATTTCCAAAATCATTTCATAATTGATATCAAAATATCATATTCAATTCAAATCATATCATTTTCGAAATAATTACTTACTTTCGAAATCATATTCACCTTTGAAATCATATCACATTTGAAATCATAGTTCGAAATTATATTTCCTTTCAAAAGTCATATTTCCCAAATAGGCTAAACTCTCATTTCAAAATTATCATATTAAACCAAATATGCTATTTAGATCCCAACTTAGGTTATAATATCGCTTAACCACATTTACTTTAAAATTCGAGAATTTGAATATAAACCCATCCATTTTACTTAGTTTGGAATTTAGAAGAAAATAGTTTAAATAGTTATAAATAGTTAATGTAGATTTAAAATAGATTAAATATAATTAAATAGATTAAATAGCTTTAAAATAGATTAATTAGATTTTAAAATAAGTTAAAACAAATTAATTAGTTTAAATAAATTAAATGGTTTAAAATAGGTTAAAATGATTTAATATAATTAATACAGGTTAAAATAGTTTAATACTTTGAAATCTTAATAATTAGAAATTTTGGAATAATATATTTTTAAAACAGTTTATATAAAACATGAATTTGGAATTTATATCAAATTAAACTATTCATTTCATTTCAACGCATTTGGATTCAATTTCCAAGTCAACAAACCAAATTCCAAACCTTCCAATTTAACATTTCAATAAACTATTGAATTTCATACCATTTCAATCCATGTACAAATATCAATTCGGATTACTCCAATTACAAAATATTCCAAAGTTAAATTCAAACTACTTCAATAACTTAATTTCGATAGAATTTCGTTTATACTTAAAAGTTTAACTTTAACTTCCAATTTAATTTCTTAAAGCAATTCCCTTTAAACCAATTCACATTTCAACACAAAACTTGATTTTCTAATAATAATTCAATTCATATAAATCAAATTTTATTTCAAAATATCATTTAATTAAATTCGAAAATTAAGGATTTTAAAATCATTTAATTTAACCAATCCGGTGTCCGTATATAATTCTCTACCCTAGGGTCAAGTGATACGGTTATTTATCATTTCAATCCACAATTTAAAATTTTACAGTTATATATCATTTCAAACCGCAATCCCGAATTAGTAATAAAATCCATAAAATCGCTCGAGTCTATCATTTCAACCCATAACGATTTTTCCTTAAATCTATAGATCATTCGGGTATGTATCATTTCAACCCATAGTGAACTTGCAGTTTATAATACGATATAAAATACAACATCCATTCATCCAATATCAACAATCAACATCCATTACAAACATCATCCAAATCAATCAATAAATATCAATATAGAACTGATAACCAATAACAGGTATTTAACAGGCAATTATATTCAATAATAAATTAAATAACGATTTAATTCAAATAATTCAAATTAACTGAGATGATGATTTAAAATATACCTAATAGTCATCAATAAATTTCTAATCACATCATAAATTTAATTTATCAAACATAAGAAAATTTAGAAGTTGTGAGTGGGTTAAAACACTCACCTTTGAATTTAAATCAAATTTAAATTCAAATAAAGGCCCAAATTCAAACGATCTCAGAATTTGTCCAAACCAAGGTCAGAGTGTCTGGAATTTCAGTACGATCCTAGCAGAGAAAACCGCATGTGAAACGAACCTCGTATGCAAAAGTTATTAAGATTTGACCATTATACAATTCAAATTAAAACAAATAAATAAAAGAATATATAATAAAGAACGTACTTGCTACGTCATCTCGAGAAGCCTCCCTCTTCACGCAGATTATTGTTCACACCAAACCCTAGCCCAGCATTCAAACCTGAGCCGCCACCTATCGTGCAAAATTCCGATCACCTCAGTCGATTCCAACATGATCTACGACCACCGTTGAATTTCCCACTTCCAGCCGACCTCACGGCGAACTCGCGGCCACCAGCGTCATAGGCGAAGTCATTCGCCACCGCCTATGTTCAAAGCCAATTTTAGGAGAATCCAGAACGAACTACGACGAACGACGACTACCCCATGCCCTGCTCGAACCACCTTCGCAACGGCACTACCCGATCGTCGATCGGATGCAGATCCACCGTTGGATCGTCAAAAATCCAATATGAACGACCACGGTTCATTCTTGATTTTGGGAAAAACAATGATCTAAATCAAAAAATGAATAGCAGATCTAAGTTGCGCTCGTCGAGAGCTTCAAAATGATATATAATTCGATATATTTTGAGGAGTTTGAATTTTTGATTTAGTTTTGAAATTGAACATGAGGGTTTGGGAATTAGAATTTGTTTCTGCCATTGGAAAGGAGGAGCCACGGAGAAATGTACATACAGAGATAAGAAATAGAAAGACTTCTAGGGTTTATAATTGGCTATTTATAAGCAAGCTAAGATAGAAAAGAATGGACCAAATTGATTTGATTGGAACGATAAACGACCCGAGAGCCCGTTCTGCCTTCGAAACGAAAATGGGTCATCCCATATATCAAAATAGATGTGTTCGATAAATTTAAAATCAATGGAACTAGTCTCAAGCCCAAATTCCATTGTATGAAGAAGTTACAGTAAAATTAGCTTATTTCAAATTGATTTCAATTGATTTTAATTAAATTGATTTCTAGGCGTTTTGAGCCCGTACGATCAAACGACAAGTCCGATCGCTGCGAAACTTGAAATCTTACAATAATTCACTGTTACGGATCCGATGAAACTTGTTTCGTCGAAGTCCGAGTCAGTGGCCAAAATGGCTATTTTCAGTTAATTAAATAAATTAATAATTAATTAATTAAATCACTTTTTCCGTTTAAATTTTAATAATTTACAACTTCTATCATTTTTTATTTCCTAATCACTTACAATAATTTAAACAAATTTAGATGTCAATTTAAAGTTAATTAATCCATCAATTCCGGTGTTTAATTTCAATTTCATTAAATTCAGAAATTATAAATTAAATTTTCAATAATCCCATTTAATTGACCTTTCATCATATTATTCAAACCATTATTATCAAATGGATGAAATTAACATTGGTTCATGATCTATGACATTAATATTCTCAAATTTCATCTTAATCTCCATTAACGTAATATTTAAATATTTAATTCCATTTATTTGCAATTAATCCAATTATTATAATTTAAATTTCAATAAATTGATAAATCTTGATTTCCATTATTTTTATTCAACCAATTGTCATATTATGAATAAAATTAACATTATTTCCAAATATTAATTTAATTTACATTAACATAATATTAAATTATAATTATTGTAATTGATTTCAAATTTAAACTAACAGGCTAAATAAATAGGTAACATATAATAATTGTTACCATTAGCTTTTATTTACTCTATAAGTTTATTACTTTCAAACAAAGGTTATAAATACTTACATAACACCAATTTTATTTAATTACCATTTAATATGTATTATTTCATTGGTTAATTCAATATTTCCAGTTGGTTTCCTCATATTCAATTTATAGCCAAGTATAACTTACATATATTATTTCAATTAATTGGAATTCATTCAATTTATTAATAATTAACTTAAATTGACATTGTTACCGTTCATTCTAGATATTGTTTCATTCATAACTCACAATTTTATTTATTCATTTCAACATTAAATTGCAAAACTTAACTAAATTAACAATTTTAATTATCGGAAATTACGGGTCGTTGCAAGAAAAGAAGATGGTTTTCTATGTAGATGACACATTCTTAATGCACCATCAACTTCTGTCTACAATGCATATCAAAACCTAGAAACAACAAAAGAACTTTGGACAATACTAGAAAGCAAATATCGCATATCAAGGAAAAGTAATAAGAAATTCCTTATATGCAACTTTATGGATTTCAAAATGATTGATAATAAGTCTGTTATTGGACAAGTAGGTGAAATTTTATATATAATAAATCAACTTAGAGGTGCCAAGGCTGAACTCCATGAATCATTTATAGTTGGAGTCATAATGTCCAGATTTCCACATTCTTGAAATGATTATAAGGAAAAAATTAAAGCATGCCAAAGCGGACTATGATTTAAAATCTTACAATGTCACCTTCGTAGAGAGAGGACTCTTATATGCAAGAACTAAATGATAGTCAACAAATTAAGTTTCATTCTTTAGCTAATAATGTTGGAATAAAAAATTTTGTTAAAGACAAAGAATGAGACAAAGTTTAAGAGAAAAATCTCCTAAGAAAGACTAAAAATAAAAGTCTTGAATCTATGAAGTTTTTCAAATTCTTATGTTTATCAAATGCTTACGTTTATCAAATGAAAACCAAATATGAAATTTTTGTTAACTTTAAAATCTATGAAGTGGAAGTGGAAATGCAATTAAGACTAAAAATAAAAGTTTTGAATTCTGTTCGTGATGGTGAATATTTTTCGAATTAGTTTATATCGTTTTGTAAACAACATGTTTAGTTCATCCATATACTGCTTCTTGTACACCTCAACAAAATGGCATCACTGAAAGGAAAAACATGACATGAGTATAAATGATTAATGATGTGCTTATTAGTTCTAATTTACCTAACATTTAATGAGGAAATGCCATATTATCTACTTATTATATTTTTAAACGGAGTTCCTTTGAAAAAGAAGGATGTTTCACCATATGAATTATGGTTTAAAAAAAACCTAAGTTACGAAGACTTAAAGTTTAGGGTTGTGCATATATTAGATAACTAGATCCTAAAAGATCAAAGGTAGTAAATATGGCATTCAAGTGTTTTTATTGTTTATTCCATTCATAGTTTAACTTACCGATTTATAACATTCGATACTTTTAAGGTAATATTATCTGTAAATGTGGAATTTTTTGAAAACAAGTATGTTTTGCAAGACAAAACCGTTGATAAACCATTGGTATCATATAGTCCGAAATATATTGAAACTAATGATAACAATAATGAAGATTATACCTCTTCTCAAAACAACGAGAATATCTTAGTATCCGAAGAATATATTGAATGAAGAAAATGAGAAAGAGCGTGAATGGACTATGATTTTGATTTCATTACATATCTTATAGAAGGGAGTAAGGATGAAATTCTTAATATAACTAGATATGTAATGAATGTTGAGATGGTCCTAAAACTTATTCTAAGGATATGAATTCCAAAGATGCTATTTTCTGGAAAGAAGTTACCAATGATGAAATGAATTCTATTTTGGCAATCCAACTTCGATTTTGACTGGTTTACCTCCCGGTGCTAAACCAATAGGATATAAATGAATATTCAAGAAAAAGTTTAATATGGATGGATCCATTGATAAATTTAAAGCATTATTAATTGCTAAGGGTTATAAGCAAAGACATGGAGTAGATTACTTTATTACATATGCTTATGTTGCTCGCATTTCTTTTATTTGTTAGCTGACATAACTTGCATCCATTCGTAATTCAGTCATTCACCATATGGAAACTGATTTTCTAAACGATGATTTAGAAGAAGAGATATATATGAATCAACCAAAAGCTTTCCTAAATCCTGGTCGAGACAAGAAAATTTGTAAGTTAGCGAAATCTCTTTATGGCCTAAAATAAGCACCCATGCAATGACATGAGAGTTTGATAAAGTATCATTCACAAATGGCTTCATTGTTAATGATGTTGATAAATGCATTTATAGAAAATTTGATAAAGTAAGTTGTGTTCTAATGTGTTTGCATGTTGATTACATTTTAATATTTGGTTTCAACATATCTTGTGTTGGAACTGGGCTAGCACGCAATGAGGTAAATGGGTAAATTTTAAAAAATAATTCCATTTTGGATCTTATTAGGCCTACGAAGCTAAATTTTTGATCTTATCTAAATTTATTTTAAATAAAATCAATATTTTGTTTAATTTTTAATAAACATTAATATTAATGTTATATTTATGTTTATAATACAAGTATACACGTATGTGCGTACGTGAACGTGTAATATAAGTGGCGTACATGGTATAATATACTTGTGTATAAGTGTTGGAATTCACACCGCAATAGACATATTAGCCCCTCTATATGCATGTGTGATGTCTAATATATATGTACTGATGCAACAGCGGATAACTGAAAATGGATGTAACGGTGAAAGTAGCAATCGGTGGATTGAAAGGTACCAAAGGCCCAAATCCGTTGATCCAAAGATACCAGATTCTATCTATCTCAAACACGTTGATCGCGCACGATACCGTGTTAAAAGATCTACGATTCTTCGACGTTGATCAAGCGCACTTGATTCCGTGAATTGGCTTCAACAATCGTTGATTCGAGCGCACTCGAATACCGAAGGTGGAGATAGGAGATCACACTCAACTACCAATTTGAGAAGTGGCACAAAGCACACAAACAAAGTTTTATTCAAAATCAACTAAACTATTACAAATGACATCACCCGCCTATTTATAGGCTTACAAAACACACTTTCTCGACACAACACAGTACAACACATAGGTCGGTATCGACCTAAGACAAACAGCGACTCACGACCTAAGACAGACGCGACCTAAACATTACAACATCAAGCGACTTAACATATTTACAACACAAGACATATTACAACATAACGACATAACAAATACAACATACAAACGACATAAGGAATTACAACATAACGACATAACAATGCAACACCACGCGGCATAAGCTTCAGCGACATGAGGAGAATCAGCTTCATGAAGGTCTTATGCGACCTATAGGACGAGCGACTTAAGAAGTTGAGCGACCTTGGCTTGAGCGACCTAAGATTGATGCGGCCTATGGTCGAGTGACTCAAGACAGGGGCGACATAAGCAACACGACAGCAACAAAAAGAAGACAACAACATAAGCACGAGCGACATAACTTCTTGCGACCTAAGGAATAACATCTTCAGCGACCTAACATGAAGTGGTATATGCGAGCGACCTAACATAAGTCGTAGCTCGCTCGTATGTCCTGAGCGACTTAAAGCTTCTCGCGACCTAAGGACGGAAGGTCGTTCGCGACCTAAGTCAAGCGGCATATTGTAGCGACCTATCTGCATATTGGAGCGACCTATCTTGTTAGGTCGTAACTCTTTAGGTCGTAGCACTTTAGGTCATAGCACTTTAGGTCGTAGCACTTTAGGTCATAGCTGGTAGATAGAGTTAGGTCGCAACTCCTTTTCACGTGACTCGTTAGGTCGTGAGCGACCTAAGGAAAAGACCTTTAACTCGTTAATTCGCAACTCTTTATCTCGTGACTCGTTAGGTCGTGAGCGACCTAAGGAAAGACTTAGCTCGCATGACTTGCTTGGTCGGTCTTCATAGCTCTTTTGCGACCTAAAATGGCGCGACTTAGGAATTACTGTGCTAGGTCGTAGCTCAGGGGAGTTAGGTCGTTGGCGACCTAAGTCTTCATCAGTCTGGGCTGCATCATCCTCCCCTGGTTGGGAAAAATTCATCCTCGAATTTAAAAGCTCTTCGTCTTCGATACTCTTATCTTCGTGAAATGGAACCAAGTGTTTGACATTGTCAATGCTGGCAATAAGAAGACGATCCGACAAACTCAATTTATAAACATTCTCGTTAATTCCCTTTACGACTTCTAAATGACCATTCCTTCTAGCTTCTAGCTTGTTGTAAGTTCCAAAAAGAAATCGATCATTGGTAAACACTGCATACATAAAAACTCCTTCCTTGCATTCAACGCTTCGTCGCTTAATCTCTACTGACTGCTTATATTTCTTAGTTGCCTTAAGAAATCGTTCCTGTACAACTTTGTAGCATCCTTGCAACTTATTCACAAAAACATTAGCCCGTTTAATCACCCCTCTCTGCGTTGACACTGTTGATAATTCTAACGGTCCTTTAGGGATTGTTGAATAAACAGTCTGGACTGGTCTGAACCCAGTGCTACGATTAACTGTGTGGTTGTGTGCAAACGCAAATGCCCAAATGCTATGATTAATTGCATGGTCGTGTGCACACTCCGCTTGACAGAACTTCGAATCCCAACTTTTCAAATTATCATCCACGAGGCATCGCAAAAGATTACCTAGGGATCTGTTCACAACTTCAGCTTGTCTATCTGTCTGTGTATGCTCAGCGTTACTAGATTTCAACTCAGTCCCAACCATTTTCCATAGACTCATCCAGACATGGTTCAGAAAACGAGTATCTCTATTCGAAACAATAGATCCATGTAATCGATAGCTCTTTCTGGAGTATAACTGAACGACATTAATGGCCTCTGCAGTCTTCTTATAGGCAACGGAATGTACCAATTTTGAAAACCGGTTAACCAACATATGAATAGAATCGTTTCCATATTGTGTTCGCGGTAATCCCAAAAAAAGTCCACACTGACATCTTCCCGTAATTTAGCCTGTACATGCAACGGCATACATAAACTCGCATTTGTCGTGGTCTTCTTTGAAACTTGTCGATTATGACTTTGCTGAACAGACCTTTCAACTTCCTTCCTCAGTGACGATTCCAAATAAGACTGTGAGATTAACTGCATAGTATGATCACATCTCAAGTGTCTTCCTATATGTAAGTTTTTGATAAATTTCATTTGCCAACTGCAATCTGTAGTAGACAACTGACTTCCTTCAACTAGCAACCGATCACCCAGTTTTCTCAACTCTTCCTGCTCTGTCGGACACATATGATAACATGGCCTAAGTGGTACAATAGCATCTGGCATTTGATCAACATGATATGGTATGTCCCTTAGTGGTGGTACCTCCTTGGGCAACTCTGCAGGGAGTACATCTTCGAATTCATTTACCACTGGCTCATCCTCCTCAGGAGTCTCGAGATCTCTACTGGTTTCATTCCCATTCAACATAAACACTTCCGCTCTATCCTCCAATTCTTTAACAAACTCTTCTGTAGACAATAGACTAATTGAATCCACCTTCTTTACTGTTAAATTACCCCCTTCATCTTCTGACACATTTCCTTCATCCTCATCAAACCTCGCTGATTGTGAATTTTCAACTTCATGTTCATCGAGCTTCATTGGTTGAGAAACATCAACTTCATCTTTATCAAACTTTGTTGGTTGTGAATTTTCAACCTCATGTTCATCAAATTTCGTTGGTTGAGAAGCATCAACTTCTTCTGTATCTAACTTCGCGGATTGTGAGTAATCAACTTTATGGTCATCAAACTTCGTGGGTTGAGAAGAATCTACTTTATCTTCATCAAACTTCGGCGGTTGAGAACAATCGACTTCATCTTCCACTTCAACACCACCTTTCACTTCTTCAACAAATTCTTTTGAAAATATTAAATTAGTTGCTTCAACTTTCTTCTCTGGCTTGCAGTCACTTTGTTCACGCTTCTTAAGAACTAAGGTAATCTTGGTTCCTTCGAACATGAAACTATAGCTGTTGGCGTGACTATTATGTTGGACAGCTCGATCATATTGCCATGGACTTCCCAACAGTATATGACATACATCCATATTAACCACATCACACCATATATCATCTTTGTACTTTTTCCCAATAGAAAATGTAACCAATGTTCGTCTTCCCACCGTAACTTCCTTCCCTTCCTTTATCCATGCCAGTTTATACGGTCTAGGGTGTTTTTCAGTCTTCAGCCCCAACTTCATAATGGCTTCTTCAGAAATAAGGTTATCGCAACTTCCCGCATCAATAATGAATTTACAAACCTTTCCCAAGATAGTACGGGTAGACTGAAAAATATTGTTCCTTAGCCAAATAGAATCATTCTCATGCTTTGGCAAATGACACCCTTCGTCTCTATGGCCACGTATGTCTCTATGATGATGCAAATCTCTTTTACTCGATCTTTTGACATCACGACATGGTTCATTGTCAAACTCACGTGGAGTTCTTCTCTCTTCATCTCTATACCCATGGTGATCTCGTCTCATTGAAATTGATGATTCCCTTTTATCTTGATAAGTTTGTGGCGACACCCTTCTTGCTTCCGTAACCGATGGCGAAACTCTGTTTCCTCCATGGTTCAAGATTGGTGACCTTCCTCTTTGTCTTTGATTCAAATCCATCATCAACTTCTCCAACTTTCCAAAACCTTTATTGAACTTCTCTTCGAGGTTATCATTAATTTGTTGCTCTATTGCCTTAGCATCTTCTCTTCTATACACATCGGCAATATTCTGATAACGATTACCTCTTCTCGGATGCATGATTGATCTTTAACAAATCTTCAAAAAAATTCTAACACAAACTTCAAAAACTCGGCTTTGGTCTAGTTCTGAACAAACCAAACTAATGCAACCTTCAACACTCGGCCTAGATCAAACTTTATACTCGGCTCAACTTCAACTAGTTCGGCTTGCTTCACACACTTCAATTCTCGGCCTTGACTCTCAAAGTGATGCACGGCTTCAACTTCTAACCCTCGGCCTTAACTTCAAATTCTTCAATAAGAATTGGCTCGAAGACTCGGCTTAACTATGATTGGCTAAGTCTAGCTCTGATACCAAACGATGCAGCAGCGGATAACTGAAAATGGATGTAACGGTGAAAGTAGCAATCAGTGGATTGAAAGGTACCAAAGGCCCAAATCCGTTGATCCAAAGATACCGGATTCTAGCTATCTCAAACACGTTGATCGCGCACGATACCGTGTTTAAAGATCTACGATTCTTCGATGTTGATCAAGCGCACTTGATTCCATGAATCGGCTTCAACAATCGTTGATTCGAGCGCACTCGAATACCGAAGGTGGAGATAGGAGATCACACTCAACTACCAATTTGAGAAGTGGCACAAAGCACACAAACAAAGTTTTATTCAAAATCAACTAAACTATTACAAATGACACCACCCGCCTATTTATAGGCTTACAAAACACACTTCCTCGACACAACACAGTACAACACATAGGTCGGTAACGACCTAAGACAAACAGCGACTCACGACCTAAGACAGACGTGACCTAAACATTACAACATCAAGCGACTTAACATATTTACAACACAAGACATATTACAACATAACGACATAACAAATACAACATACAAACGACATAAGGAATTACAACATAACGACATAACAATGCAACACCACACTGCATAAGCTTCAGCGACATGAGGAGAATCAGCTTCAGGAAGGTCTTATGCGACCTATAGGACGAGCGACTTAAGAAGTTGAGCGACCTTGGCTTGAGCGACCTAAGATTGATGCGGCCTATGGTCGAGCGACTCAAGACAGGGGCGACATAAGCAACACGACAGCAACAAAAAGAAGACAGCTACATAAGCACGAGCGACATAACTTCTTGCGACCTAAGGAATAACATCTTCAGCGACCTAACATGAAGTGGTATATGCGAGCGACCTAACATAGGTCGTAGCTCGCTCGTATGTCCTGAGCGACTTAAAGCTTCTCGCGACCTAAGGACGGAAGGTCGTTCACGACCTAAGTCAAGCGGCATATTGTAGCGACCTATCTGCATATTGGAGCGACCTATCTTGTTAGGTCGTAACTCTTTAGGTCGTAGCACTTTAGGTTGTAGCTGGTAGATAGAGTTAGGTCGCAACTCCTTTTCACGTAACTCGTTAGGTCGTGAGCGACCTAAGGAAAAGACCTTTAACTCGTTAATTCGCAACTCTTTATCTCGTGACTCGTTAGGTCGTGAGCGACCTAAGGAAAGACTTAGCTCGCATGCCTTGCTTGGTCGGTCTTCATAGCTCTTTTGCGACCTAAAATGGCGCGACTTAGGAATTACTGTGCTAGGTCGTAGCTCAGGTGAGTTAGGTCGTTGGCGACCTAAGTCTTCATCAGTCTGGGCTGCATCATGTACATATATACATAATCATAGTTTTTTTATATATTATAAAATAGTATTTGTAAAATGTAAATGTTTATATAAATACATTTGTGTGTGTGTGTGTATAGCTACACTAATGTAAAATAATTGTAAATTTTAATGTGAATAACAATGATTTCCAAATCAAATTTAAAATTTAAAATTTAGATCCAGATCTACATAATCTCAAATTCAAATTAATATATTAACTTTTAATTAAATATATTATAAAAACTATTTTTCTAGTTTTAAAACATATACGTATATTATATATCTATTAGAATATTATTTGGAAATACTATATATATATATATATAAACGATATATATATAATATGTTTTGATGTAAATTAATACACACGCACAAACATTCGTCTATAAAAGTTAATATTTATTTCATTTGCGGATTTTAAAATTAATAAAAATTCCTTTATATATATATACATATATATATCTATACGTACGTACGTATGTATGTATGTTGATTTCCGTAAGGAGTCAACACAATTTTTTCTAATCTCCGAAAGCAATTCTAAATATATGGTTATATATTAAATATTTACATACATATATTTTATGATACTTGCATATATATTAGATATAATTAGATACAATATTTAAACTGGATAATATATATATATTCGAATTTTAAGATATATATATATATATCCTTTTTTTAATTCTCGAAAACTTTAAAAGTGTGTGTGTGTGTGTGTGTATATATATATATATATATATTAGTAAAATATAAAACATGCCTTATATAATTATGTTTGTTTTAATATTAATTTTTATTTTAAAATCATTTTAATATTGGTATATTCAAAATAATATTTTTTGGCTATGATATTATGTATAAATATACAAATATATATAATATTTTTATATTTTTAATACATACACTTATACAATTTCATCCAATGAAGACATCATAAACATATATTGATTCTTGATAATCATGCACTATCTTAACATACATATAACATAATGAACATTTATTTATGTACATACAAATGTAAATAAAGGATTTACCTTGTCCAAAGCCTAGATGAAACACCTTGAAATGCTGAATCAAATAACTCCTTGCATCGGCATCAAGAATTCAGAAAGAGCTACCAATCTGAATGCAGCAACCAATGATCTCCTATTTTTATTTAATTATGTTTTAATAGCTTGAAAATTCATAGGAGGTGGGTAATTGGGTGGCTGACCTAATTAGGTAGAGAGGAGGAAAAAACTAGAAGAGGAAAAGGTGGAGTTTGAAATGTTTAAATAGTTAGGTCCAAAGGAGCAAAAAGATGATCTGGATCCACATTTTATTCTTATCTATTCACCTCATTTTGAATCAAAATTCCACCCACTTATATCCCTTAGCGGTTGGCCATATCATGCCTATATCTAGGCTGCCTAATTGCTTTAAGCCTGATTAAATAAATATGCAATTAAATCCAATTCAAATGCATCGATATCGTAAATCGAAACGTGTGTCTATAACTATTATATGCACACTATTTAATAATGATAAACAAAAATTAAATATAATTTTGTAATTAATACTAGATAAATATCAATTAATTTAATTAATTTATAATGATTATAATCGATTGAATTTAGCGGTAGTAGGAGTATTCAACGTTTCGGTTGTGTGACTCTTAGGTGTAAATTCGGTCAATGATTATTATCGAACAATTCGAATATTAATGTTTACATATCACCATAGCTAGTACTGTGAAATTATGGCCAAATTTATTGCTTACATAACTATAGTAATATCAATTTTACTTATTTTAAGCATTATCCAGTAGTGATAATTATTTACACCAATTGCCTTTATTAAAACCATATCACATTAGGACTTATGGAGTTTGGTAATGGTCAAAATTCAACAATGCCACAAAGTGAATTGGACAACACTAATCACACAACTATGGTAAATTTTCTGTTATTCCACTTTTTTGCAAAACACATGGAAAAATCATCTGTTGTGCGACACAACAGTGATCAAACAATATTTGTTTTCAGAAAATATTTATCTGTTGTTTGATTATCAAAAAATTTAATTTTGGGTCCATATCAATATTTTGGTTTCCTTCTCTATATTTTGATGGTCGCGTGTTCCTTAATTATTTCCCTCTTCCCTCAGTCTCAAAACCAAATCGACGGAACCCTTTAAGCCTAAAATTAATAGTTTTATTTTCCTTTAAGCCCGCATTCATTCCCATGCTATCTTCTTTTTGTCTTCGTTATGATATAGGGTTTCTAGATCGAAAGCTGCCGCTTGGAATTAGAAGTGCAAATGGTACTCTTTCTTCTCTGATGCTTGCACACTTCGATCAATAGTGATTGATTCCGCGGTTTCTTTCTTTGCCGAGTTGGCTATTATCGATTTGGTATGTTTAACAATTTCGCCCCTTTTCAATTTTATACTTGTACTCGATTAATTTTACCGATGATGATATGGGTTAATTTATAGGGTTCAAATCCATATATATTTGTTTTGAAATTCCTGAATCTATTTCAAATATATTTTGGACATTGATTTTACTGACTTTGGCCTTGACTTTTTCGATTTTTTGATTTTTGATTTTGAACAGATTCATTTTTTAATTTATTTCCTGCGATTTCGATTTAGAAATTCCTAAGTTCTTTGCTGAAATGCTTATGTTCACGAACCCATTCTCTATGTGTTGCTTGTACCTGCTCTTGATTTTAAAGGTCCATGCTCGTGTGTGTTGCTTGAACTTGTTGTACACTATTGTATTTATTACTTAGTTAATGATGAAGTCAGTTTGGTTTGTTCATGACCTTGCTTTGATGCTTATGTTCGCTGTTGTTTGAGTTGTTTGCTATGTCGAAATTCGATTTTCCTGGAGCTTGCTTGTGTGTGAGTACTTGTATATTCTATTCTATTGTGAATTCAATGTTGTGATCATCCTTGTTGTTGCCCCTGTATGCAAATTCAATCTGGACCATTTGATTACAGTTCTATGGCTTTGTCTTAGTCTTTGGTGAGCTGCAATCATATTTATTTGTTCAACTAAAATTGATACTTGTCCTATGCTTGAACTTTTGCTTGTATATCACTGCACCATGTATAATTCCTCTTGAATCTTCACTTGCACCAACACTGGCCTCTTGATCTGCATCATTGATGTACTTTTTTTCTTTTGTCTATGTGCACCGTGTGGTGTTACACTACTTCATTCATGTTTGGTTTATACATATGCATTTGTATATTTCCATGTACTTGCTTCTCCTTGTTTTGCTTGTTCACTAATACTGCTCTGAACTGTTTGCTTCATAATGGGCTCAGTAGTTATGTTTGTTGCACTTGTCTGGCTTCTATTTTAGCCTTGAGTCTAGACTTGTACTTTGTTGCCCTATTATGTAATATGCATATACTTGGGTCTTTGAAATGATGTGATTCCATCTTGTTGCATTGTTGCCTGAAACTGTTTTCCATTCATTCGAACTCTTGTTCTGCTATATTGGTTCATCCATACATGCTGTTAAGTTGCCTTTCTACTTACTATGTACATATATGCACTGTATGCTGTTGCACTACTTCATTGCATCTTGTTCCAGACCCTATTACATGTGTTTTGATTATATTGTATGCTCGATAATCTAGCTGTTTTCCTTGAACTGAAATGAAATTGTGCACTATTCTCCATGTATATACATGCGTTCATATGTATGTATATATGTGTGACTATGTAATGCTGAATGCCTTAGCACCAGATGTTCTCAATCCTATGTATACTGCTTGATGCACTTGTGTTGAGCTCAACCTTGCTTGGGCTTGACCTCGTGCACACTTGTAATGCATTGAGCCTTCAAGCTTGACCTTTTCATTTGTCCCTGAAATTTATTGACACAAGTGTGTTTTGTGTGTATGGCCTTATGGCATGTATAGTGATACGTTGTGCATGTCATACGTTGTTCGTGCACTTTGATTCTAGTTTTAAAGTATGAAAACAAACAACCCAAATAACTGAGGCAATATCATATTAAATCACAGTCTTATTTTTACAAGTATCAGTTTGTTTCATTTTTCTTTTTATTGCGCCATTGTTTGTTTGACAGGCAAGGCAGAAGATTGGAGCAGAAGCAAGAAAATATCAAATTTGAGTGTGTGAGTAAGAGTAAAAAAATGTTGTATATGAGAGTGTGAAAATAATGTTATGTATAATGAAAGTGTGAAATATAATGGAAGCTCAATGTGTAATATTTCAAATTGAAGTGAAATAAAATATTTGTTTGAATAAAATATGAAATTCTGAACAAAATACTTATTATCATCAAAAAAATGATAAACCGTTATACTCTACAATATTAGTCAATATTTATATGCTGTCTAATAGGTAATTCAGGGAATGGTATTATAACATCAGACAACATATAACTTTTTTCTGTCGTGTTAGTGCATATCAGACGACGAATATCTGTGGTCTAATGTGTAATGATACAACATCAGATCTAACGACAGTGAAGTATGCTTTCAGACAATAGAGCATATCTGTCATTTAATGCATTTTTTGGCATAGTGTTCCAATATCATCCATATTCAGCTTTATATTTCAAACACAAATCTTTGGTTCGATAATAACAATTATTATTAACCAAACTTCTCCAGAAGGATACTTTGACATTGACTTGACTTCAGTTGATTGTGATAGTAATGCCATATAATTGGAGAGATGAATTCTATCTTGAATAGTGTTTTACTTCCAATGCTTCCACTCGATCCAACTATAGTCACATGATGGAAACTGTGCCATAATTAAACTATAATCAAAGCAGATATCTACATTGAAGCACAATACTATTTCTCAAGTCAAGAGAATTATGTAATATTATCACACCAATATTATTTGTTTGACCTTGGTAATATTAACCAATAGAAAACTATCAAGTGAGTCTTTCCATAGTCATCCAATAACTATCAGTACGTAACCCCTTGATGCCCTCAATAGCCATGAGTAATACAATGTCTAACATTTAGAGAGAGTCACATACTCTAGTCTCAACAGATGTATCGATATCCAGTCTTGATACACCTTGACTAGGAATATTTAAAACGGTATGTTTATTTTATTGTGATAAATCATTCATGATTACAACACATTGTAACTAGTATCACAAACATACAATTTATGGATTTTCTATTAAAAATACTTTTAATTAAATTAATTAATTAATATAACATAATATATCAAGTATATAATAGAAAGAAAACACCTTTTATTTCAAACAAGATTGGTTATCGAATTAGATACATGTAACAATTATTTAATTGCCCTAAGGGCATACCCCTAACTCTATCAATCTCCCTCTTGCACTTAGGGCTAACTATGGAATCACTATCACATCCCTTTGATCAGTTTGATTAGAACTGATCAAGTTAGACCTTCGTGAATGGATCTATTATGTTGTTTTAATTATCTACTTTGTCAATCAACTCTCTTTAATGCTGATAAACTACCTTTATCATGTGGAACTAGTAGGTGTATGTTTCTCGACTTCTAGTGAGCTCTTATCACTACACTATTATCATATAACAATGATTAGTATTCTCAATACTTGGAACCACCCCTAGCTCATTTATAAATTTATGCATTTATATTTATACATTGCTTTTATTGTGGCATTATTCTAGGCGATGTACTTAGCCTTTTTCTTGAATTCGGAACAACCTCTTATTTGGAACATTTCCAACCTAAAGCTCCTTAACTATGGTTTGAACATGAATTTAACAACATATTATACTCAATATCACTCATGAAGTTTGACTCCATACTATCTTCATAAGGAGTTTGTTATTTCTATAAAAAATTCTCTAATATTTCATAAATATTCGAGAACACTCTAAACTCCTATTTAGTGATCTTAATTTAGAATTGATATTTGTTTCATGTATCAAGTACATTAGCTAAATACGATATCGTAGACAATACGATATGTATGATAAGTCCTATTATCAATACATAAGAAATCCATCTTACATTTTCTATATTAAACATTTAAATATGGTGTCTCTACATATTGTTTGGGCATTCCCAATATCCTTTTATACCGATTATAAAAGATATCATTTACAAATCCAATGTTCAGTATTAAACAACCAAACTATAATGATTTTAACTCAAGCACTTCATCGGTAATCATAAGTTTGTTGTTTGCCTTTTAGAAATATTTTAGCACGTTAATAGTTCTTTCTAATGGATACACACTTCCTTTACATTTTGACTGAAAATCAAACTATTTGATATTGCTATCAAAATACTTAGTCAATTTTGATGCTTATAAAACGATACTTTCGTATTTGTTCTTGATTATATCAAAAAAGCCACAAACTCAAGATCACTTCAACTGACTTTGAGACACCTTGGTTGTTATGTACAAATGGCATATTCTAAATCAGTATTTAGAATTTTCCATTTCAACACATATGTACCAAAACATAAAGTCATATCAAGCGATAATTTTGTGAGTAAGTCCGAATTAATTTGAGCACGTTGAATAATGAATCTATTACGACAATTTCAACAATTGAAATTTACAATGTTATTCTGATCGACTTTGCTCATTATATTCCAACTGCATTAGTCTTTCTCTTAAAGACACATTCGTGGCTAATGTATCATATCCCTTCAGCTACAACTACCAAAATCATATTTTTATAACGTACTTGGAATCCTTTCGGATTTGTGCACCATACAATATGGCAGAGTCGATAATTTTAATGGTTAATTGACAGCAAAGGATTATCTAATTTCGATATGGATAAGAAACTCGTAGTTTCTCATTAATGTATAAGAATACTTATTGTACCCTCTAATGTATTGTGTTCATTTAGGTTTGGTTAATTTCATTTCATCCTACGTAATCGGTTTCGTCTTTGGATCGTATCCAAATCCATTTTCACTACCAATAATTTCTAAAAGAAATTTCTTCGCTATGAAGTTGGTATTTCATGAAACAACAATTGTTTCTCAGAACAAAGGAATAGGTATTCATAAACACTTTATGAATTGCCTTATATGTAAAACTGATTTGGTTTTATTTTACAATATTTATGTTCAAACACAAATTGGTCATCCAATGGCAACCGTTCCCAAACTCCTTTTTGGGCGATTCATACAAGATCCTCACATGCAATTATTACACGTAGTCTTTCGACTTGCATAACCTGCCAACTCCTTAGCCTAAGATATGTTGGGGTTTCTTGTAAACTCTTATCTTACATGATTTTGTAAACTATGCGTTAGATGAAATTAAATTTAACCTTATGTACTTCTTTTAAGCACACGACCTTACAGAAAGAAGTTAACTCAACCTTACTCATTGTCAATCGTACTTTGTTCGATAAAGTCTGATTACTCCTTATCGATACATCATTATGTATTATAGGGAGGAGTGTCTTTCGAGATTAAATCTTTATTTATTTTTTAGGTACATTCGAAACTTTTCAATATAGTCACATATTTGATCAAATCAAATTATTTATTTTCTATCGCATGTAATTTCATACTTCCATTTTATTTTCTATGAACTTATCATAGACATGCTACATGTGTAGTAATACACATGTTCAGATTTGTGATAATTCATTGGTGAATTCAATGAAGTATGTTGAATCATTTTTGTATTATTAGACTTATGATTGCATATATCTAAATGTACCAACCTAAAGAGTTCACCGACTCTTATGTCACTCCCACTGAATGGGTACTTTGCCCTTAATTGTTTGATATATTATTACTAATACAATATGATCATAATCAAGGAATTATTTCTCAAAACTATAGCTTAGTCTATAATTGCAAATAATTTCAAATACTTTAGTATTTTCCTATGCATCACTTTTGTTACGAAAACGAATACCACTAATATGGTTTTATTTTATAATTAATATTCATATTAAAATAAAACTAAGTTTATTTTTCATTCAATACTAAAAAACCATTATTATTTCATAAATAATGTTTGGTATTTTTATGAAAATAATTTTTGTAAATTAATACAACATATAATGCTATATGTCATGCTCCCACTATATCCATCATTATTATAATAACATATGAAAGAGGAAGGTCCATTCAATCACTTAATACGGCTATTTATTCCATCTACTATAACCAGTTTATAGTGGAGAGTTTTAAGATCAACTATCTTGAAATCAAAGGAATCAATTTCATCGAAAAAAAATTCTATGTGAAATACATTTCGGAATAGAAATCATATTTCTCATTCCTTGTTAATTATCAATTATTATTTTACGATTCTTGTTTCTGATGTTTCTTCATGAAGTAGAAGTGACCATTCACTCTCTTTATCCGAACTGTGCCTTAAGTTACATGTACTCTTATACATTAGCTTTCCTTTTTAAATGGTCAAACCATTTAAAAGAAACCTTTACTACAATATCATAACGAACTCTTTACAAAGATGCATTTGGTCATCTTTTAACTTTAAAGGATATCAAATAAGTTGCACTTTATGTAAACTGATCAAACTAACATTTCAGTAATAAAATTCATATACATATCTTGTAGCTTTGGTCTAGTGTTACATTTAACACAACAAGATCTTTATTGCAATCAAACAAATTGAATACACCGATCTCACACTATAATTTACTTGCATATTTCGAATGAGCTAATTTCATCGAGATTTCGGGCATTACGAGTTGCTACCATTCACTATGTAACATTTATATGTGATCGAATGGATTAAATATTCGTATCCTTGTATTGTTTTTCTAGTTCAAAACTCATTGAAGCCAATACACAGTCTCACATAAGTGACTAAGAACGTATTGAGTAGTCGATTATTAGGCACTTGCATGGGTCTTGAATTGAAAACATGAAGAAAAAAATATTAAATATATTCTATATTTCTATTTGTCAATATTAATTCAGTTCATTTGTAAATTTTAATTGATAAACATTTTCTCAATTTTATTAGTTGCGCAAATTTATCAATGTAGATTATTTTACTTTATATAGCAGATGGTTTTATAATATTATAAAGTTTAAATGTTACCATATTATTTTTCTAATAAGGCTCTCACTAGTCTTTTATGTTTCTCAAAAGCCTAAGATGAAACATAGAAGTCATTCAACTTCACTAGTGGATGTTAGGAATTGTTTGTCTTGGGATTTTGACCTTGAGTTTTCTCAACAAGCCATAGCCCCACAAACGATGGATAACTCCTTATGGGTTGTATCAGATATAACTCCTAACTCGTGGTTCCTTGTCTTAATCTCATTTTTACCTTGAGTTTGCTCAACCAATCAAAAGATATTATTCACTTGTACCTACCATTTTTCAACGGCCTAAGTATAGCATATGTACCTTGAGAGTTTGCTCAAAAAATACATATAGTTTTCTTACCTCATCTACTCTATATATTAATAATGCTATACATAACATCTCAAGCTTGAGTTTGCTCAACAACCAGAGACCATGCAAGTAAGTTATTAACATATAAATGGTAGTGAACAAATTTATATTAAAGATATAAATTTAATCGAGTGATATTGACTTATGGAATAATGTATTTCATATGAAATATCATCATGATTCAAATGTCGGACACATTAGAAGTCGCAATATATGTGTAAACTAGGTTCTTAATCAAGCAGAATTCAACCAGAAATAGAAGGTCAAGATGAAGACGAAACAACTCGAGAACTCGAAAAGGCAACTAGAAGGACAAAAGAATGGAATACAAGAAGTCCCACTAGAGTTTGAAGCTAAGTCAACTCTCGATATAGAGAGGTTTCTCTCGATATCGGGAGGTCCTTCTCAACTATTTTTGGCATATAAACTTCACACACCCCATTCTCTACTCCAACCTCACGTGGTCAAGTGTTTTTCTTAGAGTTTATCGAGTAATTCTCAAGATCGATGAGAAGGAAACCAAGAAAGTAGGTGTAACGACCTGTAATTTCACCCCTTTGATTTGGGAATATTTAATTAATTTTAAATATTCAAATAATAAGTTCTATAATTAAAATAAAAATCTTTTAAATAATAAATAAATATGGTGAAATAGTTTTCTAAATTTGTTTACAAAAAAATGTAGTTCGAAGAAAAATAAAAAATGTGACCGGAATTCGTTTTTCGAATTTTTGACTTTTCATCGAATAAAAGTTGTTGGAAACATTGTAGACCCTAGAATATAAATATACACATTCATTCAGAAATAAGTTAGATATATTTGTCTATATATGCATTTAGTTAAGTGATATATAAATGTGTAATGTGACATTTTATATAATAAAAGCGTTTAAAAACAAGAAATGACATATGGAAAAACATAAAGTACATTAGCATTTATGGCATGTTGGAGCAAAGAGAGGGGAGGGGGGACAAGAAGTTGGCTCAAGGACAAGTGGAGGAGGCAAGCATTGTGATGTGGCAACCATTGATAGGGGGTATAAGTGGAATTAACCGCTTTGCATAAGATTATAAATAGCAACTCCATGCTTACATTTTCATTTTTTCCCCAAATTTTACCTTCTTTTCTCACGGCCGTAACTCCCTCTAAACTACTCCAAATAAAAAAAATTCTTTTTTGTCAAATTCAAGAGAATTGAGTTGGCTATAATTTTCATTTGCACCATTTCTTCAATTTCCGAGTGTTAGTGGGTCAAAAATTCATTTCTTTCAGACTCATTTTCGGACCTGGATTTACAAGTCCGAAATACCACTTCTTCTTTTAACCATATCTCCCTCGAAACAAAACCAAAATGAGTAATTATTTTTTTTAAATGGTAGAGAAGAGAATTTTCAAGAACTTCTCCTCGACAAATTCTCCAAATTCCGAGAGTAACATAGCCAAAAATTCATGAGAAGATGACTAGATTCTTGGTTGTTTGGTTAGCTTTTAGGTGAGTAAAGCTCTTTTTTTAACTAAAGTTTTGAACTTTATGTTCTTAATATTATAGTTACTATTTTAGTTGCCTGGTTAGTTATATTTGGACTAATGTTGTTGACTTGGTTTGTGCACTAAATGGGTGACATCTTTAGTAGTTTATTAGTAACTTAAACTAGTTGAAAAGTTTGATGTAAATTATTTATCCTTATGTTATGGTTATTGTTGCACTTGTATATATATGTCATACTTATGTTATGTGATGTGATGCTTGGATGAAAATCAATATGACATTATAGTAGTTATCGAAATGTCTGTATAGCGACTATCTCTATATCGGCACTTTTGGAAAATACCACCTCTTCGAAACCTTTGGCTTTATTCTCGAGCTTGGGTTTCGTTTTACAAGTTAGTTCAGTTTTTGTATAATGATGAGTTTAAAATTAATTAACTATTTTAATAATGATTTTTAAATTTAATTAACCATTTTAATTAATGAGGATTAAGTTTAATTAATTAACTTAATAATGATGAGTTTGAATTTAATTAATTACTTTGTTAATGATATTTAAAATTAATTAATCATTTTATCTAATGATGTGTAAGGTTAATTAATCATTTAATAATGATGGATTGAATTTAATTAATTATTTAATTAATGGTATTTTAAAATTATTTAACCTTTTTTTAATTAATGACTTTTTAAAGTTAATTAATTAGTTTAAATTTAATTAATCTCTTTCTTTAATGATGTCTTAAATTAATTAATCATTTTTAACCAATGATATTTAATTTTTATTAATTAATTTAATTAATGATATTTAATTTTTTATTAACTAATTTAATTAATGATGTTTAAATTTAGTAAATTAATTAATGATGCTTTTAAAAGTGAATAACCTTTTTAATTAAAGGTATTTGAAGTTAATTAATCAAATTAATTAATGAAGTTTAACAATAATTAATCATTCTTATTAATCTAGTTAAAGCTAATTAATCAATTCAATAAGGATCTTTTAATTTATTAAATCTTTTTAATAATGGT
Organism: Allium fistulosum; assembly: GCA_030737815.1. Taxonomy (NCBI): domain Eukaryota; kingdom Viridiplantae; phylum Streptophyta; class Magnoliopsida; order Asparagales; family Amaryllidaceae; genus Allium; species Allium fistulosum. Next base: position 521,085,900 of record CM060906.1, read on the forward strand.
GTTTTAAAGTTAATGAAACATTTTGACAAGATTGTTTAAAGTTAATACTTGTAATGTGAAGCCCAAGCACGAATTTGGTTCTAAAAGTAAATTGATTTGTAAACCAGGGATCTCTCTTGTATGTACTATTAAGTTAGCCTAATAATTATGAATATAAATGACATGTGTTTAGCAGAATAAAACACTGTTATGCTAATTAAATTGTAATTGATATCTTTCTAGCTGAATAAAACCTCATTTTGCTATCATTTGGTTAGATAAAATATAGATTACATCTGTTTTCAGAATAAATCTCCATTCTACTATTATATTGTTTGGATATTGAATTGCATGCCAGTATATTAATATTTGATAAGTGGTGTTTTCTATATGTGCATAGTTGTTATTTTCTTTTGTATTTATCCCCATACTTAGTTTATGTAGTGTTTGAATGGAAACATTATCCACTTTGAAGTATTTTGTTAAATCTCATGCATGAGTTTTACAAAGATAATCAATTATTTAAATAAAGATGGTTTTAAATAAATTAATTATTTCAATAATAATGTTTTAAAAGTAATTAATTATTTTAATAATAATGATTTAAAATTAATTAATTATTTTAAAAATGATATTTTAAAACTAATTAATCATTTTAATAATGATGTTTTAAAGATAATTAATTATTTAAATAATAATGAGATTAAGATTAATTAACCTTTTAATAATGAGGTTTTAAAGGTTAATTAATTATTTTAATAATAAAAGTTTAAAGTAAATTAATAATTTAAACAAGGATGATTAAAGTTAATTAATCTTTTTAAATAGTGCAGTTTTTAAGCAATGAATTGGGATTAAAGCTGTTTAATTGTTTTAAATAAAGATGTATGAAATAATTAACCATTGTTTTAAACGTTGACTAATTATTTTGAAATAATGATATTGAATTAATAAATTTTGATTTAAAGCTTATTAATCATTTTGATAAAGTTATTTAAGGTTAATACTTTTAATGTGAAACCCCAACACAAGTTTGGTTTTAAAAGTAAAAGTTTTGATTCAGTTATGGAAAAGAAGTTTCTGTAATCCGACATCACTTATATGGAAAGGATTTAGTCATACTTTTAACACTAAGCGTCGAGGCCTGGACTCGTTTCTATCTCGAAGGTTAACAATATCGTCAAGGCAATGCCTAGAGGTAACACTACCTTAGCTTGCCCGATTTCATTTTCAATCAAAGATAGCACTTGTTTGGAATCGACGAGTAATGGTAATATTATGAAATTTAATTTCCATATACAACCATTTTAAAATTATCTCCGTTAGTTGATCTATTAACTATCGGTTCATCTTTCTTCATGTTGTATTTCATCACTCTAAGACAGTGTGTTCATTTGAGCTTTGTTATCCTTTGTCGAAATAGACTAAACCTAAAGAGCGAGTGGGGGCCAAGCTATGTGGAATTGCTCCCATTTTGTTATGTTCACATCCACTCTAGATTGGATTCGGTGTTGCGCATTGAGATGTGAAGTACTCGAATTCTCAGTATCAGTTGGGGGGTCCGGCTTGGAAGTTTCCGAGAGCCATCGGAGCTCTCAAATATATTTCTAGAGGTATACTTTCGATAAGGGGGCGCATCCTCCTAGTCATTTGTTAGAAAATTTCCCTATTCTTTCCTTTGATTCCAAGTTTCTAAATTAACTTCTTTCTTAATTGTACTGATAAGTAACCTAAGGTTCTTCTCGATGATTATTTGTGTCAATTCTTTAAGTTTGGATTTTTACCTTGTCTATGCTCATTTACTCTTGTTTAGATTGATGTTCTAATTTGTTTCCCATTTCTTCATCTATGAATGTTGATCTTGTGAGGTAAAAATTTGTTTCGCGTTAGCAATGTGGTCTCACCGAATTATTATATGTTCACTTCATTACTTGAGTTTTCTCACGTTGGTATTACCAGACTGATTCGGGTGTTATTTTATTTTAACGCTCGGGTCAGATCGAGCATATTTTCGAAATTAGATTAAGATGCTTTGGAGTTCATGAAACAAGCTGGATGCCCAAGACGTATCTACGTATTTCTTTATTTTTCTGCTGTATTGATTGTCGAATTTGTCAACATTTGTAAGTGTTGGGCGTATTTTCGCTAGACCGGCATTACCGAACCAAGATGAGGGAAGCCACCACCGAACCAACTCTGCATCCACCATTGCCGAACCAACTCCACTTCCCTGCATAGCCGAACCAAATCCACTTCCCTACATAGCCAAACCAACTCCACTTCCCTGCATAGCCGAACCAACTCCACTCCACCTACAGCCGAACCAACTCCAAAATAGCAGTACCGAACCAAAACGAATCTCACTCACCACCGGACCAAGTTCCACCGGATCAAGGCATTCCGGACCAACTTTTGCCAGGCCAAATTGCACCAGCCCAGGCCCACCAGCAGCTATATACATCCAAGACCCCTACCCCCAGCCTCACTCTATAAATAGAGGGGTAGGGGTATGACAATGGGGGACAAGTTTGAGAGCTCAAGCACGGATAGAACTTTCAAACAACTTTCATATACTTGTATCGAAGCTTTGTACTTATAATCTGAACAAGAAAGGAGAAATAATATATAAAGTGGACGTAGGCACATTCTGGCTGAACCACTATAAATCTGTGTGTCTTTTACAGTTTAGTCCCTGCTCTTTACATATTTGCGTAAATCATCCAGATCACTAAAAACAACATAAAATCAACTAAATCATACGACTTGGAGGTGTTTTCCCATTTTTGTGCAAACATTTTTGGTGCTTTCACTGAGAATTGAACTCAAGACTTCAACGTCTCCCACTTAACTTTCTTCCTAATAGCATCGCTCATTGCTTGGAAGACATGCCTCCCAAGCAGAAGAAAGATGTTAACAAAGGAAAAAACATCGCAACCAGCAGTATTCCAGATCTAATGATCATAGATCAAGTAAATCGTCCCATTCCAACAGCAGTACCAAATGAAGGTCAGGCAAATCCGACAACCCCTGCCACGGGACAGCCGGTAGCAATTACTAGGGAAGATCTAGACAGGGTTGTAGCTGAAGTGACTAACCGCTTCACATCCCAGCAGGAAGCCTTGGTGGACCAACTCATGTCACGCTTAAGGGATACTGAAGAGTCCAACCGCAGCACCGAATCATGGGGTGAGTCCCAGTCTGGAGGATCTCAGAGGCAACAAAGATCTTCCTTCTTCGAAAGAGCTAACGACAGAAGTGGCCATGGTAGGAGTCGAGACCGAGCTCAGCCCGAAGTTGGACCTGAGGAAACGCTTGGAACCGAACCCAACGGGGGAGGTACCAGGCGGAAGTCAACTGTAGCCGAGCCTGTCATACTGCCTAACCACGGAAACGCCAATGAACAGGGCCGAGCTAGAGTCCAGCCCGAAGTTGGACCCGAGGAAGTGCTTAGATCAGAACCCAGCAGGGGAAGATCAAGGCAAGGGCCAACTGTAGCTGACCCTAGCATGCTCCCATAAGACCAAAGACAGCCACTGGAAAATATTAGGAATGATATACGGTACCATCCCTACAGGTCATCTGGACAGAATCAATCCCACAGAGCAGAACCGAACTCATTTCTATCTGCTCCAAGTTCTGATGAAATGATGGCACGCTTGTTCAGAGAGTGCGTCCAACGGGATCAAAGAGATCGAGGGATAGGTGCTAGGGTAACCATCCCTTTCGCCCACAATATCGAAATTGCCATCACCCCCCGAGAATGGAAAATGCCTACAATGGAACCTTACAAGGGAACCTCTGACCCCGTTGTACACTTACAGAGATACACACATAATATGCTCATGAGTGGAGCAACAGAAGGAGTGTTGTGCAAATGCTTTCCACTATTCTTATCGGATCTAGCTACCTCCTGGTTTTGCCATCTACCCCAAGGATCCATCAGCTCATGGGAGATGTTGAAAGAAAAGTTCATCAGCCAGTTCCGCATTCATGTGGAGCAACCCAAGGATGCTTATTCCTTATCCAGTATCAAACAGAAACCTAGAGAGAAGCTGCATCAATATCTAACTCGGTTCAATGCCGCAGCAGCCGCAGTCCAAGATGCCAATGAGAAGCTTATCTTAATGGCCCTCTGTAGTGGTGTGCATCCGGATACTAAATTTGCTAGAAGATTGACAAAAGAAAAACCAGCTACTTTACCCGATTTCTTCCATGAAGCTGGGAAATATATGAGACTTGAAGACGCTGCCATTGAGGGGCAGTCGGGGTAACAAAATAAGGCAGCTCACGGCAACACGCCCGCTGTAGCAATGGACGTTCGAAGATATGACTCTAGGGATAATGCTAGGGGCAAGAAGGGAGAAAAGCGTCTATATTGGCCAGGACCGAGATTTGACGGTTACACCCCTTTGAATGAAACGATCGAAAACATCTTCCTGGCTACTCAAGACGAAGTTAAATACAAACGCCCTCCGCACAAGAAGGAATCAGATAACGCAATTAAGTTTGGAAAATTCTGCCACTTCCAGGAATCCCATGGGCATGATACCAATGAATGCCATCATCTCCGGGACTTGATTGAAGAACACATCAGAAGAAGGAGATTAGAACGCTATGTAAAAGGTCAGAACAGGACTCCAATTCCTGCCAATGAGAACCCAAGGCTACCCTCCCCAGAAATAGGCAGAGGAAATCGCAACACCAGCGGCTCCAGTCAAGAGAAGATAGTGGTCCATACCATCTCGGGAGGGCCACACATCGCCGACGGAAGCTGGGCAGAGATGGAAAGGTATGGAAAGTCACTTAGAAACAATGAAGAATGCGTCAATTCTATTATAGAAGAACGCCACCCGAAGCGGATAGAGAATGGTGACATCACATTCAGTAGGCATGACCTGGAGGGAAGGCAGTACCCTCACACGGATCCCATGGTTATCTCTGCCCGGCTCGGTCCAACCGAAGTTTTCCGAATTCTAGTAGACACTAGAAGCTCAGTAAATATCCTATTCAAGCATGCCTTTGACAAAATGAAACTGTCATTAAAAGATGTTCTTCCCTGCAATAAACCACTACACGGTTTCACAGGAAATGCGAAGATGCCCCTCGGGCGACTGGACCTCTTTGTTGAAATCGGAAGTCATCCCCGCTCCATTGTGCGGAAACAAACATTTGTGCTGATAGAAAACCACTCGGCCTACAACGCCTTCTTAGGAAGGCCAGCCTTGTCTAACTTCCAAATTGTTCTGGCCCCATGATGCCTGAAGATGAAATTTCCAATGGACAATGGAATAGGGGAAGTAGAGGGAGACCAGGACATTTCGGGATTGCTATGTAACTGAACTTCGCAATAACCACAGGAAGGATAAAGGGAAGAGTGTAGAGATCGTCCTCTGCATAAAAAGTTTGGAAGCATAGCAACTAAAGAAAGCCCTTCCTCTTCGATATACCAGCGACCCTTTCAATGAGTTAGACCCCAGGGACAAAGAGGAGGAGGCCACCGCCGAGCCTGCAGAGGCTATGGAATTTGTATCTGTAGACAGGCATGACTCGAGTAGACTATTGAAAGTCGGGTCCCAACTAAAAGCAGAGTTAAAGGAACAACTCATTGATTTTCTCCATCACAACTCGGATGTATTTGCATGGTCACACGCCGACATGACCGGAATCTCCCCTGACATAGCATGCCACGTACTAAACATTGATCCTACCAAGGCGCCAGTAAAGCAAAAAAAGAGAAGTATGGGGGCAGAATGATCAACAGCCCTCGATGAAGAAGTAAAGAACCTACTTGCCAATGACTTCATACGAGAAGCCATCTACCCAGAATGGATCGCCAACACGGTGCTGGTAAAGAAGGCTAATGGAAAGTGGCGAACATGCATTGACTTCTCCAACTTAAATGACGCCTGCCCGAAGGATTGCTTCCCACTTCCCTGAATCGATCAGCTTGTAGACAGCACAGCCGGGCACGAACTCTTATCTTTTATGGACGCATACTCAGGATATAACCAAATTCCTATGCATGCTCCCGATCAAGACCACACTAGTTTCATCACTGACCGGGGATTGTACTGCTACAAGGTAATGCCTTTCTGACTTAAAAACGCAGGAGCCACCTATCAGCGCCTCGTCAACAAGATGTTTGCGGGGCTAATAGGACAAACTATGGAAGTTTATGTGGATGACATGCTGGTAAAGTCAAGGGAAGCCGACGATCACGTAAGCCACCTGGATGAAATGTTTCAATTACTACGCCAATATGGAATGAAGCCGAATCCTCTAAAGTGCTCCTTCGGAGTATCATCAGGAAAGTTTATAGGATTCATCGTCCATGCCAGAGGAATTGAAGCAAACCCTGAACAAGTCCGAGCTCTGAAAGATATCAGGATACCTTCTACCCGAAAGGAAATGCAAAGCCTAAATGAGAAGGTGGCCGCCCTGAGCAGATTCATCTCTAAAGCGACTGACAAATGCATCCCCTTCTTCGAAGCTCTAAAGAAAGAGAGAGGAAAATTCGAATGGACTGACGAATGCTTAACAGCTTTCCTTAACTTAATCGAACACCTCCAGAGGCCACCAGTACTCTCAACTCCGAACAAAGGCGAAGAGCTGTACATGTACCTTGCTGTGTCATCTCATGCTCTAAGCGCCGCATTGGTGAGAGAAGACAAACGCACGCAGCGGCCAGTATACTTTGTAAGCAAGAGGTTTACAGGGGCGGAAGCCAGATATCCTAAACTTGAGAAACTAGCATACTGTTTACTAATCACATCACGGAAACTGCGTCACTATTTCTAGTCCCATTCCATCAGAGTTCTGACCGATCAACCACTAAGGCAGGTACTCCATCGTCCCGACACTTCTGGGCGACTACTTAAATGGTGCATTGAACTAAGTCAATATGATATCACCTACCATCCTCACACCGCCATCAAGGGACAAGCCATGGCCAATTTCATTGCCAAATTCACTACCAACGAAGGTAAGGAGCAATCGGAAATAGCAGAAGACATCAAGTGGAATCTCTTTGTGGATGGTGCGTCGAACGAACAAGGCTCGGGGTCAGGTGTGGTAATAATCACTCCCAGGGGAAATAAGCTACACTATGCTATAAGGTTGGAATTCGCTGCCACCAACAACGATGCAAAGTATGAAGCAGTGATAGCTGGATTAGAACTTGCCATAGAAATCGGAGCCAATTCTTTGTGTCTTCATAGCGACTCTCAACTTATTGTAAATCAAATACTAGGAAAATTCCAGGCTCGAGAAGAACGACTCATAGCATATTTAAAGAAGACCAAGTTGCTTCTCAATCGATTGGATCACTATTTAATCAAACACATCCCTCGGGAAGAGAACCAAGAGGCCGACGAATTGGCGAAGCAAGCTAGCATGAGAGATGACACTATTTCCGAAGCAGTAGCCATCTCAAAGCAACTGACCCCAAGTTTTGAGCAAGTGAATCTGATATCTGCAACCGAAGAAGCAACTTGGATGACTCCCATCCGAGACTACTTACAAAGTGGCACACTGCCCAACGGGCGTAGCGAAGTCAAGAAAATCTTGAGGAAAGCTTCCCGCAACACAATACAAGAGGGCACCCTCTATCGGCGTGGCTTCTCTAACCCCTTATTAAGATGTGTCGCTGGAAGGGAAGCCAAGGAAATCTTATCCAACATCCATCAAGGAAGCTGCGGAGATCACACTAGAGGGCAGACTTTAGCAAAAATGATACTCCGATATGGATATTTCTGGCCCACCTTAAGCAAGGACGCCTTAGATTTCGTCAGAAAATGTGACAAATGTCAGAAGTTTGCTAAGATCCCGCGGCTACCAACAACTGAGATTACTCAAATGACTAGCCCTTGGCTCTTTGCAGTATGGGGAATTGACTTGATTGGCGAACTGCCAATGGGCCGAGGCGGGGCCAAATATGCTATAGTGGCAGTCGACTATTTCACCAAATGGGTGGAAGCAGAACCCCTAAATAAAGTATCTTCAGCAAAAGTTATTAACTTCTTGATCAAAAATGTTCTATGCCGGTACGGAGTCCCATTCAAAATCATATCGGACAATGGACTTCAGTTTGACAGCGAGGAGTTCGCCAACTGGTGCCAAGAGCATGGAATTCACAAAAGCTTCTCATCCGTAGCTTATCCCCAGGCAAACAGGCAAGTCGAAGCCGTCAACAAAATTCTCAAAACTCTAATAAAAAAGAAACTCGAAAAGTCAAAAGGCGCTTGGGTGGATGAACTCCCTACGGCACTGTGGGCCTATCGCACATCTTTCAGAACATCAACGGGGCATACTCCTTTCTCTTTGGCATACGGATCGGAGGCTATGCTCCCAGTTGAAACTATAGTGCCTTCCCACCGTAGGATCCACTATAACCCAGAAGAGAACGAAGAGCTCCTCCACGTGTCTTTAGATCTAATTGAGGGAAGAAGAAATGATGCAGCCCTCAAAGCAGCTGCTCACAAGAAAAAAGTGGCAATGCAATACAACTCCAAAGTCAAGCATCGTAGCTTACAAAAAGGAGATCCTGTCCTCAAGCGAATCTTCCCACGCCCCGGAGCGCTAGATCCAATATGGGACGGACCATATGTAATTCATAAAGATCTCCACAATGGAGCTTATATTTTGTCAACAGTGGATGGGGAGGTGTTCCAGAGGGCATGGAACATCCAACACCTTCGTCGATACTTTTCTTAACTTGTACTGCACATATGAAGTGAATTAACAAAGAGAATCAGTGGACGTAGGCATTTTCGTGCCGAACCACTTTAAAAAACTTGTCTCTTTTTAACTTGTTCCTTTATATCTTGGCTGCTTGTTAACTTTATCCTTTTCTGTCGAACAAAATCCTGTGTAATGACATCCCCATTCAAGACACATCACGGCGCAACCTCACCTGGACAAGACCTAACAGGTACTATGCGAATCTATGCCCTCGCCGATGAGAAACTTTTGCTCCAGCATCCCTCTGCTGCGGGTTAACTCATTGCTCGCGATGGCCCTTAAAGCCAACTGTAATGAGCCGATTATAAGCCACCGAGAAGGCCGACTATAGCCAAGGCAGCTCATTACGGCATTCGGCTCGCCGGCAGCCGTGAACCTACTTTAAGCCCTAACATAAGGTGTGGCCAGCCAGGGGTAGTTCACGGTTGACGATCGGCACCCACGCTAGTCGGCCACGGTAAATCGAATAATACCCACGATTATGGGGCATAATGGCCCGGGTAGTTACTGTGCGCGATCTCGGCTCCGATGTGTCTTAAGTACGGCTGTGGTAAAAAAGATAAACTCCCCGCGGAGGCGTAAGATGGGTGACAAATGTCTCCAAGACCCACAGCTAGGGAAAGTGACTACAAAACCCGTTTGCCACGAACTTAAGCACATCGAAGGCCTTCCGTGATTGGAAGTTTTACTGTTTCTCATGTGTCAATTTTATTTAAAGAACTTTCCTCCTATCCTCTATAACGATCCCTAAAGTACAGGACACAGAATAGGAGACACTCGCTAATGGGAATAGGAGCTCACAACTGGACACTCAGCTGCATTCCATACTCGGTCACACAAGACATTCAGTGTTGCCATCTACAACTAAAACACGAAGGGCGGTACTTCCTTCTTCGTGTATAAATACGTAGCTATAATTTATTCACACATCACATTAACATTGCAAGATATGAAATTACGTTTTAAGTAAGAACTTGACATCAAACCCGATAGAATCACAGGCATATGCACAGCTATACTTCTTATACAACACATCAAAAATAATGAAAGCGTTCAAACACGACAGAATCAGCTTAAGTTAAAAAATTACACGTCAAGAATAATGTTGTTTACTACAAGTAACATAATTACAACCTAAAAGTTACGTTACTATTTTGAGACTAACATATACAACAATGTCAAGTCAACAAAAAGATATCCAGGTCAAGTCAAGGAGCCGGCTGTATCGGAGCTTTACCCTTGTCCTGTTGCCCACCTGTCCGGTCAAAGAAAGAGTTCATTAGTGATAAGCAACCAAGTTAACGGAAAGACTAGAAGGGAAGACTTACCAGCACCTGCTTCCTGACCATCCTGATCATCGTCCTCTACTTGCACACCTGCCTCCTCAGCAGCAAGCAACCGCATACCCTCCTTCACCGCCACCTTCTCCTCCTTGGTAAACTGGGCAGTGACCACATCCATTCTGAAGAACGCGCCACCCTCTTTATCCGCATCAGCCCTAGCCTCCTCCAGAGCCCGGAGATAAATCATGGCCATAACTCGGGGGTAATCATCCATCCATGATAAGTTACCCTGTTTCCAAGTGCGGAAATACATATCCTGGAGCATCTCATCCATCATCCCCTCGTTTTCTTCAAGCTCCCTCATTCGGGCCTCAGAAGCACGCAGCTTTGCAACGGCAGCATCCCTCTCCGATCGGTATCTTGAACGGTCAGCCTGAAGGGATATCCTCATCGCCTCCATCTCCTCCTTCAACCTGGACTGATCAAGCTCCACGGCCTCAAGTCTCCCCGATAATTCCTATACCTGCTCGAGGTTCGCTTGTCGAACCTCATCCACCACCGCAATGGCCATGTCGATCCGCTCCTTGTAGGCGGCCTTCATTTTTCGCAACTCTGCCCTGCTGGCCTCTTCCATAGTCTTCTTCAGTTGCCTGGATGCGGCCTCGTGCTGAGAAATTTGAATGGCTTGATCGGCAAGTTGCTTAGCCTGGTCGGAAACCATTAACCGTAGCCGAATGTTGGCACTCCCAATTTCCTCCCCGGCCTTGACTAATCGGGCGTGATGCCCCATCAATTTCCTGGTCTCCTCGGCAACCCGGTCGATGTTCGCCTTAGCTTCATCCCCCAGAGTTACAACCCGGGTGGTAAGCAAATCAAGGTCCAGGGACTTAGCTTCGTCAAGCACCCGTACCATAGGATTGCGGGGGAGAAGGTGCTCACCAGTAGCCTCATCGAAGGAGATGTCATGAGAGGCCGGGTCCAGGTCTGGATGACCCGCAAACGGATTACGAACCAAGCCAGGGTGATCTATTGGGGTGACGGTTGGATTCTCAAACGGGTGTGGGGAAGGCATAAACTCAGTATTCTCCTCCGTAATATCGTGAATAGGCTGGAGTAGGGCCGGAAGGCCAGGAGGAGATTCAAACGAAGATCGACTCCTCTTCCTCTTTTGTATATCTTCTTCAATAACTCCAAGAAGAGGACGATAGCCGACTACGTCTCCAGGGCGGTTAGTAGGAGGCTTCGGTTTGGCAGAAGCTTTGAGAAGTCTGTATTGTTCAAGCCTGTGCCGAAGATCTGAGGTCTTTGCCGTTTTGCCCGCTCCTGGAATGAAAACCAAGTGTCACCAGCATGCATTGAGCCATCATTCAAGAATTAAAAAGAATAAAGAGAAATTCACCTTGAATCGCAGAAGTTGCCTCAGTAGAAGCACTCCCGGAAGATAAATCGGTGCCAGTCCCGGCCTTACCAGCTTTCTTGGGCTTCTCCGCTAAGGCCGGCCCTTCCTCCAACTCTTCGAAGGCTTGGCGGAGAGCGTCATCTGTCCACTCTTGAATCACGCCTGCCTGCCCAGGAGGCAAAGCCCCGGTGCCATCACCACCCTGTCCTTCGCCACCATCACCACCGTGACGATCACCGTCACCTTCTTTACCACTTCCACTCTCCGCCTCACCGCCTTCATCCCCGCCTCCTTCCTCCTCCACATTTTCCACCTTCGGAACATCTGGACATGTGCTGGGGGAGGGTCCATCGGACTTCTTGAGTTTCTTCCCCCCGGCAACTGGATGTGTCGAGAAGGGCCTCCTTTTGCTGCTCTTCGCCGTAGCCCCTCCTTTAGCGTTGGCAGCCCTCTCCTCCGCCATGTCTCTCTGCTTGACCACGGACTGATGTGGTAGAATAAGGTTGTGCCCCAGAAGTGTAGCGTTCCTGATCAAGTAAGAAGCCGACCTATCCCTTCCCGTAATGGCTTCTATTTCCACAGCCATCTGAACCAGGCGATCGTTCTCCACGACCGCAAAGCCACCTGTCGCTAGCAAGAAATAAAAGCACATAAGAAGAAGCATTGCAGTCAGAAAGGAAATCATAAATAAGCTTCAACTTACAGCCAGAGGTGAAGCGACGGATGGAAACAGAGCCATCCTTGATGAAAAACCATTCCTTTTTGAACATGCTGAACTTCGAATATAAATCCAGGACTGGCTTGAAGGACACGGCCGACTCCAAGCTAATATACGGAGACCCCTTCTTGTAGCCTCTCATGTTGTACAGATACCGGATTTCCCGGTTGGAAGGAGGACGCCCGTATCTCCTCTGGAAGATAACAAACAGGCTCACCAGGATGGCGTAGGAGTTAGGCTGAAGCTGTAATGGAGCCACCTTCAAGTAGGTGATGAAGCTGACTATCCAGGCATTGATCCGGGGAATGGCCCCACACATACAATGATACCTACTATAAGCGAAATATCCTTCGGGGGATTATATGGCATCACTCCTTCCCCCGGCAACAACATACGCGCCCTGTCAATCCCGAAAGAGCGAGAAATAACGTCAAGCTGCTCATCTTTGAGGGAGCTAGGAAAGCAGTCGGGCGGTGAGATCAGAAGCTCTTGAGGATCGTACCCGTCAACTAGCGATCTCGGAGTTGGTCCCTGTCGTTCTGGTGCTGCCTGAACCGGGGGCACTACGGAAGGCTCTCTTCGGTCCTTGGACTTCTTCTTGTCAGAGCGAGTTTCAACTTTATGAGACATTATCTGCAACACGAGAAAACACATTGTTAGAATAAGGATGTAGAGATATAAACGAACGAGTGTATGTTGTCTAGAGTTTCACTTATAAACACATAAACTCATTCGGTATAACAAGGTTCAAGTTTCATTCGGCACTCAAGCCCATTCGGTAGTTCAAGGCACGAAGTTTCATTCGGCAACCAAGCCCATTCGGTAGTTCAAGGCACGAAGTTTCATTCGGCACTCAAGCCCATTCGGTAGTTCAAGGCACGAAGATTCATTCGGCACTCGAACTCCACGGGTTCGTTCGGTAGTTCGAAACACGAAAGTCATTCGGCAATCACCTGATTCGGTAGTCAAGCGTGATCCGGCAAATCTGATTCGGCTATCTCACTTGGTAGGGAATAACGAGAGCATAATGCCCATACTTATAGGCAAATAGGAACGACCGGACCAACTGGTTCGGCGCACAGGACCAGATGAGAATGTCCAAGCTAAAACAAAGCGCGGCATGTGCATGCATATGCCCCGCTTTGGGGGGCAAGTGTTGGGCGTATTTTCGCTATACCGGCATTACCGAACCAAGATGAGGGAAGCCACCACCGAACTAACTCTGCTTCCACCATTGCCAAACCAACTCCACTTCCCTGCATAGCCGAACCAACTCCACTTCCCTGCATAGCCGAACCAACTCCACTTCCATGCATAGCCGAACCAACTCCACTTCCCTGCATAGCCGAACCAACTCCACTCCACCTACAGCCGAACCAACTCCAAAATAGCAGTACCGAACCAAAACCAATCTCACTCACCACCGGACCAAGTTCCACCGGATCAAGGCATTCCGGACCAACTTTTGCCAGGCCAAATTGCACCAGCCCAAGCCCACCAACAGCTATATACATCCAAGACCCCTACCCCCAGCCTCACTCTATAAATAGAGGGGTAGGGGTACGAAAATGGGGGACAAGTTTGAGAGCTCAAGCACGGATAGAACTTTCAAACAACTTTCATATACTTGTATCGAAGCTTTGTACTTGTAATCTAAACAAGAAAGGAGAAATAATATATAAAGTGGACGTAGGCACATTCTGGCTGAACCACTATAAATCTGTGTGTCTTTTACAGTTTAGTCCCTGCTCTTTACATATTTGCGTAAATCATCCAGATCACTAAAAACATCATAAAATCAACTAAATCATACGACTTGGAGGTGTTTGCCCATTTTTTGTGCAAACAGTAAGGATATGTTGTTATAACTATCTAGGCTGATAATAGGATAGTGTACTCTGGTGATTGTTTATAATAAAGTTCTTTCTTTTGTAAAGACTTGATTTATATGTTACCCGTTATGTTTTTGTGAGATTATGTTCTATCTTCTTCTTTCTTCACCCCAAACGACCTGTCTATCAGACACTCAAATAATCGGCACACGAATACCAAGGATGTATTAATTGTCGCCTTTAGGTGTAAGAAAGGAAGATCGTCATAGTAGGATAGTTAAAGTGTTATTAGAAGGATCATCAAAATCAACTCAAAGTCCATGAAAAAGAGCTTAATTCATATCAGGAAGGAGGTAGAAGTATGATGCAAGTGAGAAAGTTGACCCATCACCAAGTAAAAGCTCTCGGATCTGAGAGCAACCTCTCGGTACTAAGAGTTCTAATCGACACGTGGGCCCATGTGCTCAGTGTGCATCCTTGGGCTTTCTTTTGGGCTTCGACTCAAGTGGACTTTTGACCCTATGCATATATTTTCTATAAATACCAACCCTATAGTAACTAGAAAAGGATCACGGTTGATCTTCACTTCGTTTCTCTTCTTCATTTCCTACCTCATAATAATCACTTATTGTTATCCCGCCTTTTGGCAAGGCCAGGACATCAAGAAGCCGACTAGAGAACAAGGATAGCACGCCATGGATATCACTGAATTTTGTCCGAGCCCAGAGTGAGCTACAATTGATAGGACACGACAAGAAAGGCCATAGAGATCAGCACCTCAAATTTCAAGTCGATCCGGACTCATACACTCAAGTTATGATCGAGTCAAATTGGAGGGAAAGAGCCCAGATTTCGTATCCATCACTCTGGGTGATTTCGTATCCATCACCGAAGCCCCAGTTCGAATCCATCATGCTTCGTATCGATCAGCTCCGGATCCATCGAGGTACCCAGGTTCGACTCGATTTTCTTCGTATCCATCGATTTCGTATCGATGGACTTCACACATACCAGCAATTGAAGGACTTCGTATCCTTCAGCCAACGTCTGCTTCGTATCCATCGTTCAGCGTCTACTTCGTATCCATCACTCGGTGCTCGCTTCGTATCCATCACTCGATGCTTGCTTCGTATCCATCAGAGGACCTCACTTCGAATCCATGCCTAATGACTCGTTCGTACCCACGAGTCAACTGACCAGGGATGACATGTCTTCCATCAAAGTAAAACGAGGCGAGGTACGTGGAGTCGAAACAGTCAATGCGGCACGAAGACCGGATCGAAGCGAAGCGCGCGCGCCACCTAACCTCAAGAACACGTGCAGCCAGCGAGACGAACGGATGGAGTCGAAATCATGGATACGAACCAGACAGCCTATGAGGAATTCCATTTCGTATCGACCATATCTCATAATCCACTGGTCCAAACATGGTGAAATTTTAACTGAAAGTTGCACACATAACAAGGAATGTCTCCACCAATTTTGAGCTCAATTGGAAGTGATCCTGATCGATACGAAATGATTTCGTATCGATCACAGATTGGCTTGAAACTCTCTGGAAGTGGTCGAATGGGCCCCCTCACGTGTCAGGCCAAGTCTCCCGGGGTTTGAGCGAAATCCAAGCCTCCTACGCCTATAAATAGAGCCCCAGAATCAACGGAAAAAGGATCTTTTTTCTCTGAAGCGCCCAGACTCTGCCGGATTGAGATTTGCATCATACTTTTGCTGTCAATTTCGAATTCTAAACTGTAATCCGTTGTTCATCGCTGTAAACGCTTGTAATCATTGAAAGAGAATCAATAAAATCATCGAAACTTCATAGTGGACGTAGGCTATACGCCGAACCACTCTAAACTGCTTGTCTGTTCACTTTGCATTCATATTTGTTGGAGTTTTTGTTAGATAATCTCTGTTTTACATTTATAATCTTCATTTTATCTCTTCAAACAACTCCCGAAGAGTATTGTGCCCATTTTTGGTACAAACACTTTGGTGCTTTCACTGAGAAAACCAGCTTTTTCTCCTGCTCGTTGGATCTGCCGTCGATATCGGATTGCACAAATCCAAGAGGAAGATCCAGATATCCAGCCCGGAATCCTTCCATTCTATTCAGATTTGTTCAAAATCTAGGCAAGGACTCCACCACCGACAATGGTCAGCACAAGAACTGGCGCCACCGCTACAGAGCAAGAAGGCCGAGACAGGCAAAATCCAACACAGCCGCCTTCTTCCAATCAAGACAATGCCACTCAGTCAGACTCAACGGGGCTAGTCACCCGACAGGAGTTTCAGGTATTGCTCCAGGAGCTGACCCAAAGCCGTCAGCAGTTGGCAGAACAGTTACGCGCCAATATCGAGCTGACCAACCAGCTAAACCGCCGGGGGTACAGAAGGTCCAGGAGAGATGATGTCTCCAGAGCGTCTACCGAAAGCTCAGCTTCATCTGATTACCACCGCCAGACTACCCGTCCTCGACTAGAGGGGAATCGCGCTCAAGCTGCTGAATATCAGCCTGCCTTAACTGTTGGGCAACTGAGGGTAGGACCGTCGACTAGTTTCCAAACCGGTCCCTCAACACGAGGAGGTACTGCCCCACAGTACACCACCGATAACCGCGCCACAACTGCCGCAGCAGAGACAAGGGCTGATACCCGAAATCAATCTGAGCCGATCAATCAACAGCGAGGACATACTCCTGAACCTTATGTCCCAGAAGACGTTGAGCCAAGGAGGCGAGATAGGGGTCGTCGACAACGCCCGATCCCTACTCGCGCCGTGGAACCCGACCACGCCTTAGCTCATCACGCTCCGAATCCGCCTGTTTCGGATATATCAACCATGATACGTCAAATGATCCGCGAGAGTCAGGGGCTCACTAATGATGACTGGGGAATTTCCCGTAGTCATACTCCTTTCACAGACGAAGTGTTACATGCCGAACCCCCTAGGCGATTCAGAATGCCGACTCTCCCGATGTATGAAGGGAATAGTGACCCCAACCAGCATATTCTGAAGTATGAATGGTCGATGAGCGCCGCAAGGGCCGACGACGCAGTGAAGTGTCGGAGTTTCCCCATTTCTCTGGGAGGAATCGCGACAATGTGGTTTACCCGCCTACCACCTAGATCAATTTCTTCGTTCGATCAATTGGCCAAGAGGTTTGTGGAGCAATTCCGGATGCATGTTGCTAGGCCGAAGGACGTCAACACCTTGTCCAGCGTCACTCAAGCTCCTGGAGAAACACTCAGGCGTTACTTGGAGAGGTTCCACGCAGCATGCGTCGAGATCACCAATCCCAACGATAATTCAATCTTAATGGCTCTGACCAAGGGGATTGATCCTGATTCTGAATTCGGAAACTGGCTGGCTGGGAAACCGCCCGCGTCGTTGGACCGTTTTTACTCCAAGGCCGCTCAATTCCTGCGGCAGGAGGATGCAAAACAGTCTAGGAAGCAGGACGATGCGAGGCCCAGCATTGAAGGAATACAGAGCAATGTGGCAGTTAAACAGTCCGGCGAGAGTTCCGGGAAAGTTCAGCTCAACATACAAAACAAGCAAACCCAGCAGAGAGGAAACAATGGCCAGAACAAGAAGAGAGATGAGAACCGAGGTCCCCGACGTAGAGCTCAGATGTTTGACAGTTATACACCGCTGAACACGTCATTGGAAAACGTATACTTACAGACTTGCAACACCGTACAATATAAGAAGCCTGCTCCGAAGCCCTCATCGGAGAGACAGATTCAGACAGGAAAATTCTGTAGGTTCCATGAGAGCTATGGACATAATACCAATGAGTGTCGACACTTACAGGACCTCATCGAGAAGCTGATTAGAGAGAGGAAGCTAGATCAGTTTGTACGGGCGCCGCAACCTGGCGGAGCGGGCCCCTCAAATCAAAATCGTTCACAGAATCAGGAAAGGGAGGATGAACCCGCTCGTGCGGGCGGGAGATTAGTTATCAACACAATAAGTGGTGGTTCCCATCCGGCAGACAGAAGTTGGGGGGAAATGGAGTCGTATGCCAGTTCTATCAGGCATGCGGACTTCGAGTGTTATAGTAATTGCGAGGATGGGACCCCGGCAAAGCAACAAAAGATAATGTCCGATGATATCGTGTTCAGGAGCCGAGACGCCGATAAAGTTGAAGCCCCTACTATCGACCCACTAGTCATATCCGCCCAGGTAGGTCCTGCTTGGATGAAGAGGATCCTGGTTGACAGTGGGAGCTCTGTAAACATCTTGCTCAAACGGGCTTACGATTTGATGAAGATGGAGACAAAGGATTTGAAACCCTGTTTATCCAGAATCCATGGTTTCAACGGAAGTGCCACAATACCCATCGGAATAACTGAACTCCCAGTCGAATTAGGCGTTGGAGAGCGCCGGAGGGTCCGCATGTTACAATTTGTTGTGTTAGAGATAGATTCGCCATACAATGCGTTTCTGGGACGACCAGCTTTGGCCGAGTTCAGGGCGGCGATCGCCCCATGGTGTCTGACTCTGAAATTTCCCACTGATCGTGGGATTGGAGTTGTTCAAGGAGATCAGGCCTCGGGAAGGGCCTGTTATGTTGCTGAGCTGCGCGGGGCGCAACGTAAAGAGAAGGGTAAGGGCGTAGAGGAATCTCTCTGCGTCCGTTCTATCGACAATTGACAATTGGTGCCTGGGCCTCGGCCCGGGCACCACGACCAATTCCTGAAAGACCTGGACCCCAGGGACAACGAGGATAGAGACGAATCAACGGAGAGTCAAGCCTCTCCAGCCGAACTGACTGTGGACGTCCCAATCAGTGAGGATGATGATTCAAAAATGCTGAAAGTTGGGTCCCAACTAAACAAGCAGACACAGCAGGAGTTGGTCGAATTTCTTCGGGCGAATCTCGACGTCTTCGCCTGGACACACTCTGACATGTGCGGGATCTCGCCGAGCATTGCAAGTCACTCCCTGAATATAGATCCACGACATGTCCCGGTGAAACAGAAAAGGCGCGGTATGGATCCAGAGAGATCTGCCGCCCTTAAAGAGGAAGTTGATAAACTGCAATCGAATGGGTTCATTCGAGATGCCTTGTATCCAGAATGGGTGTCCAACCCGGTACTGGTTCGGAAACCAAATGGGAAGTGGAGAACTTGTGTTGATTACTCTGACCTAAACAAGGCTTGTCCAAAAGATAGCTTCCCACTTCCACGAATCGATCAGCTCGTAGATTCGACGGCCGGGCATGAACTACTATCCTTTATGGACGCATATTCCGGCTACAATCAGATACCCATGCATCTGCCTGATCAGGAACATACCAGCTTCGTGACCGACCTGGGACTCTATTGTTACAAAGTCATGCCGTTTGGTCTAAAGAACGCTGGAGCAACATACCAACGCTTAGTCAACCGAATGTTCGCTGATCAGATTGGGAAAACTATGGAGGTTTACGTGGATGACATGCTGGTGAAGTCCCGATTCTCCACCGATCACGTCAGAGATTTGAATTCAATGTTCAGCATCCTCCGGGAATACGGGATGAAGCTCAACCCACTCAAATGTCACTTTGGCGTTGCATCCGGAAAATTCCTTGGGTTCATTGTCAACGCTCGAGGAATAGAGGCGAATCCTGAAAAGATCTGGGCTATTAGAAATTTGCAAACCCCTAAAACTATAAAACAAGTCCAGAGTCTTAACGGGAAGGTCGCAGCATTGAGCAGGTTCATTTCAAAGTCCACCGACAAATGCATTCCTTTCTTCGACCTGATTCGGAAGGGCAAACGAAACTTTGAATGGACCACGGAGTGCGAAGGCGCGTTCCGATCATTAGTTCAACATCTCTCCACACCTCCGATCTTGTCAAAACCGGTTGACCACGAGCAATTATATCTCTACCTGGCAGTATCAGAACATGCGATCAGTGCTGCTCTAGTCCGGGAAGAAGACAAAGTGCAAAACCCGGTCTACTATGTTAGTAAGCGACTAACAGGAGCTGAAAGAAATTATCCAAGGCTGGAGAAACTGGCTTATTGTTTGGTCATTGCCTCGAGGAAGCTCCGTCCCTACTTCCAGGCTCATCCGCTTACTGTGTACACCGACCAGCCGTTACGACAGGTCCTTACGCGGCCTGAGACGTCCGGTAGGTTACTCAAGTGGAACATTGAGCTAAGCCAATTTGATATCGCATACGCTCCGCGGAGGGCCATTCAAGGACAAGTCCTGGCTGATTTCATAGCCGAATTCACCGTCCCGGAAGACTTACCCGAAACCAGTGAATCTCCCGAATACATCTGGAAGCTGTATACTGATGGTGCATCAAATGACCGGTGTTCGGGCGCGGGGGTTGTACTTGAGACTCCCGAGGGCCGATCCATATGTTATGCTCTTAAATTCGACTTTCGTGCAACTAATAATGAAGCCGAATATGAAGCCCTCCTGACCGGCCTAAGGCTTGCCAGAGATTTGAGAATTGTCGCTGTAGAAATTTATTGTGATTCGCAGTTAGTGGTATGCCAGGTGCGAGGAGAATACCAGGCAAGAGACCGAAGACTGGCCGCTTACTTGACGCGAGTTCAGGAAATCCTAAACCAGTTTGATTATTATGCCATCTATTATGTGCCTCGGGAACGCAATCAGAAAGCCGATTCACTGGCGAAGTTAGCCAGCACAGGCGAAGCGCAACAAATGGGACTTGTCCCCGTTGAAACTTTGGCCACTCCAAGCATCGATCGGATAGAAATGGACTCTGTATTTGAAATCGCTCCCAATAGAGAGTCCTGGATGACTCCGTATCGGAATTACATTGAGAATGGGGTGCTACCTGAACCTAGAAATGAGAAGAGACAGATTCAGCGAAAAGCCTCACGGTTCATCATCCAAAGCGGAGTCATGTACAGGAGAGGTTATTCCGTTCCTCTCCTCAGATGTATCGCCCACGAGGAAGTCAAGCGAGTGCTACATGACGTGCACGAAGGAGAGTGCGGTGATCATACCGGCGGGCAAGCTCTCGCTAAAAAGATACTCCGATATGGGTACTACTGGCCGACGGTGAACCGAGATGCGGCAAACTATGCCCGGAAATGCGATAAATGCCAGATACATGCCCGAATTCCGAGAGCTCCGCCAACTGAGATAACCCAAATGGTCAGTCCCTGGCCATTCGCAATGTGGGGCATTGACATCATCGGCGCTTTACCTTTAGCAAAAGGCGGTGCGAAATACGCCATTGTCGCAGTCGATTACTTCACAAAATGGGCCGAGGCCGAAGCCCTAGCAACCATTACGACAAAGAAGGTGATAAATTTCGTGGTTCGCAACATCATCTGTCGATTTGGACTCCCGCATACTATCATCACTGATAATGGGACCCAATTCGAGAGCGCAGAATTCAAGGATTTCTGTCAACGGTTTCATATCCGCAAAAAGTTCTCGGCTGTCGCACACCCCCAAGCGAATGGGCAGGTTGAGGCTGTCAACAAAGTTATAAAATCGATCCTGAAGAAACGACTAGAGAAGGCTGGGGGCAAGTGGGTCGATGAACTTCCTATGGCATTATGGGCCTATCGAACGACCCATAAAACCGCGACCGGACACACTCCGTTTTCCCTGTCTTATGGCTCAGAGGCCGTTATTCCGGTCGAAACAGAAGTGCACTCTCATCGCGTGACTTATTATGATCCAAAAACAAACGCTATACTCCTAGCCGAGTCTTTGGATCTGTTGGATGAAAAACGGGAGGAGGCTGATTTGAGAGCAGCCGCACATCGAAGTCGGGTCGCCCGATTGTACAACACCAGAGTTCGACCTCGAACCTTTGAACTCGGCGACCTCGTGCTCAAGAGAATTTACCCAGTTCCTTCACACATGAAACCAAACTGGGGAGGGCCGTATGTAATTACACGAAAGCTCGGAGATGGTACATTCAAGCTGTCGACTGTTGACGGTCTCGATTTACCGAGGGCTTGGAACAGCGAAAGTCTCCGCCGCTACTACATATGACAGGCTTTATTTATTTCATTCTATTTAGCAATTTGTTTCTGCATTTCGAAATTTGAATTTTGTAATAAGGCAACTGACTTTGCCGCATTTTCTTATTTCAGCAATAAAATGCCACTTCTTCGAGCCAGAGCTGTGATTCATTATGTACGATATACAACATCACGATGCACGAAGAGCTAAATCCCATCACACAATGGGACTTATTCAAATGGAGAGTGGCTGTGATACGACCGGCCACTCACTAGGCGAAACCCGAGCTCGGGGGCAAGCCATGACACCGATATTAATAGGATTGACACACGACAATCCTACAATTAACTCCATATTCCCAGAGTGCGAAATGGAGTATAAACATCTAACTCCATATTCCCAGAGTGCGAAATGGAGTATAAACATCCGACTCCGTATTCCCAGAGTGCGAAACGGAGTATAAACATCTAACTCCATATTCCCAGAGTGCGAAATGGAGTATAAACATCCGACTCCGTATTCCCAGAGTGCGAAACGGAGTATAAACATCTAACTCCATATTCCCAGAGTGCGAAATGGAGTATAAACATCCGACTCCGTATTCCCAGAGTGCGAAACGGAGTATAAACACTTAACTCCATATTCCCAGAGTGCGAAATGGAGTATAAACATTCGACTCCGTATTCCCAGAGTGCGAAGCGGAGTATAAAACATTTAACTCCATATTCCCGGAGTGCGAAATGGAGTATAGACATTCAGCTCCGCATTCCCAGAGTGCGAAGCGGAGTATAAACAGTCAACTCCATGTTCCCAAAGTGCGAACAACCGCTTACGAGATGACGCATATCCCCGGAGTATGGATGGAACGATTCATGAGAGAACGAGCGTAGTTCGACCACTCGGTCCTCGCTTGGTACCATCGCAAGCTGATCATCACACCTTGACCCCGAAGATGGGGGCAGAAGCAAATGTTAGTCATTGCCCGAAACTATACGATGTTCAGCTCCGATGCGATTCCCTATCACAACTCGAGTCCGAAAGTTCCATACTTAACAAGTAAAAATGAGCTATTCTTGAAGCAATCAAAAAATGCAAATACACTGGACCAAAGTCCGAACACTGCAATATTCAAGCATAGAAAGGAACACAAGCTGAAGCTAAAAGACAAAATTTTATTCCAACTAAACTCAAAAACAATGCTTCATACATGAGATCTTTCCTAAAATGTTCCTACTAGCAGGGGCCGAACCCGCATCTAAACACGGCCTACAAAAGGGAAAAGACAGAAAAAATAACAAAAGTCCCTAACTATCTATGAAAAGGATGTCTAATCCTTCTGCTTCCTCAGCTTCTTCTTCTTCTTTGAGGAACTACTGGAGCCGCCAGTACCCTTTCGCTTGGAGCCTTTCTCCCTAGGCAAGCTCCCCCCGGGTGAAGGCATAATGTCAACATCCTCGTCTGAGCTGGACTCTATAGGGATGCTTCCCGCGGGAGGAGTGGGAGGAACAGACTCCGCAGCCGGAGGAGGGGCTGGTACATTAGTGTCAGTAAGTGTGCCCTCAGGAGACATAGTCATAAGAGGAATGGGGCACTGAGCTGCCGCTCCGTCATCAACACCGCCGCCGTGCGCCGCAGCCGCCATCTCGGCATTGATCTCAGCTAACATCGCCGCTTCCCGCCGTGCCCTGGCCTCGCTAGGAGCCGTAGTAGTTTGGGACAAGGTGTCAGATGTAGCCGTGAATCCACCCAAGCCAAATGGCAAGTCCGCAAAAGGATCACTTTGACGGCCGAGAAGCTCGTTTATCATCTGCTCGTCGAAAGAAAGTGAGCTCCCCTCCGTCACTCCAACCGGTGCCATTGCTGCGACGGAGGTCGCCTCAGAAACGATGGCTCCTGGCGTGTGACCTAATACTTGGGTGATAAGAGGCGCGGCTGGTGCAACTCCTGTCACTGATCAAAGGAAAAGACATGTCATTAGCAACATTTCAACACGGGATCTTCAATCCAAATATACTGGAAGTTAGTTCAAAGTACCTTCCTCGGTTTGGCTCGAGGTCGTCTGAACCGCTTCAGAAGGATGTTCCTTAATAGGAGATAAGTGCGGTTGATCTGGGTCGTACGCTGGGATAGGCTGGGAGTAGATCATTGAAGTTGGCTCAGACTGAGATGACACGACAATCTCAGAACTTGTAACATGGTGTTCCACACCAGAGCTCTCTCCGACTTCCGGGACCTGAGCACCAAGCCTCACCTTGTCATGGGAAATCATGGAGTCATGGAGAACCTTCTTTTCGTCATCATTAAGGATGCGGTTCTCCAGCTCGAACTCATCAGGGGCTTCATCAGGGTGCCCAGATCTCTCCTCATCCACCAGTAGGTTCCAGGCGTTATAGAGATGTGTGGGGTAATCGTCAAGCCATGTCAGGTCTCGGTGCCTTAGCACATTGGCGTTGTAAGTGACGAGTAGCTCCTCCACCTCGGCCTCAATCCTGGCCTCCGCCTGCCGTACTTTCTCCTCAACTCCAGCCTCAGCCTCACGGGCTTGTTGTACAGCCGCTTCCTTCTCCCTTTGGAGTGTCACTGCCTGATCACAGGCTTCCTACGCAGAGACGTTAGCTGCGTCTTTTTCCTTAGCCATCTCTGAGAACTTTGACTTCAGCTCATTAAGCTCCTTGAGAGCGGCATCCCTCTCGGCAGTGATGGAAGTGTTCCTGTGACCCATGTCCTCAATCGCGGTATAATGTTCTTGCTTCATCCTGGCCATGGCAGCGGTCACCTCGTCAACTTTCTTTAAAGCCTCCATTTCAGACTTACGAGAAGACTCGGCTTCAGAGTTAAGCGCTTTTATGATTTGGTCGTTGCGACCCAGCTCCTTCTCAAGTTTCTCGATGGTGACGCCCCGCTCAAACGCCACTTTAGATGCCTTCCTCGCGGCCCGTCCCCACTCCCTATACTGGAAAAAGATGTCCGCGACATAATCGTGGATAGTGGTTTCCGCGGTTGGCGGGATTCTCTTCAGGTGCGGGGGAAAGACATATCCATCAAAACAGATGTCAGGAAATTCCTTCCTCATCTGTGCCAATTTGAGCGCTCCCTCACTAGACGCCTCGGCCGAGACCGACACAGTAGCCGAAGAGGTGGCTATTTCGGTCCTGCGCGGGGGGTCGGACCTCAAAGCTTGAGAAGGCGGCCTAGACCGTGAAGTTTCGGGAGGACGAGTAACGGCGACCACAGGAGGTGCAGAGGTCCTGGGGGGAGGAGAACGAGATCGGGATCGGTGAACATGTCCCCTATCTCTGTCAGACTTCTCCTGACCGGAGTGTCCAGCGTCATAATACCTCTCGCCCTCTCTCCTGCGTGGCTCATGATAACGGCGCTTACGCAAACTACCAAGCACGGAACCTTTCCCAGACATCGTACCTGAAAAGGAAACAACAAAGAATCAGTAACCGTTTGCGATGTGTTGATTGTGGTTAGGAAAATGTGTTGTGCCGTGAGGAGTGTGTGAATGTGTAACCCCCCGGACCAACCAGAAGTGTCAGTCGCATCGGCAAACTCAGACTCGCTAACATCGGCGATATGTCGCGGTCCACCCGACCCAACATCGTGTTGCTCCGGCTCGATGTCGGGGACTGGAGGATCGGAAGGCCCTTCAAATTGATCTCCAGCTTGCGGGGAGGACGCCTCCGTAATCTTAACTCCTGACGAAGGGCGGTGCAAAACCACAGACTTCCGCCTCCCAGACTTAGGCTGTTTCGAAGCCACAGCTTTGCCTTTCCTCTTAGCGTCGGACTCTGGGGTTGCATTAGCAGGTCCGGCCAACGGTTCTTCGTCAGTGTGGGTTTTCTCGGAGTCGGGTTCCTCGATTATCACGACCCTGGGCTTCATCTGCTTGACCTTTTTCCTGGAGACGGTCTTTAATGCGCCGTCGAGTCTTATGCTCTGCCTCCGACCAATCAGCCCAAGGACTCTGAGATTCCGATCTGTCAATAACAGTTCAATATTCCTTTCTTCGCTAGGAATCTCTTGGAGGACCCGAACTATCTCTTTGTAATAGCCACCCTCAGGCCGCTGGATGATAGCTGAAAGAAAAAGAGGAGAAGACGTAAGTTTAATTTCACTCCGAAAATTGCCCTGTCAATTATTTGGGAAAAGAGACGATACTCACGTCTGAATAGCCATCTTCTGGCAAATCCCGGGGGACATCGGACATAGAACCACTCCGACTTAAAATAGCTTAGCCTAGTCCACGACCCCACGACGACTTGGCAGTTCCTTACAGACTCCAAGAACGTATAAGATGGGCTGTCAGTCCGACTCTTGAAGTTAAACAAGTATCTTATGTCGATCATACGGGGAGGACGATGGAGGTACTCCATGAATACAACGAACAAGCTGTTGAGTGAGGCATATCCGTTTGGATGCAATTGAGACGGAGCGATGTCCAGATAAGCCAACACTTCTCTTATATAGTCGTTGAATGGAGGAAGTGTGCCGGCTGCGCACGCGTGCCGATTAAAAGCAGTATACCCCTCCGGGGGATTATGTGGCCTATCATCCGGTCCAGGCAACAATACCTCATCCAAAGATAAACCATGCCTTAAGCATATCCTCCCCAGCATGTCTTTGGAGATATTGGATGAGACGGAATCAAGTGGACTGTAAATGAAGGACGCGTTGGGCAACTCGTCCGGAGCTGGGCCAATAGCTTCGGTCTCGATGACCGGAATCTCAATTCTGGGAAGGATAAGGTTCTGAGTTTCTTGCTGCTGTGAACTTGACGGTTCCATCACTAGCTAACTCACGAGAAACCATCATTAGGTGACAAAAAGCCCGTGCATTCCCCAGTGTAAAGTGCGTGAATGTGTTGTGTAGTGCGAGTGCTGTGCGTGACTCGAACAAATTCTGCAGAATTAAAGAAAACGTGCAAGCGACGAGATTCTGGAAGACAGACAAACATGACCGTCATCGCTGACCGTCATGACTGCGCCATCCAGATGATAACGATCGATTCAAGATTGAAGAGTTCGTTGTACTTTTCTGTTAAAAGGCAGTTCCGTCGACGAGCTTCGAAAGTCAGTCAAATATGCAATCCTGTAGTCAAGTCCAATTATGCAAGGCAGAAGCTCGTCGGAATCAAATGTAAGAACATACAAAAGTTCGCTAAGTTCGTCAAATTTCAGCATGGAATCGATCGTAGTTCAAGTTCAAATTCATTCGGAGGCATGATGTCTTTTGTATCGATCCAGTTCGAATCGATACTTTCGTATCGATCAAGTCGACTCGATACCTTTCGTATCGATGTCAGTTCGTATCGACCGGAGGAGGAGATTTCGTATCGATCAGGTAAGTTTACTTCGCATCGACCAAGGGTAACGGCTGTGAGACAACCAAATGCAATAACTTCGCATCGATCTGTGGTTATCGATATGGGACCGATGAGATCTCTTGGTCTTCGTATCGATCAAGAGAGATAGGTTTTCGCATCGATCACGCTGGCCAAGCACTTCCATCGATCATCTCAGTTCAACACAAGCCCCAACCACCTTAGATCGATGCGAACCTCTGCATCCCCTTTAACCCATCAATCGATGCGAAATCACGAAATCTGGATCGAATCGAATCCTCCTATCCCGGATCGACACGAACTAGTGGTGAAACAATCACTCCAGAACTCTTTCTTCTCCGATTGAAGCGAGCATGGCCATGGCCATCCTCGACCAAGCTCTGGTCCAGATCTGGCCTTGGCACCACCAAAATCGATAATCGGCAAAAGCACGATGGATCTGAGATCTGAACTTCGTCGCTCAAGTGTAGCCGTGATTGCTCATTTACCTGAATCGAATTGGAGTTTGGGGAAATTATAAGATGATGTTTGATCGATTCGAAGATTGGAATAATTCTTCTCTCCTGCTTGTCTGTGGATCGATACGAGAAGGCAGAAGAAAACAGTAAAAGTAAAAGGTAAAAAAGTGAGAAATGGCAAAGTCCCAGATATTTATACGAGGCCTAGGACGGAACCGAGTCGATTCGACTCCCAGTCAATTTGACCGGTCGCAACCAGTCAAGCAGCGCATCGATGCAAGCATTCGTATCGAACCCACTAACCTTTATCGTTTCGAAGCGCACAGGGAGGCCATGTGAATACGATGGGTAGGTGCACGCGCTTTCCTCGCATCCATCAAGCTGTGCATTCATCGAGGCGAAATGTTCACCAGACACCATCGTTTCGAAGCATCCAGGTTTTGAGCCATCGATTCGAAACAGAGCAGATCTGTTGATACGAGCGTCAATTTCGTATCCATCAGTATCTATCGATGCGAACATCCATTTCGTATCCACCAGATATCATCAATTCGAACCAGAATTCACCTCCATTTGTGACCATCGATACGAACGATTGTCTTCGTATCCATCAAATCAACCCATATCGATACAAAAGAAGGCTTTTTGACTTTGAGCATCGACTCGTAAGCGGACCGATACGAGAGAATGGATAAGGGGTACGACTTCCAAAGCTATTCGAAGAAGGCCTGCAGCTTTTCAAAGCACGTCATGTTTTCACAAGACGTACTTTGGGGGGCAAATGTTATCCCGCCTTTTGGCAAGGCCAGGACATCAAGAAGCCGACTAGAGAACAAGGATAGCACGCCATGGATATCACTGAATTTTGTCCGAGCCCAGAGTGAGCTACAATTGATAGGACACGACAAGAAAGGCCATAGAGATCAGCACCTCAAATTTCAAGTCGATCCGGACTCATACACTCAAGTTATGATCGAGTCAAATTGGAGGGAAAGAGCCCAGATTTCGTATCCATCACTCTGGGTGATTTCGTATCCATCACCGAAGCCCCAGTTCGAATCCATCATGCTTCGTATCGATCAGCTCCGGATCCATCGAGGTACCCAGGTTCGACTCGATTTTCTTCGTATCCATCGATTTCGTATCGATGGACTTCACACATACCAGCAATTGAAGGACTTCGTATCCTTCAGCCAACGTCTGCTTCGTATCCATCGTTCAACGTCTACTTCGTATCCATCACTCGGTGCTCGCTTCGTATCCATCACTCGATGCTTGCTTCGTATCCATCAGAGGACCTCACTTCGAATCCATGCCTAATGACTCGTTCGTACCCACGAGTCAACTGACCAGGGATGACATGTCTTCCATCAAAGTAAAACGAGGCGAGGTACGTGGAGTCGAAACAGTCAATGCGGCACGAAGACCGGATCGAAGCGAAGCGCGCGCGCCACCTCACCTCAAGAACACGTGCAGCCAGCGAGACGAACGGATGGAGTCGAAATCATGGATACGAACCAGACAGCCTATGAGGAATTCCATTTCGTATCGACCATATCTCATAATCCACTGGTCCAAACATGGTGAAATTTTAACTGAAAGTTGCACACATAACAAGGAATGTCTCCACCAATTTTGAGCTCAATTGGAAGTGATCCTGATCGATACGAAATGATTTCGTATCGATCACAGATTGGCTTGAAACTCTCTGGAAGTGGTCGAATGGGCCCCCTCACGTGTCAGGCCAAGTCTCCCGGGGTTTGAGCGAAATCCAAGCCTCCTACGCCTATAAATAGAGCCCCAGAATCAACGGAAAAAGGATCTTTTTTCTCTGAAGCGCCCAGACTCTGCCGGATTGAGATTTGCATCATACTTTTGCTGTCAATTTCGAATTCTAAACTGTAATCCGCTGTTCATCGCTGTAAACGCTTGTAATCATTGAAAGAGAATCAATAAAATCATCAAAACTTCATAGTGGACGTAGGCTATACGCCGAACCACTCTAAACTGCTTGTCTGTTCACTTTGCATTCATATTTGTTGGAGTTTTTGTTAGATAATCTCTGTTTTACATTTATAATCTTCATTTTATCTCTTCAAACAACTCCCGAAGAGTATTGTGCCCATTTTTGGTACAAACACTTATGCAACTATATTGGCAGTTCTAGGCTATAGAACTTACCAAACCCTTAAACTAGTGACTTAAAATCTCTGTAAACAACTATCAATAAAATTACAAAGTGGAAGTAGGCCAAAGATTGCTGAACCACTATAAAAATATTGTCATGTCGCTCTATTTCTCTTATTTTTCTCTATTATCTACTTGATCTAGGTCTCCCAGGTTCCCTACAATGTATCTTTCGGTGTTGATCCAATTTTAGCATCAAAATTTTGATGCTTTTACCGAGAAAACTAAATCCATGCTTAGATCTAGCTCTCTACTTTGGATTGGAAAGATCTAGAAGTTAGGTCCAAAAAACTTACATGAAGAACTTAAAAAATTGCTAGTAGACAATCCAATAGATACTCAGGAGCTATGGCTGGTGGTGATGAAGGGAATGCTTACCAAAATTGAAGTTAATAATCAACAAGCAATTCCTGGATCCTCTGTTCAATAAGAATTAGTTACCAGAGGAGAGCTTGGTAAAATGCCGTAGGAGCTCAACCAGAAGATGATGGATGGCAAGAAAGCTCTGATGAATAAGATGGATGCTTTGCTAACCTTGTAACCATAACTAACCAGGAGATTTTGAATGGAGACTTCACCTACTATAGAATAAGAGAATTCCTCCATTTCTGGCAAAAACAGTAGGGATGGGAAGTAAAAACAGAATATGGGAGATTTTGAAGGAGTAGAAGAAATTGTAGGTGGAAGTAGAAGTCTTCCCCTTACAAGAAAACCAATTGACAATGAGAGGCTTTCTCTCAGTACCAATAGGTATGTACAGGTTGATGATGCCCACAAAGTGGATGTTATGGGGGTTTCTAATAAGGAAGAGGATGTATAGCTTGATGGTGATGATTTGGAGTTGGATATTGATACTGATGAAGGTGGAGTTCAGACAACCGCAACTCAAACAACCGTACGCCCACGAAATACCAAAAGAGTGGTTCTCCTAGAGATAGGAGGACTTAGACATCAGTCGGCAAACCAAAACCATTTGCAGAGTCAAACACTCGGCGTAGTTCCTGATAGTCGACCATCGGATTACCGCACCAGCGAGAAATACATCGCTGACATGATCAAATGATTGGTGGAAGATAACAGGGGTACAAAGAATGAGGATTGGGGTTCCGCACCAAGCTAAACTCCATTCATTGAAAAATATCTTTAGAGAAGAATAACCTAGAAAGTTCACTGTGCCAATGATGCCATCAAACAACGGAACTATCGACCTAGACAACACTTACTCAAGTATGAATGACATATGGATGGAGCTAGAGCTGGAGCTATAGATGTTGTTTGTTATAGGTTTTTCCCTATCTTCTTAGAAGTGGTTGCTTCTATGTGGTTCACTAGGCTAGTGTCGAAGTCCATATATACTTTTGATGAATTAGCTAAGAAGTTTCTGAAACAATTTAGGCTCCATGCTGCCTAATGAAAGGACATGATGTCCCTATTTGGCTAGCTGCAAGGACCCAAGGAGTCATTAAAGGCTTTCTTAAATGGATTCAACATCGTTGTTACAAAGGTTAGCAATCCAAAGGAAGATCTTAGGTTCATGGCACTTGTTCGGTTCATTCACTAAGACACAGACTTTGTTAGGTGGTTAAAGATTAAACAACTAACTTGTGTGGAAGAATTCCATTGAAAGGAAAACTAGTTTTTGCAATTAGAAGAAGCAAGCTTGGTTGAAGGAAAGGTCAATGATGGACAATCGAAGGAGAAAATTCAATGAAATGTGGCGGTTAAATAGGATGGAGAAAACTCTGGTGGAATTTCAGGAAATGCTGGAAACTCTAGAAAGCAGAAAAAGAGGAACCAAAACTCTGGTGGCATACATACTTAGAACATGAAGCATCCCAAGAATATGCAACCAGAAGATTATATGCCTCTGAATGACACATTGGAGAACATTTATCTTGCTACTTAAGGAACTGAGCAATATAAGAAACCGGTCAGGAGGGAAGCGACGGAGCAATAAAAGCGATCTGGGAAGTACTGTCGCTTCCACGAAATGCATGGGCATAATACCAACAAATGTCATCACTTGAAGGACTTGGTTGAGGAGCTGATATGGAAGACCAGGATCTAGTAGTACGTGAAGCAAAAGAAAAACTCTGACCAAGCTGTCGGACCCCAAGGCCCATCAGCTCAAGGAAAACTGCCTAGAACCAGTGGAGAGGGGCCTAAGAGTACAGGTGAAAGACTGGTGATTAATACTGTAACCAGAGTGCCTCACCCAGTGAAGACAAGCTAGGGTGAGATGGAAAGATATGCAAGTTCATTGAAACATGCATTGTAGGAAAGTTGTTGCGCCGTCGAAGACGAAGCTCTGGCTAAGCAATAGAAGATGATAACGGATGATATTGTGTTTAGACACTGAGACTCTGATGGGGTTGAGGCACCAAACCTCGATCCCATATTGGTAACAGTCGGAATTGGACTAACAGTTGTGTGTCGAGTTTTGGTAGATAACAAATGCTCAGTTAACATTCTGTTTAGAAAGACCTTCAACCGGATGAAAATCAGTATGAAGGATGTGACTACCTGCAAGATGAAGATCCAGGGATTTACGGGTGAAGCTAAATAGCCGATTGTGAAATCGACTTACATGTAGAGCTTGGTGAAGGAGAATGTAGGGTGGTGCACATTCAAACATTCGTATTATCAATGAGTACTCAGCATACAATTCTTTCTTGCTTTGGCTCCTTGGTGCTTAACGATGAAGTTCCCAATGGAAAATAGAATTGAAGTGGTATGAGGGGACCAAAGCGTAGTAAGAGAATGTTATGCTGCAGAACTGCAAGAAACTAAACGTCGGGAGAAAGGAAAGAATGTGGGGAAGACTCTCCACATTCAGGAACTGCAAGCATAGCAATTACAAAACGACCCTGGCTCAGGGACCACAGCTGATTCAATAATTCTATGAATCCCTAGAAGAAGTCAGGGGAAGTACGGGAAGCACCGATGGCTACTTGCCCTCCAAATTTTGTGTCATTCCGACTTATGGTTTGTGAGATATCACGTTTTCCATGAAGTGGTGTTGCATATCTTCTGATTTTGGCCGATCCCTTTAGAGGGATAGGCGCCGATCCCTCCAAATTATCCCATTTGATGCGCGATCCTTATGGGGTATGTCACATGTTGTAGTAAGCTTGTGGTCCAAGTTTTATGCCAATTGGATTAGTAGAACTTGAGTTATTGATCAATCTTTGTTGCAACATGAGTTGCTTCCCGATTCTAGTCGATCCCTATTGAGGGAAGAGGGACGATCCCTCTTGCTTCATTCGTTTGAGGTGCGATCCCTAGGGTAGGCTACCTAGGGTCCTCACATCTTGCTCACAAAATTTCATATGCATTGGGCTTATGGATTTCGAGATATTAATTGCTTTCCATTGAGTTGTATTTGTTTGGTTGAAATTCGTCGATCCCTTTTGTACGATCCCTTTTATACGGTCCCTTTTACATCATCCCTTTTATACCGATCCCTTTTACATAATCACTTTTATGTCGATCCCATTTACATGATCCCTTTTATACCGATCCCTTTCTTAGGTAAAGTAATTTGCCAATAACTTGAGCATACAAACTCCAAATGACTTAAGATTTGAAATATAGCCTCGTAGGGCCTTCTTTGTCGCTCTATATCAATCTCTCTCAATTGGGACAAAAATTGTGAATATGTACCAATACCATAGGGAAAGGAACATGCACCGATCCCCCGCTTAGGGGAGGTACTAATCCATACTTAGAATATTCTAGAAAGTCTATCTCTTGGTCTCAGTTGATCGTCGCTTCATATCGTTGCATGCACTTGATTTCTAGACCTCACAATCATCCCTCCGGGGTAGTCTGTTTGGCCAAATCCGATGGTATACTGCCTGGCCAAAAGGCGGTATAACATTTGCCACCCAAAACATGCCTTGCGATAGGAAGGCGTGTTTTGAATTACTATAAATCTAAAATCCGAAGTCCATAATCCATCGATAGCTATATTATCCAGTACAGAATCCAATCCGTTGCCGATCCAATTCCTTGATCTCTCAGGATCGTTAGCAAAATCCATGATATTTTTGGGTCAATATCTAATTCTGGATCCATTCCAAATTCATTAACCAAATCTATGATCTCTTCAGATCGTTTTATCCAAATCCATTTCCATCCGAAGCCAATTCCATTGTTGTTTGAAGTTGATAGCTGAATCCATGACCTCTACGGCTCGTTAGCCAAATCCGGGACCGATATGGGTCCATATCCAAATCAGTGACTGCTCCAGGTCAATATCCAAATCCATAGCCATTTGCAATTCCAAGAGTCAATATCCAATCCTACGATCTCTCCGGATCGTTGATGGACTCTTTGGACCCTTGCTAAGCTTGATCCAAAATTTAACGATTGAATAAGTCGATCCTGTCGCTCTCCGGCGAAGCGACCTATCTGTTGCACTCCGGCCCCGTTGGGGGCATATAGCGATGCCTTGGTCCTCCTAGACCGATCATAGCCTCTTCGGGCTCTTGTTGGATCTCATCCTATTACTCTTCAGTGAAGGGAAAACAACAACGAGTAACCCGATGCTGTCGCTCTTCGACGAAGCGGCGTTACTCCTACACTCCAGTTCAGTGTCCCTGAACAGTAAGCGATGTCTTGGACTAAGTCCTAAGCCGATCATAGCCTCTCTAGGCTCTTGCCGAACCTTATCTAGTTGCTCTCCAATGAAAGGGGGAACAATGATAAGTGAGTCGATCATGTCGCTCTCCAGAGAAGCAATTCACTTCTTGCATTCCGGTCCCGTATCCCGGGACATAAAGCGATCAAATCCAAACCGACTTCCTTTCTCCGGCCCCGACTCTTCGGTCGAGGACATAATCCATAAAATCCATATCCATTTATTAAATCCAAACTGTAAATGTCAAAATAAAACTAGAAAAAACTAGGTACTGCCTCTTTGGGCAGGGCGGTTTATTGCCATCTTAGAGCATGCCTAGGGACCGGTCTGGTTCCTGTACATGAGTAAGTAGTGTAGCCACTTTATTTTAGAAAATAGAGTTGAAAAGTTATTTTTATGACTGGAGTCCAAGTCCTGAACTCGGTCCTTGCCATCACGATCAGTTGATGATGAGCCGTGACCTCGATCCAAGGCAATTCCTGTTTGATGTGGATGGTAGCTCCTCTTGTTCCACCGCCATTGCTCAATTCCTCACGTACTGTGGCAACCTGCCATTCCTGACGTGTTCGTCAACCATATCCTTTAAGTGTCAGCATTCATCCTTGGTGTTCCCATCTAGTTCATGGAATAGGCAATATTTTCCAGTCCTGCATTCCCGTTCTATGGGATCACTTCTTGCCAGTTTCCAATAAGGGAGTTGCCCCCTTGTATCCAGATAAATTCATTCCAAACTGTCTGTTAAATCCGTGTACGTGGTGAACTTTGGTTCCCGATCCTTCCTTCGCTTATTTGATCCATCATATCTATCGTCTAGTTTCCGCTTTCCATTTTCCTTCACAAATCCTTTCCAGATGATCCCTCGCCTTACCCGGCGTTCACCTCATGTTTATCGGTCCGTGCATCCACCTGCCGTAGGAACCTCTCCACCCTGTGGAAAAACTCTCTGAGATCCTGTGGTGGATCATGTGCCAATGAATCAATGAAATTCGTGCCATCGATAATTCCTGATACAGTTGCCTTCAAAACCATGGATGGATCTGGCCAATCCACCCATGCCATCATGGCATTAAATCGTGTTAGAAAACTCCTTAGAGACTCTTTGATCCTTTATTTTAGTGCTGCCAATGTCATAACATTCTTGGTTCTCGCGATGTGGACCCAAAACTGCCTTATGAACAGATCTACCAACTCGCTCCATGTCCTTATTGAACCATTCTACAGCTACCTAAACCAGAGTTCAGCTAACTCCGTCAAATAAAGTGGAAAACACATGGCCATGACCTCCTTTGATGCCCCCAGTACTTCCATGTGCCATATATATCTCATCATATTGATATTGGGTCTGACTTTCCATCATATACTTCCACCGTTAGTAGTTTAAACTTCGGTGGATTTCTAGCATTCCTAATATTTGGAGTGAACGGACTTCAATTTACATCCTCCAGATCCCTATTCACCAATCCTCCATGCATAGATCGCTTAATCATCTCTGCAAACCTGCCATTGTCATCCAGCAGCAGTCTCCTATCATCATTTCCAAACTGCCCTCGGAGTCCACGAGGGAATTCTGGAACGTACTCCTTCGGATGAGCATCCAAATTCCGATTTACACCAAGCTCCATAGGGTCGACCACAGGTCCTCCAACATCACGATCAACCAGACTTGGGGGCATGCCCATAGCCTTTGGAGATCAGTGACCATCCCTCGGGAGGGAATGGTGTCGGTCTTTCTAAGATGGTCGGGGACTACTCGCGGCTGCTCTGTTCCATTCATCTGTCCATTAGCTCCATCTCCATGTTCCCGGTCCTGATTTCCAGTGATTCTTGCTGCTTTAACTCCTTGATCTAAGTTGTCATTAGCTCCTGCTGCTCTACTCCCTTGATTTTATGCTCCAGCCTGTCCAATCCATCGAAGTAAATTTGGCATCATCTCTTCCTTTCTTTTTAGCATCCTTTCATGCGTAGCTTCCATCATTGTTTCCATTTCAACTCTGGTGATGTAGATAGATGTTTGATTAGCTCTAGCTCCAGTGGAAGCCTCCTAACTCCCTCCATGGTGACTCCTATCTACTAATGGTCTCCTTGTTGATTACCTAGCCATTACTTTTTAGATTCAAGCATCCAAGCTTCCAAATCCAAGATCCCGGCTTCCAAATCCACGGGTGCAAGCCCTCTTAATGAAAGCACCAAAATGTTGGCAGCAAAAATGGCCACTAACAACCGGTTATATGAAAGCACCAATATATAGTAACAGATCTCAGATGGTATCTAATGTAGAGAATATAATATGAAGAACAAATAAATTAAAATTGAAAGCAGGTAAAAAGAGACAAGTGGTTTGGCTAACTCCGGCATACGTCCACTCCAGAATAATCCTTTTTATTATACTGTAGTTTGTTTACATTTACAATCCAAAATCCAAAAATAAAATAGGCAGAGTGTAGCTTAGGTTGAAGATAAAGAGAAGCAAAAAGAAGATTCATTTTCTGACACTATGCCTGCTATATTTACAGGGGAAGACATGCACGGATTGGGCTAAAATTTGGACAAAAGAACCTAAAGGCCATGATGAGGCCAACACAAGAAATTTTAGGCCCATTGGGGCCCACAATAGGATTGATATTGATTCTTATTTTGGTGTCTAAATGGGGTGAAATCCCTCTAGGGGGTTCCCCATGATGTTAGCTACTTTCCCTTTAAATTTCGTGCTATTCCGACTTACGGTTTGTGAGATATCGCGTTTTCCGTAAAGTGGTGTTGCATGTATTCTGATTTCAGCCAATCCCTTTGGAGGGATAGAGGCCAATCCCTCCAACGTATACCATTTGATGTGCGATCCTTATGGGGTGTTCCACATGTTGCAGTAAGCTTGTGCTCCAAGTTTCATGCCAATTAGATTGGTAAAACTTGAGTTATTGATCAATCTTCGTTTTAACATGAGTTGTTTCCTGATTCTAGCCAATCCCTATTAAGAGAAGAGGGTCGATCCCTCCTGCTTCATTCTTTTAAGGTGCGATCCCTAGTGTAGGCTCCGTAGGGTCCCTACATCTTGCTTACAAAATTTCATATACATTGGACTTATGGATTTCGAAATATTGATTATTTTCCATTGAGTTGCACATGTTTGGCTGAAATATGCTGATCCCTTGTATACGATCTCTTCAATCCCTTTTATACCGATCCATTTTACATGATCCCTTTTATACCAATCCCTTTTACATGATCCCTATTACACTTATCCCTTTTACATGATCCCTTTTATACCGATCCCTTTCTTGGGTGAAGTAATTTGCCCATAACTTGAGCATACAAACTCCAAACGAATTGTGATTTGAAATATAGCCTCATGGGGCCATCCCTGTCACATTATATCGATCTCACCCAATTGGGACAAAATTTGAGGATATGTACTGATTCCCTAAGGGAAGAGATAGGCATTGATCCCCTTCCTAGGGGAGGTACTAATCCATACTTTGAATATTCTAGAGAGTCTATCTCTCCATCTCGGTTGATCGTCGCTTCATATTATTGCCTGCACTTGATTTCTGGACCTCACAATCATCTCTCTGGGCTAGTCCGTTTGGCCAAATCCGATGGTATACTATCTGTCCAAAAGGCGGTATAACATACTACTAACAGGTAATGCCATTCGGTTTAAAGAACATTGGAGATACTTACCAACGATTGGTAAATAAGAAGTTCAAGAATAAAATCAAACAAACAATGGAGGTATATGTAGACGACTTGCTTGTGAAGCCATGGATGTGTCAAAATCATTTGGATGATCTATCGGAGATGTTGAAATCTTGCGGAAGTATGGAATGAAGTTAAACCCGCTGAAATGTTCTTTTGGTGTTGCTTCAGGAAAGTTTCTTGGTTTTATTGTAAATGCAAGGGGTATAGAAGCCAACTCGGAATAGATCGACACCTTGCAAAATGTCAGAGTCCCGACAACAAAGTGACAGCTTCATAGCTTAAATGGAAAAATTGCTGCTTTGAGTTGGTTCATCTCAAGGGCGACAGATAAGTGCATACCTTTCTTTGACGCCCTCAAGAAAGATAAAAGAACTTTGAATGGAATCTGAATTGTCAAAGCACCTTCAAGGAGTTATTTCAGCACATGGAAATGCTACCAGTCTTATCTAAACCACTCGGCTCCCAGGTACATTTGCTCCAACTTCAGGTCTTTGATTTTGGTTTGCAGCAACTCTAGTTGTTTCTAGTTGGCTCATTCTTCTAAAGAAACTCTCCATCATATCTTCATGGCGGGCTATTATCCTTTCCTGCATTTCATTCATCATGGTCTCGATCTCATCCTTAGTTATGTAGATGGATGGGAGGTTGGATACAGAAGACACCTACTGGATGCCCCCTTCTTGATTTCCTCCGGTAGCGGTCTTCCTAACAAATTGTCTTGTCATATTAAACTTTTTCAAATCTCCAATCAGCGGGTTCAAGTACTCTTAGTGAAAACACCAAAATGTTTGAATCAAAAGTGGCACAAACACCCAAATGAATATAGTGGGGAAAAAAGTGAAGAAACTAAATAAAACAAGAAAAAGCAAGACACAAAAGTTTTATTGTGGTTCGGCTAATCGTTGTCTACGTCCACTTGAGATTTCTATTGAGTATAGCGTTGTTTTGCAAGTATAGTTCTTATGGATTGGTACCACTCCACGGGCGATTGCAAAAAATGGGTAATAATTACCAGGAAGCCATAAAGATCCTCCAAAATAAGCCCCTAACCTTCTATTTATAGTTGTAGATCGCCGAGAAATGCTTAACCACGATCTCCACCACGTTCCCCACTATCTTACAGCAGTTAACCTTGAGAAAACATGGCTATGTCATCAGTATTTATGGATCAGTACCGATCCATGGGTATGGATTGGTACCGATCCATAAGAATGTCTTATAGACCTTTTCCAATGCTTAGTATGATGATAAATTTTTATTAGCTTTGTCTTTCCCAACTTGGATGCTTTGCTAGAACCTTGTTTCTAGGCCAACAAGATGGATCGGTGATGGATGGAGTTGTTTGTTTCAAATGCTTGAGGGGATTGATATAGGTTTATATGTGATCGATCCTATGATGCTTGAAATAGGCTATAATCACCAAGTCCTAGAAGAAGAGGGAGTTTGACGCGAATTGGGTGCAAGTTTATGGATTGGTACCGATCCACCACTTGATGGATTTTGATTTTGGTACTTCTACGATGGTCTTGCTTCCACTTTATGATCTTGGTTATACTTGGTTTCTAGGCTTCTTCATGTGAATTTGAAATGGTGTTGGGCAAAAAGTGGGGATTGGTACCGATCCATAACCTTGCTTGAATGTTGGACTCCGATTCTGGTACTTGAAGCAGTATGGTGTGTGGATCACTTTGGGAGGTTGTTTGCATATTGGCGGCCATATCTCTTAACTCCGTTCAGCATTCAATTTTAGCAGTTATCATTCTGGATTCATGCTTGATCGGTTTAATTTGTTCGAATATAGGCTGGTCAAAAGGCTAGATAACAATGTGGCTTAAGGGTTTTGTTATATCGTATGTGTAATTTTTTACTTTCCATAAGTTTCAATCGTAAAATTTGGGTATGCCAATTCAGCCAACACAAATAAGAACAAGAGTTAATAGTGAAAAGGAAGAAAGTAAGGTGAATCGATAGAATATAATAGCCAAATGATAGACATTGAGATGATGAGGGATATGAAATAACCAAAAATAAAATCACCATAATTTTTCTCAACAATTTTTTCCCTAAAAAATATAAATATGTTAATTTTCAATCAAGGAATATAATACCGTATTTTTATCTATTGTATAATCAACATCAATGCTTTGAACAATCCCTATAGGTTTAATTGGTAGTGACCATATGCTCTAGAAAAAATAATTCTTTAAACAAAACCAAAATATTTTTTTAGAAGTAATAATAAAAAGAAATGATAGAAAGATATTTTTTAAGAAATACTAGTCCATTTCCATAATTCCCTAATTTAGACGTAATCATGAAATTTTATCTTCCAAAAGAGGTTTTGTATAGATATCAGCCAGCTGAAAATCAGTTGAAATAATTTCGATGTAAATATCCTCTTTTGAAATGTGATCTCTAATTAATTTATGTCTTACATCTATATGTTTAGTACAAGAGTAGTGAATGAGATTGTTTGACAAGTCAATTGCACTTTTGCTATCAAATTTTATAGGTACATGTTTAAGTATTAAGCCAAAGTTTAATAGTGTTTGCATCATCTATAAGGTTTGTGCACAACAACTTCCTAATGTAATATATTCAGCTTCAGTGGTAGGTAATGCAATACTATTTTGTTTTCAACTTGACTAAGAGACTAATGCATGTCCTAATAAAAAACTAGTTCCACTAGTGTTTTTCCTATCCACAAGACTATCAACATACTCAGCATCAGAATAACTAACTAAATTGAACTTCTCACAGGAGCGATACCATAATCTAAAGTTTTGCATGTGCAAAAGATGCATAAGAATTCGTTTTGTGGCCTTTAAATGAGATCCTTTTGGATCAGCTTGAAAAGGTTCCTATAAACAATCAGAGAATTATATCAGATCTAGATATAGTAAAGATAAAGAAGCGCACCAATTGTACCTTGATATTTCTTTTAATCAACTTTTATACCTCTCTATCGGCTTTGTTGAAGACTCATGGGTGTTCCAATTGGTTTTGCATTCATAATTCCAAATCTTATCTGTAACTTCTTCATGTATTTTGTTGTGAGATAAAGAATCCCTTCTCACTTTGTTTGATTTGAAATCCTAGAAAATATATTAATTCTCCAACCAAGCTCATTTCAAACTTGTCATGCATGACTTTTCAAACTTTTAACATAGTGAGTTGTTAGTAGCACCATAGATAATTTCATCAACATAAATTTGAACAATTAGAAAATCATCGTGTTCATGTAATAAAAACAAAGTAGTGTCGTCACTTCCCCTTTTAAAACCATTTTCCAAAAGATATTTGCAGAGACATTCATACCAAGCTCTAGAGCTTATTTAGGCCCATATAATGATTTTCCAAGTTTGTATACTTGATTTGGAAATTTGTGGTTCTCAAAACTAGGGAATTGCTCAAAAACTTGGTTTGGACTCAAATTTTAAAAAACAACACTCATACCTTTTGTTTCAAGTTTCAAATTTCAATAAACAAATCATTCTCAGAAACAACACTCATACCTTTATCATAGAGTTGACTAATAGAGA
The DNA here is from genome assembly GCA_030737815.1 of Allium fistulosum. Taxonomy (NCBI): domain Eukaryota; kingdom Viridiplantae; phylum Streptophyta; class Magnoliopsida; order Asparagales; family Amaryllidaceae; genus Allium; species Allium fistulosum. The sequence goes on from CM060906.1 coordinate 521,127,672, forward strand.
TGAGATTATGGTGTAAGTTTTCAACATAGAGAACGTCATTTAATGAGAAAGTGTCGCTACCTGTCTTTTCCATTAGGAAAGGAAATAAAATAATACTTAGAACCAAACTAGCAGCTATTTTATGTTGAATATTAACCTGTAACCACCGAATTCCAGTGGGTGCGGATTTTTCGTAAAAATACTAAAACCCAAGCCCACTGATGCCCGAGTTAGGTATCTAGTATCCTGCAAATAGGCAAAGACAAATATATCAGAGCTCAATTAAATATCTCATAGTGGAATTGACTAAAATATAATAGTAAGTAAATATTCACCAATATAATAACACTTTCTAAACAAGTGTCTTAAAGCTGGGAAGTCTCTGCCATTTACCTAACCTATAGGATGTTATGAGGAGGGGATCAGAACTAAAGTATTGGTGAATGGATAAATTATACACTTCTAAGCTTAATTCTACATATACCATTTTATTTCCATTTACTGTTATATTAGGTTCATTAGGTTTATAATACTCTCGCCTCTGTGCGTGAATCATACACATCTACTCCTTAGTAGATTAAAACCTAATAACTGATGTATATATATATATGTAGCTATATATCCAATGACCATATTGGTCCTAGGTACTACCCATAGTACCTTTCGTATCCTCCTCGCAAAGGACTCCATCGTCTTTGTTCCATGGCGTTCTGTGACTACATCTATAAAGGACCGCCCCATGAGGCCTACAATATAGATGTTCCGTCGTTTACTATGAAAACGTAAAATTGTGTGTGCACTAGTCTATACTAATGCTCGGACATCCACAATGTACCACCCAGTGCGTACCTTGAGGACTATACGTAATCGTTCTGTCTACTCCCTGAATCCCGCCAACAAGGTCTACCTTGTACGGAACTCCGTCGGGGATTTTCTATATCTGTAAAGGACAGCTTCGTTAGGCCTACAATACAAATATTCTACTTGGTCTGTCTCTTTTCTCATCATGGCTATGGCCCCACGTAGCCACCCCTCAACTAATCGAAAGACCTCCAAAGAGTTAAGTGGTCATGCCCTACTTCAAACAATCTAACATCCAATTGGCGGTGCCCCTCATCCAATGTCTCGATAGTGAAAGTATCATTGGACTGTTGGTTTAACTCTAGTCTTTCCCGAACTCGCTCTTGGTTTTGATGCTCACTAAACTTACTTGCAAGTACTGGGACATAATATCCTACTCCAAACACCAACCCCTTTTGACTGCCTACAATGGTCCTACCATGTAAAAAGCAGTCAAGGCATACTCTTTTGATGGAACACCTACAGACCTGCCTCTGGAGGACCGCATCATTACGCCTACACCAGAGGGCCATCCTAGAGTATCCTCATGCCCCGTCGAAGTCTCGTACTTCCTTCTAACCCAAAATAACTAAGTTGGACGTGCTTCTTTTGTGCTGAAATCTGTGATGAACTGCTTCGTTAGGCTCTTCATCCTTTGGGCTGCTCCAAACGCATCTCACTCTTTTATTAGACCCTAAGTCTAATCTTTTATTTTGCGTTTAGTTTACTTTTCTTATTCTGTTGGCTACTTATTTACCCTAATTAGTGTAATCTTGTCCCAGCCTCACCTAACTGTTGTGAGAGCATCAGTTCCTGCCTGAAAGGGAATGCTATTATTATATGTCACTTCTATTATCTTGCTTATTAACTCAATTTAATTCTTAAGTTTATTAAAATAAGCATCTTCTATTATTTCTGCTCTATTTGCTTATTAACTTAATTTAAGTCTTAAATAAGCCTTTCCGTTCTTTCTACTTAATTATAACCCATGTTATAATTTTACTTGTAATTGTCACTTTTATTTTCTTTTATAATCTGTATATAATTACAAGTGTCTCTTTTCTATTCTAGTCCGTCTTCTTTTATTATGATATTGAATTCTCTTTAATTCTCTTATATTATCTAATTTACTTATCATAATAACTATCTTATTTTATTGTCTGCACAGTAAGTATAGATCTAAGTTCATTACCGTTTATAACCTCTAATTTTATTCAATAATTAATTCAATTCCTTCAATTCTTTACTTTATTTTATTTTATTTTAGGAAGTAGTTCTATTCGATTTGGTTGGTTATGAAAACTATACTAAAAATCCATTTTCATATTTTAATACTAAATTAAACAATAAGTCGTAACTGCGAGATATTTCTTTTATTATTTCTTTACTTTTTGGATAGTGTAAAATACAGTGATTTCTCTATTTTACACTAATTTCCTTTTCTTTCTTTTATTCTTGCAGTTACGTTTATCGTTATCTTTTTAAATATAAAACTATAGAAATGTATCCTATTTTCTAAACTAACTAATTAATCTATCACTTACTCCCAAATCAATTTATTAGATTTTTATCTAATTTATTACTCCCGTTTTAGCATAATTTATTGCAGAATTCTTAATTCTTCTTGCTTTATTCCAGCTTTTCTTAATTTACATCTATTTTCCTAAAATATAGTATTTTCCCATTTTAATCCATAATTGCGATTCTTTTTTAACTATATCATTCGCGTAAAAAGGGAATAAAAAGAAGTTAGCATTTAGGCTAAATTTTAACTTTAAAATAGATGTAAATAACTGTAAATTTCTTACAGTTTCAGCATAACTAATTGATAGAATTAATTACTGAAATACTGAATAAAATTATTTAACGGGAATTTAACGATAATATATCATAAACGTAAAAGATATATAATTAAATCCACTCACATGTCGTCCTTAGCTTCAATCTCTACCCCTTTTAATTTTCTCTACTTTTTCCCCTTTTTCTTTCATTGTAAATTCTCTGATTTGTTTGCGCAATTCTCTAATTTGCTTGTATGTATTTCCTTGCTTAATTTTATATATATTTTTTAGTTTGGGGAAGATTTGATTGACAGAGGAGAAAGGAAGAGGGAGAAAAGAAGAGGAGTTTGCCGTGAACGAAAGCAGCTGATTTAGATAAAATAGTGTTGGCTAGGGTTAAGTTACGTTCAATTTATAGGTGTAGTGAACAACTATGAACCATTCGATTAACCCTAAAAACAATCCTCCCCGTCATTTATTGATTTGTTTACGTTAGCTTATAACGTATAATTCTCCAACGTTATTCATTTATTCCTTTGTTATACGACCCTATTAATTCATGTTTCCATCTAAATAAGATTCTCCCATTAATTATCCAATTAATTAGATCATACATACATACATACATATTAATTGATATATCCTATATTAATTGATTCTTATACGTTATAATTTCTTACCTATTTGAACACGTCAATTAATACCTCTATTAATTGAATGCATAACTTTTTAATTTATTCATATTAATTTACCGTCATCGTAAACCCAATTACTTCGTTTGATGATTGTATGCATTCCAAAAAAAATTTCTTTTTAACTTGGAAACAAATAATCCTATAACTGGCGTTTTCTTCTAGCTAATTAATTTACATTATTAGCTATTGTAACAATGGCATATTCTTTGATTAATTGACACCCTTTTTAAAATGCGCAACTAATTGCCAATTAATTAATTGAAACGTTTTCCTATCTTAATTGATATCCAAATTAATTCCTATGCGCAACTAAATCACACATTTATTAGTTGTACGTATTTAAACTGTCAATTCATTACCCAATTAATTGACATATAAGTTTCCCTCTTTTATTAATTGACGCTTACTTAATGTCTTTAATTAATTTCTTAATTAATTGATTGCATCAATTATAAATTAATATATGTATGTTATTATTTAATTTATTCCCCGCATACATTTTTTCCCTCTTAGATCTAATTCTCTTAATAATTTACATTCATTACAAACATAATAAATTTGTTACTACTGTTATAAATATCCTATGAATTAATTGCAAATGTTTATAATTTATAAAATTTTCATGTAACCAATTAATGTAAATTAATTTCCTCCAATAGCTGATTTGATTACATTGCCTGTAAATTCTTTTACTTTAATTTCTAAATCAAATATTTTAACATTAATCTTGGAATTTATCTTAAAACTAGGGCATTAACGATTTAAACCATTATTGTTGCATCATAAATGAAAGTGAAACGTTCCACCATCGAAATGATGATCGAATTCTCTAATTTGATGAAAAATTGCACTAAACTCCCACTATCCATCAATAGGAACCCATAAATTCACTTGATTTGTGTTGAGACCAGTATCTATTCGTAGCCCTCGTTGCACCCGTCGTTTTGATATGTAGTTTGGCCAAAATCATTAAGAAATGAAGAAGATATGTTTTTGGAAGTTTTGTATGAGAAGAGATGTAACGACCCGTAAATTTCAACTGTTTTAATAACGTAATTAGTTAAAATTTTGTGAAATTTTAAACGATAAAATTTTGAAATAAAAATTTAATATTTGGAATACGTCTAGTTAAACATAGCAACTGGTAAATTTTCGTCTGAAAATATGAAAGTTTATTTCGCGCGTAAATTCACTTCATTTTAATCAGTTAAAAAGCGTTGAAAATAAAATGATTTTGAAACCTAAATATTTTTACATATAAAAATTCTAAATCATCTTCTGAGCAAGATGACAGTTTGTCGTTTTTCCAAATTCGGACATCTTTGGCTCCGTCGATCTTATTTTTCAGTGTTTTTCTCGCATTTTCCGCTAGTAGAAAAATTCGAATTTTTATAATTCAATCAAACCACTGATATCATTATACCATTTTGACCGTCTCGTAGTGCTGATCTTCGCAGTATACTCGTTTGCATATTTCGAGTTTTGATACCCCACAAAACCAGCGCAACGATGACCGTTTCGGTATCGTTGAGTCCATTGATTCCCGTGACCATTCGATTTGGTACCTTACAAATTGAACAGCCTTTAGCCTTTATTATTTGCCAGATTTCAATGTTGTGACCTGCTATTTTCCCTAGGCCGTTTACCCACTTATCTATCTGTCTATTTTTTTTATGTTGTTTTGTCTTCTACACTTTGAAACAATAAAAGAAATTTATACGTTTTGCGAGCTCCCAGAACTGACTCTCTGACTTTTCATTTTATACCAATACAAGGTATTTTCGTATGTTGCTTTCTCTGTTGCCTTCATATAAATTTTGTGTGAACGGCTCCTCTTCATTTCCTTCCCCAAATCTTCCTTTCTTTCCTCCTCTGTTGCTCACATATTTTTCACCAAAGAAACATATTTTCCACCTGAGCATGCTGGCCGAACACTGCTTCCTCAGTCCCCCAGATCCACCATATCCGCGAACCCAACGTCCGAGTCTCCGCGCTCTCCAACGCCTGCCTCTTCATCACCGCCTCGCCAAGCACCAAACAAGCAGCGACACGCATCTCCTTTTCCCCCACCACCGTGTGTGTTTCTCCCTCCATCAACCCATCACAGCCACGCCAGTGCAACCTGCCCCAACACAAACCCATTTTGCTCGCTCCGCCTAGCACCCTAGCAACCGAGACCTTCTAGCTGCCTTGACCTCCTCTGACCGTACTGCCACCTATCTTCTCTGATCTGACCCCACGTTCATCCATCGACCACCGCCCTTGCTTCCCCTTCAGCCAGCAAACCCTTCGTTGCCAGACCCAAGCTCGGTAGTTCTGTGGTCCTTCCACCTTCCGCCTAACATCCCTCCACCGCTGCCAAACCGCTCCGACCCCTTGCCCACGTCTTACTCTCGATCTGCTATTCCCACCTCCTCATGCTTCCTCCACTTGCCGAGAATAGATCCACCCACTCCATCAAAGCCTTGCCTACAAATCTTCTCATTCTTGAACATATTTGAAGGTATATACATATTATTATACTGTATATAAGTGTTTACTATATCATACGTTAATTTATATATATATATATAGTTTATGTAAGTTATGAAAAAGGAAATCTGTTGTTTGTGTATATATATGTATAAGTACAATGATCTGCTTGGGTTTATTTACATATATTATAATAAAGTAAATTATGTTGAAAGTCACATGCATGTCTGTCGCCGTCTATAGTTAAGAAGTTATCATATTTGTTATAAGCTGTTTAAAGTATATAGCTTAAATATATAAAAGTATCGATGTATATTAAATGTTTGGAGGTTTACTTTAAGAATGCTAGGTTTGAACAGTTTCATTTATAACAAAATCTGTTTTATATGTGTAGTTATACCTTTATACATATTAGGTTAGAAATAAAGGTGTATATTAATTCGTGTAATAAGTTAAATGATATTAAATGAATATTGATTTTTTATTATTATATATTATATTATATATATATAGTTACTTTTATAAAGATTTAAAATTTGAGATTGTGTTTGGATATGGGTTTGAAATATGGGTTAATATAATATACAAATATTAATTTCAATCTTATGTATATTTGATGATTAATTTTACTTATTCATTTTAAACTAAATATTGATTCCATATATATCAAACTGATTCAATCGTTCTCATCGATTTTCCATTATCAGCCTTGTCTGTCGTGCTTATTTTCTACATCAAATCTTGTCCATCTAGCATTGTCTGGATTCGCAGCCCATTTCTTTGTCAACACTTCTCCAGCCTCGAAAGGTGAGCACTCACTCACGATTAACGTTCTTTTATTTATTAAATTTGATTTCAATTGAAACGACAATTGAAATATGCTACTGTTAGTTAAGTACACTGTTATATATGTTATTGCCTATATCAGTTCACCTGTGACATTTGACACCATTTTCTGTTAATTACTTATGTGATGATAATACAGTTTGGCTGATAATTGATTGATTGTTGATGTTTATATTGGACGTTAAATTGTTAATGATGTAAGTGAATAATTTGAAATTGAATTGACGTAGAATAGTTAGATTTGATATATGTGTTAAAATTGATTAAATGACATTTGTATAATATGACCCCTTTAACTGTTGAATTTATTGACACGTAGGATTTGTTTAATTACATTTTGAACCACTGAATGTATGTTGTTAAATTGATGATGTATGAAATTGTAAATAGATGACAAGTGAAAAACTGTAATGTAATAATCTTTAATCTACATGAAATGATAGTGTAGATTCTAGAAATAATTTTATTAATTCGTACAAATAACAATGCGAATTAATACGGTTATTTCGGGATTATTTAAATTGATTATTGGATTGTTATTGATTGTGTTATTGCTTGTTTATTTACTTTGACACCATCCCAGCTATCACACTGCAAGTTCCCTTTGATATGTTTTGATTTTGAATTGAATTGGAATCGGGTTGAAATGATAAATACCCAAATTGAACTTTGACTTAGGATAGAAAATTAAATAAAAACCCGATTGGTCAATAATTTGATTTGAAATTAAACGAAGATTTTATTTGAATAAAGAATATGGTTTTGAAATGAAGTTGAAATTTGAAATTTTGATGAAAGGAAAATGGTAATATTTAATAATCTGAAACAAAAGGTTAACAATGTAATCAATGAAAGAATGTTGTTTAGTTTGAGAAATGATTGAATTAAGTTTGAAATGATTTAATAATAAGTTTGAAATTATAATTAAGTTTGAAATTATTAAACTTTGAAATTATTTAATAATTAAGTTTTGAACTATTTAATAATGAATTATTAAATGATTAAATTGAATTGAAATTCTTTAATAAGAAAAATTGAACTTTTGAATAAGTGAATTTTACTTCGTAATAATTGAAATTGAGTTTCTTTATTAATTAAGTTTGGAAATCATTTAAGTAAGTAAATAGGTGAAATTGAATTTCTTTAACAAGAAATAAAATGTGATATTTTTGGAATTAATGTAAGACTTGTAATTGAAAGAAATGATTTGACGAATTTAATTTAATTCAAAATTGTAAGTTTTGATTTGATGTAGTTGAACTTAAGAATTGATTTAATGAATTGGAAATTTAATAGAAATTGTTTTGAATGATAAAGTAACTTAACGAACATTGAATGAAATCGATATAATCATTTTAAATTGATTTGAATGTTAATTAGAATTTATTTAAATGATTTCGGAATGAAACTTATATACGAACTTGAATCAATATTTGAATTGTTTTAAATAGAAATTGAAATTGAATTATAAGATTTTGAAACGGAAAATTGGAAGTTTTGAAACGAAAATTTGGAAATTGTTTTAGAAAGACAAATGAATGTTGATTTACGAATTCCATTTGAAATTGAAATTGATTTGGTTTTTGAAATATATAAACGACCAATCGGTGTAATAATTACGAAAGTTATTAAAGAGACCGGGATCGGTAATGGATATACTCTCTATCTGAACCGAAACTACTTTAATAACTATACGCGGAGTGTTGATCCAGAACGAAGTGGATGGTTTTGGTGAACGCGTTGACTGAAGAAAGAGAACGATTTTGGATGACCCCTGACATGACTAAAACAGGAGCCGCGCCGGGCCATTGAGGTTCGCCACCTCTAGCGGACACACTTCTTCGTTACCTTATCTATTACTTTTGTGATTCGATTTGGGTGCACCCCTCGATTTGGGAGTGTTGTTTCGCGGTGTTGGGGTAGTAGCTGCTATGCCCAACATCAGTCCGGATCAGGCAACTACTAGTATCCTAGTTGGTATCGCCTCATGTACCTTGTCATACTGATTATCCTATTCGCGACAACTACGATTTTGATTTGTACCTTTAGTATATGGATTGCCCTCTGGTGACTTCCGGTTTTGGGGAAACTACGGTCTTGTATATGCTTTTGGGAATAAACAGGTTAAGAGGTGTATGGACCCTGCTTAACCCTACTTTGATATCTTTATATTACTGATAGACATTATCTACTTAGCGTACATTACTACCTAGTAGATAGTTTAACGGATCCTTAAGGGATGGTTATTCCAAACATCCTTTGAGTTACTTGTATTTCAATTGCTAATTCACTTGAGTTGGATTTATTGATATGAGAATGTTAATCCTGACTCGAGTGTCTTGTGTTTTGCTTTACGCTCGGGTCAGACTGAGTAGTTCAGCTTTCGAGACTCACCTTTGGAGTTGGAGCTTCGCTTGGAGATCCAGCTATCTATCCAGCTTTCAGATAGTCGATGATTCCAGTGATGTATTCTGATTTGTATCTGTTACTCTTCCATTGTATCTAGTTTAACTCTGATGTATCGTATTACTCTTCTGTTGTAAACTCTGATGTATCTTATATATTCATATAGTAGCTTCATGAACTACTATCTCTTTTATTTCCGCTGCACTTATTACTCTATGTCTGTGATCTGTGATTATATCTATTTACTGTATATGTTCAGTTTTGCCAAATTTAAATTAACAACGCGGTATTTTGAGCAATTCAACTCCGACATGTGTGTCTGCCTATGCACTTAGAGGGTGCAGCATGATGGGGGGTTCTCGCATTTGGTTTGGTAGCGAGCGGATGACTCTTACTCCTACATGTCCCTGCGGGGTTGGTGCAGTCGAGAGGCTGGCTGTAAAGGCAGAACACAGGTACAGCTGTATGCTACGGTGGGCGTTACCCCACTGACGCGGTCCGTTACAGTTGGTATCAGAGCTTTGGTAGCTCTAGGCAAAACTTAACATATAGGGTAAATGTATTTACAGAAACACTCTCATTCGAGTTTCAATCTCTTCCTTTGACTCAATTCCTTTGAATTTTGGAACGTTCCCTACGGTTCCAAAAATTCATTCGTGTCCCTCACTATTCATCTCCTTTCAATTCTGGAGCATCACATAACTCCACTTCGAATGACCCTTATAGTGAATCGGCGGTCTCGCCAAACTTCGAATGATTCGTAAAGGAGCAAAACTCCTTTATAATAGGCATTGATTTACCGGAGATTTCTGTATCCTCGGTTTACGATGCTATCTATCTCCTACTATACCTGAATTCTATTTCTCGAGATCGGATGTTGATTTACCTCGGAATTCAGCATCGGTCTTATTCTTGAAGTTACGGACGATCCGGTTAAGATTGCCCGTGAATTAAATAAGCTTATCCAACCCGATTCTATTAATTGAATCATCTTATCTTTTCTTTCGAACTTGTATTTAAATCAGAATTCTCTTTAACTTGAGTCCATAAAATTTGAAACCCTATCCTTATTTTGAAAATTCATCCCTGTATCGTCAAGCAAAGAAGTGTATTTGTAAATTTATATAAAAATGTTTTATATATTGTGTTGTTTGAGTTGTTGATGTTGATTTGGGTTTCCGATCGATTCGTCTGATCAACGCTATCGATAGGATTTCCAAAACACTTGAACAGAGCAAACTGACACAATATTATTTTCAAATTTGGTAAATGAAATAAATTTGTTGATTATATTGTAAAAATATAAGTTAAAATTTTCTGGAATTTAATAAGTTAATTAAATTGTTGTTGAAATGATAATATTTGATTATCATTTATTGTTCTAAATAAATTTATAAATACGGTTTATAAATTGATTTGGAATTTGAAATGAATTAAATTCAGAAATCTGAGAATTTAGTTTTCGGTAATTTCGAACTTTGGTTTTTAAAATTTTAAAGTATATATTATTGAAGTATTTTCTAATAGAAACCGTTTTCAAAGAATTTTTAAAATGTTGAAATCAGTGCTCTTCTCTTTGTCGCTGGAAAATAATTTCGGTGATGGCGGCCGCATCATCGACGTTCATTTTCGAGTTTCGAAGTGGAGATACTATTCTATAGCTTTGCTACGGTTTGTTTTGAAAAATATCTTGATTTGAATTTCTTCAGTATAATTTGATTTATATATATATATATAGGTATCTTATTTTAAAAATTAAATTTGATTTGATATAGATATATTATATATATCTCTAAATTGTTTAAAGTTAATCGGAAATCTAATTCTTAAATTTTGCTAAAGGATGATCTTAACTATAAATAAAACCAAAATTTGGAATAAATATTTAAACTTGAATAATTGAATTTGGAATATTTTATTTGTATATTGTTCAACTGCATTCTAATAACTTACCTAAATCATTCAAAAGTTGAATATGCAATTGGATAATATATAATATAAATTGAATTTATAAATAAAATTTGAGTGTTTATAATAAATGTTATACACTAAATTTTGATTATAAAAATGTTAATAGAGTTAGATAGGATAATAAGTAAACTCAATTAATAATGAAATAAATTGTTTTAAAAGAATTAATAAATTTGTTTTAAAAGAATTAATAAATTTGTTTTGAAAGAATTAATAAATTGGAATTTGATCAACATATGAAAATACCTTGAATTTAAAAGAAATTAATAGATGTAAATTAATTTAAATCGAAACTTTTATGTTTTAAATTATTTATATGGGTTAAATATATGTGAGTAGATATATTAAGTAGAATAAATTTAACAATAATTTGGAATAAAGAAAATTTTAAATTGTTGAAATAAAAATGATTATAATAAAAGACTATTCAAATTTATGGTTTTGAAATCTTAAATTGAGGATAATTGGATAATAAGATAATGAATTTAGAAATAGTTGAGATTGATTTTAGTGAAATCAAATGGATTAAATCAATTATTGAATATCAATTAATTTAAATTTGAATTTATATGATTTAAATTAATTGTTATTTGTATTTCAAATCTGTTTTTCTTTCTGGTTGTTTCTATTCTCCTACCTCGTTCCTTTTCGGGGACGAAAAGTTTTGAGTGGGGGAGAATGTAACGACCCGTAAATTTCAACTGTTTTAATAACGTAATTAGTTAAAATTTTGTGAAATTTTAAACGATAAAATTTTGAAATAAAAATTTAATATTTGGAATACGTCTAGTTAAACATAGCAACTGGTAAATTTTCGTCTGAAAATATGAAAGTTTATTTCGCGCGTAAATTCACTTCATTTTAATCAGTTAAAAAGCGTTGAAAATAAAATGATTTTGAAACCTAAATATTTTTACATATAAAAATTCTAAATCATCTTCTGAGCAAGATGACAGTTTGTCGTTTTTCCAAATTCGGACATCTTTGGCTCCGTCGATCTTATTTTTCAGTGTTTTTCTCGCATTTTCCGCTAGTAGAAAAATTCGAATTTTTATAATTCAATCAAACCACTGATATCATTATACCATTTTGACCGTCTCGTAGTGCTGATCTTCGCAGTATACTCGTTTGCATATTTCGAGTTTTGATACCCCACAAAACCAGCGCAACGATGACCGTTTCGGTATCGTTGAGTCCATTGATTCCCGCGACCATTCGATTTGGTACCTTACAAATTGAACAGCCTTTAGCCTTTATTATTTGCCAGATTTCAATGTTGTGACTTGCTATTTTCCCTAGGCCGTTTACCCACTTATCTATCTGTCTATTTTTTTTATGTTGTTTTGTCTTCTACACTTTGAAACAATAAAAGAAATTTATACGTTTTGCGAGCTCCCAGAACTGACTCTCTGACTTTTCATTTTATACCAATACAAGGTATTTTCGTATGTTGCTTTCTCTGTTGCCTTCATATAAATTTTGTGTGAACGGCTCCTCTTCATTTCCTTCCCCAAATCTTCCTTTCTTTCCTCCTCTGTTGCTCACATATTTTTCACCAAAGAAACATATTTTCCACCTGAGCATGCTGGCCGAACACTGCTTCCTCAGCCCCCCAGATCCACCATATCCGCGAACCCAACGTCCGAGTCTCCGCGCTCTCCAACGCCTGCCTCTTCATCACCGCCTCGCCAAGCACCAAACAAGCAGCGACACGCATCTCCTTTTCCCCCACCACCGTGTGTGTTTCTCCCTCCATCAACCCATCACAGCCACGCCAGTGCAACCCGCCCCAACACAAACCCATTTTGCTCGCTCCGCCTAGCACCCTAGCAACCGAGACCTTCTAGCTGCCTTGACCTCCTCTGACCGTACTGCCACCTATCTTCTCTGATCTGACCCCACGTTCATCCATCGACCACCGCCCTTGCTTCCCCTTCAGCCAGCAAACCCTTCGTTGCCAGACCCAAGCTCGGTAGTTCTGTGGTCCTTCCACCTTCCGCCTAACATCCCTCCACCGCTGCCAAACCGCTCCGACCCCTTGCCCACGTCTTACTCTCGATCTGCTATTCCCACCTCCTCATGCTTCCTCCACTTGCCGAGAATAGATCCACCCACTCCATCAAAGCCTTGCCTACAAATCTTCTCATTCTTGAACATATTTGAAGGTATATACATATTATTATACTGTATATAAGTGTTTACTATATCATACGTTAATTTATATATATATATATATAGTTTATGTAAGTTATGAAAAAGGAAATCTGTTGTTTGTGTATATATATGTATAAGTACAATGATCTGCTTGGGTTTATTTACATATATTATAATAAAGTAAATTATGTTGAAAGTCACATGCATGTCTGTCGCCGTCTATAGTTAAGAAGTTATCATATTTGTTATAAGCTGTTTAAAGTATATAGCTTAAATATATAAAAGTATCGATGTATATTAAATGTTTGGAGGTTTACTTTAAGAATGCTAGGTTTGAACAGTTTCATTTATAACAAAATCTGTTTTATATGTGTAGTTATACCTTTATACATATTAGGTTAGAAATAAAGGTGTATATTAATTCGTGTAATAAGTTAAATGATATTAAATGAATATTGATTTTTTATTATTATATATTATATTATATATATATATAGTTACTTTTATAAAGATTTAAAATTTGAGATTGTGTTTGGATATGGGTTTGAAATATGGGTTAATATAATATACAAATATTAATTTCAATCTTATGTATATTTGATGATTAATTTTACTTATTCATTTTAAACTAAATATTGATTCCATATATATCAAACTGATTCAATCGTTCTCATCGATTTTCCATTATCAGCCTTGTCTGTCGTGCTTATTTTCTGCATCAAATCTTGTCCATCTAGCATTGTCTGGATTCGCAGCCCATTTCTTTGTCAACACTTCTCCAGCCTCGAAAGGTGAGCACTCACTCACGATTAACGTTCTTTTATTTATTAAATTTGATTTCAATTGAAACGACAATTGAAATATGCTACTGTTAGTTAAGTACACTGTTATATATGTTATTGCCTATATCAGTTCACCTGTGACATTTGACACCATTTTCTGTTAATTACTTATGTGATGATAATACAGTTTGGCTGATAATTGATTGATTGTTGATGTTTATATTGGACGTTAAATTGTTAATGATGTAAGTGAATAATTTGAAATTGAATTGACGTAGAATAGTTAGATTTGATATATGTGTTAAAATTGATTAAATGACATTTGTATAATATGACCCCTTTAACTGTTGAATTTATTGACACGTAGGATTTGTTTAATTACATTTTGAACCACTGAATGTATGTTGTTAAATTGATGATGTATGAAATTGTAAATAGATGACAAGTGAAAAACTGTAATGTAATAATCTTTAATCTACATGAAATGATAGTGTAGATTCTAGAAATAATTTTATTAATTCGTACAAATAACAATGCGAATTAATACGGTTATTTCGGGATTATTTAAATTGATTATTGGATTGTTATTGATTGTGTTATTGCTTGTTTATTTACTTTGACACCATCCCAGCTATCACACTGCAAGTTCCCTTTGATATGTTTTGATTTTGAATTGAATTGGAATCGGGTTGAAATGATAAATACCCAAATTGAACTTTGACTTAGGATAGAAAATTAAATAAAAACCCGATTGGTCAATAATTTGATTTGAAATTAAACGAAGATTTTATTTGAATAAAGAATATGGTTTTGAAATGAAGTTGAAATTTGAAATTTTGATGAAAGGAAAATGGTAATATTTAATAATCTGAAACAAAAGGTTAACAATGTAATCAATGAAAGAATGTTGTTTAGTTTGAGAAATGATTGAATTAAGTTTGAAATGATTTAATAATAAGTTTGAAATTATAATTAAGTTTGAAATTATTAAACTTTGAAATTATTTAATAATTAAGTTTTGAACTATTTAATAATGAATTATTAAATGATTAAATTGAATTGAAATTCTTTAATAAGAAAAATTGAACTTTTGAATAAGTGAATTTTACTTCGTAATAATTGAAATTAAGTTTCTTTATTAATTAAGTTTGGAAATCATTTAAGTAAGTAAATAGGTGAAATTGAATTTCTTTAACAAGAAATAAAATGTGATATTTTTGGAATTAATGTAAGACTTGTAATTGAAAGAAATGATTTGACGAATTTAATTTAATTCAAAATTGTAAGTTTTGATTTGATGTAGTTGAACTTAAGAATTGATTTAATGAATTGGAAATTTAATAGAAATTGTTTTGAATGATAAAGTAACTTAACGAACATTGAATGAAATCGATTTAATCATTTTAAATTGATTTGAATGTTAATTAGAATTTATTTAAATGATTTCGGAATGAAACTTATATACGAACTTGAATCAATATTTGAATTGTTTTAAATAGAAATTGAAATTGAATTATAAGATTTTGAAACGGAAAATTGGAAGTTTTGAAACGAAAATTTGGAAATTGTTTTAGAAAGACAAATGAATGTTGATTTACGAATTCCATTTGAAATTGAAATTGATTTGGTTTTTGAAATATATAAACGACCAATCGGTGTAATAATTACGAAAGTTATTAAAGAGACCGGGATCGGTAATGGATATACTCTCTATCTGAACCGAAACCACTTTAATAACTATACGCGGAGTGTTGATCCAGAACGAAGTGGATGGTTTTGGTGAACGCGTTGACTGAAGAAAGAGAACGATTTTGGATGACCCCTGACATGACTAAAACAGGAGCCGCGCCGGGCCATTGAGGTTCGCCACCTCTAGCGGACACACTTCTTCGTTACCTTATCTATTACTTTTGTGATTCGATTTGGGTGCACCCCTCGATTTGGGAGTGTTGTTTCGCGGTGTTGGGGTAGTAGCTGCTATGCCCAACATCAGTCCGGATCAGGCAACTACTAGTATCCTAGTTGGTATCGCCTCATGTACCTTGTCATACTGATTATCCTATTCGCGACAACTACGATTTTGATTTGTACCTTTAGTATATGGATTGCCCTCTGGTGACTTCCGGTTTTGGGGAAACTACGGTCTTGTATATGCTTTTGGGAATAAACAGGTTAAGAGGTGTATGGGCCCTGCTTAACCCTACTTTGATATCTTTATATTACTGATAGACATTATCTACTTAGCGTACATTACTACCTAGTAGATAGTTTAACGGATCCTTAAGGGATGGTTATTCCAAACATCCTTTGAGTTACTTGTATTTCAATTGCTAATTCACTTGAGTTGGATTTATTGATATGAGAATGTTAATCCTGACTCGAGTGTCTTGTGTTTTGCTTTACGCTCGGGTCAGACTGAGTAGTTCAGCTTTCGAGACTCACCTTTGGAGTTGGAGCTTCGCTTGGAGATCCAGCTATCTATCCAGCTTTCAGATAGTCGATGATTCCAGTGATGTATTCTGATTTGTATCTGTTACTCTTCCATTGTATCTAGTTTAACTCTGATGTATCGTATTACTCTGCTGTTGTAAACTCTGATGTATCTTATATATTCATATAGTAGCTTCATGAACTACTATCTCTTTTATTTCCGCTGCACTTATTACTCTGTGTCTGTGATCTGTGATTATATCTATTTACTGTATATGTTCAGTTTTGCCAAATTTAAATTAACAACGCGGTATTTTGAGCAATTCAACTCCGACATGTGTGTCTACCTATACACTTATAATGGACGCGAATGGTCCAAAATATCGGGTCGTTACAAGAGAGGAGAAGGAAATGAAGAAGAAGAAAATGAATTTGAAAATTGTTTCATACGTTAGTTTCTGTATTATATAGATCGAGGAAAGCGAGCATTGTATTGAAATTCAAATAAATAGATTTAATCAGCTTCAGCCTGTTACGAACCCGCAAATTAAATTCTCCATGTCCCGTTCATATGATCTATGATTCTAATGTTCTTATAGTTGACACTAATCAGAAAGATCTAATCTACACAATGACCCAATCCATGTCATCAAATTCCATTATTTGTACAAATTAATTCTTTGCCTAATTTAATTTACCAAAATAACCTTTAAATTTATGTTGAAATTTATGGAGTATTACATTTTCCCTTTTATAAGAATTTCATCCTCGAAATTTTCAAAGGATAAAAAATGTAACTTGCACTCTCTCGCACTGCATGTACGAAAGTACATATACACAAACATACATGACATGCACAATTAATCACCTAAACAATCATAAACCATGCATACACAAGATACATTATCAACCATCCAAAAAACTATTACACAAACACACAAACACACACACACAGATATATATATATATATTTAAGAACATATATAACAACTATGGCAGCGTAAATGTCTACTTGGTGAAAATTAAATAACGAAATAACGTCATATGTATGCATGTATGATGATCATGGCATATGGTTATTATGTTAAATGCAAGAATCTATCTATTGGACTCTCCTATTCAAACGAAATGACATGACATATAAAGTATGTATGCGAGCACCCTAGTGTGAGTACGTGAGCGCATAAATTTTATATGTATGCAACCGTCATCTAATTTAACATATCATAAAGTAAATGCATAAACTAGTAAATTACATAATCAAGACATATTAAACACACTAGGATCAAGCAAACAAAATTACTATCATAAACAAAAATAATAAATCTAAAGATTATATATATATATCTGTGTGTGTATGTGTGTGTGTGTATGTATGTATGTATATAAGCCATTTAACCATATCTAAATAAACTAATTACACTAACAAACAAGCAAATATTAAAAAAATTCTAGAAAAGAGAGGAAATGAAAAGATCAGATTCTTTCTTCCACTTTCCAAACACTCTCGCCTGGATCATTCCTCCCAACTTAACTTAATAAACTCTATTGATGGTATATATACTAATTCTCAAATACTAACCTCAAATGTATGTGCATAACTATAACTTCTGCAATTAATGCTACAAACTCAAGTAAACTGATGTCGTAATGCACAACCAGTAACCTTAGCATAAATTCCCTATAGAAATACAGCCTCATACAACACCTAAATGCACAAACATAACACATGGATCATTCCAATTCATCTTTTGAATGCTAGGGAAAGACAACTAAAAAGAGGACGGTGTCTCACCTAAGCAAACCAATCATCTGAATCACTAGATGATTCCCTATTTCACCTAAGAACATCGAAATTAGATAATGCTTAACATGGTGAACATAATGTAACTTTTCTTTCCGACTTCAATTCAACCAAAGTGGTGTCACTTAACTTATGATATCACTTCTTTAAACACTAAAACAATCATGACACCAAAGTATAATGCTCTCAATTTATGAGAGGCTTACAAATCTTATCTTGTAAAACTATAACATACAATCAAGCAAGAAAATTTTCAAACAAAATAAATCTTATAGTATTCAAACACTCAAGCATAGCAAACAACATCTCTTAATCTAAATGAAATCATATCCTAAAATTATGACAGTGTCTAAGTGATTGACTATGTCATACATCATTCACGCGCACCTAGTGTACAACAGAAACTATGCATACTTAAGTCTCTTCTTCAAAAAAGCTTCCTTGAATAAATAGTCTCTTTTCAATCCAAGTGATGATTAAAAAGATTCTACCTAATCCTTTCACTGAATCATATCCAAATCTCCAAAACTTATTTTTCGTGAAAACCACCTTCACATTTTGATACTTTCTAACTAAATATTTTTTTCTCTGATCCATCAAATCATGTTTATCCAGACAACTTGAAATACTTCTTTCCACAACATTGATAATACATACTCATATAATTTTGGCACCAACTTAGACTAGAGTATCTTCTATAAACAAAAATCTAATTTCAACCATTTCCTTCATATAAGAGCACTAATGACATTTATTCCAAACATAACTTCTCATCAGCTTGCTACTCTAGTACTATGGACGAGACAACTCAATATTGAGTAGTGTCTTGCCATATCAATTTACAATGTTCAACCATTAATAAGCATCATGCTCCAAAATTCCATCTAGGAACGGAAGGAACATATGATGTCCTAGCATAGTGAACGTGGTGTCGAACCCCTGTCATATCCAAGTGTACAGTGTTCTTCATTTGAGAAAATCCTACACTAACTTAATCCATATTCAAAACAACATAGTTGTAATTATATCAACAACTCAAATAAAACACCTTATATTATCACCACAAAAACTATATGGTGAGACGAAAACTTACTTGCCTGATGTCCCATAGTTGGAGTAATATCATCTGACACATCAAATCAATGACCCCCATTCACAAACCAACTAAATCATCTACCTTTATCAGTGATGTCAGACAACTAATTATCTAAATGCTATTCGTCTCTTTCATCGCCCATTACCGCATTGACATGGAATGAAAGAATGCGAACACCAACAATTCCAAAAAAATTGAACTATCGACCAAACACAGAGTTTGATCATAGAGAAATGCTATTAGGTTATCGAACCCTATAATATAACAAACTCTAGGCCCTCTAAATCAAAATGCCAACCAAATCCTAAAATACTACCATTCGGTTGGTTAACAAATTCCAATCATCTAAAATTCTAATATCACCACTATCTCTTCCACCATATAGCTTTTAGAGTGAAAATCTACTTCAACTATACTTTGAAAACTTCCAATATATCATGTGGTGTAACTTTAACCCTTAATCCAAATGTTTTATTATTCACTTAACGTCTCTACTCTATGACATTTCAAAAAACTCATTTGGACATACTTCTCTCTAACAATACATACGATCCCTTCTTCAATAACTTGAAAACTTGCCTGTCCAATTCCCGACTCTTCCAGAGTTATATGCTTAAGTGGCATGTTAATAGGCCTAGTGAATTTTTATTTATTTAGGAAGGAAGATCGAAGTCTTTTATGAAGGCATATGGAATCCATATGCTATAGGATAGACAACAACTCGTCATCATGGGACTATTGACATTATGACATACAACATGGTCATGCCCAATCCATTACTCCTCATCCAAGCCATCATCTTATCACAATTTAGTATGACCCCATAACGAGTCATCTACACCATTCCAAAATCAATCTATACCTTGAGAAACTTAATACATATCCATCACTAAAGGACTTTACACTGTGTATAACTCACTCCAACTCATGGCATATCACAATTAAATGATTCATACACTATGTGAAGTTTTGAAGTCTAAACTATCAACCATAACATTCTATATTCAATGTAATAACTCGCATTCTATCATAATCGGCTTCCCCTCTACATGAGTAGACGGTGGAATACTTGAACTTGGAATAGCCTCTAGTGCATAAGCTTTGACTATTTGACTTTCCTTTGGAATAGTTGGGCACTCCCTCTTCATAAGGCCCAACTGATTGCAATTATTGCACTTAATGTTTGAAATATTTACCCTACGGTCTCTTTCTATACGACCCTTCATATGGCATTGCCTACAAGTGATTGCTTACTCCTTGTCCTGTCCTTCTTGAGGTCCATTTCCTTTATGCTTCTCTTGTTGTCGATTTACTTCCTTCTTGGATGATCCTTAATCATTTCTCCATTAATGAACTTCAACAAGGGTGACTCTACTAACTCTTCAAATGTAGTGCCACAGTGAATCTAATTCAATGCCAACTCCTAAAGTGGGGAATTCAGTCCCTTTACAAATTCCATCATCTCCTTAACTAGTGTATTCATCAAATAAAATTAAACCTAGCGAGTTCATCTAACCAATTCATGTATTCTCCAATCGACAATTCTCCCTACCTCAGATGGATAAACTTATCCAACAATAATCCCTTCTCAACCCTTAAGGAAAACATAGTCCAGAACTTCCACTTAAATTAGTCCACCTCGTTAACCTTAGAAATAACAATCTCGTGCTAGTTTGCTACTTAGCAATGACCGCATGTAACAATCCGTATTTTATACATCGGAGGACCGTAAAATATCTTTATTTAATTCATATGAAGTCATATAGCTTTAAAGTTTTGGAAAATGGTACATAGGAACATTTTTCATATCTATGATTTTTATCGAATTTCTGTGTGACCATTTTGACCCAAAAATTCTTATATGGCATACAACTTTAAATAGGAGACAAGTTAGAGTCTGAAACCACTTACATTGCTTTTGGATGATGGTTTCCCATTTCATAGAGTGAACATAATAGTAAAACAGACTTACTATTTGAAAGTTATGGCTATTTTAAGTTTGTGCTACCGTTGGCCAGTATTATTGGGTGATTAGGCTAACCCACATTTAGGCCCACTAACCCATTTCAGGATTGGAGCCTACAGGGGACTGATGGTACTTTTATAAGTCATTTCCATCTTTCCCAGAATAGTTCTAAGCCTCTATTAACTCTAATCTCTTCAAAAAACATCTCTTTTCCTTACTAATCTTAGCCAAATCATCATTAGAGAGTTAATTAGTTAAGGAAATAGTATATCTACTATTTTGGCTATCTAGGAATCCATTCTCCTGCTGTCCCATCTTAGATTTGGAGAATTTAAGCATTAATTGGGTGTTAGGAGAGTTGTTTTTGACCTCTCACTGTCCTATGCATGTTTATATAGATAAAATTGAGTTTTTAACATGACTTTGATTCTAAAACGTTTTCTAAGTTTAATCACACTTCTGTACATGTTTATGGCCGAAATTAAAAAGGTTAAAAATAGTTTTTAAATGGTTTTACAACCCCTTTTACCATATTGACATGCTAGTGTAAAAGTTAGATCCAGATTAAGATTTGTATGATAATCATGTTTCGATGAACTGCATGTGTATATGGATGATATTTCAACTTTGTATGTTAGCCTTTGATATGGTTTGCTGGTGCCTTTAGGAAGTTAGGAAAGAGGTCATCGAATTGGGAAAATCGAAGTGGGAAAATCGAAGGCAAAAGTAGTCAAAATTGGATGAAACTTGGAGGAGAGGCTCTGGAGCAAGAGAGGAGCCTACATGTCAAATGGTATGAAGTTTGGAAGTGGGGATTCATATCGACAACGAGCTAAATCAGGCCAGTGGGGTTGCTTCAGCATGGGGGTCAAATGCTTCAGGTCATGCTTCGGGCAAAGTATGGGGATTCCTGGAGTGTGCTTCGGGTAGGGGATAGAAAGGACTTCAGGTTGAAGTAATGGAAACTCGGGTTGGGGTAAGGAATTGCTTCAAGCTAAAATGGGAGGAACTCGGGACATGCTTTGAGATAGGGCAAAGGAGAGGCGTTTCATGAGCCAATGGTCAAGAATTCGGTTAAGTAAGTAGGTCGGTATCGAGCACTTTTCCTGGCAATTTGAGGGGTTTAGTGACTTGGGAATCCAAGCATTTAAGAAATGAGGCCTTGTGGAAGTAAAGTTACCAAAATTTAGCCAAGCATTCAGTTTGGTGCTGAACACTTTAGTTCGGTACCGACCTGAATTTCTGGGTCCGTTAACAATGAGACTTTCAGGGAAGGATGTAGGGACTCTACATGTCGTTCTGAAGGTGTTTGTTGTTTGCTTAGGGTTTGATGGCGATACATTATCATGATGATAGCTTTGTGGCTTCGATGTCGGTAACTCGAGAGTGAATGGAGTTAGGTTCCAATGAGTGTGACTCGATGTTAAAGGGGTCATGAGAATGATTGTCTACGAAGGGTAGGTTCTAGAAAGGATGACCCGTGGATATATTTTGAATAGTTCTATCGTGGAGAGAAGGAATGTGGAATGGTTGCTTGAGAATAATGGAAAGTGAATGAAGCAAGAAAAGGGCTCAGATATGCATGTAAGGGATCGTTGATACTCGAAGTGTTTTCTAACGTACTCGAAAGCAGGGATATTGTGAGTGCACTCATGGGTACTTTGCTTGGCTACCTTGGATTGGTTAAATGGATATGTGTACCCTAGACCGATGAAATGGATCTAGTATTAGCTTCGGGCTAAAGATAAGTACATTGAAAAACATGATTTATCCATTAATTCCCGGTAGAGGAATGGTGATACGAGTTATCATATATCTAGATTACATTAAGTGATAGTGAGGATTGCTTGATGGATAATATGTTTGCTTATGTTGTTTTCTCCCCAACCTATCACTTCAAGGATTTTACTTGAGATAGGTATTATGGATAGGGATACCTGGACACCCGCCATCGTACTTAGGCTATAATACACACTTATGATGTTATAGAGTAGCATATTATGTTCGTTATATGCTAACTCTTTGGTTGTAGGGATAGGTATGATATGGTTCGTATAGCCTTGTTCCTTACTATATGGACTTGTATAGTATATTGAGATTCATTTATCGCTCACACCAGATTGTTTCTGACTCGAGGTTTATGCTTTGCTTCTTATTATCTCGAGTACTCTTAAATGAGTAGACTAGATAGCAGGTATAGGTGATAGGTCGTGGTTGTGCAGAGGATGAGATGGATGTGGCTTTCTCATATTATACATGGATATTCTATCGCTTATTCCACTGTGAAACACTATGGACCTTGGCAGTGTTTGCTTTACTATCATGAGACTATTATTTGAGTTTATTTCCACTTTGTATAAACTCTATTACTATATTTTATAACTCTGTGGATTTGTGCTATGATATTTGGCTCACTTAGTTATTATTGTCTCTAATGTTTTATATCTGAAATGATTATTATATTTTACTTAATGTGTTATGAAATATATAACAGGTTCTACGGTGTTTTATTTTTTTAACCCTTGATAATCGTTTTGCATCGGCCAGGCACAACAACAGTGCACTATTTAGTTAAATTGGGTGCTAGTGGTGTAGGGCGGCCGTCACATTTGGTATCAGAGCTTAGACTACACGATTAACCTGAGTTGATACCTTAGTCCAGTAGAGATAGGGAAGGAGTTATAACCTTAGATAGGATCGAGAGTGTGTGTGTATATATAAGAGAGAGCGTACTTGTTACATAATTCGGTTTTCTAAGTTATATAGTAGTGTATATACTATATAAGTCGCATGCACACACGAGTAACATTGATGCAATTTTCTTATGAGAGACTGATCATTCTTGTTATAGATCATGAATGAGCCAACATACAAAAAACACTACGAGGAACTCTGTCTCTTGAGTCAAAGAAGGAGTGGGTTTAGAGGCTGTTAACCTGGACTTGCAGGCAATGTTTAATGCGATGATAGCAAACATGCTACAAAATTCCCAAGCGGCCGCTCCAAATGTTGTTAGTGTTGGTGCTCAGGTGCAGGCGCCTAAAGTTCATTTTGCAAAGCTGAATAAGGATTTTGCCTGTCTTAGGCAAACCATTCCAAGGAACCGAATCACTAGGGAAGTGCAGGACTGGTTGGACACCTATGATGGGATTTTTGATGACCTTGAATTGGATGATGCTATAAAGAGAAGGTTGACTTCTCAACAGCTTCAAGGGAGAGCTATGAACTAGTGGAACGCTATTAAAGTTGCTACACTTGAGGATCAGTTTACTTGGGACCGGTTAAAAACCCGATTCGAGGAGAAGTTCATTTCGCCTGCTTAGAAATTGGTGTTGTTTAGAAAGTTTACTGATTTAAAACAAGGAGACATGTCTATCTCCAAGTATGTTGTCAAATTCGATGCCTTGTCGAAATATGGAATGTCTTTCATTGACATTTTACTGAGGAAGAATGAGAAGTTCCCGATGGGTTTGGAGGACTATTTAGGGGAGAAGTTAGTGAGTCACATCGATGAACCATTTGAGAGACTCGTCGAAAAAGCTCTTCTCTAGGAGAGTCTATAACCCAAGTCCAAATCAGCTACTGTGGTTAAGGAAGAGCTAAAACCCCAACAAGACGATAGGGACATGAAGAAATGGAATGGTAAGAGAGCGGTTTCAAGAAAAGAATGCTCAAAAGAAGGTTAAGTGGGATCCTATCTATTATGGTTATGGAGATAAGGGTCACTTGATTAGAGACCACAAAGATGATGGAAAGAAGAAGTGCTACAACTGCAGCAAATTCGAACACATGTAGAAGAATTACCCAGAACCAACACAGTAGAAGCAAGTTGTGAAGGCATATGCTTTAGATGTTGTCCAGACTTGGTCGAGTGCTCCCTTGACGATGGAGAATGGGAAGAGTACAATACTCAAGGTATGCTTTCTACTTATGATGTTCCCATACATGTTTTATTCAATCCCGGGGCTTCACATTCCTTCATATCCGGTGACCTAGTAGATAGATTGGGATTGGAACCCAAAATAGTTAATTGACCTTTGGTTATGACGAACCATGTTAGACACTCCACTAGACTGTTTATGGTTTGTCATGGTTTGGTCTTATCGAGTCATGAATGCTCTTTTGTTTGTGATTACTTTGTTTTGGATTTCGTTAGGTTTAGGATTATCTTGGGAATAGACTGTGTGACTCCCCACCTCTATACTCACACTAGCCAAGGATACTATGGGGTAATGCCGTCGACTAGCACAAAGAATAAGGCTATTGAGGAGCGACCATCTGTGTAATTTCTTTGTGCGAGTACCAATATGTCAGATAGTATGACATGCATTTCATTTCAAGAGGAAATCCGACATATCAAATACAAACTCAAAGCTACCACACAGTGGCTATGTGGCCTTCGGAAACAAATATAGAAATAAGCATAACACAAATCAGTCATAGATATTCATATCACTAAGGCGGAAACAGATATGAATATAACACATAGAAGTGTACATCAAAGTAGGGTCATACAAGATCCACTACATCACAAACGAATAGGTACAAGTGCTAGACAAAAGAATAAGTATACATCAAGGAGTCTCTATCTCGAATGTATAAAAGCAAAAAACTACTAATCTAAAGTAGTTAGCCAAAAATCAGGTGATGGATCCTGATAAGAAGTCAAGCAGAAGCACCTGAAATACCTCGGTCTGACCCGAGTATTATTTAAGAAGAAAATAATAAACGGATCAGTCTAGCTATAAATATCAGATAAAATGAGATAGGATAAGAGATATGACAAAAACGTATGATAACAAAAATGCCATACTGTGACAAGTATACATCAGATAACATCAAAAATCATACGATACCTCAAATATTCTCAAACACTAAAAAGAATGTCATATTCTTTAAATTATTCACCAAAACACAAATATTGAAAAAACATATCAATGTCAATCGCATAAAAATCAGTGAAACTCAAATTCTAGAAATCATCAATCCAGAAATCACAAAAAGGGGAAGGCCAATCACAAAACGGGAGCATGAAAACTCACCAACACGTGTATCACAAATGGGTCGCTATCCCATGGTCGCTAACCATAGAGCCGGTGCCACGACGTAGTACAGCGAAACGCCCGAGGAACCTGAAACTCAAATAATCCGGAACATCGACGTAGTACAGCGTTACGCCCAATGAAACTGAAACTCAAATAATCCGGAACAACGACGTAGTACAGCGAATGCTCGATGAACCTGAAACTCAAATAATCCGGAACAACGACGTAGTACAGCGAACGCCCGATGAACCAAACTCAAATAATACGGAACAACGACGTAGTACAACGAACGCCCGATGAACCTAAAACTCAAATAATCCGGAACAACAACATAGTACAGCGAACGCCCGATGAACCAAACTCAAATAATCCGGAACAACGACATAGTACAGTGAACGCCCGATGAACCTAAAACTCAAATAATCCGGAACAACGACGTAGTACAGCGAACGCCCGATGAACCAAACTCAAATAATACGGAACAACGACGTAGTACAGCGAACGCCCGATGAACCAAACTCCATAAAAACCATAGGTCGCTAGCCTATAAAAATTGAGACGAAGCTCCATAAAACGAGGTACTGTCCCCCACGTGGACAAAGAGACATCGCACATCGCTAGTCTAAATCATAAAATGATCACCATTGATCAATGAGAAGTGACAATTACACTAAGCTAGTAAATAAATGAGTTCAGATTCATGTCCCATAACCACTAGCTTAACTTAAATATTTACGAACAAATTGTAGATTTCCACTCGAAAATTGTCATGAGAGTTCAATCGAACAAGTCCAAGAATTAACCGACGAAGTAAACGCAAGCGTTACATACCACTTGTTTTGCTAAGCCGTTTAATTAGATTTCTCATATGAATGAGGTAAAGGATTGTATATACTATTAGATTGGAAAACGGTTTTAAAAACGAGTTTTGTATTAAAAATGGTATTGAAATCATCTTTGTGAAAGCGTTTGAATATTTACTACCAGTATAGAAACCTTTGTATTTTTAAAAGTGACAAATCACAGAAAAAGATTGTAGAAACAATCGATCAACCAAAAATTCACATACGAAAATGTGAATTAAATCCATAAAAATCAATATCAAATCCATCAAATGGATATTCCTAAAAATCCAAAGAAAGAAGTCATCAAAGTCGATAATGAGTGATAACAACTAACCAGATCAACAAAAATCGATTAAAATTGGAAGTTCACTCAAAAAATAAGCAAATAGGTAAAACTGAACAGTTCCAAATGTCTGGTTTAGAATCCAGACGTCTGGATTTGTTTTCTGGAAATTTTCAGAAATCCTCAAGACGTTTGAAATTTCGAAGCAAACATTTGAGCCCTAATCAGAAGTCTGAACCTATATTTCAGACATCTGGAATCAGTCTCTGTCATTTTAATTTTTTCTGCCGTGTATATTTTTTTCCCTCCAGGTCTATAACCAGACGTCTGGACTTGATAACCAGACGTCTGGTCACCTGGTCTGGGCAACAATTTGCCTAGGCCAAGATGGCCAAAATGTTTCGGGAGCGATCGGACGATAAACGAAGACTAGGGATTTATGCCAAGCGACAACCCAGCCTTATAGGCTCTTCGATACACCCCAAATATCATGTCCAAACATCCATAGTAAGATTTTCATAAAATTGGACCAAAACACCAAAATTTGGAAAATTCAACAAATCAATTCAAATCAAAAGCAAATGAACATGCAAAAATGTTAGGAATTTATACCTAACAACAATGAAAGTTATAGACGTAGATGTGAGTTAAAGAACTCACCTTTAAACCCCAAGACAACGAATGAGAAGCTTAAAAACAAAAGAAAGATCAATTACTCTTCAACTTCAACTCTAGAAGCTCCAATCTAAGATCATAAGCAAATATTTCCTAAGTTAGGTTATAGGAATTTCTGTAAATTGAAGAGAGATAGAGAGGGAGAAGATGAAGATGATGCTTACCTAAGCTTCTCCTTGATTTTAAACTTGAATTTGAGTTTCCTAAACAAAACTAGGGTTTAGGAATTTCTATTTCCCATTCTTTCCCCCATTTTTCTTTTGAGCTAGAGTGTTAGGAAATGAGGAATGAAATGAATGAAGAGGAGTTGAGTTAGGGTATTAAGTAGGGTTAGTGGGCTGAAACCCAAACCCAAACCCAAAGCCCAAAATAGAAAAATAGCAAAATTCTACTCAACTCCAAACATATCGATGTTTATACTAAAAAAAGTTGTAAACGCCATTTTGGACTCAATGGAAGTAGTTTCGAGTTCCAATTCGACTGTTTACAAAAAGTAACATTTCGGACTTTAATCCGATTAACGATGCTATATTTAAATATACAATCGTAAAATATGCGGGTTGTTACAGACTCCCCTCCTTAAAGAAATTGCGTCCTCGCAATACTTAAGAAGAAGAATAAAAAGTAACAACCATACTAAGGCATAACAACACAAAAGAAGAAATTTTGAAATGAGAAGTTCACCTTAAAAAGCACGAGAGAGTAAGTCCAGATGTGTTCGATCGATGAATTCTCTGGATTCCCAAGAGCAATCCTTAGGATTTGAGGACCATTGAACTTTCACAAGCGGAACATCTTTATTTCGAAGGCGTTTAACCTCCGAAGCAATGACACGAATAGGATGTTGCTCATAAGTCAATTTTGGTGAAACTTCAATTTCTTCAATTACACCGGCTCAAGAATAGAATTGGAATCCCTAAGGCATTTCCGTAGTTGAGAAATGTGGATCACGTCATGAATAGCAGAAAATTGAGCCGGTAATAAAAGGCGATAAGCCACAGATCCATTGCGTTCGGTGATGGGAAAGGGGCCAATATATCGAGGTGCTAACTTTCCCGGTCAACTGAAACGCACAACACCCTTCATAGGTGAAACACGAATAAAATTTGGACCTAAAACCAGCTTCTCACCGGCTTCAAGCCAACACGAAGGAGATCGGCACGGCCTTCCGTAGAGTGCTTCGAAAGGAGCCATACCAATACTAGATTGGAAGCTATTATTATAGGAAAACTCAACAAGAGAAATATGACCTTCCCAACTTCCACAAAAACCAAGAACACATGCATGAAGGAGATCTTCAAGAGTTTGATTCACATGCTCTATTTGTCCATCGGACTGAGGACGATAAGCGGTGCCAAAAGAGAAGGATGAGCCTCAAGGCTACATAAAACAAGAGATGAACATGAATTGGATTTACTATCTCGAATCTCACAAGTGGATAAAGTCTCGAGATCATTCCATTTGGATATCATCATGGAAACAACCGCTTGTTGCTTACGACTAAGGGCATCAGCAACACGATTTCTCCTTCCGGGTGTATATAGAATATCAAGATCATAAGATGCAAGGAACTCGAGCCAACGCTATTGACGCAAATTAAATTCCTTTTGAGAAAATAAATATTTCAAAGATTTATGATCGGTGTAGAGAACAAATTTCTCTCCCAAAAGATAATGACGCCAAATTCTAAGAGCGAAAACAATGGCCGCGAGCTCTAGATCATGAGTAGCATATCTAGTCTCGGCAGGCTTTAATTGTCAAGAAGCATATGTGATAACACATTCCCTTTGCAAGAGAATGGCATCCAAACCAATACGACTAGCATCGGTACAAATAGTGAAGTCTTGGTTCCCTTCGGGAATCACAAGAATAGAAGTATCGGAAAGGAGTTCTTTTAAATAATCCTCTTTCCCGAAAAGCTAAGACATTCAAAATTATAATTAACTTTGTGTAATCATCTTTTTATAAAATTTTACTTTTTACAAGTCAATTTATTGTGTTTGACTGTCTCATCATAGCGTTTAGGAGATTCCTATCAATAACGTTGATCAAGCGCATCGATCAGAATTCTTAAAGCACTCAATGGGCAAAACAACACAAAATCATCGATCAGAATTCTTCGCACATCGCTAATCTAAATCATAAAATGATCACCATTGATCAATGAGAAGTGTTAATTACACTAAGCTAGTAAATAAATGAGTTTAGCTTCATGTCCCATAACCAATAACTTAACTTAAATATTTACGAACAAATTGTAGATTTCCACTCGAAAATTGTCACGAGAGTTCAATCGAACAAGTCCAAGAATTAACCGACGAAGTAAACGCAAGTGTTTCATACCACTTGTTTTGCTAAGCCGTTTAATTAGATTTCTCATACGAATGAGGTAAAGGTTTGTATATACTAATAGATTGGAAAACGGTTTTAAAAACGAGTTTTGTATTAAAAATGGTATTGAAATCATCTTTGTGAAAGCGTTTGAATATTTACTACTAGTATAGAAACCTTTGTATTTTTAAAAGTGACAAATCACAAAAAACGATGGGAGAAACAATCGATTAACCAAAAATTCACATACAACAATGTGAATCAAATCCATAAAAATCGATATCAAATCCATCAAATGGATATTCCCAAAAATCCAAAGAAAGAAGTCATCAAAGTCGATAATGAGTGATAACAACTAACCGGATCAACAAAAATCGATTAAAATTGGAAGTTCACTTAAAAAATAGGCAAATAGGCAAAACTGAACAGTTCCAGACGTCTGGTTTAGAATCTAGACGTCTGGATTTGTTTTCTGGAAATTTTCAGAAAACCTCCTAGACGTCTGAAATTTCGAAGCAGACGTCTGAGCCCTAATCAGACGTCTGAACCTATATTTCAGACGTTTGGAATTAGTCTCTGTCATTTTATTTTTTTTCTGCCGTGTATGTTGTTTTTTCCTCCATGTCTATAACCAGACGTTTGGACTTGATAACCAGACGTCTGGTCACCTGGTCTGGGCAACAATTTGCCTAGGCCAAGATGGCCAAAACGTTTCGGGAGCGATCGGACGAGAAACGAAAGAGTAGGGATTTATGCCAAGCGACAACCCAGCCTTATAGGCTCTTCGATACACCCCAAATATCATGTCCAAACATCCATAGTAAGATTTTCATAAAATTGGACCAAAACACCAAAATTTGGAAAATTCACCAAATCAATTCAAATCAAAAGCAAATGAACATGCACAAATGTTAGGAATTTATACCTAACAACAATGAAAGTTATAGACGTAGATGTGAGTTAAAGAACTCACCTTTAAACCCCAAGACAACGAATGAGAAGCTTAAAAACAAAAGAAAGATCAATTACTCTTCAACTTCAACTCTAGAAGCTCCAATCTAAGATCATAAGCAAATATTTCCTAAGTTGGGTTATAGGAATTTCTGTAAATTGAAGAGAGATAGAGAGGGAGAAGATGAAGAGGATGCTTACCTAAGCTTCTCCTTGATTTTAAACTTGAATTTGAGTTTCCTAAACAAAACTAGGGTTTAGGAATTTCTATTTCCCATTCTTTCCCCCATTTTTCTTTTGAGCTAGAGTGTTAGGAAATGAGGAATGAAATGAATGAAGAGGAGTTGAGTTAGGGTATTAAGTTGGGTTATTACGCTGAAACCCAAACCCAAAGCCCAAAATAGAAAAATAGAAAAATTCTACTAAACTCCAAACATATCGATGTTTATACTCAAAAAAGTTGTAAACACCATTTTGGACTCAATGGAAGTGGTCTCGAGTCCCAATTCGACTGTTTACAAAAAGTAACCTTTCGGACTTTATTCCGATTAACGATGCTATATTTAAATAAAACATTTAAATATACAATCGTAAAATATGCGGGTTGTTACAGACTGGCTGAGGAAGTATGTGGTAGTGGGGGACTGGGGGAAGTTGTTAGTGACAATTGGGGCTGTGAAGCGGCGGACGGTAGTGATTGGCTGGCTGCTAGAGGATGGGGTTATGGTTTTCTTTCTATATTTTCTCGAGGTTCCATAGGATGGGTTTTCATTTGTGCCTATCGGGGAAGAGTATCCGAATATGTTCGAAGAGATGATCGGATTACTGCCACATCAAGAGATTGAGTTCCCACATAGCCTCGGTAAAGGATGCCAGACCAATAGTTATGCCTTTAAGGTGTATGGAACCCAGAGAGAAGAATAATTTGGAGGTATAAGTGATTGACTCGTTAAAGCAGGGGTTCATCCGTTGAAGCATACCTGAGTGGGGCACAAGTGTATTAGTCACTAAGGCAGACTGCTCTCTTAGGTTATGTGTAGATTACCATGAGCTGATTAAGGTGACGAGGAAGAAAAAGTATCCACTCCCATGTATTGATGACTTGTTCGATCAGCTTCATGGTACAGTGGTGTTCTCTCAGTTGGAACTTGCAATGGGATTTCACCAACTAAAGGTGGCAAAGGAGAGTTTGTCAATCACTGCATTTCGTACATTGTCTAGTTTTTATGAGTAGTTGGTTATGCCATTCCCGCTAACCAATGCTCTGGCATACTTTATTGATCTCATGAACCATATCTTCAAGGATCAACTAAATAAGTTCGTGCTTGTGTTCGTGGATGATATTATGGTCTATTCTAGGATAGAGGAGGAACACAAGATGCACTTAAGGATTGTGCTTGAAGTGTTTAGGAAGAATAAGTAGAAAGCAAAGTTTTCGAAGTGTAGCTTCTAGAGGAGGGAAGTGAGATTCTTAGGTCATGTTGTATTTGAGCATGGCATCACAGTAGATCCTACCAACGTAGCAGCGGTTTAGAATTGGAACCAACCCAAGAAAGCTATCGATGTGAGGAGTTTGCTAGGATTATAGGGATACTATAGACGTTTCATTAAGGACTTCTTAAAGGTAGTAGCACTATTAACTAACTCGACGAAGAAGAATCAGACTTTTAGTTGGGACACAAAGTGCAAGCATGCATTTGTGAGTCTAAAGGAGGGGTTGATGAGCGCACCAATATTGATTATTCTGAGTGGAAATGAGTAATTGACAGTATACACAATGCATGTGGTACTAGACTAGGTGCGATGTTGATGTAGAGGGGAAAGTTGTCACCTACGCTAGTCGATAGCTGAAACCGCATCAGAAGAAGTATCCAACTCATCATTTGGATTTGGCTGTGATAGTGTTTACTTTCAAGATATGGGGGCACTAGTAATTGGGAGAGAGGTTCGGGCTATTCACCGACCATAAATCGTTTAAGTACCTTTTCACCCGAATGGATCTCAACCTCCTACATCAGCAATAGTTGGAATTCTTGGCCTTCTACAATTTTAGCATTTCCTATACGCTTGGTATGGGGAATGCAGCTGTTGATGCGTTGAGTAAAAGACATACCAGTTTTAGAGCGATATTCTTAGTGTGGAAGCAATTGGAATATATTGCTGGCTATGACTTTAGACCTTATTATGAGTTAGTGCCATAGTTGGCGGTGAGTTTGACCATCAAACCTACTTTGGTTGAGCGGATCGGTACTAATCAGAGGTGAGATGCTAGACCAGCTAAGATCATGGAGAAAATAAAAGAAGGGGTAGAGTCTGAGGAGATGAAGCGGTACGAACTTGACTGAGATGGTTTGCTCTATAAAGATGGAAGATTGTTTGTTCTTGATGTTGATGGATTATGACATGAGGTGCTATGGGACTGCCATCATTCTAGATTGACTATACATCCCGACGGTAATTAGATGTATCTTGATATGAAGCAGACATATTATTAGGAAGGTATGAAGAAGGATGTCGGGACATT
Source organism: Allium fistulosum (assembly GCA_030737815.1). Taxonomy (NCBI): domain Eukaryota; kingdom Viridiplantae; phylum Streptophyta; class Magnoliopsida; order Asparagales; family Amaryllidaceae; genus Allium; species Allium fistulosum. Next base: position 521,161,548 of record CM060906.1, read on the forward strand.
CATCTTGAAGTGTATGAACTGCCAATTGGTAAAGGCAGTGTAGAAGAAGCCAAGTGGGTTGTTGCAACCACTTGAAGTTCCCAAGTGGAAATGGGAGCAATATCAATGAATTTATTGATGGTTACCGAGGACTAAAGGAGGGTACGATAACATTTGGGTCTTAGTAGATAAATTGATGAAGAGTGCCCGATTCATACCAACTACGTTTACTAGAACAACATCCAAATTGTCCTAGTTGTATGTGAAATGGGTGGTACGATTCCATAGTGTGACGAAGAGCATTGTGAGTGACCGTGACCCTTTGTTCACTAATGGATTTTGGAAGGGCTTACAAGAGGTGTTGGGGACCGACTCATCTCATTATGGCTTATCATCCTCAAACTGATGGACATACAGAGAGAGTGAGTCGTATATTAGAGGATCTCTTGCGAGCTTGAATTCTCGATTTTGGAGGCTCGTGGGACAATCATCTACATTTGGTAAAATTCACATACAACGATAGCTATCAGTCTAGTATCGGTATGGCACCATATAAAGAATTGTATGGCCGACCATGTAATGCCCCTTCATGTTGGTGGGAAGTAGGTAGGAAATTGATACTTAGGCCAAATATGATTAGAGAACCTCGAAGAAGATCGAGATCATTCGGTAGTGGATGAAAGCTGCTCAGGATAGGAAGAAGAGCTAATCTGATAAGAGACATAGAGATTTGGAGTTCTCTGTTGGTTATATGGTGTTTGTGAATATTTTTCCTTTGAAGAATGTTACGCGATTCGATAGTAAGGAGAAGTTGGTGCCAAGATTTATAGGTCCTTTTCCAATAGTAGAGAGGATTGGAAACCTATCATATAGGGTTGGCTTATCTTGGAAGATGGCAGGCGTGCACAATGTCTTCTATGTGTCTCATTTGCAGAAGTTTTGCATGACTCAGCCATGACAATTGCACAAATCAACTTGATGAAATCGAGATTGAAGCAGAAGCTTTAAGACCTCGTAGATCAGTTCATATTTTCGATGTAATATAAAAAACAGAAGGAAGATGGTGGAGTCAGTGAAGGTTCAATGGAGTGAGAGTGGAGACAGTTGCACATGAGAAACCGGTGAGAGCATGAGGGCTGCATATACGGAGCTCTTTGCATGGTAAGGCCAACCATTTAACGTATTTAGTTTCACCTTTGATATCATATATGATAGTTTAGTATCTTGCATGCTAGGATAGGTTATTCTATACTATTGGTTGTATGGCTGCTTGTTTGAGATGTTCGGTGGTTGCATATGATTTTTAGGCATACGGGGTAACTATGTTGACGATTCTTTAATTTGTTTGGCGATTTTAGAGGCAAAATTCCTAAAGGAGGGAGAGTGTTAATACCTGTATTTTACATATCAAAAGATCATAAAATATCTTTATTTAATTCATATGAGGTCGTATGACTAAAACTTTAGGGAATGACTCTTGGAGGCATTTTCCTCATCTGCGATTTTTTCTCTATGTGACCATTTTGACCTTGAAAATCTTGTATAGCTTATAACTTTTCAATAAGATCTGAGTTAGAGTTTGAAACCACTTTGATTTCTTCAGGATGATGGATTCCTATTCCGTAGAGTGGTTATAATAGAAAATTGGACTTACCATTTGAAAGTTACAGTTGTTTTATGTTTCGGCTGCTACTGGCCAGTATTATCAGGTAATTAAGCTAACCCACATTTAGGCCCACTAACCCATTTCGGGATTGGTGCCTAAGGGGGACTGATGGTACTTTTCCTAGTCATTTCTATCTTATAAGCCTCCTTTAACTCTAATCTCTTCAAAAGAATCATCTGATTTCATTACTAATCTTAGTCAAATCATCATTAGAGCGGTAATTAGTGAAAGGAATAATAGATCTACCATTTTGGGTATCTTGGAATCCATGCTCTTATTGTCCCATCTCAAATTTGGAGAATTTAAGTGGTGATTGGGTATTAGCTGAGTGGTTTTTGTCCTCTCACTATCCTATGCATGTTAATATAGTTAAAAATGATGTTTTCAACATGATTTTGATTCTAAAATATTTTCTAACTTTAATCACACTTCTGTACATGTTTATGGCTGAAATTAAATGGTTTAAAAATGGTTTGTAAATGGCTTTATAACCCTTTTGATCGTATTGAGATGCTAGTGTAAAAGTTAGATTAAGATTAGAATTTATATGATAATCATGTTTTGATGAATTACATGTGTGTATATGGATGTCCGCAGGTGCGGCGCAGTGGAAAGGAGGATTGTGTTCTGGTAAAAAGACCCAGGTTCGATTCCTACCATGCGTTTCCCTATCCTATATAAATTTACCCGGGGGTATGGGGGCTTGGATCAGCAGACGGCTTTACTATACCCTCCTCAGGAGTTTACCGGCCCACCGGGTTCTCCTGGGTTTTCAAAAAAAATGTATATGGATGATACTCCAGTTTTGTATGTTGTGCTTTGATATGGTTTGCTAGTGCTTTTAGGTAGTTAGAAAAGAGATTGTTGAATTAGGCAAATCGAAGGTAAAAGTAGTCGAAATTGCATGAAACTTGGAGGAGGGGCTTTGGAGCAAGAGAGGAGCCCAGGGTTAAAAATGCATGAAGTTTGGAAGTGGGGATTCATGTCAATTGTGATGACCCACCTTTCCAACCCTTGGAAACAACACTTAATACATCCTTGGTATTCATGTGCCATTGCCTAAGCATCCGAAGGACGAGTTGATGTGGCGTAAAATAAAAGAACAGAATAGAAATATCACAACGGAATGGTTAAATATTATATAACATTAAGATAATACATAAGGTTACTCCTTAACATGGAGTTATCAGAGTTACAACAAAAGTACTACCAGCAGTCTAGGCAGTTATAACAACCTGCCTTTACACTTGCTGATACAAAATACACATACATAAATAAACATAACAACGGAAATAGATAGCTAGATATATAAGGAGCCTCTTGCTCATCCATCATCTTGAAAAGAGCCAAAGAAACCTGCTACCCTCGGACTACTCAAATATAAATGAGTATCCGAGAATTTAGGGAAAACAAACAACTCGGGTCAGACAATAAGTCTAGTATGAGTAAACTCTAAACAAGGTGTGGAAATAAACAATAATATGTGAGACCACGCTGCCAAATGCGGAACGGGTTTCCCCTCATAAGAACAACATCCAACCATAAGTAATGGGTATAAATAATTAATCATCGTGAAGTGTGCAAGACACTTCCCAATATAATTTAGAAAGAAATAATGCAAGGGTATGAATCAAAAACAAAGGAAATTTTCCAACAATGACTAGGAGGGTGCACCCGCTTTTATTGAAAGTATACCTCTAGAAAATATATTGAGAACAATGATGGCTCTCGGACACGTCCAAACCGGACCCCGCCAACCTTACCGAGTATCCGAGTATTTCACATCTTAGTGCGCATTTAACCAAAACCAATCTAGAGTAGATGTGATAATACCCTAATAGGAGCAGCCCCACATAGCTTGGCTTCCACTCACTCTTTGGGTTTAGTCATTTTCGACAAAGGATATTAACACTCAAAATGAGCAACAAATCATCTTAGATTGGCGATACACAAAGAAGATTGTAGATTCGATAGTCAATAAATCAACTGTCGGGAATAATTAAAATGATCGTATATGTAAAGTAAACCTCATACCCTTACCACTACTCGTCGATTTCATAGTTGTACTATCCCTCGATTGAAAATAAAGCCGGATAGGTAAAGATAGTATTACCTTTAAGGCTTTCCTTGATGATATTTTCAACCTTCGCGACAGAGATGAGCTTCCATACCTCGACATTTAGTCCTTAGAATATGACTAAATCCTTTCAATATAAGTTATATCGCTTATGGGAATTAAATTTCTTATCTTTTCCATATCCAAAAACCAAAATTGTGTTGGGATTTCACATCACAAATATTAACTTTAAACAACGTTATTAAAAATGATTAATTAACTTTAAACATGATTAATTACTTCAAACATCATTATTTAAAATGATTAATTAACTTTAAACATCATTATTAAAATGAATAATTCACCTTAAACATCGTTACTAAAGTGATTAATTAAACTTAAATATCATTATTAAAATGATTAATTAACTTCAAAATGTCATTTTAAAATGATTAATTAACTTTAAACATCATTATTAAAATGATTAATTAGCCTTAAACATCATTGTTAAAATGATTAACTAACTTTAAAATATCATTATTAAAGTGATTAACTAACTTTAAAACATCATTATTAAAATGATTAATTAACTTCAAACCATCATTATTAAAATGATTAATTAAACAATTTATTATTAATATCTCTGAATCGCATCCATAGCGACGACCGCTATATGGACCATAACTTCTAAACTTGTTTTGTAAATCAAAATTTCTTTAAACCATTGTATAAACAACATTTTTAAAAGTGTCAAAACACAACCAAATATTTGTTTTGCAAAAACCCAAGCACGAGATCAACAAAAAGATTTTCAAAAGACATGATATTTTTAAATTGTCGATACAACGATAGTCGCTATACAGACACTTTCATAAAACACTTTATATGTCGTATATTCATCCAAACATCTCATAAACATAAGCATATATATACTCAAATGTAAATAAAATTCTAAAGGCAAGGTAAAATTTGTCACTTTATAACTCATGCACTTCGAAGTGTGTCGTAGCGACCTATTCGCTATGAACACTTCGACTTTATTTCAAGTCCCCCACAAATATCGTATATGCCATCCATTTTCAAGCGAAAACCAAACCAAACAATAATCGTTCCATATACTTATTAAACATAAGAAAACAACAACGATCGAACAATAAAGTTTAACACTTGATTTTTAAAGGGAGTTTTACTCATTGGAACAGCTCAAACTAAATCCAAACTACCACGAACTTGCATCCAACTCACGAGCCTAGCTTTTTCTTAGAAAGACTCGACTTTTAAGGGCTAGAAGGGTCAATATGATTCAGCCTAAGTGGCTAGGGGGCTCGGTTTAGGTTAAAAGTGGGAGTTTTGGGACTTGTTTTGATGAAGGAGTGATGTAGAGAAGCAAGAAAGAGGTTTTAGTGATTTTATTTAAGGAAAAAGTTGTAAAAGAAAGGATTTTTAACTTAGAAATTTTGAAGAAGCCATAGACATGGAGAAGGATGCTTAGAAAAGGAGATTAGAATTGAAAAAGGAAGAAAGTAGAATAACATGGGAAATAAGAAAATGGAGTTGTTTTTATATAAATTGAAATATAGGAAAGAAATTACCTTTCTACCCTTGGCCATTTACGCTCCATAACTTGTGGACACATCACCCACCTTTCCCCCTTTACACATGCCACCTCCACCCTTCCCTCTTACCAACATCACCTCATCACTTCACATGATTTGATGTTACCTTTTTACCATTTCTTTTATTTTTTATATATAAAAGATAATTCAAATTCACGTTATTACTTAAGTATATTTTTGAACCAAAATATAATTAAATTACTCCACTAATAAAAGCATATGTTATTTATATATGCGTGTACCTATATAGTCTAGTGTACACAATACATTTCGACAACTTTTGGTCGATGAAAAGTCGAAAATCCGAAAAGCAATTTTTGGTCGCATTTTTTATTTTTCTCAGAACTAGTTATTTTGTAAACCAAAATTTAAAACTACTATACCATCATTAGTCATTATTCAAATGAGGTCTAATTGAGTTATAAAATCAATTGTCTAAATATTAATTTTTTATTAAATATTCAAATTCAAAGTGATTAAATTATGAGTCATTACATCGTTGATGAGCTAAATTGGGTTGGTGGAGTTGCTTCAGCTCGGGGTCAAATGCTTTAGGTCATGCTTCGGGCAAAGTATGGGGATTCTTGGAGTATGCTTTGGGCTGGAGATAGAAAGGACTTTAGGTAGAAGTAAAGGAAACTCAGGTTGGTGTAAGGAGTTGCTTTGGACCAAAATAGGAGGAACTCAGGATGTGCTTCGAGACCAGGCAAATAGAGGATTTCCATTAGCCAAAGGTAAAGATTTGATTAAGTAAGGAGGTTGGTATCGATCACTCAAGTCGGTAGTGAGTACATTTTCGAGAAATTTTAAGAGTTTAGTGACTTGCAAACCCAAGCATTTGAGAAAAGGGGCCTTGTGGAATTAAAGTGATCCAAAGTTAGCCAAGCATTTAGTTGGGTGCCGACCACTTTAACTCAGTACCAACCTAAATATTTAGGTCCATGAGCAATGATACTTCCCAAGAAGAATGAAAAGACTCTACAGGTCGTGCTGAAGGTGTTTGTTGTTCACTTGGGGTTTAATGGCGATGTAGTAGCACGATGATAACCTTGGGACTTCGATGATGGTAACTCGACGATGAATGGAGTTAGGTTCCAATGAGTGCGGCTCGATGTTGAAAGGAGCCGTGAGAATGATTGTCCATAAAGGGCAGGTTCTATGATGGGTGACCTGTGGATAAAATGTTGAATGGTTCTATCGTAGAGAGAAGGAATGTGGAACGGTTTCTTGAGAATGATAAAAGCTGGATGGAGCATGGAAAGGGCTCAGATAAGCATGCTAAGGATCATTGATAGAAGTGTTTTCTGATGTACGTGAAAGCAGAGGTATTGTGAGTACACTCATGGCTACTTTGTTTGGCTATCCTGGATCGGTTGAATGGATCCGTATACCCTGGATTGGTGGAATGGGTCTGGTATCAACTTCAGGCTAATGAAAAGTACACTAATATTGGGATTTATCCATTAATCACTGGCAAAGGAATGGTCATACGAGCTATCATATATCCGGAGTACATTGTGTGCTAGTGAGGATTGTTTAATGGATAATATGTTTGCTTGTATTGTTTTCTCCTGTAGTCTATCACTCTAGATATATCACTTGAGATAGATATTATGGATAGCAATACCTGGACACCCATCATCATTAGGCTGTAGTACACTCTTATGATGTTGTAGAGTAGCATATTATATTTGTTATGTGCTAACTCTTTGGTTGCAGAGATACATTAGGTGTGGTTCGTATACCCTTGTTCCTTACTATATCGACTTGTATAGTATTTTGAGATTCATTTATCGCTCACACCAGACTGTTGTCTAACTTGATGTCTTTTTCTTTGTTTCTTATTATCTCAGGTGGTCTTAAAATGTGTAGACAAGATAGCAGGTCTAGGTGATACATGGTGTCTATGCAGAGGATGAGTTGGATGGAGCTTTCTCGTACTATATATGGATATTCTATTACTTATTCCATTATGCAACACTATAGTGTGTTTTCTTTGCTATCATGAGATAGTTTATTTGAGTTTATTTCCACTTATTTAAACTTAATTACTATGTCATATAACTCTATGGATATGTGCTATGATATTTGGTTCTCTTAGTTATTACTGTCTCTCCTGTTTTATTTCTGAGATGATTACTATATTGTACTTGATGTGGAGTGAGATATACAACAAGTTCTGTGATGTTTTGTTTTTTAACCCTTGACAATCATTCTACATTGACCAGGGATGACAACACTGCACTATTTAGTTATATTGAATGCCGGTGGTGTAGGGCGGTCGTCACACTGCGTCTCTACATAAGGTTCAGATCCAACATATGGTTTACCATCCAAACTAGAGAGGTCCTTACAAAACTTTAGGAAATTCACAGCCTATGGTGGTCGGACAAAACCACTCCTTGTGCATTAGATGTAGGTTCTGTGGGGTTAAACTGGTTTGGCCTATCACTTGTTTTATCGGCAGAATCAAATGGGAATATTCACACTCGAAATATCCATGTTATCAGCTATAATGCCATCTCCAATTCTAGTTTCAATCCCACTACCATTAATCTATATTCCACTTTCTATCTTCGTTAGGTTACTCATTATAGGCTATCCATAGCTATGGTTCATTAGTAACCCCCCATTAGAGAGATAACACAATTGGAATAGTAAACAATGTGTACATATGTAATCTCCTATCTACACACACTTATATATGTATGTATGTATGTATGTACATATGTTTATAAAGATACAAATATGCACTCACAATACGTCCTAGTCCTTAAATTAGGATAAGTTTTTCTCTGATACCAAACTTAACGACCCATCATTTTTGACCTTATGATTTAGAAGCCCGAATCGACATTCCAACCACAAAATACAAAAACATGAGTCGTTGAGTTTATAATATAGGTAAGCAAAACAAAATTCTAACTATATGATTCAGATCTTATTAGAAGGAACAATATATAATACTAAACTATTTTTGTGTTCAAACAAATCCATAATCATAACTTCATAGTTATAGATCCATACAACGCAAATCCATCGTACCAATAAATAATATTGTACTGTTCCAAATGTAAATGTATATATACGTAAGTGATGTCTCTGTCATCCGTACATTCAACATCACCTATAGCATTATGAATCCATATTGCATCAACTTATCCCTGAAAAATAAAAATAAAATATGAAGATGAGTCAAACATACGTCTATGTGGGTGAAAAAATCTATTCCACATATACTACAATACTGGTATAACATCGTTATCGTCTAAAACTTCTATAAGCATATCTTATCCTATCTAACATACATTCATAGATTAATATCAATACCGTAAACATAGTTGAAAACTAGATTATGGACATGTTACATCCAATTATTTGATATATATCAATGACATGATACACTGTATCCTATGCTCACTATTCATTCAACCTATGGACATAGTCGCAAGTACGGTCTGTCGAAGGTCGTGTAATCTTCCATATTTCTAATGGACACATGAGATGTGATCTTTTACTTCCTATACGATCCTTATTATGAGAGTGAATTTCCACTTTTGAAGTTGCTCGCATTCAAGTTTTGCCTCTTGCATATTCTTACCTCATTGAGGCGTATATTCTATATGTTGAGAGCATAGACTCTCCTACTTCTTTTAGAGAGCTTCAATTTTTGTTCTCTACAAAGAATGCTCTTTATCTGGGAGAAACATGTTTTACTATTTATGGATAAGCACCACATTTTTTCTCACCTCCTAGTAAAGCAGAAAAGTGGTCTAATCAATAATTCTTTGTTCTTAACAATGGCATCTCAACTTTCTTTCAACCATTTGGTATGCACGATTACTATTATTCTTTTATGCACATACAATTTCATTTTGCTATTATCATCATTTTCTTCTTATCTACACAGGATCTGCTGCTATAATTTTTGGGAGTGTTGGGGGGGGCTTTACAAGGCGCATGGCTTGTATTATGGGTCTAAGTGTTGATATTCACAAATTTTCAAATTTCTTTAATGAAGACAAACTATGTAGTTATCGCTTAATCTAACCAGCCTAACCCTTTTCTAGTTCCATAATAGATTTTTAAAAAGTGAATGCTCCCGCTCATACTGATAATGCGGGTAGATCTGCTCCCATTGAAGAACGGGGTATAGGACAACTTGCACGATATAATTTGCATATCCTTTTATGTTCAACATCTTCTACCCGTTTTTCATTTTTTGGTGCATATGTTTCTGATGTTGATGTAATTAACACCTCCTTATCTTTTCACTTTTTCAAATGATATGCTTGAGAAGTTTGGCTTGGTTGGCCTTATCAATCTGGATAGCGATGACGAGGATGCTACCCAGTATGAAATCAACATTGATTCCCTTATTAGTGCCTCTTCCACTCACACTAAGTAGATGAACAGAGATGCTTAAAAGAAGCTTATTTCCAAATTACATAAAATTGGGAGTGAAACCCAGACACATGCCTTTAGTCTTTCTCTTATTCATCTAGTTCCTCTTTCTTAACAGGTGACCACTAATGCCGCTCGTTCTACGGCTAACTTAGTCATGGTTATTACATTACTCTCTAAATTAGAGGACATTACAATTATAAGGTGGTGAGCCTGGTTTTTGACCTCTATGCCTATGTTGTTGTCCCAGTTGCTACTTTTCCATCTGCTCAAATGGACAATGCATGATTGATTGTGCTTGACCAGCTCCAAAGTTCACTGGTAAGAGTCTTGTCTTCCTCAATGTGTATGTTTTTTCTTAAGTATAGATTTTCTTATCTTCCCATTCCGTTTTTCATTATACGACATGCTCATATGAGCTCAGGAGGTGCTTTTCTTCCGTTACAGATGACTTATCTAAGGTTAAGAAAAAGATTAAAGATTTGAGCCTCTCTCATGATACTCTTGGAGGTTAAGTGGAAAACTCATATAGGTCTAGTTACTTATCAAGAGTCTAAATCTCATTTGACCATCAAAGTTGCCAAGATGAGGGAGGAATTAAAGCTGAAGGACACTGCTCTTGATGATGCTGAGAAAAGAGCCAAGGAATCATCTCCCTCAATATTCCCAAAGAGAAGCTCGACGATAACAAAAATTATGATTTCTACATGTCCTATGCCCAGTTCAAGGAGTAGCTTGACTCAGAGCTCAATTATTCCTCCTTTGAGCTTCGATTCCCATTACTGAAGAAACCGAGAAAGATAGTTGAAATATTTCCACGAGCGCTAAGGCAAGGCTATGGACTGAAGGGAAAGAAAGAGTTGCGTGGATATGCAAAAATAGGAAATTGTCTCCCCTAGCCAGACCACTTTAGGAAATGAAGATGATGAGAAAGGGGAAGGAAAGTTGGTATTAAGTGCACAAGTTGTGGAACTTCCAAGTTAGCAATCCAACGGAATACTTCTGATCCTCCTCTTCCTACTTCTGATGATACCACTGACGCAGTTAAGGGCACCTTAGACCAAGAGCCTTCCTCAGTCCAAGTGTGACCTGAAACTTATTAAAATTCTATATTGTAAGAGGTTGGAATTAGACAACGTCAGCATAGGTCTTCCCTTTGTTTATCTTTAGTATTTTCAATATATACATGTTATTTGTAAGGAAATATAAAGATGATGTACCAACATTATGTGTACATATTTTATGTTTTTCTAACTCTTATTGTTGCTTAATTTTCTCAAAAGTAATTAGATGGCCTAATCAAAGATGGCCTACCTATTCTACGATTGGCCTGCATGAGCCGACCCAAGCTCAAGGTCTTAAACTAGCCCATCCACTTAGCAAGACATGAAAAGAGATCTTGGTCATCTAATCCATAGGCAACCTTCATAGCCTGCTAAAATAAGAACAAAGCAAAGTATAGCCTTGCCCCATCCATTCTGGCCTGGCTCGAAGACAATGGCCTCCCTTATACCACCCCACTTTCGACCGGACTCCAAGTTAGCTCATCTATCTCAACATCGCTTCAATCACCAGCTAGCACTTCACCAGCTAGCACTACTCTAGACTATCTCAAGCAAATAGTGTACTCGAAGGGGCCAATCCATGCGTGACCAGTCCTTAGCCCAGCTTATGTAAAGCCATCCATGATCGTTTCCAAGAAGCACCCTCTGTCACCTTACCTCCAGCCTAGCACCATCTTCCCAACAAGATCCTTCACAAATTCTTAGTTTCCTTCATATCTTTTAAAGCCAACCAACAAGCTCGGTAAGCCTTTTTATGTAAGCACATAAGACAAAACAATAAACTATCCATCCATCCATTCAAAGAAATGTAGATAGGTGGTTGAACTGATATGGCAAACCACCATCACTAAATGCACATTAATTGCATTATGCGCATGATATGGAGAGACAATGTGTATATATTCTCAGCCACACATCACCTTGCATCATGATAACTATGTTTCATCAGCTCATGCAACAAGATTAATGGTCAGGCGCTTTTGGCGCCAATTTTACAGGACAATCTTAGCCATCTATCATTCCTTTCAGCTACCGTAAATACCCTATGCATATATACTTCAATGGGGTTGGAATATATTATACACAAGTTAGATCTCTTTACGCTACCAGCACCTAAGATTAACAACTTCATTAAGCCTTTAGCGCTTCCTTTTTTCTTGTTATTCTCCCGTGATTCCTTATAATTGTAATGAAGATATATTATAAGAGAACTTCATAGTAAACATAGGCCAGCTTATCGAACCACTCTATTTTTGATGTCACTTACCTTTAACTGTTTACTTTATTCTTAATTTTTACTTTTAAGCCTAATGTTCGAAAGTAACCTCGCATTAGTCTAGTTCCAAAGTTGGCTATATCTCTAGTCAATATTTGGCGCAAGAAAGTGGGCCTTCCCTTAAAGCTCTCACCTTTCCATACTTTTTTATTCTACAAAAACCTAATCTGACTTGTTACCATGGACAATCATCTACCAGTTGAAGTTAACAACTCCAATGGGCACAAAATCAATGGAAACACTCTAGCAAGTGCAGTTCGGCCCAATCTTGCCATCAATGAAGAAAAGAGGCATACTGTGATGTACAACTATTAATTAAGGGTCAGCTGGCTCGTGAAGTGAATGACTTAAGGATGCGGTTGGACACCTAAGCTACTGTAAACTTTTCTCATCGGCTCCTTCCATGGCAGACTGTTTGTCGACCAATTTTCTATCGGTTTAGAAAATAGCCAAAAAAAATAAATAAAAATTACTACAAGCGCACGACGCACAATTCTAGTACGTGGCAAATACGGGTCAATCCGTAGGGAATTATATAGATTTTAAAATTTCTATTCAACCAAATTAAACTAATATTCGAAAGTGTGATTAGCTAAAAAAATGTGAAAAAACTAACAAAAGAAAATGGATAAAAATATGAGAATGGAAGGCAATTTACAGATAATTCCACTCTCTTGATCACATAAATCAACACAACATGAAATTATGATCTCTTTTTTGGTCATTAGTGAATTTATGTTTATCATAAGTATGACCTATTTGTGCTATTAATTAGCTCAACATAAGTCATCAAACTATAACACACCCACTAAATCACTTTTTAACTCTCATGAAAATTGACAATGAACTTGAAAATAAAATCTATTCTAAACATGGCCTATTAACTATTGATTAGAAATATAGACCATCAAATTTTGATTTTAAAATCACTTCATTACCATAATCATATGTAGATGAAGAGGTAATTTGTGTTTTGTTTGTTTAAGCATAGCCTATTTGGTGTCAACAACATAAGCTATCAAATTCAAAGCTAAAACAACAAGTTTAACCACATTAAACAATTCCATTAAGCACAAAAAGAGACAAAAAAGTATCAAAATGTTGAGTCTACAAGATTAAGAGAGCTTCATTACCCCTAAATTGAAGGGGTTTAGACTCTCATATTTGTTATCATATCAACAAATGTAGATTGCAACATGAAACAAAAATAAGAAGAAAAATGCAGCTAATGAAAAAAAGAGCTAATAAAAATAAAATTAAAACTAATCTACTTGCATAAATAAAAAGATCCACACTACTAGCATGAAAGGAAATAAACAAGAAAAGAAAAGAGCATGTATTAAAATTGCATAAAAAGAAAGAAAGTTACATGAAAGAAAATGGCTAAGTAGCCATGAAAAGAAAGGAAGAGTTTTTGTTTATTTTTGAGCCTAAAACTAAACTAACTAAAATGGAGGCTCAAAGGCTAAGAGAGACTAATTACATGAACATATGGGTATTTATACAAGTTTGAAACCCTAATCTATATTTTTGGGAACTACCCAAACTACCCCTTAGGAAGTGTGGCCACCAATTTATCATTAGCATGAGATAATCCTCCATTTAAATGTGCATGAAACTTTTAGCTCCACTAACTTGTGCATTAGCTTCTAATTGTAGATTAAGGTAAGTGGGTAGGTGGGGTCCTCCATGATACATGGTTTGAATTATTTCCATCTTCATTCCTTTGTATCCTTTTGTGCATGTATATTTTCCATGAAGCCACTTGTAATTTGAATTCAAATTCCTACAAAATAACATAAAAATTTCCAGGTAAATTTTCTCAAATTAATATATGCACAAAAATGACCATTTTTCCCCTATATGAAGATGAATAAATGATGATTTGAAAATAATTGAAATATTGGTTTAAACATGTTAAAATACCCTATATACTCATTTATTTAATTAAATTCAATAAAATATGGAAGTAAAAATATGCACATTTACGTGCACATCAATTACCCATACACTTATCTTTTTATTCATTCTTGAGTAAACTAAAACTAAGATAAATCCATTTTTGTAGGGAGCACGATTGCATTGAGCGTATGTAAAAAGCCATTAAACCTCTAGGTGTCCCTAGTAGGACGAGTGTTGTCTCGTGAGGGTTTTCAGCGGATACTACCCACAAAATCCAAATGCAGAATGAAGAATTCCTAAATGTAAAATTTATTTGCAAAGATATGAATGCAAGTTTTTGAAAATATTTACAAATGAAGGATTTACTTTTGAATCGACACGAATAAGTTAAATATAAGTTTTGGTTATTATAAGGAAATTTTAGTCATTTTACTTCTCAAAATTTCTGATAAAAATTAAGTTATCATAACAATTAAACTCTAGTTTGGCTAGTTGTTTCGGTCGATAACATAATGCAACCATGAAGTAGATCCTTAGTTGATTATCACAGTTTTCAAAGTGGTATTTTTATTTCTTTTCAATAACAAGTCAAATCAAACAAGTCAAAATAGTGCTTGATTTTAATTGCTTACTCTCTCTTATTTGAAAATTTTATTGATATTAACAATATTTACATATGCCTAACTCAGATAAACTGAGGCCAGATATATTACCCATGCACTACATTTCGGACTTACGTAAGGGGAATACAGAGCGTGGTGAGTGAACACATAAGTGTGTACACCTATCGACTGCAGGCATTATTAATAAAAGAATTTTTTATATACATACACCTAACTCAGATAAACTGAGGCCAGATATACCGATCATGCACTGCCATTCGGGCTTACATGAGAAGGGTACAGAGCATGGGGAGTGTACAGACAAGTGTATACACATGACTCTAGGTGTTAATAAAGTATATACATATATACAAATATATTTTTTTGTTTGGTTTTTTTGTTATATATTTTTTGTTTTTTTAAAAAAAGAGAGAGTTTTGCAAAATCATCTTAGCACAATTTAACTTAGAAGATAAAAAAATGTTATATCTTTTACTTTAAATCCACCACTTTTTTAAACAAAGATTTTCCATTAGGATATACTTCATAATTATCACTCATGAACCTTCCTATATGCTAGTTAAACCATTGTTACTTGTAATCAATTTTTTTTTGTTGAGACAAATAATTTTTCAAAAATTCAATTTAATAACCAAAACCATATATTTATCCTATAGTGTTTTTTTTTCAAAAGTAAATCAAAAGGCTAAAAATAAATTTTTGTTTTTGAGATTTTTTTTGTCTTTTGTTGTTTTTTATGTTTTTTTAGAATTTTTTTAGTTTTGGAAAGAAAATACGAAAAAATAAACCATAAAAAATCAAAAAGAAGATGAGGCTCCCCCCACACTTGATTTTGACCGTGTCCCTACAGTCAATCCAAGTGAAAGTAGAAAAACTAAATAAAAATAAAAATATGACCTATATTTACATGAAATGATTATTATTTACAAGTCATCAGAAAATATATCGTCAAAAAGTAAATGAAACGGTATTCCAAAGACCAATTCATTTGTCTCGTCAAGTATGCAAGATACAACTGAAGCTTGAAAAACCAAACCATTAAAGTTACAAAGTTGAATGTTGATTTGGAAAAACAAATGTCGTTTTATTAAAATCATGTGAGTTGCTTTATTTTCGATGATCTTTGGGGTAGATAAAACAATTGATTGGAGTTCAAGTTTGTTTTTCACCAAATTGAAATTCAACCTTATCATTGAAAACTTCTTCAGAACTATTGATTTCAAAATCAAAATGGTGATTTAACTCTACCCCTTCAGAAACTCATCTTCAAAAAGTCCAAAAAATTTGTGTTCACAAAATTCGTCTTCCTTAGTTGAATTATTCACAACTTCATTGTATATATCATTTCCAAAATCCAAAGTTGTTGTATTCAAATTTTCATAATAGGAAAAAGGGAGACCGAATTTTAAATTTGGTTCCACACTCTCAAAAGGATTGAAATCCAACTCAATTACCGTATTTTCAGCAACTTTATAAAGATTGTCATTTTCAATTTCAAAAGTTTTTATTTGAAAATCGTCAATTTTGGTAAAAGGTGGATTATTATTTGACTCATCACACGATGGAATTTGATTTTGTTGCTCACGTTGTTTCATATATATTTCAATCAGTAAACCCGTTTGATCTTTGTAAATTTCATTCGTTTGCTCAACAAAATCCAATTTATAATTATTAACTTAAGAATTTTCGATTTGAACTTGTTGAGAACAAAAATTTTCACCATCATTGAAATAACTCCCATTTCCAAAATCATTTAAACGATTGTTTCCATTTTGATTTTGAATTTCATTTTGGAGTTCGAAATTGAATTGGCATGGGTTATACTTGAAATCATTTGAATTTTGTAGTGAATTCAAATTTTGATTGTTTTGAAATCATTGAATTGATTTATAGAACAAATATGAATTACACAAATTATTTATCATTCGATCATTTTGGGTAGAGAGTTCAAGTAAAGACGAAATCGTTTCCATGCTTTTTTCAAGAGTTGAGAGTTGGCCCTCATTTTGAAAATTTTGTTGTTCGAAATTCAAATTGTTTGTACAATAGTTGTCTTTAAAATATCCATAATAATTTGGAGTGAAACTATATGGATTATATTGATTTTCACAACTACCGTAAAATTCAGGTAAGTAGGAAAACTCGAACATTTTCAAGAATGTTTTTTTGGATTTTTTTAACTGAAAACTATTGATCAAAAGGAATTTATTTGAAATTTGATTTTTGTTTTTGGTTTTGAAAAGATTTTATATTTTTGTTTTTCTATGAAAAAAAACTAACTTAAATATTTTTTTGGTTTTTTATTTTGATTTAAAAATTTCAAATGAAAGGATTTAAAAAACTAAGTTAAGAAATATTACAGTTTTTTTATTTTGTTTTGGATTTTGAATTTTTTTTTTAAATATGCATGAACTAATGCAACTAAATGAATGCGATGACTTAATTACAAAATTTCTATCCTAAGTAGCTCCTAACCCAAAATTGTATAATCACACTTTGTCTTAAATCAACAAGATAGTTCTCAGCCAGGTAACGGACAGGATTTACCGGTGCACCACGAACCACCATAGCAATGCAACCGAAGGTTTAAGTACCTTCAGAGAAACAACCGCTATAATATTTATGAATCACTGTAATATTTATAAATGGTTATTGCTCTGCCGTAGCTTAGACACCAAGAAAGTAAATTGTCTAAAGAGGACAATTTGTCAATATACAATTAAGCCCTAGGTGAGCCCATTACACCCTTAAGATGTCCAACCGTTATTATTAATCAAATTCTAAGATGAAATGCAAAAGTGAAATTAAACGTGTATTAACAATGCAACTACGAATGGAACTTTTTCTTGTTTTTTTTGAATTTTTTTTTCTAAAATGCAAGCAACCAACAATGCAAAGCAAATAAAAACAAAGGATAAAAGGGACGACACCAGAGCGCGCAGAATTATTTCAAAATGGCAATTTTTTTATAAGCAAGAAAAACAATTTTAGCAGCAATTTTTTGACAAGCAATTCCTTTTTGCAATCCTGAATTCCCGAAATCTGCAACCTAAAAATTTTTTACAAGGAATTTTTTTATATATATGGTTTAAAACGAAAAAAAAGCAAAATTTTTGTTCAAGTGAAAACGAAAGCCCCTTTTTAAAATAATTTGCAAAGTATTTTTTCTTTTTTTTCCTTTGATTTTATAAAAGAAGAGATGACCAAAACCTAAAACTTAAACCAACTAAGCAAAGAGACAACAAAAAATTGAAAACAAATTGCACACTTCAACCCGACCCATTATGAAACTCAAACCTGCAATTCTTATCTTCTCTGTTACAATAAATTAAACAAAACAAACACAAACTCAACCAAACGAACGCAAACTAAAAATAAAGAGGAAATTGGGAATTCAAAGAAAGGCGAATCAATTGGTTTTTAGGTTTAGGTGAAATCGGAAAGAGGCGATTTGCGTTCGGTCAATTGGGTTACTGGACTGAAGTTTAGTTTGATGGTTTGAAGCAAGATTGGCTGCAGGCGATTGGGTGTGGTTCAGTGACGGTTTTTTTGAGAAGAAGTGTCGAGGAAGTCGAATGTTGGAGGCAGTGGTTATGAAGTTGAAATGAGGACAGTAGCAAGGAGAGTAAGAAGTGTAGGAAGTAAGTAGTAATTGATGTATGGTGGTCGCACTGTAATGAAACAGAGGTAAGAAGTGAATGTTGTGATGTTGTGATGTCTGGAGCAGATAAAGTAAGTATGGCAGTGGGTATTGGGTTGGTGGAGATGGAGTCAGGTTGATGACCGGGTAGTGTGGTTAAGTGGTAGATGAAGCAATTGACAATGTTGAAATGAGGAGGCTGGTTATGGTTATAGGCAATGGAAGGGGGTAGTGGAGGTGAGTTGTATATGACAGGAGTATGGTAATGTTCCTTGTTTGGAGTTTTGGGTGGTGTCTACTTGTATGGAGATATGTGCGTGATGATGTTTGGCAATGGAGGTGGTGATGTGCAGAAGTGCAGAAGGGAGATGGTGGTTGAATTTGTAATGAGATGTATATTGGTTTGTATCAGTGGGTATGTATCAATGTATATTTGATGGTGGTGATGTGTAGCTGTAGGGCCTGGTAGGGAAAGGAAATTGATGTGTATGTGGTAGATGGCACGGTGGTAGAGCAGTTGTTTGAAGGGTGTTGAAGAATGTTGTCAGCAAGAAGGGGTAGTGTATTGAGAATGTTGAAGAAGTTGAAGAATTTGGGTTGCTGTTTTGGTGGAAGTTGGTAAATGGTAGTGTATTTATTTATAAATGTGGATGAATGTGGCAAGGCAGGGGAATGTATTGTGGGAGTTGTTCTTGTTTGTAGAGAAGTCAGCAGTTGAAGGACTGGTGAAGGAAGTAGTTATGGAATTGCTGTGCAGGTGAGTAGTGTGGTCTCGACTGTGAAGTTGAGGGTGTATGAAGAGGTGAAGTCTGTTATGCTGGAGGAGAATATGATTGTGGGTAACGGTGTAGCTGCTGTGATTGTTGAATGATTGCAGGCAGGTAAAGTGCAGCAAGTATGGTGGTGTGAAGTTAGAAATGAAGCAGCATGATGTTGGGGATGACAGTGCACAGTGGTGCAGTAAGGTGGAAGTGAAGGCAGTCTGCACAGAAGTACATTGGAAGTTGCACAGAAGTGCAGATTTGATACAGAAGAGTAGGAAGAGGTTTGATAGCTGATTGTTATGGTGAATGGCAAGTCTGATGGTTGTAAGAGGAAAGCAATTTTGTTTGACAAGGTGGATGGAGCTTAGCAGTTGAAGATGTATAGGCAGTGTATAGGCAGAGTTGAAGATGGCAGTATGGAGCTTAGAAGTTGAAGTTAAATATGGGGAAGTTTATTGAAAGGTGTGACAGTGAGTGTTGGCGCAGAGGAATGGTTTGGGAAGACAAGATGGATGAGGACTGTGCAGTAATGAGGTGTTCACAGTATTGTTGATAGAAATTGTAAACAGAGAATAGTGATGAAGAAACAAAAACTTGTAATAAAAATTGTAAGTGAAAATCAAAAAAGAAATAAAATATTTTTTTCTTTTTTTTTTGAAATTGTATGTTTTTTTATATATATGCAAATGCCAATGAAACTAGACAAGCATCAAGCACACAAACAAAAATGAAAAAAAATTACACAAACACACAAAATATTTTTTTTTAATTGCAAACAAACACACAAAACAAACACACAATAAAAATCAAATGAAAAGAATTCGAAGAATAGAAAATAAAATCAAAGCAATTCTCCGACAACGGCGCCAAAAACTTGTTTGTCGGCCAATTTTCTATCGTTTTACAAAATAGCCGAAATTTTTTAAATAAAAATTACCACAAGCGCACGGCGTACAATTCTAGTACGTGGCAAATACGGGTTGATCAGCAAGGAATTATATAGATTTTAAATATTCTATTCAATCAAATTAAACCAATATTTGAAAGTGTGATTAGCTAAAAAATGTAAATAAACTAACAAAAGAAAATGGATAAAAATATGAGAGTAGAAGGCAATTTAGAGATAAATCCGCTCTCCTGATCACATAAATTAACACAACATGAAATTATGATCTCTTTTTTTGGTCATTAGTGAATTTAGTTAATGTGTTTATCATAAGTATGGTCTATTTGTGCTATTAATTAGCTCAACATATGCCATCAAACTATAACACACCCACAAAATCACTTTTTAACTCTCATGAAAATTGACAATGAACTTGAAGATAAAATATATTATGAGCATGTCCTATTAACTATTGATTAGAAATATAGACCATCAAATTTTGATTTTAAAATCACTTCATTACCATAATCATATGTAGATGAAGAGGTAATCTGTGTTTTGTTTGTTTAAGTATAGCATATTTGGTGTCAACAACATAAGCTATCAAATTCAAAGCTAAAACAACAAGTTCAACCACATCAAACAATTCCATTAAGCACAAAAAGAGATAAAAAATTATCAAAATATTGAATCTACATGATTAAGAGAGCTTCATTACCCCTAAATTGAAGGGGTTTAGCCACTCATATATGTTATTATATTAACAAATGTAGATTGCAACATGAAACAAAAATAAGAAGAAAAATGCAAGCAAATGAATAAAAGAGCTAATAAAAACTAATCTACTTGCATAAATAAAAACATCTACACTACTAGCATGAAAGGAAATAAACAAGAAAAGAAAAGAGCATGTATTAAAATTGCATAAAAAAAGAAAGTTACATGAAAGAAAATGGCTAAGTAGGCATGAAAAGAAAGAAAGAGCTTTTGTTTATTTTTGAGCCTAAAACTAAACTAACTAAAATGGAGGCTCAAAGGCTAAGAGAGACTAATTACATGAACATATGGGGTATTTATACAAGTTTGAAATCCTAATCCATATTTTTGGGAACTACCCAGACTACCTCTTAGGAAGTGTGGCTACCAAGTTATCATTAGCATGAAATAATCCTCCATTTAAATGTGCATGAAACTTTTAGCTCCACTAACTTGTGCATTAGCTTCTAATTGAAGATTAAGCCAAGTGGGTAGGTAGGGTCCTCTATGATACATGGTTTGAATTATTTCCATCTTCATTCCTTTGTATCCTCTTGTGCATGCATATTTTCCATGAAGCCACATATAATTTGAATTCAAATTCCTACAAAATAACATAAAAATTTCCAGGTAAATTTTCTCAAATTAATATATGCACAAAAATGACCATTTTGCCCCTATATGAGGATGAATAAATGATGATTTGAAAATAATTGAAATATTGGTTTAAACATGTTAAAATATCCTATATGCTCATTTATTTAATTAAATTTGATAAAATATTGAAGTAAAATTATGCACATTTACGTGCACATCACCGACCTTGTCGACCTACTCACGTACATGCCTATGCTTCCCAGAGGATATGAACTCATGGACACTATTGAAGCCCAGGAAAAGGTAGTGCATGAAACCCCTCTTGAGGATTTTCACATTCAACCCAGAAGGTATGCTGTACATGTGCCTAGCTGAATTGATCTCACCCCAGGAGTGGCTATGCCTATAGAGCTAAGGCATCATTGTTCCCCTTTAGCGGAACGGCCATAGGTTTTTGATCGCCTGTGAGCTTCGGTCCTTGACCATCTCAATGGATCTCCCCTACTGTCGATAGGGCGCATGTGGCTCTCTCAGCACACTCTAGGTCCTATAAGGGTGTGGCCAGGAATAGGTAGAGAGAGGTAGGTCGTACATTCTAGGTCACCCTTTGTGCATAGTTCTCGCTCATCATCGTTATGCAGTTCAATGCCGATCTTCTACTCTACCCAAGCACAGGCTAATCCCTTAGTCCATTTTTAGCCATAATATCCCTCAACAGGCCAATGTTAGCCTTAGGGAAGAAATGCATTGTTACTGAAAGGGAGTGTGGATTAAGGATCTTAAGGCTAATTTAACATTAGAGGGGGGTGAATAGTGTTTAATGGATTCTAAGACTTATATGGATTAAATTAAAATTATGACACAAACAAATGCAGAACTTAATCACAGAACCAAACACAAATGCAGAAAGTAAATAAAAAGCAGTAAAAGGAAAGAACACACCAGATTTTATACTGGTTCGGAGTTACCCTACTTCCAGTCCTGCACCAAGGCAAACACCTCGTACAGATTTTTATTATACCAATGTCGAGATTAAGATCCTCAATTTCTAAAGACCTTGAGGTACCCTCCTGTCTTCGAGTCCGGGGCAAACTCTCTTGATTTACGGGACACAAGATCACCCAATTGATTTCCAGGCACAACCACACCTTATAGAGAGACTCGATAAACTTTTGATTACAAATTGATCCTATAACTCTGAATAGCACTTTGATCTTCGAGAGAGGGCAGAGAGTCAAACAAGAATGAGATTCTAATTTGATTCACTTGAGAATTCGGCAGAATTTCGGTACGATCTTAAAAATATGAAAATTTTAGAATATGGATTTGTGGAGAAGGAGTGAAGAAAATAGTTAGTTAAAAAATTCATTTGTGAAGGCTATTTATAGACCAGTAACGGTCATAACCATTCGTGAAGAGATTTAAAAGAATAACCACATCTTTTGAAAATTGAAACTTTTGAATTTAACGGCCATCATGCCGACATGGGGTATCCCATAATGTCGACATCCCTTAGTTAAAAACAATGTGAAATTTGTTTTGAAAAAGGAATTGAAAGGAAAACAAGGTGAAATGATTCGGGAGTAAAATAAACTAATTTTTCTATGTTTTAAAATAGAGAAGAGTAGAAAAATATATTTTTAGAATGTATATATAAATTTGATTTTAAATCTCAAGTATATATATATTATAAAAGAATATTTAAAAATTAGAAGATAGTTTTAAAAACAAATGAAGTTTAAAACAAGAGTTTATTTAAAAGCAAAAACAAAGAATATTTTAAGGCTAAAACATCTTTTTGAAAATCATTGGAAAAGATAATTTTTAAGGCTAAAACATTTTGAAAAGCAGTTTTGAAAATCATTTTGAAAAACCATTTTGAAGTAGTTTTGCAAGCTTCTTCCTGTAGAATATCTCATCACATCAGGACTCGAGAACTTGTACAAAACCAGGATATTCGTGGGTTTGTAAGCCACTTGTCATAGGTTTGTAAGCTACTTGTTGTGGGTTTAAGCCACTAAAAAGATAGAAATGGGTTCCATCACAAATGAAATTTGGAATGAAGATTTCCATGCTATTATGAAGTTTTAACAAAAACTAGACACTTATCTTGAAATCTTGATCTTGATACTCTAGAGTCTTCAATCTTGATATCTCCATTCTGAATCTTGAGTCTTTATACTGTTCAGTCTTCGGTAATCAATACCTGAGGAGGGTATAGTAAAGCCGTCCACTGATCCAAGCCCCCATACCCTCGGGTAAATTTATATAGGATAGGGAAGCGCATGGTAGGAATCGAACCTGGGTCTTTTTACCAGGACGCAAGCCTCCTTTCCAATGCGCCGCACCTGCGGACTATATATATCCTGCATAGTTCCTGCATATACATATCTATCTAGACAATCGTGTTAGTATATATTTTATAATAAGATAAGTTAAAAAGGTTGTTTTCGTCAAAACCAACATCTCAGTTCCTAACAATCTCCCCCTTTTGATGATGATAACATGTATTTATAAAATATACTTACCATACCATAACTCCTTTCATAACTCCCCCTTACTCCATGACTGCCCCTTACTTCAATCATAACTCCCCCTTACTCCAAGACAGCTACTATTTTATAACTTCTCCCCCTTTATCATCAACAAAAACTTCTTACTAATAAATTCCTTAAACTTGATATAAGATAATCAACCATAATATAATAGAGTAATCCATATATAAGTGTAATAAGTGCTAAGTGTGATCATAAGTATGAAATATGATCATAAATACGAAATGTGATCATGAGTGTGATCATAAGTGTAATCCAAAAGTAAATCACTCATCATACAATCATATTTACAGTAATTATTCAATCCAATCATATATACAAACCACATAAAATGTTTTAAATAAGTCAAGTCAATCAAGTTTAAAACACACCAATCAAATCAAACAAATAACATACAGAATGACTAGACATTCCTTGGTACTTCCACCCATCCATCTTCTCCAAAGATAGGGTCTGCTTTGAAGGCATCCCATTCTTCTTTATCTTTGTGGAGAGTGACTAGTGGATTTCCTTCGAGATCGTCCTTGTTAACAGCTGAGATCATCCAACGAAGGGCGTCGAAATGTCTCTCTTGCTCCTTGATCATCTGCATTTGACTCAATTCTAAGTGGCGCTGATTACGAAGTATGAATATAAGGATATTCTTAAAGGAAGTGAGATTTTCCTCAAGATTATCACTTAGATTCTTAAACGGAGAAGCCATAATTCAAGAAATAGGAAGAAATATGAAAGGAAGTGATTAGAAATAAAGTTTGATAATTTATTCTAGAAGAAACAGGTATAAATAGGGGTAGAAAGTCGTTTAAAATGAATAGATACAAGTTAGTTATATGAAATTAAAATTTGAAAGTGTAACTACTTTCTGCCCATTGCATGTCGACATGGGGGGATGGGGGATGTCGACATGCCTCTGCCTAAAGTGACAATTTGCTTTGTTTTGAATATTATGAACAAATCTATGCAACTAAAATTTGTATAATATAAAAACAAGCAATTATAGAGAAAAGTGAAGTTGAATAACAGGAAATAAAAGATTTCATTAATGATTCTAGTCAACATTACATAAAATAATATAATATTAACTAAAATAAAGGAAAATACATGGAAAGAACTTGAAGCACACAAGATAACTTGAACTACAACTAATTAGAGGAAGATGAAGAAGATGATAGTCCAAGCTTTCTACTAAGTTTCCTGAAGAACTTGTTGATTTTAGTGGAAATCTTATCCATTTTCTTACTCATTGATCTTTTGAGTGTCTTTATTTTCCACTATAATTTTGATTATTGAGAATGGTCTTATTGGATGGATTAGTGGGATTAGTAGGATATTCAATACTCTCTAAGAAAGTTTCTTGATCTTTCTCTTCCTCCTCTTCAGTTTCCATTCCTTCCTCTTTCTCTTCTTCTTCTTCTTCCTCCATTTCTTCCATCTCTTCATGAGCAAGCCTTTCTTCCTTTTCCGTAAGTGTTTCATATGGTTTAAACACTAATGGAATTTGCATAAGGGAAATGTTTCCATGGTTGAACACTTTTCTAGTTATAAATTCTTCCCTTTTGAAATCAACTCCAAAGTAATTAAAAATCCGAGTAAGATAAATTCCATGATATAATGTGTTTTCACCCATAGTAAAATTCTTGGGCCTTAGCTCATTCAAAATAACTTAAGTCCAATTGATATCATAATTTCCAAAAATTGCAAAAAGAGCTTTGCAAACTTTCAAAGTTGGGTTGTTGTAGTTTCCCGATCTTGGTATAAGGGTGTGTTGAATAAGAAGGTTAACAATTCTTGCTTTTGGACGAAAATACCAATTTTTGAATTCAAAATTGTCATCCCCTTCAAAGATGTGATGAAATGTCTCTCGATCATTTTCATTTATTTGAAATTCCGAGAGATTCATTTCGGTATACTTACATCCTAAAATATTTCCTAAAATTTCACAATCCAAAACTATTTGTGTTCCTTTAACACTACTCCAAATTTGTCCATCTTGCCCATCATAAAAACCATGATTCAAATTCGCATAAAACATCTTAACAAGACTTAGATAACATACAAAATCATTTTGTTTGTTATCTACTACACTAAGAATAGAACATTGTTGAAAAAGATTTTCAATTTCATAAGAAGGAAAATCTTCAAAAATAGCAAATTTCCTCGTATGAATTTTACCAAAGTTTACATAGTTTATGTAAGCTTTGATAGCTTCCGGGTCATTAAAATGAAAGTTTTTGATAGCTTTTGGAAGCCTAATTGTGTTAGGAGTGTTTGAAGAGGCCATTGAAGAGGTTTGAGAGGAGTTGAAGATAATGAAGATAAATTTGAAATTTGAAATAAAAGTGAAAAGTGATGATAAGGAGAGTGAATAAAATAGAGATTCTATAGACATGTTCTCTGGTCAAGAGGCACCTTTCCAGAGCATTGAAGTTGGTGAAAAGGTGGAGGGAAATTCAAAAGTTTGAATTCAAATTTGAAATCAAATTTCCGAGGGACATGTCGACATGGGTTATCCAGTTATGTCGACATGTGCCTATTGAATCAAAGGACAAGTGTCTATTCCTAATTTCTAATAAATGTATATATATTATATCCTATATTCTACTTATATAATTCATGTGATAACATTAAATATAATAATACTTAAATATTAATAATTTAATATTTAAAATATTATTAAAATAATATTATTTTGGAATTTAAAATTCAAATTTCAAGGGATAAATTTGAATTTAAAATTCAAGGAATTTAAAAAATCAAGAAAACAAACAAGCATCCATTCAAACAAGAAAAATTAAAAATAATGTAAATGCGTACCTATTTTTAGATCCATACTCCCATCGTCGTCTGATTCACGAATAGCAGTGAAACACAGATTTGAATTATCCGTCTTCTTTTCATCGTCACTAGATGATGAGTCTGAGTCATCAAGAGTTGCTGTGTATGCTTTCTTTCTTTTCCTTGATGAATCATTGTTTGGAGGGAACAACTGTTTATCTGGATACGGACAATCTTTCCTATGATGTCCGACTTTACTGCAATTGTAGCATCTATCATTGTTGACGTTCTCCGTATTATTTCTGGAATTCCTTTGATCATTTCTTTTGTAATTATTCATTTTTCTATATTTTAGGAATTTCCGGAGGTTTCTTATCATGGAAGCAATCTCCTCATCACTGTCTGGTTCCGAATCTTTAGTTGTTGCATTGAATGCTAATGACTTCTTTTCTGTAGCCTTGTTTTCTCTTCTTCCTTGCAGTTGAACTTCATAAGACATCAGATTCCCAATCAATTCTTCTATTTTCATTAGACATATATCATTTGCTTCTTCGATTGCAAGTGTCTTT
This sequence comes from Allium fistulosum, assembly GCA_030737815.1. NCBI lineage: Eukaryota > Viridiplantae > Streptophyta > Magnoliopsida > Asparagales > Amaryllidaceae > Allium > Allium fistulosum. Next base: position 521,188,676 of record CM060906.1, read on the forward strand.
TGATCCCATTATGGAGTGAGTGAATTTAGAATTTTTCTGACTTGGTCTTCCTATGAAAAGCTTTTTCCCAGTGCAATTAGTGAATGAACAATATCTTGAAATCAACAATACATGTCGGAAATGGACTCATTTGCATGCATTTTAAACAATTGAAACTGATTAGTTAATATGGAAATTTTAGTCTGTTTAACTTTTTTTGTTCCTTCATGAGTAACTTGCAAAGTTTTCCAGATTTCAAATGCAGACTTACAAACAGACACTCTATTAAACTCATTCCTATCTATTGAACAAAATAATATATTCATGGCCTTTGAGTTATTTTATGCAACACCCTTTTGCTCAACAGTCCACTGGGCAAAATCGGTAGTTGGTTCAACATACTCAGTTTGTGTGATATTCCAAGTGTCTAATCCTACTTATTGTAAATAAATTTTCATTCTACAAGCCCAATATGCATAATTACTACCACTAAAAAATGGTGATCTGACAGTAGACTGACCTTCTACAATTGAACTAGTGTTAGTGTTAACAGAACTAGTGCCAGTGTTGACATTACCAGTGTTGGTAGCCATTAAAACAATTTTCAAGTTTTAGATTATGAAAACTATGAAAACCAATGCTCTGATACCAATTGAAATGGAGTGCGGATTAAGGATCTTAAGGCTAATTTAACACTAGATAGGAGGTGAATAGTGTTTAATGGATTCTAAGACTTATAAGGACTGAATTAAAATTATGACACAAACAAATGCAGAACTTAATCACAGAACCAAACACAGATGCATAAAGTAAATAAAAAGCAGTAAAAGGAAAGAACACACCGGATTTTATACTGGTTCGGAGTTACCCTACATCCAGTCCTGCACCTAAGCAAACACCTCGTACAGATTTTTATTATACCAATGTCGAGATTACGATCCTCAATTTCTAAAGGCCTTGAGGTACCCTCCTGTCTTCGAGTCCGAGGCAAACTCTCTTGATTTATGGGACACAAGATCACCCAATTGATTTCCAGGCACAACCACACCTTATAGAGAGACTTGATAAACTTTTGATTACAAATTGATCCTATAACTCTGAATAGCACTTTGATCTTCGAGAGAGGTCAGAGAATCAAACAAGAATGAGATTCTAATTTGGTTCACTTGAGAATTCGGAAGAATTTCGATACGATCTTAAAAATATGAAAATTTTAGAATATGGATTTGTGGAGAAGAAGGAGTGAAGAAAATAGTTAGTTAAAAAATTCATTTGTGAAGGCTATTTATAGACCAGTAACGGTCATAACCATTCGTGAAGAGATTTAAACGAATAAACACTTCTTTTGACAATTGAAACTTTTGAATTTAACGGCCATCATGTCGACATGGGGTATCCCATAATGTCGACATCCCTTAGTTAAAAATAATGTGAAATTTGTTTTGGAAAAGGAATTGAAAGGAAAACAAGGTGAAATGATTCTGAAGTAAAATAAACTAATTTTTCTATGTTTTAAAATAAAGAAGAGTAGAAAAATATATTTTTAGAATATATATATAAATTTGATTTTAAATCTCAAGTATATATATATATTATAAAAGAATATTTAAAAATCAGAAGATAGTATTAAAAACAAATGAAGTTTAAAACAAGAGTTTATTTAAAAGCAAAAACAAAGAATATTTTAAGGCTAAAACTTCTTTTTGAAAATCATTGGAAAAGATAATTTTTAAGGCTAAAGCATTTTGAAAAGCAGTTTTGAAAATCATTTTGAAAAACCATTTTGAAGTAGTTTTGCAAGCTTCTTCCTACAGAATATCTCATCACATCAGGACTCGAGAACTTGTACAAAACCAGGATTTTCGTGGGTTTGTAAGCCACTTGTCGTAGGTTTGTAAGCTACTTGTCGTGGGTTTGTAAGCCACTAAAAAGATATAAATGGGTTCCATCACAAATGAAATTTGGAATGAAGATTTCCATGCTATTATGAAGTTTTAACAAAAACTAGACACTTATCTTGAAATCTTGATCTTGATACTCTAGAGACTTCAATCTTGATATCTCCATTCTGAATCTTGAGTCTTTATACTGTTCAGTGTTCGGTAATCAATACCTGAGGAGGGTATAGTAAAGCCATCCGCTGATCCAAGCCCCCATACCCCCAGGTAAATTTATATAGGATAGGGAAGCACATGGTAGGAATCGAACCTGGGTCTTTTTACCAGAACCCAAGCCTCCTTTCCATTGCGCCGCACCTGCGGACTATATATATATATATCCTGCATAGTTCCTGCATATACATATCTATCTAGACAATCATGTTAGTATCTATTTTATAATAAGATAAGTTAAAAAGGTTGTTTTCATCAAAACCAACATCTTAGTTCCTTACAATCTCCCCCTTTTTGATGATGACAACATGCATTTATAAAATATACTTACCATACCATAACTCCTATCATAACTCCCCCTTACTCATGACTGTCCCTTACTTCAATCATAACTCCCCCTTACTCCAAGCCAACTACTATTTTATAACTTCTCCCCCTTTATCATCAACAAAAAATTCTTCCTAATAAATTCCTTGAACTTGATATAAGATAATCAACCATAATATAATAGAGTAATCCATATATAAGTGTAATAAGTGCTAAGTGTGATCATAAGTATGAAATGTGATCATAAATGTGAAATGTGATCATGAGTGTGATCATAAGTGTAATCGAGAAGTAAATCAATCATCACACAATCATATTTACAGTAATTATTCAATCCAATCATATATACAAACCACACAAAATGTTTTACATAAGTCAAGTCAATCAAGTTTAAAACACACCAACCAAATCAAACAAATAACATACAGAATGACTAGACATTCCTTGGTACTTCCACCCATCCATCTTCTCCAAAGATAGGGTCTGCTTTGAAGGCATCCCATTCTTCTTTATCTTTGTCGAGAATGACTGGTGGATTTCCTTCGAGATCGTCCTTGTTAATGGCTGAGATCATCCAACGAAGGGCGTCGAAATGTCTATCTTGCTCCTTGATCATCTGCATTTGACTCAATTCTAAGTGGCGCTGATTATGAAGTATGAATATAAGGATATTCTTAAAGGAAGTGAGGGTTTCTTCAAAATTATCACTTAGATTCATAATCGGAGAAGCCATAATTCAAGAAATAGGAAGAAATATGAAAGGAAGTGATTAGAAATGAAGTTTGATAATTTATTCTGGAAGAAACAGGTATAAATAGGGGTAGAAAGTCGTTTAAAATGAACAGATACAAGTTAGTTATATGAAATTAAAATTTGAAAGTGTAACTACTTTCTGCCCATTGCATGTCGACATGGGGGGATGGGGGATGTCGACATGCCTCTGCCTAAAGTGAAAATTTCTTTGTTTTGAATATTATGAACAAATCTATGCAACTAAAATTTGTATAATATAAAAACAAGCAATTACAGAGACAAGTGAAGTTGAATAACAGGAAATAAAAGATTTCATTAATGATTCTAGTCAACATTACATAAATAATATAATATTAACTAAAATAAAGGAAAATACATGGATAGAACTTGAAGCAAACAAGATACCATGAACTAAAACTAATTAGATGAAGTTGAAGAAGATGATAGTCCAAGCTTTCTACTAACTTTCCCGAAGAACTTGTTGATTTTAGTGGAAATCTTATCCATTTTCTTACTCATTGATCTTTTGAGTGTCTTTTGATTTTCCACTATAATTCTGATTATTGAGAATGGTCTTATTGGATGGATTAGCGGGATTAGTAGGATATTCAATACTCTCTAAGGAAGTTTCTTGATTTTTCTCTTCCTCCTCTTCAGTTTCCATTCCTTCCTCTTCCCCTTCTTCTTCTTCTTCTTCCTTCATTTCTTCCATCTCTTCGTGAGCAAGCCTTTCTTCCTTTTCCGTAAGTGTTTCATATGGTTGAAACACTAATGGAATTTGCATAAGGGAAATGTTTCCATGGTGGAACACTTTTCTAGTTATAAATTCTTCCCTTTTGAAATCAACTCCAAAGTAATTAAAAATCCGAGTAAGATAAATTCCATGATATAATGTGTTTTCACCCATAGTAAAATTCTTGGGCCTTGGCTCATTCAAAATAACTTAAGCCCAATTGATATCATAATTTCCAAAAATTGCTAAAAGAGCTTTGCAAACTTTCAAAGTTGGGTTGTTGTTGTTTCCCGATCTTGGTATAAGGGTGTGTTGAATAAGAAGGTTAACAATTCTTGCTTTTGGACGAAAATACCGATTTTTGAATTCAAAATTGTCATCCCCTTCAAAGATGTGATGAAATGTCTCTCGATCATTTTCATTTATTTGAAATTCCGAGAGATTCATTCCGATATACTTGCATCCCAAAATATTTCCTAAAATTTCACAATCCAAAACTATTTGTGTTCCTTTAACACTACTCCAAATTTGTCCATCTTGCCCATCATAAAAACCATGATTCAAATTCGCATAAAACATCTTAACAAGATTTGGATAACATACAAAATCATTTTGTTTGTTATCTACTACACTAAGAATAGAACATTGTTGAAAAAGATTTTCAATTTCATAAGAAGGAAAATCTTCAAAAATAGGAAATTTCCTCGTATGAATTTTACCAAAGTTTACATAGTTGTTGTAAGCTTTGATAGCTTCCGGGTCATTAAAATGTAAGTTTTTGATAGCTTTTGGAAGCCTAATTGTGTTAGGAGTGTTTGAAGAGCCCATTGAAGAGGTTTGAGAGGAGTTGAAGATAATGAAGATAAATTTGAAATTTGAAATAAAAGTGAAAAGTGATGATAAGGAGAGTGAATAAAATAGAGATTCTATAGACATGTTCTCTGGTCAAGAGGCACCTTTCCAGAGCATTGAAGTTGGTGAAAAGGTGGAGGGAAATTCAAAAGTTTGAATTCAAATTTGAAATCAAATTTCCGAGGGACATGTCGACATGGGTTATCCAGTTATGTCGACATGTGCCTATTGAATCAAAGGACAAGTGTCTATTCCTAATTTCTAATAAATGTATATATTATATCCTATATTCTACTTATATAATTCATGTGATAACATTAAATATAATAATACTTAAATATCAATAATTTAATATTTAAAATATTATTAAAATAATATTATTTTGGAATTTAAAATTCAAATTTCAAGGGATAAATTTGAATTTAAAATTCAAGGAATTTAAAAAATCAAGAAAACAAACAAGCATCCATTCAAACAAGAAAAATTAAAAATAATGTAAATGCGTACCTATTTTTAGATCCATACTCCCATCGTCGTCTGATTCACGAATAGCAGTGAAACACAGATTTGAATTATCCGTCTTCTTTTCATCGTCACTAGATGATGAGTCTGAGTCATCAAGAGTTGCTGTGTATGCTTTCTTTCTTTTCCTTGATGAATCATTGTTTGGAGGGAACAACTGTTTATCTGGATACGGACAATCTTTCCTTTGATGTCCGACTTTACTGCAATTGTAGCATCTATCATTGTTGACGTTCTCCGTATTATTTCTGGAATTCCTTTGATCATTTCTTTTGTAATTATTCATTTTTCTATATTTTAGGAATTTCCGGAGGTTTCTTATCATGGAAGCAATCTCCTCATCACTGTCTGGTTCCGAATCTTTAGTTGTTGCATTGAATGCTAATGACTTCTTTTCTGTAGCCTTGTTTTCTCTTCTTCCTTGCAGTTGAACTTCATAAGACATCAGATTCCCAATCAATTCTTCTATTTTCATTAGACATATATCATTTGCTTCTTCGATTGCAAGTGTCTTTTGATCCCATTATGGAGTGAGTGAATTTATAATTTTTCTGACTTGGTCTTCCTATGAAAAGCTTTTTCCCAGTGCAATTAGTGAATGAACAATATCTTGAAATCAACAATACATGTCGGAAATGGACTCATTTGCATGCATTTTAAACAATTGAAACTGATTAGTTAATATGGAAATTTTAGTCTGTTTAACTTTGTTTGTTCCTTCATGAGTAACTTGCAAAGTTTTCCAGATTTCAAATGCAGACTTACAAACAGACACTCTATTAAACTCATTCCTATCTAGTGAACAAAATAATATATTCATAGCCTTTGAGTTATTTTATGCAACACCCTTTTGCTCAACAGTCCACTGGGCAAAATCGGTAGTTGGTTCAACATACTCAGTTTGTGTGATATTCCAAGTGTCTAATCCTACTTATTGTAAATAAATTTTCATTCTACAAGCCCAATATGCATAATTACTTCCACTGAAAAATGATGGTCTTATAGTAGACTGACCTTCTACAATTGAACTAGTGTTAGTGTTAACAGAACTAGTGCCAGAGTTGACATTACCAGTGTTGGTAGCCATTAAAACAATTTTCAAGTTTCAGATTATGAAAACTATGAAAACCAATGCTCTGATACCAATTGAAATGGAGTGCGGATTAAGGATCTTAAGGCTAATTTAACACTAGAGGGGGGGTGAATAGTGTTTAATGGATTCTAAGACTTATATGGACTGAATTAAAATTATGACCCAAACAAATGCAGAACTTAATCACAGAACCAAATACAGATGTAGAAAGTAAATAAAAAGCAGTAAAAGGAAAGAACACACCAGATTTTATACTGGTTCGGAGTTACCCTACATTTAGTCCTGCACCAAGGCAAACACCTCGTACAGATTTTTATTATACCAATGTCGAGAAACGATCCTCAATTTCTAAAGGCCTTGAGGTACCCTCCCATCTTCGAGTCCGGGGAAAACTCTCTTGATTTCTGGGACACAAGATCACCCAATTGGTTTCCAGGAACAACCACACCTTATAGAGAGACTCGATAAACTTTTGATTACAAATTGATCCTATAACTTTGAATAGCACTTTGATTTTCGAGAGAGGGTAGAGAATCAAACAAGAATGAGATTCTAATTTGATTCACTTGAGAATTCGGCAAAATTTCGGTACGATCTTAAAAATATGAAAATTTTAGAATATGGATTTGTGGAGAAGAAGGAGTGAAGAAAATAGTTAGTTAAAAAATTCATTTGTGAAGGCTATTTATAGACCAGTAACGGTCATAACCATTCGTGAAGAGATTTAAACGAATAAACACTTCTTTTGAAAATTGAAACTTTTGAATTTAACGGCCATCATGGCGACATGGGGTATCCTATAATGTCGACATCCCTTAGTTAAAAATAATGTGAAATTTGTTTTGAAAAAGGAATTGAAAGGAAAACAAGGTGAAATGATTCTGGAGTAAAATAAACTAATTTTTCTATGTTTTAAAATAAAGAAGAGTAGACAAATATATTTTTAGAATGTTTATATAAATTTGATTTTAAATCTCAAGTATATATATATATTATAAAAGAATATTTAAAAATGAGAAGATAGTTTTAAAAACAAATGAAGTTTAAAACAAGAGTTTATTTAAAAGCAAAAACAAAGAATATTTTAAGGCTAAAACATCTTTTTGAAAATCATTAGAAAAGATAATTTTTAAGGCTAAAACATTTTGAAAAGCAGTTTTGAAAATCATTTTGAAAAACCATTTTGAAGAAGTTTTGCAAGCTTCTTCCTGCAGAATATCTCATCACATCAGGACTCGAGAACTTGTACAAAACTAGGATGTTCGTGGGTTTGTAAGCCACTTGTCGTAGGTTTGTATGCTACTTGTCGTGGGTTTGTAAGCCACTAAAAAGATAGAAATGGGTTCCATCACAAATGAAATTTGGAATGAAGATTTCCATGCTATTATGAAGTTTTAACAAAAATTAGACACTTATCTTGAAATCTTGATCTTGATACTCTAGAGTCTTCAATCTTGATATCTCCATTCTGAATCTTGAGTCTTGAGTCTTTATATTGATCGGTCTTCGGTAATCAATACCTGCATATATATATATACATATACATATATATATATATATATATATATCCTGCATAGTTCCTGCATATACATATCTTTCTAGACAATAGTGTTAGTATATATTTTATAATAAGATAAGTTAAAAAGGTTGTTGTCATCAAAACCGACATCTCAGCTCCTAACAGTTACAAGATTTTTTATCAAAACTCCAATGTGTTAAGGAGGGTGGATTTCTTCTTTGGAGAACAAAGGGCGTGATTCCTTTAAGGACTGCCTTTCAATTTAACCTTATTAGTTGATAAGTCCAGTATCAGACCTTACGACGTCGTCGAAAGGTTTAGAACATAGGCTAAGTGTACTTTCGGCTTTGTTGAGCTTATATGAGGTCTCCTATAAGGGTTTTCTTTTTTCGACTGTTGAAATTCCCTTAGTTTTTCCTTAAAAAGGTCGACTTTTATCCGCCCGAGGGGTAAGGTGTTAACCTTCCTCGTGTTCAAGCAGGGTATGATATACTTTGGTGGATATGGAGTGGGTATCTACCCTATCGAAAGGTTAAACCACCAGTTGATTGGTTTCGGAAGGTTATAGGTGTTAAACCAATTGAGTTGTCGACCTTGTCGAAGGGTTTAGATTGTAGAATTAAAGGCTTCGAAGGGTTGCAGTGATTACTTATAGCAAAAGTTGTTAACCAAATTTATGGTCAACACTCCAAAGAATCCAAGTAAAAGAAGTTATTGGGAAAAGGTGGAAGATGGAATCTCTAAAGGGATTGACGAATGTTCAACTGATAACTCCGAGCTATTCTAAGTGATATGATTAGTCTGAGTTATACTGGAAGGTTAATGATATATAGAACTTTCTTTACTTCTCTATTTAGGATTAGACTTAAAACCTGACCTTTCGATGGGGTCAAGAAGACTTAGATACAAGATTTAAAAGGAAAGAAGTCTTTCCGGTCTTGTTGAATTAACGTAGAAGGGTATCTGATTGGGTTAAACCTTTATAAGACTCCACCCGACAGCTTTTTCCTTGATCAGAATTAGATTTCCTTAGATTGCCTTATATAGAGAGTTAACTTGAGTCTTTACTGAAAGGCTGGGCAAGTAGCTGTTTGGGATTTGGAGTGATGCTAAGGTTGATAGGATACGACAGGTTATGATACTTGGCAAAAGGTTTAACTATCAGGATTTATGGCTCCGGAAGGTTTTATGTATACCAATTCTAATAAGCCCTCTTAGATCCGAAGTGTTTAGGCTACAAACCAGAGGTTGCCGATGGGTTATGAAGACCGCCCAAGAAAGAATATCATTGTTTCTATTGGTTCGAACCTTTCGGAGGAACTACAGCTGAAAGTTGTGATTAAACCAGCAAAGATTAATGTAAACTGAAAAGAAAATGTACAAAACTTAAGACTTCCCTATGATCCTTGAATGGACTTCTCTTTTTATTAAATTTTCCCAAATCACTACCCAATTAGGGTTACAGAACTATGATTTTAGAAGTACAAGAATGGAATGAGGAAAAAAAATCCCCCGAACATAACCCGTCGGGTCCTATTTATAGCACAGGCGACCCCCCTTTCGACTCTATGATCCCGGCTAGGTCGAAAGATTTCCCTTTTATATGCAATGACAAAGCTTTCATCTTTGTCGAAAGTTTTGCCCCTTATATGCCATAATGAACCTTTCGACGCTGTCGCAAGGTTTGTCTTTCCGATGCTTTGATGAACCTTTCGGTTATGATGAAAGGTTGCTTTTCCTGATGTCTTCACGAACCTTTCGACTCTGTCGAAAGGTTGCTTTTTTGAAGGTTTTGTGAACCTTTCAATGTTGTCAAAAGGCTCGCCTTGTTCCTACTGTTGTGTTCCCTTCGACCTTGTCAGAAGGTAGCTCTCCTCCTAATTGTTGTGAACCTATTGACCTTGTCGGAAGGTTGCTCTTTACGTGCTTGTTATGAATCTTTTGATCTTGTTGGAGGGTTGCTTCTTACTTGATTGTTGTCGAGTGCTGTGTTTCCCTTCAATGTTTCGAATGATTTTCTATCATTCTTTGCTGACGTTTGAGCATTGCTTTCTTCATAAAAACCTTTCAACCTAGTCGAAAGGTATTCTGGATGTGCTCCAACCGGTTAGAAAGGCTTGCTATTCTTTTGAAAAGGTCGTTATGGAGTTGCACCTGCTTACTTTGATTTCTCCAACTTCTTCGAAAGGTAAGAACCCCCTCAACAAAAACTTTCTACTACTTCGAAAGGTTTGAAGCTATTAAATCCTGATGGCTGCATCCTCTCGACTCCTTCGAAAGGTTTGGTTTGAGCTTCGTCTCCTTTGTCTCTATTGAAAGACCTCTCATCCTAGTCGAAAGGTGGATTTTTGGAGCATTATCCTGCCTATGGACTTTGAAAGATAGCCTTGGACATCACCGGAAGCTCCTTGTTGGAAGGTATGATTATCCAGAACATCTTGGTGCTTTTTGATCATTCCTCATGCTCTCGTGACCCTTCTTTCGTACCTTCGTTCTTCTGAATATTTTATGGTTAACATTTAGCCCCCCTCTTTATATGAAAGAAGCTTTTTTTCTATAGGACAAAACTCCAATGAACTTCCTTCTTTGCTTCTTGCTAAATAGATTACAACTTCTATTAAGGTGTGACTTTGTTATGAAATATTAACGAGCAATCTCAAATTTACGCAGCTAATATTCAAGATGTCATTAGAGTAATATTTCCAGATAAGTTGCTTTGTAATGACCATAATTAAACTTCCTTAAGAATATGGAGTAATATCACCTGATTTGCAGATATCGTTTCAAATAAATGAACCTTTGGAGAAAATCTATTACAGACCCTTGATATTTCTTTCTCGAGTTAAACCTTTTCAACCTGTCGAAATCAATCTCATGCTATCGGGGACCTTTCCTTGTCCCTCTAAGTTTCCTTCATTTTCAACCTTAAACCATTGGTTGGTAATTCTCATTTAGTGAAAAAGTAGAAAGTAGGTTAGTAATGTTTCCATTTGGTGTCGTGAAGATCTCGTATTGAAATCAAATTTTAAATTCAATAGAAAATTCACAAATCATCATAAAATTCAATAGCAAGATATTGAATTATAAAGTTAGAAATCCAATAAGGTCCTATAAGGAAATCGGAGATGTGAAATTCATAAATTGTCATCAAAATCCACAAAGAAATTTTAAAGTCCATGAAATTGGTCAATTGACAAAAAGACCATTCAAAATTCAATGAGAAAATCAAGCATAGAAAATTCATAAATCATCAGGGAAACCCTCAAGGAAATTTCAGAATTCATTCAATCAAAAATCCAAATAGTGATCATCAAAAACCTCAATAAGAACAGTAGAAATATGAAACTCATGAATCATGATAAAAATGATTAAGGAAACACAAGATTTTTAAAATCAGGGACCTGAAAATCCAATAAAACGGCAGGGAATAGGGAAATCATAAACTCTCATCAAAATCCAAAGGAAAACATGAGTCTCAACAAATCAGAAAATAGTCAGGAAACCATCCAAATTCTGCCATGGAAGTATAGAGAACCAAATTCATGAACTACTACGAAGACCAGCAAGGAAATTCGAAATTCACTATATCAAAAATCCAATAAGAAATTATCCCAAATCCATTGAGAATGAAAAATTCACAAATCACTATAAAGATACACAAGGAAATCTCGTAATTCATTAAATCAGAAATCTTATAAAGGGTTATCAAACACCCAATAAGTAAATCAGAAATTCATAAATCATCGTGAAAATCATCAAGCAATTTCAAAATTCATCAATTCAAAACCCCAATAAAGATCACCTAAAAATTCCAATAGGAAAATTAAAAATACGAAATTCATCAATCATCACAAAAATCAGTAAGGAAGCTTAAATTTCATTAAATCAGGGAATTAAAAATCCAAAAATCAAAAATGTGATCTAAAACCCGTTCATTCTTATTCAAAATCAAAAGATCAATGGAAAATTCATAAATTATCATGGAAAATCAATAAAGGGAATTAAGAAATCATGAAACAAGTGATCAATAGGAAATCGTCATGAAAATTTAATGGGAGATTGTAACACGTAATATTCATGAATCATCAGAGAAATCAGTAGGGAAATTCATTAAACCAATAATTCGGCAAGAAATCACCAAAGTGATTTAATAAAGAAATCATGAATACAAGATAAACAAATCATCACTAAAATCCATAGGAAAAGTAGAGTTCACTAAACCTGAAATCCAACAAGATCATCAAAAATTCAATAAGGAGACCAGAAATACGAAATTCCTAAATCATTATGAGAATCGACAAAGGAATCCAGAATTCACGAAACTGGAAATCAGAAATTCAATAAGGAGACTAGAAATGGGAAATCTTCGAATCATCATAAAAACTCATCAGGGAAATCAAGAACTCGTTAAACCAAGCAACTAATACGAAGTCATCACGGAAATTCAATGGGGAGAAAATCAATATCTAGAATTCATAAACCATCATAAGATATCAATGAGGAAATTCAAAATTCATGAAATTAGGAATTCAATTAAAAGTTATCATGAAAATTCGACAAGGTAAACATGAGTATGAAATCTATAAATCATGATAAAAAGCAATATGGAAATTTAGAATTCACGAAATCTAGAATGAAATTGCATCAATAGAAATGGTGAAACTCAAAATATATCCAAAGTCACGTCAGGATCTCATCTGACGAATTAAATATTCAAAACTCCATTTAATATAAGTACGAAGCCATAGATATACCTAATAATAGCATATTTAGTAGATTTCAAATAAAAGATAACTAAGTTGATCTAGCCTTAATTCTTAGGTTATTCATAGGAAAGTTTCCTGTTAATAAACGTGTTACTCCTAAAGTGCCTATGAGTTAGTAGTATATGTATGTATGTATATACAGGTATAATAGACTCTTCTATCCAATCGTTTACTTTATCTCAAAGGATTCAAGAGTGGCTATCTTATCCTGATCTTGGAGTGAAGTACTTCATCTTTGTGACTAAAAATTTATTATCTATTCCATTCTTTGGATTTCGTATCAGTCTTTGTTTTTGTTTCCATGTTATGGATTCCTTCTTCCATTTTCTGGTCTCATGCTTTTTTGTGGTATGAAAATTTCTTAATCCTTTGATGTAGGAATCATTTTCCTAAGATTGGAAGTTCTGTAATTCATTAGCATATCCTTTGCCTCTGTGTGTATCCTCCTATAGGATTCCAACTTTGTCTTGGATCTCGGATATGTTTCTTTCTTTAATCCTTAACTCCCATGGGTTCTAACTTTCTTCTTGAGTTGTAGACATCTTTGTCTTTATTCTTTTATTTGGAGCCCCTACTGGGTTTGGACGTTTCAGTCTACTCTTTGATGAGCCACTCTCTGGGCTCGGACATCTTAATCTATCAAAATCCTCCCTTGGGCTAGACATCTTATTCCATTGTTTGATGAGCCTCTCTTTGGGCTTCCCTTGTCTCAAAGGGATATGTACTTAGGTGACCTTTCTCTAGAAGGCCGTTGATGAGCACTTTACCGGATCTTCCCTGAGAGGTAATTTGGACGTTAGGGGCTTTTGATTTTGCGGGTGCTTATCCTGACCCTCCCCTAAGAGGTGATATGGATGTTGGGGCTTTTGATTTTGCGGGTGCTTATCTTGACCCTCCCCTAAGAGGTGATATGGATGTTAGGGACTTTTGATTTTGCGGGTGCTTATCTTGACCCTCCCCTAAGAGATGATGTAGTTGTTAGGGGCTTTATTCCTCCCTCTAGGAGGTGCTCCGGATTGGATGTCGGAGACTCATTCTCAAAACATTTTTTGTACTTCCGATTGGACGTCGGAGGTTAATTCTAAAAAACATGTTTTTTTACTCCGGATTGGACATCGGAGGTTAATTCTAAAAAAAATTTGTACTATATATATATTATTTTCAAAAATTTTGTTTCTCTTCTCAAGAGACATTTTCGAGGAAAAACAGAATAGTTGTGTTCCCACTTTCTGTGAGGTATGAAAGTAATTTCGATCCTCCTTCCAAGAGGTATAAAAATAGTTTTGGAGACATTTGTGAAAATATCTTTTGGTCTATTGACCATTTTGTAAAATATATATGTGTGTGTGTATTTTTAGAAATTGATGAAGAACTAATAGCAGCCCGAGGTTTCATGAGAACTGATCTTTGTACTGCATTGACTTATACATTGATAGTTGCTCCTATCAGGAATTTGAGTCGTCTTTCTCAAATAGCTAGAAATTTTTTGTGTACCATCCGTGCGCCGAACGCCATGGACTGATTTTGTTTTTACCTATAATGACACTCGAATTTCAAATAAGTATATGATCCATTTTGGAATACAAATCAAGTTTAGAATTTTATGAATAAGAAAAGTTCATAGCAAACAAATGCCACTGGATTTGACGGCTCAATAGACTGCCATTCTTCTGCAGAAAGAGTTAGTTCTCAGGTATTTAGGCAATTATCTTATTAGCATAAGAAGCTATTCAAATTTCTTTAGTGAACCCTTTAAGAGATCCTGACTTGAGTGCATTTTGGTCCATTCTTGATAGGGCGCGACATTCATCAGTCTTATGTCCATTTGCTTTGTGATAGTCGCAATAATCATTCCCTTTGCTTGGTTTGGGGCGGCTTGATATACTGTGAGTAATTGAAAAGCTTTTAGAATCTTTTGCTACAGCAAAAATATGAGAAAGGGGCTTGTTCAAATTCATGTAATTGGATTCAGAAATCTCTTTCTGAATTTCCCTCCTACTTTTCTTTCCCTCCAATCTTTCACTAAGGGACTGAAAATTGATTTCTTCTATCCTTTGTCTTCGTTGAGATTCCCTTGTCGTGGAATATTTTTTCTACATCTGAATAAATTTCTTGGCTTGGAAGTAGAAGTTTCGTAGATTCCCGCATCCATTAATATAAAGTTGTTCCCAGAAAAGGGTTTGTTCGACTAGCCCAGACCGAACTGCTATTAACTTGTCTTTGTCGGTCACGTCTTCTGCTTTTAATGCTTCAGTATTGAACCTCTTTAAATACTCGTTTAGTGGTTCTCCCCATTTTTGTTTGAATGTAGCTAACAGGCTAAAGCTTATAGTTTGATCTTTGAATATGTAAAATTGTGTCACAAAATCATAAGAAAATTGTTCCCATGAATAAATGGTCTTCTTCTGATAATTCCTACACCATTTGATAGTTATTTGTTGAAGAGTAATCGAGAAAAGTTTGCATCGAACTGTCGCAGAGGCATTATACAAGATCATCCAATTTTCAAATGCTGTAAGGTGATCATCTGGATCAGTAGTTCCATTGTACTTTGTTGGGGGAATCTGAATGTGAGAAGGAATGCTAGTTGCCATAATTTCTTCTAAAAAAGGAGCCTTTGCAGGATAACATATTTCCTTAATTTGTTGAGTACATTTCTTATTATATCCTCTGTGACTTGGTTGTGAATGTTGTTATTATAATCTCTACTATTTTCAATATTTAAGCTATTTGATTGCTCGATGGTTCTCCTAGCCTGACTTCTTTGCTCCTCATAATGATCTTCATTTAGACGTTGTGCCTCGCCTTTTCCTTCCATAACCTTTAGCGACCCTTGAGATGGTACTCTATCAAGAAATTCCTGAATAACTATCATTTGTTATTACAGGTGCTGGACTTTGATTTCATTGTTTTCTAACCACCTTAAGGTCGATGGTTACCCAATTTCCATATTCTCCAAGTTAAAGTTTGGGACTATATTGTTTTCCAAAGTTGATTGTGGCTTAACTTCATCGTTTGAGATATCAATACTATTCGTGACTCCTTCCATCTTCTTCTTTTTGAACGAAGTGCTCTATTAATTCTTGGTAAAAGTGATTAGGGATCGGAGGTTCGAGCCCTCCTTCTAGCGCTAAAAATGTTAGAAAGATTTCTTATCAACAACCCATAATTGTGTTAAGGAGGGTGGATTTCTTCTTTGGAGAACAAAGGTCGTGATTCCTTTATGGACTTCCTTTCAATTTAACCTTATTAGTTGATAAGTCAGTATCAGACCCTTCGACGTCGTCGAAAGGTTTAGAACATAGGCTACTTTCGGCTTTGTTGAGCTTATATGAGGTCTCCTATAAAGGTTTTCTTTTTCGACTAGGTTGAAATTCCCTTAGTTTGTCCTTAAAAAGGTTGACTTTTATCTGGCCAAGGGGTTAAGGTGTTAACCTTCCTTGGGTTCAAGCAGGGTATGATATACTTTGGTGGATATGGAGTGGGTATCGACCCTATCGAAAGGTTAGACCACTAGTTGATTAGTTTCAGAAGGTTATAGGTGTTGAACCTATTGAGTTGTCGACCTTGTCAAAGGGTTCAGATTGTAGAATTAAAGGCTTCGAAGGGTTGCAGTGATTACTTATAGCAAAAGTTTTTAACCAAATTTATGGTCAACACTCCAAAGAATCCAAGTAAAAGAAGTTATTGGGAAAAGGTGGAAGATGGAATCTCTAAAGGGATTGACGAATGTTCAGTTGATAACTCCGAGCTATTCTAAGTGATATGATTAGTCTGAGTTATACCGGAAGGTTAATGATATATAGAACTTTCTTTACTTCTCTATTTAGGATTAGACTTAAAACCTGACCTTTCGATGGGGTCAAGAAGACTTAGATACGAGATTTAGAAGGAAAGAAGTCTTTCTGGTCTTGTTGAATTAACGTAGAAGGGTATCTGATTGGGTTAAACCTTTATAATACTCCACCCGAAAGCTTTTTCCTTGACCGAGATTAGATTTCCTCGGATTACCTTATATAGAGAGTTAACTTGATTCTTTACTGAAAGGCTGGGCAAGTAGCTGTTTGGGATTCAGAGTGATGCTAAGGTTGATGGGATATGACGGGTTATGATACTTGGCAAAAGGTTTGACCCTCAGGATTTATGTATACCAATATTGATAAGCCCTCTTAGATCCGAAGGGTTTAGGCTACAAACCAGAGGTTGCCGAAGGGTTATGAAGACTGCCCAAGAAAGAATATCATTTTTTCTGTTGGTTCGAACCTTTCGGAGGAACTGCACCTGAAAGTTGTGATTAAACCAGCAAAGATTAATGTAAACTGAAAAGAAAATGTACAAAACTTAAGACTTCCCTCTGATCCTTGAATGGACTTCTCTTTTTATTAAATTTTCTCAAACCACTACCCAATTAGGGTTATAGGACTATGATTTTAGAAGTACAAGAATGGAATAAGGAAAACATCCCACGAACATGACCCCTCGGGTCCTATTTATAGACACAGGCGGCCCCCTTTCGACTCTATGCTCTCGACTGGGTTAGAAGATTTCCCTTTTATATGCAACTACAAACCTTTCATCCAATTCGAAAGGTTTGCCCCTTATATGCCATAATGAAACTTTCGACGCTGTCGGAAGGTTTGTCTTTCCGATGCCTTCGTGAACCTTTCGGTTTTGACGAAAGGTTGCTTTTCCTGATGTCTTCACAAACCTTTTGACTCTGTCGGAAGGTTGCCTTTATGAAGCTTTCGTGAACCTTTCGATGTTGTCGAAAGGCTCACCTTGCTCCTACTATTGTGTTCCCTTCAACCTTGTCGGAAGGTAGCTCTCTTTCTAATTGCTATGAAGCTTTTGACCTTGTCGGAAGGTTGCTCTTTACATTCTTGTTATGAATTTCGATCTTGTCGGAGGGTTGCTTCTTACTTGATTGTTGTCGAGTGTTGTGTTTCCCTTCAATGTTTTCAAATGGTTTTCTATCATTCTTTGTTGATTTTTGAGCATTGATTTTTTCATAAAAACCTTTCGACCTAGTCGAAAGGTATTATGGATGTGCTCCAACCGGTTCGAAAAGCTTGCTATGCTTTCAAAAAGGTCGTTATGGAGTTGCACCTGCTTATTTTGATTTCTCCATCTTCTTCGGAAGGTAACAACCCCCTCAACGGAACCTTTCGACTACTTCGAAAGGTTTGAAGCTATTAAATCCTGATGGCTGCATCCTCTCGAACCCTTCGAAAGGTTTGGTTTGAACTTCGTCTCCTTTGTCTTTGTTAAAAGACCTCTCGTCCTAGTTGAAAGGTGGATTCTTGGAGCATCATCCTGCCTATGGACTTTAAAAGATAGCCTTGGACTTCACGGGAAGCTCCTTGTTGGAAGGTATGATTTCCAGAACATCTTGGTGCTTTCTGATCTTTCCTCATGCTCTCGTGACCCTTCTTTCATACCTTCGTTCTTCTGAATATTTTATGGTTAACATGCATATCCTCCACCATCAACTTAATAGAATGCAAACCCGAAATGTAGGAGGCGAGGCATTCTCTGCTGATAAGAATGGAGAACTATTCGCCCATGAAATTATGGACACTTACATCCATCAACGGTATATCTTACCTCCTATTAACAAATATGATGAGAGTGCCGACCCATCTGACCATATTATCGCATTCAATTCCATCACCTACACTGGCTAGCCTTCGGGATCACCCTAGTGGTTTCTCTTTCCCCCTACTCTCATAGGACTAGCCTCCTGCTAGTTCTTACATCTGTGATTAGCAACATTAGTTCCTGGTCTCGGTTGTGCGTAGATTTCAAGACTCATTTTCTTTACTTCTAGAACCCATGTCATGATGGCTGGTGAACTAGGCAACATGACGCAGTAGATTATACAAAAACAATGTTGATCGATGAAAGTAGCACTCGATGGATTGAAGAATACTGAAATGCCCAAATTCGTTGATCCGAAGATACCGAATTCTAGCTATCTCTGACACGTTGATCGCGCACGATACCGTGAGGAGAGATCTACAATTCTTCGAGCGTTGATCAAGCGCACTTGATTCTGCGAATTGGCTTCAACGATCGAAGATTCGAGCGCACTCGAATGTCGAAGGTGGAGATAGGAGATTACACTCAACTACCGATTTTAATTGAAAGCACAAAGCTAACAAATAAGAATTTTATTCAAAAATCAACAACCCTTACAAATGACCCAACTTGCCTATTTATAGGCTACAACTCCACACGACTCAAAAATAAAACGGTACAACACTTAGGTTGGAGCTGACCTAAAAACATCATGACCTAAAAACCCAGCCGACCTAAAAATAGACGACCTAAAACAGTCGCGACTTTAAAACATCACGACCTAAGACAGTCCGACCTAAAAGAAATAACAAATACAACATATTACATCACATAGATCGGTCTCGACCTAAAATACAACACGATTGAAAACATCACGACTTATCATTTGGACGACCTAAAAACAAGGTAGCTTCTTCCAGAAATCCAGACGGCATGATCTTTAGCGAACTGTAGCAATTGGCGACCTAACGTTTCTCGCGACCTAACTTAGGTCGTGGGTCGTACGCGACCTAACTTAAGTCGTTGTTCGAGGCAGTCTGCACTCAGAATATCAGAGCGACCTATCTTAGGTCGTAACTCGTTTATGTGACCTAACTTAGGTTGTAGCCCATTTCCGCGACATAGTATAGGTCGTAACATATCTCTGCGACCTAAAGTAGGTCGTAACCTTTTAGCTCGTCTGCATTCCATCACTTTGAATCCAGTAACCCGCATGCCGCTTTTGCTAGGTCGTGAGCGACCTAAAATTTTGTTAGGTCGTGAGCGACCTAAGACTTCAACCTCCAACGACTTATTCCCAAGTCTTAGCTCGTTACTCTCGAACCCGTTAGGTCGTAGCTCCTTTCCTGGTGGCTCGTTAGGTCGTGTACAACTCAATAATAGGTTAGGTCGCCTGCGACCTATCTCTCCACTATTCTGGGCTGCATCATCCTCCCTAGGTTGAGAAAAATTCGTCCTCGAATTTGCGCCTTCTTCCTTCACAACAAACTCCTTCCCATGATATGGTATCAGATGTTTAACATTAAACACATCAGACGTGTACATATCCTCCGGCAGCTTCAACCTATAAGCGTTCTCATTGATCCGTTTCACAATTGTTACAGGACCAATCTTTTGAGCTTTAAGTTTATTGTATGCTCCCACTGGAAAACGATCTTTTGTTAGTACAGCATATACTAAATCTCCTTCATTAAATTCAATGCTTCTTCGCTTCAAATCCGCAGATCGTTTATACTTTTCATTTGCTTTCTCCAGTCGTTCCTGAATGATTTTATGACATTCCGTCAACCCTTCAACAAAATCAGCAGCTTTCTTAACTGTCCCCTTCGAGTGTGGTATTACCGTTAAATCCAACGGTCCTTTTGGCATACTAGAATATACAATCTGAAATGGGCTGAATCCCGTACTACGATTTACTGCATGATTATGAGCAAATTCTGCTTGACATAGTTTCATATCCCAACTCTTCAGATTATCTTGCACAAGACATATCGACAAATTTCCCAACGATCTGTTCACAACCTCGGTCTGTCCATCCGTCTGCGGATGATAAGCGCTACTAAATTTCAATTTCATTCCCACCATCTTCCACAAACTTAGCCAAAAATTACTTAGAAATCTAGTATCCCGATCAGAAATAATGGATTCCGGCAAACCATGTAAACGATATATCTCTTTGAAGAATAACTCAGCAACCCGGACGCATCAGCTGTCTTCTTACAAGCGATGAAATGTGCCATTTTGGAAAATCTGTCCACCACAACGAATATAGAATCATTTCCCCTTTGAGTTCTAGGCAAACCCAAAACAAAATCCATACTGATATCAACCCATGGTCTAATTGGCACAGGTAACGGCATATACAATCCCGCATTCGCCGTTGTTCCCTTGGAAACTTGGCAAATATGACATCTTTCCACAAACCTTCCGACTTCCCACTTCATCGACGGCCAAAAATAAGATTGAGAAATCAGCTGTAGTGTACGGTCTCTACCCACGTGGCCTTCTTCATTTAGCTCCTTCACAATCTTCATTCTCAAACTACAATCAGGTATGCACAATCGATTTCCTTTGAACAGAAAACCATCCACCATCACGAACTCATCCGTCTCCCCATTCTTGACTTTATCTACAAACTTCATAAAGTAAGGATCTTCAACAAATAATTCTGGTAGCACATCAAACCCTGCCACTTCAACTTTCATTGTAGCCAACAAATGATTCCTTCTGCTCAACGCATCAGCCACACGATTCGTCACTCTTGATTTGTGTTTAACAACAAAAGTAAACTGTTGCAGATAGGCAATCCATGATGCATGTCTCGCTGAAATCTTGTCTTGCCCTTGTAAATGCTTCAATGCCTCATGATCAGTGTAAAGAACAAACTCTTTCTGAAATAGATAATGTCTCCAGTGTTTAATGGCTTGTACAACAGCATAAAATTCCACATCATATGTACTGTATCTCATCTTTGCTCCTGATAACTTCTCGCTAAAGTATGCAATAGGACGCCCCTTCTGACTCAACCCCCCTCCAATCCCAACCTTGGATGCATCAGTATGTAGTTCAAACACTAACTGAAAATCTGGTAGCACTAGAATTGGTGCAGACGTCAGCAACTCCTTGATCTTCCCAAAGGCATCCCCTGCTTCCTTTGACCATGAAAACTATTTACCTTTCATACAATCTGTAACAGGCGCCATCACACTACTAAAGTGTGGAATAAATCTTCTGTAAAACGAAGCCAACCCATGAAAACTCCAAACCTCTGTTATCGTCTTGGGCTGTGGCCAATCTCTAATCGCCTCTACTTTACTCCGATCCACCTGTATCCCTTCCTCTGATACAACATACCCAAGAAATAAAACACTCCGTGCCATAAACACACATTTCTTTGTAGCGGCATAGAATTGTTCTTCATGAAGAATAATTAACACTTTCCTCAAATGTTGAACATGCTCCTCTGTACTAGCACTGTAGATCAGAATATCATCAAAGTAAACTACCACAAATTTTCCAATGTATGGCCTGAAAATTTGGTTCATCACCCTCATGAATGTACTAGGTGCATTCGATAGACCAAACGGCATGACCAACCATTCATACAATCCTTCCCTTGTCTTGAATGCTGTCTTCCATTCATCTCCTGGTCTAATGCGAATCTGATGATAACCGCTCTTCAAGTCAACCTTAGAAAAGATCACAGACCCACTGATTTGATCTAACAGATCATCAAGCCAAGGCATCGGAAATCTGTATCTGACTGTTATCTTGTTCAATGCTCTACTATCTGTGCACATCCTCCACGTTCCGTCCTTCTTGGGTACCAACAAAGATGGCACTGCACAAGGTCTCAAACTCTCTTGTATACGCCCCTGTTCAAGCAATTCCTCTACCTGCCTACGCAACTCTTCATGTTCTTTCGGACTCATTCTATAGTGTGGTCTATGTGGTAACACAACACCTGGAACAAGATCTATCTGGTGTTGTATATCCCTCAACAGTGGCAACTCCGTTGGTAGCTCTTCAGGAAACACATCATTAAATTATTCAAGTACTGGTTTAACTTCTTCAGGTATCTCAACCATTTCATTGCTCTCTCGCCCAATCAACAAAAACACCTCAGGTTCCTCTTCAACTTCTTTAACAAACTCCTTCAAGGATAATAAAGTTTTCAGCTCTTCAATCTCCTCCAATTTGTTTTCTTCTTGTTGTCGCTTCTTTGGAACGAGAGTAATCTTTGTGCCTTCAAACATAAAACTGTAACTGTTGGTACGCCCATCATGTTGCACTGCCCTATCATACTGTCACGGTCTCCCCAGCAACAAATGACAGACATCCATATCTACCACATCGCACCAGATTTCATCCTTGTATTTCTTTCTAATTGAAAAATTCACACAAGCCCTTCGTCCAACTTTCACCTCCGCGCCTTTCCTCAACCAAGCCAACTTGTACGGTTTCGGATGTTTCTCGGTCTTCAATGCCAACTTCTTCACAGCTTCTGAAGAAATTATATTATCACAACTCCCAGCATCAATAACAAATTTGCAAACTTTCCCCAGAATAGTACATGTTGACTGAAAAATATTTCTCCTTAACCAACTACAATCCTCCTCTTGCTTTGGTGTCAAACAAGACCTCCTCATCATCAGATTACAACCCTCGTCTCCCGACACTTCTTCTTCCTCCTCATCAGATGGTGAATTGGAACATTCAGCTTCTTCATCCTCATCCTCAACCTCTGCTATCATAGCTCTCTTCTTCGGCATTGGACATTCATTACTTTTGTGGCCCATTTCTTGGCAATTATAACACTTGAAACCATTATTGACTTTCGCCTTCCCAACCTCATTCACAACTGGTTTTGCAACAGCTTTTGGAACATTAGAACTTCCACTAACACCCTTCACTGGATTGTTGGAATTTGTAAACACACCACCTCCTCGTCTTCCCTGCTTCTCCCAAGCCAACGCCTTCTGGTGTGCTTCAGCAACTGATCTGGGATCAAACATGTTAACCATATCCTGTATCTGCATTCGCAACCCCCCAACAAATCTCGCTGTCAATTGTTCTTCTATCTCCATAATATCATTCCTTGCAATCAGTTGATAAAATTCGTCAGCATAGTCATTCACAGATTTCGTCCCCTGTCTCAAGTTTTGCAACCTCTGATACATAAGCGACTGATAGTTATAAGGTAAGAATGTGGCTTTCATCATTTTCCTCATCTTTTCCCATGATTCAACTTTTGACTTCCCCATCCGTTCACGTGTAAGTTTGGTTTGCTGCCACCATGCCAAAGCTCTCCCCCTCAGCCTTGTAGCAACCAACTTTACTCTACGATGTTCTGGAACTTCTTTGAAGTCAAAAATCTCCTCCACATTAGACAACCAATCCAAAAACTCCTCAGCTTGCATACCTCCTTTGAATTCTGGAATTTCAGTTTTCATCCCAGATTCCCACTTGTGATCATACTCCGACTGATTTCTTCCTTGTCCACGTCCTCGTCCATGAACACTACCACCTTCATACTCTTCTTCAAAATCTGATGTATATCGATGTCGATCCTGACCACAACATCTCTACTACCATCACGTCTACCACCAACATCCCTTCTATCTACATTCCTCCGTTCTTGATCATTCACATTCCTATCACGCCTTCGATTATCATCATTCTTATAACAATCTCGACTCACACTTCTATGATCATTATCAACACTTCTCTCCCGATTGGAATGTGGTGAGACTCTACTTCCCCCATGGTTAGATTCAGGTGAAACCCTTCTCCGGTTTTGATTCATCTCTAACATCATCTTCTCTAATCGTCCAATCCCTTCATTAAGTTTCTCACTAAATTTTTCATTAATTCTTTGCTCCATCTCATCAGCTTCTTCTCTTCTATACAAAGCTTCTACGTTTTGGTGACGATTAGCTCTTCTCGGTGGCATGGTTGATTCTTCAAAATTTTGACTTTCGGCTCCACTCCAAATTCAGCTAACACTTCAACTTCGAAATTCTCGGCTCCAAGACTCGATTTAGCTATGATTGGCTAAAACAAGCTCTGATACCAAACTAACGCAGCGGATTATACAAAAACAATGTAGATCGATGAAAGTAGCACTCGATGGATTGATGAATACTGAAATGCCCAAATTCGTTGATCCGAAGATACCGAATTCTAGCTATCTCTGACACGTTGATCGCGCACGATACCGTGAGGAGAGATCTACAATTCTTTGAGCGTTGATCAAGCGCACTTGATTCCGCGAATTGGCTTCAACGATCGAAGATTCGAGCGCACTCGAATGTCGAATGTGGAGATAGGAGATTACACTCAACTACCGATTTTAATTGAAAGCACAAAGCTAACAAATAAGAATTTTATTCAAAAATCAACAACCCTTACAAATGACCCAACTTGCCTATTTATAGGCTACAACTCCACACGACTCAAAAATAAAACGGTACAACACTTAGGTCGGAGCCGACCTAAAAACCCAACCGACCTAAAAATAGACGACCTAAAACAGTCGCGACATAAAAACATCACGACCTAAGACAGTACGACCTAAAAGAAATAACAAATACAACATATTACATCATATAGATCGGCCTCGACCTAAAATACAACACGACTGAAAACATCACGACTTATCATTTGGACGACCTAAAAACAAGGTAGCTTCTTCCAGGAATCCAGACGGCATGATCTTTAGCGAACTGTAGCAATTGGTGACCTAACGTTTCTCGCGACCTAACTTAGGTCGTGGGTCGTACGCGACCTAACTTAAGTCGTAGTTCGAGGCAGTCTGCACTCAGAATATCAGAGCGACCTATCTTAGGTCGTAACTCGTTTATGTGACCTAACTTAGGTCGTAGCCCTTTTCCGCGACTTAGTATAGGTTGTAACATATCTCTGCGACCTAAAGTAGGTCGTAACCTTTTAGCTCGTCTACATTCCATCACTTTGAATCCAGTAACCCGCGTGCCGCTTTTGCTAGGTCGTGAGCGACCTAAAATTTTGTTAGGTCGTGAGCGACCTAAGACTTCAACCACCAACGACTTATTCCCAAGTCTTAACTCGTTACTCTCGAACCCGTTAGGTCGTAGCTCCTTTCCTGGTGGCTCGTTAGGTCGTGTACAACTCAATAATAGGTTAGGTCGCCTGCGACCTATCTCTCCACTATTCTGGGCTGCATCACAACATCGAGAAGGATCCTTCAAAAAGCTTGCGGTCGTACGTTAACTACTTCAAAAGGAGGTCCACCCGGGCTAGGGGTGCCAGACATGAGTAGCTTGGTTGTGGCTCCGTGTTCAGTGGTCAAATACAAATCTAGAATGTGAAGGTTGCTCCAGTGGCACCTGGCCTCATCCATGACCGACTTCAATCAGTGGGCGAACTGCATGATGAGGATGGAAGACGTATATGTTTCAGACAGTGACAATGTGGCAAGGCACCTTACCCAAGCTGGTTGAAATAACTACGATAATAGAAATAGTGGTCGTCAGCCTTACTCTAGGAGGCCACCAAAGGTCAACCCTCAGTACAAGTCTAGAAATAACAGTTACTATAATTTGAATAGGGATATCGCCAAAATCTATCCCGCCACCGAAAAGCGGGCACAATTTCAAAGGCCGACCTCCTCCAAGGATGGAAGGTGGGAGGAGCCTCGCAACAACAGTAAATACTACGAGTTCCATTAAATTAACGGCCACTCCATAATAGAGTGTTAGCTGCATAAGGACAAGATTTAGAGACTTGTTCGTAAAAGAATACTTTTGGAATTTTTTCAACATTAGGTCAAGCAAAGGGTGAATCGTGATGGTTAGCCATCAGCCCCTTCATCCCAACATCACAAACATCCAAGCTATCATCGAGGTCTTGACCATATACAGAGGTTCGCATATGGTGGACAATATTGGGGGGCTCAGTCTCAATACTAAAGAGAGGTGGGCACAGCCGATCGGGTCCATTCATTAAAATCTCGAGCGTCCAAGGCACCCTGACTAGAATTAGAACGAATGATTAACTTCACGGCAAAAGAAAAGGAAGTAGTCTCCGACCCCCATCATGATCCCATGGTCAGCACTCTTGCCTTGATCAGCTATAATGTGCATTGGTCCTTCGTGGAAGCGGGTAGCTCAGTTAACATCATGTTCAAGAATGTTTCTGAGGCTCTCAGGCTTCCTGCCTCCAGCCTCATTCCATGAGCCTTGCCCATCTATGATTTTAGGAGTGTAGGTATTTTTGCGATGGGCACTACTTCAATAGTGGCAACATTTGGTCAACAACACCTCATTGCAAAAACCATGTAAACTTTATAATGGTTGATTGTCCATCTGCTTATAACCAATTAATAAGACGGCCGACACTCGTTGAACCGAATGTTATCGTCTCATAAAATCGCACAATCATGAAGTTCCCTACCCAAGAAGAGGTCAACCAAATCAGATGCAATCAGCAGAAGGCAAGGGATTGTTACGGGACTTATGGGAAACAGTGTAGTACTATTGTTAATGAATCATAAGGCTATTTTAACGCTAAAGGGGGGATAGTGCTTTATAAGTTATATGGAATTTTTCCAACTTATTTCAAGGTTTAAATTAAAATACAGATAATCAATCATGGATATATATTAACAGATAGTCATGGATATATAAATGTAGCAAAAGTAATGTAAAAGTAAGAGAGATGACACTAGGAGATTTTATACTAGTTCGGATTAACCAATCCTACGTCCAGACCTATACAATGTATATACAAGTTTCTTTTCCAACGCCTACTTTAAACAAGTAACAAGCAAACCAGAATATAGTCTCGATTTCAAGATACCGAGATACATCCTTCTGATTTACAAGTTCAGGATAAACTCTTTTGATTTAATCGGGCAATAGGATCACCCACTTGATTTGACCGGGTTATAAGAACACCCATTTGATTTGAACGGGCAATAAGGAAACCCACTTGATTAGAACGGACAACAAGCACACCCAAACAAATAACAGTAAAGAGTTGTTGACTCCAAATACAAACAGTTGTACTTTGGATATAGAATACCCTATAGCCCTTTTGATAGCACTTTGATCTTTGAATTAATGAGAGAATACTTCTAAATTAGAAAGTAGATTGTATAGAATGAATGTAGTAAAGTAGAAATTGAATTTGAATGAATTCAAAGAATATAGAAAGTGGATTTTGTGAAATCTATGATGAGAATTTGAAATAAGAAGAAAGTAGAGAAAGTAGTTGATAAAATTTGTTTTCTAGTCCCTTTTATATAATGTATGAAGAGATGTGTCTATTCGCAAAGAGATGCAGTTAAAAATCACAACTATTCAAAATTCAAAAGGCATCTTTCCAACGGTTTATATGTCAACATTCTTATGTAGCTTATGTCGACATATCCATGTTAATTTGAAAAACAATAATTTTTTTAAGTGTTTATAAAATTCTAATAATTAGTAAAACTTTTAAACATGATTTTTAAATATTTTTAATGTACAAATCTTTTTATAAAATATTTGATATAATATATATGAAGTAAATAATTTATTAGGAGAGTATTCAAAGAATAGATGGTTGCTATCCATGGACTTCGACAAATTATTTTAATGTTTATTTCCTATAATCTATAGTCTTGAACTCTTCGTTTCTTCATCTTTAAACTCATGAGTCTTCAAATACCTTGATCATCTTTGAATCTTGATCTTCGGTTTTTTTACTAATCAGTCCTCAAACTCGATTATCGTTTACTTATTGAACCTATGTAATATTCTTAAAAATATTCTATACGACTTAGAAAATCATTAGTATCTATATTTATATGGTTTTTATCATAAAAAATTATATGGTTGTTATCATCAAAATCAATATCTGTGGTATTAACAATCTCTCTCTTTTTGATGATGACAACCATGTAAATATTCATGTATATAAAATATAATGTAACTCCTTCTAAGTTGTTGTAACACCCCTAATTTTTAATAACATTATTCAGGAGATTTAATTAGATAAATTAAATAGAATAATGTAAATTTTAAGCAATAAGCGGATTGAGATTTGAATAAACACTTAGTGGCTGTGCTTAATACATTAAATAGGCTTAAGAGTGGTATGTAAGCTAATTAAATTAAACAAGGGCATAATGGTAAATAGTTGCACCTTATTACCATAACCCATATATATTTTCGTTCCTTATTCCATTCACGTTCATTTATCATTTCCATAAAAATGTAAAATGAAAACATAAGTAGGAGCCGGCCATTGCTAGGAAGAAAAGAAAAGAAAAATTAAATCAAAGGCTAAAGAATTAAAGCAAGGGAAAAAAATCTCAATCTCAATCCAATCTCTTTATCCTAATCAAGTTGAATAATAATTCATACCATCTCTATTTTGTTTTATGATCATATGTTTTCAGATTTAAGGTTAAATTTGTTTTTATGATGAATTGGATGATGATATGCTTGAAATATAATTTGTTTTATTTAAAAAAGATTGTTTAAATAGGGATTTAAGCGGTTTTAGGGAAAAACCGATTGAAATTGATGTTTGAATGCCATGGAACAAATTTATGTGATGTAAAATAGGATTTCGGAGTTGGGTGTTAAATTTGATAATTTTCCAAGCTATGGAAAGATTATTATGAATTTTCAAAGAAAAATATGATTAATTGTGTTTGAAAATTTATTTCAGAAATTCTATTGAGAATTTGGGTCTAAAAATGTTAGATAACATGATGAAAGTGAATTTCCGCAATTTTTGGGGATTTTTCCAAAGTGATTTGCTATGGAAATTAAATTATTTTAGAAGAATGACTTATTTGCAATATTGATTTTGCTTAATGGAAGGGCTTATTTGTTGAATCAATCTTGATTGAGATCTGGAATTAAGCGGTAGTTATTTTGGTAAAGAATTTGAAAAGTTGAGGCAACCAATCATATGTTTACACGTGGGCAGGTTAGTTAGATAGAATTTGCTTTAATAGGCATTAATCAGCTTTTACTCAGAAAAGCAGGTTTCGCCTCTATTAGAAGTGCCTTTCAACTCCAATGTTTCCGCCTCAACTCAATCGAAACCCACCTAGGCGGAACCAATACACATGGTATCAATGATATTGGTACGAAGTGGATTGGAGAAAGGCGGAAGGCATGGTGTCGAAAGCACTACTTCCGATGGGGTCGATACCTTTGTTTGTTTTACAAAGTTAAGCGCCTGCCTTTGTTTTATTAAAGCTTTCGAAGGATTTGAAACATTTTCTTTAAAAAGAGGTTTTCTAATAGCTATCGAAGGGGTTGCCACTTTATGTTTTAAAAGTAAGAGCTTTCAAATGAGTGTAATAGAAAAATTTTATGTGATGTAAAACATGATTTTGGAGTTAGTTTTAAATTTGATAATTTTCCTAGCTAAGGAATGATTATTATGAATTTTCAGAGGAATATATGGTTAATTGTGTTTATAAATTTATTTCAGAAATTCCATTGAGAATTTGGGTCTGAAATTTTGATATGTTAGATAACATGATGAAAGTGAATTTCCGCAATTTTTGGGGATTTTTCCAAAGTGATTTGCTATGGAAATTAAATTATTTTAGAAGAATGACTTATTTGCAATATTGATTTTGCTTAATGGAAGGCCTTATTTGTTGAATCAATCTTGATTGAGATCTGGAATTAAGCGGCAGTTATTTTGGTAAAGAATTTGAAAAGTTGAGGCAACCAATCACATGTTTACACGTGGGCAGGTTAGTTAGATAGAATTTGCTTTAATAGGCATTAATCAGCTTTTACTCAGAAAAGCAGGTTCTGCCTCCATTAGAAGTGCCTTCGACTCCAATGCTTTCGCCTCAACTTAGTCGAAACCCACCTAGGCCGAAACCAATACACATGGTATCAATGATATTGGTACGAAGTGGATTGGAGAAAGGCAGAAGGCATGGTGTCGAAAGCAGTGCTTCCGATGGGGTCGATGCCTTTGTTTGTTTTAAAAAGTTAAGCGTCTGCCTTTGTTTTATTAAAGCTTTCGAAGGAGTCGAAACATGGTCTTTCGAAAGGGGTTTTCTAATATCTTTCGAAGGGGTTGCCACTTTATGTTTCAAAAGTAAGAGCTTTCGAATGAGTTCCTTTATTTGCAAAGTAATGCTTTCGAAAGTAGGGGTTTCGACCTAGTTGAAGCCCGACTGCCTTTCTTTTGCCTTTCGAGGGTATTGAAGTCATTAATTCTTTCGAAGGGTGCCTTTGTTTTAAACTTGTCCTAAGCCACTTCCTAAATTCTTTCGAAGGGGATCAAGGGTTTCGAAGGCAATAGCTTCGGAAGGGGATTTCGATGCTATCCTTTAGTGTTTTGCTTAAATGATTTGAAGCTTTCGAAAGGTTGGTGCGGACGTCATCAAGTTTTCCCCAATACTTTTATATGATAAAGAATGGTTTTGAAAGAGATACTTTCATTTATATTCACCTTGACCTAAATTATATTTTCAAATATAAACCCAATGGTTTCTGAAGGGATACTTCCAAAGATTTCAAAATGGGTACTTTCAATGGTTTCGGAAGGGATGCTTCCAAAGATTTCGAAATGGGTACTTTCTATGGTTTCGAAGCTATGCTTCTAAGTGTTAAAAAGTAATACTTTATTACATTCGAAAGGTTTTGAAAGAGAGGTTTTAAAATGTTTCTAAAGGCAGGGGCCTAATGTTTTGAAAAGGAATTTATATGCGAAAGCAAGGTTTTAAAGGTTTCGAAAGCCTTAGTTTTTCAAGATAAATAACCCAATATCATTTCAAAGGAAAAACAATGGCATAAACAAAGTATTTTGAAATGGAGTTTTGAAAGAAGTTTTCCTTGATTAATAGGTTAAAGGGATTAACCGAGTCATTATGTTTGCTTCTTCATATATGTATATATTCACATTGTAATGGACCCATAACTGTAATTTGAGGAAGGGCGGAATAACCAGCTAGGTTGACCCAGTAGTGAATATAAATTAAGTTAACTCCTAAATGAGTAGAATTGCATCCAAGAGGTCAGGAAGACCAGAATATAGGATGCTAAAGTATTAAAGGAAGATATTGGCAGGGGCCAATAGGTTCACAGTAAGCCCATGAAAACTGTGTATAGGAAAAGATATTGGCAAGGACCAATAGGTTCATAGTAAGCCCATGAAAACTATGTATAAAGGAAGATGACAGGAAGACAGGTTCATAGTTAGCCCATGAAAACTATATCGGATTAAGATATTGACAGAAGTCAATAGGTTCCTAGTCAACCCATAAAAACTAGGATAAGAGAAAAGATATTGGAGTTACCAATAGGTTCAGGGAGAACCCATGAAGTAGTAAAGATATTGGCAGGGACCAATAGGTTCTTAGTGATCCCATGAAAACTATGTAAGTGGACAGGGAGTCCTTAAATGTTTAACCGGTTATTAGTCAACCCATGAAAACTATTAGGTTAATAGTAACCCTAGAAACTATAATCGGGACAGATAGTCAAAATGAATAGGGATGGGTAATCCAGAATTGATTCACTTGTTTTGCATATCATTATATTGTTTTGAATTGCTTTAACCATTGTGGATGTAGGAGCATATTATATGGTTTTATAAAGGTTTCAAGATACCGATGAGGGGAAAACCCATTCCGCTAAGCGACGTGGTCTCACTAGATATCTAAATGGTTTGAGATGGTAGATTATTATTCATACCAGTCTTTATGTCCGACTCGAAGTTTATGTTTTCCCCTTAAACTCTCGGGTACTCAATTGGTTGTGAGTAGTTTGAGAGTTGAGGTTTTCAGGTACCTCACTAGACGAATAAGCTTCCGGAGGCGTGCAGGAGGCATGATAGCTACTTAGAGTTCTCTTTTATTTTGGTTCCGCTGTGTTGTTTTGTAAAGGCAAATTTGTTAAATTGCCTATATATATATACACTCTGATCATCCAAGGGGCCATCTTCATATGTCACTCTTGGCGTATGTTGTAATAAGTATATTTTCTCTGAACGTGGTTCTCGTAATGGGATTACGTAATGAATTTGAAATGTTTTGAATTGGAATGTGGAATTTGTTTGATGTTTTAATTTTTTTCCATATTCTTGTGTTTCTATCATATCAATGTATCAAACATTACTGTATTTAGTCGCCGAGGATTAATAACTATGGATGACTACAACATCCGTGGCCGTTAGTTTTGGGCCTCCAAGTAGGGGATGTTACAAGTTGGTATCAGAGCATAGGTTTATGAAACTTAAAAGAAATTTAAACCTAAAAGATTTTCAAACATAATCCAATGAATCAGAAAATAAGATCGGGGTTTGGGTTAATGCTATAATTACGTACTTGTATTTGATATATGTATATAAGTACGTATTCCCCTCTCTCTTAGTCCGTTCTTCTGTAACTTACTAAGGCTTGGCCAACCAACGGAAGAGTAAATATCGGTAGGGGAACCACCACAACCAACGGAAATGCTCGACCAACCAGGAGGAACTCGGGTCGACGGGTTAATGCTAACCAAAATGCCGATGCCAATGTGTGTGCTGAAAATCCACCAGTAGATATGGGGGAGATGTATCAGTTCTTCATCAATATGATGCAAGCAGGATTTGCTACTGGAGTTGCTGGTAATGTTGGAGGAGCTAATCATGTGGCTCTAGTTGGGAATAATTATGCCAAGCTGAGCAGAGACTACACAAGTCTTGGTGGAAAGCCGTTTATGGGAATGGAGGATGCTATTGAAGATGAGAATTGGCTGTTGCATTATGAGCGTATCTTTACTGATTTGGGTTTAGATAATGAGCAGAAGAGAAGACTGGCCTCTAGGAAGTTGCAGGAGTCAGCACTTCATTGGTGGAATAGTGTTACTGCTGGGGTTACAGAAGAGGAGCTGATATGGGCAGATTTTAGAGTGAGATTTGAACAGAGGTTTTTATCGAAGTTGCTAAGTCAGCATTGTTGAGGATGTTTATGGATTTAGTGCAGGGAGAAATGTTAATAATCGAGTATGCCACTAAGTTTGATGAGCTGTCTCGATATGGATATGCTACTATAGACACTGACATAAGAAGTAATGAGAGGTTCATTCAAGGATTGAGGCCTGAGCATGCTAGGGCGACCCTGACCCATATCCATGATCCTTATAATGTAGTGGTGGAGATGGCAATTCACCATGAAGAAATGCTTGCTGTTTGTGCTAGAGAGAAGCTAGTTGAAACCTAGGGTTCTCAGGGAAAGAAGAGGAAGTTCTTTAAGAAGAAGGGAGCCTAGAAGGGAGATGCTACCAAGAAGGCAAAGGCTGATTTAGTTTGCTACAAGTGTGAGAAGAAAGGTCATTATGCAAATGAGTGCCGGTCAGGCAAGGGGAAGAAGGCTGCAGATAAGAAGAATGTAATGTGCTTCAACTGTGACTAAGTTGGGCATTATAAGAATCAGTATCCAGAACCGGTCAGCCAGACAAGGGAAAGGTTTTTGCTATTGGACCATCATCTACCAAGCCAACTGCAACGGAAAAAGGAAAGACTATGATGGAAGGTACGTTTTTGATTCAGAGTACACCAGTTAGGATACTATTTGATACCGGTGCATCACATTCATTTATATCCTAGTGTTTGGTTGATAGGTTATGCTTAGAACCCACATACCTTGTTACTTCCTTAAGGGTTGCGAATCCAATTGGAGGGTATGCAACTATGGGAATGAGATGTGACCAGTTAGAACTTGATTTGTTAGTCATAACTTTACATGCAGTCTGTATGTTTTCGATTTCGTAGACTTAAGAATCATTTTGGGTATGGATTGGTTGAGCAAGTATGAGGCTTGGATATTATGCTAGGATGGGGAGATATCATTAAGACACCCAGATAGCCATAACCAAATCATATTTTCAGTGGAGAATTCTGACTGGAATAGTTGTGCTTTGTTAAGTGCAATGGAAGTGGGAGAAGAGTTAAGTCAGGTTCGAGTAGCAAGAAAGTTTGCAGATGTCTTTGAGCCAGTCATAGGACTACCACTGAAAAAAGCTATTAAGTTATGGATAGATCTTGTTCCAGGAACCAAACTTGTGAGTAGACCACCTAGCAGAATGACACCTACTGAGATGAAGGAATTGAAGGTGCTGCTAGTGGATCTAGAAGGAAGGGATTTTATTAGACCAAGCAGTTCGCCTTGGGGAGCGGCCTCGATATTCGAGAAAAAACCAAATGGGTCATTGAGGATGTGTATCGACTATCGTAAGTTGAACGAGAGGACGATCAAGAATTAGTATCTTTGTCGAGAATAGATGATCTGTTTGATCAGTTGTGTAGAGGCAGACTGTTTTCCCAGTTGGATTTGGTGACAGGTTTCCATCAGTTAAGAGTGGAAGAGGACAGTATTCCTTTGATAGCATTTCAGATTAGGTATAGTTCATATGAATGGTTAGTGATGCCATACGAATTGACTGATGTGCCTGCTTTCTTTGTGGATTTGATGAACTGAGTCTTCCGAGAGTATTTGGGTAGGTTCTTGTTGGTGTTTATAGATGACATTTTGGTACACTCTAAGGATGAAAGAGAGCATGAAGATCATCTTAGAGTTGTGCTTGAGACGCTGAGGCAGCATCAGCTAAAGGTGAAGTTTTCCAAGTGTCATTTTTGGACGAAAGAGGTTAAGTTTCTTGGTTATGTGGTTTCAAAGAAAGGGTTGTCAGTCAATCCAGATAAGATCGAAGTTGTTAATAATTGGAAGAAGCTAGAGACGGTGACTGAGATTAGAAGGTTTCTTGGACTGACTGGCTATTACTGGAGATTCATCAAGGATTTCTCGCGGATAGTAGCGCCTTTGACTAAGCTAACTAGAAAGGAGGTGAAGTTTGTTTTGTCCGACAAATGTGAGGAAGCATTCCTTAAGTTAAAGCATTTGTTAACCAATGCACTTGTGCTAGTAGTTTCACATGGAAACCAAGGGTTGGCAGTGTATACTAATGCATGTGGAACTGGTTTTGGAGTTATGTCGATGTAGAAGGGTAAAGTGATTGCCTACGCTTCACGACAGCTTAGACCGCCTTAAGTGAGATATCATACTCATGATTTGGAGTTGGCGGCAATGATCTTCATATTGAAGATTTGGAGGCATTATCTCTTAGGGGAGAGATTTGAGTTATACACATATCATAAGTCTTTAAGATACTTATTCTCTCAGAAGGAGCTGAACATGAGATAGTAGAGATGGCTAGAGTTTTTGGCTGCTTATGATTTTGGTATAGAGTATACTCCAGGGAAAAGTAATAAAGTAGCAGATGCTCTTAGCAGAAGACATCAGAATGTGGTGTAAGCTATGTTGGCAGAATGGAAGGATTTAGAAGCTTTGACTACTTGTAGTGTGTAGTTAAGATCGACTGCTAATTCTAGTCAAAGTACCGCTATATTGTCCTGTTTAGAAGTTCGACCAGTGCTGATCGAGAGAATTGCTTCCAAGCAGAAGGAGGATATAGTTTTAGCCGAGAGGATTAGAAGGCTTGAGGTTGGATCAGAGATCAATGATCTAAATGATTTTAGTCTTGACTAGAGAGGATGGTATAGGAAGAAGGGACGATTATGTGTTCCGAATGTTTAGAACTTGAGGAAAGAAGTTCTTGGAGAATGTCATCGATCCAAGTTTATGATTCATCATAGAGGGTCCAAGATGTATCAAGATATGATGAGGAGCTTCTATTGGGAAGGTATGAAGAGGGATGTTAGCTTGTGGGTTAGGCAGTGTGCAAACTGTCAACAAGTGAAAGCCGAACATCAAAAGCCGAGTGGGTTGCTTCAACCTTTAGAGATTCCAGTTTGGAAATGGGATTCGATATCCATGGATTTTATAGACAGGCTGCCAAGGTCAAATAGAGGAAATGAAAGTATATGGGTCATAATGGATAGATTGACCAAGAGTGCCCATTTCATTCAGTTAAGTCAACCAGGATGATACATGTTTTAGCTAAGTTGTTCATGAAGAACATAGTTAGACTTCATGGAGTTCCTAGTAACATAGTCAGTGACAGAGATGCTTTGTTTACTAGGGAATTCTGAAAGAATCTACAGGATGTGTTAGGCACTAAACTCAAGATGAGTACTGCATATCACCCTCAGACGGAGGGGTAGACAGAGAGAGTCAATAAGGTACTCGAGGATTTACTAAGAGCTTGTGTATTGGACTTTGGTGGATCTTGGGAGGATCTCCTACATTTGGTTGAGTTTTCCTATAATAATAGTTATTAGACTAGTATAGGAATGGCGCCTGTTGAAGCTTTGTATGGAAGGCCATGCAAATCACCAGCTTGTAGGTTGGAGACTAGAGACAGATTGGTCTTAGGTGCAAATTTGGTTAGGGAGGCGTCATAAAAGATTGAGATGAACCAAGAAATGATAAAGGAAGCTCAACCCAGACAGAAGAGTTACGCAGATAAGAGGCGTAAAGACCTAGAGTTTTCAGTTGGAGATAAGGTTTTCATTAAAGTATCATCGATGAAGGTTGTGGTATGGTTTGGAAAGTCGGGGAAACTGGCAC
This sequence comes from Allium fistulosum, assembly GCA_030737815.1. Classification (NCBI taxonomy): domain Eukaryota; kingdom Viridiplantae; phylum Streptophyta; class Magnoliopsida; order Asparagales; family Amaryllidaceae; genus Allium; species Allium fistulosum. The sequence continues at coordinate 521,225,428 of CM060906.1, forward strand.
CGAGGTATTTTGGTCCATTCCAGATTATAGAGAGGATTGGAAAGCTCGCATACAGAGTAGAGTTGCCGATCAGTATGGCAGGTGTCCATAATGTATTTCATGTGTCTCATCTTCGCAAGTATGTGCATGATCCAGAGACTACTATTCCTCCAACAGGGTTGAAAGATTTGGTAGTAGAACCTAATTTGACTTTTGTTAGACAACTATTCTGAGTTGTAGCGAGAGATGAGAAAAGATTGAGGAATAAGACAGTCAAGTTGGTGAAAGTTTAGTGGAGCAACAACGAGAAGGACGGTACTTGGGGGATAGAAGATAGGATTAAAGATACTTATCCTGATCTGCTTTGAGGGTATGTCTATATTAGATTTACATAGATAATTGCTAGTCAGGTAGACTAACATGGTTGTTAGGAGTCATTACAGATGATTGTTATATTTATTATTTAGTCCTTACTGAATTACAAGGATGAAATTCTATAAGGAGGGGAGCCTGTAACACCCCTAATTTTCAATAACATTATTCAGGAGATTTAATTAGATAAATTAAGTAGAATAATATAAATGTTAAGTGATAAGGGGATTGAGATTTGAATAAACACATAGTGGTCGTGCTTAATACATTAAATAGGCTTAAGAGTGGTATGTAAGCTAATTAAATTACACAAGGGCATAATGGTAAATAGCGCATCATATTACCATAACCCTTATATATTTTCGTTCCTTATGCCATTCACGTTCATTTCTCATTTCCACTCATTTCCACAAAAACGTAAAACACAAACATAAGGAGGAGACAACCATTGCTAGGAAGAAAAAAGAAATTAAACCAAAGGCTAAAGAATTAAAGCAAGGGGAATAAATCACAATCTCAATCCAATCTCCTTATCCTAATCAAGGTGAATAATAATTCATACCATCTCTATTTTTTTTTATGATCATATGTATTCGGATTTAAGATTAAATTCGTTTTTATGATGAATTGGATGATGATATGCTTGAAATATAATTTGTTTGATTTAAACAAGATTGTTTAAATGGGAATTTATGCGGTTTTAGGGAAAAACCGGTTGAAATTGATGTTTGAATGTAATAGAAAAATTTTATGTGATGTAAAACATGATTTTGGAGTTAGTTTTAAATTTGATAATTTTCCTAGCTAAGGAATGATTATTATGAATTTTCAGAGGAATATATGGTTAATTGTGTTTATAAATTTATTTCAGAAATTCCATTGAGAATTTGGGTCTGAAATTTTGATATGTTAGATAACATGATGAAAGTGAATTTCCGCAATTTTTGGGGATTTTTCCAAAGTGATTTGCTATGGAAATTAAATTATTTTAGAAGAATGACTTATTTGCAATATTGATTTTGCTTAATGGAAGGGCTTATTTGTTGAATCAATCTTGATTGAGATCTGGAATTAAGCGGCAGTTATTTTGGTAAAGAATTTGAAAAGTTGAGGCAACCAATCACATGTTTACACGTGGGCAGGTTAGTTAGATAGAATTTGCTTTAATAGGCATTAATCAGCTTTTACTCAGAAAAGCAGGTTCTGCCTCCATTAGAAGTGCCTTCGACTCCAATGCTTTCGCCTCAACTTAGTCGAAACCCACCTAGGCCGAAACCAATACACATGGTATCAATGATATTGGTACGAAGTGGATTGGAGAAAGGCAGAAGGCATGGTGTCGAAAGCAGTGCTTCCGATGGGGTCGATGCCTTTGTTTGTTTTAAAAAGTTAAGCGTCTGCCTTTGTTTTATTAAAGCTTTCGAAGGAGTCGAAACATGGTCTTTCGAAAGGGGTTTTCTAATATCTTTCGAAGGGGTTGCCACTTTATGTTTCAAAAGTAAGAGCTTTCGAATGAGTTCCTTTATTTGCAAAGTAATGCTTTCGAAAGTAGGGGTTTCGACCTAGTTGAAGCCCGACTGCCTTTCTTTTGCCTTTCGAGGGTATTGAAGTCATTAATTCTTTCGAAGGGTGCCTTTGTTTTAAACTTGTCCTAAGCCACTTCCTAAATTCTTTCGAAGGGGATCAAGGGTTTCGAAGGTAATAGCTTCGGAAGGGAATTTCGATGCTATCCTTTAGTGTTTTGCTTAAATGATTTGAAGCTTTCGAAAGGATGGTGCCGACGCCATCAAGTTTTCCCTAATACTTTCATATGACAAAGAATGGTTTCGAAAGAGATACTTTCATTTATATTCACTTTGACCCAAATGATATTTTCAAATATAAACCCAATGGTTTCAGAAGGGATACTTCCAAAGATTTCGAAAGGGGTACTTTCAATGGTTCTAAGATTTAAAACGTAATACTTTATTACATTTGAAAGGTTTCGAAATAGAGGTTTTAAAGTGTTTCGAAAGGCAGGGGTCTAATGTTTTGAAAAGGAATTTATATTCTTTCGAAGGAGGTTATCCAGTGAGGTCGAAAGCAAGGTTTTAAAGGTTTCGAAAGCCTTAGTTTTTCAAGACAAATAACCCAATCTCATTTCAAAGGAAACATCATGGCATAAACAAAGTATATTGAAATGGAGTTTTTGAAGAAGTTTTTCTTGATTAATAGGTTAAAGGAATTAACCAAGTTATTATGTTTGCTTCTTCATATATGTATATATTCACATTGTAATGGACCTATAACTGTAATTTGGGGAAGGGTAGAATAACCAGTTAGGTTGACCTAGTAGTGAATATAAATTAACTCCTTAATGAGTAGAATTGCATCCAGGAGGTCAGAAAGACCAGAATACAGGATGCTAAAGTATTAAAAAAAGATATTAGAAGGGGCCAATAGGTTTACAGTAAGCCCATGAAAACTGTGTATAATAAAATATATTGGCAGGGACCAATTGGTTCATAGCCAGCCAATGAAAACTATGTATAAAGGTAGATGTCAGGAAGACAGGTTCATAGTTAGCCCATGAAAACTTTGATTTGATATTGGCAGGAGCTAATAGGTTTGTAGTTAGCCCATGAAAACTATATCTGGATTAAGATATTGACAGAAGTCAATAGGTTCCTAGTCAACCCATGAAAAGTAGGATAAGAGAAAAGATATTGGAGTTACCAATTGGTTCTGGGAGAACCCATGAAACAGTAAAGATATTGGCAGGGGACAATAGGTTCTTAGCGATCCTAAGAAAACTATGTAACTGGATATGGAGTCCTTAAACGTTTAACCGGTTATTAGTCAGCTCATGAAAACTATTAGGTGAATAGTAACCCTAGAAACTATAACTGAGACAGATAGTCAAAAAGAATGGGGATGGGTAATCCATAATCGATTCACTTATTTTGCATGTCATCATATTGTTTTGAATTGTTTTAACCATTATGGATGCAGGAGCATAGTATATGGTTTTATAAAGGATTCAAGATACCAATGAGGGGAAAACCTATTCCGCTAAGCGGCGTGGTCTCACTACATATCTAAATGATTTGGATGGTAGATTATTATTCATACTAGGCATTTGTCTAACTCGAAATTTATGTTTTCCCCTTAAACTCTCGGGTACTCAATTGATTTTGTGTAGTTTAAGAGTTGAGGTTTTCAAGTACCGCATTAGACAAATAAGCTTCCGAAGGCGTGCAGGAGGCATGATAGCTACTTAGAGTTCTCTTTTATTTTGATTCCGCTGTGTTGTTTTCTAAAGGCAAAGTTTCTAAATTGCCTATATATATATTTACTCTGATCATCCAAGGGGGCATCTTCATATGTCGCTCTTGGCGTATGTTGTGACAAGTATATTTTCTCTGAACGTGGTTCTCGCAATGGGATTATGTAATAAATTTGAAATGTTTTGAATTGGAATGTGGAACTTGTTTGATGTTTTAGAATTCTTCCATATTCTTGTGTTTTTGTCATATCAATGTATCTAACATTACTGTATTTGGTCACCGAGGATTAATAACTATGGATAAATGTAGCATCCGTAGGCATTAATTTTGGGCCTCCAAATAGAGGATGTTACAATTTGTAACTTCCCCTTAGTATATGCATATTATATACTTGTGTGTGTGTACATGTATATATGTGAGTGTTTGTGTATTCAATCATATACTAAAGACATATATCATAAACTTCACATAGAACAAACAAATCAAACGATATTATTTTTTTAAACTAAGGCAAATGTATATATATAACTATTACAAACTAAATCAACCAAATTAAGACAACCCTATAAGTTCACACAAACCAAACTAATATATATATACATACATGCGTAGAAATTACAAACTAGGTTTTCTTAGGAACCTTGACCCATCCTTTGGATCCAAAGATTAGATTAGTGTTGATAACTTCCCAATCTTCATATTTCACTTTTTATTTAGAGTTCGAGCATTCCTGGGTGTTGCTTTGAATATATTTTGCAGAACTATTAATTAAGTGATGAAGAGAATTGAATTGATTTTTTTGTTCTTTGACCATTTGCATTTGAATCAACTCCAAACGTCATTGATTGCGAAGAATGAAGTAAAGAGAATTTTTGTATAATTGAAGAGTGTGCTCTAGATCATCACTAAGTGTTGGATTGGAGGAATTGAAGTTTGAATCCATTTTTGAAAAGGTATGAGTGAAGAGGAATAGAATAAGAAGATGAATTAATTTCTAGGTTTTTCTGGAAGGAATATGCTTTTATAGAAGTGAAAAGTCAGGTTAGTAACCAATCCCTCCAAAAATTTACTAACTTTTGAAATTCAAAAATTATGAAATTTCCGAGTGTATGTCGACATATAGGGGTAGACTATGTCGACATATATGCAGAAGGTTGTATTTTTTATTTATTTTTGATTACAATTTATATTACCATAGTTTATCATTCCAGAGAATAAAGGAACATGTTTAACAATGGAAATAAAATTTCTAAGAAAATTTCAGTGATAAATTAGAAAGATAAATATGCACGATAAAAATACAAGAAAATGACTAAAATAAAAGCTAAAAATACATAAAACTAGAGAGTACAAAGATAGCAAAGAGATCTAAAATATGATGATGATTATGATGATGGTGATGAAGTGTTTCAACCAAGTTTTCTAATAATCTTCCCAAAGCATTTAGCCATTTTGTTTGAGAGGCTAGTGAACTTCTTATTAAAGGAACATTTAAGCTAATTTTGATCATTGAAAAGCTTCTCTTGGTCTTTAAGAATTTCTTTATTGGAATAGCGAGAAAATTTGTCAAAGTATTTTAGGGAAGTTTCCATTTCCTTCTCTTCTTCTTCTTGTTCTTCCTCCTCTTCTATTTTCATTCCATCACTTTCTTTTCTTCCCTTGCCAATTTCTCTTCCTTCTCGGGAAGAGATTCACAGGATTCAAATTCAAAAGGGATGTGCATAAGAGAGGTTGGTTTTGCCAAAAAATTTCGTGAGGCAAAATGTTTCCTCCTCTTAGATCGATGTCAAAATAATTGAAAATTCTAGTAAGATACACACCATTGTAAAGTGCGTTCTCATGCCTAAATATTTTCTTTTAAACATAGCCATCCAAAATTACTTGATCCCAATTTATATCATATTTTCCAAAAATAACAAGATGAGCTTTGAATACTTTTTCATTGGGATTTTTGTAATTACCCATCCTTGGTGTAATACTTTGTTGTAAAATAAGATTCATCAGTCTTGCTTTAGGCCAATGATTCTTGCCTTTAAAACCATACTCTTCATCATGAGAAAATAAATCAAGCATAACTTCTCTATTTCCATGATTAATTTCAAATGTGAAGAGCTTATTTCCAGTACTTTTATAACCAAGAATTGACCTAGAATTTTGTAATCTAAAACAACCGTTGTGCCTTTTATACTACTCCAAATTTGACCTTTTTCTCCTTGAAAAAAATTTCAATTTAAATTTCCATAATATTTTAACCAAATCGGTGTAGAAATCAAAATCATTTTGAGATAAACTGGTTAAACCAAAAAATACCATTTTCTAAAGCAAGGTCTCATAAACCATAAGAAAAAAATTCATTAAAATTTGCAAACCTTCTCGAAAATACTTTTCCAGAAGTAGCATACTCAATATAAGAATCAATGAATTCTTGATCATTATGAAGTTGAATTTTGATCTTTTTGCTAAGTCTAATGGCTTTTTATTAGGAAGCTTGGTTTGGGGAAGACATTTTTGATTTGTTTTAAAAGAAAGAGAGTGAAGAATAAGTTAGAATTTTGAAATAAGGAGTGCATAGAAGATAAGATAAGAGGGAGTGAACAAATAGAGATTGAAGAGTCATACAACAGGTGAAAAGGTGGAAATTCGAATTTTGAGATTAAAGCAAGAGAAGGAATTTCAAGGTTCGAATTTTGAAAAGATTTTCAAAATTCTGCTAGGTATGTCGACATACCCATGTGATGTATGTCGACAAATAGGCCGAAATTTCAAAGTTAAATAAATTGAGGAAGCATTATATATATACACTTAATATATACTTACATTTATATATACTTATTATTATTATTATATTCCTATATCTTTTTAAAATAGAATATAAAATGTAAAAGGTACCGATTTTTCCGTTTCCTTTGTCTCTTCTGATTAATCTTCCATCACCATAAAACACATGTTTTCATTTTATGTATCTGGTTCATTGTCAATGGATGTAGTATCAGAATAATCCAAAGTTGCATCGTAAGCTTTCTTTCTCTTTTTGAATGAATCAGTGTTTGGTGTTTTCTTTTACTGTGGGCATTCTCTTCTTAGATGGCTAGATGCACCACAATTGTAACACTTAAAAACATTTCTGTTTTCCATTTTTTTTTGTAGTTTTACTAAAGTTGTTCATATTTCTGTGCTTCAGGAATTTTCAAAATTTTTGAGTCATAAGAACAATCTCCTCATCATTATCGTCCTCATCTGAATCTTGATCCTCAGTTGTAGTACTGAAAGAAATTGATTTCTTTTTAGTAGCTTTATTTTCTCTTTATCCTATAATTGTGCTTTATAGGACATTTGATTACCAATTAACTCCTCAATTTTTGATATATTAATATTATTGGCATCCATTATTGCTAATGTCTTTTGATCCCATTTAGAAGAGAATAAGAATTTTCTAACTTGATCTTTTGAGAAATTTTACCTTATGATACTAAAGAATGAACCGTATCCTAGAATCTAGAATACATGTCAGAAATAGACTCACTTAGTTATATTTTAAAAAGTTGGAACTGGTTGGTTAGCATAGAAATCTTCGTTTGTTTTACTTTATTAGTACCCTCATGTGAACTTGCAATGTTCTCCAAATTTTATGTGCGGGCTTACAAATAGAAACAAGAGTAAATTCATTTTTATCCAAGAAAGAAAATAAAATATTCATGGCCTTAGAAATATTGAGTGCTAGTGTCTTTGGTCTAATGTCCATATTGAGTATTCAGCTTGGGATTTTGTGTACTCACCCTGTGTAATATTTTAAATATCTAAACTATTGGATTGTAAATATTTTTTCATCCTACAAGGCTAGTACGTGTAATTACTACCATTAAATAGTGGTGGTCTAGTAGTTAATTAACCTTCTACAAAAGTGTTAAAAAGTGTACAACCAGTGTTGCTAGCCATTTATACTTTTCAAGAATAAAATGCGTGTTTTGGAAAACCTACCACTCTGATACCAAATGTGGAAAACGGTGTAGTACTATTGTGAAGGGATCTTAAGGCTATTTTAACATTGGAGGGGGACAAATAGTGTTTTATAACTTATATGGAATTTTTCTAACTTATTTCAAGAGTTAAATTCAAATACAGATAATCAATCATATATATATATATATATATATTCACAGATAATCACAGATATATAAATGCAGTAAAAGTAAAGTAAAAGTAAGAGAGATGACACAAAGAGTTTTTATACTGGTCCGGATTAACCAATCCTACATCCTATCCAGTACAGTGTATGTACAGATTTCTTTTCCAATGCCTATTTTAAATAGGTAGCAAGCAAACCAGAATACAATCTCGATTTCAAGCCAATGAGTTACACTCTCCTTATTTACGAGTTTAGGGTAGACTCTCTTGATTTAATTAGGCAACAAGATCACCTACTTGATTTGACCGGGCTATAAGAACAACCACTTGATTTGAAAGGGAAATAAGCACACCCACTTGATTTGAATGGGCAACAAGCACACACAAACAAATAATAGTATATAGTTGTATATTCCAAACACAAACAGCTGTACTTTGGATATAGAATATCCTACAGCCCCTTTGATAGCACTTTTATTTTTAATTGATGAAAGAATACTTTTAAATCAGTAAGTAGATTATAGAGAATGAATGTAGTAAAGTAGAGATTGAATTTGAATGAATTCAAAGAATATAGAAAGTGGATTTGTGAAATATATGATGAGAATTTGAAATAAGAAGAAAGTACAAAAAGGTAGTTGATAAATTTATTTTCCAGCCCCTTTATGTAGTGTATGAAGGGATGTGTCTATTTGTGAAGAGATGCGGATAAAAATCACAACCATTCAAAATTCAAAAGGCATCTCGCCAACGGTCTATATGTCGACTGCTTAGGTAGCCAATGTTGACATATCCATGTTAATTTTGAAAAACAGTAATTTATTTAAATTATGTATAAAATTCTAATAATTTGTAAAACTTTTAAACATAGTTTTTAAATACTTTTGATATATAAAACTGTTTATAAAATGTTTGTAAAATTGTACTTTAATATATATATATATATAAAAACAAAGTAAATAATTTGATAAGAGAGTATACAAAGAACAAATAAATGTTATCAAAGGACTTTGATAAATTATTCTAATGTTTATTTCCTATTATCTATAGTCTTGAACTCTTTGTGTCATCATCTTTAAACTCATGAGTCTTCAAATATCTTGGTCATATTTGAATCTTGATCTTTAGTGTTTTTACCGATCGGTCTTCAAATTCAATTATCATGTTCTTGTATAAACCTATGTAATATTTTGAAAAATATTCTACACAACTTGGAAAATAATTAGTATCTATATTTATATGGTTGTTGTCATTATTACCAATATCTGTGGTATTAATAGGACTTTCCTTATGTAGGAAAAGAAGGTTTTCTCATGCTTTAGCAAGAGCTTTCGAAAATCAGTGGCATGTTTCTTAAGAGATCCATCAGGCCGACCAGTGCCCTGGTTCTTGCCAAGACCATCCCCAACTTTGAAGCATCAACAGCTACTCCTACCCTCTCATAGCCAGCCCACTCATCTAAGAGTCAAGGGAATCACTATCTCGAAGTAGGCCCATCAATACAAATAAGTTCTCATTTTTAAGAAATTTTCGTTACAAGTTCTTGCGTGTAGGTGACACACTAGCCCGTCTCACCATTATACAACTCATTTATACATAAGTGCGCAAGCCAATAATGCGCTATGGTTCAATTCAGGATCAGTGGTCACTTCATGACTAGCGGCATGTCATCCAGGAGAACCTTATAGCCCACATGGACTTCGTTTCATGCTGAGCCCATCCGCCACTTTATGTTTGACTACTTGCTACCCAAAAGAGCCCGCAAGCTAACATATGCTATAGCTCATGATGGTGCAGATCATCACTTTACATTTGGTCAATACATGGCCTATAGCAATAGCCATGCCTAATCCATCTTATTGTCACACTAATATTTAACGTAACCTAAAAAAGGCTTTCTACAAATAATACATGAACTATTGGCCATTCGGAGCGTTCTACCCTACAAGTCATGAAAAGATAAATAATCAAAGATAGCAACAAGTGCTTAGCCGAAGTTTGCGATAAAAGATATGTTTTATTTAATTCAAAGACTTCAGAGGCACACTGCTTGTCCTATTGGGATTACAAAAATATTTTGTCGCTAACTAGTTAAAAAGAAGAAAAGAACAGGATTAGGCATTTACCATAAGGAGCCAGCTTCAAATGCATAATCAAGCGCTCCTGGCACTACCCAATCAGTATTTTGCTATGCAAGTAGGGGTGCATTGACATCTTCGAAGCCTTTCGCATCAAATCTCACAAGAGACCTTGAAAGCCTACTAGTCAACGGCGCCAAGTGGCCAACGGGGACTTTAGATGTGACATTAGAGGTAGAGGCGAGAACCACTACTCTTTCCAGCAAGGCATTAGAGCATCCAAGTCGTCCTATATTTAGAACTGCTAAGGCAAGATAAAGAGAAAATCTACTAGCATTAGTTGAACCATTGACATGATGGTGATGGTTTATCAACATCAAAGGGTTGGCAGAGAGTGCGAGCTCCGACCAAGCAACCAAGCGGGATCTATCTCAAAAAACAAAGTTTCAAGCAGCGGTCTGAACTATAATCAACAAAAATACTTTGGCACCAAGGCTTCTTTCTTATAACATCAAAAAAGTTTAAAAGATATCAAAGAATGCTCAAAGTCGTTTAGAAAGAAAGAAGATGATGAAGTTAGCTGCTTTTATAAATAAAGAATCATGGAGGATTTATAAACTGTTAAGAAGTTTCATGGTGAAGGTTTCGTGGGTTCAAAATAAAGAGGAGGTATTTATAGACTTGCACCTTTGACCATGTGCGTTGGATTCAAAAAGCAAAAGGGATCATAACCGTTCAGATAAGATCAGCACTGTGTCACTTCATGCATGTGGGAGACATGAAATGTCTTTGCTACGTTGGGAAAAGCAAGCTATCACATTTAGTAGTACATTGCCACATGGAAAGAGCAGTAATGCGTAGCAAAGTCATTGATCGACAAGATCTTCATGATTTGACAAGACCATATATATGTATGAGTACAAGCTAAGTGGCAAAATGTTGTTCAATTTTCTCACAAGTAATTAGCAAGCCGAAGTCTAGCCCAGTCAAGGTTGGCCCACCTATTCTACCACCGGTCCGCATGAGCCTGCCTAAGCTCAAGGTCTCAGACCAGTCCATCCACTTAACAAGTAATCAAAAGGGAGCCTGACCGTCTTATCCCTTAGCAGCCTTTACTACCTTCTCAGATTTAAACAAAACAAAGTATGGCCTTGCCTGCTCTATTCCGTCTTGGCTCAAAGATGATCTACTCCCTCGTAGCTCTCCACTCTTGGTCGGATCCCAAGTCAGCCCGTCTATCTTAACATCACTTCAACCACTGACCAACACTACTCTGGACTGTCTCAGGCAACCAACATACTCAACAAGGCTAGCCCAAGCATGACCCGTCCTTGGCGCAACTTCAGTACAATCATCCACGATCAGTCCTAAGAAGCACCGTCTATCAACTTACATCCGGTTTAGCACCATCTCCCCAACATGATCCTTCATAATTCTTAGTTTCCTTCATATCTTCAACAGCTGGCCAGCCATCTCAGCAAGCCTTGCCATGTAAGCACACAAGGGTAAATGAAAAATTGTCCATCCATCTATTCAAAGCACTATAGACGAGTGGCTGAACTGATATGGAAAACCATTAGCATAAATGCGCATTAAATGTAGTCTGCACATAGTACAAAGGGGCAATGAGTATATTTTCTCAGCCACATATTCCTTCACATGTCTTTGGATCTAATTGAGGAGAGAAGAAATGATGCAACCCTCAAAGCAGCAGCCCACAAGCAAAAAGTGGCAACACGATACAACTCCAAAGTCAAGCGCCGTACCTTACAAGAAGGAGATTTTGTCCTCAAGCGAATCTTCCCTCGCCCCGGAGCACTAGAACCAATCTGGGATGGACCATATGTAATTCATAAAGATCTCCACAATGGAGCTTATATTTTGTCAACAGTGGACGGAGAGGTGTTCTAGAGGGCATGGAACATCCAACACCTCCGTCGATACTTTTCTTAACATGTACTGCCCATATGAAGTGAATTAACAAAGAGAATCAGTGGACGTAGGCATTTTCTTGCCGAACCACTTTAAAAAACCTTGTCTCTTTTTTAACTTGTTCCTTTGTATCTTGGCTGCTTGTTAACTTTATCCTTTTCTGTTGAACAAAATCCTGTGCATATAGCATTTCCATTCAAAGCACTCCACAGCGCCACTTCACCTGGACAAGACCTAACAGGTACTATGCGAATCTATGCCCTCGCCAATGAGACACTTTTGCTCCGACATCCCTCTACTGCGGTTTAACTCATTGCTCGCGACGGCCCTTAAAGCCAACTGTAATGAGCCGATTATAAGCCACCGAGAAGGCCGACTATAGCCAAGGCAGCTCATTACGGCGTTCGGCTCGCCGGCAACTGTGAACCGACTATAAGCCCCAACATAAGGTATGGCCAGCCAGGGGTAGTTCATGGTTGACGATCGGCACCCACGCTAGCCGGCCATAGTAAATCGAATAATATTCACGATTACGGGCCATAATGGCCCGGGTAGTTACTGTGCGTGATCTCGGCTCCGATGTGTCTTAAGTGCGGCTGTGGTAAAAAAGAATTAACTCCCCGCGGAGGCGTAAGATGGGTGACAAATGTCTCCAAGACCCACAACTAGAGAAAGTGACTACAAAGCCCGTTTGCCACGAACTTAAGCACATCGAAGGCCTTCCGTGATTGGAAGTTTTACTATTTCACATATTTCAATTTTATTTAAAAAAAACTTTTCTCCTATCCTCTGTAACAATCCCTGAAGTACAGGACACAGAATAGGAGACATTCGCTGATGGAAGTGGATACTCACAGCAAGACACTAGACCGCATTCCATACTCAGTCACGCAAGACATTCAAAGCTGCCATCTACAAGTAAAATATCAAGGGCAGTATTTTCTTCTTTCATGTATAAACACGTGGCTATAACTTATTCACACATCACATTAACATTGCAAGACATGAAATTATGTTTTAAGCAAGAACTTGACGTCAAACACAATTGAATTACAAGCATACGCATAGCTATATTTCTCATACAACATGTCAAAATAGCAAAAACATTCAAAAACGACAGAATCAGCTTAAGTTAAAAAATTACACGTCAAGAATAATGTTGTTTATTACAAATAGCATAATTACAGCCTAAGAGTTACGTTACTGTTCTGAGACTAACATACACAACAATGTCAAGTTCACAAAAGGATATCCAGGTCAAATGAAGGAGTCGGCTGCATCGGAGCTTTACCCTTGTCATGTTGCCCACCTGTCCGGTTGAAGAAAGAATTCATTAATGATAAGCAACCAAGTTAACGGAAGGACTAGAAGGGAAGACTTACCAGCGCCTGCTTCCTGACCATCCTGATCATCATCCTCTACTTGCACACCTGCCTCCTCAGCGGGAAGCAGCCGCATACCCTCCTTCACCGCCACCTTCTCCTCCTTGGTAAACTGGGCAGTGACCACATCCATTCTGAAGACCATGCCACCCTCTTTATCTGCATCAGTCCTAGCCTCCTCCAGAGCCCTGAGATAAATCCTGACTGAGCTGGGGGCACGGCGGAAGGATCTTCTCTGTCCTGGGATTTCTTCTTTTCTGATCGGGTTTCAACTTTATGGGACATTATCTGCAACACAAAAGAGTACATCGTTAAAACAAAGGATGTAGACAAGCAAGTGCGTACAATCTAGAATTTCATTTGTACTTCGAAACATAAAAGGTTCAAGGTTCGTTCGGCATTCAAACTCCGGGTCTCGTTCAGTATTCCCAGTCATAAAAATTCATCCGGCAGTTCAAGGCACGAAGGTTCATTCGGCATTCATACCCCATAGGTTCATTTGGTGGTTCAAAACATAAGGGACATTCGGCAATCACCTGATTCGGTAGTCAAGCATGGTTCGGCTATTTCAGTTGGCAGTGAATAACGAAAGCATAAGGTCCATACTTATAGGCGAATATCAACGACCGGACCAATTGGTTCGGCATTCTTGACCGAATGAGTTTGTCCAAGCTAAAACAAAGCACGACATATGCTGGCATATGCCCCACTTTGGGGGGCAAATGTTGGGTGCGTTTCCACCACCACCGAACCAAAGGGAAGAAGGCACCACTGAGCCACTCACCACCGAACCAATTCACCCCTAAGAACTGCCGAACCAACTCACAACCAACCACCACCGGACCAACATACTCCTGGGCCAGAGCCACCACCGAACCAATCCACTTCCTAAGAACTGCCGAACCAACATACTCCCGGACCAGAGCCACTGCCGAACCAACTCACAACCGGACCAAAACCAACTCACAACCGGACCAACTCCACTCACAACCGGACCAACTCCACTCACAACCGGACCAAAGCCACTCCAACCATCTCTGAACCAAGGCACTGCCGAACCAACCTGGCCAGGCCAGATTACATCAGCCCAAGCCCACAGCAGCTATATACATCCAATACCTCTACCCCCAGCCTCACTCTATAAATAGAGAGGCAAGGGTACAACAATGGCAGACAAGTTTGAGAGCTCAAGCACGGATAGAACTTTCAAACAACTTTCTTTTACTGGTATCAAAGCTTTGTACTTGTAATCCGAACAAGAAAGGAGAAATAATATATAAAGTGGACGTAGGCACATTCTGGCTGAACCACTATAAATCCACGTGTCTTTTACACTTTAGTCCTTGCTTTTTACATATTTGCATAAATCTCCCAAATCACTAAAAACAACATAAAATCAACTAAATCATACGACTTGGAGGTGTTTGCCCTTTTTTTTGCAAACAGTTTTTAATTAGGTAATTAATTATTTGATTAAGTGAACTAATTAGTTAATTAATTAGAAATCGTATTCAATCCATATCTTTTGCATACAAGGTTCATTTTGCGCTCTTGATAGAGAGCTCTACGCCTTGGCATGGATTAGACAGCTTTTGTTGAGGTGAGTGATATTGTCTCTCATTATATGATGATTGTTAGTATAGTATTAGAATAACGTTTTGAAATGGTTTCTAACTTTAAAATGTGATTTTAATATACTTAAACACTTTCTTAATTTTTATAAAAAAGTAAAAGTATTTTAAAATGGTTTTATATTGGATATCATATTTTTTCCATTGACGTGCTAGTTTTAGAGATTTATTAAAATTGGACTATTTTGATATGAATTCCCCATTGGTGGATTTAGACACATTAGACATGTCGTGCGTATGCTATGTTGGAAGTACGTATGCTTGTTGGTTGCATGTTTGCTTGTTTGCTTGTTTTTGGTTGAAAACGTCGATTTAGCGGCGATCGGGTGTTAGGGAAATATCTCATGTGTTAGGGGCTCGTACACATTGATAAAAAATCCGACGAATGGGATAAGTTGTAGAAGATAGTTAGGATACATGCCGACTGATCTGAAGGTGGAAGACGATGGATTTGGACGGGCTTCAGACTTCATGATGGATGTCGGATATTTCCATTTAGTTTGTACTTATTCATTTTTGGTTAAGTACACAACCAAAGTGGTTGGTATTAACCACTATAAAGTGGTCAGTGCCCATCACTATTGATGATGACCAATTTGGCCGATCTTTGGCATGGACAGTAAGGAGACTTCGTGGTGCATGATGTGATGGTTTGTTTGTGTGACCGACTTAGGGTCTTGATGTTATTACTCTACGGCAAGCGATTTTGATGATGAGGCGATGATGTGATGCTTTGATATGATAGTTTTAGTACTTCAGATAGTGACTTGATGGTGTATGGAGTTAGGTTCCGAGGTAGATAGTTTCAGGACTCTGTAGATCATACTGGAGGTGTTGGCTCATTCGCATCAGGGGAGGATGGCAATGTAACAACATGATAAACACTTTGTATCTTCGGTTTGTGACTCATGGTCGGAGTAGGTACCGAAGATAGCGGCTCAATATTAGAGACAGCCATGAATAGGAACGTGGAGGGTTATTGGATAATGGAAATTGGATTGAGCAAGAAGTGCTTGGATCCGAATTGAGCAAAAAGGAGGGCTCGGATAGATGTGCATGTGCTAAGGGATTGTTGATAAATCAGTGTGTTTTCTGTTGTACTCCAGGCAGGGTATTGTAAGTGGGGACATCCATGAATTATGTAGGGACCTATATACCGTAGACCAGTGGCTTTGGGTCTAGTGTCTAGCTTTGGGCTATGTGATAAGAGAGTATAACTGAAAACGGGGTTTTTCCACTAGTCTCTGGCACGGGGGCCATACGAGTTATCATATATCTAGAGCACACTAAGAGATAGTTATTATTGTTTGACGGATGATATGTTTTTTTATGGTTGCTTCACTAGCCACCTGTCACTCTAGGGATGTCACGTGATGTAGGTATTGTGGATAGGGATAGTTAAGTGCCCCGACATTGTAATTAGTGTGGAGTACCAATTAATGATGTTTTCGAATAGCATATTATCGATGTTATATGCTAACTCTATGGTTGCAGGGTTAGGTCAAGTATGATTTGTATACCCTCTATTCCATATACTACACCGACTTTTATAGTATTTTAAAATTATTTATCGCTCATACCAAACTGTTGTTTGACCCGAGGTTTTATGCTTTGCTTCTTATTATCTCGGGTACTCTTAAATGAGTAGACTGGAGAGGAGGTGTGGATGTCATATGGAGTTCTGCAGATGGACTAGCATAAGGTGATGTTTACTCATACTTGTATTTGAGTTTGTTATTGCATATTCCGCTATATGACACTATGGAGCCTTGATAGTGTTTGACTTACTATTATTAGAGACACTTTATCATTTTAATTTATTTATCAATTGTATAAACTCTATTACTGTTTTGTGTAACTATATGAGCCTTTATACTCTGATTCTATGGTTTATGTAGTTATCACTGTCTCGCCTGTTTATATCTGTGATGGCTATTATATTTTATTTGATGCGATATGAGATATACGACAGGTTATGTGATTGATTGATGTTTCTTTCTCTTTTCTTCTCTTCTATCTCTCTTCTTTACTTCTTTTCTTTCCTTTGACAACTGTCATGCATCGGAGGTATAGGGAAGTCGTTATATTTGGTATCAGAGCTTAGGTTACGCGATTAACCTAAGTTGATACTGCGATCCAGTGGAGATAGGGTAGGAGTTATCGCCTTAGACTGAATCTAGAGTGTATATATATGAGAGAGTTCATATTTGTTATATAATTTGCTTTTCAAAACTATATAGTAGTATATATAGTATATAAGTTGTATTAGATACACAAGAACTATCGATATAGTTTTCATTATGGGAGGCTGTCATCTTTATGATAGAATAGGAATGACTGGCATATGAGAAAGACTGTTATTAACTCCATCTTCAAAGTTAAGGAGTGGGCATGATTGGGGTCACTAACCCTGATTGATAGGATATGGTGCGAGCCATTTTTTAGAATGCCCAAGTTGCTCTAAATAATTATGGTGCTCAAGTGCAAATGTTTAGAGTCGACTTTGCCGACCTATATAAAGATTACGTGAGTCTGGGAGGCAGACCGTTCCTTGGAACATGGTCGACTATTGAAAGGCAATATTGGATGGCTACTTGCAAGAGGATCTTCGGTGACTTGGAGTTAGATGACGTAATAGGTAGAAGTTGGCCTCTAGATAACTCCAAAAATGAACAATGAACTAGTGGAGTGCCTTTATAGCTTTGTCTCCTGAGGATCGATTCACTGGGGATTAGTTCATAGTTCTCTTTGAAGAAAATTTAACTTGACCGTTCAAAAGTCGGTGTTGGTTAGAAAGTTCACCGGTTTGATGTATGGAGATATGTCTGTGTCGGAGTATATAGCCGAATTTGATGTACTATTGAAGTATGGTCTATTTTTTCATTGATGCTGCACACGGAAAAAGATGGAGAGTTTAACATTGGGTTATATGATCATCTTGGTAAGTGACCGATTGGTCATATTGATGGGAGCTTTGAGAAGTTGATCAAAAAGGGTTTATGATGAGAGATCATATACCAAGTATAGAAGGATTGTCCCGAACTAGCTGAGCAGGGACAAACCGTGGAAGCATATGTGGTTGATGTCGTTTCGATTTCGTCGAGTGCTCCATCGACGAAAGAGAAGGGAAATGGCATTACCATTTGAGGTATGCTTTCCACTTATAGCATTTCCATACATATTTTATATGATGTTGAGGTTTCATATTCCTTCATATCTGGTGATTTGATAGATATATTAGGATTGAGACCTGAGATAGTTAACTGACATTTAATTATGATGAACTAGTTAGGGGCTCAGCCAGCCTATACATAGTTTGTTGAGACTTTGTCTTATTGAGTCATGAATGTTTGTTTCTTTACTATTGATCTGTTTTGGGGTTAAGTTGGGTTCGGTATTATATTCTGGGAATGAACTGCCCAAAGGGGTATGGAATAGTGGTAGATTGTGAGAGGCTATTAGTGACAATTGGGGCTATGGAGGAGTGAACGGTAGTAATTGGCTGCTTACAAAGAATGGGATTATGGTTACCTTTCTATATTCACTCGATATTCCATATGATGAGTTGTCATCTATGCCTGCAGTTAGAGAGTGTCTGGACATATTCGATGAGGTGACCGAATTACCATTATATAGGGATTGAATTCCATGTCGATCTAGTTAGAGGTAATATACCAGTAGCTATGCCTTTAAGGAATATGATGCCCAAAGAGTATAGGAAGTTAAAGGTGCGATCATATGACCTTTTGAGGCAAGGGTTCATTCATAGGAGCATATTTGGGTAGGATGCACCTATAGTGTTCTCCACTAAGACAGATGACTCTTTGATATTGTTTGTTGATTATTATGAGCTGAATGAGATGACGAACAATATCCACTTCTACTTATTGATGGCTTTTTCGAGCAACTCTGTGGTGCAAGGATGTTCTTTTAGTTGGACTTCATGGTGGATTTCATCAACTGGGAGTATCTAGAGAGAGTATACCGAGTATAGCATTTCATACGCTACTTTGATTTTTGATTGTTTGGTTATGCCGTTCGAGCTAATTGACGTGTCGGCATGTCTTGTTGTTCTCATGGACTGTTTTTCGAGTGATCGCTTGAGTGAGTCTATACTTATGCTTATTGATGATACTTTCATCTACTCATGGACGAAAGAAGATCATAAAGCACGATTAATGATTGTATTGTAGGTGTTGAGAAGACACCGATTGATGATGAGATTTTTGGAGTTTTGCTTTTAGAGGTGGGAAGTGAGATGCTTGGGCAACGTTATTTTAGAGTAGGACATCGTTGTAGATCCTACAAAGATTACGATAGTTTAGAATTTGAATTGACCCAAGAGTGCTACAGATTGGAAGTTCTTCTTGGATTGACGAGATGTTATATATGTTTTACCAAGGACTTATCTAAGGTAGCAGCACTATTAACCTATTTGATGGGAGATGATCAGACTTTTATTTGAGACGCGAGGTGTGGACATGCGTTAGCAAGTCTGATAGAGGGGTTAACGAGTGCACTAATGTTACTCACTCCGAGTGAGAATGAGGAGTCGATAGTACACATATGCTTGTTGTACTTAAATGGGTGTAGTATTGATACCGAAAGGTAAAGGTGTCGCATGTTAGTTAACAACTGAAACAACACAAGAGGAAGAATCCGACTCTTGATTTGGAGTTGGCAGCAATAGAGTTCGTTTTGGAGATTTAAAGGCACTATTTATTAGGAGAGAGGTTCAAGTTGTTCACTGATTGTAACAACCTCTATCTAGAGGTCCAAAGCTAAGCTCTACAAATGCTGCAGTCATCCATAGTATTAACTTTCGACAACTAAATATGGCTATGTTAATGGCATCTATAATATCAGAAGCACTTGAATATGAAACAAATCACAGATTTCAAAATAGAATTTTCCATTACATTTCAAAAGATACGTTCCATATTCAAATTACATAATCCCAACACTTTTCCCCAAGCAATGATCAAATATAATCATTACAGAATACGCCAAGAGTGATATATGATGATGCCCCCTTGTATGACCAGAGTAATATTGTCATAATTGACATAATACACATAGTGGAAATAACAACAAAACAAGAACTACAACTCCTAAATAGCTATCCTTTAGCCTCATGATCGCCTCTGGTAGCTTTATTCGTCATCCTACTAAGAACTATATACCTTAACCCTCAGCCTACTCAAATTCATTTTGAGCATTTGAGAGTTTAAGGGAAAAACATAAACTTCGAGTCAGACATCAAGCCTGATGTGAATAATACTATACATCTCGGTTATTTAGTGTTAAGTAAGACCACGCCGCTTAGCATTATTATGTAAACATATATATCGGGTAACAAATGGACTGTTTGTCTGAACACTATAGTTTTGTTTGGCTTACAACCAAAACTAGTTAAAACTGTAAAGCATTATTATGTAAACATACATATCGGGTAACAAATGGACTATTTGTCTGAACACTATAGTTTTGTTTGGCTTACAATTAACCATTGGCTGACTCGGGCCTACCAGACAATATAGAAAAATAATCTAACATCTGTTAGACATTCTTCTTCTGGATATTCTGTCCTTAACTATCTATTAAATACTTCTCTTCTGGACGGTATGTCCCTAACTTAACATCTCCCAAGGTCACCTGATCCTAATGGTTTTGCGAGCTCACCAATAACCTATCTGTATACAAACATGTATTCCCTACTTTGTGTAATCATAATTTTAGTCTTACCTGTGACAAAGCCCTACACTCTAGAATTTTGGACTAAATTAGCTGGGGCCAATAGCTAATGTATAAGGCGTGACCCTATACCAGTCCCATCTGGTATTCTATTATCTGAATCATTTTACTTAGGGATACCTTCCCATAATTTTCCTTGAAAACCTTTTCATCTGAAATTGATTTAAAACTTTTTAAACCAAACTTAAACAAGGAAAATATTTATACTCAATGCTTTACTCAAAATCACCTTGCCATGTTATATATATATAGACACACAGACACACACTTTACTCAAACCTTTGTCGATGAAAACATTTAACTTTTGAAAGTACCCATTTTGAATACATTTAAAGCATCTCTTACAAAACCAAGTAAAACCCTTTATTTCATCTAGGCCAAAAGGCCAAAACCTTCCTCTTGAAACCATCCTCAAAACCTTTCGAAACCCTTAAAAAACCTTCCCTTCGAAAGCTTTAAAACCTTAGACATCTTTTCTTTTAAAACTGCCTTTCGACACCTTTGGAAAACCTTTCCTTTTAACCTTTCGAAACCATTTGGGAACCACCCCTTATAAACCTTTCTTTATATACCTTTCGAAAGCATTGGGGAAGCACCCCTTTGAAACCTTCATTTAAAACCTTTCGAAAGCGCCAAACCTTTGTAAACAGCAAACCATTCGAAAGCATTTGGGTTTAAATTAAAACATGTAGAAAACACCTTTCGAAACCATTCAAAAATCTACCCCTTCGAAATCTCCGAAAACCGTCTCGGTCGAAACCATTTGGAATATGCCTTCAAGTCGAGCAAAATGATCTGAAACCCATTAGAGTCGAAAGCATTCCTTTCGAAAGCAATTCTTAAGTAAGAAGTGATGGTGTCAAAACCATACTTCCAAAAGCATTGGAGAAGCGGCAGGGTTTTATAAAAGCAAGTATACCCTTTCAAAGGCATTGCTTCGAAAGGTAAGAAGCGGTAGAAAAAGGGCTTCGACGTAGTCGAAAGTCTATATTTAATAATAAAGGCGCAACCTCCTTAAAACCATTTCTTTAAACCATTTGACCCAGTCGGAAGCCAACCAAGTTAAAAGCAACATAGTCGAAAGCAAAGCAGGTACATTTTTCACTTTAAAACAAAGGCGTGCTTCAACCCCTTCAGAACCCCTGGGTTTCGACCTTATACCTTCCGCCTTCTTTCCAATTCGCTGCGCACCAAGTCTTTGATGCCATGCGCATTGGTTTCATTAATGATAGAGGCGGAGGATATAAGTTGAAAACCTATCTGTGTCGGAAGCAAGGTGCCGAAAGTGGCGAAACAGGTTAAAAACAAGAAAATTTTGTCTCTAACCTAAAAGAGAAATACTTTTTAACTAACCTGCTACGTTTGTTAAAATCTTATTGGTTGCTAAATTTTCTTTTCTAAAAGTGCTGCCATAATTTCAGAAATAAACAAAAAATTTATTTTATAAAATACCCCTTCTCCTCTTATAAATATATAAAACATTTAAGTCCCTTACCTTAAATAATTTTATATATTCATCAAAACACTTTGGAAAATTCTACAATGATTCCAAAAAATTATTTTCAATATGTTTTCCAACATATATAAATTTCAGACCGAAATAATTAATTATTTAGCCGTAAATAATTTATAATCCAATAAATCATTTTCTTCACTAGAAAATTATTGTAAAATCCACATTAATTCAAAAAATTATGAAAATTGAAGCCCAACTCTAAAATATCATTTCTGATCTAAATCTAAATTCGCAAGGCATTTAGATGTCATTAAATAGGGTTTTCACATCAAAACATATCATACAAATCTATATGAATAAGCATCAATCATCAACAAGCATATATACATCATTTAATCATTCAAAAACATGGCATAATCATGCAAATAATTTGGATTTTTCCTTAGAACCAAAATTCTTTAAGAAAAATGAGATGTAGTCATTATTCACCTTAGCTTTGTGATTAAGGATGTAAGATTTCATCTTGATTAATTGATTTGATTCTTCTCTTGAATCCTAGCTTTTTCTTCTCTTGAGATTGCTAATGGTGATCGGCCTTAGGGTGTTTTTATTTGAGAAAATATGAAATGAACGTGTGTTTTGGTTTCCTAAGGGTTTACGGTATAAGTTTAATCATTTTTCTATTTTTCCCTCCCTTATTTCCTAACACATTAATTCTTTAAATCATTTTTTACTCATTAACATGGCACGGCTACCCCTTAATTAAATCATAAATCTCAATCCATTAATCAATTCCACATTATTTAATTTAATTTAACTAATTAAATTTACTAAATAATGTCACTAAAATATGGGGTATTACAATCTCCCCTCCTTAAAGAATTTCATCCTCGAAATTACGATAAGGCATACAACAAAACAATCAAAGGTAAAACATACCATCAAACAAATCTGGATAAGCGTCTCTAATCCTACTCTTAGTCTCCTAAGTACAGTCTCTAGCATCGTCACTCCATGGACCTTTACTTATTTGACTATCTTGTTCCTCAACCTCTTCTCATCTCTCGCGACTATCCGGATAGGCTTCCTAACTATAGTCATGTCATGTTCCACTACTAAATCCTCTAACACAGTCGGTGCAATAGTAGTGTCTGGATCTCTAACATACTTCCTCAGATGAGATACATGGAAAACATCGTGGATTCCTGCTAAACTACTCAATAACTCTGCTCTATATGCGAGTTTCTAGATCCTTTCTAAGATAGGTTATGGTCCTATAAACCTTGGTGCTAACTTCCTCATCTTCCCGAACCTGATAACACCTTTCATTGGCAATACTTTGACGAAAACATGTTCTCCAACAGAGAATTCCAAATCTTTTTGTCTTTTATCTGCATAGCTTTTCTGCCTAGACTGAGCTTCCTTCATCCTCGCCCTTATCAACTCAATCTTTTCTGCTGCTTCTTCTACCAAATCAGGACCAAGGACTAATCTATCTCCGGTCTCTAACCAACATGCAAGGGATTTGCATGGTCTTCCATACAAAGCCTCAAACGGTGTCATCCCTATACTAGTCTAATAACTATTGTTATATGAGAACTCGACTAGATGTAGGTGGTCTTCCCATGATCCCCCAAAGTCTAATGCAAAAGCTCTTAATAAGTCTTCCAAGATCTTGTTGACTCTTCCCGTTTGTCCATCGGTCTGTGGATGGTAAGCGATACTCATCTTGAGGTTGGTTCCTAATCTTTCCTGCAGACTCTTCCAAATCGCTAATGAATAAAGAATCTCTATCACTAACAATACTACTAGGAATTCCGTGAAGTATAACTACATTCTTCATAAACAATTCAGCCAATACAGGTGTCGTCCTATTTGACTTAACTGGAATGAAATGGGCACTCTTGGTCAATCTGTCCACTATGACCCATATACTTTCATTCCCTCTATTAGATCTCGGCAACCCGTCTATGAAATCCATAGAAATAGAATCCCACTTCCATATCGGAGTATCCAATGGCTGAAGCAATCCACTCAGCTTCTGATGTTCGGCTTTCACTTGCTGACAGTTTAAACGTTGTTTCACCCATAAGCCAACATCCCTCTTCATGCCTTCCCAGAAGAAACTTCTCTTCATATCTTGATACATCTTCGTTCCTCCTGGATGAATAGTGAACTTCGAATGATGGCATTCCTCTGAAACTTCTTTCCTTATGTCTCCCACATTTGGAACACATAATCTACCTTTCTCTTTCTCAACCATCCACTTTGGTCAAGATTGAAATCTTTCAAGTCATCGCTCTATGTTCCTTCTCTTAACTTCCTGATCCTTTCAGCTAACACTGGATCCTCTTCCTATTTAGAAGCAATCTTCTCGATCAATATCGGTTGGACTTCTAAACAGGACAATATAGCAGATCCTCTGCTAGACCCAGCCTCGGATCTCCATTGTATTCTGCCAGCTGAAAATGCTTCCAGGTCTTTCCATTCTACTATCATAGCTAACACTGCATTCTGATGCTTCCTAATAAGTGCATCTGCAACCTTGTTGCCTTTCCATGGTGTGTACTCTATTCCAAAGTTATAAGCAGCTAAAAACTCTAACCACCTCTGTTGTCTCATGTTCAACTCCTTATGAGAGAACAAGTACTTTAATGACTTATGATTTGTATATAGCTCGAATCTCTATCCCAAAAGGTAATGCCTCCACACCCTCAATGCAAATATAACTGCAGCTAACTCCAAGTCATGTGTTGGATATCTAGCTTCATGTGGTCTAAGCTGTCTAGAAGCATGGGCAATCACTTTACCCCTCTGCATTAGTACAGCTCCTAACCCAGTACCACACACATCTGTATAAACTACCAAGTCTTGATTCCCCTCTGGAACCACTAACATAGGTGCATGGGTCAACATGTATTTTAAGCTCTAGAACGCTTCCTCACACTAATCGATCCATACAAACTTTACATCCTTTCGCGTTAGCTTGGTCATCGACGTTGCTATCCGTGAAAAATCCTTTATAAACCTCCGGTAATATTCAGCCAATCCAAGAAAAATTCTTATCTCAGTTACCGTTTCTGGTCTTTTCCAATTATTAACAGCTTCGATCTTATCTAGATCGACTGATAACCCTTTCACCGAAACCAAGTGACTAAGAAATTTCACTTCCTTCTTCCAAAAATGACACTTCGAAAACTTGTCTTTAGCTGATGCTACCTCAGCGTCTCAAGCACAACTCTAAGATGAACTTCGTGCTCCTTCTCATCCTTAGAGTATATCATAATATCATCTATGAAAACAATCATGAAGCTATCCAAGTGCTCATGGAAAATCCAGTTCATCAAATCCACAAAGAATGTCGGCGCATTAGTGAGTCCGAATGGCATAACTAACCATTCGTATGACACATACCTTGTTCTAAGCATCGTCAAAGGTATACAATCTTCTGCCACTCTAAGCTGATGAAAACTTGTAGCTGTTGGCTTGGTTTTTCGGCATGCAAGAGTAGAAAGAGAGCGGAGGCGAAGGGAAGGAGAATTGTTAAAATTGGATTATGGTGTAGAAGGCAGGGATGCCGGACCAGATATTTGGTTCGACACAGCATCAATACACTGGACCAAACATTTGGTCTGGTACCCAGGCTTGCCAGACCAAATGTTTGGTCCGGCAAATAAGCATTTCCAAGCAAGATGCCGGATGAGATGATGACCGAGCAAGCCATGAGATGAGATGATGACCAAGCAAGCCAAGGGATGAGATGATGACCAAGCAAATCAAGTTCTCCTGCCCAAATGCCAGACCAAACCCTCCTGCCCAAATGCCGAACTAAATTCAGGGAGCTATAACCCAACCTCCACACTTCACAACTCCACTCTATAAATACCGGAGCTCCACAACAACAATGGGGACAGATTTTTGGAAAAGAAAGGGAAAACTCTGTTGAGATTCAACCACCCCATCTGTTCTAAGTTTTTGATCTTTCTAATCAAACTTGTATTTGTAACCAAACCAAAGAAGCATAATAAGATGGACAGTGGATGTAGGCATGTTCTGGCCGAACCGCTATAAAATTTTGTGTGTTTTACTTCCATTAAACTGCCTTATTACTCCGAGCCTATGAACTGTTCTGTGACTGTAATAATTATCTGATAACGTATTGGGACATTAAAAGTAACATATCAAACAACCTAAAGGCGACCTAACCAAATTAGAACTCGGAGGTGTTTGCCCAATTTTTGTGCTAACATTTTTGGTGCTTTCACTAAGAGCAGCATAGAGAGTCGGACTCTCCTGTCCATTCCCCTTCCAACCTTAACACATCATTGGAACATGGCTCCCTCCAGGCGAAACGCTGACAAGGGTAAGAATGCGTCCACTACTAGTACGCCCAATCCCGTCTAAGAGGATCAAGAAAACCAGGCAACCCATTCTCAACTTCCAGGTTCAGCTGTCACCCGAGAAGACTTAGACAGGGTTGTGAATGAGATGACTGAGCGCTTCCCTGCCCAGCAAAAAGCTTTAGTGGACTAGCTCATGACACACTTAAGGGGCACGGAAGAATCTACTCACAACATAGAATCTCGAGGTGAATCTCAATCTGGAGAGTCTTATAGACGGAACATATCCCCTATGAATAAGGAATTCAATCAAGAAGATACAAAAACTCAAAACCGAGCCAGGACTCAGCCCAAAGCCGGTCCCGAAAGAGCACCAGGAGCTGGGCCCAGTCAAGGGGGCACCAAGCAAGGACCGGCTATGACTGACCCTGTCATGCTTTGAGCCAGCCATCGCCAATCCTACCTCAACCAAGGTTCCAAACATCATCAGCATTAATGGGAAGCCCCTACTTCTCCCATGGCTGCCCCAGAATCCGAGGAAAGAATGACACGCCTCTTTAAGGAGTATCTTAGGCATGAACAACTCAAAAGAGAGGTAGGAGCAAGGGTGTCTAGCCCATTCACCAGGGACATAGAAGCAACAACCACTCCTCGAGAATGGAAGATGCCCACCATAGATCCCTACAAAGGCACGTCTGACCCAATCATCCACTTACAGCATTACACCTAACACATGCTCAGGAATGGAGCAACAGAGGGTGTGCTATGTAAATGTTTCTCGCTATTCTTATCAGACTTAGCAACTACGTGGTTTTTTCGCCTGCCTCATGGCTCTATTAGCTCTTGGGAAATGTTGAAGGAAAGATTCACAAGTCAATTCCGAATCCACATGGAACAGTCCAAGGATGCCTATTCCCTATCCGATGTGAAACAAAAAGTGGGAGAACTGCTACAACAATATCTTACCCGCTTTAATGCTGCCGTAGTAGCAGTACAGGACGCCGATGAGAGGCTTACACTGATGGCGTTGTGCAGAGGCGTCCACCCGGATTCCAAACTCGCGAGAAGGTTAACAAAGGAAAAACCCCTAACTCTTCAGGATTTCTTTCATGAAGCTAGGAAATACATGAGATTGGAGGACGTGGCGGCCCATCGACACAGCGAGCAACCCGCAACGGCTTCTAGGGCCCAAGGAAACATGGGTGCCCCACCCCGAGGGGAAGGGAATAAGCAGAACAGTGAAGTAAAAAGTGGCCACCAAGGCAATTCTGGGAGTGAAAAAGGCAATAAGTGACGATACCGACCCGGGCTAAGATTCGGCTCATACACACCTCTGAATGACACAGTGAAGAACATTTACATGGCTACTCAACACGAGTTGAAATACAAACACCCTTCGTACAAAGAAGAATCAGAGGCCACAATTAGAACAGGGAAATATTATCGCTTCCACGAGTCTCATGGACATAACACCGAAGAATGCCAGCATTTGCGCGATCTCATTGAGGAATATATCTGGAAAAAGAAGCTGGAGCGATACGTGCAAAAATGACACAACTCTCCTGCTTCAGCCCACGAAGGATCTGGGCAACCCCTGCCAGGGAATAATAAGGAAGGAATAGGTGCGAGCCGCTCTAACCAAGAAAAGATAATTGTCCACACCATATCTGGAGGCCCGCATATAGCTGATGGAAGTTGGACCGAAATGGAGAGATACGGAAAATCCCTATATCCCTATAGGATAGGGAAGGCGCATTGCAAAGCGGAGAGAAAGAATTGACATAACCTTTAACGACGAAGATTTGGTTGGAAAACAGTATCCACACACTGACCCCTTGGTTATCTCTACCTGGATCAGCTCGGCCGAGGTGTTTCGCATTTTGGTCGATACAAGAAGCTCGGTGAACATTTTATTTAAACATGCATTCAATAAAATAAAGTTGTCGATGAAAGATGTATCTCCATGCCATAAGCCTTTACATGGGTTCACCGGAGAGGCCACAATGCCACTTGGATAGCTTGACTTGTTTGTTGAGCTTGGAAGTCACCCCCAGTCAGTTGTGCGGAAGTAAACATTCATACTGGTAGATGGGCACTCTGCCTACAATGCCTTCTTGGGAAGACCCACATTATCAGACTTCTAGATAGTATTAGCACCGTGGTGCTTGAAGATGAAATTCCCAACTGATAATGGAATAGGAGAAGTGGAAGGGGATCAAGACGCAGCTCGCGATTGTTATGTGACTGAACTTCACCAAAACAAGAAAAAGGAAAAGGGGAAAGGCGTGGAGGTTGTCCTCTGCGCCAAAAATTCGGAAGCATATCAATCAAAGAAGGCCCCTCCTCTTAAATATACCAGTGACCCAATTCAACGAATTGGACCCTAGAGATAAAGAGGAGGAGGTCAATGCCGAGCCTGTTGAGGCTATGGAACATGTGAAAGAGACAAACACGACAAAACAAAGCTTTTAAAAATAGGTTCTCAACTAAATTTGAACCTCAAAATCCAACTGATAGGATTCCTACGAAAGAACTTGGATGTGTTCGCATAGACCCACGAGAACATGGTAGGGATATCCCCAGAGTTAGCTTGCCATTCTCTTAATGTTGACCCAACCAAGGTCTCGGTCAAGCGAAAGAAAAGAAGCATGGGGATAGAACGATCAACCTCTCTCAACGAGGAAGTGAAGAACCCGCTCGCCAATGGTTTTATCTGCGAAGCCATTTACCCGGAGTGGATCTTCAACCCGGTCATGGTAAAGAAGCCTAATGGAAAGTGGTGAACATGCATTGACTTCTCTAACCTCAACGATGCTTTCCCCAAAGACTGTTTCTTTCTACCCCGAATCAACCAACTGGTGGACGGAACCGCAGACATGAGTTGTTGTCATTTATGGACGCTTACTCGGGATACAACTAGATTCCCATGCATGTGCCGAATCAAGAACACACTAGCTTCATCACGAACCTAGGCCTGTACTGTTACAAGGTCATGCCCTTTGGGCTTAAAACCGTCAGCGCTACCTATCAATGTTTGGTTAATAAGATGTTCGAACGGCAAATTGGTCACTCCATGGAAGTCTACGTTAATGACATGCTCATCAAATCAAGAAGAACAGTGGATCATCTGAGCTACTTAGACGAGATGTTCCAAGTGCTGTGCAAATACCAAATGAAGCTAAACCCACTAAAATGCTCTTTTGGGGTATCTTCGAGTAAGTTCATAGGTTTTATCGTACATGTTAAAGGGATAGAGGTGAATACTGAAAAGGTACAGGCTTTGAAGGGTATCAATATCCCAGCAACACGAAGAGAAATGCAAAGCCTAAACGGAAAGGTAGCCGCTCTGAGCAGATTTATATCCAAAGCAACGGACAAGTGCATCCCATTCTTCGAAGCCCTCAAAAGAGACAAAGGAAAGTTTGAATGGAATGACGAGTGCTACTCTGCCTTCCAAAATTTGCTTGAATATCTACAGAAGCCTCCAGTACTCTCCACTCCGATCGATGGAGAGAACCTTTATTATACCAGTTGTATCCTCCCATGCCCTAAGTGCAGCACTAGTACGAGAAGATGATCACATCCAGAGACTGGTATACTTCGTCAGCAAAAGATTCACGGGCAT
This sequence comes from Allium fistulosum, assembly GCA_030737815.1. Taxonomy (NCBI): domain Eukaryota; kingdom Viridiplantae; phylum Streptophyta; class Magnoliopsida; order Asparagales; family Amaryllidaceae; genus Allium; species Allium fistulosum. The sequence continues at coordinate 521,255,368 of CM060906.1, forward strand.
GGAAGCTAGATACCCTAAGATTTAAAAATTGGCTTACTGTCTGCTCATAGCATCAAGAAAATTACGACCTTACTTCCAATCGCACTCCATTAAGGTGCTGATGGATCAACTCCTGAGACAAGTCCTACATAAGCCAGATACGTCAAGGCACCTGCTAAAGTGGTGTATTGAGCTAAACCAATACGACATCACTTACCATTCACGCACCACCATTAAAGGACAAGCTTTGGCTGATTTCATAGCTGAGTTTACAATACGAGATGAGGAGACAGAAGTAAAAATTGAGGAAACTGTCAAATGAAATTTGTTGGTTGATGGAGCATCGAATGAGCTTGGCTCGGGGGCAGGAGTCAAGATAGTCACACCCAGAGGAAGAAAGTTATGCTATGCACTAAGGCTAGAGTTCGCTGTGACCAATAATGAAGCTGAATACGAAGCAGTGATAGTTGGCTTAGAGATTATTAAAGAGATAGGAGTTAGAGCGGCATGTATTCACAGTGACTCACAACTGATTGTGAACTAGATCCTCGGAGAATTCTAGACTCGTGAACAAAAGCTCACATCCTACCTCAAAAGGGTCAAAACCCTTCTCAATGAGCTAGACTACCATGTAATAAAATACATCCCGCGAGGGGAAAACCAAGAGGCGGATTCCCTCGCCAAAGAGGCAAGTGTAAGGACCGAACCAATGCTGGGGGCAACCCCCGTCATGAGTCAAATCACACCAAGTTTTGAGTGTCTTTAAATCACAGCGACCGCCAGCGGAGAGGAGATATGGTTGACCCCCATCATCAGATACCTACGAGATGGGACCTTACCCGTAGGACAGAACGAGATCAGAAGAATTCTAAGGAGGGCCTCCCGCTACACCATCCAGAATGGCATACTGTACCGTCACGGGTTTTCCAACCCATTACTAAGGTGTGTTGTTCGGAACGAAGCGAAAGATATCCTTAATAACATCCACCAAGTGAGTTGTGGCGATCACACCGGGGGGCAAACTCTAGCCAGGAAAATCTTCCGTTATGGATACTTTTGGCCCACACTAAACAAAGATTCGACCAAGTTTGCTAAGAAATATGACAAATGCCAAATATTTGCCAAAATCTCGAGACTACCACCTACCGGTTTGATCCAAATGGTCGGCCCCTGGCCCATTGCAATTTGGGGGACTGATTTGATCGGGGAACTCCCCATGGGTCGAGAAGGGGCGAGATATGCCATAGTGGCAGTGGATTACTTCACCAAATGGGTGGAAACTGAACCCTTGAATAAGATTTCATCTGCCAAGGTGATAAACTTTCTAATACGAAACATCCTTTACAGGTATGTGGTATCGAAGAAGATCATATCGGATAATGAACTCCAATTCGATAGTGAAGAATTCTCAAGTTGGTACCAAGAATATGGGATTGCCCAAAGCTTCTCGGTTGCAGCTTATCCCTAGGCCAACGGGTAGATCGAAGCGGTAAACAAGGTTTTAAAAACGCTGATTAAAAATAAATTGGAGAAGTCCAAGGAGGCATGGGTTGACGAACTGCCTACTGCACTATGGGCCTACTGAACTTCCTACAAAACCGCGACTAGGTATACGCCATTCACATTAGCATATGGGGCTGAAGCCATGTTCCCAGTTGAAACAGTCATCCCATCGCACTGAAGGATGCATTATAATTCAGAAGAAAATGACGAACTCCTGAATATGTCGCTAGATCTAATCGAGGAGAAAAGGAACGACGTTGCCCTCAAAGCCGCCGCACATAGACAGAAAGTGGCAAGGCAACATAACTCCAAGGTGAAACCTCGAGCACTGCAAGAAGGGGACTTGGTACTCAAGCGGGTCTTTCCATGACTAGGAGCGCTAGACCCAATTTGGGAAGGACCGTTTGTTGTTCATAAGGATCTTCATAATGGAGCTTACATCCTATCAAAAGTCGATGGGGAGGTGTTTGGGAAAGCATGGAATCTCCAGCACCTCCGCCGTTATTTCTCTTAAACTGTATAGAAGCAAGTATTAACTAAAACAATAAAAGAAAGATACACTACACCTGAATCCTCATTTCGCAACGGCTTTAAGCCGTTGCAAAATAATTTCGCAACGGCTTTGAGCCGTTGCGAAACGGGTAGTGGTAAAATTTCGCAAAGGCTCAAATCCGTTGCGAAATATATTTTTTGCAACGGTTAAGGGCCGTTGCAAAATATACTTTAGCAACGGCTTGTAGCCGTTCCTGATTTTATTTTGCAACGGCTTAAAGCCGTTGCTAAATGTAGATGTATAACTGATGTTTTAAATATTACCAACGGCTTTAATCTGCTACTAATTATTATTTTATTTTTAAAAAAAATATTCGAAATTTTTCTCTACACCAGTGACAGTCATTCCATTATCATAATTAATACAAAAATTTGCAAATTTAACACTATCACAAAAGAAAGATTATTAAACCAAATATTTTTCATAGATTAAACACAAAAACCAAACATAACAAATGTTTGAATTATAATGTTCAACATCAACACATACCACTAAATAGTTCAACAAGTATACATAACATACATAGTACAACAACGACATCATTACATAATACTACATGCATAGTAAAATACATACGGTACATAACGTCTTCCTCCAATCGTCTAATGCTCCCGCCAGCATAAGTTTCATGCCTGCACAAAACAAGAAATTGATGTTTGTTTATAAAGAGGTCAAATATCATATGTTTGTTAAAGTTTAAATTGAACAAACTACCCAAATGCATGTAATGTTTTTTTCTCTGGAAAAATAATGGTTTAACTTTAAAGTTTAAATGAACTAAACTTGGGAAGTGGTTTTGTGTGTTTGTTGCTTTTCATTTTTGCATTTGCATTTTTATTTCTATTTAAAAGAAAAAAAAATACTCAAACAATTTCAGAACCAAAACAAAAATACTTGATTTCATTTTCTATTTGGATTTCATTTTTATTTACATTGCTTCGAAACAAAAAATAAATTCACTCCATTCCTCTAAACTGTGCACACAGTGTCTGATACACTTCTCTGTTACATTCCATCCCCTTCTTCACACAGTGCCTGATACCTTAAGCTCCTCAATATCCTCACCTGAACCAAGCCAAATCCATCACCTCTCCATCACTATACCAACATCATCTCCCTAACGTTTTGCTGTCACAAACCATACTCTACTATACTTGCCTGAACATCATCAGCACCACATACCCCAACCACTTCTGTTCCAACTATCACAACCCTTCAGCCTTGCCTCATCTCTGAAACCTCCACAACAGTTAAACCATAAAACAAACAGTGCCTTCACAAGCAACTGCTACTGACAATCACTTTGACATAAACTCTGCTGCCATTACACTGTTAACCCATCACTGTGCACTACTATAACACTTGTCACCACATCGATAGCCACTGCATATACATTTCATTCCTCTCCCCTGCCATAACCTGTTTAATTGCCTTCTCCCTGCTTCGCCAACAAACTTACACATACCCATGACTGCAACAGCCAACACACATTCATTATTTCACAATCCACTCTCGACCATCTCCATACATCACAATCCAATTACCCAAACCTACACTGTTTCCATTACAATACTACTCGATCAACCACAATACTTCTTAACTGTCCTCAACCACCATACTGTCTTCTCATCAACTACTCCAACCACACTGAACTATCTGCCACACCACAAGCACAAATAATGGTTTAAAGAAATTGAACAAACTACCCAAATGCCTGTAATATTTTTTTCTCTGGAAAAATAATGGTTTAACTTTAAAGTTTAAATGAACTAAACTTGGGAAGTGGTTTTGTGTTTCCAAATTTATGATATGTTAACGTTTTGGGAAATGGGAAATGGTTCTACTCTCGTACACTCCAGCTCACTAATGAAGTGTAGACTTAAATTATCATTGAATACAAATTAATCATAATCTCGTATACTCCTTACCTCATTACCTTCCACCCCTCTACAAACAACGACAAACATCACACTTGCCAGAACACTTACTGCCTGAAAAATGTTCCCATAACATTGCATACCCGAACCTTGCTTCATCAACTTTCACTTGCCAGAACACTTACAGCTTTACAAAAAAAAACTACCTGCATACATTTCAACCCACCACTACAAAACTGCAACCCCTTCTGCTTGCTGCTACACTTTAATTCAACTGCCTTCAACTGGCCAACTGAACAACCATCTTCACCACGACATTGCCAATCAATCACAATCCACAGTCTCCCCCCAAGTGAATTCGCAAAATCAAGATTATGAGGCATACCATTTTGGAATAGGAGTGATTATTGTAATAGGGTAAGGCAAAAGGCGCTATCAACGTGCCTCAAAAAGGCAAAAGACACTATCAGCATACCTTGCCTTTTGTGTGCCTAAGCGTGCTTAGGTGTGCACCTTCACATTACTAATATATATACAAGAACCCAATAAATAATTTACTGCAACCAATAATGAACATCTAAAGATAACCGATGTTCACTTAAAGCTGGGAGAAGAGGAAAAAAATTAAGCTTACCTGCCATTTTTGGGGGTACAAGACTGATGGAGGTAGAAGCGATGATAAAACATTATTGCTGTTGCAATGGTGACCTGTGGGCTGCAAAATAAGATAGACATCCAACATCTTGGTTAAGAGCATGGCTGTGCAAGTAATTATGCAGTGCAATATAGTGCCTATGAGAGTTTAATAGCAGTGTCTATATTCCGCAAGACATATGCACAAGAAAACAAATTATTATACTTCACGTCTATTTTAAGTTATAACAAACACAAGTGATCGTATAGTTAAAAACTAAATATGTCAATAAAGGGTGAGAATGGACCACTATTTTTCTTCAAACAAAAATTAAGAACCCAAATTCTATAAAGGGAAACAAATGTAACAAGCAACACAACTAAATTGACAGATTAACTAAGACTAGCAGTGGTGAATGATCACTAGACAAAGAGGGAAGTGAGAATGCAGTAGAATTGGGAAAAATTAAAAACCAATTCAGATTAACTAAAACTCTATCTAGCCTCAACCAATGTCTTTTAGGGGACTGGATCTCCAAGTGAACTTTATACCGCTGACATTATGCTCAATAAGTCCACAATTTAGCAAGCAATTGTTCAATTCTTCAGTTTTGCTATTAGGCAAAACCTTCCCCCAAACCTATCCTTTGACAATCTGATACAATTGAAATAACCGATGAGAAACCACGGAGAATTAACTGTGTTTTACCATATAAATTATTTTAAGTTCCATGTACACCATCGTATGCCAACAATAAAATTACTGGCCACCATTATATTCTTCAAGTATAACGCAATTTAACTTGATTCAGATTGAGTATCCTGAAATTGAAGATAATGTGAAGCCCAGACATCGCTTTATGTCGTCGTATGAGCAGGTATATATTTATAGTTTTTCTTAATTAATGATAAATTTATTACACTCAGTATTTGATGCTATTGTTTTTGTATTTGTATTTGACAGAGAATTCAACCCTTTGATAAAAGGTACCAGTATCTACTCTTTGCCGCAGATCCTTATGAAATAATCTCTTTCAAGGTTTGTTTCTACTGAGGTTAGTATTTGAATTTATTATCATAATTGAACCGTCTTAGTCACTGTTTTTCAACTGCAGGTTCCTAGTACAGAGATTGACAAATCAACACCCAAGTTCTTTTCCCATTGGGATCCGGATCTAAAAATGTTCACGGTTAGTTTGCTTTTTAAATAAATATTCAATTTTATAATTTCACTTTCCAATACAATCAACTATCAACTATAGATATAATAATGGGTTCTTTCACATTTTCATTTCAATGGAATTGACTTTTTATTACTAATAACCGATTACAATGATGCTAAATTGGAGGGGACTAACTGAGTTAATCGGTATTCGCCCAAAATGTGATAAAATTATAACAAATTATTTATACAATGTATATATGTATATGTATGATTTGGTAATGAATAACAATGTGTATTTATATTATGTACAGTTGCAACTATATTTCAAAGCAAAGCCGCAAGAAATAAACAAGCCACCACCTCCGCCACCTGCACCTGGAGTGCCTCCTCCGCCACCATCTTCTGCTAATGGTGCTCCACTGCCTCCGCCAATTGCTAATGGGCCTCCAAGGCCAGCCCCACCGCCACCCGTTGGAGGTGGAGCTATGGCCAACTTCACTCCTACTTCAAACAATCCACCTGCACACTCATTTCCTCACATGAACATCAACAAATCCTCTATCTCACTTCCTTGCTTCAAACAATCATCTCCAACTACTTACCCTTCACTGCTGCAACCATCCCACTGCTCAACTGCATTATGCCACAACCACTTCCTCCTTCACCATATCAAACTGCCTTTATCTACCCCAAACAACTACACTGCTACACTACACACCCTCTCACCAAACACCTTCCAACATCTCCACTACACAAAACCACAGCCTTACAACCTGAAACGGCAACCACTCACTGCATCACCACCTTCACCCTGCTTCCACAAGTACACACACCAAAAAAATAACCTCCTCGTTGTTCATCTCTATGCACATAACCCCTATATTACTTCTGCCCCATCATCACTACTGCCTACATGTCACCATCTTGCCTACAACCACACTTCAACTTCCAGTAGCTTCATCTCCACTTTTTCCTGCCACTGCCTCAAACTTCCACTGTGCACATCATAATGTCCAGTGCCTTGCTCACCATCTCTCAACCCATTGCCTTTCTTCTCTTACAACATACAATACTGCCTATAAATATAGCACTTCAACACTGCAATTCCCAAATTATACATCATACTTCACCCCTGCTTCATCACTGCAATTATCTCTGACCAGAATCTGCTTCACCTCAAACCACACAAATAACCTCTGCCTGCTCCTTCACAAAAACCATTAGGATTGCTATTGGCAACATTAATGAAATCAACCTATGGTAGCATTCGTCGATTAGCACACACAAAACCACCATGAATAAAACCAACTTAAATCATAACATGATTGTAGTTTGAACAAAATCACCATCTAATAATGCATGAAGTAGAAGAACAGTAAAAAAACAAATCATATGATAAGCTATTGTCAAAGTACTAAAATTAAAACTTGACATGAAACAAATCTGGAATTGGTAAAATTTTCCCCAATTTCATTTCAGGTTAACATTTCAGAGTTAAAGCTAACCATCGATGCATTATTTTTACAAAATAAACGTCAATAGCGGACTAATTCGTAGATGCAATGAGGTACATAACGTTGTTAGAAACAAAAATTTAACATTGAGTTTCCATATAGCATTACATAGAGCTGTATTACCTTAAATCAAAGAAGGAGAGTTGTAACGAAAATTAAATCGACCGCGCTTCCCTCTCCCACGTAACTTTCCCTTCCCTGTAGCCTTCCCTTACAGATGCCAGAATTTGCCGATTCTTTTAGAACTGGATCGATTGCGAAACCAGATGCCAGAATTTTCTCAAGGATCTGCGATTGTTTAGATGAAACTGGATCTGGTTTGGGAATAAGAAATTGGATTAGGGCAAACGGTATTTTTTTTTTGGAGCGTATTAGTTTGGGAACAAGGGGCGTATGCAATTAAGTCAAACGAAACTTGGTTGTTTATTCCCTCTCCCACGTAATTTCCAGATACCAAAAACATTTGTTGTGTAGTCCTTATTTCGCAACGGCTTTAAGCCGTTGTTAATAATTTTGCAACGGCTAAGAACCGTTGCTATTTAGCAACGGCTCAGAGCCGTTGTTAATCTTTAGCGTTTGGGGGTTGCAAAACTGCTAATATGGTGTAGTGATAGTGGACGTAGGCATATTTCGGTTGAACCACTATAAAAATTGGTGTCTTGCATTATTTGTCTTATTTCAACCTTTTTGTTTACTTAATTGTTTATCTGATGACTATTCCTATTGCGATCAATCGCAAGCACTCGCCGGAAGTAGTGAAAATAAAATAGCCATGACAAAAGGCAAGAAGCAAGCCTAGGCAGTTTACTGCTGACGATCGGCACCCTAAAGCCGGTAATGATGAACCGATTATAAGCCACAGATTAGGCACGATTTATAGCTTAGGTAGTTTATCATTAGCGTTCGGCTCGTCGGCAACTGCGAACCGATTATAAACCCCACGATTAAGGCATGGCTACAGCCAGGGATAGTTCGCAGTTGGCGATCAGCACTATGCACGCCGGCAACGATAAATCGAATAATACTCACGACACGAGCAATAGCCCGAGTAATTATCATTCACGATCGGCCCTGAACATAGCAACAAGTTTGTGGTTTCCCGCATCTTAGTACACCATGGCGATTAACTAAGTCATAAGAGGTTCATAAGTAGACAAGGCTAACTATGAAATCACATGTCACAAAACATTGCAACATACAAAGGACAAAAGTCGAACATTGCAACATTATATATGTATGCACAAATATATATATACACACACATGGAACAACCCCACATCCTTCAAAATGGAAAAAAAAGGAAGGAGAGGAAATTTCCTCGACTAAGCAGGAGGGATATCCTTATCACTTGGCCCACTCCCTCTGACCATGTCCTTTGAAGGCTCGGATCACTCAAGGGACTCTACCTCTCTTTGCGATACCCCATCAGTATCCTTCGAAGGCAGAGGTGGCAAGGTTTGTCCTAAAGCCATCCCTACATGATGCAAGCCAGAAAGGTCATGAGTCTTACGGTCTGAGATAAGATAACGAAGATAGAATAAAAGGACAAGGTGCCTGGGGTAATATTATGTGGATCGGCGAGCCCCACAAAATCTGAACCCTATTCATCTTCCTCATCCTTCGCTAGCACCTCGTACCCTCTAGCAATGGCCTTGGTCTCTTCCACCATGAACTGATGATTCACCATCCCAACATCATACACGGCTCCTTCTTCCTGGGCAACCGTAGCCTTAGTCTCCTCAATAAGCTGAGTATGGATCCCAGCCATCACTTAGGGGTAGTCGTCCATCCACTGAAGGTTTCCTTGCTTCCAAAACATGTAGTAGGTGTCCTTCAGCTTTTGGTTAACTGTCTCGCAAAAGTCGCTAGACTTGTCGACTTTGGCTTGATGGGACACCACCCTGTTCATATACTGTTCTTTGTCTCTCCTTAGCCGGACCTACTCTCCCTTCAGCGTATCGATCTCAGCCTAGTAAGCATCTTTTTCCTTGCGCCACTCACCCTGAGACTTCTTTGGTTCAGCCAAGACTTCCTGAGACTTCTTCATTTTTCCCTTAAGATACCGGATTCACTCCAGGTCCTTCTACCTAGCTTCATCCACTGAACTCATGGCCTCATCGATCTGAGCCTTGCATGATTCAGAAGCCTCTCTCATTGCTTCCTCCTTGTCTTTCTTTATCTCGGCAACGCGAGATGATTCAACCACCTCCAATTTTACATCCTTCTCCTTGAGTGCTCTATGGAGAACCTCCACCTCCAGGCGCAACCGTGCATTAACACTCCCGACTTCCTCACTGGCCTTGGCTAAGCGGGATTGATAATCAATATTTTTTCTGGTCTCGTCAGTGATCTGGACCATTCTCGTTGTCAGGTTGGCAAAGTCAAGAGTTTTTGCCTCATCTAAAAGTCGAACCAGGGGATTCCGAGACAGGAGGAACTCGGTATCAGGATCTATAGGATGGCGACCTCCATAGCCGGGATTGATATTAGGATGATTCTGGAAAAATTCCTCGTCGGCGGTTGAAAGTTTGAGAAATAAGTATCGACGTTTTCTTTCCCTAAGTCACTAGGTACCTTATGTACTTTGGGACCAGATGGATTTTGGCGATGGCGATAGGAAGAACTATGAGAACCGAGGGAGGTGGCATCTTTGTCCGGAGACCTTGTGCGTTTTTGAGACATCTCATGGCTTTCTCCTCTGTACAAGCCAGACGAAGCCTCCTCGACATTTTATTATGCCGGCTTTTCCTTTTGAGGGGCAATATTAGGAGGAATGGAGGCCCCTTTCATCCATTTGAATTGGTCAAGTCTCTGAGACATCTCATTCCTTTTCGGATTTCTTTTTTTTCCTGCAAAATGAATAACAACTTTAGAACAGAGAAACAGAGAGTGCATAAACACAAGGCATACAAGACACTTAGACACTACAAGCTACCACAAACCCTTAGGGGAGACTAGATCAAGTGGCCCGGACTGGGTCTCACTCAATTGGGGAATACACTTGGACGGGACTACATTTAGAGGAAGCACACACTGCGACTGGACTTCATTTGACTGGGGAGCAAGTGGAGGCCGGAACTCGTCTAAAAACAAAAAATTCTCAAGAAGTACCCCAAAGTCCATGTAGAAATCGAAAGTACCTGAAGAAAGCCCGAACATCTCACTGATCCCCGCTCCACTTTGCATTGGGAGAACATGCACTCCGCTCAGGTCACTCGTCATCGAATTCTCTTGAGAAGGCCAGGGACCAAAGTTGGCCGAGGTGCTGGCTCGGACTGATCTAACAGCTCAGGCCACTCCCGCACGGCCTCAGCATTCTTCAAGGGGGTCGTTCCCAGATCTTCGCTACCTATATACCCCACATCCTGAGAAGCGTGAGCCTCCGACTCTGTTGCCCTAGAATCTCCCTCCGACCCTTCCTCATCCTCGCTATCACCTTCCAAATGAGAACCCTCCTCGTCATCAAGAGAAGGAGCATCCCATATGCGCAAAGATTTCCCCGAACGAGGAGGACGAACTACGCTCTTCTTGCGCCTTAGTTTCTTAGGGGCTCCGGCCCTTCGTCCTCTTCCGCCATTTCCTTACCTTTGCCAGCGTTTCCCCCTTCTCCTTCGGCTCTCGTTTCCCTCTCAGCAGAACTCGGCCTGATCTTAAACACGGATTGATCGGGACCAATCAAATTATAGAAATTGAGGGCAGTGTCACGAAGCAAAAACGAGGCTTCCCTCTCAGCCTTGGGAATAGCTAGGATTTCCTTGGCCATCTTCTTCAAGCCTTCATCCTCTACCGCCTTTACACAACCTGCAATACGAAGCTTTAGGAAACCAAGTCGACAAAAACTTAGAAGCATATATAAAAGAAACTTACACCCGGAAGTGAAGGCATGTTGAGGGACGGCATCATCAAGCACAAAGAAATACTCCTTCTTAAACATATTGAATTTCGAATATAAGTCAAGGACAGGCTTGAACTTATGAGCTGACTCTAGGCTGATGAAGGGGCTCCCTTTTCGATAGCTTCTCACATTGTATAGGTACATGATCTCTCTGTGAATAGGAGGTCTCTGATAAAGCTTCACAAATATGAGATACAGGTAGGTCAGGATTGTGTAAGAGTTTGGCTGAAGCTGCATGGGAGTGACCTTCAAATAGACCACGAAATTGGAAATCCATCGGATAAGTGAAGGAATTGCACCACACATGCAGTGGTAATTGCTATACGCCATATATCCCTTTGGGGGAGAGCATGCCCTATCGTTTGACCCAAGTAGTAGCATGTCCCGGCGAACAATCCCAAATGTCGTGGCTATGGAGTTAAGTTTCTCGACGGTCAGCACGCTATGATAACACTCAGAAGGCTTCACTAGCGTCTGGTTGGGGGGCATAACCCTCCACCAAAGAATACGCAGAGCTAGGTTGTTTAGGGGGATTAACGAGAGCCTCAAAGGAAGAAATGCCAGCTCCGATAGGCTATGAAGATGCATGCTTAGATTGAAGTTCACGACTAGACGACATTTGCCTTCCTACACAAGGGAATAAAAACAGGCATAAGTTCAACACCCCAATAGCTATGCAATCGTAACAAGAGTAAAGCAGTAGCAATGAATTTAACACATTAGTAATCGTGCAATTATAACCAGAAAATAAATGCTCGTAGAAAGCCCCTCTATCGTTTGGTTCGGTTAGTACCACACACCGAACCAGACCATCCAAAACTCAAGCTACTACTCCTAGGACTCCCCTCTTGGCTCGGCATGGGCAAACCTGGTCCGGCATCACTCAAACACTGGTCCAAAACCAAGCACTATCATGGTGCTGAGCCAAATCAACCAAGCACTGCACAATAACTACTTTGGTCCAACACCCATTCCCCCAACATACCAACCGCATTCGTTACCACGCCATCTAGAAACCTCTCTCACGCTCTAGCCTAACCTACTGAGAAACCAAACACGATTTGAAAGAACTCTTTCCGCCCTTGATAACCACACCACAACTCGACCTCCATCATTCTGACCCTATAACACATAACTGAGTAATTGCAAATATTTCTACTTCAACTTCGAATTACAAGAAATTTTTCCTTTGCCGAATCATATCGAGGTTGCAGCGCTCATTCAAGTGAGCCTCCTTCCTGATTCCGAACGAAGCACCCTCTTCACTTGCCAAAAACTACAAAGTAACCCTAGAATCGAAACCATAGGACACTCTAAAAACCCTAGGATAGAGAGCGAATTTAAGAATTGACCTTACCTCAGATAATGTTGAAACAGGAAATAGACAAATTCGAGCGTTGGAAGCGTCGAGAAATATGAAGAAAATTGGGAAATTTCGGAGTCTAGAAATGGAAGGAGGAAATAAAGGAAAGAGAGTATTTATAGAAGAGAGAAGAAGGAAAGACAGATGAGCAGGGAAGACGAAGCATTTTCTTTTTAGTCCAAAAAATGCTTCACTGGTTGGGAGAAAGTTGAGTCTGAACCAAACAAAGCACATCGTATTGAAATACGATGTACTTTGGGGGGCAAGTGTTGGCTCGGTTTCTCGGCATGCAAGAGTAGAAAGAGAGCGGAGGCGAAGGGAAGGAGACTGGTTAAAACTGGATTATGCTGTAGAAGGCAGGGATGCCGGACCAGACATCTGGTCTGGCATTCTCTGCAATGTCAGACCAGATGTTTAGTCTGGCACAACATCAATACATCGGACCAAACATTTGGTTCAGTACCCAGGCTTGCCGGACCAAATGTTTGGTCTGGCAAATAAGCATTTCCAAGCAAGATGTGGGATGAGATGATGACCGAGCAAGCCAAGGGATGAGATGATGACCAAGCAAATCAAGTTCTCCAACCACATGTCGGACCAAACCCTCCTGCCAAAATGCCGAACCAGATTCAGGGAGCTATAACCCAACCTCCACACTTCACAACTCCACTTTATAAATACCGGAGCTCCACAACAACAATGGGGATAGATTTTTGGAAAAGAAAGGGAAAATTCTGCTGAGATTCAATCACCCAAGCTATTCTAAGTTTTTGATCTTTCTAATCAAATTTGTATTTGTAACCAAACCAAAGAAGCATAATAAGATGGACAGTGGATGTAGGCATGTTCTGGCCGAACCATTATAAAATTTTGTGTGTCTTACTTCCTTTAAACCGCCTTCCTACTCTGAGCCTATGAACTATTCTATGACTGTAATAATTATCTGATAACGTATTGGGACATTAAAATTATCATATCAAACAACCTAAAGGTGACTTAACCAAATTCGAACTCGGAGGTGTTTGCCCAATTTTTGTGCAAACAGTAGCCAAATCCAACTGAGAGAATATCTTAGCTCCACTCAGCTGATCGAACAAATCGTCAATCCTAGGAAATGAATATTGATTCTTTATCGTTTTCTCATTCAACTTACGATAATTGATACATAGCCTTAACAGTCCATCCGGCTTCTTAGCTAATACTGCGGCTGCTCCCTAAGGTGAACTACTTGGTCTGATAAAACTCTTGCCTTCCAAATCTACTAATTGAGCTTTCAACTCCTTCATCTCTGTAGGTGTCATCCTGCTTGGTGGTCTACTCACCGGTTCAGCTCCAGGCACTAAATCTATCTAAAACTCAATGGCTCGTTTCGGTGGAAATTCTACTACCGGCTCGAAGACATCTGCGAATTCTCTAACCATGAAAACGCGATTTAACTCATCTTTTAACTCCACAACACCCAACAAAGTATTCACCTCACAACTAGGGTTTTCTACATATAAACTATCCGATCAGTACAGTCCGGGTGTTTAAGTGATATTTTCCTATCTTGGCAAAATATCATAGCATCATATTCACTTAAACAATCCATACCCAATATAATTCCGAACCCTACAAAGTCAAATATACGCAAACTGCAAACAAAGGTGTAACCTAGCAAGTCAAACTCTGAGTGGTCCTACTTCGTCCCAAGTGTCGCATACCCTCCTATCGGATTTGCAACCCTCAAGGAAGTAACTAAATTCGTGGGTTCTAGGTTAAGCTTACCTACCAAACATCGAGATATAAAAGAATGTGATGCACCAGTATCAAATAAAACGCTAACAGACATACCATGAATTTGAAGCGTACCTCCCAATACTGATTTTCCTTTCTCCTACACTGTCGGCTTCGAAGTAGCAGGCTCTAATGCAAATACTTGGCCTTTATCCCCTTTAGCTGGCTCTTTGCACTGGTTCTTGTAGTGTCCAACTTGATCGCAGTTGAAACATATAACTCCTTTTTTCTTAGAAGCCTTCTTTCCTTTACCTGTTCGGTACTCATGAGCATAATGGCATTTCTTATCACACTTGTAACAGACCACTTTAGACTTCACCTTATTTGCTGCTCCACCTTTCTGAGCCCCTTTCTTGTGAAAGAACTTTCTCTTCTGACCTTGCCCAACCTGGACCTCCTTCTCCACCTTCTTCTCCAAACAAGCAAGCATCTCTTCATGTCTTAATGCCATCTCCACTACCATATCATAGGGATCTCTGATATGCGGTAAGGTAGACCTAGCTAACTCAGGCTTCAGACCTCAAATGAATTTCTCATTCCTCTTCATCACTGTGTCAATAGTGGCGTACTTATATCTAAATAACTCTTCAAACCTACTAGCATACTCCAAAACAGACATTTCTCCTTGTTCTAACTCGGCAAATTTCCCAATCAAAATAGACTGCACCATTACTGACATGAACCTCTCCTGAAACCTTCTCCTAAATTCAGCCCATGTCATCTCCTCTTCGTTTACTCCAGCTATCAAACTATTCCATCAAAACAAAGCTGCCCCTTGAAGTTGTCTCGAGGAAAGTCTCCTCTTATGCTCGTCATTGAGCCCTAAATCAGCAAATATCCTTTCACAGTGTAACAACCAGTTCTCCACTTCTATAGCATCCTCGGCCCCAATAAATGGCTTCCCTCCAAGCCTAGTATAGTCTCTACTCAAGTTAGCATAATGATTGGAAACCGGAGCTTCTTGAACTCCTCCCGTAGCATTTCCTCCAACAACACCAGCATCGATCCCTGCTTGCATCATGTTTACGAAAAACTGATACATAGCTCCCATATCCACTTGCAGAACCCCAGCACCAACATTCTCAACCTGAGCCTGACCTTGACAATTTCTAGCATTTGGTCGAGCATTTCCATTTATGGTGGTGCTGTCTCCTCCAAGATTAACTTTACCCCTTCTTCTGTCCATATCTGTATTCAAGCCTCATGAGATATAGAATAATAGCCTAACAGAGATAGAAGAATAGAGATATAGCGTATACTTATATATAGAAAATACAAGTACATTACTATAGCATTATCCCATACCCCGATCTTACCCTAATTCCTAAGAATTATGTTTTCCAAAATCATTTTTAGTTAAAGTGTTTCATAAACCTATGCTCTGATACCAAGTTGTAACAACCCCTATCTAGAGGCCAAAACCTAAGCACTGCAGAAGCTGCAGTCATCCATAGTACTAACTTCCGACGACTTACGGCTATGTTAATGGTATCGATAATATCAGAAGCACTTGAATACGAAACAAATCATAGATTTCAAAACATAATTTTCCATTAAATTTCAAAACATATGTTCCATATTCAAATAACATAATCCCAAAACGTTTCCCCAGGCAATGATAAAATATACTTATTACAGAATACGCCAAGAGCGACATATGATGATGCCCCCTTGGATGACTAAAGTAATATTGTCACAATTGACATAATACACACAGGGGAAATAACAACAAAACAAGAACTGCAACTCCTAAATAGCTATCTGTTAGCCTCCTGCTCGCCTCCGGTAGCTTTATTCGTCATCCTACTAAGAACTTGTATACCTCAACCCTCATCCTACTCAAATCCATTTTGAGCACCCGAGAGTTTAAGGGGAAAAATGTAAACTTCGAGTCAGACATAAAGCCTAGTGTGAATAATACCATACATCTCGGTTATTTAGTGTTAAGTGCGACCACGCCGCTTAGCGGAACGGGTTTCCACTCACTAACAACCTTTTAAAATATATCTTTTGCAACTCATAATCTTGCAACCAAAACAAGCTAAAACTGTAAAGCATTATTATGTAAACATACATATCAAGTAACAAATGGACTATCTGTCCGAACACTATAGTTTTGTTTGGCTTACTATTAACCTTTGGCTACTCGAGCCTACCAGATAATATAGCAAAATAATATAACATCTGTTAGACATTCCTCTTCTGGACGGTCTTCCTTAACTATCTGTTAAATACTTCTCTTCTGGATGGTCTGTCCCTGACTTAACATCTCCAGGGTCACCTGATCCTAATAGTTTTGCGGGCTTACCAATAACTTATCTGTATACAAACATATATTCCCTTCTGTGTGTAATCATAATTTTAGTCTTACCTGTGACAAAGCCTTACACACTGGAATATTGGACTAAATTAGCTGGGGCCAATAGCTAATGTATAGGGTGCGATCCTATACCAGTCTCATCTGGTATTCTATTATCTGAGTCATTTTACTTAGGGATACCTTCCCATAATTTTCCTTGAATACCTTTTCATCTGAAATTAATTTAAAACCTTTTAAACCAAACTTAAACAAGGAAAACATTTATACTCTATGCTTTACTTAAAATCACCTTGCCATGTTATGTGTGTGTGTGTGTGTCTATATATATATATACACACACACACACACACACTTTACGAAAACCTTTGTTGATGAAAACATTTAACTTTTGAAAGTACCCCTTTCGAATTCATTGAAAGCCTCTCTTTCGAAACCAAGTAAAACCCTTTATTTCATCTAGGCCGAAAGGCCAAAACATTCCTCTCAAAACCATCCTCAAAACCTTTTGAAACCCTTAAAAAACGTTCCTTTTGAAAGCTTTAAAACCTTAGACATCTTTTCCTTTAAAACTGCCTTTCCACACCTTTGGAAAACCTTTCCTTTTAACCTTTTGAAACCATTTGGGAACCACCCCTTAGAAACCTTTCCTTAAACCTTTCGAAAGCATTGGGGAAACACCCCTTCAAAACCTTCATTTAAAACCTTTCGAAAGCGTCAAACCTTTGTAAACAGCAAACCATACGAAAGCATTTGGGTTTAATTTAAAACATGTGGAAAACACCTTTCGAAACCATTCAAAAATATACCTCTTCGAAACTTCTGAAAACCATCTTGGTCGAAACCATTTGGAATATGCCTTCAAGTAGAGCAAAAGGATCTGAAACCCATTAGAGTCGAAAGCATTCCTTTCAAAAGTTATTCTTAAGTAAGAAGTGATGGTGTCAAAACCATACTTCTAAAAGCATTGGAGAAGCAGCAGGGTTTTATAAAAGCAAGTAGACCCTTTCGAAGGCATTGCTTCAAAAGGTAAGAAGTGGCAGAAAAAGGGCTTCGACGTAGTCGAAAGTCTATATTTAATAATAAAGGCGCAACCTCCTTAAAACCATTTGACCTAGTCGGAAGCCAACCAAGTTGAAAGCAACATAGTTGAAAGCAACATAGTTGAAAGCAACATTAAAACAAAGGCATGCTTCGAACCCTTCAGAACCTCTGAGTTTCAACCTTATACCTTCTTTCCAATTCACTGCGCACCAAATCTTTGATGCCATGCACATTGGTTTCATTCATGATAGAGGCGGAGGAACTAAGTTGAAAACCTATCTATGTCAGAAGCAAGGTGCCGAAATGGCGAAACAGGCTAAAAACAAGAAAATTTTGTTTCTAACCTAAAAGAGAAATACTTTTTGACTAACCTACGATGTTTGTTAAAACCTTATTGGTTGCTACATTCTCTTTTCTAAAGGTGCTACCATAATTTCAAAAATAAACAATAATTTTATTTTATAAAAAACCCCTTTTCCTCTTATAAATATATAAAACATTTAAGTCCCATACCTTAAATAATTTTATATATTCATCAAAGCACTTTGGAAAATTCTACAAAAATTCCAGAAAATCATTTTCAATATGTTTTCTAACATATAAATTTTAAACCCAAATAATTAATTATTTAGCCTTAAATAATTTATAACCCAATAAATCATTTTCTTCACTAGAAAATTAATGTAAAATCCACATTAATTCAGAAAATTATGAAAATTGAAACCCATATCTAAAATATCATTTTAGATCTAAATCTACTTTCGCAAGGTATTTGGATGTCAGTAAATAGGGTTTTCACATCAAAACATATCATAAAAATCTATATGAATAAGCATAAATCATTAACAAGCATATATATCATTTATCATTCGGAAACATGGCATAACCATGCAAATAATTTGGATTTTCCCTTAGAATCGAAAGTCATTAAGAAAAATGAGATGTAGTCATTATTCACCTTAGCTTTGTGATTAAGGATGTGAGATTTGACCTTGATTAATTGATTTGATTCTTCTCTTGAATCCTTGCTTTTTCTTCTCTTGAGATTGCTAATGGTGGCCGGCCTTAAGGTGTTTTTGTTTGAGAAAATATGAAATGAACGTGTGTTTTGGTTTCCTAAGGGTTTAGGGTATAAGTTTAATCATTTTCCTATTTTGCCCTCCCTTATTTCCTAACACCTTAATTCTTTAATTCATTGTTTATTCATTAACATGGCCCGACTACCCCTTAATTAAATCACAAATCTCAATCCATTAATCAATCCCACATTATTTAATTAAATTTAACTAATTAAATTTCCTAAATAATGTTTCTAAAATATGGGGTGTTACACTAATTCCACATCATTAAAGTATCTCTTCTCTAAGAAGGATCTCAACCTTTGCTAGTAGTGATGGTTGGATTTCTTAGCCTCCTATGACTCTGACATTTCCTATACGTCCGTAAGGAAATGTAGTTGTTGATGATTTGAGTGAAAGACATACCAGTTTGGGAGTAATGTTCCTAGAATAGGCATTGCTCAAGTTTATCACTGGTTATGACTTTAGAACTTGATGAGAGCTACGGCCAAGGTTGATGGCTAGTCTGACCATCAAACCTACTTTGATTTAACAAATCGGTACCAATAAGAGGCGTAGAGCTAGACTAGCAGAGATCATGGCTAAGTTAGAGGAATGAGTGGTGTCTGTAAAGGTGATGCAGTTAGGACTTGACCGAGACTATTGGTTCTATAGGGATGAGAGATTGCTTGTTCTCAAGTAGTGGGAACATATTCTTATAGGCTACATCGATGGATTGCTAAGGACTAAGGATAGTATGATAGCATTTGAGTCACAGTCGATTGACTGATGAAGAACGCTAGATTTATATTCCTTAAGTCCAGTTGAACGACATTCGAATTTGTCGAGTTGTATGTGAAATGGATAGTGTGATTCCATTGTGTTCCAAAAGCATTGTAAGTGGCCGAACCCCGTTGTTCAATACTGGGTTTGAAAGAACTTACAAGAGGAGTTTGGAAATTTGGCACCAAATCGATTATACAATATTAAGACTAAACCAGGAACTTCAAGACCTTATAGGCCTATTCGTACTACCGATAGACGTGTTACAAAATAGGTTAGGAGGAAGACAGTGGAGTAGTAGAGGTTCGGTAGAACAAAAACAAGGGCAATAGGATATGGGAGACCGATAAGAGCATGAGGGCCGCTTGTTCGGAGCTCTTCATTTGGTTAGATTTTATTTTTATCATTGTCTTTCATATTGGATAACATGTTCGATGTTTACACTTGATAGTTTAATATCATGCATGCTAGGATAGGCATGGACGTTACTTTTTGATGTTTGATTTTATGTATACATGTTTGATGTGTGGTTATTAGCATTTGATATGATAGCCTATGCTTATATGATTGTTAGGCATGCATGATAGTTATGGTTTGATATAGCATACTTATTTGAGATGATTGCTATATATGATCTAGTATGTTTAAATATATGATGACGATGCACTTGTGTTTAATCTTCTTTGTTGAGTACATATTTAGGTACATGGAAGCAAGTGTTGGCTATTTGGATGCTTATCCGCTTTTATCGCATCAAAATGGAATGCTTTTGCTATAAAAGGGGTATGTAACACCTGTAGTGTAGATTTGGATATATGTGCTTGGTTGTCCTTGGAAACAAGATTCCTCAAATATGAGATGCCTCAGATATGAGCTATATATTTATATCTATGTTGTATTGGGATTTTTCTCAGACCTAGCCGTGCAAAGGAGGTGCTGTTGAATTTTTTGAGAATTTGAGGAACTTAAAAGGCTTATGGGTTAGGAGACGTTCTCCTTACTTTGTGATTTTAAGGAAGAAATCCTTTTTAGGATCGAAGAATTTAACAACCTCTATTTTTAATGATATGATATTTACATGTTGAATCGTAAATTAATTGAAGGCCCAAAAATACGATTTTTCACATATGGCTGATCAAGACCTAAGACCACTTTCGTTGAGTTCGAATTGATATTGCAAATTAAAATGAGTATAAGCATTGCTATATTTGGATATCGAGCAATCTGATGCCCAAACGATCTCGAAATGCATGAAATTATCATCCTGGGACACAGTCTTAGATAGCGATGAGTTTTGTACTATTGGGACTGGAAAAATGAGATGATGTACGCAGATAAGTTTATTGCGATCGGACGTGCCGTATGATCGAACGACTCGAAACATATGACGACTTATTTTAGAATTCAAATAAATCATAATATAATATTAATATAAATATCACCAAAACCCTCCCTCCCTCAAAAATCATTTTATTGTTCCATTGCCTGGAACAAAAATCATGACCACTCTCCCTAATCTAATTCAAAAATTAAAATCACGAGATCCGCTCAACGATAAATTATGAAACCAAATCCATTGAGCTCGTATCGATGAGTGCTTCAAATTAGTGGTGCCAAGATAGGGTGCGATCACGATTGGCGAACACCGAAGTCCTTGGTCGAATCTAAGGTTTGATCTTAACGAAGATAGAGGTGGAGTTAGGCAGATCAGAGAGTGGAGTTGTGATTCTTATGCGAATGGGAGTAGATGGCATCGATTTAAGGATGTGCTATTGAGGAATGGAGGGCGCGACATTAGAATTGTCACGATCTTGTGGTGATGACACGATCTACACAAAGGTGTCGAAGGGGACGATCTTGGCATCGGTAGGTCGAGCATTTGATGAGAAGTGCAATGGTGCAGACGGTGGTCGATTTCGTGGAACGAAGCTCCGTATCACTACGAAATCATGCACGGCCTAAGTGGGTTTGGGGATACTATGGACGTACAGGTATAGGGGAGGAAGATGGGTTAGTTGCTAATTAGGTAATTGATTGTTTGATTAAGTTAATTAATTATTTAATTAATTCGAAATAATATTTAATCCATATTTTTTGTATACGAGGTCCATTTTGAATGTGGTTTCTTGTGTTGCATTCGTGATGGAGAGCTCTATGCCTTGGAAATAGTTTGGATAGCTTTTGTTGGGGTGAGTGATATTGTCTTTCACCATACTATGATTGTTAGTATAGTATTAGAACGACGTTTTGAAATGGTTTCTAACTTTAAAATATGATTTTAATATACTTAAATGCTTTCTTGATTTTTCTAAAAGAAAATAAAAGTATTCTAAAATGGTTTTATATTAGATATCATATTTTTCCATTGATGTTTTATTTTTAGGGAATCACCAGATTTGGATTATTTTTTATATGAATTCCCCCATTGGTTGACATAGACACATTATACATGTTGTGTGTATACTATGTTGGATGTATGTATGCATGTTGGCTTGTTTGCTTGTTTTTGGTTGAAAAAGCTGATTTAGTGGTGATTGAGTGTTAAGGAAATATCTCGTGCATTGGGGTTTCATACACGTTGATCGAAAACCCAATGAGTGGGATAAGTTATAGAAGATTGTTAGGATATGTACATTGGGATTTCCATTTAGTTTCTACTTATCCATTTTCAGTTAAGTACACGAACAAAATGGTTGGTATTGACCACTGTTTGTACCAAAATTGGGCACAACACTCTTCAGAAGTTTTTTAAGAGATAAAATGAAGAAACTAAATGGAAAAAGAGGATTATCTAACAAAAACTCCAAAAAACAGATAATGAAAGTAATTAAAACGCACGGAAACACAATAATTTAGAGTGGTTCGGCATATTGCCTACGTCCACTATGAAGTTGATTGCTTTATTGACGTTTCTTTGATGATTACAATTGATTGCAGCGGGTTACAGCAGATAACAATGAATAACAGTAGTAAAATTCGTTAACAGCAGCAGCAATGGAGTATGGAATCAGATCCGGTAGAGTCTGGGTATGGGAGAATTCAAAGATCCTTTTTCTGTTGGCTCTGGGGCTCTATTTATAGGTGTAGGAGGCTGATATTCCGCTCAGATCTTGGGAGACTTCTTCTGGCACGTGAGTGGGCCCACGCGACCAAGCCCGTGAAGTTTCGACCCGATCCGTGATCGATACGAATGGATTTCGTATCGATCAAGATTTCGTCCAATGGAGTCGAAATTTGGTGTGCACGTTCTTTAGCACGTGCGTAAGCTCCTGTGAAAATTTGGTGGCATTTGGACTTGTAGATCTCGAGTTATGATCGATACAAAATGGATACTTTCGGTAGGCTGTTTGGTTCGACTCGATCATTTTGACTCGATCTTGTTCGAATCGATGGTTGCGCATGCCCAAGTGATGACGTGGCGAGCTATCTTCGAACCAATCCACCTTTTACGCCGAGTTGATCGAGTCATCCAGGGTTTTCGCCTTGTTCGTATCGAAGCATTTGTCTTGTTCGAATCGATGGAAGGTGTCTTGTTCGAATCAATGAAAGTTGGTTTGTTCTTATCGATAAAAGCGCTCCGACTTGATGGATACGAACAGTGATCCACTGATGGATTCGAACAGTGTGAATCGATGTATATGAACAGTGGTCCATTGATGGATTCGAACAGTGTGAATCGATGGATACAAACAGTGGTCCATTGATGGATTCGAACAGTGTGAATCGATGGATACAAATAGTGGTCCATTGATGGATTCGAACAGTGTGAATTGATGGATACGAAGTCGATCGATACGAAGTAGACTCTGGTGATGGATACGAAGTCGATCGATACGAAGTGGACATTGGCCGATCGATTCGAACAAAGCTTTCCCTGATGGATTCAAACTCGATCGATTCGAACAGCAGCCAGTCGATGGATTCGAACTCGATCGATTCGAACAGTGGCCAGTCGATGGATTCAAACTCGAGGCTGTTCTTCATCCAATCTTGCATCGATCATAACCTGAGCATATGAACTCTGATTGACTTGAGATTTGGAACGCTGGCTTCCATGGCTTTGCTCGTCGTGTCTTGTTGATTGTAGCTTGATCCGGACTCGGGAAAAATTCATCGATATCCATAGTGAGCCTAGGTATCACCGATCTCTAAGACGAACCGTTACTGGTTTCTAGTCAAGTTCTTTGATATCTCGGCCTTGCTAAAAGGCGGGATAACATTTGTCCCCTAAAGTATGTCTTGTGGAAACATGATGTGCTTTGAAAAGCTATAATCTTTATTCTGAACAGTCATCGTTTTTCCACTGAAAGTTGTAATCTTTGACTGATTTTCTTTGTAACATGAACTGTTGACTGTCAACTGTTGTACCCTGTATTGTTGAAACTGATCGCTGCTTGACTGAGATTAGCTGTTTGTTGTTTGTAATCGTTATCAGATAAGTATCCAATTCCTATGAATGTTAAAAATTGAATATTAGTCTGACGCATATGCATATACGGTAATCTGACTCTCATTAACGCTGCACGTTCACGAGTCATTGTCAGTTTATCCCGCATCGAATTTCGTATCGATCCTCTCCTGAACCGATGTGAAATTCGAATTGTAACAACAATCGATGGTTGTTTTTGAATGTTCCTTCGTATCGATCCTCTCTTGAATCGATGTAAAAGGTTGGAACATTATCTTTGCATCGATATACATCGCATTGATGGATACGAAATGAAAATTTCGAATCAATGGATGTGAGGTTCGATGGATACGAAACGATCATTCGTATTGATGGAGTTGAATGTCGTATCGAACAGCCTTCGTTGTGTATTTCGAATCGATGGTCCTTGTGTTGTTGTATACGAATAGACAATTCGTATCGATGGGCACTGGTTTCTGGGAGCTGTGACTTGATGGATTCGAACTGCACAGTTTATATAGCTGCACTGGGGATAGAGTCGAAAATGATCGATACGAACAGTGGCTTCGTATCGATGGATTTGGGTGACTAAGAAAAGCCTTCGTTGGCAATTTCGCTTCGAACAAGGCTCGAGTCGATAGATTCGAATGGCTTGTTCGAATCGATCCCGTGGTGACATTTTATAATCGGTCAAATTCACTAGGATGCGAATCGTTTTTTGCCTTCACGCTCGAGTCCATATAAATACTGTGGACTTAGCCATTTTTCACTTTTTACTTTTTACTCGCTCGTTTCTTCTACAGCCCTTCATAACGCTCCAAAGACTTGGAAAAAGAAAAGTTCTTGCCTTCGAATCGATTCAAACTCTCTATTATTCGAACCAACTGTCAGATTTAGGTAATCCACTAAACGAATCCAACGCGTAAAAGATGAGACTCGATCTTTAACATCAAATCACATAGAGTCGTGGTCGATCCTCGCGTAGTTCATGTTGGATCCGGGTTGGAGTGGAGTTGAGGAAGGCCATGGCGTTTATGCCATTTGGGGAAGAAGAAGCGAGGAGGGATACGAAGGAGTCGATCGAAGATTCTTCGGTCTTCGCTTCGTGTCGATCTGGAGTTGGGGCTTCGAGATGATGAGATGGAGGCCTTCGTATCTATCGATGGCTGAGCTTTTGCATCGAATCGAGTGTTTCGAACATGCAGATCGATACGAAGGGGTTGCGTCTGATCGATTCGAAATTTAGACTTTCTGATCAATACGAATTATGCGCCAGGGGATCGATACGATGGTGACCCAATTGATCGATACGAAATGGTCACCCTAGGTTGATTCGAAGTCCTTAGCCTTAACCGATCCGAACTATCATACGGATGAATATGAATTTTCGCTACGAACCGGAATTTTGTGATCGATACGAAATGAACCTTAAAGAACTTGTAATCTCTTGCACACTTGAAAAACTAACACCGACGAGCTTCAAACTTGCATAATTAGACATAATCATTTCACCGCATATCTGATTGCCTATCGAAGCTCGTCGATGGAACCAGAACTTAACAAAATGATAATAAATTTTAAATTGGATTGATCCCTAACATATGGATGGCACGGCAGTGACGGTCAGCGATGATGGTCATTCTTATCGTTTACATGCTTTCTCCAATTCTGTAGAACTTTTCAAGTGATATACAGTACTGTACTGCACAACACATTCACACACTTTACACTGGGGAAAGCGCGAGTGTATTATCTGTTTAACGATGATTTTTCATAAGCTAGTTAGTCAGGGAACCTTCAAGTTCACAACAGTAGGAACTTCCGAGTTCAACTCCTTCAACCATCGAGATACCGGCCATCGAAGCCGAAGTTATAGATCCAGCTCCGAACGAGTTTCCGGGCGCCCGGTTCATTTGCAGTCCACAAGACTCTGTGCCGTCCGGCATCTCTGAAGATATGCTGGGATGGATTTGTTTAAGACATGGCTTATCGCTTGACGACGTATTATTGCCAGGGCGAAATGATAAGCCACATGCTCCCCCGGAGGGGTTTACTGCTTTCAATCGTCACGCTTGCACGGCAGGGACACTTCCTCCATTTAATCAGTACATAAGGGAAATGCTATCATTCCTTGGAATCGCCCCATCTCAGCTACACCCTAACGGATACGCCTTGTTGAATAGCACTTTCATCTTGTTTATGGAAATTCTCTTTCGACCACCAAAGCCAATCGAGATTAGATATCTTTTCAACATTAAAAGCCACGGAGACAGCCATTCTTTCACATTCTTGGAAGCAGTTAGGAACTGTCAAATAGTAACGGGGTCCTGGGGAAGGCTGAGTTACTTTAAGACGGAATGGTTCTACTTTCGATGCCCCCCTGGATTCACTAGGCGATGGTTGGATAGACGTAAGTGTTGTAGTCTTTCTCCTGAATTATCGAGATACTAGCAATCATTCTCAAAACTAACATACTTCACTTCTATTACAGCCGCAATCACACGTCCTGATGGTGGGTATTTCAGAGAGTTAGTTCGGATCCTCCAATCAGTTTCGGGTGAAGAGAGGAACATTGACTTGGTTATAACCGACAGAAACTTGAGAACCGTCGGGCTAATTGAACAGAGGCAAAGCATAAGGCTGGAAGGGACACTTAGGGCGGTCTCAAAGAAACGGACGAAACGCAAAGCGCCCAATGTCGTAATAGCTGAAGAGGTTGATCCGGAGAGAACGCCCACTGATAACGAACTCTAAGCTGGGCCTTCTTCCAGTGTTCAAGATTCAGGAGGAAGGAGAAAAGGCAAGGCAGTTGCTCACAAGCATTCTAAATCCATGAGATTGAAATCTGTAGTTATGTCTTTGCCTGTTCAGGGGATTAGAATTTCGGAGGCTCCTCCCCCACAAGTAGAGAATCCCTTCGAAGGGCTTGCTGATATTCCGATTCCGGATTATGTGTCATTTCAACACGACACCGGGATGAAGGAGCTTGACAATGCTCTTGATCTAAGCGGGTCGCTTGCTATGAGTGCGGCCGACATTTCCGGTTGGTCGGGGGGTTGCACATACATACACTTCACTGCACTACATGATTCATAATTGTAAATCGTCCAACCCAAGAGATCACTAACTTTTCCTTCGTTTCTCATTCACAGGTACAATGTCTGGGAAAGGATCAATGCTTGGGAACCTTCGCTCGACTCGAAAGTCTTCTACCTACTATGATTCCCGCAGGAGAGACTCGGATAGAGACCGCGATCACGGGTATTCTAATCAAGAGAGGTACGAGCGGGACAGGGACAGAGGATATAGACACCGATCTAGGTCTCGCTCTTCTCCTCTTAGACTTCCATCTCCACCTCCTATTCATGTTTCACACCCGCCAAAGCCTCCACGTCACAGACCGTCCTCTCAAACTACTAGGCCCGAGACTCGTCACCAGCGAGTTGAAACTGTGCCCCCCATAATTGCAGAGCAGGCCATTACTGAGCCCACGGGGGAAGGGGCAATTAAAATTGCTATGCTGAGGAAGGAGTTCCCGAACATATGCTTCGACGGCTACGTCTTTCCACCTCACTTAAAGAGAATCCCATCTGGAGTGGAAAACACGATGCATGATTACATTCATGACATCTACACCGAGTATAGAGAGTGGGTAAAGGCCACAGAGAAAGCTTCCAAGTTGGCCTTTGAGCGAGCCAAGACAATTGAAAAAATGAGACCGAGATCACCCAAAGGGACCGGATCATTCAAGTGCTCACTGCTGAGGCCGAGTCTTCTCGGAAATCTAAAATTGAGGCCACTAAAAAAGCTGATGTAGCGAACATGGAAATGGAGAGGTTGAGGCAGACACATGTTGCCTTGGTGGAGGAGATGGGCCATCGGAATACTACAGTCACCGCCGAACGGGATGCGGCGGTCAAGGAACTCAATGAGCTTAAGGCCAAATTTTCTGACATGGCCAAGGAAAAGGATGATGCGAACAACGCAGCCCAGGAGGCGTGCGAGCAGGCTGTCTTGCTCCGGGGTGAACGGGATGCGGCCATGGCTAAGGTTCGTAAGGTGGAGACTGAGATTGAGGAGAAGGTGAAATCGGCCGAGTCCAAGCTAGAAGCTGATATTGAAGACCTTCTCGTTGTTTACAACGCTAACATGCTGAAGCACAGGGGTCTAGCCTGGCTCGATGACTATCCAACACATCTATACAACGCTTAGAGCCGATTGGTTGAGGAGGAGAAGGCGGTGCATCTGGGTGAGTCTATTGATGAATTTGAGCTCGAGAATCGTCTACTGAACGAAGATGAAAGGAAGATTCTCCACGAGTCTATAATTTCTTATGAGAAGGAGAGACTTGGCACCCAGCACCTGGAAGTAGGAGAAGGCTCTGAGGTTGAACACCATGATGCAAGTCTTGAACTTCCAGCGTCGACCCAGCCCGAATCCCTGTCTGCGGTTGATCCCCAAGTTGTTCCTGCCTACAATCCGGATCAGCCGCAGATGTCTCCGGCTATAGAGCAAGTTACTGAAGCCATCCAGCCGCTTACAAGTCAAACTGAGGAAGGTATTCTGAACATTCCACATATCTGCCTTAAGTCGGAATCTTCACTCGAATTAAGTTCTAACAGTTCTCTTATTTTTTTGTCCAGTGATTGATGCTACGCCGGTCGTGCCTCCTGCTACTCAAGAATCATACCAGACGCAGGGGGTTATCATTACCGAAGCGACCACTGTAACCACAACTGTGCCGCTCGACAAAATGCAGGGGAGCTCACTTGTTTTTGATGAGCAGCTGATGGAGGAACTCTTTCGCCGTCATGGCGATCCTTTTGCCGACCTGCCATTCATCATAGGTGGAGGCGCTCCTGCTACAAGCTCCTCGATGCCAACTACTGATGCTCCCAGCGAGGCTCGAGCGATTACTGAAGAGGAGATATTGGCCGAAATTGACGCTGAAATGGAAGCAGCGGGCCGCGGTGGCAGTTTTGGAGGTGGGATGGCGGCACCCGGTCCAGCTCCGCTCAGAATGATATCGCCCGACGGTACAGTTTTTGACACTAGTACGCCCATTCCATCTTCTACACTGGATCCTGTTCCTCCGACTCCGCCCGCAGGAAGCATTCCTATTCATTCGAGCTTGGAGGAGGATGTCAAGATCATGCCCCCGCTTGGAGCTCGACCACCAAAAATTAAAGGCTCAAAGAGGAAAGGTAGTGGCGGCTCCAGCGGGTCTACACCGAAAAGGAAGCTGAGGAAGAAAAAAGATTAGACATGCTTCCTCGGTTTATTTTGATTTTCATATTGTTGGTCGTGTATAGATGCGGGTTCGGCCCCTACTAGTAGGAATTTTTTGGAACAACTTGTACATGAATTTCTTTCACAAACAGTAATACTTTCTTTTTTTTGGCTTCTTCTCAGTTATTGTGTATTTGCTTAAGTGTTTCAATATCTGAAGTGCACTTGTGAAGTTTCATGTTCCGAGTCAGGTTTGTTTTTGTTCGCCAGGTCCGAAAACTGTGGACATGGTTTACGACCGGGAAGTGAGTTGAATTTTGACGTCGCACCGCTTCAATCAATGGTCGATGCTTAAGTCTCGCCCCCCAGTCTTGGGGGTGAGTTGTAGAACATCACTCAGCGATCGCTTCTCACTTATAACATGTTGAGTCTAGTGCCACCGAACGGATGTCTGAGACAAGCGGAGATTGAGTGATTCATCCATACTTGTTCGATTATTGATGATCATATCCACACTCTGGGGATTCTCATTTGCTTACTGGCGGTTGGTCATGCCGGCTTAAGTTTTATTTATATGTCCACGCTCTGGGGACTCGAAATCGACATTTATACTCCGACTCGCACTCTGGGAGTTCGGAGTTGGTATTTATACTCCGTTTCGCACTCTGGGAATTTGGAGTTAATGTTTATACTCCATTTCGCACTCTGGGAATCTGGAGTTGATGTTTATTCTTCGACTCGCACTCTGGGAATTCAGAGTTACTGTTTATACTCCGTTTTGCACTCTGGGAATCCGGAGTTGATGTTTATACTCCGACTCGCACTTTGGGAGTTCGGAGTTGGTATTTATACTCCGTTTCGCACTTTGGGAATTCGGAGTTAATGTTTATACTCTGTTTCGCACTCTGGGAATCCGGAGTTGGCGTTTATACTCCAATTCACGCTCTGGGAATTTGGAGATAATGTTTATACTCCAACTAACTCTGGGAGTTCAGAGTTGGTGTTTATACTCCAATTCGCACTCTGGGAGTTCGGAGTTGATAAATAGACGGTCAGTCACATCTGCTGTATGTTTTTGGATTTTGCTCGTACTCTGGGAATGAAAGGTGTATTAGGATCGTGGATGGTCGGATCACATCCACCCTGAGTTAACAAGTGAGGTCGTTAGATGGACGGTCCACCCTCCTCAAACTTGGTTTAGATACGGACGAAGTCGTTAGGCGGACGGATCCACCCTCTTCGTAGACGCATTTTTATACTCCAGTTCGCACTCTGGGATTCCGGAGTTAAGTGAAGGATTGTCGTGTATCAATCCTTTTTTGACTTTGGTGTGATGGCTTGTTCTCGAGCTCGACTGCCACTCAGCGAGTGACCGGTTGCATCACAGTCACTCCCTATCTGAATAGGCCCCACCATATGATGGAACTTCGCTCTCTATGCATAGTGATGATCATATGAAGCATTTCAAGTAAATCACAGCTCTGGCTCGAAGAGATTGCATTTTATTGCTGAAATAAGAAAATATGGAAAAGTCGGTTGCCTTATTACAACTTCTAATTTCGAAATGCAGAAACAAATTGCAAATGGAAAATAAAATAAATGAATAAACATAGCCTGTTATGCATAGTAGCGACGAAGATTCTCGCTGTTCCACGCTCTTGGCAAAGCAGGTCCGCCAACGATCGCTAACTGAAATGTGTCATTTTCGAGCTTTTGTTTGATCAAATACGGCCCTTCCCACGTTGGTTTCGCGTGCGGAGGCATCGAGAAGATTCTCTTGTGGACAAAATCGCCAAGTCCGAAAGTTTGGGGTTGGACTTTGACACTGTGCATTCGGGGGACTTGATTTCGGTACACGGCCGCTCTCGACTCTGCCAAATCCCTTTGAACGACTCCAACTCCATTGGCGGTAGGGAATTTTAAAGTTAAACACCACGGGGCAATAATAGCCCTAAATTCATCAAGGGCCGGTCGGCCCAAGAAGGCGTTGTATGGCGAATTTATGTTCAATACAACAAATTGCAACGTCCGAACTCTCCAGTGTTATCTAGTTCCCAGCTCCATTGGCATTTCTATCATACCAGTGGGTATGGTCTCACTCCCGTTGAAGCCATGAATACGGAATTGACAAGGCTTCAAATCTTCGGCCTCCCTATTCATCTGGTCATAGGCTAGCTTAAATATTATATTTACAAAACTTCCGATGTCGACCAGAATCTTTTTCATCCAAGCATGACCTACTTGAGCTAATATGACCAGTGGATCAGTGGTTAGGGCTCCGACCCTGTCAGCATCTCTATTGCAAAACACGATATCGTCAGTCATCGTCTTCTGTCACTTGGTTGGAGCTCTATCTCCCAAATTAATACAACACTCGGGATCCGCATGCCTAATAGGACCGGCATACGACTCCATTTCCCTCCAGCTTCGGTCTGTTGGATGTGGACTACCACTAACTGCGTTTATCACCAACCTCCCGCCAGTACGAGCGGGTTCCTCCTGTCTTGCCTGGTCTGGCACACGATTTTGATTCAATGGGCCCGCGACCCCTGACTACGGCGCCTGCACATGCTGATCTAACTTCCTCTCGCGGATCAACTTTTCAATGAGGTCTTGTAAATGACGACACTCACTTGTGTTATGACCATAACTCTCATGGAATCTACAGAACTTCCCTATTTGGACTTGTCTTTCCGTTGACTGCTTCGGGGCAGGTTTCTTATATTGCATGGTATTACAAGTCTGTAAATACACATTTTCCAACGACGTATTCAATGGAGTATAATTGTCGAACATGGGAGCTCTACGCTGTGGGCCACGATTTTGATCTCGTTTTTTACCTTGATTTCCACTGTCCCTCTGCTGATTCTGTTTATTTTGTATATTCAACTGAACTTTTCTGGAACTCTCCCCGGATTGTTTAACGGCTTTGTTACTCTAAATTCCTTCGATGTTGGACCCTACGTCATCCTGCTTCCTAGACTGTTTCGCATCCTCCCTTCTCAAGAATTGGGCTGCCTTGGAATAGAAACGGTCCAATGATGCAGGCGGCTTCCCAGCTAACCAATTTCCGAACTCGGAATCAGGATCAATCCCTTTAGTCAATGCCATCAGGATAGAGTTGTCATTGGAATTGCTTATTTCTGCACACGCAGCATGGAATCGCTCCAAGTAACGTTTGAGTGTCTTTCCGGGAGCTTGAGTGACACTAGACAAAGTATTAACATCTTTAGCTCTTGCTACGTGCATACGAAATTGCTCAACAAATTTGGTGGCCAGTTGGTCGAAATTAGAGATGGATCGCGGTGGTAAACGAGTAAACCACATAGTTGCAATGCCCCCCAGGGAAATTGGGAAACTACGGCATTTTACTGCATCATCAGCTCTCGCAGCATTCATTATCCATTCATACTTCAGGATGTGTTGATTGGGATTAGAACTTCCTTCATAGACTGGCAAAGTTGGCATCCTGAAGCATCGAGGTGGTTCAACATATAATATGTCATCAGTGAAAGGGGTATGACTCCGGGAGATTCCCCTATCGTCATTAGTGAGACCCTGACTTTCACGGATCATTTGACGAATCATCGTTGGTATATCCACTGTATGACACTGTGGAGCCTTGACAATGTTTGACTTACTATTATTAGAGACAGTTTATTAGTTGAGTTTATTTATCAATTGTATAAACTCTATTACTGTTTTGTAGAACTGTATGAGCCTGTGTACTTTGATTTTGTGGTTCACGTAGTTATTACCATCTCGCCTATTTATATCTATGATGACTATTATATTTTATTCGATGTGATGTGAGATATACAACAGGTTATCTGATTGATTAATTTTTCTCTATCTTTACTTCTCTTCCACCTCTCTTCTTTACTTCTTTTCTTTCATTTGACAACTGTCCGGCATTGGAGGTGTCAGGAGGTCGTTACACCTAACGACCTCCCTCGGGTATAGAGTCGCAAAGAAGTCACCGTCTTTATACTCCTAACTGGTATTAAATGAGCGCATTTGGTCAGTCGATCGACTATAACACAAATACTCTCATTCCCTCTCTTACTCCTCAGTAAACCATCAACAAAATCCATAAAAATTCTCTCCCGCTTCCACTGAGGAATATCCAACGGCTGCAACAAACCTCATTGCTTCTTCTTCTCCGCCTTTACCCTTTGATAAGTGATACATTGAGCTATATACTCTTCTACATGCTTCTTCATACCAAGGCAATAAAAGACCCTCTTCATGCCAAGGTACATTTTGTCTCCGCTAGGATGAATGGTCATCCTCGAATAATGAGACTCGGCTAGTACCATTTCATCAACTCCATAATGAGAGGAACACACAGTCTACCATCTCTCCGTAACCATCCCTTTGAGTCAATGGCATAACGCCTCAAGTGACTAGACTTCTCTCCTCTATTAAGCTTTTATAAAATATCTACTAGCTCTTTATCTTGCTTTTGATAGGATCCAATATGTTTCATGAGTGTAGGCTACACATCTAAAGCTGCTAGTAATCCCAGGATAATATTTGATGTTGGTCGAAAAAAAGTGTAGAAATGAACTCCAAATGCCTCCACTTCAAGAACAAAGGACTTAATACAGCATGTTTTCTACTCAAGTCATTGACCACCGCATTGCCCTTACCTGGAGTACATAAGATATCGAAATCATATGATGCCAAAAATTTCATCCACCTCTACTGCCTTAAATTCAAGTCCTTTTAGGTGAACAAACACTTCAGAGATTTGTGATCCATATACAGCTCAAACCGCTCTCTTAAAAGATAATGTCTCCATCACTTGAGCACAAAGACAATTGATGCTAACTCAAGATCATGGGTAGGGTAGTTTCTCTCGTGGACCTTCAATTGTCGACTAGTGTAGCTCACTACTCTCCCTTCATGCATCATGAATACATCCAACCCCATACCATAAGCATCGGTATATACTGTGATTGCTTTCGTACCATCGGGTAATACCAAAATTGGTGCACTAGGTAACACCTCCTTCAACATAATAAAAGCATCCTCACATTCACATCCCATGAGAAAACTAAATTCTTCTTGGTGAGATGGGTCAGAGGGGCAGAGATCTTCATGAAGTCCTTAATGAACTTCCGATGGTAGTCCACCAAACCAAGGAAACTCCTCACTTGTATAGCATTCTACGGCACATGCCAATCCTGATCTGTAGCAATCTTACTAGGATCAACTGCCATCCCACTTTTTAAGACAACATGTCCTAAAATGCATACCTCCTCTCACCAAAAGTGACTTTGAAAACTTTATCTTTAACTTATTCTCATGGAGTGTATTGAGCACTTCTTCGAAATGCAACGCATGATCCTTCCCACTTTTCGAATAGACTAAAATCATCCACAAATACCACAACAAACTTGTTAAGTAACCCTCTAAAAATTCATCTCATTGGATCATCAAAGTACGCAGTTGCATTGGTTAGTCCAATGGGCATGACTAACCACTCATAAAGTCCGTCTGGTGTACAAAAGCAGTCTTCTGGATATTGTCCTCATCTACACACAATTGGAGGAATCGGGTAGCCAAATTAAGCTGTGAGAACACCTTTGCTCCAACCAACCGATCAAAGAGATCTTCAATACAGGGCAGTTTGGATACCAATTCTTCTTTGTCAGTTTATTTAGCTCCCTATAATAAACACAAAGCCTCAGAGAACCATCCGCCTTGGTGGCAAGAAAACTGGTGCTCTCCACTCTGAAATGCTCTTTCTAAGAAGGCCTTTCTCCAATAGCTTATTTACTTGCTTGTTCAACTCGCATCTCCTTCAGAGCATATGCCTTAAGGGTAATTCAATAGGTCTGGCGTTCTCCTTAAGATAAATTCGAAACTCGATCTCTCACTGGGGTGGAAGACCGGTAACCTCATAAAAGACATTTGAGTAATCTCTAACTACAGGCACTGAATCTAGCTTGTCATGTGATAGGTCTAATAAATATTAGTAGCTCAACATAACTGATCCTCGGGGATCACAATAAACCTCCAAGCCACGTCCACTACATGTGCTCAATCTAACAAGCTTCCTACCATAATCTAATATAGCCTCATACATCGTCATCCAATCTATGCCCAATATCAACCCAAACCCAGAAAATCCTAAGAAAAAAGCATCGCAATCGAACTCGACCCCCAAAATGAATAATTTCAAATCCTTAGATACCATAGACAAATAGGCCAATCCTTCTATAAGGTTTGACACAACTATAAGGTTCGTGATTATGCTAGTAAGTGCAACTCATCCACAAGTCTACTAGAAATGAAAGAGTGTGATGCCCCAATGTCAAAAAAGTGCGAATTAATAAACTAGATAAAGTTAACACACCTTCAATCACTAAATTCTTCCCTTTATCAGCAAAGGGGCATACTCGAGCCAGGTACTAGGGCTAGTGCATAAGCTGAGAACATCTGAGTAGAGGTCTTCTGAGTTGCTGAACACTCCCGCCTCATGTGCCTAAACTGATTGCAATTATAACACTTGACCTTTGAACCCTCTTCTTGCTCTCCTTTGCAAAATGACCCTTCTTGGCACACTTCCTGCAATGCATATCCTGCTTCTTGATCTTTCCCATTGGTCCAAATCCTCCCTTGCGCTGATTCTGCTGCTATACTTTTCCTCTGGTCTTCTTGGGTTCTTCCTTTGCTTCATCCTTAGAGACGATATTCAGCAAGGCCATCTCCACTAAACTCTCATATGTAGCACTCATAGGAATATGACTTAGAGCTAAACCTGGAAGAGGTTGGTTCGGCCCTTTAAAAAACTTCAAAGCCTTTTTATGTGAGGTATGGATCAGTCCAATCCCAAATCTATCCAGTTCATTAAATTGATTAATATACTCCTTTATTGACATGTCTCCTTGCATCAAGTGAATAAACTTCTCTAACTTAATTCCTTCCCCCACTCTAGAAAGAAACTTCATCTCGAAATGTCTCTAAAACTTCCCTTAAGTATCTCCCATCCATCAGTCTCTGCTTCAACTACCTCCCACCATCTAAGAGCCTTTCCCTATAAATGCCAAGTAGCTAGCTGCCTCTTCATCTCATCAGTAAGACCCATCAACCCAAAAATTCTCTCACAAGTAGGAATCTATGTCCTTGAATCAACATAAGACTCAGTTCCCATATACGGCTTTCCTCCAATGCTCGAGAAATCCTTACATAACTTAGCAAAATCGACAACATTTGGGTAGGTAGGTACCGCACTTGTTACTCTCCATATGGGTCCTCCAGTGGGGTTAAGCTCGGCCTGTCCCCTCACTTGAAGATATTAGCAGAACCAAATCGAGACGTTCATGTCTTGAATCTCAGCTGCATCGCCTGAGCCTAAACCTGTAGGATCGCTCATTTGCTATCTATGAATTTTAAGGATTTTTAGCAACTTTTCACGGATAGCATAGGCAAGGATAAGAGAAAGATTACGCTTGTAATAACTTCTTGGAAAACATTTTGAATTTTTTTTATCTACGTATACAAACATACATACATATATACACACACTTTGAAAATGCATTTTGAAATTTTTTTGGAAAAACATTTTGAAAAACCATTTTTTTCTAAAGTATGTTCTCTCAATATGCCTTTATCCCTAAGGAATTTTGAAATCTAGGCTCTGATACCAAATATGACAACCCCCACCCCTCGACACACCGTTGGTTCCAAAGTCTAGAGTGACTTTCGGACTCGCGTCTATGCCAAGAAATATAGCCATTTGAGTTTTTATAAAATTACAGAGTAAAAATAAACATATATGATCTAAGATATACTACACTTTCAGAACTCACTGTGGAATGGAACAAAATATAATATAGAAAATAACAATCTCGGTAAATATCTGAAATTGCAGTCTCATAAAAACAGTACGTAGTCAAATACATAGTACATAGAAATACCACTCATAGTCTGATAAAAGAAATACTAAGTACTGATAAGATAGACAGATACATGGAGAGTAAATAAAGGATAAGCAACTCCTGTAATAAGCTTGCCTCTCCACGTACTGAAATCATGCCAAATCACCTGTTGCCCTATCCTCCTATGGTAGGGAAAGAAAGGAAAAAGGGTGCGTCTGACAAAAGTCTGGTGAATGAGTACATGTTTAATATATGGTGATCATGTTCACTTGACTTTAATCCTACTCTACATGACCTAGGGTTTTCTACAAGTGTTCGTGCATTCCTAGGTTCCTTTACTTAAGGGTTTTTATTTAACACACACCTACACTAACAACTTATGCAGGCTCCTATAAGGATCGAACTATGGATCTAACCTTAATAACTAACGATGGGCACTACTACTAGAGCTACTTAACATAGGATTATCCTACAACATCCCCGTATGAGACTACATCTCAAATTGCACCAACATGAAACTATCTCACATAGGTTTCCCTATAATTACCATGTGGGAATAAATTTCCTACAACTACGACTAAACGTCCTCCAACTACGCATCGAGGAGGAACCCGCAATGCCGACTCACTGAAGTGTCTGATCGTCTGCATTCATGTCCACCTCCCAAATTGTAGTATACGCCTCTTATTGCATGTGTCAGGATCCATCAACAACACAATATCACGTCGCTTCAGAATCTGTGAATACCAAGGACTCCTGTTATGCCAGGCCCCCACACTTCATCAGGAATCAGTTACTACTGTGCATCCACTATAGAACCTTATATGAGTGCCATTTGCAATCAAATTGCCTCGATTGAATCCCCATTAGGTAAAGTACATTTACCCAACTCCACAATGTCCTAGCGTCGTCTCATAGGATACTATTTGCTGACAATGAGAACAGATTCCATGAACTAAATCAAGAAGTGTGAGCATTGCCAACAGTTCATCAAAATCTCAAGAGCATCCTCCAATCTACTAACTTCAATGACCTCCCATTGGTTGTCTGACACATGGGGGATTGATCTGATCGGAAAGCCCTTGAATGCAAAAATGGGGATACGACCATGCCATAGCCCTCATTCACTACTTCACCAAATAAGTTGAGGCAAAGTCCCTCACTGTTGTCATCACACCCAAAGTCCTGAAGTTTGTTATAAAAATATCGTATGTCACTTCAGTCTCCCAAAGAAAATCATCATCGATAATGGAACAAAGTTTGAGAGTTGCCAATTCCTTGACTTGTCTGAAAGGAACAGGTTTGAAAACTGCTTTTCCTTCATTACCCAGACTTAAGCTGACAATCAGATGATGGTGGTCAATAAGACAATCAAGATGATCCTTAATAAGTGCCTAAACAATGCCAAAGGAAACTGGGCTGAAACCTCATGCTTGTACTCTGGTCATAACCTCAACACAGACATCAACAAGGCACTCACCTTTATCTCTATCATACAAGTATGAGGTAATGTTTTTTATGGAGGTAGATGTTCCCACCCCCACAGTACTTAACCTATAACTATGAACAAAACGATAAACTACTACGGTTAGGTCTCGATGCCCTAGAGTGGAAGATGGAAGCATAATTATGTCCGGAAGCCTACAAAAGAAACTTTGCCAAGCACTACAACTCTAGGGCCAAGCAAATAATGTTTTTAACTAGTGACCTCATCTTGCAATGAGTCTTCATAATTATTAAAAACCTGGCTGATGAAGTCCTCATACCTAATTAGGTGGAGCAATATGTGATGAACGCCACCTTAGTCGGTGGAGATTATCACCTCATGTACCCATACGACACCACATTCCCTAGACTTGGAACCCAAATCACCTTAGCGTACCACATTTAGTCGTCTTTGTAAGCCAAAATTATAAGGCACCATAATTTTTGTAAGTAAAATTATAAAGAGATCGATCTTTGTAAATCTTGTGTATGTTATAAATGAAAAGGCTTCTCCAACCATCTGTGACATACTATCAATGAAACTATGCGAGTTCAACACCCATGGTTAAGACTACCCTAGAAGGTGAGCATTGCCAAAAAGCGATCCCATCATGGTGACACTGGTTCATGGATAGCGCGGTTTCCCATGTGTGATATCGATTCATTCCTTCATGGTGTATTCTTAGCTCCCCTAAGTGCAGAGCAAAACCCCAAGTGCAGAGCAAAGCATCGACGAATTAATGGCGCAACCACCTATGTTGTGGCCTCGATTCCTTTGTTTGTAATACTACCCATTCCCTTAATGCGGAATAAGGCATTGGTACAATGATAGACACGGTTACTTACGTAGTATTCCCGATTCTTGCTCTGTAGTGTTGTCTACTCCACCAAGATGGACTGACCCCATCATTAAGGAGCTTGGCCTTTAAAAGCTGCCTCCTTCACCAAGTTGGAGTGGTCCTACCATGATGGGGCTAGGCCATGAAGAAACTTCCCGCTCCACCAAGTTGGAGTGGTCCCACCACAATGGAGCTAGGCTATAAAGAACCTTCCCGCACCACCTAGTTGGAGTGGTCATACCACAATGGGAGTACACCATGAAGAATCTATCCACTCTGCCAAGACAAAGCGACCCAGCCTAGGAAAGGGAAAGGGAAATCCCATGGATTAAGAAAGTCAATTACAAAAATAACTACTACAACTCACGTGAGTATGAAGAAGTAATTGGATAACAAGTTCCTAGACCACTTAGGGGCATACAAACGAACAAATAACATGGTTATCAAAATCCACCTTACTAGAGATGGAGACGAACTACAAAGCTAAGTTCAAAACTCACTTTCTATAAGTTTCCTGCAAACATCTTATGTTCTTCACAAGTGTTAAGTGTTAACAATCATATAATAGGCATTATACGTGCTACCCGCATAGAAAATATAGTACATCACTTAAAGATATTCAACACGAAAGCATGAGCATATGCATAACTAAAAGAACGTGAAACTGAATACATAGAATTGAATAAAAACATACTTTTATTCATCATGTATTTGTACCAAAACGGGTCATGCCTATTACAAATTAAAAACAAAATTGCAATACAAAACCCTTGGATGGTATATGGTAGTCACCATTCCGTGTCATCTCTTTTGGGACTTCAAAGTTCGAAACCTGACTGCTTGGAACCACCATAAGGGAGGCTATCTCCCCAAAGCAATGATGGCTGGGGATTTGCCCATTTTCTAACATCTCATTTGCCATCTCCTAGAGGACCCATTCAAATACCTTTGGAAGGACGAAGTCTCACATGAGTAGGAGGTGACGGTTGGTGGAGACAAACCTCTTCAACTTATTAGTCATCTTATTGTTCCACCACACATCCGCCTTCTACACCTTTGGCTTCACCGCTGTCTTGAAGCCTTAGAAGTTAGACAGCCCTTGTGCTAAAGGATGGAAGCATTGAGACTGTCAGCTTCGGCCATCTTCTCCCGTACCAACGACTTGAGTAGTTGAACACTCCACTCTAGATCCAAATGGAGGGAGGTCTCCCCCACTCGTGCCTTCTTTGCCTCTTTCATGGCCACCCTTTTAGCCTCCTTGATTTCCCTCTCCGCTTCCATTTTCCTTCCCGGTAACCCTCTTCCTCTCCTCTCCGACTTGCGCCTTCATATCGTATAAGGTTGGTTTCTTAGATGCAACTACCTTCTGCCTTATCTATATGGCATAGGCCCTAGCCTACAAAGATGCAATTATCAAACATTTAAAGTGTACATTGAAAATTTTAACATGGAAAATTTTGTGGGATCGACTAAGAAACCCTATAAGAGGTTTGCCTCGAGGACGAACTTATTACCCGATCGCCCTGACTTAGGTCAATGCGACTAATCCACCACCTCCTCCATGGTCCAAATGACTGTATCGAAAGGCTCATTAACGCAAACCTAACACAAATCCTAGGTGAAGCAGATGCGGGTGACATCTTTGAGGCTCTTATTGCTATTTATCAGCTCGACCTCCTTCTCAAACAACAAAAAATATCCCAAAACCTCCATTAGCATTTCTTCACCTAAAGTATACTAAAAAGCATAATATTTAAGGAGATATACTTAGATTAAGAGGGAAAATCTTAAAGGTATCATTAGAGATCCATTAATCAGCATTTTAGGTAAAGAAATTTATTTGTTCTGCTACTTATTTCAGAATTGCATTCGCTTGGAGATATTTGGGGATTTTTATCATCATTTGATGAGTGGTTTATAACCTCTTACACATATAAGTTGTAATATACATTTAAAAATGTTTTGGAACCACTTATCAACCTAAAAAACTATTTTTGATTCCTTATCTGTGTTAATACCCAAAGTATTTATTATGATGTAACAACCATATAAATATTATTACTCATTTCTCCAAGTTGTGCGGTATACTCAGATATACTAAAGAAATATTTTACAGAAAGATTGACAAGAAACTCAATGATTGAAAGCAAGCGAATGAGTTATAAACATGATGATTATAATTGACATAAGATGAATGGTACACAAGCACTTCAATAACAAAGATAATACAAGTGTTCGGTAAATCTACCGAGTCTTAGAATTTTGTTAAAGGAACCTAATGACTAGATCCCTAGCCAACCTCGAAATCACAAGGGTATATTAGCAAGGATTGGCTGCTAATATCTCGGTTAAAAAATGAGAAATTAGATGCTACCAATGTGCTAAAAAGTAAGGAGACCACGATTTAGAGTGGTTCGACCACATGTGGTCTACAGCCACTATGAGGTGCCTTTTAATATAATGTTTTGATTATAACGCCCTAAGTTACAGGATGGAGTTGCTAAACATACAAAGGTATTCTCTTTTGAGGCTAATGTTTTTCAACCCTTGTTGAGTTGCACTACATGATATATTTATAGTTGTTGAACTTGATGCTAGGACAGCAGAGATTGGTCTAATAAAGCATAAAAAATGCTCTGGGCCGTTGTAGGTGCTATATGATTGATGATCATGCCAGTTGGGATGCCAGGTAGTTTCTAGGGTATGGATGTAGATAGCTAGTGTGCTACACTATGGAAATTCCACCCCCAAAACATGGTAGATGATGTAGGAGTAGGACGTGCTATAATAGAGATACTATGGTGTTGGCTAAGTACATAGAAGGGTTGCTACATAACGGTGCCTTTGTCAGATGAGCCATGCTAATGAAGGCCATCCTTTTAGAGAAATGACATAGGCGGGGGCATCTCTTAAGTTGGGGAGGCTTGATGCTTGTAGATATGATTGAGGGAAACTAGGGGGTTCTTGCAGGTGGTGGTAGGCCAACATAAGGATGATAGCGAATGAGGAGGCTATCTTGATAGCTTGTTGGCTAGCTAAGATAATCACCAATGGACCACAAATTCTTAGAATAATTTTCCTTGACTTACTACCCACTATCCAGGAAAGGTGAGACTGTTTGTCGATCTTGCCAAGGTGGATATAGTGTATTA
The DNA here is from genome assembly GCA_030737815.1 of Allium fistulosum. NCBI lineage: Eukaryota > Viridiplantae > Streptophyta > Magnoliopsida > Asparagales > Amaryllidaceae > Allium > Allium fistulosum. The sequence continues at coordinate 521,297,830 of CM060906.1, forward strand.
TGAATGGGCCAGACCAGGCCAGCAGGTGGGATGCGAAGCGAATGACCTTTTCCCCAGAAGGAGATGACACATGGGCTTTGATCGTTGGTACTCGGGTTGGATCGATTGAGGAGATGGTCATTACTATATGTGGGCCAAGGGAAATGTAGATGTTTAAGTGGGCCAGTCTACTTCATTATTTGCAGGAAATATGAGCAACATTATGTCCCCTAAGCCTATGCCCATACACAGTGGTAGGCTTGTCATCCATTTAGTGCCACATTAAATGCACTGACATGCATCATTAGACAAATGGTGAAGATTGTTCATTTTCCCAAACCCTGCAGAGGCAAATCGCTTTTTGATGTGGGGCTTTTACGGGCACATTGATTACACCTAAGCAGTTCAAATTTTCTTATACGTTGCGAATCCATCGACCCACATTGTTTTCCTTCACACATATATCATTTCTCTTCTTTCATTCCCATCTTTAGTGACTTTTAAAGGTGTTCTGCCATTAAGAGACTACCGATGCTTCCACTTTTGAATGGAAAATTCAATTCTTTCTTTCATATCCAAATCATCAATAAGTGACTCCCTCTCGACTTTGATCCATGAATTTTTAGTGCTTGGCTATATTTTTTAGATATCGCTTTTTGTAAGAATGATTTTTTGTCGGTGACTTTCCTTTGGCTCACATGCTGTGATAATGTCCTTTTAGGATTCATCACCTACTGTTGTAGGAAACCATTATTTGATGAACCTTCTAGGTGAATATTTTTGGCCTTCGACTTTTGACGAGAGAAACCCGATGCTTTTAGGTGCCATCACAGCTAAATCGCCTTTACTTGATTTGTAGTATAAAGAATTCAACCTAGACTCGTAGGTAGAAGTACGTTGGTCGGTAGATTATGTTAACATGGGGGTTAGGATTATCCCCGAGACAAGTTAGAATATTTTCTTAAATGGGTTCAAGGCGGTTAGTAACCTAGGTGACTCGTTATTAATTGCAGATGGTTGAAGGCACTTCCACTAGTGGTCGGTAGACCATCCCGTAGGTACCTCCACTGTTCGAGAGGAAACGTTCTTTATCCAACTTTGGCTATGAGAATATTTCTCCTATATACCCACTACTTGTGAATAGGCCCAATAACCACCCAATGGGCTACTTTACATGATTACTTGCTTACAGGAAGGCCAGGATGACCCTCCTTTTACACCCATTCTTCATCAGGTTATTCAACGGACATGGGTTGGCGTCAAGTCAACTAGTCCTGAATAGCGATAAGCTCATGGTCGAGTGTCTGCTAAAAGATGAGTCTTCCTAAGCCTGATCCCAGACATATATGTTTGATCTTCCAGCTATGACTGTAGGTAAAGATTGAACCGGATGGCTACTATCATCATCATGGCCTATTAACACCCCCTTAATCTATGGTCTCCCAAGCAAGGCATCAGCCTATAAAGATCGATTCTTCTTCGTACATAAGGCTATCAACCGGACCTTGAAACTCAGGCCTTTAGCATGCCTTGTAAGGTTTTCCTTTTTTGTTGAAGAATACTTTAATGTTGATCTTTTAATAATCATTTCTTCTTCTGTCATAACAATCTCAGTAAGGGCCGAGTTAAACCCATCCATGTACATGGAATACCTTTGCCTGATCAAGGCAACCGAGGAGCCACTAGAAACCTATCGATGATCCTAAATGTTGCAAATTTTCACCATGTTAGACTGTTAGGCCTAAGGCAAACCATGGAAGGAGGAGCTTCCGTAGCCAGGACCCTCACTACACGACCAGCTAGACTGACGAGTATAATGATTAAAGAGGAGAGAGCCATAGCCAAAGGGGTTGAAGCCGACAACGAGGACGGGACAACTGAGTAGGACTCCAGTCGAGGCCAGGGGATGATCAGTGTGAGTGGAAGTCTTTTGACCCAGGCCTTTTGGAGGACATCGTGGTCCCTCCTTATGATATCGTAATAGATTGGTCATCAAATTACACTGGCTTATCAAGTCGCTCGATGCAGAAAAGACAGGCAACTATGCGTAGGACCCGGATACATCGACCGACGAGGGCTCCTCCTTCGAGAACCCCTCCACCAATGGCTCTCTGGAACAACTGACCTAAAATGTGCTCCTTAATATACAACCTTGAAGGGGCATAGCTTAGCAGTAGCAGGACAAGTCTTCATGTCGGCCCTTAATTGGGAAGCAACGGGTGATAGAGTTATGGAGGGTAGCTTGGCTTTGTACCACTTCCTTCTTTAATTCCTTCTTCGCTCTTCTCTAACTTGTACTTGTGTTTTTTACAATAGTCCATCTGAGATTGGGTGTCACTCTTAATGTTGCCACAGCGAGAGGAACAAGTTTGATGAGTCCCGAAATGCAGCTCCATATTGGCACCACCTAGCCACAACAACCCGAACACAACACTCTACCGCATATGCTGACTAGTTCCTAACTGCCCAGTGGGAGGGGAAATTTTTTCCATCGATTGACCAACCCCTACATGAGAAGGCGATGGTTAAGGGGGCTGAGAGGAGGAGGGGGAGAGCATAGGAGCTTGTCCAAAAGTCCTTGAGTTTAGACGTTAGAGAGCTTGGAGAGTGTCCTAGCCTATAAATTCTTTGAGGAGGCTGACGTGATTGGATCCCGATTGGTGGGTGGATGAACTTAAGGTGGTAGGGTCGACCACTCTAAAGGTAATGGAGGTAGATGATGGCCTTCCAATGCTGGCATAGGTGTTGGTCGGGGTGGCAATGAAAGCCATGTACAACAAGCATCGGGTTTGATCGGGATGGGAGACACATCCTTGGATGAGGTCCTCGACTCTCGGCTGTCATAAGCTTACTTGGTAAGGGTCTTTGTAGTTGGTAAACAATCTCTCTCTTTCTATAACTTATACCTTAATTGTTTATCGTGCATTCCATGATATGATCATATCGCATTCACTCGGGTCTACCAGATCAGACTAAGCAGCTGAAGGAGGAGAAAACTGCACATCAGTAGGTAGAGAAAGAGAGAGGAGAACCGTGGAAGAGGGCTTAGGATGCTAGGGGAGAGGAAGAGGCTTCTTGGAGAAAGGCTTTGATGGCAGAGGAAGCTCAAAACACGACTGAGCATGCTAAGGAGGTCGCTATTGACGACCTTGCTACGGCGAGGAAGAGGTTTAAGGAGGAGCTTCAGCAAGTGAGGACAGACCTATAGGCAAGCCATAATGAGCAGATGGACTGAGGGATAAGCTTCAACAACACCAAGGATGCTCCACTTAGGAAGAGGTCACTGCCTTGAATGTCTAATAGGATAGTAGGTTGAATAAGATATTGAAGTAGATTGTTTCGAACAACTACCATCTCCCATTTTTGGTTTCTTTTATTTACTTAGAAGATTATGAAGCAGTTTGTGTTATGGTTACAGAGGATATGGTGGCGTTTGATATATCCCCTATGATGGTTCTCTCTAGAGCATATTGCCTTCCTTGTTGATGGACCAAGCGGGCCCACTGCTTTCGATCCTCTATTGGTGGATAAGGAGCTAATTTTTTATGACGACTATCATATTACCATGACCTTTCCTCCCCCCTAAGTAGTAGGGTTGGTTTTCTTTTTTCCTATTTTGGATGATGCCTCAATTGGACTATGACCATGTTTATAGATATTTGAATATGATTTATTTTTCATGTTGAAAGTTGTCACCGTTGATCAGTTTCATTTGTTTGAATTATCCGTGCTTGAATTGTCTTTCTTTTGTTGATCATTGCACTTACTTAGGTGTGTGTGCGTATATACCTGGCATGTCCCCGAGCTTACTTTTTAGGATTCGAGGTCAGGCGAATCTGATTCTCTGAGCATCCATAATAAATGTATAGGCTATCTATGAGCAAGATAACATAAGAAAGTATGATGAATGGAAAGGGTATTTAGGCAACATAAGGCTTATCTTTCAATGAAGTTGCTAAGCCCACATATTTGCATGATAGGTGCGAGCTATTATCGGGCTCCTGAGTTAGGGTTACAACATGCGTAACCGTGCTGCTTAGGCATCGGTTTATTGACCCACTAGAGGAGGTAAGCAGCATCGTAGGCGAATGAATTGGGACCACTACGACGGTGGTCTCGCAATCGGTTCTTCGATGCCTTAATGAGGAAGGAAGCATTGGTAGGCTTGTGCATCCACATGGAGTAGAGCTACGGATGCCTGGTTCAGATGTACAATGTGGGTAACTGGGCCACCAGGGCACCAATGCCCCATCCTGCCAGGGAGATAGGAAGTATCACGAATGAACAAATTGGGATCACTGCAGGGGTGGTCACGCCATTGTTTTGTCGATGCCTCGGTGAGGAAGGAAGCATTGAGTGGCTTGCGCATCTCCACAGAGCAGCATTACAGATGCCTTGTTCAGAGTTACAACATGGGTAACTACACCACCATGGCACCAATACCCCATCCTACCAGGGAGACCGGCAACATCACGGGCTGCTGGGGTGGTCTCACCATCAGTTCTTCGATGCCTTGGTTAGGAAGGAAGCATTTAGTGGCTTGCGCATCCCCATGAAATAGCACTATGGATGCCTGGTTCAAAGTTACAGCATGGGTAACTACACTGATAGGACACCAGTGCCTCGTCCTGCCAGGGAGATGGGCAGCATCATAAGAGAACAAATTAGAACCACTATAGGGGTGGTCTCACCAGTGCTTCATTGATGCCTCGGTGAAAAAGAAAGCAGTAAGTGGCTTGTGCATCCCTACGAAGCAATTTCTTGGGAATTCCCAATGGGAGAGGTGGGTATTTGGCCTGATCCCTCCGAATAACCTATACTGTAGGGGTATCCCAACGAGGGTTGAGGCCTGGATAAGTTGGTTCCAGTTGATTATTATGTGTAGAAGGTTCCAAGGACATTCCATTTGCACTACACATACCGAAATAGAGTTGATATAAGTTATAATGCCTTATAGTTGTGGTAATACTTCATATTCTTATAATGGTGGCTTATAATTTTCAAACATAATACGCCCAGAGGCACTCCAGGTTCCATGCATGGGGTACATTGTATCCATCAAGATTTTAGATGTGATATACCCTATTTGTGAGGGTAGCATTGACTGTATACATGTCTTCCTAGTTCGGACCCAAGACTCCATTAGATGGGTCTTTTTTGTTGGCGAAGATGGTGCAAAACTAGGTTCCTGATATACTCTTGCCTTATAGTGTTTGGTTATCTTCCTTTTATATGCATCTATGCATAATTCAGCTTTCGCTCTCTTTTCTTCCAATTCATCAAGTTCAAGCTAGAGTAGCTCTTCATTCTATTTGAGGCTATGAGTGTGATGCCTTAGAGATGGTATATTAACCTCGGTGGGTAGCATAGCTTCATACCTATATGCCAGACAGATGAAGAGTGCCCGGTTGATATCCTGCTGCTAGTGCAGTACAACCAGAGTAAGAGAAACAAGTCTTCAGCCCAGTTTCCCTTTGCCTTTGTGAGTGCTTATTTAATTTTGTCTTAATGGTCCTTTTTATGGCCTCAACCTACCCATTGGCCTGAGAATAGGCGATGGAGGAGAAGCACTTTTCTATTCTATTCTGGTTACAAAACCCTTCAAACGGTCCACTTTAAAACTTTATTCCATTGTCCATCATAATCTTCTTTAGGAGTCTGAATTAGTAGATGATGTTCTTGATTACAAAGTTAAGGACCTTGGGTGCGGTGATCCCTATAAAGGCTCCGCCTCGAACTATTTCATGAAGTGGTCGACAATGACTACGGCATGGTTGAATCCACCCTTGGCATGCATCTTTACCGATTAGGTCTATTCCCAGGTATCAAACAGCCAAGGGATGTCATAGAAATCAAAAGATTTGGGGAGGCTCTTGGGTTCTTGACAATCCTTTAGCAGCGGTCGCACTTCTGAATATACTCCATTGCATCTTTGATCATAGTTAGCCAATAATACCCATGATGGTTGGCTTTCTTCACTAGGCTTTGCCCTCCAACGTGATCCCCATGAAGACCTTTGTGCAATTCCTCTAGTATGTGGCTGGCCTATTCATTGGCAATACATCTTTGAAGGATAGTTGAGTCCCCCCGTTGGTACAGCTTTATATTCACAATAGTGTAGTAGTGTTAATGGTATAGGATACTTCGGTCCTCTTTTCTTTCAATAGGCAGATCACCGCTTGTGAGGTACTTAATCAGTCGGGTCAACCAAGAGTCAGGGCAGGCTTCATCGATTCCATGGCGATTGCTCCTGGATTGAAATGAGGGTTTAGCTGTAAAAGTACACACAAATCTTGTATAATATGGCTTATGTGTATACTAATTTATATAGTCTAAACTAAGTAGAACTAACTAACAGAGTATAAAACTAGAATAAATAAAAGCAATCACACTAGAGTTTTTATACTGGTTCATACCTCCCGTCCTATGTCCAGTTCCAAAGTTCCCCTTTGGAATTTTCTTTAACCAAATACACTCACTTCGCCAGAAGGAACAGGAAATACAACAATGTTTCTGACTTGACAAGCTTGTGTTCTTTCAACACAAAATTTGACTGATTGTACAACTCTTCCTATAATCTCCTTGATGATTCAAGATGCATGCTTCATGATTATGGAAGTGTAGCTAGTGATTCTTGAGTATAGAATATGATTTCAGTGCAATATAATTCAAGAATGCTCAAAACAATAGAGACCAAGAAAGAAAGATCTAGAAGTTAGAAAAGTTAGAAGGAAAGTTAAATTTGTTTCTGAAGTCGATCGCTAATATATATATCGATGAGTAGCATTGAATAGTTGTAATAATTCAAAAACAGCCATTTTTGTTTATAGAGATGCTCACAAATGATCGCAACTATTTGAGATATCTTTTCAGAAAATAGTCGTTACAGGGTATTCAGTCGACTGGGTATAGAAGTTCAATCTACTGAATAAGAACGTTGAATTACATAGAAAATTTTAAAAAATAGTTTATATAATAAAACATAGGAGTTCAGTCGACTAAATATAGTTTCAGTCGACTACCCTCTGCCCTCAATCGACTGAAACTATATTCAATCGACTGAACTGTGTAATAGAAGTTTTTATATATAAACATTTGTTAAAACTTTGTATAATTATTCGATATTTGGAAAAAATATGTATGTAGATGTGTATGCATGTGCATATGAACTACGAAGGAGATTTTACAAATATATCTAAGACTAGACACGTACGTTTGACTTAACGATTCCGTATTTCCTTAGCTTTTGATAAATAGATGGTCTTCTTTGCTTTCTCATTGATTCAAGCTTCAAATACCTGCATAATATTATATATTATATCGAAATATAGTTGTCACCATTAAAACATAAACCAGGGTTATAACAATCTCCCCCTTTTTAATGATGACAACCATATGAATTGGAATAGAAAACATATGTATCTCTCCCCCTTAATACATGCTCCCTCTGTCAATATTCTCTCCCCCTTTGGCATCAACAAAAAAAGACAACAACATGACAAAGGTGAAATTGTTAATGTAGGAGATGCGCACACACTTCATAGAAATCCATATTAACACATATCGTACCAATACATTCCACAAACAAATGATATAAGTATCATGACATGATCGCATACGAGCACAAAGATATATTACATAGACAAGTTCAACAATATAATGGCAACAAAAACAAATCATAAATTTTTTCATAAAGCATAAGTTCACAACGACCACAAATGTTTGTCAATGATAATAACAGCAAGAAGACAACATAAAACACCAAAAAACCAACACATAAGTTTTAAAGTTATCACATCACAAAACACAAAATGAAAATCACAACACCAACAAGAAACCACAAACACAAATAGCACAAGTTCAATGCAGGATGCAATAACAAAAGAAGGCTAAAGCCATCACTAAACCTTACTAAAAAGCTTACCAACCCAAGAAGTGTGTCTAACTCTCCGGCTCCAAGTCATCAGGCGAGGATGGTCGTGAAAATAAGGAGAGCGTGTACCATATCTTTTCCAAGAAACCAAGTGTAGTCTTCTCAAACGTCTTTTGGTGCTTAACTATTTTTCATTGTTGTCTGCAGAGAATTTCTTGGTTTTTGAGAATAGCAGCATTGACATTATTAAGTGTGTGTGTGTGTATGCAAATGAAGTTTTATATAAGTTTTTATATATCTGTAATAAATGTGTATATGTTTTTAGTATAAATAAGTTCCCAAAATAAGACAAATATAGGTTTGTATAAGTTATAAAAAATATAACAATAAGCTCAAATTACAAATAAAAACTCCCGAAGATAGTTTCAGTCAACTAAAGATAATCCCCAATCGACTAAACCCTTATACCTTCTATAAAAATATATGCCCAGTCGACTAACAATTATTAATATAGATGACTAAACTCATACTTAAGCTCTGATACCAAATGAAAGTACACACAGATCTTATATAATATGGCTTAGGTGTATACTAACGTATATAGTCTAAACTAAGAAGAACTAACTAGCAGAGTATAAAAATAGAATAAATAAAAAAACTACACCAGGATTTTTATTCTGGTTCAGACCTCTCATCCTACATCTAGTCTTGAAGCTCCCCTTCAGAATTACCTTTAACCAAATACCCTCACTTCGCCCGAAGGACAAGCAACATAGTAATGTTTCCAACTTGACAAGCTTGTGTTCTTTCAACATAGATTTTGATTGATTGTACAGCTCTTTTTATATTCTCCTTGATGATTCAAGATGCATGCTTCATGATTATGGATGTGTAGTGAGCGATTCTTGAGTATAGAATATGATTTGAGTGCAATAGAGTTCAAGAATGCTCAAAAGAATAGAAATTAAAAAAGAAAGATTTGGAAGTTAGAAAAGTTAGAAGAAAACTCAAATTTGATTTCTGAAGTTGATCTCTATATATAAATATTGAAGCGTAGCATTGAATAGTTGTAATTATTCGAAAACAGCCATTTCTACTCGTAGAGATGCTCACGAATGATCACAACTATTCGAGATGTCTTTTCAAAAAATAGTCGTTATAGAGTATTCAATCGACTAAGTAGAAAAGGTCGGTCTACTGAATAAGAATGTTGAATTATGTGACAAAATTTAAAAACTAGTTTATATAATAAAACATAGGAGTTCAGTTGATTGAATATAGTTTCAATCGACTACCCTTAGTCGGTTGAAGCTATATTCAATCGATTGAAATGTGTAATAGCAATGTTTATATATAAACATTTGTTAAAACTCTGTACAACTCTTCGATATTTGAAAAAATATGTATGTAGATGTGTGTGCGTGTGCATATGAACTACCAAAGAGATTTTACAAATATATCTAAGACCAGATACATACGTTTGACATGACGATTTTGTATTTCCTTAGCTTTTGATATGTAAATGAACTTCTTTGCTTTCTCCTTAATCCAAGCTTCAAATACCTGCATAATATTAAACACTATATATATATATTGAAATATAGTTGTCATCATTAAAACATAAAACCGGGGTTCTAACAAGCTGCACCTCTATTGGGACCCAAGGGATACTTTCTTTGGATTGCTTGTTACCTTGGCCAACTGATTGGCTTTAACATTTCTTTCTCGAGGAATCTTTTCTATATTGAAACTTGCGAAGGTGTAGATGAGCTTCTTGGATTTTGCCACATAGAGGGCCAACGTCTTGCCTTTAACCTGGAAACATTCTTCAATCTGATTGACGACCAACGACGAGTCACTGAACATGTGTAATGATTCCACCCGTAACCCTTTAGCCATCCTAAGGCCAGACTTGACGGCTTCATTGTTCGTGGCCTTGAGCTCAGGCAGCGACGAATAAAATTTCCTTACCACCCGGCGTGACCAACACCATTCTTGCACCTGCGTCTTTCTCGTTAGATGCACCGTCAGTGTATAGTTGTCAAGGGGATAAATTGTCCCTCGTTGCCACTGTCAAGGATGGAGCACTGAGTTATGAAATCGATCACAGCCTGGCCCTTAATTGAGGTGCGAGGGTGGAAGGTGATGTGATGTTGTCCGAGTTCCATGGCCTATTTCAACAGTCAACCCTCTACATCAGGCCGGCTTAATACCTATCTTAGGGGCTTATTAGTAAAGACTTTGATGGGATGAACTTGGAAATATGACCATAGGCATCGGGCAGTCATGAGTAGGCAGTAGGTTATTTTTCCAACTTGGAATATCTTATTTCGAGGCCTGCTAACCTCTTGTTGACAGTAGATGAGAAGCTAGACTTTGACATCATGGATCGAGGTGGCGTAGATCGCATAGTCAGCCACCCCAAGATAAAAATACATTTCCTCTCCATCGATTGGCTTTGACATCCCGAAGGTAAGGCCAGGTGTCTCTTTAATTCTTAAAAGGTTATGGAGCAATCTTTGCTCTACATAATTGACGTTCCTTCTTGACAAGGTCGAAGAAAGGTACTATAACATACCATATCTTAAGGCCCGAAGCTAAGCGCTACATATACTGTAATCATCCATAGTATTAACTTCCGGTGACAAAATACAGTAATGTTAATGGTATCCATAATATCAGAAGCACTTGAATATAAAATAAAATCAACATAGATTTAAAACCACTTTTCTAATTACATTTCAGATTAAAATTTCATATTCAGATACATAATCCCAAAACGTTTCTCAGGTTTTGATCAAATATAATTATTACAAAATACGCCAAGAGCGACATACAAAGATGCCCCCATGGATGATCAGAGTACTCAATAGGCATAGTAGTCTTAATATATCACAGCGGAAATAAAAATAACAACTCCTAAATAGCTACTTTGCCTCATGCGCGTCTTCAAAAGCTTTATTCGTCCACCTACTAAACCTGTAAAACCCTGACTCTCAATCTACTCAAATTAATTTTGATTGCCCGAGAGTTTAAGGGGGAAAACATAAACTTCGAGTCAGACATAAAGCCTGGTGTGAATAATACTATTACATCTCGGTTTACTGATATTAAGTGAGACCATGCCGCTTAACGGAACGGGTTTCCCCTCACTAATATCCCTTTAAAACATATCTTTTCGCAAATCAGAATCATGCAATCAAACTGATTATAACAATAATACCAATATCATATATGCTTATAAACAGGTAACAAATGGACCATCTGTCTGAACAATATAGTTTTTTTTGGCTAACTGTTTAACGACAAAATTTCTATCGGATTAGAAATTTGCTGAAAATTTTCAAATTAAATTTAGGGTAAGTTTGGCTCACATCCCTAACAAGTTTTAAAATAGAGAAAACATCCTTCCCAACCAACATTTACGTTTCTGCTCCCTGTTTTCAAATTCACGCACGCAGAAAGACCGAAATACCCTTTATGTTTTTAACTTTTCAAACGTGTATAACTTTATTTACAAAAACCGGATCAACATAACGTTTTCACCAAAAAATCGCAAATTTTATGATCTTTAAAATGAGATCCATTGTTGATACCAAAAATTTAAATTTGTATTAAATCTGCAATTATTTCAAATATTTGCAGACAATTCAGCAAATATTGAACATTTTCGATTTTTTTTCAAATATATAAAAATTGCAGATATTTCTGCAACTATATGATATAGTTGCAGAAATGTCTGCAACTATTACATATAGTTGCAGATATTTCTGCAACTATATGGTATAGTTGCTGAAATGTCTGCAACTATTTCATATAGTTGCAGACATTTCTGCAACTATTGCATATAGTTGCAGAAATGCAACTATTGCAAATAATTGCAGATGCAACTATTGCAAATAGTTGCAGAAATGTCTGCAACTATTTCATATAGTTGCAGACATTTCTGCAACTATTGCATATAGTTGTAGAAATGCAAATAGTTGCAGATGCAACTATTGCAAATAGTTGCAGAAATGTCTGCAACTATTGCATATAGTTGCAGACATTTCTGCAACTATATGATATAGTTGCAGAAATGTAAATAGTTGCAGATGCAACTATTGCAAATAGTTGCAGAAATGTCTGCAACTATTGCATATAGTTGCAGACATTTCTGCAACTATACCAAATAGTTGCAGACATTTCTGCAACTATTTGGTATAGTTGCAAAAATGTCTGCAACCATTGCATATAGTTGCAGACATTTCTGCAACTATTGCATATAGTTGCAGACATTTCTGCAACTATTGCAAATAGTTGCAGAAAACGAACTTACACGGTATTTCAGTAAAAATCTTTTATTGCAAACAGATAAATCATTAAGCAAAGATAATTTTATCGTTCAATATAAACCAAATAATCACAGATAGAAAAAATGGAGCACGGTATAAACGAGGGTATTTATGGAAAAGAATTAAGCCGAAACAAAAATAGGGACCGGATTTATAAAGTTTCGAACGGAAGGAGTTTTTGTGAATTACGTTTGGTTTTAGGGATGTGATCCTAATTTTCACTTAAATTTAACCGCAAGCACACGGCGTACAATTTTAGTACATGGTGGGTACGGGTCGATCCGCAGGGAATTTTTAAGATTTTAAAATTTTCAATTCAATCAAATTAGACCAAAGTGAGAGGAAATTGTTAGCTACAAAACGAAGAAGCTAAAGCTAGAATTGAAATGTGATTTAAAAACTATTAGACTATAGAACAATTTAGAGGCAAATCCACTCTCATATTTTTGTAAATCAACAAACAAATAATTTATGATCTCTGACTTTGATATTAAGTGAAATATTGTTGTATTTATCATAAGTATGGTTTGTTTATGTTATTAATTAACATAACTCAAACCATCAAACTATAATATAACAAATAAACCACTTATCAATTCTCATGAAAATGAAGCCAAAGCAAAAGCTATTTTAAGTATAATCTATTTACTATTGTAACTAGTAATATAGATAATAAAATTTCATTTTTACTATCATTTCAAAATCAAAAATTAATTAGCAAATGATGATGTAAATTGTGTTTATGTTGAATAAGAATAGCTCATTTGCATAAGCAATATAAGCTATCAAACCCACTTGTATAAACTTACATCAAAATTCACTTTCATGAAGCACAAGCTAAAAAGATCATAAATCATAAAATTTTTGAAATTACATAATATTTGAGAGCTTCATTACCCCTAAATTGAAGGGGTTTAGCTACTCATTTGTGGTATCAAACCAACACATGTAAGTTTCAACATCTAAAATGAAAGAAAGTAGAGAATAAACAAAGAAAAAGAAGATTAACTACTAGAAGGAAATTAATTAGACTAGTACATAAATGTAAATCTAAGCTATGAACATTAAAAGAAAGGGAGCATAGAAATAAACATTAACAAAGAAGCAAAGAAAAGCATGTAGAAAAGAAAGGAGAAAGAGGCTTGGAAGCCATTTTTATTTCACTTTGATTTTTGTTTACAACTTGCTAATTTCCTAAGGAAATATATGAGAGAGTAGAAGATATTTACATGTACATAAGAGGGCTATTTATACATGCATAAAACCCTAATTCTATTTTTAGGGTGCTTCCTAAAATCCCCCTTAGGAAGTGTGGCCACCAAGTAACCATTAGCCACTAAATAATCCCTCATTAAAAGTGCATGATGCTTTAACCTCCACTTAGTTGTCCATTAGCTTCTAATTGTAGATTTAGGCAAGTGGGTGGGGTCCTCCATGATCTTGGACTTGAATTATTTCCTCTTCATTTCTTTGTATGCATTTGTGCATCCATATATCTTCATGAATCCTTCTTCCATATGCATCAAAATTTCCTATAAATATCATAAAAATTTTCAAGTAAAAATTCTCAAATTCATACATGCACAAAAATGACCATTTTACCCCTGAATGAAGATGAATATATGATGATTTGAAAATAACTGAATTTTGGTTTTAAACATGTTAAAATGCCCAAATATGATATTTATTTATATAAAAATAGATAAAATATGGATGTAAATATATGCACATTAATGTGCACATCAAATACCCTCACACTTATCTTTTTATTCGTCCTCGAATAAAGGAAAACTAAGATAAATCCATTTTCGTAGGGAGCACGATTCCATTGAGTGTATGCAACAAGCCGTTAAACCTCTGGATGTCCCCAATAGGATGAGTGTTGTCTCGTGAGGGTTTTCAGCGGATACTACCCACAAAATCCGAATGCAAAGTGGAAATATTTACAAAATGCAAGATTTATTTACAATGAGATGAATGCGGGTTTTTGAAAATATTTACAAATTAAGGATTCACTTTCAAATCGACACTCATAAGTTAAATATAGGTTTAAGTCATTTACTCGTCAAAATTTCCAACAAAAATCAAGTTATCATAGCAAATAGACAATAGTTTAACTCATTGTTTCGGTTGATAACAAAGTGCAACCATGAAATAAATCCTTAGTTAATTATCAAAGTTTGTCAAAGTGGTATTCTCATTTTTTTTCAATAACAAGTTAAATCAAACAAGTTAAATTGGTGCTTGGATTTCAATTGCTTACTCTCTCTTACTTGAAAATTTCATTGATATTAACAATATTTACATATGCCTAACTCAAGTAAACTGAGGCCAGATATATTACCCATGCACTGCCTTACAGACTGATGTGAGGGGAATACAGAGCGTGGCGAGTGAACACACAAGTGTGAACACTTATCGACTGTAGGCGTTATTAAAAAGAATTTTTATATACATACACCTAACTCAGATAAACTGAGGCCAGATATACCGATCATGCACCGCCTTTTGGGCTTAGGTGAGAAGGGTACAGAGCATGGCGAGTGAACACACGAGTGTGAACACATGACTCTAGGTGTTAAAAATATATACATATATACAAAAGTTTTTTTTGTTTTTTTAGAAAGAGAGAGTTTTGCAAAATCATCTTAGCACCATTTAAGTTGGAAGATAAAATTGTTATATCCTTTACTTTAAATTTACCACTTTTAAATAAAGATTTTCAATAAGAACATACTTCATAATTAACACATATGAACCTTCCTATATACTAGTTAAACCATTGTTATTTGTAATTAAACTTCATTTTTATTTTTGTTAAGACAAATAAATTTTCAAAAATTTCAATTTATTAACCAAAACTTATACTTATCCTATAGTGTTTCTTCAAAAATAAATCAAAATGCTAAAAAAATGTTTTTGGGATTTAGAAATTTTGATTTTTTTTAGAAAAAGGAAAATGAAAATACAAAAATGCCATGAAACTTAAAAAATTAAAATGAGACTCCCCCTACACTTAATTTTGACTGTGACCCCACAGTCAATGCACAATATAATGAGTGTCACGAGGAAAAATATGTACATATTTACAAAAGAGGGTTAACATTCTTACTAGACGTAGCTTGGCTCATGAAGAATCATGAGCTCCTTCTCTTGGTTACTGGGCAATTCCAAGAAAGGTTTCAAATGATGACGGTTGACTTTGAAAATCGATCCATCCCTGGGATTTTCTATTTCTACGGCACCATGTGGAAAAACAGTTCGTACCACAAATGGTCCGGTCCATCTTGATTTAAGTTTCCCAGGGAATAAATGAAGTCTTAAGTCATATAAAATAACTTTCTGGTTAGACGAAAACGTTTTCCTTAGGATTGACTTGTAATGAAAAACTTTGCTTCTTTCTTTGTAAATTTTCTCGTTTTCATACACGTCGTTCCTAAGTTCTTCTAATTCGTTGAGTTGTAGTTTTCGATTTTCGCCAGCTTTTTCAAGATCAAAGTTTAAGTTCTTTATTGCCTACAACGCTTTGTGTTCGATATCAACGGGTAAATGGAAAGCTTTACCGTAAACTAAACGAAATGGGGACATCCCAAGATTAGTTTTAAAAGCAGTACGTTAAGCCCAAAGTGAGTCGGTAAACTTCTGAGACCAATCTTTTCGATTTTTGTTGACAGTTTTCTGCAAGATTTGTTTTATTTGTCGATTTGAAGCTTCAACTTGGCCACAAGTCTGAGGATGATATGGAGTGGATAACTTGTGGGTTATTGAGTATTTTTTCATTAAAGTTTCAAAAGAACGGTTGCAAAAATGGGTCCCATTATCACTGATTATTGTGCGAGGTGTGCCGAACATCGAAAAGATATTTTCTTTGAGAAATTTCACAACAATTCTATGGTCGTTGGTTTTGCAAGAAACGGCTTCGACCCATTTTGAGACGTAATCGACAGCGAGAAGGATATACAAGTTTCCAAAAGAATTGGGAAAAGGTCTCATAAAGTCGATACCCCAAACATCAAAGATTTCGATCGTAAGAATGGGGTTTAGAGGCATCATATCTCATCGAGAAATTCATCCAAGCATTTGACATCGATCGCAAGTTTTACAAAATTCAAATGAGTCTTTGAAAGGAGAAGGCCAATAGAAACCACACTGAAGCACTTTTTCCGCAGTTTTTCGAGGACCGAAATGTCCACCGCATGCTTGATGGTGACAAAACGAAAGAACACTCCTGATCTCATTATCTGGAATGCAACGTCGGATGATTTGGTCGGGACAATATTTGAAGTATGGATCATCCCAATAGAAATAATTCACTTGGGACATGAATTTGCATTTGTCCTGTTTGGACCAAGATGAGGGAGTTTCTTTAGTAACTAAGTAGTTCACTATATTAGTGTACCATGGATCGATAGAAATTGAAAGAAGTTGTTCATCGGGGAAGTTTTCATTGATTGGCAAAGAAAATGGTGCATTTGGAAGATGAGACAAGTGATCGACTATGACGTTATCAGATCCTTTTTTGTCTTTAATTGTAAGTCGAATTCTTGAAGTAAAAGGATCCAACGAATCAAACGAGATTTAGCATCCTTTTTAACGAAGAGATATCGAAGTGCAAAGTGGTCAGTGTACACAGTAATGTGTGAACCTATCAAGTATGGTCGAAACTTTTCGACCGCAAAAACAACAGCTAGAAGCTCTTTTTCGGTTGTTGTGTAGTTGAGTTGAGCGTCGTTCAGAGTCATGCTAGCGTAGTAGATAACATTAAGGATCTTGTTGATGCGTTGTCCTAAGACAGCACCAACTGCAAAGTTCAAACCATCACACATTATTTTGAAAGGAAGATCCCAATTGGATGCGCAAATGATTGGAGTAGAAATGAGTTCGTTTTTGAGACATTCAAAAGAGGAGATACACTCAGAGTTGAAATCGAATGGAATGTCTTTTCCGAGAAGAGTCGTCAGAAGACGGGCGATTTTACTAAAGTCTTTCATAAAGCATCGGTAAAAGTCGGCGTGTCCTAGAAATGATCGAATGTCCTTAACAGATTTGGAAATGGGTAGATTTGCAATGACATCGATTTTCGCTTTATCTACCTCAATGCCTTTATTTGAGATGATATGTCCAAGGACCATGCCTTGTTTGACCATAAAGTGGCATTTTTCCCAATTCAAAGTCAAATGTTTCTCTTTGCATCGATTTAGAACCAACTCGAGATGATGTAAACATTGGGAAAAAGAATTACCAAAGATAGAGAAATCATACATAAAAACTTCTAGAAAGCGTTCAATCATGTCAGAAAAGATGCCAACCATGCATCGTTGGAAAGTCGCAGGAGCGTTACAAAGTCCGAATGGCATACTTTGATAAGCAAAGGTACCGAAGGGACACGTGAACGTCGTTTTCTATTGATCTTCGGGAGCGATTGGAATTTGGTTATAGCTGGAATAACCATCAAGAAAGCAGTAGAATTCGTGGCCGGCTAGACGTTCGAGCATTTGGTCAATGAAAGGAAGAGGGAAGTGGTCTTTACGTGTTGCGGCATTTAGTTTTCGATAGTCAATTCAAACACGCCAACCCGTTTGAGTACGAGTTGGAATAAGTTCGTTTGAATCGTTCTTGACAACGGTTAGCCCAGACTTTTTGGGTACAACATGAATCGGGCTAACCCATGAACTATCAGAGATTGGGTAAATGATTCCATTATCGAGAAGTTTAAGAATTTCATCACGCAACGCATCTTTCATTTTTGGATTAAGCCTTCGTTGTGCGTCACGAACAGGCTTGGCATCGTCGATTAAATGGATGCAATGTTGAACAACAGCAGGGCTAATTACCTTAATATCGGAAATCGACCATCCTATCGCTTCCTTGTTTTTCGAAAGAATAGAGAGAAGAGAATTTTCTTGGTCAAGAGAGAGTTGCAGAAATTATGACGGGCAACGTTTTGTTATCACCTAAGTGTGCGTACTTAAGGTGATCGGGAAGTGGTTTGAGGTCCAACTTTGGGAGTTTTTCGATCAAAGAATTGGGTTGAGATTCGGACTCAACTGGAGGCAATTCAAAAGGAAGAGTGTATTCAATCTCGTTGGGAATTTCATGAAACAATTTTTCGTACTCGGCCTCATGTTCATCGTTAAGATCAAGTGTCTCGTTTTCAAAGTTTTCGTGAATGGCACTAACTTCCAACGTTTGGTCACGAGGTTCATTCGATTGGCTTTCAAGATTGAAAATGTTAAGATCCAAAGTCATGTTTCCAAAAGAGATTTTCATAGAACCGTTACGACAATTGATTAAGGCATTCGAGGTGGCTAAGAATGGTCGGCCTAAAATCAAAGGAATTTGACTCGCAGGATTTGTCACGGGTTGTGTTTTGAGAACGATAAAATCATCGGGGAATATGAATTGCCCTACACGAATGAGCACGTCCTCGATTTCTCCCACGGGCTTCTTCATCGAGCGATCGCAAATTGAAGCGTGACTTTTGTGGGTTTGAGCTCACCTAAGCCTAATTGTTCGTACACGGAGTATGGAATCAAGTTGACACTCGCGCCTAAGTCTATCAAACATTTGTTAATCGTCTTGCCTCCAATTGTATACGAAATCGTAGGGCAGCCAGGATCTTTGTATTTAGCGGGCATGGTTTGGGACAAGACTTCACTCAAACTGGCGGCTAAGAAGACTTTTTTGGGCACTTGAGTCTATCGCTTTTGGTTACACAAGTCCTTAAGAAATTTCGCGTACGTTGGGACTTGCTGAACGATGTCAAGAAGTGGAATGTTAACTTTGACTTGTTTAAAAATTTACAACATCTTCCATTTTGTCCGAGTGTTTCTTTGGTCGAAGACGATGTGGAAATGGAACACGATACTCGGTAGTCGGGTCTACTCGTGTAAAAGAAGAAGAATTTTGATTGGCATTCGATTCGACGATTGGTTCCACGTTCTGCTCAGATTCATTCGTTGTTTTAGAAGTGTCGAGAGAGGTTTCTGGTAAATCGTTTGGGTTAACGACTTGATTATCGATTTGTTTACCGGAACATAAAGTTGTGATAGCATTCAATTGGGTGATGTTGCTATCTTGAACAACATGGGCTTGATTTGAATTTCCGTTTTGATTTCTGGGATTTGGAAGGGGTTGACTTGGGAATGTTCCCCGTTCGCGTTCACTTACAGACGTGGCTAATTGACTCATTTGCATTTCGAGTTTTGCAATCGATTGGTTTGTGTTTTGCATATATGAAGTCAATAAATTTTGCAAATTGTTGTTTGATTAAAGACTTTGAGTAGTTGCTTTAGCCAACATTTCCATAATTTTCTCAAGTGAAGTTAAACATTTATCGTCTTGGGGAGGATGAGCAGCTTTTGGTTGAAAATTTGATTGGGATGAACCGTATTCGTGTTGGGATTGTTTGGGTTCCAAGCAAAATTTGGATGATTTCTCCAACCAGGATTGTATGTTGGAGAAAATGGGTCGTTTTTAGCTTTGTTGAAAGCATTGATTTGTTCGACAGAATTGGGGCACTGATCGGCTATATGACTAGGATCGCTGCATTTATAACACATCGATTGGGAAGCTTGGTCCATTTGATTTGATGAGAAAACGTTATCGAATTATTTAATCATTGCATCGATCTTAGCTTCCAAAGCAAAAGAAGATCCAATCGAGTGTGCACTCGATCGTGAGTAAATTGATTTTTCATTCGAACGTTCCCATTAGGATGATTTTTCGACGAGGTTTTCAAGAAATTGCCAAGCATCGTCGTGATGTTGGGCAAGAAAGTTGCCTTGGCACATTTATTCGAGCATGGTTCGTGAGCTGTTTTCGAGTCCATCGTATAAAATTTGGCAAATCGTCCATTTTTCAAATTTATGGTGTGGACATTTTATCAAAAGCTCTTTGAATCTTTCAAAATATTTTCCAAATGGTTCTCCCTTGAATTGATGAAAATTTACAATTTCGTTTCGGATTCTACTTGTTTTTTCCAAGGGGTAGAACTTTTTTAAGAAAGCTTTTACGAATTCTTCCCACGTTTTAATCGAGTTCGATGGTAAGCTGTACAACCATTTTTCAGCGTAATCCGTAAGAGTGAATGGGATTAATCGAAGTTTGATTCCATCATCGGAAAGTTGTTGGAGTTTTATGTTTGCGCAAACTTGTTCGAATTTAGTCAAGAAAATGTATGGGTCATCGTGCTCGAAATTGCCAAATTTTGGAAGCGTGGCAATATGGTTCGAGTGAATTTTGAAATGGTTACCCGTAGGGGCGGGTAATGTGATGCAAGATGGAATAGAAACTCTATCGGGAAAGATTCTATCCATATGAGTTCGAGGGGCGTTCTCGTTCGCCATTTCTGGAGGATCGTCTATTCGAGTTAAACGGTTAGTTGTTGAGTCGCAAGTCCAACGATTTGTTGTTGTGTCACGAGTCTAGTACTCATGAACAAGTGAAAGTCGAGAAGAGAAAGAATTTAGAAACAAGTTTAGAGAATGAAACAAGATTTGAAAAACAAAGTGAAAATTTTGTTTTTGAGAAAAATATTTACCAAGTGAAATTTATTTTCAAAAGAAAAGTTTGATTTCTGTTTTGTTTTTGGCTTTTCAAATTTTTTATATGTTTTTGTTTTTGTATATTTTTTTAATTTTCAATTTTCAAATATTTACCAAAAGGATTTTTTTTGTTTTAAGAAAATGGAAATTTGATTTTTGTTTTTGAATTTTCAAAAAAAAAATTCTTTTTGAATAGATTATATTATTTTTGGATTTTTGTTTTTGATTGAAAATTTTCAAAGGAAAGGATTTTTTTTGGAATTAAAAACTTAGTTAAGAAAATTTATAATTTTATTTTATTTTTGATTTTTGATTTTTTTTTAAATATGCATGAACTAATGCAACTAAATGAATGCAAAGGACTTAATTGCAATTTTCTGTCCTTAGTAGCTCGTAATCCAAAATTGTATAATCACACCTTGTCTTAAATCAACAAAAATATTTCTCAGCCAGGTAACAGGCAAGGGTTATCAGTGCACCACGAATCACTGTAGCAATGCAACCGAAGGTTTAAGTACCTTCAGAGGAACAACCACCGTAATATTTACGAATCACCATAATATTTATAAATATTTATTACTCTGTCGTAGCCTAGACACCAAGAAATAAAATTGTTCAAAGAAAACAATTTTGAAGATATAATTAAGCCCTAGATGAGCTCGTGACACCCTTAAGTCGAATGTCTAACCTTTATTATTAGTCAAATTCTACGATGAAATGCGTTTGTGAGCTAAGGAAAGGGTAATGAAATCCCTCACCTTATGTGAATTGGGGTATTGCCCTTAGAAAATTAAACAAGATGAGATGAATGCAAAACAAAAATTAAACGTGTATTTACAATGCAATTAAAATGAAGTTTGTTTTTGTTTTTGGGGTTTGAATTTTTTTTAATGCAAATGCAAGCAATCAACAATGCAAGATAAATAAAAACTAGAGATGAAAGCACGATACCAGAGTGCAGAATTATTAGTAATTTTTTTTAGCGGTGTTTTTTTAGCAAGTAAAGCAATTATTATTTTTTAGCAAGCAAGTCTTCCTTTGAATTTCTGCTTCTGCAACCTGAAACAAAACAAGATATATATACGGTTTATTTTAAACAAATATGTTAAAGAAGAAACTAAAAAAATGAAAAGAAAAAAAAACAAATAAAACACTTGTTGCCTTTCTTTCTTTTTTAATATCAAAGAAGGAAATAAAACAAGAGGGGCAAAAAAAAAATGAAAGTAAAACTACTAAAAAAACAAGTGAAATTGAAAACTAAAACAAGTAAAAATAAAACAAGTAAAAGAAACTAAAAATCAAAGCAAAGTAAAAAAATATCTTTAAAGAAACTTCATCCTAAAACCCGGCCCACTAAAATAAATGTTTACTGCCACAAATCGACCTAGACAATACTTGATAAAATAAAAAATCGCATACTTCACAAATTCTCTACCTCTCTCTGTAAACAAAAAGTCAAATTCCTCTCTTTCTTTTTCTTTGCACAGCCAATTAAAAAAAAGTGTATTTATGCTCGACTTGTGGTCGGTCATCGCGAATTTTTGAAGTTGTTCGAATTGAATGCGGGTTGAGGCAATTGTGGTGAAATTGCAGTAGCGTGGTCTTCGGAGTGATTTGCGGACTGGAGGTGGTTTGTGAGCTTGAGGCGGTTGTCCATAGCGGTGGTTGCAAATTGATTTGGTTCACGATTAGGAGACTAGGTTTCAGTGAACTACTGTGACTGTTGTCTAGAAGCTCTGAAAGATTGTGGTGGTGTCAAATGTTTGGGGCAGGCGATGTTGCGTGTTGTAGAAGAGGGTTTCGGGTGTCACGGTTGTTGATTAAGTGTTGGGCATTTTGGTGATGTCCTATAGGCTGTAGTTTGATGTAGGTTGCAAATAGAGTGGAGGTTGTTTGTAGTAGTGATGAAGTTTGCAGTGATGTTAGGTGTGGAGTAGTTGTGGTTGAATTTGGGATGGTAAGGAGTGTTTGATGGTGGAAAGTTTGAGGCAGCAGCAAGTTTTTATTTATGGTAGTGGATTGAGGAGTATGAAGGCAATTTGAAGAATTTGGTCGTGTTTGAAGTGTGAAGTGTTGTTATGAATGTTGTATTGGTTGATTGGTTATTGTTTTGTAGAAGAAGTTGGAGTCTTGACTGTGAAGAAGAATTGAGAGAAAAAGAGGATGTGAGAGAAAATGGTAGTTTGTATTATGGAAGTGGTGAAATATTGGTAGGGAAGATGGTGGTTATTGTTAAGGAAAGAGGAGATGCAAGTATGGGCAGTTTCTTGTTTTGTAACAAAGGAGCATTGAAGTGGTTACTAAATGAATGCTTGTGTGAAGTTTTGGGCAGAAGATGTTGAAGTGATGGATGACAGTGGAGCTTTGGCAAATGTGGTGCTGTGATGGAACAGTAGAAGTGAAGTTATGGTGTTTGTTGTGACTGTTGGTTGGTCGAAGCAAGGAGGTAGGAGAATGTTTGTGGGTGTTTTTGATGGCAGAATAGAAATGGTCAGGGGAAGAATTATGTAGAGGAGAGACACAGTTGAACAGGGGGGTGGTAGCAGTTTGTGTAGGGTTATTAGGAGATGTGGCTGATAAATGTTGATGTGGTGACTGAAGTGGGTGAATTCTGGAGAGTGGTTCAACAATGTGGTTGAAGCACTGTGACATGGATGATAAACACTAAGGAATGTAAACTATGTAAATAAACAGTAACTGAAAAATAGAAGAGATTGTTAATGAACAGTGATTGTAAAATGAACAGTAATTGTAAAATTAAAACAGAAATTGTAAAATTAAAATGAATTTTTTTTTCTTTTCTTGTGTATGTTAATTTTTTTTATAGAATTGCAAATAGAACTAGAGAAGAAGCACACAAACAAAAATGCAAGTACAAATCACACAAACACACACAACTTTTTTTTTAATTCAAACAAACACACAATAAAAATCAAATGAAAATAATTTGAAGAATAGAAAATAAAATCAAATCAACTCCCCGGCAACAGCACCAAAAACTTGTTTAACGACAAAATTTCTATCGGATTAGAAATTTGCCGAAAAATTTCAAATTAAATTTAACCGCAAGCGCACGACGTACAATTTTAGTATGTGGCGAGTACGGGTCGATCCACAAGGAATTTTTAAGATTTTAAAATTTTCAATTCAATCAAATTACACCAAAGTGAGAGGAAATTGTTAACTACAAAAAGAAGAAGCTAAAGCTAGAATTGAAATGTGATTTAAAAACTATTGGACTATAGAACAATTTAGAGGCAAATCCACTCTCATATTTGTGTAAATCAACAAACAAATAATTTATAATCTCTGACTTTGATATTAAGTGAAATATTGTTGTATTTATCATAAGTATGGTTTGTTTATGTTATTAATTAACATAACTCAAACCATCAAACTATAATACAATAAATAAACCACTTATCAATTCTCATGAAAATGAAGCCAAAGCAAAAGCTATTTTAAGTATGATCTATTTACTATTGTAACTAGTAATATAGATCCTCAAATTTCATTTTTACTTTCATTTCAAAATCAAAAATTAATTAACAAATGATGATGTAAATTGTGTTTATGTTGAATAAGAATAGCCCATTTGCATAAGCAATATAAGCTATCAAACCCACTTGTATAAACTTACATCAAAATTCACTTTCATGAAGCACAAACTAAAAAGATCATAAATCATAAAATTTTTGAAATTACATAATATTTGAGAGCTTCATTACCCCTAAATTGAATGGGTTTAGCTACTCATTTGTGTTATCAAATCAACACATGTAAGTTTCAACATCGAGAATGAAAGAAAGTAGAGAATAAACAAAGATAAAGAAGATTAACTACTAGAAGGAAATTAATTATACTAGTGCATAAATGTAAATCTAAGCTATGAACATTAAAAGAAAAGGAGCATAGAAATAAACATTAACAAAGAAGCAAAGAAAAACATATAGAAAAGAAAGAAGAAAGAGGCTTGGAAGCCATTTTTATTTCACTTTGATTTTTGTTTACAACTTGCTAATTTCCTAAGGAAATATATGAGAGAGTAGAAGATATTTACATGTACATAAGAGGGCTATTTATACATGCATAAAACCCTAATTCTATTTTTAGGGTGCTTCCTAAAATTCCCCTTAGGAAGTGTGGCCACCAAGTAACCATTAGCCACTAAATAATCCCTCATTAAAAGTGCATGATGCTTTAACCTCCACTTAGTTGTCCATTAGCTTCTAATTGTAGATTTAGGCAAGTGGGTGGGGTCCTCCATGGTCTTGGACTTGAATTATTTCCTCTTTATTTCTTTATATGCATTTGTGCATCCATATATCTTCATGAATCCTTCTTCCATATGCATCAAAATTTCCTATAAGTATCATAAAAATTTTCAAGTAAAAATTCTCAAATTCATACATGCACAAAAATGACCATTTTACCCCTGAATGAAGATGAATATATGATGATTTGAAAATAACTGAATTTTGGTTTTAAACATGTTAAAATGCCCAAATATGATATTTATTTATATAAAAATAGATAAAATATGGATGTAAATATATGCACATTAACGTGCACATCAAATACCCCCACACTTATCTTTTTATTCGTCCTCGAATAAAGGAAAACTAAGATAAATCCATTTTCGTAGGGAGCACGATTCCATTGAGTGTATGCAACAAGCCGTTAAACCTCTGGATGTCCCCAATAGGATGAGTGTTGTCTCGTGAGGGTTTTCAGCGGATACTACCCACAAAATCCGAATGCAAAGTGGAAATATTTACAAAATGCAAGATTTATTTACAATGAGATGAATGCGGGTTTTTGAAAATATTTACAAATGAAGGATTCACTTTCAAATCGACACTCATAAGTTAAATATAGGTTTAAGTCATTTACTCGTCAAAATTTCCAACAAAAATCAAGTTATCATAGCAAATAGACAATAGTTTAACTCGTTGTTTCGGTTGATAACAAAGTGTAACTATGAAATAAATCCTTAGTTGATTATCAAAGTTTGTCAAAGTGGTATTATCATTTCTTTTCAATAACAAGTTAAATCAAACAAGTTAAAATGGTGCTTGGATTTCAATTGCTTACTCTCTCTTACTTGAAAATTTCATTGATATTAACAATATTTACATATGCCTAACTTAGGTAAACTGGGGCCAGATATATTACCCGTGCATTGCCTTGCGGACTGATGTGAGGGGATTACAGAGCGTGGCGAGTGAACACACAAGTGTGAACACTTATCGACTGTAGGCGTTATTAAAAAGAATTTTTATATACATACACCTAACTCAGATAAACTGAGGCCAGATATACCGATCATGCACTGCCTTTTGGGCTTACGTGAGAAGGGTACAGAGCATGGCGAGTGAACACACGAGTGTGAACACACGACTCTAGGTGTTAAAAATATATACATATATACAAAAGTTTTTTTTAGTTTTTTTTTAGAAAGAGAGAGTTTTTCAAAATCATCTTAGCACCATTTAAGTTGGAAGATAAAATTATTATATCCTTTACTTTAAATTTACCACTTTTTTAAACAAAGATTTTCAATTAGAACATACTTCATAATTAACACATATGAACCTTCCAATATACTAGTTCAACCATTGTTATTTGTAATCAAACTTCATTTTTATTTTTGTTAAGCCAAATAAATTTTCAAATTCAATTTATTAATCAAAACTTATACTTATCCTATAGTGTTTCTTCAAAAATAAATCAAAATGCTAAAAAAATGTTTTGGGATTTAGAAATTTTGATTTTTTTTAGATAAAGGAAAATGAAAAATTCAAAAATGCCATGAAACTTAAAAAATTCAAATGAGACTCCCCCCCACACTTAATTTTGACTGTGTCCCCACGGTCAATGCACAATATAATGAGTGTAACGAGGAAAAATATGTACATATTTACAAAAGAGGGTTAACATTCTTACTAGACGTAGCTTGTCTTGGTTACTGGGCAATTCCAAGAAAGGTTTCAAATGATGACGGTTGACTTTGAAAATCGATCCATCCCTAAGATTTTCTATTTCTACGGCACCATGTGGAAAAACGGTTCGTACCACAAATGGTCCGGTCCATCTTGATTTAAGTTTCCCAGGGAATAAATGAAATCTTGAGTCATATAAAAGAACTTTCTGGTTAGATGAAAATGTTTTCCTTAGGATTAACTTGTCATGAAAAACTTTGGTTCTTTCTTTGTAAATTTTCTTGTTTTCATACGCGTTGTTCTTAAGTTCTTCTAATTCGTTTAGTTGTAGTTTTCGATTTTCGCTAGCTTTTTCAAGATCAAAGTTTAACTACTAACCATTGGCTGACTTGGGCATACCAGACAAAATAAATAAATAATCTAACACATGTTAGACAAACTTCTGGACGGTCTATCCTTAACTAACTTTTCCAAGGGTCACCTGATCCTAATGGTTATGCGGGATCACCAATAACCTATCCTCCTTCTTTGTATATATTCATTTCTGTATGTAACCATCATTTAAGTCTTACATGTGACTAAGCCCTACACACTGGAATTTTGGACTAAATTGGCTAGGGGCTATAGCTAATGTATAGGGCACGATCCTATACCAGTCCTATCTGGTATTCAAATATTCGAGTCATTTACTTAGGGTTAACTACCCATCAAAATTTTCCCCATAAACCTTTCAAATTGATCTAATCCCTTTAAATCATACTTAAAAAAGAAAAACATACTATTTGCTTTACTCAAATCTTTTTGCCATGATATATGCTTTACTCAAAACATTGTTGATGAAAACATTCGAAACCTTTGTTTAAAACCTTTAAACAATCTCTTTCGAAACCTTACCCCTTTCGAAACTATTGAAAGTACCCCTTTCGATACAAGTAAACTACTTTACTTTATAACCTTAGGCCGAAAGGCCAAAACATACCTTTCGAAACCATTTACAATAGACCTTTCGAAAACATTGAAAGTATCCTTTCGAAAGCTTTATAAAACCTTAGACATCCTCTTTTCAAAACACTTTAACATGCCTTTCGAAAACATTGGAAACCTTTCATTCAAACACTAAGGTAAACCTTTCGAAAACATTGGGGAGCCACCCCTTTTGAAACCTTTATCATATACCTTTCGAAAGCATTAAGTATTTTACATAAATCAAACCTTTCAAAAGCATGGGGTTCAAGTAAAAATACGTGGAACATAGTTTCAAAACCATTTAAAACCATTCCTTTCAAAACCTTTGGGTTTAACTTTCAAAATCTCAAAAGGGTCTTAAAATAACTAAGTCAAAAGCAACTCTTTCGAAAGCAATTTCCTAAGTAAAAGAAGTGGATGGTATCGAAACCGATCCCTTCGAAAGCATTGGAGAAGCGGCTCAGGGTTTAAAGGGAAAGAACCCTTTCGAAAGCATTGCTTCGAAAGGTTGTATGCGGCAGCATGGGTTTCGACCCCTTCGAAAGCATTTTCTTAAAACAAAGGCGGCAACCTCTTTCGAAACCTTTCTTTAAAACAATTAACCAAGTCAAAAGCTATCTCATTCAAAAGCATTCTTTTCGAAAGCAAAGCAAGCGGCATTTCCTTTTGAAAGCGAAACAAGGTCTCGACCCCTTCGAAAGCCCTGTTTCAACTCTATACCTTTCGCCTATCTCCAATCCACTACATACCAAGTATTTGATACCATGTGTATTGGTTTCGAATAAGGTGGAGGTGGTGGTATAAAATCAAAAGGTGCTACCGAAAGTGGTGAAACAACAAAAACCTTAGAAAAACTGATTTTTGACTTTATAAATTAATTTCTTTTCAACTAACCTGCTTTGTTTGTCAGCATATAATTGGTTGCCAATTTCATTTCCAAAATCTTTTCTAAAAGTGCTGTCGAATTTCAGAGATTAATATCTTAAAACATTTACAAATTGCCCCTTCTCCTTTTATAAGCATATAAAACATTTAAGTCCCATACCTTAAACAATTTTATATACTTATTGAAACACTTGAAAAAATCTCCAAAATTTCCATAAATCACTTTTAATATGTGTCTAACACATATAAATTTCTGACCAAATGCTAACATATAATAGTCGTAATTAATTTAAACCCAATTTAACCATTTTCTTCACTATAAAATTCATAATAAATCCACATTAATTCAGAAAATTATAAAACTTGAAACCCAACCCTAAAATAATATTTCCGACCTTATGTCAAAATCGCAAGGCATTCGGATGTCATTTAATAGGTTGTTCAAGTTAAACCTTAACATAAAATCTGTATGAAAAAGCATAAATCATCAACAATCATATATATCCTTTTAAACAATCAAAACATGACAAATCATTTGCAAAATAGATTCGGATCTCGTCTAAAACCGAAAATAATAAAATGAGATGTAACCTATTATTCACCTTTAGCTTGTGATTAAGGAGTTTGAGATTTGCTTCTTGAATTAGATTGATTAAGCTTCCTTCCCCTTGATTTTAGCTTCTCTTCTTCTTACTTCTTCTAATGGTGGCCGGCCTCTTCTTTAATTTAGTTTTGCTTATGAACGAGTAAAATGAAAGTGCATGAGGGTTAAGGGTATAAGAATATAATTTATTCCTACTTTGACCTTATCTATTAGTCTTCCCTATTTCATTTTAATTCCCTTTAGTTCATTGTTTAATTTGGCACAGCTACCTTTCTATTATTCAAATCTCAATTCCCTTAACCATTTACATTATTTCATTTAATTTAACTAATTAAATGTCCTAAGTAATGTTAATCAAAATTAGGGTCGTTACAGACTCCCCCCCTTAAAGAATTTCATCCTCGAAATTATGATAAGGTACTCATCAAAATCAATCATAAAGGTAAAACATACCATGAAACAGTCGGGATAAGCGTCTCTGGTCCTGCTCTCAATTTCCCAAGTACAGTCTCTCTCGTCGTCGCTCCACTGGACTTTAACTAATCTGACTGTCATGTTCCTTAGCCTCTTCTCATCTCTCGCGACTATATGAATTGGCTTTCTAACTATAGTCAAATTTGGTTCCACTACTAAGTCATCTAACACGGTCGGTGCTATAGTAGTCTCCGGATCTCGAATACACTTCCTCGGATGAGAAACATGAAAAATATCATGGACTCCTGCCAAACTGTTTGATAACTCTACTCTATATGCGAGTTTCCTGTCCTCTCTATAATAGGAAATGGTCCAACGAATCTCGGTGCCAACTTCCCTGATTTCCCGAATCTGATCACACCCTTCATTGATGATACTTTGACGAAAACATGATCTCCAACTGAGAATTCTAAGTCTTTCCATCTCTTATCAACATAACTCTTCTGCCTAGACTGAGCTTCTTTCATTCTAGCTCTAATTAACTCAATTTTTTATGCAGCTTCTTTAACCAAATCCGGACCTAAAACTAACCTGTCCCCGGTCTCTAATCAACAAACGGGAGATTTGCATGGCCTTCCATACAAAGCTTCAAATGGTGCCATCCCTATACTAGCCTGATAACTATTGTTATACGAAAACTTGACTAAGTATAGATGGTCTTCCCATGATCCCCCAACATCTAGCACACAAGCACGTAACAAATCTTCTAAGACTTTGTTAACTCTTTCCGTTTGCCCATTTGTCTATGGATGGTAAGCGGTACTAATCTTGAGCTTGGTACCCAAAATCTCCTGTAGACTCTTCCAAAACTTGCTAGTGAATAAGAAATCTCTAGCACTTACTGTACTACTAGGAATTCCATGCAGTCTAACTATATTCTTCACAAACAACTTAGCTAAAACAGGTGCCGTCCTGGTTGACTTAACTGGAATGAAATGGGCACTCTTGGTCAATCTGTCCACTATGACCCATATACTTTCATTTCCGCTATTTGACCTTGGCAACCCGTCTATAAAATCCATTAAGATAGAATCCCATTTCCATACTGGAACGTCTAAAGACTGAAGTAACCGACATAGTTTCTACTATTCGGCTTTTACCTGTTGACAGTTCAAACACTGTTTCACCCATAAGCCAACATCTCTCTTCATACCTTCCTGAAAGAAACTTCTTTTCATGTCTTGATACATCTTAGTTCCTCCCGATGAATAGTGAACTTTGAACGATGGCATTCCTCAAGAACTTCCTTCCTAATGTTTCCCACATTCGGAACACATAGTCTTCTTTTCTTCCTTGACCACCCATTCTGGTCCAGACTGAAATGTTTTAAGTCATTGCTCTTTGTTCCATCCATTAACTTTCTGATACGTTCAACTAATAAAGGATCCCCCAGCTGCTTAGAAGCAATCTTTTAGATCATCATCGGTCAAACTTCTAAACATGACAACGCAGCAGTTTCCTTACTAGACCTAGCCTCAGATCTCTACTGTATCCTACATGCAGTCAATGCTTCTAAATCTTTCCACTAAGCTATCATAGCCAACACTGCATTTTGATGTGTTCTGCTAAGTGCATCTGTAACCTTGTTGCCTTTTCCTGATGTGTACTCAATACCAAAATCATAAGCGGCTAAAAACTCTAACCACCTCTACTGTCTCATATTCAACTCCTTCGGAGAGAATAAATACCTCAGTGACTTATGATCCGTATACAACTTGAATCTCTCCCCTAAGGGATAATGTATCCACACCTTTAATGCAAAAATAACCACAGCTAGCTCCGAATCATGCGTGGGATATCTAACCTCTTACGGTCTAAGATGTCGAGATGCATAGGCAATCACTTTACCCCTTTACAGTAACATGGTTCCTAATCTATTCCACATGCATCTGTGTACACCACTAAGTCCTGATTCCATCTGGAAAAACTAACAAAGGTGCATTCATCAATAAGTGTTTCAGCTTCTGGAATGCTTCCTCACACTTATCGGTCCAAACAAACTTCATATCCTTTCACGTTAGCTTGGTCATCGGTGCCGCTATCCATGAGAAATCCTTTATGAATCTCCGATAATACCCAGTTAATCTAAGAAAACTCTTTATCTTAGTCACTATCTCGGGTCTCTTCCAATTATTCACTGCCTCGATCTTAGACGGATCTACAGACAGCCCTTTCTCTGAGACTACATGACCAAGAAACTTCACTTCCTTCTTCCGGAAATGACACTTTGAAAATTTTGCCTTCAGTTGATGCTGCCTCAATGTCTCAAGCACCACTCTAAGATGAACTTCATCATCTCTTTCATCCTTAGAGTATATCATCATCTATGAATACCAACACAAACCTATCCATGTGCTCTCGGAAAACTCGGTTCATTAAATCTACAAAGAATGCTAGCTCATTAGTTAGTCCGAACGACATTACTAGCCATTCGTACGATCCGTATCTGGTTCTAAACACCATCAAAGGAATACTATCTTCTGCCACTCTAAGCTGATGGAACCCTGTTGCTAAATCCAACTGGGAAAATACTTTGGCTCCACTCGACTGATCGAACAAATCGTCAATTCTAGGTAACGGATATCGATTCTTTATCACCTTCTCATTGAACTTACGATAATCGATACATAACCTTAACGATCCGTCCGGCTTCTTGGCAAACACTGCGGCTGCTCCCCAAGGTGAACTGCTTGGTCTGATAAAATTCATACTTTCCAAATCCACCAACCGCACCTTCAACTCCTTCATCTTGGTAGGTGTCATTCTACTTGGCAGTCTACTCACCGGTTTTTCTCTCGGCACTAAATCTATCTGAAACTCAATAGCTCATTTCGACAGCAATCCTGCTACAGGTTCAAAGACATATGCGAATTCTCTAACAATGAAAACTCAATTCAACTCGTGTTCGGCCTCCACAACGCCCAACAAAGCATTAACCTCACAAGTAGGGTTTTCTACGGAGTATATTATCTGATCCCTACAGTTAGGATGTTTAAGTGATATTTTCCTATCATGGCAAAATATCCTAGCATCGTATTTACTTAACCAATCCATACCCAAAATAATTCTGAACCCTACGAAATAAAACACATGCAAACTGCTAACAAATATATGACAATTCAAACTCTAAGTGGTCACACTTCAACCCAAGAGTCGCATAACCTCCTATCGGATTTGCATCCCTTAAAGAAGTAACTAGGTCTGAGGGTTCTAGGTTAAGCTTATCTACCAAATAATGGGATATAAAAGAATGCAATGCACCAGTATCAAATAGAACTCTAACTGATACACCATGAATCAAAAGCGTACCTCCCAACACAACTTTTCCCCTCTCCTCCACGTTGATCTCGAGGTAGATGGCTCCAATGCAAACACTTTGCCTTTCCCATCCTTGGCTGGCTCCTTGCATTGGTTCTTATAGTGTCCAATCTGATTGCAGTTGAAACGCCTTATTCCTTTCTTCTTAGCAGCTTTCTTTCCTTTACCTGTCCGTCATTCATGGGCATAGTGTCCTTTATTATCACACTTGTTACGTACAACTTCTGCTTTTCCTTTCTTAGCGGCTCCTCCCTTCTGAGCTCCTTTCTTATGGAAAATTTTCCTTTTTAGACTCTACCCTCCTTGAGCTTCCTTTGCCTTATTTCCTTCAAGAAAAGCAAGCATATCTTCATGCCTCAAGGCCATCTCCAAAACAACAACACATGAATCCCTAATATGCGGTAATGTGGCCTTAGCAAGCTTAAGCTTCAACCCATGAATGAATCTCATTCCTCTTAATCATAGTATCAACTATAGTGTAGCCATATCTTGCTAGCTCCTCAGACCTTGTTGCATACTCAAGCACTGTCATATCTCCTTGTTCCAACTCAGCAAACTTCCGGAGTAGGGTAGACTTAGCAATCTCTGACATAAACCTTTCTTCGAACCTCCCCTTGAACTCAGCCCAAGTCATAGTCTCCTCATTGACTCCAACAGTAACACTGTTCCACCAATAAAGTGCTGCCCCTTTCTAGAAGCGAGTCTCCTTTTCTACTCATCATTGAGCCCCAAATCAGCAAAAATCCTCTCGCAATGAAGTAACCAATTCTCCACTTCAATTGCGTCTTCAGTACCAATTAACGACTTTCCTCCCAACCGAGCATAATCTCTACTCAAAATAGCATAATTATTCACCACCAAAGCTTCTTGATTTCCTCCTCCATCATTTCCTCCAACTACTCTAGCAGCAACTCCCGCTTGCATCATGTTTACAAAGAACTGATACATTGCTCCCATGTGTACTTGCGGAATTCCAGTACCCACATTTGTAGCTTGTGCCTGATCTGGGTTCCTTCTGGTATTTGGTCTGGCATTTCCATTAAGTGTGGTGCTTCTTCCACCATGGTTAACTCTTCCACTTCTAGCATCCATATATGCATTCGAGTCTTCGTAAAATACATAAGAGTAGCCTAAGAGGGATGTGAGAATAGAAATAAAGCATATATTTATATATAGCAAATACAAGTACGTTACTATAGCGTTATCCCATACCCCGTTCTTTTCTCTAATTTCTTAGGATTATGTTTTCAAAATCATTTTAAGTTTAAAGTTTTTTATAAACCTATGCACTGATACTAAGTTGTAACATCCCCTATCTTGAGGCCCGAAGCTAAGTGTTATAGATGCTGTAGTCATCCATAGTATTAGCTTCCGGTGATAAAATACTGTAATGTTAATATTATCCATAATATCAGAAGCACTTGAATATGAAATAAAATCAACACAGGTTTAAAACAAATTTTCTGATTACATTTCAAATCAATATTTCATATTCGGATACATAATCCCAAAATGTTTCCTAGGTTTTGGTCAAATATAATTATTACAAAATACGCCAAGAGTGACATATGAAGATGCCCCATTGGATGATCAGAGTACTCAATAGACATAGTAGTCTTATTACATCACCACGGAAATAAAAATAACAACTCCTAAATAGCTAACTTTGCCTCCTGCACGTCTTCGGAAGCTTTATTCGTCCACCTACTAAACCTGTAAAACCCTGACTCTCAATCTACTCAAATTAATTTTGAGCACCCAAGAGTTTAAGGGGGAAAACATAAACTTCTAGTCAGACATAAAGCGTGGTGTGAATAATACTATTACATCTCGGTTTACTGATATTAAGTGAGACCACGCCGCTTAGCGAAACGGGTTTCCCCTCACTAATAACCCTTTAAAACATATCTTTTCACAAATTAGAATCCTGCAATCAAACTGATTATAACAATAATACCAATATCATATATGCTTATAAACAGGTAACAAATGGACCATCTATCCGAACAATATAGTTTTGTTTGGCTAACTACTAACCATTGGCTGACTCAGGCCTACCAGACAAAATAAATAAATAATCTAACATTTGTTAGACAAACTTCTAGACGGTTTGTCCTTAACTTAGTTTTCCAAGCGTTACCTGATCCTAATGGTCTTGCTGGATCACTAGCAACCTATCCTCCTTCTCTGTATATATTCCTTTCTATGTGTAATATTCATTTAAGTCTTACCGATGACTAAGCCCCACACACTAGAATTTTGGACTAAGTTAGCTAGGGGCTATAGCTAATGTATAGGGCGTGACCTTATACCAGTTTCAACTAGTATTCAAATATCTGAGTCATTTACTTAGGGTTAACTACCCATCAAAATTTTCCTTGAAAACCTTTCAAATTGATTTAATCCCTTTAAATCATACTTAAACAAGGAAAACATACTATTTTCTTTACTCAAATCTCTTTGCCATGATATGTGCTTTACTCAAAACATTGTTGATGAAAACATTCGAAACCTTTGTTTAAAACCTTTAAACAATCTCTTTCGAAACCTTTGAAAATACCTCTTGCGAAACTATTGAAAGTACCCCTTTCGATACAAGTAAACTACTTTACTTTATAACCTTAGGCCAAAAGGCCAAAACATACCTTTCGAAACCATTTACAATAGTCCATTCGAAAACATTGAAAGTATCCTTTCGAAAGCTTTATAAAACCTTAGACATTCTCTTTTCAAAACACTCTAAACATGCTTTTCGAAAACATTGAAAACCTTTCATTCAAACACTAAGGTAAACCTTTTGAAAATTGGGGAACCACCCCTTCGAAACCTTTATCATATACCTTTCGAAAGCATCAAGTCTTTTACATAAATCAAACCTTTCGAAAGCACTAGGTTCAAGTAAAAATACGTGGAACATAGTTTCGAAACTATTTAAAACCATTCCTTTTGAAACCTTTGGGTTTAAATTTCAAAATCTCAAAAGGGTCTTAAAAGAACTAAGTCGAAAGTAATTTCCTAAGTAAAAGAAGTGGATGGTGTCGAAACCAACCCCTTCGAAAGCATTGGAGAAGCAGCTCAAGGTTTAAAGCGAAAGAACCCTTTCAAAAGCATTGCTTCGAAAGGTTGTATGCGGCAGCAGGGATTTCGACCCCTTCGAAAGCATTTTCTTAAAACAAAGGCGGCAACCTCTTTTGAAACCTTTCTTTAAAACAATTGACCAAGTCGAAAGCATTCTTTTCGAAAGCAAAGCAAGCAGCATTTCCTTTTGAAAGCAAAACAAGGTCTCGACCCCTTCGAAAGCCCTGTTTCGACTCAATACCTTTCGCCTATCTCTAATCCACTACGTACCAAGTCTTTGATACCATGTGTATTGGTTACGACTAAGGTGGAGGTGGTAGTATGAAGTTGAAATGTGCTACCGAAAGTGGTGAAACAACAAAAACCTATCCCCGTTCTCCAACCAACAAACTGAATATTTGCATGGCCTTCCATACAAAGCTTCAAACGGTGCCATCCCTATACTAGTCTAACAACTGTTGCTATATGAAAACTCGACTAAGTGTAAATGGTCTTCCCATGATCCTCCAAAATCTAACACACAAGCTCTTAACAAATCTTCCCAGACTTTGTTAACCCTTTCCGTTTGCCCATCGGTGTGTGGATGGTAAGCGGTACTCATCTTGAGCTTGGTTCCTAAAGTATCTTGTAGACTCTCCCAAAACTCACTACTGAACAAAGAATCTCTATCACTTACTATGCTACTAGGAATTCCATGCAATCTAAGTAAATTCTTCATAAATAACTTAGCTAGAACATGTGTCGTCCTAGTTGACTTAACTGGAATGAAATGGGAAATCTTGGTTAATCTGTCCACTATGACCCATATACTTTCATTTCCACTATTAGATCTTGGTAACCCGTCTATAAAATCCATAGAAATAGAATCCCACTTCCATACCGGAATATCCAATGGCTAAAGCAACCCACTTGGCTTCTGATGTTCGGCTTTTACTTGTTGGCAGTTCCGACACTGCTTTACCCAAAAGCCTACATCCCTCTTCATAACTTCCCAAAAGAAACCCCTCTTCATGTCTTGATACATCTTAGTTCCTCCTGGATGAATGGTGAACTTCAAACGATGACATTCCTCCAAAACTTCCTTCCTAATGTCTCCCACATTCGGAACACACAATCTTCATTTCTTTCTCAACCACCCAGTCTGGTCAAGACTAATATTCTTCAAGTCATCGCTCTCTGTTCCATCCCTTAACTTCCTGATCCGTTCAACTAATACTGCATCTTCCTCCTGTTTAGAAGCAATTTTTTCGATCATTACTGGTCGAACTTCTAAACAAGATAACATAACAGATTCTCCACTAGACCAACCTCAGATCTCCACTACCCTCTTCAGGTCGACAACGCTTCCAAATCCTTCCACTCAGCTATCATTGCCAACACTGCATTCTGATGCTTTCTACTAAGCGCATCTGCAACCTTATTACCTTTCCCTGGTGTGTACTCAATTCCAAAATCATAAGCAGCAATAAACTCTAGCCATCTCTGCTATCTCATGTTCATCTCCTTCTGAGAGAATAATTACTTCAATGACTTATGGTTCGTATATAGCTCAAATCTTTCTCCCAAAAGATAATGTCAAAACATACTCAACACAAAAATCACTGCAGCTAATTCCAAATCATGCGTTGGATATCTAACCTCATGCGGTCTAAGCAGTCGAGAAGCATAGGCAATCACTTAACCTCTCTGTAGTAACATAGCTCCTAATCAAGTTCCACATGCATCTGTATAAACTACCAAATCCTGATTCCCTTCTGGAATAACTAATACAGGTGCATGGGTCAATAAGTGTTTCAAGCTATGGAATGCTTCCTCACACTTATCGGTCCACACAAACTCCACATCCTTTTGCGTTAGTTTGGTCATCAGTGCTGCTATCCGTGAAAAATCCTTTATGAACCTCTGATAATATCCATCCAATTCAAGAAAACTCTTTATCACAGTCACTATCTCGGGTCTCTTCCAATTATTCGTCGCTTCGATCTTAGTCGAATCTATAGACAACCCTTTCTCTGAGACTACATGACCAAGAAACATTACTTCCTTCTTCCAGAAATGACACGTCGAAAACTTCGCCTTCAACTGATTCTGTCTCAGCGTCTCAAGCACAATTCTAAGATGAACTTCATGCTAACTTATATCCCTAGAGTATATCAATATATCATCTATGAAAACCAACAAGAACCTATCCAAATGCTTTTGGAAAATTCGGTTCATCAAATCCACAAAGAATGCTGGTGCATTAGTTAGTCCGAACGGCATCACTAACCATTCGCACGATACATATCTAGTTTTAAACGCCGTCAAAGGAATACTATCCTCTGCTACTCTAAGCTGATGGAAACCTGTTGCTAAATCCAACTGAGAAAATACCTTGGCTCCGCCCAACTGATCGAACAAATCGTCAATTCTTGGCAATGGATATCGATTCTTTATTGTCTTCTAATTCAACTTACGATAATCGATACACAGCCTCAACGATCCGTCCGGCTTCTTAGCAAACACTACGGCTGCTCCCCAAGGTGAACTACTAGGCCTGACGAAACTCTTCCCTTCCAAATCCACCAACTGCACCTTCAGCTCTCTCATCTCTGAAGGTGTCATCCTACTTAGCGGCCTACTCACTGGTTCTGCTCCAAGCACCAAATCTATCCAAAACTCAATGGCCCGTTTCGGTGGCAATCCTACTACCAGCTCGAAGACATCCGCAAATTCTCTAACCATGAAAACTCGATTTAACTCGTCTGCTACCTCCACTACATTCAACAAAGCATTCACCTCACAACTAGGGGTTTCTACGGTGTATACAATCTGATCACTACAGTCAGGGTGTCTAAGTGATATTTTCCTATCATGGCAAAATATCCTAGCATCGTACTTACTTAACCAATCCATACCCAAAATAATTCCGAACCCTACAAAGTCAAACACATGCAAATTGCAAACAAAGGTTTGACCTAACAAATCAAACCCTAAGTGGTCACACTTCATCCCAAGTGTCGCATACCCTCCTATCGGATTTGCAACCCTTAAGGAAGTAACTAAGTATAAGGGTTCTAGGTTATGCTTATCTACCAAACAATGAGATACAAAAGAATGAGATGAATTAATATCAAAAAGAATGTTAACAGATGTACCATGGATCTGAAGTGTACCTCCCAACACAACTTTCCCTTTTTCCTCTACATTGGCCTCGAGGTAGTTGGCTCCAATGCATACACCTTGCCCTTCCCATCCTTAGCAGCCGTTTTGCACTAGTTCTTTTAATAACCAAACCGATCGCAATTGAAACACCTCACTTCTTTCTTCTCAGCGGTTTTCTTCCCTTTGCCTGTCCGGCACTCATGGGCATAATGTCCCTTCTTGTCGCACTTAAACCAGACAACCTCTGACTTTCCTTTCTTCACGGCTCCACCTTTTTGAGCTCCTTTCTTAAGAAAGAACTTCCTTTTCTGACTTTGCCCCACCTAGACTTCCTTTGCCTTATTCTTCTCCAAAGAAGCAAGCATCTCCTCATGTCTCAAAGCCATCTCACTACAACATCACAAGGATCCCTAATATGAGGTAATGTAGCCCTTGCCAATTCAGGCTTCAACCCCCTAATGAACTTCTCGTTTCTTTAATCACAGTATCCACAGTGGCATATCCATACCTTGCCAACTCCTCAAACCTTCTAGCATACTCCAACACAGTCATCTCCCCTTGTTCCAACTCAGCAAACTTTCTGATCAACGTAGACTTTGCCATCACATACATGAACCTCTCCTCAAACCTCCTCTTAAACTCAGCCCATGTCATCGTTTCTTCATCCACTCAAACTGTCATACTATTCCACCAGAATAAAGTTGCTCCTTGAAGCTGTCTTAATGCAAGCCTCCTCTTCTACTCATCATTGAGCCCCAAGTCTGCAAAGATCCTCTCATAAAGCAGCAACCAGTTCTCCACCTCAATAGCATCTTCAGTTCCGATAGATGGCTATCCTCTAAGCCTAACATAGTCTCTACTCAGAATAGCTTAATTGTTGACCACTGGAGCTTCCTGAACTCCTCCGACAACATTTCCTCCACCCACTCCAGCAGCAACACCCGCCTGCATCATATTCACGAAAAACCGATACATAGCTCCCACATCAACTTGCGGGACTCCAAGACCCACATTTCCTGCTTGTGCCTGACCTTGGTTTCTTCTTGTATTTGGTCAAGCATTACCATTTGTTGTGGTGCTTCCCCCAAGATTCACTCTTCCACTTTAAGCATCCATATATGTATTCAAGCCTCGTGAGATACAGAAGAATAGCCTAAGAGAGATAAGAGAATAGAGATATAGCGTATACTTATATATAGCAAATACAAGTACTTTACTATAGCGTTATCCCATGCCCCAATATTATCTCTAATTCCTTAGGATTATGTTTTCAAAAATCATTTTAGTTTAAAGTTTTTCATAAGCCTATGCTCTGATACCAAGTTGTAACATCCCCTATCTAAAGGGCCGAAGCTAAGCGCTACAGATGCTGTAGTCATCCATAGTATTAACTTCCGGTGACCAAATACAATAATGTTAATGGTATTTATAATATCAAAAGCACTTGAATATGAAATAAAATCATCACAGCTTAAAACATTTTTCTGATTACATTTCTGTAACGACCCGCCACTCATTCCACAGAATGACGCATCGTTGATAAGAAAGAAAGAGGTAGAAAAGGGAAAGAAGAGAAGAAAGAAAGAACAACAACAGAATCTCACAGCGGAAATGGAATAAAATATAATATATCACATAACTATTACATAGTATCATATACAACACTTATCAGAGTTACACAGCATATACACATCACATACTAGACAGTTATAAACATCTATCTAGTTATTACAACTCAATACAATACAAAGATCAATACAAGATCAACACAGCGGAACTACTATCTATCTACAACGCTGAAGCCTCCTGCTCCATTTGCTCCTCCACAAATCGTCAAACCTAACCTGAATCCCTTGGCTACTCGTAAAAATTTGAGTACCCAAGAGTTTATATAAAACAGAAATAAACACTTGGGTCAGACATGGGTCTGGTGTGAGTAACAGGTTAAACTTGCTTAACTTCAAAACCTTTTGAAAGAAAGGGTATCACGTAAGACTCCCCACAAATAAACATGGGTAAGTTTTTACCTTACGCAATCCAAAATATTTGATAGGAAATTCGATTGTATTATAATAGGTCTAGGGTTTTCAAATAAATATGAAATAGCTGAAATTGTTACATTATTAAATTCCAGCATACTAGCCAACAAAGTGGGTTATACAATCAAATCCGTTGTCACTTATTGGAGTTTGGATTCCATACAATGGCAGGGCTATCGGGGTACCGCCCGTCACAGTACGTGGTCTAGATCACCGTACCGAGGATCACGCCCAATCCCCTGCAACACAAGGCCGGAACACCCCTTACTGGATAATTCCCGCACAAGACATCCCAGCAGTTGGAGCTCACAACTGCCCACACAGCCTAATAATAAGAAGGGACCTCTAGACAGGGATAATCTTGTCCTACTTGGGTGCTACCCACTAACCTTGCTGCACCTCCCCTGTTTTAGCCATTCCCGGTTGATGAGGCTTGAGGCTACGATTACCTTTAATCAGAACACATCACTTAGAATGCTCATCGTCCACCTGACGATGTTCTGAAAGCATTCAATCCATACAAGTTCGTTCCGGGTTCGAACGAAACCGAAGGCATTATCTCGTTACACTCATATTGGAATCACCCTCAGAGTTAACGACAATAACCCTTGCACTCTAAATCTTCATCTCGAATCTGAAAGTACTATCTCCGTCAACTCATTACGGAATCACCCACAGAGTTATACTGACAAAGAATCGTTCTTACACCTCGAGTCTTCACTTGCTCCACTTGGATTAACGACCAACGTTTAATTTGGATCGATGTGGTATTCGGATATCCAAATCTGGAAACCCGATCCCGGTCTCATCGAAATCCAAAACGTATCTTTTAAGGACAAGTTGTTTTAGAGTTAAAACAATTCAATTCATTATCTTTATACACATAGAAAGATAATTCACAATAGATAATCAACATTATCGGATAATCCATATTATCATCACAATTCAACTAAACATCCATATCACACAGCATATATCTCAGCAGAGATATCAAACAAATGCAAAGCATTCAGTATTATCATCCATCCATAAGTAATGATTTATACTATCTTAAATTAATTACTTCATTCTAGAAATCCTGCTTACTTAACCTTTAATTACAATCAATTAATTAATTATCCTCTAATAATTCATTTTAATTAATCATCTTTGATTAATTACCTTTTAATTGCATCCAAGTAAATTATCCTTTGATTAATTACTTAAATTAATCATCCTTAACCATTTATAGTAATTAACCTTTAATTACTTCATTAATTAATTAACTATAATTAATTAAATTAATCATCTATAATTAATCACATTAATCCTTAATTAATTACATTAATTAATCACTTCATTTATTAATTATTTCTTAATTAATAAATTCTTAATTACATCATTAATTATATTAATTAATGATCCTTAATTACAAATTAATTATTAATTACTTAATTAAATTAATTACATTAAGTAATTAACCTTTAATTTAAACAACATTTATTAATCACCTTGATTAATCTTCAATCAGTAATTAACTACCCTTAATTACTTTTATTAACTAAATTAATTAGTCCTTAATTAATTTCTTAATTAATCCCTTGATTAATTATTCAAAGTAATTAACTCAAATTACTTTCCTTCAATTAATTACTTTTAGTAATTATCTATTATTTACTTCCCTAAATAATAATACCTTATTAATTACATTAAGTAATTATTAATCAAATCATCCATTGATTATTCTAAATTAATTAAACTTAATTAACTTCCTTAATTACAATGAGTAATTGATTCTCTTAATTACTTTCATTAAGTAATTCATTTAAAACAAATTCTATAATTGATTATTTTTAAATTAATTAATCTAATTAACTATTAAAATTAATTACATTAATTAATTATTTAATAAACCATAGTTAATGACCTTCATTAACAATTATTTAATTACTTTTCTTAAGTAATTAACTTTAATTAACCATTATTAATTTCAAATTAATAAATCTTAATAATCAATTAATTAATCTCTAATTATTTAATTAATTAAGTGTTAACCATACTTAATTAATATTTAATTACTTTATTAATTAATTCTTAATCATTAATTAATATCTAATTCATAATCCTTATTTAAAAATTTATTTATTCCTAATTAACTAATCTTAATCATTAATTAATTAGTTTAAACCTTTAATTACCTATTTAATTAATCCTAATGATTAATTAATTAATTATCCATTAAATTTCCTTATAAATTTAATGAACACAAATCTCTAATTTAATTTAAGATAAACTTTTGTTTTGTTAATAATCAAATTATCATTTACAATGTATTTCAAATCCTTAATGATAAATTAATTAATTCAAATCATTAATTAATTAAATTATTTAAACCATTTTTAAATTAACTTAAAGATTTAAAATTTTTAACTTTAAGATAAAACATTTCTTCTCCATGGTTAAATGATCTTTCACAAATGCATTTGAAAATATCCATTTTCAAATTTACTTTAAAATTTCATTTTAAATTTGGGATTTAAAATGAATACCAACTTATTTTTAACAAAGTTGTAAAACCAATTTAAAACTTCCACATGTTAAAGAATTTTTTTATATCTTATAAAAGAATTTAAATCAATCCCCTTAAATTTTCAAAACATTTAAATATAAACTTATTAAACATTTGAATTTATAAAACTTATTTATCTTAAATCTAAGATTCAAAATTAATCCTGACTCCATAATTTAAAACTTGATTT
Source organism: Allium fistulosum (assembly GCA_030737815.1). Lineage (NCBI taxonomy): Eukaryota > Viridiplantae > Streptophyta > Magnoliopsida > Asparagales > Amaryllidaceae > Allium > Allium fistulosum. The sequence goes on from CM060906.1 coordinate 521,341,750, forward strand.
CAATTCCTGTTTTAAATGTTTCTTTACAGTTTTTAAATTTAGATTTAAATTTATATTAACAGGCTTTTTAAAAACCTGGCAACACATACAAGTACTCGAGACTTCACCAAAACACTTCGAGTCAACATCCTAAATACTTCGAGCCTTGCTCAAAATAACTCGAGAAACACTCGAGAATATCATCTTCCCCAACACTCTATACTCCAGAAATTTACCCGAGACCATACTAATTTACTTCGTCTCGAAACTTAAAAACTTCGAGTCTCACATACGAACCACTCGAGAAAACTCGAACACCATCCTCTTTGTTATAAACCCAGACATCACCAGATTCACAAATTTGCACCGTGCACGTGCACCAGAAATGCGGTCGCCTCCGACCATCCACGACTACGTACGCAAGTCGACGATCATCTCCCAACCTAACTCCGATCATTCAATCTTCGATCTATACTCGAAATCAAATTCGAGTATCCCCACCCAAAAACTGGAACAACAGGAGCTTCCCATCCAAACCTAGCAACGCCACGACCACGATCCTCCGACCACCAGAAACTTTGCAACTCCGGTCATGCTCTCACCTACGACCAAGCTTCACTCCCTCAAAACCCCATTGCACTCGATTCACTAGGGAAGACGTGGTGATCCAATTGTCACGGAAGTTAAAAACTAGGGTTAAAATTTTTAATACTAAATCATTTCTGTTTCGACTCATTAATTCAAATTCCAGTAATTTTCCCTGAATCTTTGATCAACCCACTACTACCAGAAACAATATTTGTCAATCCAACCTCCTAGATCATCAGTTCTAACCCAAAATTCATTTTTAGATAAAACTAGAACTGCTCCTTATTTACTAAACTAAAAATTATAATTTCAATGCTAAAAATCATATTATAGTCTAGGTATTCCATTTATAAACCTGGAATTATAAATTACAAAGTTTAAATTTCCACTTTTTATATAACATTACTGTTATTATGGTTACAGAGACACTCAGACTAAAAGGTTTGACTTAAATTAAACTTTTTAACATTTATATATGATAAATCAAACCATTCTTGTTTGTAAATTAAGTTATTACAAAAACTAGATCCAATGGTAAGAGATTTTAAAAGGAATTCTCGAGTCTGGCAACAAACAGAACAGAATTCAAAGATAACAGACATGCACACATAACTACTCATCCATGTATACATAGAAACTCACATATATAATTATACATCAATACATAGATATGCAGAACCACTTTTAAATATCCACATGCAACCATCTTTCATAACTTAAATCTTAAGAATAGAATGTTACTCACCTGTTTAAAGATGACAGAGGCAGTTTAATCTTTTTTGGAAAAGCTTTTGAACTTAAAACTTGAAACTGAGAGCTTGAATGCTTTTGCTTTTTGCTTATTTGATTTAAAACTTGAACTGCTAGATTTTAAATTGCTTTAAATCTACATGCATGCTTGCTCCAGGTTGAAGAAATGAAGGCAAACAGACTTGAGATGATTCCAGATTGAAAATGAATGCAGACTGTTTTTCTTGAGTTGATTCCAGAGATGAAAAGAATTGCAGACCTTTGTTTTTGATTTGAAAATTTGATTATAGATCTTTGATTTGGTTTGAGGAATTCTCAGATTTGTTTTGAGTTTTGGTTACTGATTTGGTTTTCAGATTTGTATTAGAGAAAGGAGTTTATCTTGTTTTGAAAGGGAGAATAGAAAGAATGGAATAGAGAAATGCAAATGTATATATGTAAGTAAATTGTGATTTTATAAAAATAAAAGAAAAAGAAAATAAATAAGACACTTGTCATAAACATTGATTACTTACATTACACATGTTAAAACAAGGCTTTTAGATAAAGACACATGTCTTTTAAGTAATTATTCATATTTTTATTTATTTTAAAAGTAATTAAAAAGCCTTTTTCTTATTTATTAAACACTTATCTATATATATATATTACTTTTTAAAGAGAAACAAAAACTAATTATACTTATAAATAAAAGTTTATACAATATTCTAAAATCCAAAACAATTTAAATATCTATTCTTTTAAATTTCAAAACTTTAAATTCAAATTCAAATCAAATTAAATCCTAAGATTTAATTTAAAAATTAAGTTATATATACATATACAATTTCTCATTCAATTTAAAAAAAACAATTCTATAGTCTTTAAAATTCATTTCTATTTATAAAATAATACATTATACTTATTATTTGAAAATAACATATTTGATAATTTAAATAATTTATATAAGAGATTATATTATCAAGTAATATTTTAAAAAGAAATAAAACAAGCCTTTTTGTTTTCTTATTTATATTTAAGCTTAAGTTAAAATATATCTTAACCAATTTAAACATTTGCCTAAAGTATTTTAAAACTATAAAGTTATTTATTTAAATATCTTTGAAAAGTCATATTAAATTAAATCTAAATTTCCAATTTGCCCAAAGCTTTCTATTTACAATATATACAAATAAATATATATATTCAAATAGAAAATATCTTATTAACTATTTTAAAAGACTAAATCATCAATTAAATACTTATTTAAATCAGATTATTAAATTAAATTCAGATTTCATTATCAAAGACCATCAATATCAATTTAATTATTTAACAGATTATTAAATTGATATTGCTCAAATTTCAGGGATATTACATTCCTCCCCCCTTAAAATAATTTCGTCCCCGAAATTTAAACAAAGGTAATTTAATAATCTTATTAAAGATTTTAGTTTTAAATCACAACATATATTATCAGCCATATACTAGCAACCATAACAACCAATCATCCAAACAAACAAATTTAATTATCCAGATAAAATTCTGGATAGAATTTCCTCGAGTTTCCCCAAGTATATATATATATATACCGGAATACTCGCTCTACAAACAATCCAAACTACGAAGCTATAGAGTTCCTACTCATCTAGACCTATAGAACTAAACAGGATATCAGACTACAAACGAGTCTGACTCAACAACCAAATCTCCTGAACTGCTGATTCCAAAATCAGAGATAGATCTAACACGTACTCCCTCAGAGATACGTAAAACACAATGAATTCCAGTCATCCAAACTGACCATTCAATCCTGAAGACCAAATACTTATCCAAATCAGAACACAGAAGAGATCCAAAACACAACTCTACTTCACAATTTCAGTAGATTCCAAACTTACTTCTCCTATCCAGAGATGTACTCCCAAACTACTTCTGCTGCACCACGCTGATCTGAGATAGAATGAAAATGCTGATGAAGAACACAAGCACAACTGGACAACACATCACAGAAAATGGTTCAACAGATCCATAAAAGAAACTCAGATACTCCATCAAACTTGAGCTGCTTCACCAACTCTATCTCTAGGAATCATCCTTCAACTAGGCTGAACCACCGGTATCACTCCTAGAATCCAGTCGATAAGCAAACTCAATCTCTAATGCCGACAAACTTCTGACTTCCCTGAAGATATCCAGAAAAATTCTGACAACCCAAGAGAACACTCAGCAATCGCAAGCCACTTTTGCGATCAACCCATCCTAATTCCAAAGAAAAATTGTTCTCTCTTTACCAATCAGAACAGCTCACACTTGACTATCCAATCCATCGAAGAAATGAATCCACTCTGCTGCTTCTGAACTTCACCTTCAGAAAAACTGCTCAGCCAGAAAACTTCCTGCCAATGCACAGAATACTCCGAGCTGCACTGCTGCCACAGATGCCAAAGAAAAACTCTTCGAGAAACTCAAACCAAACCAACAGAAACACCATGCTGAACTCAGCCACAACACCGAAGCATACACACTCCTTAAACTTGTTCCAAAGAAAACATCTTCGAAAACATCCATCGTCACTGTATCTCCTCACACAGCTACTATTACCTAAGGTTACCCGGATACTATCACTCGCTTCTGTCTAATCGACAGATCCAACTCTACTCATCCAACTTCAGAGATAAACTCCGAACCTTAACTGGTTTTCTTTAGAGATCGATGAAATCCTTCACCACAGCAAAGCTTACTCGAGACAGCATTGGTTCTACAGTCTCGACAGATACTTCCAACCTCAATACTCAGACTTCTACCAATGGTGGTCGTGTTACACACAACCTACCTCATCTACCTTTATAACTCATATTGGAAAACCCGAACAGGTAACCCAACAAATAGGTAGAAATAAATAAATATATATATATATATAGTTATATAAAAATTACAAATACGCTCTCTCAAGATAGACACCACTCCAGAGCTAGGTATTCACTCAACCTACTGCTCTGATACCACTGTAACGACCCGCCACTCATTCCACAGAATGACGCATCGTTGATAAGAAAGAAAGAGGTAGAAAAGGGAAAGAAGAGAAGAAAGAAAGAACAACAACAGAATCTCACAGCGGAAATGGAATAAAATATAATATATCACATAACTATTACATAGTATCATATACAACACTTATCAGAGTTACACAGCATATACACATCACATACTAGACAGTTATAAACATCTATCTAGTTATTACAACTCAATACAATACAAAGATCAATACAAGATCAACACAGCGGAACTACTATCTATCTACAACGCTGAAGCCTCCTGCTCCATTTGCTCCTCCACAAATCGTCAAACCTAACCTGAATCCCTTGGCTACTCGTAAAAATTTGAGTACCCAAGAGTTTATATAAAACAGAAATAAACACTTGGGTCAGACATGGGTCTGGTGTGAGTAACAGGTTAAACTTGCTTAACTTCAAAACCTTTTGAAAGAAAGGGTATCACGTAAGACTCCCCACAAATAAACATGGGTAAGTTTTTACCTTACGCAATCCAAAATATTTGATAGGAAATTCGATTGTATTATAATAGGTCTAGGGTTTTCAAATAAATATGAAATAGCTGAAATTGTTACATTATTAAATTCCAGCATACTAGCCAACAAAGTGGGTTATACAATCAAATCCGTTGTCACTTATTGGAGTTTGGATTCCATACAATGGCAGGGCTACCGGGGTACCGCCCGTCACAGTACGTGGTCTAGATCACCGTACCGAGGATCACGCCCAATCCCCTGCAACACAAGGCTGGAACATCCCTTACTGGATAATTCCCGCACAAGACATCCCAGCAGTTGGAGCTCACAACTTCCCACACAGCCTAATAATAAGAAGGGACCTCTAGACAGGGATAATCTTGTCCTACTTGGGTGCTACCCACTAACCTTGCTGCACCTCCCCTGTTTTAGCCATTCCCGGTTGATGAGGCTTGAGGCTACGATTACCTTTAATCAGAACACATCACTTAGAATGCTCATCGTCCACCTGACGATGTTCTGAAAGCATTCAATCCATACAAGTTTGTTCCGGGTTCGAACGAAACCGAAGGCATTATCTCGTTACACTCATATTGGAATCACCCTCAGAGTTAACGACAATAACCCTTGCACTCTAAATCTTCATCTCGAATCTGAAAGTACTATCTCCGTCAACTCATTACGGAATCACCCACAGAGTTATACTGACAAAGAATCGTTCTTACACCTCGAGTCTTCACTTGCTCCACTTGGATTAACGACCAACGTTTAATTTGGATCGATGTGGTATTCGGATATCCAAATCTGGAAACCCGATCCCGGTCTCATCGAAATCCAAAACGTATCTTTTAAGGACAAGTTGTTTTAGAGTTAAAACAATTCAATTCATTATCTTTATACACATAGAAAGATAATTCACAATAGATAATCAACATTATCGGATAATCCATATTATCATCACAATTCAACTAAACATCCATATCACACAGCATATATCTCAGCAGAGATATCAAACAAATGCAAAGCATTCAGTATTATCATCCATCCATAAGTAATGATTTATACTATCTTAAATTAATTTAAAGTGAATTAAATTAATTACTTCATTCTAGAAATCCTGCTTACTTAACCTTTAATTACAATCAATTAATTAATTATCCTCTAATAATTCATTTTAATTAATCATCTTTGATTAATTACCTTTTAATTGCATCCAAGTAAATTATCCTTTGATTAATTACTTAAATTAATCATCCTTAACCATTTATAGTAATTAACCTTTAATTACTTCATTAATTAATTAACTATAATTAATTAAATTAATCATCTATAATTAATCACATTAATCCTTAATTAATTACATTAATTAATCACTTCATTTATTAATTATTTCTTAATTAATAAATTCTTAATTACATCATTAATTATATTAATTAATGATCCTTAATTACAAATTAATTATTAATTACTTAATTAAATTAATTACATTAAGTAATTAACCTTTAATTTAAACAACATTTATTAATCACCTTGATTAATCTTCAATCAGTAATTAACTACCCTTAATTACTTTTATTAACTAAATTAATTAGTCCTTAATTAATTTCTTAATTAATCCCTTGATTAATTATTCAAAGTAATTAACTCAAATTACTTTCCTTCAATTAATTACTTTCAGTAATTATCTATTATTTACTTCCCTAAATAATAATACCTTATTAATTACATTAAGTAATTATTAATCAAATCATCCATTGATTATTCTAAATTAATTAAACTTAATTAACTTCCTTAATTACAATGAGTAATTGATTCTCTTAATTACTTTCATTAAGTAATTCATTTAAAACAAATTCTATAATTGATTATTTTTAAATTAATTAATCTAATTAACTATTAAAATTAATTACATTAATTAATTATTTAATAATCCATAGTTAATGACCTTCATTAACAATTATTTAATTACTTTTCTTAAGTAATTAACTATAATTAACCATTATTAATTTCAAATTAATAAATCTTAATAATCAATTAATTAATCTCTAATTATTTAATTAATTAAGTGTTAACCATACTTAATTAATATTTAATTACTTTATTAATTAATTCTTAATCATTAATTAATATCTAATTCATAATCCTTATTTAAAAATTTATTTATTCCTAATTAACTAATCTTAATCATTAATTAATTAGTTTAAACCTTTAATTACCTATTTAATTAATCCTAATGATTAATTAATTAATTATCCATTAAATTTCCTTATAAATTTAATGAACACAAATCTCTAATTTAATTTAAGATAAACTTTTGTTTTGTTAATAATCAAATTATCATTTACAATGTATTTCAAATCCTTAATGATAAATTAATTAATTCAAATCATTAATTAATTAAATTATTTAAACCATTTTTAAATTAACTTAAAGATTTAAATTTTTTAACTTTAAGATAAAACATTTCTTCTCCATGGTTAAATGATCTTTCACAAATGCATTTGAAAATATCCATTTTCAAATTTACTTTAAAATTTCATTTTAAATTTGGGATTTAAAATGAATACCAACTTATTTTTAACAAAGTTGTAAAACCAATTTAAAACTTCCACATGTTAAAGAATTTTTTTATATCTTATAAAAGAATTTAAATCAATCCCCTTAAATTTTCAAAACATTTAAATATAAACTTATTAAACATTTGAATTTATAAAACTTATTTATCTTAAATCTAAGATTCAAAATTAATCCTGACTCCATAATTTAAAACTTGATTTCAATTCCTGTTTTAAATGTTTCTTTACAGTTTTTAAATTTAGATTTAAATTTATATTAACAGGCTTTTTAAAAACCTGGCAACACATACAAGTACTCGAGACTTCACCAAAACACTTCGAGTCAACATCCTAAATACTTCGAGCCTTGCTCAAAATAACTCGAGAAACACTCGAGAATATCATCTTCCCCAACACTCTATACTCCAGAAATTTACCCGAGACCATACTAATTTACTTCGTCTCGAAACTTAAAAACTTCGAGTCTCACATACGAACCACTCGAGAAAACTCGAACACCATCCTCTCTGTTATAAACCCAGACATCACCAGATTCACAAATTTGCACCGTGCACGTGCACCAGAAATGCGGTCGCCTCCGACCATCCACGACTACGTACGCAAGTCGACGATCATCTCCCAACCTAACTCCGATCATTCAATCTTCGATCTATACTCGAAATCAAATTCGAGTATCCCCACCCAAAAACTGGAACAACAGGAGCTTCCCATCCAAACCTAGCAACGCCACGACCACGATCCTCCGACCACCAGAAACTCTGCAACTCCGGTCATGCTCTCACATACGACCAAGCTTCACTCCCTCAAAACCCCATTGCACTCGATTCACTAGGGAAGACGTGGTGATCCAATTGTCACGGAAGTTAAAAACTAGGGTTAAAATTTTTAATACTAAATCATTTCTGTTTCGACTCATTAATTCAAATTCCAGTAATTTTCCCTGAATCTTTGATCAACCCACTACTACCAGAAACAATATTTGTCAATCCAACCTCCTAGATCATCAGTTCTAACCCAAAATTCATTTTTAGATAAAACTAGAACTGCTCCTTATTTACTAAACTAAAAATTATAATTTCAATGCTAAAAATCATATTATAGTCTAGGTATTCCATTTATAAACCTGGAATTATAAATTACAAAGTTTAAATTTCCACTTTTTATATAACATTACTGTTATTATGGTTACAGAGACACTCAGACTAAAAGGTTTGACTTAAATTAAACTTTTTAACATTTATATATGATAAATCAAACCATTCTTGTTTGTAAATTAAGTTATTACAAAAACTAGATCCAATGGTAAGAGATTTTAAAAGTAATTCTCGAGTCTGGCAACAAACAGAACAGAATTCAAAGATAACAGACATGCACACATAACTACTCATCCATGTATACATAGAAACTCACATATATAATCATACATCAATACATAGATATGCAGAACCACTTTTAAATATCCACATGCAACCATCTTTCATAACTTAAATCTTAAGAATAGAATGTTACTCACCTGTTTAAAGATGACAGAGGCAGTTTAATCTTTTTTGGAAAAGCTTTTGAACTTAAAACTTGAAACTGAGAGCTTGAATGCTTTTGCTTTTTGCTTATTTGATTTAAAACTTGAACTGCTAGATTTTAAATTGCTTTAAATCTACATGCATGCTTGCTCCAGGTTGAAGAAATGAAGGCAAACAGACTTGAGATGATTCCAGATTGAAAATGAATGCAGACTGTTTTTCTTGAGTTGATTCCAGAGATGAAAAGAATTGCAGACCTTTGTTTTTGATTTGAAAATTTGATTATAGATCTTTGATTTGGTTTGAGGAATTCTCAGATTTGTTTTGAGTTTTGGTTACTGATTTGGTTTTCAGATTTGTATTAGAGAAAGGAGTTTATCTTGTTTTTGAAGGGAGAATAGAAAGAATGGAATAGAGAAATGCAAATGTATATATGTAAGTAAATTGTGATTTTATAAAAATAAAAGAAAAAGAAAATAAATAAGACACTTGTCATAAACATTGATTACTTACATTACACATGTTAAAACAAGGCTTTTAGATAAAGACACATGTCTTTTAAGTAATTATTCATATTTTTATTTATTTTAAAAGTAATTAAAAAGCCTTTTTCTTATTTATTAAACACTTATCTATATATATATATTACTTTTTAAAGAGAAACAAAAACTAATTATACTTATAAATAAAAGTTTATACAATATTCTAAAATCCAAAACAATTTAAATATCTATTCTTTTAAATTTCAAAACTTTAAATTCAAATTCAAATCAAATTAAATCCTAAGATTTAATTTAAAAATTAAGTTATATATACATATACAATTTCTCATTCAATTTAAAAATAACAATTCTATAGTCTTTAAAATTCATTTCTATTTATAAAATAATACATTATACTTATTATTTGAAAATAACATATTTGATAATTTAAATAATTTATATAAGAGATTATATTATCAAGTAATATTTTAAAAAGAAATAAAACAAGCCTTTTTGTTTTCTTATTTATATTTAAGCTTAAGTTAAAATATATCTTAACCAATTTAAACATTTGCCTAAAGTATTTTAAAACTATAAAGTTATTTATTTAAATATCTTTGAAAAGTCATATTAAATTAAATCTAAATTTCCAATTTGCCCAAAGCTTTCTATTTACAATATATACAAATAAATATATATATTCAAATAGAAAATATCTTATTAACTATTTTAAAAGACTAAATCATCAATTAAATACTTATTTAAATCAGATTATTAAATTAAATTCAGATTTCATTATCAAAGACCATCAATATCAATTTAATTATTTAACAGATTATTAAATTGATATTGCTCAAATTTCAGGGATATTACAATTTCAAAACAACTTTTCATATCCAAGTTACATAATCCCAAATGTTTCCCAGGTTCAAATCAAATATAATTATTACAAAATACGCCAAGAGCGACATATGAAGATGTCCCCTTGGTTGACCAAAGTACTGTATAGTCATAACTAACTTAATACAACACAGTGGAATAAAACAAAACAAAACAACTCCTAAATAGCTAACTTCAGCCTCCTGCTCGTCTCCAGAAGTAGGGCTATCAACGGATGCAAACGGATGCGAATATGGCTGTATCCGCATCCGAAAATTTAAATCCGCATCCGATATTCGTGGATATTTGAGAATCAACATATCTATCCGCATCCGCGGATATTTTTCAGATATCCGAAAATATCCGCATCCGAAAATAAAAAGCGGATATTTCCGGATATTTGAAAATATCTGAAATATCCGCATCCGAAATTGAATAAGATTTTTATTATACTAATATTTTTAAACTAAAACAATCACTTTCTCAAATGACAATACACAGACTACAATACTAATCATTTTTTCAAATGACAAAATGGCAACACACATAATATCAAACAAGTTTACACGATATTACATCAATTCAAATGATAAAATAGCAACATACATAATGACAAAATGGCAACACACATAATATCAAACAAGTTTACACGATATTACATCAATTCAAATGATAAAATAGCAACATACATAATGACAAAATGGCAACACACATAAAATTTCGGACCGGATGGATGTTTTTCGGATATGGATATGCCCATATCGGCATCTGCATCCAATTTTCTTTTCAGATATCGGATATCCGCATCTGCTTTTCGGATATCGGATAATATCCATTTTTTCGGATACGGATCCGGATGGATTTCGGATTTTTCGGGTATCCATTGACAGGCCTACCCAGTAGCTTTATTCTCCAACCTACTAAAAACCTATAAATCCTCAACCCTCAGCCTACTCAAATCAATTTTGAGCCCCCAAGAGTTTAAGGGGAAAAACATAAACTTCGAGTCGGACATAAAACCTGGTATGAATAATACTATACATCTCGGTTATTTGATATTAAGTAAGACCATGCCGCTTAGCGAAACAGATTTCCCCTCACTAATATCCTTTTAAAACATATCTTTTGCAAACCATAATACTACAACCAAAACTGGTTAAGTTGTAAAGCATTATTATGTAAACATACATATCAGGTAATAAATGGACTATCTATTCGAAAACTATAGTTTTGTTTGGCTAACTACTAACCTTTGGCTGACTCGGGCCTACTAGACGGTACAAAACAAATAATCTAACATCTGTTAGATACTCCTCTTTTGGGCGGTCTGTCCCTAACTTACTTTCTCCGGGTCAACTGATCCTAATGGTTTTGCAGGCTCACCAATAACCTACCTCTGTACAAATATATTCCCTTTTGTGTGTAACATCATTTTAATCTTACCTATGACAAAGCCCTACACACTGGAATTTTGGACTAAATTAGCTAAGGGCTAATAGCTAATGTATATGGCGCGACCCTATACCAGTCCCATCTTGTATACAAATATCTGAGCCATTTTACTTAGGGTAATCTTCCCTTAAATTTTCCTTGAAAAACCTTTTCATCTCAAATCGATTTAAACCTTTAAATCATAGTTTAAACAAGGAAAATATACATTCTATGCTTTACTCAAAATCACCTTGCCATGTTATATATACTTTACACAATTTTTTGTTGATGAAAACATTTAAACCTTTGAAAGTACCCCTATTGATCCCATTGAAAGTATCTCTTTCGAAACCAAGTAAAACCTTAAGCCAAAGGCCAAAACAAACCCTTTCGAAACCATTCATAGTCATCCTTTCGAAACCATTGAAAAACATCACCTTCGAAAGCTTTAAAACCTTAGGCATCCTTCTTTTAAAACTCTTTAAACATTGCCTTTCGAAAACATTAGAAAACCTTTCCTTTTAAACCTTTCGAAACCATTGGAGAACCACCCCTTCAAAACCTTCATTTAAACCTTTCGAAAGCATTAAAACATCAAACCTTTCGAAACCATTTGGGTTCAAGTAAAACATATGGAAAACCTTTTGAAACCATTTAAACCTATCTTCTTCGAAACCTTTGGGTTCCACCTCAAACAGAACAAAAGGGTCATAAAACATTTAAGTCGAAAGCACTCTTTCAAAAGCAATTTCTAAGTAAAGAAGTGATGGTGTCAAAACCAACCCTTCGAAAGCAATGGAGAAGCGGCTAAGTTTTGAAAACAAAGTATCCCTTTCGAAACCATTTGCTTCGAAAGGTAGAAAGCGGCAGAAAGGGGTTTCGACCCCTTCAAAAGCATTAATTTAAAACAAAAGGCTCAACCTTTTCGAAACCATTCCTTAAATACATTTGACCCAGTCGGAAGCCAACCAAGTCGAAAGCATACCCTTCGAAAGCAAAGCAGGCGTGTTTTCATTTAAAAGCAAAGTAACGTTTCGACCCCCTCGGAACTCATAGCTTCGACCCAGTACCTTTCGCCCAAGTCCAATTCACTATGTACTAAGTCTTGATACTATGTGCATTGGTTTCGATGGTGATGGGGGCGGAACTACTAAGTCGGAATCCTAGGCAACGAAAGTGGCGAAACAGGTAAAACGCTTATAAAACCTGATTTTAACTTTAAAAAGAAATTCTTTTCAACTAACCTGCCTTGTTTGTCAAAATATTATTGGTTGTTAATTTTCTTTTCGAAAAGTACTACCAAAATTTCCGAAGTAGACAATTTAAATAATTTACAAAATACCCCTTCTCCTTTTAAAAAAATATAAAACATTTAAGTCCCATACCTTAAATAATTTTATATATCTATTAAATCACTTAGGAAAATTCTATAAAAAGTCCAGAAAATTTATATGTTTGCCAACATATTCATTTCAGACCCCAAAACATAAGTAATTTAGCTGTAAATTATTTTAAACCCAAATAATCATTTTCTTCACTAGAAAATTAATAATAAATCCACATAAATTTAGAAAATTATGGAAATTGAAACCCATCTCTAAAATATGATTTCTGGTCGAAATCTAAAATCGTAAGGCATTTAGATGTCATTTAATAGGGCTTTCACATTAAAACATATCATAAAATCTATATGAATAAGCATAAACCATCGACAAGCATATATAAACATTTAATCATTCAAAAACATGGCATAACCTTGCAAATTAATTCAGATTAACCTTAAAACCGAAAACAATAAAAAATATGAGATGTAGTCATTATTCACCCTAGCTTTGAGATTAAGGAGTTGAGATTTGAGAATGGATTAATTTAATTTGCTTCTTCCTTTAGCTTATCTTCCTCTTGCTCTTGTTTAATGGTGACCGGCCTCTAGCTTATGTTTTTGTTTTGTGAATGTATAAATGAACGTGAGAAATGAATTCCTAAGGGTATTAGAATAATCTTATTCCTACTTTGCCCCTCATTTATTTGCCTAACTTATTTTATTTTTACTCATATTAGTTCATTTGTTTACATGGCATGGCTACCCCTTATTAATCATAAATCTCAATCACTCAATCTTTACATTATTTTATTTAATTTAGCTAATTAAATATCCTAAATAATGTTACTAAAGATTAGGGTGGTTACATGAGCCACGCTAATGGATACCAGCATTTTGGAGAAACGGCACAGTCGGGGCGTCCCATAAGTCAGGGTGGCTTGATGCTTGCAGATATAGTTGAGGGAAGCTAGGGGGTTCTTATAGGTGGTGGTAGGACAACATAAGGATGATAGCGAATGAGGAGGCTGTTTTGATAGCTTGCTGGCTGGCTAATCTGACCATTGAGGGACCCCAACTTCTCAAAATAATCTGCCTTGACCTTGCTGCCCGTTGCTTGGGAAGGGGAGATCGACTGTTGATCTTCCCATGGTGGATAAGGTATATTATGAATGGGTCTGGTCGGGCTGGCAGGTGTAAGCGGAGGGTGTGGGCTATGCCCTAGACAGAGATGGCACATGGGCTCTTATCGCTACTTTTCGGGTTGGATCGGTTGACAAGATGAGCCATTGCGATATGTGGGCCAAGGGAAAGGGAGATGTTTAAGCTGGCTGGACCACTTCTTTATTTGTGAAAAATACAAGCAATAAAATCTAGAAAATATCTTCAAAATTCTTCTTTCATTTAAATATATTTTAACCCATAATATCTTCATATAAACATAAAATTCGAGTTTTATTGGAAGTCACAATTTTAATTTTATAAAAAGAAAAAAAATTATACGAGGGTATGTCGACATACTCCTTGGGTATATGTCGACATGTAGGAAGTTATTCTATTTTCAAATTTCTAATGACATAATTTTGGTTCACTAATGGACACATCCTTTTATCTTCAATTTAAAGGGGACTGAAAAACGAATTTTAGTCAATAATTTACCCATTTTCTCTTACTTTACATTTTTATTATTCTACGAGAAAAACTCATTTATATACTTCAACTCTCTTTGCAAATCCATACCTTTTCATTCATATTCTTCAAGGATTTGCAAACCACTCAAGATCAAAGAGTTTGTACATGAATTCTCAATCATTCTCTCCCTGATCTCATCCTGCTCTTCTCTGAATTCAATAATATATTACCACTGGATGTCTAGGATCGTTGTACTGAAACCGCAATAATATATATTGAAGATACAACTAATTGCTCGTAACTTACTGTTATTGCAAAGAGAAAAGTGTGGAGTATACTTCTTATTTGATATCATATATATAACATACAACACACACATTCTTAGATTTGATTTTCCTTTCAGTGTGTTTTATAGTTTAAAATATATCAAAGCACAATATTATTTTCAATTAATTTGTCATCCATTATCTCTCTTATGCTTAATTTACACGTATCACATATTAAACACATTTTAATTTTATTTGTAAAATTTAATATATGTTAGTTATTATCAAAATAGAAATATTGTGAAATATTACAATCAATTTATGTTTAATATTAATAAACATATATTATACTTGATGTATGTGTTTAGTGTTGTGAATTTACAGGGTTTGGATTTCAGTCATGAGATTTAATTCCATTCATTTGTATATCTCATTAGTTCGAAGTAAATGATATATATATATATGCGATATCAAAAGGAACAAATGTAGAAAAGAAAAACTCAATAGGAGATTTTGGACAGTACAGTTCAAATCAAACTGAAATATATTCCCACATTAAAAGATTGATTTTTTTCTCTCTATAGGACCTATTTTATTGATAGGTCGGATCAGTTCAAATGTCGTATAAAATATTGATTTTTATGTCATATGCAAAATAAAGCTAAAGTCATGCATATATAGAGATCTTCGAAATAAGCAGAAATATTCAAACAACAAATATTGAGGATGGCGAATCTTTTAAACAAGGAAAGGAAAATAGATCAAGTAGATTTTGCATGGTGATTCATTGAATCATGTAAATTTTCAAACAAAAATTCAAGCCCATGGGTGCGCGCGTGCACATATATAAAACTAGTCATTTCAAAGTTTTTCATCGGATCATAATACCCCTTCTCACCGTATTTTTCATAATTCTATTTATATCAAAACCAAATTCATCCGATCATCAAAGCTAGCCTCATGTTCTTCAGTATATATTGTTTATCAACTCATGATTAGGATATATATAATGTCATTTAAGTGGGTTAACTAGAATGAAAAAAAATAGTTTCCATGCTAGACCGATACTGCTTTCTCCCAAACAACACAATGGCAGACAACAAAACAGTCTCAATTTTTAGGCCAAGGCCAAGATGTTGCCAGTGAGTGACCAGGACACCCTCCAGATTGGAGTTTTGAAGTCGCATAGCACCTTCCCTTCCCACTGCTCCCCTTCTTTCCCCACCGTCCAAATCACGGCCGTCCCGTCCTGGGAAGCGCTGGCTATGGTCGATTTGGGCAGACCTGGATTAAGGGCCCACGCCATATCCCTCACCCAGTCTGAATGCTTCTACAGTGCAGGAAAGCGGTCCATCTTCCACCCACCATTGTACAGCTTCCACACCTTCACCATGTTGTCGCACCCACCCGATGCCAGTTTTTGAACTGGGTCCATCAGGCCTGCTCCCACCAGCGAGCCCGGAGCTGTGGATGGGGCCCATGACACTGATGTTACACCAACCGGATAGGCCTGATGTTGAAATTATTTATATTTTCAAAGTATGATGTACATTATATCATGTAAAGAATAAACACATGCACCTACAAGTTTAAATATTTGAATTTTGATTTAAAAGCATATGCACTGTATACCTATTTCATGATAGATAAGTTTCATGATACCTGTTCGGAAGCGCATTGCAAGTTCGAAGCCTTAGACTTTGAAATTGGATAATCAATTATTTATTGCCTATGACCTATGACCAAATTCCTAAAACTTCGTTGCAAACCAATTTACAAGAAAAATGTCATCTTTTACATGAATATGAATATGCCCAATTATGTAATTTAATATGCATTCCCTACAAAATCAACCTATTTTACATTCAAATAGTTTTACTTATTACTATTCAAAAACTACTAAGAAGTTTCTATTCAAAACTCAATCTTTGAATATTAGAACTAGTGCTTGTCGAACAAGCTTTTAAGGTCCATTTGAATGGCATTCAAAGGCTACTTTCTGCCATTTTAAAAGAAAGAGTCAAATGGTCAATTATGGTACCCCAAAAAAACATTTATCATTTTTTGATTTTATTTGAAAGGAAAAGTTTCACCCAAATAAAGGAATACACTGACCCATTTTTTCGGTTTATTTGTCTTGAGATCAAATTTTTTCAAAATCCTAAAGCAAAAGCTTGTCAACACTTGATCTCCTACCATGGAGGTTGTCATGTTAGTAATGAAGTACGCAAACATTGTAGCAAACATGCTCTTCGCTTTTATTAAATCAAGTATAGCATATAATTATATCATATAAATAACAAACCAAGGCTGCATACAGTTAACGTCTACTATGGTAACGGTCTAAAGATTTTGTTAACCGCGCCAAAACAATACCAACTGTGCATGACTTTTTATATTGTGTTTCACAAAAACGTATGCAATTTAATAATATATGTTAGAGGAATAACTTATACATTGTGGCTCTCTTGCACTAATTTGTTTATCGTAAAACAAACCACGCATGCACATGCTTTTAATACATGAAAGCCAAACTGTACAAATTATTCATCTAACTTATATTACTAAACTGCATAGATTATTGCAAAATACTATATAAAAAATCATGCATGGTTGGTAAGGTTTATGCATGGCTGGTAAGGTTTACCATAGTAACCAAAATCTTCAATTGTTACTATAACTTTTACCTAGTAGATGATAACTATATGAACAATGAGTACATATGATGGTTCAACCGTAACGGCCTTACATGCAATTGTAAGTTTAAAATTTTGAATTTCAAATTAAAAAGTAGTTACATAGTAGTTGTATCAAATGAACGGGTTATATAAGGGAGGTCCCTTGGCTAGAGGTGATTCATCCCAACATTGTAAATCGAAGATCGGGAGGAATCGCTTCCTTTTCTTTTACAGATTTGAGCTGACAGAGAAAATTGAAAAATAAGAATTAGGGTTAGATGGGTAAGCAGGTTGGGTTTGGTTGGGGATATTTTATTGTTGCTAGTAAACGGGCTGGGTAAAAAGTTAAGGAAAAATATATGGTTCAGACCCGACCCTTATAATATTAGGGTTATTGGGTTGGGTAAAAGGGTTAGGGTCAGCTTTGACAGGCCTAGTCAGACCAATTATCATAAAATATTATAGAGGAACAAAGCCGGCTCTGGCCTAGTGCAAACTTAGCCATCACACAGATTCATAAGGGGCAGCACAGTGGAGAAAGAAGATACACGGCGTGCGAAAAAAAGTAGCATGCAAAAAAAGAGAAAATCGTGTGTCATTGGGTGTGTTGTTCAAGAAGTAGTAAGGCATGGCTGATAGCTAGAGGAAGAAGGAAACCCAAAAAATTGTTGTCTTCTAAGGAAGAAAGTTCAATTTGATGACTTTAACAAGTAGGCTTCAGGTAATAAATCCTAATTCCCAAATTGTTCTCTTTTATATCAATTAATTTTTCTCTATTAGAAATTTAGAAAGGAGGAGAAATTTGATTTTAAGTATGGAATCTTAATCCCTAAATTGTTCTCTTTTACTTGATTTCACATACGAAAAAGGAGAAAAAATTGATTTCGTTCATATTAAGTAATGGGAAAAGAATACCAATTTAGCTATAAAATATTACGATTTCTAAATGTTAATCATGTTTAAAAATTTAATTTTTTTATTTATAATTTTAATGAAAAAAGTGTTCAATAAATAAATATGATTTTATCTTGCTCTAAATATATATTTTGTTCCACAAGAATCATGTTTCAAATTGAAGAAAATAGAAGCTAGGGACAATTTTGAAAAAATATGAAGATATAGTCTCTTTACCAAATCATTTTAGATATCACAATGTCTCTAAATAAACAATCATAGGGAAGTTCTAATAGAAAAAACAAAAAAGAAACGAAAAGATGGCAGAATCATTAAGATGGTCTCTTAACAAATATTTTGTCAAAAGAAAATTTTTACTTGGCAATTCAAATCAATCTTATGATTTTAAACAAGGAATTGGTTTTGATGATATTGTAGAAAATGAGACGGTAATGAATGAACAAATTAACAATATAGAAAAAAATGCGCATGATGCTGAGTTTTCACTGCAACAAATAGTAAATGAAAATGATGTCCAATGTTTAGATTATTTAAATGAAACAAAGGCCGAGTCTTAAAATCCATTGAATATGAATATATCATTGATGATTTTTCTTCTAAAAATGCAAGAAAAAATCATTTCAAATGATGCATTTTGAACCTGTCATGGTAGAAAGAAGATAAAACGATACGTCATACACTTTATATGCTATTTGCTTATATTATTTGTTATAAAAATAATGGTACTTTATGCCTTCTTATTTTATAGTTACATTTACCCTCTAATAACTATGTTATACATATCTTAATTTGTAGACATTTGATGTGTCAATTAATACAAAGGAAGTAATTGATGGTTTCTAGTAGTTGGAACACTTCAAGCCTTGTGATGCCCCACCCCGAGACCTACATTAGTAAAGAGAATTAATAAGTAATCATGTCTACTAATGCAGAGAATAGGGCTGGTTTAGGGCGATCATCATAGTAATACGTTAGTTGAGAGATAAGCATGTCAATTATGTCTCGATTTTTTTTATTTTTTTACCTCATAAGTGGTAGACACGCTTAGTCCCTAACTAATGCACACTATGGTGGATTCGGACCATTTCAGAAATAATGTAATACACATGCAGATAGAAAACATCAGTCACAGAACAGCAAACCCAGATCAGAGTATATATATAAATACATACATTACCATACATCTCCATAATAATACATCATACATAAGTAGCTAGGACTACTGAATCACATATACACCCATCCCACAAAATAATATACAATAAGATAACACAAAAGCAGACGACCCCAAAACGACATCCAAGCCAAAATGATAAGTCCAACAAAAGCTATCAAGCTAATCCAAGAAGTGAAGCAATCCAAACTAACCTGCAACACGGTCTGACCCGAGTGAAAAGCACACGGGTCAGGCAAGCTAAACTTATCAGCAATAAGGATCTCAGTAATAAGCGGAAGGGTGAGAATCACTCCGTTGTTGCCAACGGAACGACATATTATTCATCATATCATTCATAAGAAAGGGGACATCAGTGATTCATCTATCTATTTCAAGGGAATTCAATAAGTAACATGCATATGGTTTCTCTTAAGGACATCTATAAGTAAAGTGGATAAGGAATGAGAACCATATAATAACTTCATAAAGAAACATCAAATCATCATAATCTATCATAAGAACTCAATAAGAGTTGAAGGCAATCATAATCGAAATCACCATATAGCATAATATAAATGTAGCCTATATCATACTCAAGGCCGTATTCAAACAACAACATCACAAAAAGGTGAAATCGAACATAGAAAACTTCATAGAAAATTGCAAGTGCTTTTCATCTTGACTAGTACTATTATTATTTGGTACCATTCATCATGATGACTTGGGGTCACATAACATCATAACATCGTCGTCATCTTGATTGACTATAGTTGAGAATATCGTGATGACACCCAGTCACAAAACACGAGTAATAACATCGTGATGATTAGAGTCTAGTAATAACATCATAAACATCGTAGTGACTCCAATTGTGTACTCGGTCTATAGTACTAGTAACGTCTTGAATGTGTCTCAACCTCTCGAATAGGAACCCA
Source organism: Allium fistulosum (assembly GCA_030737815.1). Lineage (NCBI taxonomy): Eukaryota > Viridiplantae > Streptophyta > Magnoliopsida > Asparagales > Amaryllidaceae > Allium > Allium fistulosum. Next base: position 521,362,369 of record CM060906.1, read on the forward strand.
ATGGGCGTTAATGTATGTCCCATACCATACATTCGCACCTATTGGTTTACTAATCGTCAGTCAATGCCACATTAGAAAACATTCATAAAAATCCACATCAAACATACACCGCCTCGTCTCATTGGCGAGTGTAAAGCACCCAACCCATTTTGTCTCATACTTTGATGAGTTTAAAGTGGCATCGAGACTTGTCTCATTTCATCGACAAGTAAAAATCTATCTTAAACATCAAAACCATCATCAATTCATCATAACAATCCAACCTCATGTCCTCGGCAAGTACAAATGTCATAAAACAGTATTTCAAAGCGGATTCAACAGTGCAAGTCCGATATTAAGCGATTAGGCGAAAACACGTCCTATACCACGTATTTTTGCCAAATCGTTTAATTCTCATTCTTATACGCTAAAAATCATCTAAATAGGCTAAAATATATTTAGAATAATTTTATAGAGAAAACGGGATTTTTAAACAATTTTTAGAGATTTTTAAATAAGTTATATAATGAAAAATCCATTTATCAAATAGATTATCTATTTATAAAATACTTTTTAAAAAAATAAATAATTGCTTAAAAACCCTTTAAAATGTCTTAAAAACATTTATTTAATTAACCATGATTTATAAATAATTTTCAGAAACTTATTCGCAACCAAAATCAATTAAAACCATTGAATTCTTCAAATATTGACATTTATTGATATTTAGATTGAAATAGAATTTAAATAAAATTTAAATTCTAAAAATTTCCAAAATCAAGCCAATCCATTGTCGGATAAAAAGACTTAAACATTCATCATCAAACTTATTCATACAATATTCAAAATCATCGAAATATGCAGTGAAACAGTTAACGAAAGCGCAAATAGGAGCAAAAGAACGATCTACCAAGCAACTGAGTTTTTGGCTGACTTTGGACAGCAATTTGGGGTAACAAAACAACCCAGATTTCAGCGAAATTTTGCTGCACTATACTATGACAGAAGGACTATATCATATCCAAAATTTGGAGCAATTCGCTGCAAATTGAAAGGGTTGTGATTTTTTGAACATAGCACTTTTTAACAAGCGAAATAGAGCATGATTTTTGGCTGTTTTGAACCAACGATTTGCTATACCAAAACAACTCAAAATTCCATGAAAATTTCCAGAAATATTTTACAGTCCAACTATTGCAACATACCAAAATTTGGGAACAATTGGCTGTAAATTGAAGAAGATATGAATTTTTTAAAATGATGCTTTTTCGGCCAACAAACAGAGATGGATTTTAGGCCAATTTCAACCAACAATTTTCTATATCAAAACAAATCAAAATTCAATGAAAATTTCCAGAAATGTTTTACAGTCCAACTACTACAACATATAAAAAATTGAGAGCAATTGGCTGTAAATTGAAGAAGATATGATTTTCTGAACATGGTTCATTTTCGGCCAACAAACAAAGATAAATTTTTGGCCGATTTCAACCAACAATTTTCCATATCAAAACAAATCAAAATTCAATGAAAATTTCCAAAAATGTTTTATAGTCCTGCTACTACAACATGTCAAAAACTGGAAGAAATTGGCTGTAAATTGAAGAAGATATAATTTTCTGAATATGGTGCATTTTCAGCCAACAAAAAGAAAAACATATTCAATAAATTGGGCATTTCAAGCAACAAATTGACAGCAAAATTTGATATTTTGCTCTAGCTTGCTGTAAGAAAACTCTTACCTTGCTTACCACTTGATTTAGCAATGATTTCAGCAACAAAATAATGGATTTAGCAAGGAGATGGCCTTCAAGAGCCTGTAGATTGCAAAATAGGAACATGTAGAAAGGAAATCAATCAAAAAAAAGATTACAGTAAATAAAAATCCAACTTTGGATGGATTAGAGGATCTAAAAGGTTGGAGATTACCTGTAGGATAGCTTAGAATCCAATTTAACCCTAGATTCTAACAATTTTAGGTGGATTTTGGATTTAAAAAGAGGCCATTATTGATTTCCTTATTTGTTTTAAAAGCTCTCTGTATGTTTTTTTTTCTTCTGATATGAGAAAGAAGAAAGATTGGAACGATGGTTACTAGAGGGATCTTATGAATAATGGGTAGGCTAATCTTTGGACCCAAACCCAATAAGAACACTTAGAATAATTTTTTTTGTTGTGTTTATATATGTTATTAACACTAATTCCTTTATAACTTTTGGATAAAAACTCCAAATCATATGAAACAAATTGCAATGTTCATGTTTTGGATAAAAGAACATGTTAGAAATGTTATAAACTTAATTTTCCAACTAAAAATATTATTTTCACAATTTAATACCAATTATTTACCAATATTCACATTTTTAGTGAAAAATCACTATTTTCATCATTGTCCACCAAATTTTTTTTTACTAAGTTCATTAATGTGTATAAAAATGCTTTTAACATTTTTATAGATTTAAAATATTATTTCAAATTTAAATATTACTACAAAAGTTGATTTCCTTCGTGTTTATCCTTTTGTTTTGGGATAAAAGACTAATATTGGAATAAAACTACAATATTATAAATTTTAACCCAATAATTTATTTTCATCATTTATTCTCATTCCATACCACCAATAAAGTGTTTTAAACTTTATTTCCCATTTGTTTACACTAAAAACCCAACTCTTAATCAACAAACATTGTTTTATTTTAAATAATCAATATTATCATCAATTTATTCCATCTATAAATTTATAATTCCATATTAAATTATAATTTACATTATAATTTAATATTTTGGTAATCTCCTAAATCCCGGGTTGTTACGAGCCTTGTACGTAAATTTTCTTTGTATAAAGACTTATTATTGTTTATTTTTTGCATCACAATTGTTGTACTTTCATTTTTCTTGTTTGCAATATTAGTTCACAATAAGAATATTAAGTTTTTAAAAATTAGTTATGATTCATTATGACTAAGTATTTTATTCAATATTATTGTGAAACATTTTACAACAAGGGACATCAATTAGTAAATTGCATTGGACATTATAAACCCCAGAACCGGCTCTATAGAGGAATAATGTCATGTGAGCTGGGTATATTGAATAATTCACAAACCATATTCAATAACTTAACTGCACGTTGTTACATGCAAGATATATATCAATTATCACATAACTTAAATTTAACAAGATATCTGTTATCCCGCCTTTTGGCAAGGCCGTGACACCAAAAAGTTGACTGGAAAACTAAAGACAGTTCGTCGTAAAAGCTCGTTATACACTGTTTACCATGGATATCAATGAATTTTATCCGAGTCCGTATCGAGCCAAAATTGGTAGGACATGAAAAGCTAATCCATGAGAGTCAACGTTTCAAATCTCAAGTCAATCCGAGTCCGTATGTTCAGGTTATGATCGACGCAAGTTAGAAGAATCTATGTTCGAATCCATCAGTGTAGCCATCATTCGAATCCATCGTCCCTGCCTTACTTCGAATCCATCGATATCGTCTTCTTCGTATCCATTGGCAGGGTTCATGTTCGAATCCATCCAAGACATCGCTAGTTTGAATCCATCGAGTTACCCCTGTACGAAACCATGGCATTCGAATCAATCAAGAGGGAGATAGCTTCGCTTCCTTCCGTTTCGTATCCATCCAAATTGAGGTCATTCGAGTCCAAATGGCCACTTCTCTTCGAATCCATCTGAACCCCACCAGTTCGTATCGATTAACTGGATCCAATCATGATCGATACGAACAAAGCTCTACCTCGACTCCATACTTAAGTGATATGCTCGAATCCATCAAGATGCCTTGCTTCGAATCCACTAATTCAAAGCAGCGAAGTCCATGGAACGACTCGATCCTCTCAGCGAGAAAAGTGGATCGATACGAAGATTGCGCTCCATGTCATCAGGGAGGCGCGCAGCACCATCGATTCGAAACGATCGATTCGAACGTAATCGATTCGAGCAGAGCACTACAACCAGACAAGCGACCTTGAATCGATCATAACTTGAGATCTATAAGTCCAAATGCTATGAAATTTTCACAGTAGCTTACTGGTAACCTAAGGAATGTTCATGCCAAATTTCATCTCAATCAGAGCAAAACTTGATCGATTCGAAGCAAGGGTCGAATCGATCCCAAAGTGGGCCCGGATTTCCAAAGAGCGGGCATGTGGGCCCCCTCACGTGCCAGAACTGGTCTCCCTTCAATTTAGGCGAAATATCAGCCTCCTACACCTATAAATAGAGCCCTTGGTCATTCAGAAAGGGGGTCGGACAATTTTAGGAGCTAAAGAGCGCCCAGACTCTGCCAGATTTACTCAGAATCACCACTGCTTCCTTAGATTCAGATTATAATCATATAATCAGTTGTACTACATCAGAAGAAATTGTAATCATCAAGTGAACATCAATAAAATCATCAACTTCAGAGTGGACGTAGGCAAGATCGCCGAACCACTATAAATCTCGTGTTCATGTTCATTATTTCTGAATTATGATACTCTGTCTGCTTAGATTTGAGATTTGTGTGTGAATATTGTTGATTTATATTCGTACACTGGTGCTTTCACAACATTCGGGGTTTGTGACCAATTTTGGTGCAAACACTTTGGTGCTTTCATTGAGAGCTGAACTCAGGAGTTCTATCATTTGAAAGTTGAATCAGAAGGCTAAGAGATTAAGATCCGAAGAATCATGACAAGACAAACAAGTAGAAGGCAACGAGCTGAAAGAAGTCAGCACGAAGGGAGTCAAGAGGCTTCCTCAGGAGCAAACCAAGCATCAATCTTCATCACCAGGGATGAGATGGAGACAATGATGAAGAGGCAGGAGGAAATGATCCAGAATTTGCTTCAATAGATTGGACAACTTGGAGCGCAAAATCGGGGAGCAACCGGAATCCAGAACGGAGCAGGACCATCTGGCGCAGCGCCGGAGTTGGGGGGCACACACTTAGAGCATGTTGATCCAATCCCGGGAAGAGATTCAGGGACATCCGAGAAACCTGGTGGCAATGGAGGGATGAACGCTCAGCCAGGGGGCAGGACGAAGGTGACACTCGAAGATCACAGCCTGACGACAACGACAGGTTGGCGGAGATGGTCAGACGGGCCATGAGAGGCGGACTAGTCAATAGAGATCTGGAGGATGTACATAGGAGTCCCTTTACTCCTACGATTAGGCAGGCCAGGAATCCACCAAACTTCAAGCTACCATCGGTGGAAATGTATGATGGGCGGACAGATCCAGCGGTCCATCTAACGAAGTATATGAGGCACATGGAAGTGCTGGGGGCATCACAGGAGGTCATGGCTCGGTGCTTTCCATTGTATCTGTCGGACATTGCAGCGCTATGGTTTAGACAACTGGAGAGTGGCTCCATTGGGACTTGGACTGATTTAACAGAAAGGTTTATGAGACAATTCAGGGTTCATATTTCGAGACCCAAGAACGTGATGAGTTTGGCGACTCTAAAGCAGAAAGCTGGGGAATCTTTGAGGAATTTTCTGATGCAATTTAATGCGGCAGCAGCGTCAGTGGATCGACCAGATCCATCTATGGTCATGATGGCAGCTGTATCTGGAATATCTGATGGCACGGAGTTCAAGAATTCACTAACTAAGGATCCACCTACGGACCTGGGAGAATTTTATCATGAAGCCGAAAAGTTTTTGCGATTGGAAGACGCTAATGCTGAAAGAGAAGAAGGAGAGGGAATAGAAGTTTATGCAATTAAAGACAAAAAGCCTCTCGAAAAGGACTCAGGCAAGGACAAAGGAAAACGAAAGGCTGAAGATAGTGGTGATGGGCCAAAGCGACTGCGGAGAGAGCCACGATTCACCACCTACTCAGAGCTCAATGAGGGTTTGGAGCGAATCTACCAAGACACCCGAGAGCAAGTTGCCTATCGTAGACCAATACGACGGGATCCGACTACCGACAAGAGAAAGTCAGACAAATATTGCTTATTCCACGAGCTGAATGGTCATAGCACAAATGACTGTAGACACCTGAAGGATGAGGTAGAAGGGCATATCAGGAACGATAGGCTACTTCAGTATGTGAGGAGGCGAGCTCAAACGGTGGAACCAGAGCGACCACCGTCTACATCAGCTAGGGGTGACCCCGAGCCGAGGCACCGAATGGTTATCAATTAATTTAAATAACGATGAACGAGTCGTAAACTTCTCACTGACACCATCAAAGCATTTACACATGTATGAGATCGCGAATGATCCACATGCATGCTCTGAATGATTATTAACTGTCTCGTAGTGAGAATTTACACTTTGACATCCTTGCTTTGCTTTTGTTTCATGTTGATTTGGACATTTAGACTTTTTTTGTTTTAATATTTCTGTGAACGTTAATTTGATATTCGTAATTCTGTAGAGGAAGTTACTTGCGTATGCTTTGGATTGCGAACGGTCCACAAGCATACCTTGTATGGCGACGAACCGCCACGATCGATGATTCGGAAGTTCACCCGAACATGAACCTGACATTGATAATACTAAGTCCCGCCCGGGCACACTCATTCGCCTTGAACGGCAACCGACCTCGAACGGTCACCATTAGCATCGAACGGCACCCGACCTCGAACGGTCACCATTTGCCTCGAACGGCACCCGACCACGAACGGTCACAATTCACTTAATATGACATTCGATTGCGAACGATCACATTTTTTCCTCGTACGGCATACGATCACGAACGATCACATTCTTCTTTCCACGTCACCCGATCACGAACGGTCACAACTCGCCTCGAACGGCACCCCTCACCTCAAATGGCTTGATCACGAACGGTCGTCATTTGGGGCCGTATAGAAATGCTAGATCACGAACGGTCGCATTCCACCTCAAAATGGCTAGATCGCGAACGGTCATCATTTAAGGTCATACAAAAAATGCTAGATCGCGAACGGTCGCATTCCACCTCAAAATGGCTAGATCGCGAACGGTCATCATTTAAGGTCAGATAAAACTATCAATATCTTTGTAGGTCATCAACAGGATATGAACATCCAGCTTATGGCATTACAAAACACACCTTCCTATCGCAAGGCATGTTTTGGGGGGAAAATGTTATCCCGCCTTTTGGCAAGGCCATGACACCAAAAAGTTGACTGGAAAACTAAAGACAGTTCGTCGTAAAAGCTCGTTATACACTGTTTTACCATGGATATCAATGAATTTTGTCCGAGTCCGGATCGAGCCAAAATTGGTAGGACATGAAAAGCTAAGCCATGAGAGTCAACGTTTCAAATCTCACGTCAATCCGAGTCCGTATGTTCAGGTTATGATCGACGCAAGTTAGAAGAATCTATGTTCGAATCCATCAGTGTAGCCATCATTCGAATCCATCGTCCCTGCCTTACTTCGAATCCATCGATATCGTCTTCTTCGTATCCATTGGCAGGGTTCATGTTCGAATCCATCCAAGACATCGCTAGTTCGAATCCATCGAGTTACCCCTGTACGAAACCATGGCATTCGAATCAATCAAGAGGGAGATAGCTTCGCTTCCTTCCGTTTCATATCCATCCAAATTGAGGTCATTCGAGTCCAAATGGCCACTTCTCTTCGAATCCATCTGAACCCCACCAGTTCGTATCGATTAACTGGATCCAATCATGATCGATACGAACAAAGCTCTACCTCGACTCCATGCTTAAGTGATATGCTCGAATCCATCAAGATGCCTTGCTTCGAATCCACCAATTCAAAGTAGCGAAGTCCATGGAACGACTCGATCCTCTCGGCGAGAAAGTGGATCGATATGAAGATTGCGCTCCACGTCATCAGGGAGGCGCGCGGCACCATCGATTCGAACGTAATCGATTCGAGCAGAGCACTACAACCAGACAAGCGACCTTGAATCGATCATAACTTGAGATCTATAAGTCCAAATGCTATGAAATTTTCACAGTAGCTTACTGGCAACCTAAGGAATGTTCATGCCAAATTTCATCTCAATCAGAGCAAAACTTGATCGATTCGAAGCAAGGGTCGAATCGATCCCAAAGTGGGCCCGGATTTCCAGAGAGCGGGCATGTGGGCCCCCTCACGTGCCAGAACTGGTCTCCCTTCAATTTAGGCGAAATATCAGGCTCCTACACCTATAAATAGAGCCCTTGGTAATTCAAAAAAGGGGTCGGACAATTTTAGGAGCTAAAGAGCGCCCAGACTCTGCCAGATTTACTCAGAATCACCACTGCTTCCTTAGATTCAGATTATAATCATATAATCAGTTGTACTACATCAGAAGAAATTGTAATCATCAAGTGAACATCAATAAAATCATCAACTTCAGAGTGGACGTAGGCAAGATCGCCGAACCACTATAAATCTCGTGTTTATGTTCATTATTTCTAAATTGTGATACTCTGTCTGCTTAGATTTGAGATTTGTGTGTGAATATTGTTGATTTATATTCGTACACTGGTGCTTTCACAACATTCGGGGTTTGTGACCAATTTTGGTGCAAACAATCTCCATCCAATTTGCCAAGATTTTTTTGACTTATTTTAATCCACGTTATCCTATATGATCAAAGATTATTCAATTTGGGTTTTTAAAGTTTGATTTCGGATCCTAATGCTGTAAATCGTAAAACTTTAACTCTGGGTAGTTTCATGTGTTACAAAATGTATAAATATCGATTCTAATTGGAAATAAAGAATGTTCGTATCAAGTTAATACAAAAATCATAAGACCCAAAATGTCATTTGCAACGAATCGCAGCCTTCTCAATCCAATAGTAAAATTAGATCGCAACCCGTGTAAACTGTATTATCCTATTTCAGAACGAGAACACTGAAGCCCCGTATTGAATCACGATTTGAATTTAAACATCAAATTGAAGCAAAACCGAAAGAGATCTAGTTCAGCATCGCAATCTCAATTCAGCACAAAAAGGAAAAAGCAAGAGGAACAGGAAGAAGCACGCGCAGCATACCTGAATTGAAGCGTCTAGGATTCAGAGGCAAGTTTGATTTATTTTCTCTTCTGATTGCTGAGTTTTTTCCTACTATTATGAACTAGGAAGGGGGGATTTTGTTTAGATAATAGGATATAATTTTAGGAGGGCACGTCCTATTTGCACCCCATAAAATACCGTTCAAAATCCAAAAAACAGCTATTTTTGTAGACCCCGGCTTTAACCGTTCACACTCCATGCAATAACACAAATACCTCTCTCGGTACTTTTACCCTCCCATTCGTTTGAAAAAAGAAATTACATAACATGCCTCTGACGCTGCCACCAACCCACTAACTGCAGCGACTAACTTCAACGGCCACCTCCAGCTCTGTCGACCACCATTAGCTCTGTTGCCACCAACTACCGCCCCTAGCCCCTGTTGCAGCCCCCTCTAGATTAGCGACCACCATCTGTCACTGCCGATCCTTACGACCCCTAGCTTCGCCACCTCTAGATCAACCGCCGCCCCTTCTAGATCCGCTGCCACCAACTGCCGCTATCGTCCCCTCTTGATCCACCGCCACCAACTGTCGCTGCTTCCAATTGCCTTACCATCCCTTCTAAATCTGCTGCTACCAACTGCCACCAATGATCATGTCGCCCCCCTCTAAATCCGCTGCCACCAACTGTCACATTTACCAACTGCCTTGCCATGCCCTAAACACAAAGGGCGTTGGGGAAAATATTTTTGGCTTATTATTGAGTAGCCCCTCCTAGTTTAAAAAGTGTATTAGTGAAGGCATCTAGAAAATTACTTCTTATTTCCATAACTAATGACCACCATACAAACTTTGCCTACATGCTTACTAATATCATACAATATTTTGTTTTATCAAATTGGCACTTAAATACTGTTTGACTATTTATCAATGTACGACAACGGACGATTGTCAAAAATTAAAGGCACATGGTTGTTTATCATCGTACGGCTATGAATAGCCACTGAAAATCAAATACGCGCTGATGTTTATGGTCGAATAAAAAAATTAAATTTGGTGAAAAGTAGCGTATAAAATAAATTTGATATCTACTAAAAATTTCATGATAGCCAGAAGCAATTTTTAGGTGCCAATAGCAGCATGCTTTAAAAAAAAGGATAGAATTGCCCTTATGTCACTCACCCAATCTTTTGTCTCTCTTCCTATTTTCCTTCTTCTATCCCTCTTATCTAATAAATCCAAAATTTAATTTTAGGTACATTCTCAAATCTCGTGATTAAATCGATGGATTGTGATGACGTAATATAAATCTAATGAAATCAAAAGAGGTAAAACTTGAAATTTACGTTGTTTTGATTTTATTTTTATTTTTTGAAAATGAACAGTTCGAAGAAGAGGAAATATTGAATTTTTATGTTGATTTTGCTATGGTGATTTTTTTTCTATGGTGAATTTTTTTATGGGTTTGATTTTTACTAGACAAATGTATAAAGGAATATTTTAATAATAAGATGGGTAATCTCAACAAACATGGGTACAATGACTTTTCCAGTTTTGTGAGGACTACTCGACAACTTTTCAAGTTTAAATAGGAGGATGTTACTATTTACACCCGCCTAAACACATATTAATGACACTTAAACGCTTAGTAAAATTAAATCATAAAAATTACTTCAAAAATCCACCTTAAACTTAAGATAGAATCTTGAGGTAAACATGATTGGTTATGTGTAACTAAGTAATGTAGAAGTAAAATGAAATATAAACCACAAATATAAATATTTTTGATCAATTCAACCATCAATGACAAGAAAAAACTAAGATGAACTGTAACAACCCATAATTTTAATAAATATTTTAAATTAATTTTTATTTTAAAACTTTGATTTTTAAATAATTTTAAACTGAAGTTCGGAATTTTTCCAATGTATTTTGGATTTTTGTTTCTATTTTATTTTTCCAAATACAATTAAATATTGATTTTCTGGAAATGTTATATTTTGTCAAACTGTGAACTTTTAAATTTAAATTTTAAATTTTAAATTATAATCTTTTTCTTTGAAACGGTAATTGGTTCTGATATCCGTTCTGCTTTTCGTTTCGTCGAATTTCGTTTTAAACCTTGTAAAATTTGATAAATTCAGCATTTTACACACAGAATTTTATCTGAATTTTTATTTTTCTATTTCTATTTTATTTGCTATCTTTATTTTGTTTTGGGCTTTGAATTTAATTGTGTGAATTTTGCTGTGTTTGGAATTTTCCTATATTAGTTGTATTTTGTCTACAATTTTAAATTCTAGTTTCAACAAATTAAACTATTTTCTTTATTTATTTTCTATTTTTCCTAAGACTATTTATTTATTTTCATTTCTACTTTATTTTGTTTTAACTTTTATTTTGTTTAATTGTTTTTTTTTATTTGTTTATTTTGAATAAAAGAAAGTGGAAATTCGAAGAGACTAAGGCTTTAAACTTGTGACTTTTCATTGTCTAGACTCTTCATTTCTTTGGCCGTTCTTTTCTTTATTGTAGCCGTGTATTTCCTTTTGTATTTCACGTGAGAAACTTCTCATTTCTATCACAACTCACGGCATCATCATTTCTGGAAAAAAAAGCAATGGCTCCTTCTTTTTCTACCTTTTCTTCCTGACTTTTACTTGATTTTTGCCTTGACTACTTCATGCCTTGCTCGGCCATAGCCACCACCATCTCCTCCGACCACCACCACCACTTCCTCCTCATCATCCACGGCAGCAACCACCCCTCCTCCCCTGTCCAGATCAGGGCGTGACCACTCTATGAGGCAAACACCACAAAACTCCACAAACATGTTGCAAAAACTCTATAAAAAACATGCATAGCCGAGCCAATATCACCATCCCCTTCATTTCTTAGCCACGGCCATCACCCTTAGCCACCACCATCACCACGTGCATCATCTCCAGCCATCATTCTACCCTCTGACCTAACCAATAGAACCAAGGCCGAGCCCAAACATGACCCTAGGCCGAGCCTAGATGGTGAACAAAACCCTCCTTTTAGCCTTGTCTCTTTGCATTCATGTTGTAACTCCAAACCACCTCATCTTCCTATGCTAGCCGTGCCATTTTGAGCCCAAACCAGAACCATTTCCACCTCTAAAACATGTATGGCCGAGCCCATGATGAGTCATGGTCAAGCATTTGTGATTTGAAAGCATGGTTAAGCCATTTGTCTCTTTGGTAAATTCAAATTCCATTTTGTTTCAAATTATTTTATGTTGAAAATATATTTATATATTGCTTGTTTATTTTTATATACAAGATTAATATCTTGGCTCTCTCTCCACTTGAATCCAAGTCGTGCTATATCGTGCTTTCTGAATTTATCTGTGTGTTTTGATTTGCGAACTCCAGCTTAAAAATGTGAGTATTCTCACATGACATTTATACTTAAAGAATTTGTGAAGTGACAACAAGTGAATGTGTAGAAACTGTTATATCATGTTATACCTGCCTGTGATATGTATTATATGATGTTAAACTCTATTATAAACTTGTCACATCATCTGCTATGTTATATTTTGTTATACTGTTTATTATTTATGTTTCTCACACTGTAAGTTTCCTGTAGAATAGAATCACTATGGGTTGAAATGATACATACCCGAATGGACTTTAGAATAGGGAAAAATCATTATGGGTTGAAATGATAGGCCTGAGCGATTTTTATTTACTTTTATTAACTTGGGATTGCGGGTTTGAAATGATAGAACCTGGATTTTTCTTTGTAAATTACGGATTGAAATGAAATATTATCCGTATCACTTGACTTAGGTTAGAAAATATTATACAGACCCGTGGTTATTTTATATATTTTTCTGGAAATTTTTAAGTATTTTGAAAATGTAAAATTTGATATTTTGATTTAAATTGGGATTTAAATTAATTTAATAAAGTGATAATGATTTTTCTATGTATTAAAAATGATAAATAAATGAATGGAAAAATTTTGATTTGAAACATAACTTAATTTGGAAATTTGTGATTTGATTTTTAAATGGAAGTTTAAGTTAATTAAATAAAAATGGAAATTAAGTTTTATTTTGAAATGGAAATTTAAATTTAAGTGCTAAAGTAAATTGTCAAAAATGCAAAAAATGGAAAATTTGTACACTTGAATTTAATAAGTGAATTATTGATAAATTCGATAATTATTGTAAAATTTTCCTTTATAAAATTTTAAATTAAAGGGTATTTAAATGTACATTTTTGAAGTGGAAAAATATGATTTTTATAAGTAAAAATGGTTAAAATTGAAGTTTAATTGTTTCTGGAATTTTTGGTATAAATCTGGAAATTCTTTTAGTAGCACTTCAGAAATGCTATCGTTTCTGGAATTAACTTAAAATCTGAAGTAAATGATACTGTAGCACTTTGTAAGTGCTATGGTTGATGCAAATGAACTAAAGGCTAAATTAACTAAAGGCTATTGCAGCACTTGGTAAGTGTTGTGGTTGCAGAAAGAAAATCTGAAATCTGAAACTAATAAAAGGGCTACATTAGCACTTGATAAGTGATGCAGTTGGTTGAAATGAGGTTTTCAAATGTAACTGAACTACTACAGCAGTTTTAAATGCTGTCTTTTCTGAAATGAATTGTTTTCAAATTTAACTTACCGCAGCATTTTCTAAGTGATGCGAAAGCTGAAATTTAAATGTTTTAAAGTATTTAAGTGAATAAATGAGCTTAGAAAGGGCTAAAATTTTAGGAATTGAATATTTGATCTGAAGGTATAATGACCTCACTTTTAATGGTTTAAATGAATGATTTTAAAATTTGAAATTTATAAACCATTTTTGAATTATAACCACGGGTACACTTCTCTGTATGCTATTTTATTTCCTTGTGATTTATTTAAATGCACACCTTCAATTTGAGAGTGTGACTAGAGGTGAGCGATTACTGCAGCTCTGCGCTACCCTAGTCACATTAACACTGTTATTTGCATTGTTTACTTTGATATGGATATTTCCATGATAGCGTTTATTACTGTTTAATTGATGGTTTAATGGATCCTTAAAGGATGGACGATCCCAAGCATCCTTTAATTTATTGTGCATTGCTATTACGGTTCACTTGAGTTGGTTTACATTGTATAAGTATGTATGTCCTGACTCGGATGTGTTTTGTTTTACTTTACGCTTGGGTCAGCCTGAGAATCACAGCTTTGGATTCACCTTCTGGAGCTAGAGATTTGTTGGAGCTTATTTGTCTATCGGTTCATCGACTTCTATTCCAGTTATTTCCTATTCAGTATGTTCTCTGTATTATTGACTTATGTATCCTGACTTCTATTGTATCTGTTTTGACTATGAGATTTTGTATATGTTTGAGAGTATGTTTATAGTAGCTTCATGGACTACTATGGTATTTTATTTCCGCTGCGAGTTATTCTGATATTCTGTGTCTGTGATTCTGTGTTTGATTTTATTTGCTCCAAATTTTATTAACAATCCACTGTTTCGAAGTATTCAAGTCCGACATGTGTGGATTTATTGTCGATTTGAATGGTCCAAAATAGTGGGATGGTACATGAACAACCATAGTAAAAAAATAATATCAATTCCATAGGAGAAGATGATGAGTTATGATATTTGATTATATTTAGAATATACACATAAATCAAAATTTTTGCGATCCCTTTAATGTTATAGGAAAGAATAATAATAATTAAGTGTGTTTGACTATATCATATTACTTTTTATTAAAGTTGGTTTAGTCGTTCTTTTTTTCTTTTCTTTTCTTATTGAAACAAAATAGTAAAAGTGATAATAATTAGACATTTTTATTGAAGTTGCAATGAAGTTTCTTTACTATATTGTATGATAGCACCAAACCGAGTTGCATATTATTCGTTACTATATTAGTTTTAGTTACAATTACACAATTTACAAAAAAAATGAAAATCTTGTATGGTTAAAGTCGATAGAAGCATAGTTAATAGAGTTAGAGGTATGTCCTAGGGACAATCATGTAATTCGTTACATATATCTAACTTGTTGACCCATCTTATTCGAAATAAAGGTGTTTTCTTTCTATTATATACTTGATATAATGTGTTATATTGATTAATTTTAACTAAAAGTACATTTAATAGAAATCCATAAATGATATGTTTTGTGATAGCAGTTACAAAGCGTTGTAATTTTGAGTAATTTATCACAATAAAAATAAATACACCATTTTAAATATTCCTAATCTAGATGCATCGAGACTGGATATCGATGTATCCGTTGAGACTAGATTATGTGACGCTCTCCAAATGTTGGGCAGTGTATACTCACGATTGCTGGAGGCAGTTACGGGTTACATACTAATAGTTATTGAATAACTACAGAACGACTCACTCGATGATTTTTTGTTGGTTAATATAACTAAGGTCAAACATAAAATATCGATGTGACTAATTTACACAGTGCTCTCGACTTGAGAATGTTGTGGCTCTTCAATATGAAAGCTTCGTTTTAATTATAGTCAAATCGTAGCATGGCGTCCATCGATTGACTATAGTTGGGTTGAGTGGAAATATTAGAAGTGAAGCACTATTTAAGAGAGGATTCATCTCCTTATTTATATGGGGTTAGTATCACGGTCAATTCAAGTTAACTCAAAGTCAAAGTCTTTGTCCAGAGCATTTCGGTTAATAATAATTTTTATTATTAAACCAAGGACTTTGTATTTAGATTATAGAGTTGAATATGGATGATACTGAAATTTTAACCATTACCAAATACTACACCATAACCGTCATTCCGTAACACTTACATTTTTCGGTTACTAGCACTTATTTGCATTGTAGATTAATTACAACAATAAGCGTTGCTAAGTAAAAAAATGTGTGACTGATAATACGTTACAATTCTTTTTATTGCTAATACGTATTTGCATTGAAAAATCTGGTTAAATTGAAATTAACTGAACGTTGTTGGTGCAAAAAAGTAAAATAGCATCCTTTGTCATCCGTAGCCCTAGTCCCCAACTTCTCAATGCTTATTCCTTCAGCTACCACTAAAAAGGAGTTTTTCTTATTCAGGCAATTCATTTTTGGCCTCTCTCCTTCAGGCTAATCGGCCTCTCCTTCAGGCGAGGGATCGGCCTTGACTTCAAGTGATTCAATTTTGGCCACGACTTCAGGCGATTCGATTTCGACTTCAAGCGGTTTCTATTCTAAAACAAACTTTACTATAACAATATCTCAATGAGTCATTCGTTTATAAATCATTGGGTGGCTGTGTGTAAATTTATCCTTAACAATTTGAAATTTGACTTTATAACTCTGAAAATTTGAGAATTTTAATTTTGAAAATTTAAGTTTCGTAAATTTTAAGTTCAAAAAACTAAATTCAAAGTTTGAAAATTTGAAATTTATACCAAATCAAAATTTGAAATCTAAATTTATATTTGAAAATTTGTATTGACATTTGACACTTTAAGTTTTGAAATTTTGCAATTTGACTTTAAATTTTAAAATTAGAAAATTCAAAAACGATAATTCAAAATTTGAATTCTAATGAAAATTAGAGATATAATTAGAAATCTTGAATTTGGAACCTTGGTTATTTCAGAAATTCAAAGTGTAAAGCAAAATTTGAATTTTCATATTATTTATTTATTTATTTCAAATTTAAATCACTAAATGAGTTAAATATGCGATCCTTATATTAAGTGAGTTTGGTTAAGTTGGTCTATATAATAAAGGAATTCAAAAGAGACAAATTCTAAATCGGTTGTGTCAAACGAGGAATGTGACTTTTCTATATGAGAAAATCAGTGCGGTTGGGTTGTCACACCTGAACAAGAATGTTGCACCTAAAGGTTTCTTCTCCCGGCTTAGCTAGAATGCATATTCTCGCTTCGTTTTTCATACTAGTGTATAACTCGTGCGTTCCACACGGACATTTTGTTAAAAATAGTATTTATATTTTAAGTATTACTAAAAAATATTTTATTATACTTGTATGGTTAAGCTTTGTACATCTTTTTGCCTTCTTCGTATAATCCATTTCTGATAACCCATTTATCTTCTTAATTCAGGTAAGTTGTAATAATTGGAAGTTAATGGCGTCTGCGCCTTTCTTTTTTCCTCCATCTTCCTCCTTCTTTTCGCAATCTTTAGATCCTTTTTTTCCCAATTACAATTCATTCTCTGATCGTTTTCATTCTTCTAATCATACTGGTGGTCATCCATTTGATCTTGGGGTGAAAGATTCTCATTTTTATCCTCTGAACGCCTCTTCTCAGAAATCAAGATCGAAGAGCATACTTGATTCCAGAGGTAGGAGAAATCTTTGCTTCCGTTGTGGTGACCCCTCTCATTTGATTAGAGATTGCTGCATTGGTATTATTTGTTTTAGATGCGGTAAGGATGGTCACAGAAAGAGAGATTGTTCGACGAATTTCAATCCCTTTAAAAACCTCTCTATTACAGAACAAGGTTTCATGTTCGTTCTTAAGATTAGAAAACTTAAGAGAATCCTCCTAGATCATCTTAGGTCGCAGAGAAAAGAGGGTTTAGAGTTCTTAGAAGATATGTTATCTCATTTTGATGCTATCAACGCAATTAACATTGGCAAGAACTATCGTTCGAAATTGGAGGATCCAATGGACTTTTTGGGAGAGTTTGGTTCTGCTTTTAAGGGAGATAATTCGATGGTAAATGAGCTGTCTAGTTTCAGAGATTATTATGGAGTTTCAAGTGATTTCAATCCTTCAGTTAACTCTGGTGCATCTCTTGAAGAAGTGATTAAGTTTTTTGATCCTTTGTCTGTTGATCCTGCAGTTTCGTATTGTAATTCAGTACCTCATTCATTTTCCAGTAATTTAGTTGTTGATGTAGATGCTGGAGTCTCGTATTCAACTATGAGCGATGTTGCTGAGTTTAAAGATAATTTGGCAGAGAACAAAACTGATATAGAAATTCGAACAAAGTTGGTAAATGGGGTTTCTTCTAAAGTTGAGTGTGAGTGTAATAAAGTGGTGGATGTCATCTGCAGGACGAATGGAGTGCACTCGAACATGTATATGGGAAAGGATGTTATCATAAATAATCTTGAATTAATTGATGCGCTAAGTGATCGGTCCCTTTTGGTTGGAGGGGGTTGTGTTTCGGCTGTTGATGAAGTTTGTATAGACGGGGTTGGTGATATTTTGCTTAATGTTGATACAGATGTTGTTAATATCGACTCTGATATGAGCCTAGTGGTTTATAAACCAGACATGGATAACAATCCTAATGAGGTTAACAGTCACAAGGTAGTTGATATGCTTAAATATTTGAACATAAAGATGGACTGTGATAAATTGTTGTTGATTGGAGATGGAGATGAATTATTAATAGATGGTATTTGTTCTCATGCGGAAGGTGATGCATTGCCTGCTGTTAGTTGTTTGCTTGTCCATAATCCAGTTATGGTCCTAAGTGGTGATAATAAGATGGTTGCTCTTAAACACAACAAATCATATGTTGATGTTACGTGTTTAGATGCTAGAGTTATAAAATCTTCAATGAGTGACTGGGCAGAGTCTAGAGATGATAAGGCAGTGTTTAATGATGGTAATGTTAATCGTTCAGAGATGGTTAATAGGGTTTTAGACAGAGTTACTTTGAATAACATATCTTCTAAAGTGATGATTGATGGTAGACATAGAGTTGGATTTGAGGTGAAGTCTGAATATTTGGATAATGAATTGGTTCACAATGATTTGGTTGAGGAGTCTTTGGGTTCTGTTATGAATGATGTGTGTTCTTCTTTGACTGGAGATGTTGGTTCTGATCAAGCTGTCTATTATTGGACTAAGGGTTTCAGATTTGTTATGTATTGCTGTCTTGCTTCTATAGGTAAATTTCCTCGTTCTCCTATCCACGCTAGAGAATTGATTCAGGCATCCAAATCTGGTAGAAGGAATAGTAGGAGCTATTCAACTTGTAATATTAGGAGAAGTTCTCGTTTAAATCGTAAAGCTTTTAAGTCTTTTGCTTGAGGGTTTTTGATATTTTTGGGGTTTTATTATGATAATTGTTATTTTGGAGTTTGTTCGTGGTTTTTGTAGTTGTTGTATATTGTGGTTTTTCAGCTTGGTTGTTGAGGTTGCGGTTGCGGAAGTTGTTTCAGATGGCTACTTATCTTTTGATGTTGCTTTAGGCCTTGGATTCTGGATAGAGTTGTCAGTTTAGGTTTAGTCTTTAGTTTCATAGGCGTTTGGGAGGGTTTTGATTTTTTTTCTTTTGTACGGGGGGTCTTTTGCTACCTGCCAGGCATGTTGGCAGCTCCATTACTATTGTTGTTATATATATGTACATGTGTGCTCTCCTCTCCTGAAGAAGATCACACATTTTTCTCAAAAAAAAATAAAAAAATATTTTATTATGAAATATATGATAAATTTATTATGATATGTTAATCATAAACTAAAATGACTTGCGACGCTCAGATATAAGGTTGAGAGTTCAATACTCGCTTAGATATAAAATTAATGTCCTAATCCAAAAAAAATTATAAATTAAAATTGTTACTACTGTATATATAAATAATTTATGTTATATGATATAAATACATACATACATACATATATATATATATCTTATACTATAATGCAAAACCTTCGGTCAACAGGTCAAACTGAAGCCTTTTATCCAATACCCATATTGCCCCTAGCACAATTTAAAACCAAAACAGACCACCTGGGCACTTCAGTCTTTTCCCCCACCCACTCCCACGTTCCCGAACAGTCCTCCACTTTCCTCTATCCACTTCGTTTTCCACTTTCCTTCCAATCCACTTTCCCCTCATCCACAAAAAAATGGCAACTTCCCTATTTCCCTTTCCTCACTGGCAACCGCATACTGCCCTTAATTTGCTTCCCCCTGTCCTTCTACTGTCGCCTCAACATCCGTTGTCGCCACCCGTACTGCCGGCCATCACGATCCTCCTTCACCGTACCCTCCTCTTTCCAGCTACAACGAACGCCGACACCATCTCCGTGGTTGATTATTGTTCACCCCTTCCGCCATCGGCCGTCTTTAGTTCGAAGGTACGATCTCCACCTCTCTCCCTCTTTTCATTTTTTAATTTTCGCAGATTTTACGTCTCCTTCCTAATTGTACATGCCTCCGCCTCCAATTCCATTTCCTACCGCCTCTACGTCCGACTTCACCTCCGTCCATAAACTTCCTCCTCCTATGTCGAGTTGTCTTTCTGCGACCTTTACTCAATTTCAGCAACTTTTGACCGCTTCCTCGCCCTATTTCTCTTCAAATTATTATGTTTCGTTTCTTTCTATCCAACGGTTTGTGCCATATAAATCGGATCAGTTGAGACAAAAATACCCCTTCGGCCTGTTACGTTTGCCTCAACGGGTTTCTGGCCGTTGATCCCCGTATTTTAGCCGCACTTACACACTTCTGACTCCTTCACCCTCTTCAGTTTCCACATACGGTCGTTGCTAAAATATCTGCTCCAATAATGTATATAAATATTTACATAGCATCACTATCTCAGTGCACTTCCTACCTTCAACCGAACTCATTTCATTTTAAGTTTTACAGCCATATTTCTAAACATTACTATAACTGCCTTTTGCTATCTCAAAATTCCTGTAAGTTTACTGATTTTTGCACAACTTTATGGACCAGCAGCAGCAGCAGAGGGAGCGACGACGAGTTACTCAAAGTGCACGGCACCAACAAGCTAGAGAGTCTACCATTGCAAGTAGAAGGACAGGCACGGCTGACAACCACCATCTGGAAAATTCATCCGGTAATTTTCTACTCCGCTCATCGTTTTATTCTATCTTTTTGACATTTTTAATAATATGTTTTACTTCACATCAGTATAATTCACATGTTTAAGTTGGTTGATATTAGTTTAATGGCTGCCATACCTATACATTCACTATGCACCATTATCTTCCACGTTTGTAACACACAATTTTGAGGAGAGTTTAAAATTCCAAAAAATTGTAAATTTAGTAAGAGTCCACAACGGATAATGTATTCCTTTAAACATAAGCTCTTTTATTTGATATTTCACTTAAAATTACAGTTGTAAAAAATAAATTAATTTCCTAATTTTTAACCTTTAGACTTTTACAGATGAATCATTATTTAATTTTCCTGTCAAATATGTTAACTTCTTATTACTGGAATTTGTGTGCTCTAACAGCTTTTCTGACTTTTAAATTCCAACAAAAAAGTAAACTTACTACAAGTTCGCAATGGATAATGTACTCCTTTAAACATAACATCTTCTATTTGATATTTTACTCAAAAAGTACATTTTTAACAAAGAAATTAATTTGCTATTTTTAATTTTTTAAACTTTTATACATCATTCGATACTTAATTTTACCTTCGAAAATGGTAATGTCTTTATATATTCTGATTTAATTTTTATTTCTCATGTAAGATGAATGTTTGAGCTGCTTATGTTGTTAGCAAAGCCCATTGGACTGTTAAACAAACGTTTAGTTCATTTCATCATATTTTAACAATCCAATTTATGTTTCACAACGTATTTGATATAAAAAAACATAGTACACACATGTAAAACTGCAACTTATAGCTTATTAGGTACCGGAGTTAGGTCCGCTTAAACATATCTTCCTTCAATTGCTGTCGCCAAAAATAACATTTTTTTTCCTTTCATGATGTAAAAAGAATGCTGAAATTTAAATATATTATAACCGTTTTACTGTGTGCAGAAATTTTGTAATTGTTTAGTCCCAAAAAGAAAATTTAATTCGGTAAGAGTCCGAGATGGATAACGTAAAAAATTATGTTGATTTCTCTTTTTGTCATAATTAGCTTTTTTCATACAAATGGCTAGAATATTCGTATGCGAAAATTATAGGCGTTCATCAACAAATCACTTGCAAAACAATAACACACAAACATAACATCTTCTATTTGAAATTTTACTCAAAAATTACATTTTCAAAAAAGAAATTAATTTGCTACTTTTAAATTTTTAAAACTTTTATACATCATTCATCACTTAATTTCACCTTCGAAATGTTAATGTTAATGAACGCTATATTCATTTCAACAGTATTTGCCCAGTTGTACATGTTATTTGTGGATATCAAAGCACAAATTGGATGGTTAATAAGAGAAAGTTACAAGATCAATAAATAATCTCATAAATGGAGTATAAGAGTCATTCTGTTTTGCGTCAATTAATTACCATCAATTTATTACTGGAATTTGTGTGCTGAACAGCTTTTATGACTTTTAAATTCCAAAAAAAAGTATACTTACTACAAGTACGCAATGGATAATGTACTCCTTTAAACATAACATCTTCTATTTGATATTTTACTCAAAAAGTACATTTTTAAAAAAGAAATTAATTTGCTATTTTTTTATTTTTTTAAACTTTTATACATCATTCAATACTTAATTTTAGCTTCGAAAATGTTAATGTCGTTATATATTACTAATTTAATTCTTATTTGTCAGTATTATTGTAAGATGAATGTTTGAGCTGCTTATCTATACTATATTATTATTAGTGAGTTAAATTTCAAGCTCACACAGACCCCTTGAAATTTGGCAACTGAACAGTCGCATTTTTAATTTCTTTATATTCCAAACTTTAAAATGTGATAACTTTTTCTACATTGATTGGATTTAAGAATCGTTTTCACTATTAAATCTCAAATTTAATTTGCTTTCCAATGATATCCATTGTTGATAGCTAAAAATAAATTTTTTAAAATCATAATTTTATATAGCAGCTTTAATTGCACAATTATTTTGTGTCACCGCTGTGTACCGCGTTTCTGTAACCGCATTATTATGATGATCATAAACATTACATAGTAGTTTTACCTAGATTATTATAATGTATTTATTATCTTTTAACATATTTGAAAGGAATATTTTTTTTGAATTATACAATTATGGTTGCCTTTGAATATTGTAACTACATTATGTAATAAAGTAATAATCTTGATTGTGTTTGATAGTATTCAAACTTAGTGCAGTTATAATTTAACCCCATAAAAAAATGGTGTAATAATTTATAGGCATTTTTTGAATTAATTTAACTACGTTAGCATTTTTTTATTGCATTTACTATTGATGATTTTGACTATATTTGATAATTTTATTCAATTTTAAAACAGTTATAAATTAATAAAATTAAGAAAATGCAATTATAATTTACCAGCAAGTTTTAGGTAAATTTAACTATATTTGAAGATTTTTAACCACATTTATGTGATGAAGTAACAAATTTGGCTACATTTCAGGAATTTATTCAATCTTAATACAATTAAAATTTAACTACATTAATAAAATGCAGTTATAATTTAATGACAATTTTGAATTATGCATGGTAGAATTGAATATTTCAGCTATATTTATGTGATGCAGTAATAATTTTGGTTGTATACGATGATTTATTCAAGCTTACTGTAGTTAAAATTTAAATGCATTAAGCAAAAGCGATTATTATTTTGCAGTATTTTTGGAATTAAGCAATTATTGTTTTTGAATATTTTAACTGCATTTGTGTGATGCAATACTAATTTAGCTGTAGTAATAATTTTGTTTGATGTTAACGATAGTTATTTAACCGCATTATGAAAATATAATTGAAAAATGAATTTTGATTTTTGATAGCTTGAGATGATTAAATAATGACTCCACATAATTAATGCTTGATTCAACCGTGCAGCTCAGCGTTTAATACATTGCTTCCAGGTTTGATGACATACTTTGGCTAAGTTTACTCAATTTCGTTTACAATTACGATGATCAATAATAAAATAAGCATATAAGTTGTTGTATTCGGGCTTAAGGTAGATGCATAGTTTAAGTGCTGGGTCAAAACATGTGTTGTAGTGAGAATAATGTTGATAACCACCTAAAAGAGTTTATTTTTTATTTTTTGCAGTAAATTTTAAAATCACTTGCACCACCACCGTCGGAAAACTTCTAGAAAACAATTGATGAATGTATCTTTGTATAGATGATTATGTAGTCATAGTTTGATAATTAGATATAGTTAATAGGTCAGACGAGCAGTGAGAGAATTTAGTAATAATGCTGCATCAATGACACTTTTGTCTTTTTTGGCTGTAGGTACAAATACCTTCAATGGTTAAAATAATTGACTGATGTAATGCATCTATTAAGGCCAAGAAAACATCACCTATTTGCGCTCAAGCCAATATCATACACGCGTTGCTAGCAGTTATTTCTGAGGCTAAAAAACGAATGGACTTCTCACAATTGTTCTCTTCTATATGTTTTGGATATTTTCAAATATTGGTTACTGCGACCAGCTGTATGCCGTGTTTTGTACCCTGCATCGACATAGATCAGATTCGGTGAACAATAGTAATTTATATTGGAACCCATGTTATTTTCTTATTGCATCATCATTTCTATTTCAATTGAATCTTCTGTTTTACTACTTTTCCCCTGTACTACATCTGTTGCTTTTTTCTTTTTTCTTTTGCTCCCTTTTTTCAGCTGTTGACAAATACTTTTCCTAACTGTTTACAAATTTCATCCTATTACTATATTTCTCCCCATTGCAAAAAACTTTTGTTACTCTTATTTAATTGAATCGAACTGCACTGTGTCTTTGTGTCTGCAGTTCACAGTGAATACTTCAACTATATCTATGCACATTGAAGCAGCTGTGTAATTGCAAAAGCAACAGCATTGACGTTATATGCCATAGTGAATATATCTATGCATTAGCGGATAAATTGTAATTGTTTTGTTCGATTTTAATTGTGATTATCATAACCAAATATATCTATGTATTCTTTATCCTACCAAATTGTTATTCATGATGTAACACTATCGTTCAACAATATTTTTTTATTACCACCGTATTAAATTTCTTATACATTTGGATATGACCTATGCAACAACAATATTTTTTCAACATCCGTGTGCGAAGCACGGATTCGCACTAGTGTTAGCAAATTCAATTGGATAGTTAAACAAACGTTTAGTTCATTTCATCATATTTTAACAATCCAATTTATGTTTCACAACATATTTGATATAAAAAAACACAGTACACACATGTAAAACTGGAACTTATTGCTTATTAGGTACCGGAGTTAGGTCCGCTTAAACATATCTTCCTTCAATTGCTGTCATCAAAAATAACATTTTTTCCCTTACATGATGTAAAAAGAATGCTGAAATTTAAACTTATTATAACCATTTTACTGCATGCAGAAATTTTGTAATTGTTTAGTCCCAAAAAAAATTGAATTCGGTAAGAGTCCGAGATGGATAACGTAAAAAATTATGTTGATTTCTCTTTTTTTCATAATTGGCTTTTTTTCATACAAATGGCTAGAATATTCGTATGCGAAAATTATAGGCGTTCATCAACAAACCACTTACAAAATAATAACACACAAACATAACATCTTCTATTTGATATTTTACTCAAAAATTACATTTTTTAAAAAGAAATTAATTTGCTACTTTTTAATATTTAAAACTTTTATACATCATTCATTACTTAATTTTACCTTCGAAAATGTTAATGTTAACGAACGCTATATTCATTTCAACAGTATTTGCCCAGTTGTACATGTTATTTGTGGATATCAAAGCACAAATTGGATGGTTAATAAGAGAAAGTTACAAGATCAATAAATAATCTCATAAATGGATTGTAACAGTTATTTTGTTTTACGTCAATTAATTACCACCAATTTATTACAATTGCAGCTTATAGTTTTTTCCAAGTTGTAATGTTTGATTTTTGCCTCCGGAAGTCATTGCTATTTCGGTGAATGCAGATTAAAATATTGTTGTTACTGGGACTTAAAGTGGTTATTGTCTGATCCAAGTATAACAATGATTCCTACCATTATAATCTATATATTATTACAATTTTTTAATTATGCATGTCCGTTCTATTTGTTACTTTTTAACTATTTATCACCATATATTCATTCAGATTGCCAAGAAAGGGATTATTAATTAACCCTACTCTATATAGATCATGAAGAATTTCACAGCTGTAGTTTGCATAACTTTGACCTATTAACAAATTAATAGCTCTTTTCTGCTTCAAGTACTGTAGAAAAAAAATAGAAGCAACGATGTAAACCAAAGCTCATGAACCTATGTCCGAGTATTGTTTTCCATTATAAGGGAGCCAAGTGTTTAAATTTCTTTGTTAGATCTATTGAAATGATTTTTTGTGTTCCAACTGTTTTGCATAATAAAACATCCACCTGTAACATTTTTTTTCTTTTCCTTATCCAAATTGATTTCAACTCACACCTTTCAATACTCGGTTCTTTATTTACAAATATATTTCACTATGGTTATAAATTTACTCTCTAGACTGTACATAAAATTCATAAAGATAATCTGAACAAACTGTTATAATTAATATGTTGTTTATTTTCAGTGTATGTTGATAGTTACTCCCCAACTAAAGTCGGATCTGAGAAGAAGCCTAGCAAACGACTTCCAAGGTCGGTAAACATGTCACATTTATCATATTATTAGTTTTGGAAATGTGGATTTAGCGTCAAACATAGTTTGCGGTATTATTCCGTTTTGATTGCAGAATAAAATGTTATTAGTCGTTCACTTAATTTATACTACTGACCACACTTTCACTATTTTAACAGCATGCAACCAATTGATCTACGCTATGTTAATATGGTAGAAATGACCTGATTTTCACACAGTTGATTAATGTTATACGAAATCAGTTTCATTTATGTCAAGTTCATATGCCCAGAAACATGAAAAATATTATCATCGTCCCCTACAGCTTTAAGTTGAAAACCTGTAACAAAAAACTTCCATCTGAAATCCAAGGGTTTTCCTTTCTCCTACCTAGCTATTACAGAATATATATATATATATATATATATATATTATGTATTATGTAAGGTAAATAAATCTGGAGATGGCTCTGTAATATGACAAAAGCAATGTGTTCCAGAAACTTGCTTGAAACTGTAAACAATAATATGATGTTATCATTACGATTATTGTTATCTGACCATCTTCGTTTATCCAATTTTAAGTATCTTTCTTTCCAACATTTGCTGATTTTGTACCGCTATTGTTAATTATTAACCGTTATAATTAATATGTTCTTTATTTTTAGTGTATGTTGATAGTTACTCCCCAACTGAAGTCGGATCTGAGAAGAAGCCTACCAAACGACTTCCAAGGTCGGTAAACAAGTCACCTTTATCATATTATTAGTTTTGAAACTGTAAACAGATTTTTCATGTTGCTCACAACATACTATGCAACGATATAAACAATTTGCTGCCTATTTTATTACACATTTTCTATTTTATTTACCCACAGATGTAAATTTTTGTATTTGAATAAATATTTTATTTACTCATTTGGGTAATTAATATTTCGTATTTACATATATGCACCAAATGGATGATGAAGAGGACGACAACGATTTGATGAACAAAAAATGGCTGATACGAACAATGACCAATGGAGGTATTTTATTCTACACTCATGCCCTTTTATTTCTTCAAATTTGCACTTACCTAATTTGTGGTAGTTGATAATAAAGGGTTATTTATTAGGATTATTAAGCAACATTCGTAATTGCGAAGTTCAATTACTTCATACCCAATTCTCATTGCATAGTTTGGAGGAGGAGCCACCTCATATTTTAGTCATTTTAATCCAATTCTAAACAATCAAAACAATATAAGGAGAAGTCTTCCTATTGATGTTATTGTTTCTTAATAATTATTAATTAATTAATTGTAGTTTTAGTTCATGATATATTCTCCCATCGATATAGCCTTCAACTATCACACTACTTCTTTTTCTAACATGAAACCTACTACGAACTTTCAGATAATCTATTTGGACATACCAACTGCTATAAAACATATAGTAGTTTCACTTTTGTTAAGCTCTTTGAAAAGAGATGTTCTAGGCTCTTTAAGATTTTTAATTATGATATTTCCTCAAATGATTTTTACAGTTGATTTCATTTTAGCTTTCTTTACTGTACAATAATATACTTGCTGTATTAATATGTTTGTTATAAAATGACATGCCAACATATATAATCCATTGAAATGTTTTCCATACCTGTGGTGTGCATGCATTTATATTGAATGTTTTCTCATTGTTCAATGAACATAGGGATATAACATCTATTGATAATATCTGATTACTTATCAACTATCGTCTATCATTTTTTCTAAGATAAATAAATGAATCAATGTATTTTTTCACATGCGGACATATCCGTTTTTTAGTATTTATTATTACAATTGACGATACATAACCAATTTCCAAACAGAATTAGGTTTTATTTTCATTGATTTGTACAACCTGAAGTGTAAGCACAATTTGTACACATCCAATTTGTCTTGATTTAAGACTACTAAACTGAATTATTACCTTATGATCGATACATTTTAGACTATACAACTGCATATGTGGAAGTTCGCAGAATGCAAGATTTGAACAACTTACCTTTACTAGATGACTTCAACTTCATTTCAAAAATAATGAATTAAAGATATGAGAATTTCAATCAACTGAAAATCTCTCCTTCGGATGTATTATTTCTTTTTCAACCTTTACTGATATATTGTACTCTCTTTTTTTCATTGTTATGGTTATCAAATACATGTTACTTCTTTTCAGTTACCACTTGAGGTTGCATTTATATGTCAAGGAGTAAGATAAATAAGTGGCTTTGACATCATGTTTCTGGAGAATAAAGAATTGGATGGTTCAAAAATTCCTAAATTTACCCAACTGTACCACTTATGTTCTTGCTTGGCTGATGGGAGACTGTATTGATGCCGACTAATCTTATTTATTTTCTAATATCAAGTGACATGGTTGAAGGCTGAGTTATGCAGGTTACTGGAGGAGAAAAGATCAGCCCTGCTTAGCTGAATGTTGATTCCTATTTTTGTTGCACTTATGAGTAAATGTTCTGACTCCTTAAGGGCTTGCTGTGCCTTGCCAATAATTGTGCACAAAGAGTGCAAATCCTACAGCTATGCAGCGTCCTTGAATCTATCATAAAGCATTTTTATCACAGTAAGTGAATGTTATGACATTTATTTTGCACCACAACTTTTTTAATTACTCTTACATTAGTTTGGTTTTTGTTCCCAGATCTGAAGAGCTAGAGTCTGCACTAATGGAGATGGTCAAGCAGGATAATAGACGCCTTTTGAGCGCAAAGGTTGAATGTAATGGTGTGCTCCACCAGTGCAGCGGTCAACGAAAGTGTTTCTCTCATGAGCAAAGATATTTTAATGGGTGTACATGTTCCTAGAAGCTTTTTAATTTTGTATTCTTTCCCTATCATGTTAATGCAAAAAATATTATATTACATTGTTATATTATTCATAAACGTTGTAAGATGAGATATAGGAAGAATTATCACAGTTTTTGTTTGTAGTTGTATGGATAAACATTTTAGAGTTCTACAATTAAATTAATGAAAATTTTAAGTAAGCTCAAACCAAGTTACTTGGTGTTCTCTTTATGTCCGTTTGAGTTACATGAACAATGTTTTGCAGTACCGTTAAACCAATATACATGTGGTGAATCTATATTTTGCTTTGTTGTCAAACCATATACATATGTATGAATCAAATGTAGCATACTGGGGTTACTCACCTGACACAAATAGTTTGTATATCATCCGTGAAATGCTTAGCCGCTGAAACAACATATCAATGATAAGGCAACAGTGGTCCAATCAAACACTCATTTTCAGTTTCGAATACATTTTTCTATCATAATTATAACAAAGACAAAATATGCTCACTTTCTTCTTTGCACACGTCCAACGGACATGCCACCATACTTGTATATATATATATATGAGTGAATAAGTAACTTCACCACTTTGTTAATATGATTGTTATGTGTGTGTATTGAATTGTCATCTTTTTTAAAGGATTTATAAATGGATTAAAATAATTGAATTTATTCAAATAATTTGAATTAATAAACAACATAACTAATTAAATATAAGGAGATAAATGTAAAAAAATTGAGAATAACTTTAAACAAATTTGTAATTGAGAAGAACATAGATCTTGTGGTTAGCTTATGTACATGTGAATTTTTTTTTGAATCGGACATTTGAACTTTTATTCATAATTAAACAATTGTATCCTTGTAGTTAAACATAAATTTCATGTTCTTGTAGGAGGGTCATGCTTACAACTTTGATTGTTGCAAAATAATTTTACATGGAATTTAGTTGAGTTATGAGTTGGGTATGGTTTGATAACACGTTGAAGGTGAGAATGTTTATATATTCTAATTTTTATTCCTAATCTGTGCGGTCACATCATAATGTTGTAAAAATATAAATTTATCTTTTAAAGGTTGTTAAAAATGAAATTATGTTATTTAATGTGTGATAACTTGTTTAAGACAAATGAATTAGGAATTAAAAGAGTTATTATTATATATGTATACAATTTATGTTATATGATTTAAATATCTTTATATATATAAATAAAGAAGAAATAATTTTATCATTTTTCTCATATACATGAATATTGTATATATTGAAAGCTTCATACTTTTAAGATTGTTAGATGAATTAATACATATTAGTTAATCGTATTTATTTAAATAGTTTAAATTTAAGATTACACAATTAGTAATTTATATGGACTTGAATGTTAAATATTAAATGATAATTAAGAAGGGTTTCTAAGTAATTGTAAAAAAAAATTAGGTATTATAGAATTGTATAGTGCAATGTATGATAAATTCATTTGGTAAATAAATTATGACATAAATTTGTTATTGTCATTGATGTATAATTTATGTTATGTGATTTATATATATTTGCATCTAAATGAATCTTTTTACCAATTTTTTGATATGCCTATAGTATACATATTGATAATTTCATCCTTTAGGATTTATTAATAAATATTAGTTAAGTAAGTTTATCAATCGGTTTAAATTTTGGATTATGTAATTAATTTAAATGTGTGGACTATAATGCAAATTTTTGGAAGAGAACCGTAAAAGATTTGTAAATAATTGTAAATTCTTTTAAAAGTACGTATTTGAATGTAAAATAGTATTAAACGTTTAGTAGAATAATTGTAAAGTGGTAATTATAGTATTTTGAAAATAAAATATCCATCTGGACAGAATTAAGAAGAATAGAGATAAATCTAAGAATCAATGAGAGAGCTACAAATTGTTCTGCTTTACTATTATTTAATAGATATGTTGTGTATTATGGCATGTGATTAACATACAAAGCCAAAACGAGCTTTATTATTTTGTAAGCCCTCGGTTAGAACACTTGCTAATTATTATTTTTCAAAACCTTTGTTGTGTTCTTAGCCTTCCATTACATTATTATTATTTTGATGAACCGTTGAGGTGTGCGGATAATATTAAATATGAAAATCGTCCTGTTGTATAGCCGGCTCTTCAAAATTCCATTGGTTACCACACGTGCTTTGCTTGTTTTGTAACTTTGCTTGTTCCGTTCATTATTTTACCTTATTTCTTTCAAATCTCTCGCAACAATAAATAATTATGTTGTGGATATTAAATGCGCAGGCTGATGTCACAATAAAACACTTCAAAAAACTAGATAATAAAAGTTACGCCTAAGGGGATCACCGTGATTTCTAAACGCTTAAAATGAAAACCTTATTGTTAGCACCAAAATTGGTCACTAACCTCTTTGAGAAAGATTGTGTAGAGAGATTAATGAAGAAGATGAATTAGAACTGAAATATAGTGTAATTCAATGCCAAAAGAACAACAAAAACGAGAACACCAAATTTATAGTGGTTCGGCGTAACTGCCTACGTCCACTTTGAGTTTTGATCTTTATTTCTTTCACAAGTAGTTGAATACAGATACAATCCATCTACTAATGACTTGAATACAAGTTTGAACTGGAAATAATAAGTTTTGAGAGTGGCAGAGTCTCCCCAGTATTCTCCCAAAAAAGGTCCCTTTCATTGTGCTACTGCCCTCCTATTTATAGACGAGATGAGTTGGACTTCCCTCATGGGCTTAGGAACAAGGTGCCTCTGCCCATAGTAGGTGAATCTACGCACCAGGCTAGGCAGGCCAAATGCTCTTGCTTTGTTGTGGGCCTGACAACTTGCTACCACCTCCAGTCTCTTCTTGGTCAGAATCTTGTCTAGTGCTAATGATAATTTCTTCAACTGTCGTTTTGTAACCGGGCCAAGATGCCGGTTAACATTTGCCCCCCCCCCCCCCCAAAGTGTGTCGTGTGAAGAAACACAACACGCTTTGAATCAGCAAGTATTCCTTGTCTTTAGAAAGAAATCCACCATGTTTCTTGAATAGTCATTATCCTCCAATTTATCATCCCAAGGTATTGTATCCTTCTTTGGTCATCGTGATGCTTGGTTGATTCCCAATATTATAAATCCAGGGTTGTAGTTCATCAGTGGTCATCCGTGTCTGATTCTGCAGAGCTAATAAGCTTCGGCTATCTGATCTAGTCTTCTCTTAATAACCCTTAGTGAGAATTCAATTTCTGTTTATTTCAAGAAGTCGAACTTTTTCGGATGTACACATGCACGTTCGGGTACATGTTCTTGCCATTGGCTCTCGGATGCGTTTTATATGCTCATAAGTCGTCGCCAACTCCATCTAGTTTAATTGCAATTCAATCGCGATTCCTTGTTTGTATTTTCTGTGAAATAAGGGTTGCAATCAACCACTTGAGCAGTTTTCCAAACCTCTCTTCAGTACAGACTCTATGATTTTGTTCATAGCTTCAACCTGTCCATTTGCAGTTATAATGGATCATGGAAGGTCATAAGGACAGATGACGTTACAGATAAAGAAGTTGATTATTTTCTTTATCTTGGTCGTGGTTAAGAGTTCTTCATCTGCCCATTTAGTGACGTAATCAACTGCTATGATGGTGTATTTCGCATCACCTTTAGGATCGATAAGAAGATGATTTCAGTGCCCCTAAGTGGCAAACGGCCATGAACTAGCCATTTGAATAATTTCCATCGGCGGGGTTCCCGGATTTTTTGCAAACATCTTGCACTCGTCACATTGTCTAGCATGATCAACCGCATCTGGGTTGATAGTTGGACAGTAATACCTGTAGCAGAGTATCTTCTTTATCATGGTTTTCCCCCTGATGTTACTACCGCATTCTTCTTCATAGACTTTGCTCAAGATATCATCATAGGCGATATGCCGAAGCATGGGGATGGATAAACTCCTTTTGACACACGACTTATTCTTAGATGATTTGGCGTGAAGCTTTGAGGAGGATCTGTCGTTTTCCATTCCTCCGTTCAGTAAGAATTCCTCATTGTAGATAGTCTTTGATAGGAGTCAACCATGACACCTTTTCATTTTGTTCACTGAGTACGTGTGTAATGATGTAATACGTGAAGTCGGTTAGTAGCTCTTGGACTTGGCCGAGATAAGGAGCAAGACAATGCCCCCTAGCAAGATCAACTTCCTTAAATTTGTATACTACCAATCAAGAATCACAAAAGATATGTAAAGTTTTCACTTCAAATCCTCTAGCAAGTTTGAGGCTGGCAGTCAAGGCTTCATACTAAGCATCATTGTTTGTTACAGGTAAATCAAGTTTTTAGGACGTAGCAGATTGATCGTTCCTCAGGAGTCATTATCATGACTCCTATGCCATAACATTGATCATTGGATGCTCCATCCGCGTACATTTTCCATCTTATGGTTGGTTCTCTGCTACTCTTCGAGTAGTCATCTGAGGTAGTGAATTTGGGTGTGAGGTCTGCTAATTTCCGTCCTTGGATAGCCCTTCGTGGGAAATAAGTGATATCGAATTAGCTTAGTTCAATGTTCTATTTAAATAGTCTTTCAGACGTCTCAGGTCATTGTATGCCCTGTCGCAGCGGCTGGTAGGCATAGACGTTGATGGGGTGAGCCTAAAAGTAAGAGTGGAGCTTTCATGATGAAATCAATAGAGATTATGCTAGCTTTTGTAGCTTCGGGTTGATATCCAATACATGGCTCGCGATAGTTAATGAAATCACATATGCATGTCAGAATGGGTCCAAGGGAACATATCATCATTTATTCAAAAAAATCCAACTAATTCTTTTATCATCATTGCACTGAGCTGTGATCCGATATTCAGCACCCGGAAAGGGTCGCCATGGCTGGCTGTAATGTCTACCGTCAGCTTAGCAGGTGCCATCCCAGATTCTTTGAGTAAAGATGTAACTACTTTGCATAACATTCAATGAGAAATATGGTTGGGACGGCCAATGTTGATGGTTACTCTAGTCGAATCCTAGAGTCTTGTCATGAGTTATTGAGTCTAATAGTGAAGGGCACTGAATGCTCTAATAGATTATCAGCAAATGGCCAAAAATCAGGCTTAAAAGCGCATTAAAGGAAATGTCGAGTGGCGGTCAGCCTCGAGTGGCACGCAATCGTATAGCTGGATCTTGCTATGAGTTTGAATTTGCTTGTGCATTCGAGTAACGCACTTTCTATTCAATGCATTCATGATTCTTTACCCATCCTTTGGGTTGGAGTGAAAGTCAATTGCCCATGAGCTAAGGTATCGATTTAACGATTCTATCTCTAGGCATCCTTTCGGTCGTTGCCTTGAGTACACTACAAGAAAATCTAGTTTCAGTAGCACCTATTGGCAGTGTTTACTTCACAAGTGCAATCAATATAGCCGATTTCATTAAATTTCTTTTGCTTACCGCCATAGCCGCCCAACCCGCCAATAATTTCAGAAGAAAAAACGCATGTCACACAAACGTCTTCTCTTCTTTTCCTCTCATCGTGCCATCTCTTTACTTAAAAAGAAAACCTAGGGTTAATCATATCCCTCTCCACCACTCAGGAATTCATAATCTCATCGTTGTTCTCACTACAACGGCGAATACATTCACGACCAACTCTCGTCGATCCGCCCCACGTGATAACAATTGGATTTGGAGATAGCAGTTTCCAAATTTGACGATCGCTTCAAAATTGGGTGCAGCAGTTGGTCACAGGTTGCAAGTTGGATGTGAATCAGATCCGGGTGGTTGCGGGTTTCGAGGTCTGGAGATAGCATTTAAGGGATTGTGAAGGTGGGATTATTCCAAACCAACCACTTTGAGGTTTTATAGTCTATGGATTGTGACGGTGATTCGATCTGATTGGAGTATTATTTTGGAGTTTTTACAACTATCATTTGGTCAGTTATCTGTTAATGGGGTTTTGATGAGGAACCAATCATTTATTGCGTCGTCAAAATTTTTCCGCTGTTAGATGGGTTGGTGGCGTTGAATTGGAGTTGGTTTCCATTGCTACAGGTTTGTCTTGCCTATGGGATTGTCTTAATATTGTCCATATCGTCATGTCACTACGTATATTTTTTTTTTATCTGTGTATAATTGGACGAATTATTCCCATATTTCAGGAATAAACACCTGTGAAACTTGGGAAGTATGATTTACATTGTATATTAGATAATTTGGCAGTTCGTTTTTGGTTATAAGTTATTAATACATCTAGTAACCTAGCTCTATTGTTACCTACTGCTGTTTATTTTGAGAGGATCACCTAGTGACACATTTCCCAATAATGGGTTCATGTAAGGAAATAAAGCATCGGTATTTAGCAATCTATTCTTAACTTAATGTACTAGTATTAAACTTTTAACATTCTGGTCAGGTGAGGTCTAGTTGTCCAATTGTTCAAGTACTAAAAATTATTATGTCATTTCATCAAAGGAATGGCTGCATGCATTTTATCATTAATGTCGTCAATGTATCTACCACATGTACCCTTTGTTTTGAAGACATATATAAAAGTTTGTTTTCATCCAGTTGGTACGCTGTCCAAATGTCTAATTACTAAAAAGTATTACTATTTTTCGTAGGTATTGCTAAATATATCAAAAATGAGCATTTCTATATTAAACCGAATGTTGTTTCCATTTTTGGAAATGATCAAGAGGAGGTTGCATGGACATTTTCACCTCTGAGAATGATACTTTTGGAGAATTTAAATGAGAGAAGATAAATAAATGTCCACTTTGTGATGAAATTAGCTACACGGTTATTGTCTAGTCTTAGTTAAATATATCATATATATTATTTTGAATAAAACTTTTTCTGTTTAATACACCTTTGGTCAAACTGATATGTTATTGCTATTTAGTTTCTGATTTGTAACTTTTCAGTTTTGTGATTTTGATAGTATATACATTGTTGAATGCTGTGCTTTTTTAATTCATTTCTAATGATTCAAATTCCTCTTTTATAATTTCCTTATTTGTATAAATAAAAGGCGCTGCTGGTCTGCGGTGTTTAAGAAAAGGAACGTGTGGAATACTGTTACTTTATGAAATAGGACATCTAGAGATGAGGTGAAGAATAATTTATCTTTCTTTTTCTATTAATTCTTTTTATTAGTTCTACACAATTCCTAATGCAACTTTAATGTATAATTATTTTTCCATCCCATGACCAGGTCACTTCCTAACTGGAAGGTTTTAGTAGAAAATTTCTTAATGTAGAAAATTTCTTAAGATGGAGCTTTAAAACCAACATGGAGAAAACTATGAGCTCTTATGCTAAAGGGTTGATTGCATTGGTAATATTTTTCTCACAATAGTTTCTCTTTATTTGATAATGTTTTCTTAGCTTGTTGATTGGTTCTAATATGACCATAAAGTAGCATTGATAACACTGGTTAAAACAGGTTGAAGCACTAGTACATACATAAGCTAGCTGAAGCTGCCAGTGAGAATGTTCTTTTCGAAGTTCTCAAATGGTAATTCTTTTTTTGTTTATCCAAATAGCGGTTACATTTCTGATTGCTTCAATGCAATTTCTTTGTTAACAAGTTTGCACTTCAAGTATGGCTTGTTCCATCAATACATTCATATTTGCAAACGGATTGTAATGACATCTTCAACTCTTAAGTATCATTAATCGGAATTTCTTTAAATAAAATGTCCATTGTGATATAGTGCATGTATATTCAGAAGAACAGCGAGTAATTGAAAATTTGGCATGATATAGTAAACTCAATTGTAATATAGTAAACTCTTGTCATTACAAACAATTATTAGTGACTTTAACTGCTCTTGAATAAAACTCTAATGAGGTTGGTTATATTAACTACTGAAAAAATTAGATATTACATGATTAGCACTGTAAACACCTAGTGTATCTAATAGAAGTGGATTGGAACACAATAACTTTTAGATATTACTAATTAATAGGGTTGGTTATATTGACTACTAAAAACGAAATTTTAGTTTATATTCTTTTATTAGTTTATACTTTTGTGCTTAGTGATAGGGCTTTCTTTTCACTTATGTTATATAAATGTTATATGTTATCCATGCCATCCACTGCTAGATTGAGGTGGATATAAGGTGAAAATGACAATAGTAGTGAAATGACATTGAGAAAAGCAACAAGGTAGAGGATTTGTATATTCAATTAAATTTTGTTAAATAATGAATTTTGGTAAAAAATTGACTCAGATTTTCTATTTTTATTTTTTTACTGAATTTTAGAAACCAAAGATATTATATTTGAGTGCAGTACATACTAGTTCTCAGGTTTCTACAATAAATAACCAATGTATATTTATTCATATACAATATGCTTAACTTTGAAAACTATAATAACCCCATTCACTGATAGAAATAAAACTAGTTTGTATACCTTTCTTATTTTTACAATAGACAACCAATCCATCTCAATTCTTCATGTTTTTTTAGTAAACAATTTTGCAATAGTTTCATTTTTGGAACAGAGTAATGGTTTTCAGACCCTTCATAAGCAACTAAGCTTTAGTATGCAAGTGTATCTCATAGGCCAATCATATTTTAGCAATAATAACTGTCTGTTATGAACTTAATTGATATTATAATTGTCGAAGATGAACAAGGTTTCTTCCCTCCTTTCTTCGATCATAGGAAAGAGTGGCTCTTCGGTTGATCAATCAGCAGCAGTTACTTCCAGCTTTATTTATCCAACCAAATCTTGTAGCGGAGTTTCTGTTCCTCGAGTTCCCATTACTTCCATTGGTAATTTTTATTTACTTTTTGTTATCTTGTTAGGTATCGCCTAACAACTAGTGGATATATTTTATTTTTTAATTCTAGAGGTGATTTGAGTGTTTTGTTGGATTATTAATCTAGGCAATAACTCAATAGCCGAAGTAATAGTTTGAGATGAATTAGGGGATCAATTGCTATTTCTTGGTATTTAAGTTGTAGAAACTTAATGGGGGTTTTAGATTTTTGAATGGAAATAAAAGTTAGGACACTAGAAAAACAATAATTTGATCATGAATTTTTTTTTAAGTTTTTTTCCTTCAGTGAAGGCATGACTATTGAATAATGAAATATAGTACAATAAGCATCCAATTGTAGTTAACTGAGTTCTTAATCAGAAATTTAAACTACTACAAAGTGAACACAACAACAATATCATGCCCAAGTTTTGCCTTGGTGTATTTCTCCATATAAAGTCATGACATATCAGTTGTCAATGGTGTTTTTGTACTGTTTTATGTCAAATTATAATTCACGATTTTAAAAGGCCAATGCTGTTAAAAGAAACAAACAAGTCATTAAAAATATTTCTCAGTTTGTATATTTATTTATCGCAATGTGTTAATAGCTGCTCCACAAAATAAATAAATTAAAAAAAGGAGAAAAAGGCATGTAATATGTTGCGATGGTTGAATAGATTTAATATGATAGTTTCAGTTCATAAGCATGTTATAGACATGTAATTAAATCGAGGCAGCCCTAATAGGCAATAGTTGTGACGTAAATCCTTGAGTTTGCAAATATTTAAGTTACAAATTGTTAGTACAGCTATAAACATAGCCTACTTTGTCCAAACACTGTGTTCTGAGATGGGCCTGTTAATGTATGTGAGCAGAGATAGATAGTGCAAGCCTGTATTCAAATCCAAAAGTTAAAATCTGTATCCATACTCATATCAATTTCTGATATTTTTGTATTTTCAAATATATTTGTATCTGAAGACTGGAGCTTATGGTAATTCATAGAAACGTCTCATATTGTTAGATGGACAAGTTACAAATGTCTACATGCTTATAATGTTATTTTATTTCAACATATGCAGAAAATGGTGAAGTCACTTGCACAACTAGAAAAACTGCACCAAACTAGAGGCGTTGAACATTTATTTTTTCCAGCAACTCCCAAACAAAGGAAAACAAACAAGGTCAGGCTTAAATTTCAAAAGTTTCATGACAACTCAAAGCTTATCGACTTAAAATTGCAGAAGTTATCAAACTTAATATGGTCTACAGTCACTATTCTTTTGAGCTAGTTGTTTCAAAAACTGAATTTGATGCCTGACAATTATAATTATTTATTTATCCACACTATCTCCATTTTAATGAATGATATTTTCTGTTATGGATTGTTTTACTAGCTAAATTGCTTCGTGTTAATCATCGTCTCCTTCTTTTGCAGCACTTTGAATGGGCAACTCGTGATGTATTTACCTTCAGCCGTGAGTTTTTTGACTTGTTGCTGTAGTGAAATTGTCGCTGTTGCTTCAAGCGATGGTGGTGGTTTTGGAGCATGCTTTGCAAGAATACTTCTACATGCAATCATGCCATTAAAGCCAAGTGAAAGAGCAGTGCCTATGTTTATATATTTATAAATTTACAAATGAAAACGGAGAAACACAAAAGTCCGTTCAACAAGAAAAATCAGTTTAGTTGTGCCACTGTCTAGCATTTACAATAGCTAGTGATGCGAGGTTGATCAGGGTGGAGTGAGCGACAGTACCAAGCAGCAAATAGGTGAGTTTAACGTCACAAATCTTTTTTTAATACTTGAAACTGCGTATATAAATTCATGAACAAGTTGTTTTACTGATATGTATGTGTAGTTGTATGCAAGGCTTCATGTGTTACTGAAACCTGTATTGTTTTTTCATAACAAATTTCAGTATACCCGAACCTCTGGAATTTTTTTTACTCTGCATATAGAGGCCAGTTTCTTCCCATCATGGACTTCTTCGTTTTTTTAGAGAACTATTCTCAACATCGAGGTGCAATGCAATATAACTTTTTTATCGGTTTGATTTTTGAAATGGTAATTCAATAAAATCGTGAAAAGTTTGTACTTTGGATGATGATAAGTTTAGCATGGTCAGATAGTGTGTTCTATGAAGTGTTTAGCGTTATATTAGATATGGAAAATTACCAGTTTATGCAATTTAGGCTATTTAAATTTCTAATCACATGTGAGTTTGCTGCCAAAAGCATGCAAAATCCATAATGAATCTGGATTCTTGACGGGACATAGGTAGTAACGTTAAATTGGGCATATTTACTCCTTATTAATTAACAAAGAATTATATCATGCCAGTTTTTAGTTAGCTGCATAGCAAATTGAGGATAATGCTCAGTCCTCTTGAACAACTTTCATGTTTCAGATTACCCTGTACCCATCCCTAGCGTAAAGGCACCAGTGTTTCATGCATAGGCATGTCACCTAAATTTGAAATTCTTTCCTGGTGAGCATTTAGGACCATAGTATCATTTATGTTAATTTTTATGAGTGATTTTGTTTTTATTCCCATGCTTACTTCCTATGACCGCTGTTCATGAACTCCCCTACATGTTTTAATAACATAAATAAAATTACTATCTTATTCTTGTGTTAAAACGAAGCTATTGTACATTGACAATAACCAATTAGCTTACATGTTGTTCAAACATAGAGTGTCAGCACATATCTTAAGAAAGTGATGTCTATTACTGCTATTCTACATGCCCAAGTAACAAAAAATTAAAAGTGACAAGTAATATTGTTTTGAATACAACTTTTTTTAACATTAACAAATTATTTGAGTTTGTAGACTAGATTTTATGAGCTTACATGTTTATCTGGCATAGGAGAGAATGTAGACTGCATTGTTTTACTTAGCAGCGTTTGTTGCTATGTTATATATATATATATTTGATTGTTAAACTCGTTTGCAGGTAATTAGCTATTTCGAAGTGAAGACTGTCGACAACAAAGAACTATTGGTAATCAAGCAACGAACATGAATTTAATTGTTATATATGTTGTTGTATTTTGTTAGTACCATTTGTGGAAACTTGTCTGTGAATGCTTGTAGTATGTGACTTATTTTGTTGAAAAACTACTATCGAATTGATTATGGATATTATATTTGATTATGAGATTAGCATGTTTTTGCAATTATTTGAATATGATGATCATATGATTGATTGTTTGTATATGCTAATTATGTGATTTAATTGTTTGTTCGAATATATGAAAATTATGCGATTGATCGTTCGTTTTAATATGAATAGTATATAAGCGATTGCTGGAAATGGTATAAACCATCAACCGTAAATAGTAGCATTTAAAATATGCTACTGAAAATCAAAAAAAGCATATAAACAAAAAATGCAACCAAAAAATGAAGACTTATGGTAGCGTTTTTTTAACCCTACAGAAAAAACCAATAGCTGCATTTAAAAGTGACTTTTGGTAGCGTTTTTTAAATCCTACAGAAAATACCTATAGTTGCATTTAAAAGTGGCTTTTGGTAGCGTTTACTACAACGCAACAAAAAGTTTTAGACTTTTAGTTGCATGTCGTATAGCAGCGTTCTCTAAAACGCTACCATAAGTTATGGTAGCGTTTTTTCAACGCTACCGAAAGTCATTTCTAGTGTAGTGGTAG
This sequence comes from Allium fistulosum, assembly GCA_030737815.1. Lineage (NCBI taxonomy): Eukaryota > Viridiplantae > Streptophyta > Magnoliopsida > Asparagales > Amaryllidaceae > Allium > Allium fistulosum. The sequence goes on from CM060906.1 coordinate 521,404,033, forward strand.
CTGTAAGCATTATATATAAGTTTTAATACTGAGCTATCATAGCCAGTTTTTGGATGACCATGCATCTTCTCCCAGTCTCGGGTTGATAAATGTACTGCATGGACGGTTGAGTCTCGTCCTAGCTATGTTTATGTTTTCACATAAACTCCAAAGACATAGAGGTGATTGGTGAATAATCGGTTCACATTCATCTTGCTTCTCGCTCGTGCCCCCAGGTCTGGGGCATATACCGATAAGTAGGAAGGCCAGCCATGCCCACTTTAGCTTTACTCTCTTTCCCGTTGAATCGTGGGATCATGTCAGTCGATAGAAGACTAGGTCTCGCCTATCTTGGATTTTATCGTGGTTTTTCATTCCAAGAGGAATACTTCGATGCCACGTAAGTTTCAGGGCGTAATTCGGACATTCAGGCGAAATCTTAGGGTAAAGTTGGCTACAAATGCAGTCGAGTTATGCTCATCCAGTTTCATACTCCTCCTGACGAATCGAACGAGGGTGCTGGAGAATTTTTGACCAAGTATTCGTGGTTTACCCTCCTTTCCATACTCTGGGGGTCATAGTTTTTCAAAAAACAAACATCCGAGTCACATTCGTATGTGCTTGGTGCGGATCGGCATTGACCCTTGGTCTGAGGTATGATATAGTAGGTTGCTCGTAGCTTTGGATGCCGTTTCGATTGGTTTTGTATTGAGGCCTCCCTGCAGTCGCTGCCTCAAGTTATAAAGAACGCCACGCTAGAGCTATAGTAAGCTGTCGTATTTGACTTTTTAGTGTTTTGTACCCTGCCCCCAGCATTGATTTGGCCAGGTCACTAGTTGGATGGTCAAACTCCATCCTCGGCGGGTTAATAATCCTCCTGTCGATTCTAGGCCGAAGTTTGCGGAATAGAAAATGGTCGGAATCCACTCGTCTATTTATCGATGTTTATACACCACTCTGCATTCTGGTGACTTAGTGTTATTCTCCCCCCGGTTGACTCGCACCCAATTTGTGTTCATGCTTCGGTCCACGCTCCGGGGACTTAGAGATTTGTCGAACGGTTTATGCTTTAGTCCACAGTTCGAGACGCAGAGAGAGTTTCGTCAACTCGTTTATACTCTAGTTCGCACTCTGAGAACTTAGAGTAATCTAGTCCGCTTTTGGGATTTAGGGATTTTTCTGAAGTCGTCTATAATCTAGTCCATGCTCTGGGGACTGAGGGTACTGTAGTCCGCACTCTGGGGACATAGAGGTTTTTGAGTCATTTATACTCTAGTCCGCACTCAGGGACTTAGAGTACTTTAGTCCGCATTCTGTCTCCCATTCTAGAGGGTGAGACCCCCCGGATGGTTGAGAGTTTGCTTGAACCTGGTAGATAATCCTTCTTTTTAAGATTCTCTTAAAGATTTCGAAAGTCGTTATTCTTTATGCAGGACTATTGCATTCTAATGCTTGTTTTCCACGATTTTGTGCAGGCCGTTCTAACCCCGAGCCCACTCCAAGGAGCGATGTCGCCAAGGAAGTAGGGGAGAAGACAAGTGAAGCCACTCATGCAGGGGAGGCTCCTAGTCCAGACGCTCAGGTGATCGGAGCGCTTGATGAAGACAAGTCTGAAACCTCCTCTCCTACCGACGGGGGTTATGAAGTAGAAATTACAGGCGCCTCTGAGCACACATCCGAATTGAGCATGGAGGAGCGGCTCGAGAAAGAGAAGGAGGAGACGGTCAAGGTTATAGTAGAGCCCCGAGTTGTGGACTTGGACGATCCTTTGAACAAGCCGTTGAAGGTCATCCTTCCTGGCAGGTCCAAGCCTATGGAAGGCCCCCGTACTCCTTCAGTTGCTACCCCTCTATCAAAGAAGAGTACCAAGGGTAAATGCTCTGGAGAGGAGCCGTTTGGAAAGAAGTTGAAGAAGCACAAGAAGTGATTACTATCCTCGTTCAATGAGTGTTAGTTTAAGTCATGTAATTATTTTCATCTATTTCCTTAGTCCTTGTAAATAGATGTCGACTCCGAACTTTGGAGGGTTTGTAATAGAAACTCATTTCTGAATAAGGTTTAGTTCCTTTTTCTGTCTTACAAAAGACTCTTATTGTTCAGTTTTCTTTGTGATTGTGATTTTAATCCAAGCAGTTGTGAGTAACATAGACTTCTCAGTCCATCTTCATATAACTCGGAAACTCTTTGGGAGTCGTTGAACTTCCATTCTATGCTTTGAGCACTTAGAATACTTTCTAGCCTGTATGTCAGGGATTTGACAAATTCAAGTCATCTGTGTCATAGTTCATATTCAGGGAACTTGGAGATCTGATTCGCTTATATTCGAGTCTGCACTCTGGGGACTGAGGGTACTGTAGTCCGCACTCTAGGGACTTGGAGGATTTTGAGTCATTTATACTCTAGTCCGCACTCTGGGGACTTAGAGTACTCTAGTCCGCGCTCTGGGGACTTGGAGGTTTAAGTCATTTATACTCTAGTCCGCGCTCTGGGGACTCAGAGTAGTCCAGTCCGTGCTCTGGAGACTTGGAAGTTTAAGTCGTTTATACTCTAGTCCGCGCTCTAGGGACTTAGAGTACTCCAGTACGCACTCTGGGGACTTGGAGGTTTTAGTCATTTATACTTTAGTCCACGCTCTGGGGACTTAGAGTACTTCAGTCCGCACTCTGGGGACTTGGAGGTTTAAGTAGTTTATACTCCAGTCTGCGCTCTGGGGACTTAGAGTACTCCAGTCCGTACTCTGGGAACTTGGAGGTTTAAGTCATTCATACTCTAGTCCACGCTCTGGGGACTTAGAATACTCCAGTCCGCACTCTGGGGACTTGGAGGTTTAAGTCGTTTAAACTCTAGTCCGCGCTCTGGGAACTTAGAGTACTCCAGTCCACACTCTGGGACTTGGAGGTTTAAGTCATTTATACTCCAGTCTGCGCTCTGGGGACTTAGAGGTTTAAGTCATTTATACTCTAGTCCGCGCTCTGAGGACTTAGAGGTTTAAGTCATTTATACTCTAGTCCGCGCTCTGGGGACTTAGAGTACTCCAGTCCGCACTCTGGAGACTTGGAGGTTTAAGTCGTTTAAACTCTAGTCCGCGCTCTGGGAACTTAGAGTACTCCAGTCCGCACTCTGGGGACTTAGAGGTTTAAGTCATTTAAACTCTAGTCCGCGCTCTGGGGACTTAGAGCACTCCAGTCCGCACTCTGGGGACTTGGAGGTTTAAGTCATTTATACTCCAGTCCGCGCTCTGGGGACTTAGAGGTTTAAGTCGTTTATACTCTAGTCCGCGCTCTGGGGACTTAGAGGTTTAAGTCATTTATACTCTAGTCCGCGCTCTAGGGACTTAGAGTACTCCAATCCGCACTCTGGGGACTTGGAGGTTTAAGTAGAGAGCAGTCGTATTTCCACTCTTTAATTTGTATTCATCTACTGTATCGAGGCTAATGTCGTCGAATGAACAATCGAATCACGTTTTCTCACGGAATGGGATTTTTCCCCCCAGGATGAGGGACGAAATTTGAAAAATGGATGATCGATTCTCGTCCGCTTGGTGATTATAGCTCTTCCAATCAAGTCAAGGAAAGAGGTATATGACAGATGGTTGGATCACATCCATGTTGGGTTAGATAGCCAAATCTCTTACAATATGCTCTGTATCTCCTTCTAGAAAATAAAGATAATAGATTGTTGAGTAGACAAAGTAAATTGCATCTGTTCCAAGGTGCAGTTGTGTCCATATATTGAAAGCGATGGTTAGCGGGTAGGCAGTCTAGCATAGCTACTTCAAGTTGGGCTTCCGAACCACCTTTCGTGTTCAGGGTAGGATTTGATGTGTAGATGATCAAATCACGTCCACTTTAGGCGGATCCCCGGCGTCATTGAGCTTCATGAGGGGTATCTGTATTTTGTCGAACTTTCTTCTAAGACTCGATTGGAGTGGATGATCAGGCCATATTCATTCCGAGCCTTGTTTAGGTCTCCAAGTAAAATGTGGAGGTCGATGGATGGATGGTCGGTTATGTTGGCTTTGTATTGGGCTCTGACCGTGATGAGCTTTTCAATCTCTAGTCCTTGGCCCCATATCGAAGGCACATGGTTGATAATGAGCGAACGAATTATGCTCGTCTGGATGAAACTCCAAAATCTGATTAAGGTCTGTGTGGATTGGTTGGAAGCCAACTTTGAGTACTTGGTCACCTGCATCGTTTTAAAAGAAGTTTAGTTTAAGTCTGTTACAATTCAAAGCACATTTCAAATTGAAATAGAAAATAATCCAAAGAAGTTTGGGATAAATCTCATTGATAAGTGGAGCAGCATCATGTGCTTGCTGTTCAACTCTGCCCCTAGCCCCTTCTAGCGGGATGCCCACTGCCAACGGTTCAATTATTAATTATAGTTCTTTATTGATGGGCATCCGTAGTTCCTGGCTCGCCCTTCTATGAGGCTTTCATGTACTACTGAAGCTTTCTTTTTTGAAAAAGCTTTTCGATCACACCTCGGAGGTGTTTGTAATCGCCAGTGTCAAGATCAGTGTGCATCTTGGAATATACAACATTCCTCCGATTTTCTATGGACTTCGATGGGCTCTCTCGAGGTTGGTTTCCAGTACCAATTTGAGTCATGAGCTTCCAAGTAGAGGCTATCGATTGAATCTATCAAAGAGCATATGAGTCGAATTTTGAGATCTTGTTTTGTCTACTAGAATCAATGTCCTTAGCCGACAGGCCTGCATTGTTATTTTTCTTAGTATGCTCCACTCCTCCTCACTTTAGTTCTGATTCATTTTGAAAAAGAAACGATCCATAGTCGTAGGAGGCTCTTTAGCTGACTAGCTGCCAAAATATATCTTGAGGTCGACTTTCCTCAAATGCGATTAGTATGATACCCTTGTTAGTATTTGGAATAAATTGCTTAGAGCCAAACATTGGTTTGCTTTGAGTCACTAAATTCGAAGTGCTGGGTCAGCGAAGAATGCTGCTTGGAGTCATCTTAACATTTGTTAGAGTCACATCATCTATGTTCTCCAACCTTTGGGAGTACCGTTTGAATAGCGGTTGCTTGTCCGTTCCCTTGATGTCGTTCATAAGCTGTCGCTAGATCCTCTATGCCCTGGTCGATCATGGGATGTCAGGGAAGTGGATAGAATGTTCCGTTATTATGTTGAGTTTTGAATTCACTATCCGTTATTATGTTGAGTTTAGCCTCATTTTCGAAAATTTGGGTCGTACCCGAAAAAGATTATTTTTGTAAATAGGGGTCGTATAAGAGACTGGTGTAACTTAAGTTTCGATCGGCATTGAGGGCTGTTCGGCTTGACAAAGTTGCTCGGCATACAAGATTGTTCGGCATCCAAATTTGTTCGGCATTCCACACTGTTCGGCATTCAGGAACGCCCGGCACTCAGGAGCGTTCGGCATTAGAGAGCGCTCGGCATTCAAGAGCGTTCGGCATTGGAGAGCGCTCGGCATTCAGGAACGTTCGGCATCCGAGAGCGTTCGGCATTCAGGAGCGTTCGGCATCCGAAAGCGTTCGGCATCCAAACTTGTTCGGCATTCCACACTGTTCGGCATTCACACTGTTCGGCATTCACACCATTCGGCATTCCACACCATTCGACATCCACACTGTTCGGCATTCCACACTGTTCGGCATTCACACTGTTCGGCATTCCACACCGTTCGGCATCCACACTGTTCGGCATTCACACTGTTCGGCATTCACACTATTCGGCATCCACACTGTTCGGCATCCACACTGTTCGGCATTCCACACCGTTCGGCATCCACACTGTTCGGCATTCACACTATTCGGCATCCACACTGTTCGGCGTTCCACACGTGTTCGGCATTCTGATGTCACTCGGCCTGGAGGTATGGATCGGCATAGAGGTATGGATCGGCCTGGAGGTATGGATCGGCCTGGAGGTATAGATTGGCATTCGGATGTCGCTCGGCCTGGAGGTATGGATCGGCCTGGAGGTTTGGGTCGGCCTAGAGGTATGGATCGGCCTTCGGATGTCGCTCGGCCTGGAGGTATGGATCGGCATAGGCATTTTCTGGAGCGGTCGGCATATGCCTTTTCTGGAGCGGTCGGCATACGCCTTTTCTGGAGCGGTCGGCATACGCCTTTTCTGGGGCGATCGACTGAATTTCCTTTAGAGGAGGGTCGACCTTCATTCAACTTGAGTGCAAACTTCAACGTCCAATCCCCAGTTCTTGCGTACATCATTGAATCCAATCTACGGCTATCAGCTTCCTTTAGATTTCTTTCAATCTGAGTAGAATAGGAAGTTTTCTAGTAAACAACTGGATCTATCTCGCGAATATGGAAATCCACTAGTAGATGATGAGATCCAATCAAGTTGAGAATTCAATTCTCAGTGAAAGCACCAAAGTATTAGCACCAAAATTGGTCACTAACCTCGTTGAGAAAGATTGTGTAGAGAGATTAATGAAGAAGATGAATTAGAACTGAAATATAGTGTAATTCAATGCCAAAAGAACAACAAAAACGAGAAAACCAGATTTATAGTGGTTCGGCGTAACTGCCTACGTCCACTTTGAGTTTTGATCTTTATTTCTTTCACAAGTAGTTGAATACAGATACAATCCATCTACTAATGACTTGAATACAAGTTTGAACTGGAAATAATAAGTTTTGAGAGTGGCAGAGTCTCCCCAGTGTTCTCCCAAAACAGGTCCCTTTCATTGTGCTACTGCCCTCCTATTTATAGACGAGATGGGTTGGACTTCCCTCATGGGCTTAGGAACAAGCTGCCTCTGCCCATAGTAGGTGAATCTACGCACCAGGCTAGGCAGGCCGAATGCTCTTGATTTGTTGTGGGCCTGACAACTTGCTACCACCTCCAGTCTCTTCTTGGTCAGAATCTTGTCTAGTGCTAATGATAATTTCTTCAACTGTTGTTTTGTAACCGGGCCAAGATGCCGGTTAACACTTATTGCGGGTGTAAACACAAACGTCTATACATATTTGTCTTTTTGAGCTAGATGGAACATTGTTATCTATTTATTTATTATTGTTTCTTTTTAACACTTGGTATAACACATGTCAATTTATGGATACACCATCTCTAACATCCTAATAAAAATCATTTAATAAATACTACAACTTATATTTAATAATGATTATATTGTACACAATGAATCTTACACTCTAATCTCAATTTTCGCATTTAGAGTGTTCAAATTTATTTTAGTTTATCATAAATTTTTGTATATCTGTCTAAAAAAAAGTAGTTGGTCAAGACTACTATGGTAGCATGAATATGTGAATCTAGATGATTTATGGTCAAATTCAGTTCAGAACTTGTTGGAATTTTTTTAGTAAATATAAATTCAGATTTCAAATTTAGATTACTATAGCTTTATTCTCTATATTTTGTCAATTTTATTCTCAATGACATGTGTGATATCATGTACTATTTTTACAATTCAAACAAATCAGTAAAGGAGATATGAAAAACACTGCAGAAGAAATATGATACTGAGGGAGCTGAAGCAAAGAATTACGAAGTCAAACGCTATCTCAAATACTAGATGATAGACAACAAATATGTAGAGATGAAGTCACACGAGATTCAGAAAATTGAGCATGAAATCATCTCCAATGTATGGCTCTTTATGAACAATTTCAGATTGTTGTTTTGATAGATAAATTACACCATAGTTAAAAAGGTTTTAAAAATGTTCTTCGATGTAAGACTAAGGAAATTCCCTAGAGGTTTGATCACCCACCTCTGTATTAAGGAGAAAGCTCGAAGGTAAACCCGAAAAGATGAAGTGCTTGTTGTCTCAAACAACAACATTATGAACTCCAATGCATTAAAACTAAAACTAAAACCATAAAACTTAAAGAACTGAAATTGCAAGCATAACCCAAAAAGCAAAAATATCAGAATTAGAATGATCCAAGGAACCAAAATGGACAGCAACAACCAGGCACCAAAAATGATTCTGAGCAGTTTATTTGTTATAACCACAACAAAGCAGGTCCGTACGCAATTGAGCAGAAGCTTAGAGATGGGACATTCAAGCTAGCTAGATGGGATCTCACTTCCGTGGATATGGAATAACGAACACTTACGACGCTATTTCACTTGAATGTCAATGTGTACATATCTAATCAAAACTGTATAACCAAACAGAATCTATCATTTCTAGTGTTCATAAAAGAAATGACTTCCGAAGCTTATGAATCTGTTTATGCTTAACTTTACATCGGGATCAATGACATTTTACTTAAATGAACTTCCATGTGCAAAATGCTGGTATGCAGATACCTGGAGATAGGTGCCAATCAAGCTTCCGCGGTCCATGATCGGATGCAAAAAGCTTAACCACACTTAGCGTCCAGAGAGATGCAAAACAACTCCTTTAACTCGAGACTTGGGGGCAGAAGTATAAACATTCAAAGGCTGAACAAGATAGTTCACCTCTACTGCTCGTGCTCAGAGTTTGGCAGAGCATCCAAACCTTTCTCGCAGCAAGCAGGACAAAAATATCTACGCTTGGAGATAGGTGGAATCTTACTTACATCGATCAACGCCAAGAGTTAGGCACAATCGAAGACAAACGTCTTAGAAAAGGATATTTAAACCACTATGATTAATTGGTTTCCGACCGACGTCTAGAGTTTGGCATGATCAAGGCATGTATTCTGAAGAAGGATGTCCGGGGAGACATCCGAAGATAAATTACCTCGATTGATATCCGGAGTTAGGTGCGATCGCACTCAAAACATCCTTGAAATAGATGTTAAAATTAACTTTCCAACCAAGTGGAGTTTGACTAAGTTCCAGAGTCAAATATGGTCATATGCGAACAAACATTCTAGCGATCATTCTTTACTCGCAAATGATGTAACAGACTGGTAACCTAGTTCGATGATGATGATGATGAGAAGTGGACCGCAAATACATTGAATGTAAAGGGCATTTCTCAAACACTACGACCAAATTTCAATGAGTTATAAGACTGCATATTTTCATCGCTGAGCAATGTCCTGGCCTATCTCTCTTCCTCTGGGATTACATGGAGTTGTCTGATAAACTCTGCCAAAGCTGCATTGGTAGGCCTGCATGTAATATCTGTAAAGAACAAAAAAGATGTTCGATGATAGTAGAAACTATGAACCTAAGTTCATACGTAAAAACGGGAACAAAACTTACAACGAGACAACCATCACAGTACAAATCCAAGAGGATAGCGAACAAAAGAGAATTCTTTCTTGAAATAGCTTAGTTTATTCCAAGTGCCAACTATAGTTCGGCAACCACTGGATGGCTCTAAGAATATGAGGGAAGGATTTCTCTTACGACGCTTGAAATTGAATAAATGTCAGATCTCTTGATTACTGGGGACGCGGTAAAAATGGTGAGCAAATATAATGAACAGGCTGTGGAGGAATGCAAAGCTGTTCAGACGAAGCTGAGCTAGATCCAGTCTCACAAAATGTAGAGCTTGTCGGATATACTAATTAAATGGTGGGACGCCTCCTACCAAGCACATATACCTATTACATGTTGTATACCCATCTGATGGATGGTATGCTCTCTGGTGGCGTGTCGGAACCAATGTATCCTCAAGCGGAATGTCGTGCTTAAATTCTCCTAAGAGATCCTTCCTCGATCTTTGATGCGACGGAATCGGCTGGATATGTAATATAACTGCATCATCAAGAGTGTCGGAGGCAGGTTCAACTTCTAGACCTTCTACTGGCTCTATTGGAACTTCCGGAATAGGTTGTTCTACTTGCGAATTTTCAGGTTGTGGTACAGGCTACACTGAAGTTTGTTGAACAGATGAAGCCAGAGTCGAGCTTGACTTGGTGTCTGATTCAAATATCTAAACATTGATGAACTTGCAGCTTGAGCGAAGAGACGCTCGGAACGTCTATGAGTAATATCTATCAAAACTCAATACATAATAGATATCATATTGATTAAAAGTGATGCTCCATGCTAAAGTGAAAGCCTAGTGCAGTGTAGTGCAGCATCGTGCAATGATGATTTCTGATGTTGTGCAATAGTTCATTTGAAATTTCGATCGTTATTCGAAGTGACCGTCATTGCTGACCGCCCCGACGGACCTTCGCGCTATTGACCATGCCTTGGAAATGCTCAAGAATGCAGGGGATGATTTGAATGGTAACCAACAATACAACTCTCACAAGAGAATTTGAAGGCCAAAAGTCCCAAGGGTAGGATCGGTACCGATCCATATCCTTGGTGGATTTCGCTCCTTTTGCACTTCGTTCCCCCATCCAAAGCACTGCCATCGACGTGGAGTTCACTAACATTCATCTCCATTACCATCAACATCTACCTACATATGTTTAAGTTCAAGAAAGCGATCGATTTAGGTCTGAATCGTGATTTTGTTCGAATGCAAGATGGGTCGATTGTAGCCCAAACGGATCAAGTGGCAGTTGAGGTTCGGAGGTCGAAGTGATAAATGATGGTGGTGGCAACTCAAAAGTTGTGGAGCGTCGATGTGAGACCTGACTGGGATAGCAAAGTTCCTTAATGGCGGACAAAAGCTTAAACACGATAGCAAAATAAAGTGAAGAAGAAAAAGAGTAGAATGGGTATATAACACTCCCGACCCAGGAAAATAGGCGTCAAACTCGCCAATCTTTAAGGCCATGGATCGGTACCGATCCGCGCACGGATCGGTACCGATCCATGCCCATAGATCGGTACCGATCGATCGAATTTTAAAAATGAAAAATAAAAATAAAATATATATACATGTGTGTGTATGTATCTAGTGTTTCACAGGAACTAGTGTGTACGTGGAACCAAGGCAAGATGGAAAATCCAAGCACTTGTATATGTGCATACTCAACATTCAATAACTGGAAACAAATGAAAGCAGATCCAAACCTGAATGACCTAGAAAAGAAATTAGTTCACAACCACCAAGCTCGGAATGACAAATCATGAGAGCACATTTTAGTTTTTATAATCTTAGATGCTAACGAAGTATCATAATGAATGGTTGTAGATGCAACACTTTACCGCAAAGATCCGAAGAAAGGATAACAACTATTCGAAGAACAGACTGGAGTTCGATATGGCAAACCCGACTTGTCTCGATTCAAAGCACAGCGTGTTTGCAACAAGATGCACTTTAGGGGGCAAGTATTATCCAATCTTTTGACCAGGTAGTATTTAGACTGACTCGACGAGTACAACTTGAAAGCTATCGAGATAAAAGGCCCGGAAGATAGCCGGACAGTCCAAAAACTAAATACAATCAAGATCACAAGACGAAGATAAGGTCACTCCAAAAATTGCTATGCCTAAGTATTGATGTTAACAACCAACTTTGAACTCCATAGACCATTCGCCTATTGTTTGCTATTGAACTCTTCGAGCATCAAAAATCAACAACTCCGTCCCTCCGCCAATCCATCATTTGGACTTAGAAACAAGCTCATAACTATACAAACAAGTTGAAAACGATGAAGCTAACAACAAGTCGCTCCATTTCAAGAGTTCAAATAGATCCATGATGAAGTTTTATGGATCGGTTGCAGTCAATGGCTATGGATTGGTATCGATCCATCCAATTTCATGACAAGGCCATGTCTTCTCGAGTTAAATCACTCTTAGATCATGAAGAATGTGGAGGAGGACGTGCTGGAGCTTTTTCTTGCGACCTACAGCTATAAATAGGCATGAAGGGACATCATTTCGAAGATCTTTTTGTGCTCTTGCAATTTTAACATAATCTATTGTAATTGTCTGTGGAATAGTATCAAACCATAAAAACAGCACTTGTAAATAGCGGTATTATCAATAAAAATCTCAAGTGGATGTAGGCAACGATTGGTCGAGCCACTATAAACGTGTGCTGTTCTTTTTTTACTTGTGTCAATTTACTTTTCTTCACATTCATTCTCTACATAATCTTTTGAGTGTTAATGGACAGCTCAAAAGGCGTGTGACAAAGCTGAAATAAAAGAGCTTAGAACCATGGTTGAGCAGCTGCAAGAGTAGGACCGTCTTCGCGCTATACAAATAGAGCAGCTGAATCAACATTTAGCGGAGTACGCGCAGAGGCATGGTTCCTTCCCTTCGTCGTCTGGTGCTTCCGGAGGTGATGATGATGCTTGAGAGGTATGATGATTATTGTCTTTGTGGTTGGTTATTGTATATATTGACTTTGAGGGGGTGAGGATTGTGTTTGATGGTTATTGTGTATGTATTGACTTTGAGGTGGTGAGGTTTAAGTGTTTGCATTGTATATATTGACTTGAATATGAAGTTGGAGTTGGTGTTGGTGAAGGTTTGGTTGTAATGTTTGAATATGGAGTTGGAGTTGGACTTGAATATGTAATGCTTGATGTTGATTTTTGGTTGTTTATATTGTTTGTGGTATAATGTGTTGAATATGTGATATATATGTGAAATGGAGTGCAAATGGAATGGAAATGGAATGGAAATTGATATATATTGATTGTGTGTGGCTGGAAGGTGAATGACTTGCTGCTATAAAAAAAAATTCACCCAGATTAGCAACGGCTACCAACGGCTTATTAGTCAGTTTATTGTAACGGCTTCCAACGGCGTCCATCGGTTAATTGCCGTTGGTAGCCGTTGGAAATGCCGTTGAAATAGCCCTGTTGCTTCCGTGGGATGAACGCTATTCCAACAACCGCCAACGGCTTGGAGCCGTTGGAATAGTCTTTTTCCCTTGTAGTGTAAGGTTCAGTTCCTTGGAGTGGTGCTCTTATCATGCTAAGCATTATTAATTCAGGTTTTTAACAATTATGATGTATTATCCCAACACCTCCATGTATGATGAGTGTGTGTATTCGAACAAAATACTTATTATTAATCAAAAGTTGCATGTTGCATTTTATATTTATAATTTCATAAAATTTATGGTAAGAAATATAAGATGGAAGTGATTCCATAACTACTGGAATGAGAAATAAAAAGCATTTTGGCTCAAATGTTGCTCTTTAACGGATAGTTTTTCATCATTCCAAAAACACAATGTAAGACAAATCTTTCTTTTTATATTTAATGAAGTAAAATTGATGTCTTCTGAACTCACGGAGGGCATAGCATTTAACATTTCATCCAAAATGTAGTTGGTCATTTAGCAATTCCTAGGCAGTAGGCACCGAGTGGCCTTTTGTTGGACTTTTTATGGGCCAAAACATCCAGGGAGTGCCAAACTCAACAGATATACTAGATCTTGATGTGCCCTATATACACATCCTTAATACTTGCACACCTTTACCATGAATATAAACAGTTTGACTACACACTGGATAGAATACCATAACACTGTTTAAGACTGGTTATTTTCAACTTTCAGTAACCAATATCACCTTTATTGTGACGTATAACCTATAGTTCAGATACCATATATGTTCAAAAAAGTATTATAATGATTATTTTTTATATGTAAACAAATGAATATCTAAAAATTAATGTATTATTTTTGTGTGAATTTATATTATTTTACAATAAAAAGTAGTAATTAACTCAAAGTTTTCAGGCGCATGTCTATCAGACATGTTTACTACTAGTTGAAAATTAAAACAATTTAATTCAATTAGACTTTAAGCCATTTTCATGCAAATTCAAGCAATAAGGAAAGCAGAATCGCTTATACATCATGGTAGACAACCCTAGTTAAAAACAAAACCACATTAATTCACTGTTTGTTACAGTTCATATATATCCATCAGACAAGAAGATTTGAAAGTCAGTTGAATAAGCAATTGAATAAGTACCATAGATTGACTGCTACGAGAAGTAATGGTTCTAAGAACGACCTTGAATCTATTATAGATAGACTACCTCATACAGCTCCATCATATACACTCGCATATGCAAACTTAAGCCCGCTTGAACAATTTAAATAAGTTGTGTTGTGGTTTCTTGAAAACCAAAATATCGACTTTTAAAAAACTAGATTTATTTAAGTCCATCCAAACGTACGTTTAGATTTTATGTGGAGGCCTGAAAATACTTTCACATACCCTGAATCCACGCAAAAAATTTGGCTACGCCTTACTCAGGAATTAAATCACATGCGATCAAATCTTAAATCTAAGCAAGAACACAAGAGCATGCATCATTCATTGATTTTAGGGATTTTCAAGTACTTGATTTGGCATTGAAGAGAGACAGATCATCATTAGCAGGCTCTACTTGAAGATATATAAACATTACTATAAATGTCATTCTTATTTAACATATATATGCTTGTAGGTAAAAAGATAACTGGAATACAAACAATGTAACACACACTGCATCAAAATTTCAAAGTTTTGTTGTATGGTATAGAACCAAGAAGAAAAGGAATCAATAAATCGAAAAAAGATTACAGAACGCATTCTTGGGTGGGTTGAGCTGCTGGATGTGCTGTGGTGATCTATTGAATGTTCATAAAATTAACGTCCATGCCTATTTCTATATGAATGTATTTGCACGTTTTCAACCAAGGACGGACCTAGGAATTAACACAAGGGTGGGCTGACTATAAAGCTAGTTCTTTTCAAGTTATAGTGAAATTCCAATTACTACTAAAAAACCATAATTAAAAGAAAAACTGCTTATAATAATCATTAGATTCATATTTCATTTTAAATACATAATATTTAGCTTAGTTGTATTTATGAGTCTTTAAAGAGTCAAATTCCCTAAGTACAGAATCTAAATCAATCTACAAAGCAAAATCATGCTCTAAATAAAGAAACATGCAATCAACGAGTCTTGTAGCATTACGGATCGTTGTTTTGACATGTTTCATACCCGGAAACGCTCTTTCATTAGTTGCGGTAGTGATAGGAAGAGTCAACACAAGACTAATCAATTTATCAATCAAATAATATTTCTCAAACTTTCTTGTTACAAATGGCGATTGACATAAGCCATCAAGTACAGTCATATTTTCAAATCGACGATCACTTGTATCATCAAGCTGGTAATGCATCAATTGACATTACAAAGCATGAATGCGTTCTACACTTAAAACCATAAGGTAAAAAAATTCGACAAGCTTATTTTAACATGAATGATGATGATGATGCATCATTTGATGATCCATCATCGTTACTTTTTTTAAATAAAGATAAACAAATTTTTGGTTTCTTGCTTGGCTATTTGTTCGACAATATAAAATAACATATTAAACATTATATCATGTAATTAGCAAAACTAAACATGATCAAAAACAACTGATTAACAATTAAATTAATATACTAATGTAACATTTTCTTGAAGAGAAATGGATCTCAATAAGGTATTTAAATTTCTTTTAGAAAATACCAATTAGTTTCAAACTGATTTAACAAAACCTACTTTAACAAAAGCCTAATTTAATAAAAACTCTAAAATTAGGTTATCATTTCGATTTTCAAGCAAAAAATCAATCGGTTTAACTATCGTTTAGAGAAAACATTCAAATACAATTAAACAAAATGTTTTCAAATGGCAATACAGTTAATGAATTAAACTAGCAAATAGCAAAAGAATAGAAATCAGTTAGTCTACAGCCTAAAGAACATGTATGCAAATTACGACCAAATTTGAGGTTTGAGAAACGAGAAGCCTAACAATTAGGGTTTTTTAAATTCAAACTACTAATCTGCTACCTACTAGTTTGCAAACATAGCAAATCAGACAAATGAAAAATCACCTCAATGGCTAAATTGATCTTTGATATTGAACAGTTAGCGTTGAAAGAGGAAGGAACTAGTTTTTTTTCTTCTCTGAGAATGAGTGAACGAGAAATAGGAAGAAAGAAACAGAACGCTAAGGTAGGGTTTGCTTCATTTCGGACTAGGCTGGGTTATGACTTACGAATTTTTTTTGTTCTTTTTTCCTAGTTTACCCTGGGTTGTAGCCAGTTGAGCCTAGAGCTAGGTCCCCCGTTGTTTTCAACTGAGTAGATAAAGGGGAGTACACTTTAATATTTCACCAAATTTTGATCATGACCTTGTGCATTGATTTACAGTTTAAATACAAGTACATATACACTCACAAACAACCATTTATATACATATGTTACTACTGCCATAATATGGATGTTAACATAGTCACGATATGAAATGGACAGAAATATAGTCATGATATGAAAACTGAACATCCTATATTTAACAATTTGATCATAAACCTCATTCAAAGAAAACCCATAAAATTCTACCAGTCTACTGTGTATCATTTCAGAGATATATAATACAGTAATAAAATAATCTAAGGTGAATAATAAAAATCCGATGATTAAACTTAATTAACATATTTTGTGCCTATTTTTGCAATAACAAATATGTAACTTGATTAATATTGGCTATAAAGCTACCTTCGCTTATAAGGATTTTTTTTTCTTTTTACATTTCTCGTTTATTTTTATTTTCAATTTGAAAGTGTGGCTCCATGAAAAATCAAAGACCATAATACACACATATCATACCCAGTAGAATGTACACAAATTAATTGCATCGAACTAACGTTAAGTCAATAACATAAATTTCTGTTGGATGCAAAGTACTAGGCAACAATGGGAACTAAAAAAATGAAACCTCTACAGTTTCCAAATGGAGCAGAAACGATTCATAATCAGATATGATACTGTTGTGGATAATTATTTATGGCAAACATTCAAGTTGGAAAAATTACCATGTATCACAGTGATATTTCAGTCTTGTTTCCATCCCTAAACAAATATTCAAAGCAAATTATAGAACTGGCTAGAAACGCAAACTATTCATCTAATGTAGCCAAATGTAACATTAATGAGCCAACATATATCCGAATCACATCTATACGCTTAACCAACAACTGAATAAGAAAAGAAAACACAAATTCATAGCAGTAACAGAACAACAAAACGCAACACTGGACGAACAAACAAAATGAGAGGAAAAAAAAACTCTATTGCAGCAGAAACATGAAACATAACAATGCAGGAGAATGAGAAGCTCAAGGCTCAACAGTGCTGACCTACTGCCATTCACCATCGACCGCCTCCTTCCAGAGAGTGACGTTATTATTGCCATCGGCCACGGCCAAGATGTTGCCCGTGAGCGACCAGGACACCCTCCAGACGGGAGTCTTGAAGTCGCAGAGCACCTTCCCTTCCCACTGCTCCCCTTCCTTCCCCACCGTCCATATCGCTACCGTCCCATCCTGGGAAGCGCTTGCTATGGTCGATTTGGGCAGCCCTAGATTGGGGGCCCAGGCCACATCCCTCACCCAGTCCGAATGCTTCTGCAGTGCAGGAAAGCAGTCCATCTTCCACCCACCGTTGTACAGCTTCCACACCTTCACTTTGTTGTCGCACCCACCCGATGCCAGTTTCTGGACTAGGTCCATCGGGCCTGCTCCCACCAGCGAGCCCAGAGCTGTGGATGGGGCCCACGACACTGATGTTACACCAACCGGATGGGCCTGATGTTGAAATTATTTATATTTTCAAAGTATGAGGTACATTTACTGTTAGCAAAATGAATGAGAAAGTGTTTAGGGAAGAGAAAGATAGTTTGGTATTGTGTGTATTGAAACAAAGTCCTACATAGTGGAATATTTGTTTCAATACCACCATATATACTACAACTCAATATACTAAATCAAAAGAAAAGAAGAAGGAAACATGAAGACTTGTGGCAAGTGGACTTTGGGCCTTATATTAATATTAAAATGTCAAAGATTGGGCCTTGGGCTCTGTCTGCAGCCACCACACGGCGGGCTGGTCCTATACAAATTAGGGACAATTTTTGCCGTTACTATTTCTGCATTATTTTGTAACTGTTGTTGAATGTTACAATTTTGTTTCGTAACACTTCCGGTATTTGCGAATAACAATCTTGAAACAATATTGATTGTTGTAGACGACGATGTCTCAAAATAGCAACAACAATAACGCTCAGCCGGCGTCTCTGGTTCCGACAATGGCACTGACTCATGGAGAAAGGCCAAAAAAGTTCAGCGGGACAGACTTCAGGCGTTGACAATAGAAGATGTTGTTTTATCTAACAACATTAGGCCTCGCCAAGTTTCTAACCGAAGATGCTCCTGAAGTTTCCGAACTCGAACCCGATGCAACCAAAGTGGAGGCCGCAAATGTTTGGAAAAATTCAGACTTTATGTGTAAAAACTATATTCTCAATGGTCTGGACAATAGCCTCTACAATGTCTATATTAATATTAAAATGTCAAAGATTGGGCCTTGGGCTCTGTCTGCAGCCACCACACGGCGGGGCTGGTCCTATGCAAATTAATTGACAAATTAGTGACAATTTTTGCCGTTACTATTTCTGCATTATTTTGTAACTATTGCTGAATGTTACAATTTTGTTTCGTAACACTTCCGGTATTTGCGAATAACAATCTTGAAACAATATTGATTGTTGTAGACGACGATGTCTCAAAATAGCAACAACAATAACGCTCAGCCGGCACCTCTGGTTCCGACAATGACACTGACTCATGGAGAAAGGCCAAAAAAGTTCAGCGGGACAGACTTCAGGCGTTGGCAATAGAAGATGTTGTTTTATCTAACAACATTAGGCCTCGCCAAGTTTCTAACCGAAGATGCTCCTGAAGTTTCCGAACTCGAACCCGATGCAATCAAAGTGGAGGCCCCAAATGTTTGGAAAAATTCAGACTTTATGTGTAAAAACTATATTCTCAATGGTCTGGACAATAGCCTCTACAATGTCTATTGTACTGTGGCAACATCCAAGGAACTTTGGACGGCCTTGGACAGAAAGTACAAAACTGAAGATGCGGGCATGAAGAAATTCATCGCTGGCAAATTTCTCGACTTCAAAATGGTAGATTCAACGACTGTGATCAACCAGACTCAAGAACTACAACTGATCATCGTCAACTGCAAGACGAACGGATGATACTTAGCGAATCTTTCCAGGTTGCCGCAACCATTGAGAAACTTCCTCCATCATGGAAGGACTTCAAAAATTACCTTAAGCATAAGCATAATGAAATGATAATGGAAGAACTCGAACCCGATGCAACCAAAGTGGAGGCCGCAAATGTTTGGAAAAATTCAGACTTTATGTGTAAAAACTATATTCTCAATGGTCTGGACAATAGCCTCTACAATGTCTATATTAATATTAAAATGTCAAAGATTGGGCCTTGGGCTCTGTCTGCAGCCACCACACGGCGGGGCTGGTCCTACGCAAATTAATTGACAAATTAGTGACAATTTTTGCCGTTACTATTTCTGCATTATTTTGTAACTGTTGCTGAATGTTACAATTTTGTTTCGTAACACTTCCGGTATTTGCGAATAACAATCTTGAAACAATATTGATTGTTGTAGACGATGTCTCAAAATAGCAACAACAATAACGCTCAGCCAGCACCTCTGGTTCCGACAATGACACTGACTCATGGAGAAAGACCAAAAAAGTTCAGCGGGACAGACTTCAGGCATTGGCAATAGAAGATGTTGTTTTATCTAACAACATTAGGCCTCGCCAAGTTTCTAACCGAAGATGCTCCTGAAGTTTCCGAACTCGAACCCGATGCAATCAAAGTGGAGGCCGCAAATGTTTGAAAAAATTCAGACTTTATGTGTAAAAACTATATTCTCAATGGTCTGGACAATAGCCTCTACAATGTCTACTGTACTGTGGCAACATCCAAGGAACTTTGGACGGCCTTGGACAGAAAGTATAAAACTGAAGATGCGGGCATGAAGAAATTCATCGTTGGCAAATTTCTCGACTTCAAAATGGTAGATTCAACGACTGTGATCAACCAGACTCAAGAACTACAACTGATCATCCGTCAACTTCAAGACAAACGGATGATACTTAGCGAATCTTTCCAGGTTGCCGCAACCATTGAGAAACTTCCTCCATCATGGAAGGACTTCAAAAATTACCTTAAGCATAAGCATAAGGAAATGATAATGGAAGAACTCATAGTTCGTCTGCGAATTGAGGAAGATAATAGAAATTCTGAGAAAATGATCTCTCAAAATATGGCTGCCAAAGCAAATGTTGTTGAGTCAGATAAAGCTAACAAGAGAAAACGTTAGAATGCGCCTCAGAAGTCGAAGAAGAAATTTCAGGGTTCTTGCCATAACTGTGGAAAGAAGGGACATAAAGCAGTTAAATGTCGCGCTCCCAAAAAGAAGAAATAAGAAGCAAATAAGGCTGAAGTTACAGATGGCATTTCTGATATGGATTTATGTGCAGTAATATCAGAATGCAACCTTGTTGGTAATTCAAAGGAATGGTTTGTAGACACAGGTGCCACTCGACACATATGTGCAAATAAGTGGATGTTTACAACTTATAAAACTGCAACTGATGATGAACAACTTTTCATGGGAAATTCATCTGTATCAAAGGTCGAAGGCAAGGGAAAAGTTGTGCTGAAAATAACTTCTAAAAAGGAACTTACTTTAAGTGACGTTCTCCATGTTCCAGAAATTCACAAGAACCTGATTTCAGGGTCGTTACTCAGCAAGCACAGATTCAAATTAACTTTGTGGCTGATAAGTTTGTATTATCAAAGAATGGAGTGTATGTAGGAAGAGGATATGTGAGTAATGGTTTATTTAAAGCAAATGTAACCACTATTGTACCAAACACTGATATGAATAAAAGTGAATCTTCTGCTTATATTGTTGACTCTTCTAACATATGGCCTTCTAGATTAGGGCATGTAAATTTTAATACACTGCGAAAATTAATTAATCTAGATTTTATACCAAAATGTAACATAGACTACAACTATAAATGTCAAATTTGTGCAGAAGCAAAATTGACAAGAACCTCGTTTCATCATGTTGAACGAGAAACTGAACCTCTAGATCTAATACACACAGATGTATGTGATTTGAAAATGTGTCAAACTAGAGGCGGAAAAAGGTATTTCATTACCTTTATTGATGATTGTACTAGGTACTGTCATGTGTATCTCCTTAGAAGCAAGGATGAAACATTCGATATGTTTAAACAATATAAAGCAGAAGTTGAGAATCAACTCAACAAGGAAATTAAAGCTTTAAGAAGTGATAGAGGAGGAGAATATGAATTTCCTTTTGAAGAATTTTGCGCAGAGCATGGAATTATACACCAAACTACAACACCATATTCTCCTCAATCCAACGGTATAGCCGAACGGAAAAATAGAACTCTTAAAGAAATGATGAATGCTTTATTAATAATCTCTGGACTGCCAGATAACTTTTGTGGAGAAGCTATTCTTTCGGCAAATCATATCTTAAATAAAATACCACGAAAGAAAACATCCAAGTCTCCTCATGAACTCTGGAAAAATAGACCACCGTCCTACAAATACTTAAAAGTGTGGGGGTGTCTTGCTAAAGTAGAGATACCTAAACCAAAGAAGGTCAAGATAGGACCAAAAACAATTGATTGTGTATTCATTGGATATGCACAAAACAGTGCTGCTTATCGATTTTTAGTACACAAATCTGGAATTGATGATATTCATGAAAATACCATCATTGAATCGAGAAATGCAAGATTTTTCGAAGATATATTCCCTTTAAAGCAGGGCACTGACAGTGATACTCATAAGAGACCAAGGGAAGATGAAATCTCCAATTCTCTTGAGGATACTGAAGATAACCTTCAGCAAATTAGTGCTGATCAACAAGTGGAGGAACCAAGAAGAAGTAAAAGGTCTAGAACCTCAAAAACCTTTGGACCAGATTTCTATACCTTTATGTTAGAAAATGATCCATTGACATACAAACAAGCTATGTCCTCCAGCGATGCCCCTTACTGGAAAGAGGCTATTAACAATGAGATAGAATCCATTATGGCTAATCATACCTGGGAGTTAGTTGATTTACCTCAAGGATGCAAGACCTTAGGTAATAAATGGATATTTAAAAAGAAATTGAAACCTGATGGTTCAATAGACAAGTACAAAGCTCGTCTTGTAGTTCAAGGATTTAGACAAAAGGAAGAACTGGACTATTTTGATACATATTCACCAGTGACAAGGATAACATCAATTAGGATGCTTATTGCAATCGCATCCATACTTGATTTAAAAAAATACATCAAATGGATGTAAAAAATGCATTTTTGAATGGTGAACTAGAGGAAGAAATATATATGAAGCAACCTGAAGGGTTTCTGAGCTATGAAAAGGAAAATAAAGTATGCAAATTAGTAAAGTCGCTTTATGGCCTTAAACAAGCTCCAAAAAAATGGCATGAGAAATTTGATGAAACTATGTTATCAATTGGATTCACAATAAATGAATCAGATAAATGTGTCTATATGAAACACACACATTTAGGATATGTCATTGTTTGTCTTTATGTTGATGACCTGTTGATCCTAGGAAATAACAAGGCCATAATAACATCTACAAAGGAAATGTTATCCTCTAGATTCGGTATGAAAGACCTAGGATTGGCTGATGTGATACTGGGCGTCAAAATTTTGAGAACACCACAGGGATATGCATTATCCCAATCACATTACATCGCCAAGATACTTGAAAAATTCAAGCAATATAATATAACTATTGCAAAATCACCAGTAGATATGAACCAAAATTGGGTGAAGAACACTGGTGATGGCATCTACCAACTTGAATACTCTCGTATACTAGGAAGTGTCATGTATGTTATGAACTGCACTAGGCCAGACATCGCATACGCTGTAAGTAAGCTGAGTAGATTTACCAGCAATCCTGGTAAACATCATTGGAAAGTGATAATCAGAGTTCTAGGATACCTAAAGTATACACAGAACTATGGTCTACACTATACAAACTATCCTTCAACAGTGGAAGGATACAGTGATGCAAATTGGATAACTGGATCACATGATACAAAATCTACAAGTGGATATGTGTTCACATTAGGAAATGGAGCAATATCATGGAAATCATCCAAACAGACTTGTATAGCTAGACCTACGATGGAATCAGAGTTTATTGCACTAGATAAGACCGTAGAAGAAGCAGACTGGCTTCGAAGTTTCTTGGAAGATATTCCAAATTGGAGCAAACCTGTGCCTCCAATATGTATACATTGTGATAGTCAATCAGCAATTGGAAAAGCAAATAGTACTCTATACAATGGTAAATCTAGGCATATTCGTCGTAGACATAAAACAATAAGATAACTTCTCTCTAATGGAGTTATCACTATAGACTACATAAGGTCTAAAGATAACATAGCGGATGCACTAACAAAAGGCTTGCCAAGAGAGAAAGTTCAAACCTTATCGATGGGAATGGGGTTAAGGCCCATAAACTAAAAGTTTTTCTAAAATGGAAACCCCACCTAGTTGACTGAAGATCCCAAAATCTAGGTTCAAAGGGACAACTAAGTTTAAGAGAAACTTGATAGCACTGTTACACTCAAACCATTCCTATGATAAGTCAGTGCTTTATTTGTAGGAAAATAGGATAAGTATTGATACTTTTAATGATGACTGTACTTGAGGAATTATGAATACCCTTTACAGAATCACCTACGTAAGTGCGAAGGCGCCGCTTCAAAGAGAATTATGAGGCCTAATTCTCTAAGAACTTATGAGACCAGGCTGGTGTTCAAGGCAAAAACGAACACATACAAAGAACGAAGGATTATAAGAAACATTTGTCGTGTGTTATCTATTGTAGAATTACACAAAAGGCTTATTGTTCAAGGACATTCTATGTCTACTGATTCGCCTGTAATCCAAATAGGTAAACACTAGGAAAGTTCAAAGCCCCTGTGCTACTTTAACCGATACGATAAATGTCTCGTGAAACTATGAACAACTACTCATTCATGTGGGGGATTGTTAGCAAAATGAATGAGAAAGTGTTTAGGGAAGAGAAAGATAGTTTGGTATTGTGTGTATTGAAACAAAGTCCCACATAGTGGAATATTTGTTTCAATACCACCATATATACTAAAACTCAATATACTAAATCAAAAGAAAAGAAGAAGGAGACACGAAGACTTGTGGCAAGTGGGCTTTGGGCCTCATATTAATGTTAAAATGTCAAAAATTGGGCCTTGGGCCTTGGGTCTCTTGGGGTCTCGTGATTTGATGGGCCTCCATCTGCCACTCGGGCCTGTTGCGTTGAAATGGCTAATTTTGAACTTCAAAATTAGAACGTTGCGCCTGTACGCACGCGTCTGTCAGTTAAAGGGTCGCAACCTTTCCAAAAGTCACGACCGCTCCGAATAGGCACCTCCTCCAGCCTATATATAGGGGCCCACAAAACGAGATTAATTAACTTGTTTCTTCATTCTCTTCCTCTTCCCAGAACTCTGTTCACAGTTCAATAATCTCTTCAGTTCGTCGGCACTCCGTCTGCAACCACCACGCGGCGGGGCTGGTCCGTTTCATCCTGGAAACAAATTGCTAACATCCGTGAACTACGTACGGCGGCAATATTGTTTCAAGGAAACAGTTTCTACTGGACTCGGACACTTTAATTGGTAATACATTTTCAGACAGATCTAGTCACGTTTTTTGGTGTTACAATTTCTCAAAATTAATTGACAAATTAGTGACAATTTTTGCTGTTACTATTTCTGCATTATTTTGTAACTGTTGCTGAAGTTACAATTTTGTTTCATAACACTTCCGGTAGTTGCGAATAACAATCTTGAAACAATATTGATTGTTGTAGACGACGATGTCTCAAAATAGCAACAACAATAACGCTGCACCTACGCAGACAGTGACAAACACTCAGCCAGCTCCTGTGGTTCCGACAATGGCACTGACTCATGGAGAAAGGCCAGAAAAGTTCAACGGGATAGACTTCAAGCGTTGGCAACAGAAGATGTTGTTTTATCTAACAACATTAGGCCTCGCCAAGTTTCTAACCGAAGATGCTCCTGAAGTTTCCGAACTCGAACCCGATGCAATCAAAGTGGAGGCCGCAAATGTTTGGAAAAATTCAGACTTTATGTGTAAAAACTATATTCTCAATGGTCTGGACAATAGCCTCTACAATGTCTATTGTACTGTGGCAACATCCAAGGAACTCTGGACGGCCTTGGACAGAAAGTACAAAACTGAAGATGCAGGCATGAAGAAATTCATCGCTGGAAAATTTCTCGACTTCAAAATGGTAGATTCAAAGACTGTGATCAACCAGACTCAAGAACTACAACTAATCATCCGTCAACTGCAAGACGAACAGATGAAACTTAGCGAATCTTTCCAAGTTGCCGCAACCATTGAGAAACTTTCTCCATGGAAGGACGTCAAAAATTACCTTAAGCATAAGCGTAAGGAAATGACAATGGAAGAACTCATAGTTCGTTTGTGAATTGAGGAAGATAATAGAAATTCTGAGAAAAGGATCTCTCAGAATATGGCTGCCAAAGCAAATGTTGTTGAGTCAGATAAACCTAACAAGAGAAAACGTGAGAATGCGCCTCAGAAGTCGAAGAAGAAATTTCAGGGTTCTTGCTATAACTGTGGAAAGAAGGGACATAAAGCAGTTGAATGTCGCGCTCCCAAAAAGAAGAAATCAGAAGCAAATACAGATGAAGTTACAGATGGCATTTCTGATATGGATTTATGTGCAGTAATATCAAAATGCAACCTTGTTGGTAATTCAAAGGAATGGTTTGTAGACACAGGTGCCACTCGACACATATGTGCAAATAAGTGGATGTTTACAACTTATAAAACTGCAACTGATGATGAACAACTTTTCATGGGAAATTCATCTGTATCAAAGGTCGAAGCAAGGGAAAAGTTGCGCTGAAACTAACTTCTGGAAAGGAACTTACTTTAAGTGACGTTCTCCATGTTCCAGAAATTCGCAAGAACCTGATTTCAAGGTCGTTACTCAGCAAGCACGGATTCAAATTAACTTTTATGGCTGATAAGTTTGTATTATCAAAGAATGGAGTGTATGTAGGAAGAGGATATGTGTGTGTGATGTTTTATTTAAAGCAAATGTAACCACTATTGTACCAAACACTGATATGAATAAAAGTGAATCTTCTACTTATATTGTTGACTCTTCTAACATATGGCATTCTAGATTAGGGCATGTAAATTTTAATACATTGCGAAAATTAATTAATCTAGATTTTATACCAAAATGTAACATAGACTCCAACTATAAATGTCAAATTTGTGCAGAAGCAAAATTGACAAGAACCTCGTTTCATCATGTTGAACGAGAAACTGAACCTCTAGATCTAATACACACAGATGTATGTGATTTGAAAATGTGTCAAACTAGAGGCGGAAAAAGGTATTTCATTACCTTTATTGATGATTGTACTAGGTACTGTCATGTGTATCTCCTTAGAAGCAAGGATGAAGAATTCGATATGTTTAAACAATATAAAGCAGAAGTTGAGAATCAACTCAACAAGAAAATCAAAGCTTTAAGAAGTGATAGAGGAGGAGAATATGAATTTTCTTTTGAAGAATTTTGCGCTGAGCATGGCATTATACACCAAACTACAGCACCATATTCTCCTCAATCCAACGGTATAGCCGAACGGAAAAATAGAACTCTTAAAGAAATGATGAATGCTTTAATAATAAGCTCTGGACTGCCAGATAACTTTTGGGGAGAAGCTATTCTTTCGGCAAATCATATCTTAAATAAAATACCACGAAAGAAAACATCCAAGTCTCCTCATGAACTCTGGAAAAATAGACCACCATCCTACAAATACTTAAAAGTGTGGGGGTGTCTTGCTAAAGTAGAGATACCTAAACCAAAGAAGGTCAAGATAGGACCAAAAACAATTGATTGTGTATTCATTGGATATGCACAAAACAGTGCTGCTTATCGATTTTTAGTACACAAATCTGGAATTGATGATATTCATGAAAATACCATCATTGAGTCGAGAAATGCAAGATTTTTCGAACATATATTCCCTTTAAAGCAAGGGACTGATAGTGATACTCATAAAAGACCAAGGGAAGATGAAATCTCCAATTCTCTTAAGGATACTGAAGATAACCTTCAGTAAATTAGTGTTGATCAACAAGTGGAGGAACCAAGAAGAAGTAAAAGGTCTAGAACCTCAAAAACCTTTGGACCAGATTTCTATACCTTTATGTTAGAAGATGATCCATTGACATACAAACAAGCTATGTCCTCCAGCGATGCCCCTTATTGGAAAGAGGCTATTAACAATGAGATAGAATCCATTATGGCTAATCATACCTGGGAGTTAGTTGATTTACCTCAAGGATGCAAGACCTTATGTAATAAATGGATATTTAAAAAGAAATTGAAACCTGATGGTTCAATAGACAAGTACAAAGCTCGTCTTGTAATCCAAGGATTCAGACAAAAGGAAGAACTAGACTATTTTGATACATATTCACCAGTGACAAGGATAACATCAATTAGGATGCTTATTGCAATCGCATCCATACTTGATTTAGAAATACATCAAATGGATGTAAAAAATGCATTTTTGAATGGTGAACTAGAGGAAGAAATATATATGAAGCAACCTGAAGGGTTTCTGAGCTA
The DNA here is from genome assembly GCA_030737815.1 of Allium fistulosum. Taxonomy (NCBI): domain Eukaryota; kingdom Viridiplantae; phylum Streptophyta; class Magnoliopsida; order Asparagales; family Amaryllidaceae; genus Allium; species Allium fistulosum. The sequence continues at coordinate 521,431,484 of CM060906.1, forward strand.
TGGAAAGGAAAATAAAGTATGCAAATTAGTAAAGTCGCTTTATGGCCTTAAACAAGCTCCAAAACAATGGCATGAGAAATTTGATGAAACTATGTTATCAATTGGATTCACAATAAATGAATCAGATAAATGTGTCTATATGAAACACACACATTTAGGATATGTCATTGTTTGTCTTTATGTTGATGACCTGTTGATCCTAGGAAATAACAAGGCCATAATAACATCTACAAAGGAAATGTTATCCTCTAGATTCGGTATGAAAGACCTAGGACTGGCTGATGTGATACTGGGCGTCAAAATTTTGAGAACACCACAGGGATATGCATTATCCCAATCACATTACATCGCCAAGATACTTGAAAAATTCAAGCAATATAATATAACTATTGCAAAATCACCAGTAGATATGAACCAAAATTGGGTGAAGAACACTGGTGATGGCATCTACCAACTTGAATACTCTCGTATACTAGGAAGTATCATGTATGTTATGAACTGCATTAGGCCAGACATCGCATACGCTGTAAGTAAGCTGAGTAGATTTACCAGCAATCCTGGTAAACATCATTGGAAAGCGATAATCAGAGTTCTAGGATACCTAAAGTATACACAGAACTATGGTCTACACTATACAAACTATCCTTTAACAGTGGAAGGATACAGTGATGCAAATTGGATAACTGGATCACATGATACAAAATCTACAAGTGGATATGTGTTCACATTAGGAAATGGAGCAATATCATGGAAATCATCCAAACCGACTTATATAGCTAGATCTACGATGGAATCAGAGTTTATTGCACTAGATAAGACCGCAGAAGAAGCAGACTGGCTTCGAAGTTTCTTGGAAGATATTCCAAATTGGAGCAAACCTGTGCCTCCAATATGTATACATTGTGATAGTCAATCAGCAATTGGAAGAGCAAATAGTACACTATACAATGGTAAATCTAGGCATATTCGTCATAGACATAAAACAATAAGACAACTTCTCTCTAATGGAGTTATCACTATAGACCACATAAGGTCTAAAGCTAGCATAGCGGATCCACTAACAAAAGGCTTGCCAAGAGAGAAACTTCAAACCTTATCGATGGGAATGGGGTTAAGGCCCATAAACTAAAAGTTTTTCTAAAGTGGAAACCCCACCTAGTTGACTGAAGATCCCAAAATCTAGGTTCAAAAGGACAACTAAGTTTAAGAGAAACTTGATAGCACTGTTATACTCAAACCATTCCTATGATAAGTCAGTGCTTTATTTGTTGGAAAATAGGATAAGTATTTATACTTTTAATGATGACTGTACTTGAGGAATTATGAATACCCTTTACAGAATCACCTACGTAAGTGCAAAGGCGCCGCTTCAAAGAGAATTATGAGGCCTAATTCTCTAAGCACTTATGAGACCAGGCTGGTGTTCAAGGCAAAAACGAACACATACAGAGAACGAAGGATTATAAGAAACATTTGTCGTGTGTTATCTATTGTAGAATTACACAAAAGGCTTACAGTTCAAGGACATTCTATGTCTACTGATTCGCCTATAATCAATAGGTAAACACTAGGAAAGTTCAAAGCCCCTATGCTACTTTAACCGATACGATAAATGTCTCGTGAAACTATGAACAACTACTCATTCATGTGGGGGATTGTTAGCAAAATGAATGAGAAAGTGTTTAGGGAAGAGAAAGATAGTTTGGTATTGTGTGTATTGAAACAAAGTCCCACATAGTGGAATATTTGTTTCAATACTGCCATATATACTACAACTCAATATACTAAATCAAAAGAAAAGAAGAAGGAGACATGAAGACTTGTGGCAAGTGGACTTTGGGCCTCATATTAATATTAAAATGTCAAAGATCCGTGAACTACGTACGGCGGCAATATTGTTTCAAGGAAACAGTTTCTACTGGACTCGGACACTTTAATCGGTAATACATTTTCAGACAGATCTAGTCACGTTTTTTGGTGTTACAATTTCTCAAAATTAATTGACAAATTAGTGACAATTTTTGCCGTTACTATTTCTGCATTATTTTGTAACTGTTGCTGAAGTTACAATTTTGTTTCGTAACACTTCTGGTAGTTGCGAATAATATTTACATCATGTAATGAATAAACACATGCAACTACAAGTTTAAATATTTGAATTTTGATTTAAAAGCATATGCACCGTATACCTATTTCATGATAGATAAGCTCCATGATACCTGTTCGAAAGCGCATTGCAAGTTCTAAGCCTTAGACGTTAAAATTGGATAATCAATTATTTATTGCCTATGACCTATGACCAAATGCCTAAAACCTCATCGCGAAACAATTTACAAGCAAAATGTCATCTTTTACATGAATATGAATATGTCTAATTATGTAATTTGATATGCATTCACTTCTAAATCAACCTATTTTACATTCAAATAGTATTACTTATTACTATTCAAAAACTACTAAGAAGTTGCTATTCAAAACTCAATTTTTGAATATTAGAACTAGTACTTGTCGAACAAGCTTTTAAGGTCCATTTGAATGGCTTTCAAAGGCTACTTTCTACCGTTTTAAAAGAAAGAGTCAAATAGTCAATTATGGTACCAAAAAAAAACATTTATCATTTTTATTTGTAAGGAAAAGTTTCACCCAAATAAAGGAATATACTGACCCATTTTTTTGGTTCATTTGTCTTAAGATCAAATTTTTTGAAAATAACCTAAAGCAAAAGCTTGTCAACACTTGATCTCCTACCATGGAGGTTTTCATGTTAGTAATGAAGTACGCAAACATTGTAGCAAACATGTTCTTTGCTTTTATTAAATCAAGTATATCATTCAATTATATCATATAATTAACAAATCAAGGCTGCATACAGTTAACGTCTACTGTGGTAACGGTTTAAAGATTTTGTTAACCGCACCAAAACAACACCAACTGTGCATGACTTTTTATATTGTGTTTCACAAAAACGTATGCAATTTAATAATACATGTTAGAGGAAAAACTTATACATTGTGGCTCTCATGCACTAATTTGTTTATCGTAAAATAAACCACACATGCACATGCTTTTAGTACATGAAGGCCAAACTGTACAAATTATTCATCTAACTTATATTACTAAACTGCATAAATAATTGAAAAATACAATATAAAAAATCATGCATGGTTGGTAAGGTTTATGCATGGCTGGTAAGGTTTACCGCAATAACCAAAATCTTCAATTGTTACTGTAACTGTTACCTAGTAGATGATAACTATATGAACAATGAGTATAGATGATGGTTTAACCGTAACGGCCTTACATGCATCTGTAAGTTTAAACATTTGAATTTCAAATTAAAAAGTAGTTGCATGGTAGTTGTATTAATTGAACGGGTTATATAAGGGAGGTCCCTTGGCTAGAGGTGATTCATTACATGAAAATAATCATTAATATCTACTTGTAAATTTACATCATAGTTGGAAGCTCCTTATCAATCAAAACTACTTATAAGTAGCTTACGATCGTTAATCAGTCAATACGAACTGCTCAATTGGGACCGATACGAATTGACTCCGAGCGATGGATTCGAAGTAAAACCAAGCCGAGTGGATATGAAGCAGAGGGTTCGTGATGGATACGAAGTGGACAATGCTGATTAATTCGAAACTACGGATAAACGATGGATACGAATAGTTCCACTCTGATCGATACGAACTTGATGGGTGCAAGGCGAAACCGTTCTGATCGATACGAACATATACGAGGTGAAGTCACTCTGATCGAATCGAACTCAATAGATTTGAACAGCGTGACCGTAGATCGATTCAAAACTCAAAATCAGACGTTCCTTGATGGATACGAACATGGCGTACGTATCGATTCGAACGGCGTGCTTCCCTTATCGTGTATCGATCATATCTCGATCATACGAACTCCGATTAACCTGAAATTTGAAGCGTCGGCTTTTATGGCTTTGCTTGTCATGTCCTGTCAATTGTAGCTCGATCTGGACTCGGACAAAATTCATCGATATCCATAAAGAACTTGTAATGCGTAATCGATATTTGTGACTAGTAATCATTGACTCTCAGTTAATTTCTTGATATCTCGGCTTTGCTAAAAGGTGGGATAACAAGTAGCTATACAACAGGGTCTAAGTATCCTTTCATCAAGGTTGTCATGTTATATGTGAAGTAGGCAAGTAATAGTAGCAAGAGCATCTTCAAGCCTAAATGTAAATGTGATGTAAAGTTCTTATCATTAATATGCAATGTTATTCAAAATCCAGTTTCCAAGTGCAATGTAAATTAACTAGTGAAGACATGGTTAAAAAAACAATGTTGAGTGCAATGTCTAATTTTAGACATTGCACTTCAATGTAGAACTAATTAAGTTGCGTTTTAGTGAAGAATTTTACCTCCACTTTGTTTAAAAAAAGAAAATAGTTTTTACGAATATATAAATAAGATAATTGATGTATACTACAGTTAATTTTTACACATTAGCATTGGGTTTGGAAGTATAATTTATATGGCACTGATTCTATATTGTCAAAAAGCTAGACACGTAGGATTTATGTTGATATCGCATGTTTAGATGGATGGAGCTGCTCTAACAATGTTCTCCACACTTCTGCTATGGTAAGATCAACGGTATATGTAATATACACAATATGTTTGTTTCATGCCAGCTAATAATACTCATGCTGATATCTACATAAGAGGAAAAAAATATTAATCATGTCATTCAGAATGATATATATTATTTCTCACACCTGATTGATCTTCGTGGTATCCCATCCACCATCAGATCGAGCAGTGAGCACAGATATGTCACCATCATACGATCCACGGGCAAGGTAGGGCCCAAGCTCATGTGGGGCCCATGCGATGGAGTTGACAGAGGATTTGTGCTTGATGAACACATGGGATTGGGTCCATTCTTCGGGTTTGGCACCTTCTTTCCAAATGATGACTCGACCGTCATAGCTGCAGCTGGCAATCATGGACCCAAACTTGGGATGGGCCCACGCAGCTTGCCAGACTAGGCCTTGGTGGCCTGTGAGAGTGGCTAGGAGGGTGTGGGTCGACCCGCTCACTCCGATGATTTTGACTGTGGAGTCTGATGATGATGTGGCTATTCTTTTACCATAATAGTCCATTGTTACATCGTGAACTACGTCCTGGTGATTGGTCTCTATTTTCTGAGCAGGCATTGTCTTCTAACAGACTGGACAACATGTAACATTATTGTCAACTGATTGTAGTAATAAAACATATATAAAATGATAGCAAAATGAAGAAAGAATATATGTGAGCGAGAGGTTGTCACGTCAAACGGGTCGGGTCGGATCATAAATGGATCGGATAGAAACTGACCTGATCAATTCAAAATATAAAAAAACCCAACCCGTTTGACCCATTTAATTAACGGGTTGATCCGCCCCGATCTACTTAATAAAATGGTTAACCCGCCCTAAACCATTTAACAAAAACTGCAGTATAAACAGCAAAAACCACACCATTATATTATCAAAACTACATACCAAAACAAAAATTGCATCAAAAAATGAGAAACTACACCATTATATGATCAATTCAACGTAAAAAAACCTACAGCACCAAAAAATAGAAAAATTGAACTAGACACTGCAAAGACTAGAAAATATTTGAAAGTCTACAATTACAAACTACAACATGAAACACTAAAAGATTCATCATGGTACACTTTTAGGTAAGAAACTCCACCATTGAATACAAAAAGTGCATCAAAATAATCGAAAGAAACTGAATCAAATACTACAAAAACAGCAGCATGTCAAATAATAAAACTACAAAATATTTTTGAAGTTATGTAGCATATGAGCATAGTCTTATAGTCCTAAAGCCCTTAAGCACAGCCTTGTAATGCTGAAGCAAATGACACAAATAACTAGTTCATGAAGGATGGAATGTCATTATCAAATTCTTTTCATAATACTAAAGAGTCATTAAAGAAATTTTTAAGTAGATTCAATACAACGGTAACGGAGGTGAGCAACGCTGAGGAAGACATTGTTCTGATGGCATTAATCAGAGGAATACACCCAAATATATTTTGGAAGATGGCTGAAAATGAAACCCCCATCGACTATAGATGAATTCTATAGGAAAGCAATCTAGTATTTGCGCTTGGAGTAGGCAAATACATCGGCCGAAAGAGTCGGTGGTAGACAGTCAAGTGAGGTGGTACAAAGTAATGCTGTAGTGAAGTAAACTGGAGAGTGTTTCAAAAATGTGGCTAAAATAAAGGAAATGAAAAACGAAGTAACCAGGGAAACAGAGATAGAAAACCAAAACCCCAAGAAATGCTAGAGATTCCCAAAGAATGAGGATTATACACCGTTGAACAACTCAATCGAGAATATTTACCTTGTGACACAAGGTATGGAACACTACAAGAAGCTAGCTCTGAGGGATTCAATGGAAAAGGAGAAGATATCTGGGATGTACTGCCACTTCCATGAGACACATGGACATAATACGAACGAATGTAGACATTTGCCTGATCAGGAAGACAAAACTTCAACGGTATATGAAAGCCCCATGGGATGATGGGCAAGGATGTGCTCAACCTCAACGAAATTGCTCCAACGGGGCCAAGCTGGGCCTAATGAGAACGAGCTTAGCCAGCTTGGGAAAAGACTTGTTATCAATACAGTAATTGGCAGGCCTTATCCAGCTAAGAAGAGCTGGAATGAGTTGGAAAGCTATGCGAGTTCTTTGTGGTATGTTGTATAGGAAAGTGGCTTCGCTGTTGGAGACGAATCTCAGGCAAAGCAACTAATGACCATGAATGATGACATAACATTAAGAAATTGGGATGTGGGCAGGATTGTAGCACCCACACTTGATCCCTTGGTGATAACAACCATGATTGGGCCAGCAACTATGATGAAAATTCTCATTGATTGTGGAATTTCAATGAATATACTGCTTAAGAAATATTATGACTAGATGATGATGGACGACCAGGATCTAAAGCCTTGTAAATCTTAGATTGAGGGATTTACCAAAGAGGCTGTGGAGCCTATGGGATGTGTGGACTTACTGGTGATTTTAGGTGAAGATAACTACAAGAGGGTGCGGGTTGTGACCTTCATGGTGATGTGTGACGACCGCCCTTTACCACCGGCACCAATAATATTAAAATTATGTGATGCAGCCATGCCCGGTCGATATAGGATGATCATCAGGGTTGAGAATGAAACAAATAAAGCATATAACATGTCGTATATCACACAGCGCAGGGATAAAATATTCTATCACAGATATAACAAGAGAGACACTAATAACTATGTGAACAAATCATAATAATAATAGATTAACAAAGTTATACATCAAAAGCAGTTGAGTTTATACAACGAGATCAAACTCAACAACCGTCTCATTATAGGAAGAATAAGCAAAGCACTGCTAAGGCTCTACAGTGTTACACAATGGAAAAGCATAGAAATCCATTTATGTATATAATACGAGATAGCTCCATCTAGCTCATCCTCTACATAGCTACCGCATCACCTAGACCTGCTATCTAGTATACTGATTTAAGAGTACCCAACATAATAAGAAACAAAGCATAAAACCTTGGGTCAGACAATAGTCTGATGTGAGCAGTAAATAAATCTGAAAATACTATGCATGTAACCATAGTAAGGAACAGAGAAACCATACCTGCTCTATCCCTGCAACCAAAGAGTTAGCAAATAACAACATAATATGCTACTCTACAAATATCATAAAGGTACTCTACTCATAATAGAATGGTGGCTATCCAGATATCTCTATCACCAGTACATACTCCCAATGGTATCTCTAAGTGATAGCCTACTAAAGAAAGCAACCATAGCATCCATCAAGCAATTCTCACTATCACTCAACATGCTCTGAGTATATGATAACTCGTATGTCCTCCTTATTACCAGGCTGTGCAGTTAAAGCGCTCGGTGGATTCAATGCGGTAGAGGTGCAAAAAGTCATAGCGGGGATGTAGCGAAGATATAGCGGGATATATCGGATTACTCTAAAATAGCATATAAATCCCGTACTTGTTGTTTTTACAAATATATAGATAGTAATTATGTGAAAAATTAACATTCAATTGAATTATAATTAATACAAAAATAATTTTAAATAAAAATATGTGCAAATGTATTGTAAATGAACGTAAAACTGTTATATAACTTAATTTAATTTAGTAGAATATTATAGTATTATCATTTCTAAACATATATAAAAAATTCAATGAAATTAATTAATTTCATAATTTTTATAGCGTATAAATATCATTTTTCAATCCAATTTTTTATAGAAGATATAGCGGAAATAGCGGAATATAGCGGAAATAATGGGATATAGCGGAAATAGCGGGGATTAAAGCGGAAAGGTTATATGTTGGGGATATATGGAAAAATCGTAGCGGTAGGAATCCGCTATAAGATATATCGGAGTTATAGCGGGGATATAGCGGGGCATTAACTGCACAGTTACCAGGGACTAATGGAAATCTCAGTTTTCAGTATACTCTCATATCTCATAGCCTAAAGCTAAATACGTACCACGTAGCCCAAAGCTAGACACTAGACCCAAAACCACTAGTCCATGGCATTCGAATCCACTCCAATGATCCATGGGTGTCCCCACTTATAATACCCCTGCTTCGAGTACAACAGAAAATACTCCAAGTATTAACGATTCCTTAGCACATACATCCAAGCCCTCCTTTCTGCTCAACTCAATTTCCATTATCTAGGAACCCTTCCATGTACCTCATTCAACGACTCCCTCCTTTATTGAGCCATTATCTTCGGTACCTACTCCCTTCACGAGTCACCAACCGAAGATATAAATCTTTTACCATGCTGTTACATCGCCATCCAATCCGCAAGCAAGCGAGCCAACACCTCCAGCATGATCTACAGAGTCCCAAGCTTCCTACTTCACAAGCCTGAGCCCATTGCAATCACCAAAACAACTCGGTACCAACTTGAATAGCTCGGTACTGACTTGTTTTACTTAGTCAATTGTTGGCTAACTCTCATTCCTTGCTTCTAGTACTCCATTCCCAAGTGCTTTAGACCCAGATCCATCCATCAAAACAACTCATCACATGCCAAACCCTTTACTTCAAGTTCTAGAAACAAGTCGGTATAACATTAACACTTAGCCAATCTCTTGCATCTTGCCATGTTCCACCTCTTCTAACCATGCTCTAGAGATCCCCCATAATTGTCGACCTATCTAGCCAATACAAACAACTCGGTACCGACTTGAATAGCTTGGTACCAACTTGTCTACTTGGAGTATTTGCCCATGCGACTTGAACCCTAGACTCCATCTCTACTCCAAAGCATCTCCTCCAAGTTTCATCAAAATTTTTGACCATCTTTTTCTTATATTTGCCAACTTCACCAACTTATCTTCCTAAGCATCTAAAACACTAGAAAAAAACATTAAAGCACAACGTACAACCATAAAATAACATGCATGTACATCCATTTCAATAAGCAATACACAAGAATGTGATAAACAAGCCAATTCTAATCTAGATCTACATGTTACACGCACATATGAATATGAATAAGGAGAATTACTAGATCATCATTGAAAACTATTTCAAAGATTCAAAATTTTGGTTTATAAGCATATGATAGCATGTAGTTAAAATTAAAAAAGGTTCTAAGGCCAAAAATCATGTTAAAACATGTAATTCTACTATATAAACATGCATAGGATAGTGAGAAGACATAAATCACTCACCAATTACCAAAATCAACCAATTTAAGTTTAGATCTGATGTGGATAGCGATAGAAGCAATGCAAATCTACAAAAATGATGATCTCTAACTTCTATTTGACGATATTCTCTCTAATTAGTGATTTGGCTAGGTTTAGAGAGCAATTTATGTGATTTTGAATGAAATTAGGATTAATGGGAGTTCTGAATTGATTTGGGGAAGAGGAAAAAGTTTTAATTCAGCTTCTACAACCCCCTTTTATACTAATTTCGAATTATATTAATGGGCCTAAATACGGGCTTAACTAATTACTCATTAATACAGACGAACAGCTATCTAAACTTAAAACAGCCATAACCTTTTAAAGGTAAGTCCATTTTCCTATTATGACTACTCTATGGAATGGAAAACCATCATCCTGAAGCAATAGAATTAGTTTGAGACTCTAATTTGACTCTTATCAAAAGTTATAGCCCAAACAAGGTTTTCAAGGTCAAAATAGTCACATACAAATTCAGCAAAAGTTATAAATATCCAAAGTGCCTCTAAGAGTCATATCCCAAAATTATAGAGTAATACGACCTCATATGCATTAAATAAAAATATTTTACGATCCTTCGATACGTAAAATATGGGTCGTGACACAATGGACATTTTTTCTGCATATAATGCCTTTTTGGGCCGACCTACCCTAGCTAGTTTTCAGGTAGCCCTGGCTCCGTGGTGCTTAATGATGAAGTTCCCCCATGGAGAATAGGGTAGAGGTAATCCAAGATGATCGGAATGTTGGACGTAAATGCTACGTCACAGAGCTAAGGGAGGCAAAGCAACATAAGAAGGGAATAGACATGGAGACGGATCCCTACGTCAAATCAATTGGCGCATAGCAACCACCACCTAAGCCTTGGGTCGGTCAGCATAGCAGATTTCACCAAGCTATGGATCCAAGGAAAGAGCCAGAGGATGTGAGGGCGGTCCTTGTCGAGTTGACGATCAACATCCCGTTTAGTCAGGATGGTCGTACTCGAGTTCTAAAAATCGGATCTTAATTCAGCATGAAGATGAAGAAGGAACTAACAGGGTTTCTCTAGGTGAATCTAGATGTGTTTGCCTGAACACATTCTAAAATGTATGGAATATAGCCGGAGATAGCATGCCATGCATCAAATATGAACCCTAAATGTTTCTTTGTGAGATAGAAGCAATGCAGCCTGTGTAACCATCAACCTACACCTTCGATGCTTATATAGTCAAATAGTGCACTGCTGGAGCATCCGGTCGATGTAGTACGATGATCTAAGGAAAGAAAAGAAGTAAATAAGAGAAACAAAAGAGAAGAGGAAGAAAACAACGTACAATGACAGCCTGTCGTATATTTCATAACGCATCGAATAAATACAATAGTCATCATAGATATAAAATAGACGAGACATTACTAAATACATAAACCACAAAATCAGAGTACACATGCTCATACAGTTTTATAAAACAGTACAGGAGTTTATACTATTGATAAATAAACTCAACTGGTAAACTTTCTCTAATAATAGTAAGTCAAACACTATCAAGGCTCCACAGTGTCATACGTTGGAATATGCAATAATAAGCCTAAAATATAAATATAAGAAAGCATCGCCTCTTGCTAGTCCATTTGCAGAACTCCATGTGCCATTTACACTTACTATCTAGTCTATTCATCTAAGAGTACATAAGGTAATAAGAAGCAAAGCATAAAACCTTGAGTCAAACAACAGTCTGGTGTGAGCGATAAATGATCTCAAAATACTATAAAAGTCGATATAGTATATGAAGCGGAGGGTATGGAGAATCATACCTGACATGTCCCTACATCCGAAGAGTTAGCACATAACATAGGATATATGCTACTCTACATCAAAATCTTCATGGGTGTACTATACATCAAGGTACAAATGGGTATCCAGATATCCACGTCAATGATATCTACGTCATGTGACATCTCTAATAAATCAAAGAAAACATAGCATCCATCATCCATCCTCACATCATTTCATTCAAGGCATTGAATATATAATCACTTGCCAACCCATCACGGTCAAAGACTAGACTATTCGTCATGATAGCCCACATCTTAGTTCTTTGGTACTCAAATCCATGCCACTCAGTCAGTCAGGAAATAAACTAACCATCATGCCAGTCCGGGGTAAGCATATCTCCCATCTGGAATAATGAGCCATCACGCTCTAAGAACCGTTACGTGCCCCGTATAATAAGAACCCATCACGCCCCGAGAATAATCACGTCCTTAGTATAATAAAGAGCCATCACGCATTAGGAACCATCACGTCCCCAGTATATACCCCACCTTACGAGTACCCTATGAACGTTTGAGTCTCAACTATCCTTTTGCACGTGTCACCTATAACAGAGCATATACTAGAACTTATGTTATGACTCCTATCACAAAGTCAACGCAGTTGGGACGATTCTCTACAGTCATCATTAGTCATAGAACATCATCGTACATCCCGTAACCTTCCTCCAACAGTTCGTTCAACTTGTCTCATAGTCATCTACTCTACATCTCGAAGTATAACTATCCATCATTAAAGTCGTCACTTCCCATTACGAGCCATTGATTCAAAGCATCGCATCTTTGCTTCATCGCTAAAACCACTTGTCGAAGAGCCATAACATCAAAATCAGATGTCGAACGAATGCACCATCATACCATGCTCCTCGAAGCTTCTCCATTGTCCACAACAAAATTGGCCAAATCATCCATCATCAATAATGGTAGATATCGACCTCCCTGAAGTTGTCAATAATGACCATTTTGGTCGTGTACTTGGCCAAAGATGGCTAGGTACAAACCAAATGAAAACATTCAACGTCCATCTTGAAGTCCGAAGCACATACCCAAGTCCATCGTCCTTCATCTTCAGATCAGTCGGTATGCTCAAAAATCTATGCACAAAAGTCTATCCTATGGAATATTTCCTAACATTATATCGCCCATCGATCAGTATTTTCAACCAAAACAAGCAAACAAGAATACATGCAACCAACAAGCATACATACATCCAATATAGTACACACAACATATATAATGCATCTATATCCACCAATGTGGGCTTCATGTCAAAAATGCCCTAAAAGTAGAAACTTCCTAAAAATCGTACGTCGGTAATAATAAGTGTGAAACCCGATTTAAAACCATTTTTAAAAACACTTTTAAATTCTTTTATAAAATCATATGTGCATTTAACTATATTAAAAATCATGTTTTAAAGTTGGAAATCATCTCAAAATGTTGTTTTTATGCTATACTAACAATCATAGTATGGTGAGAGGCAATATCACTCAACTCAAAAAATGCTAACCATTCCTATGCCAAGTCGTAGAGCTATCCATCACAATGCAATGCAAGAAATTGCATCCAAATCGGACCTCATATGCAAAAGATATGGATTTTATAAGAAAACAAATATAAAACATTACTTAGTATAATTAGTTACTAATTACTAACCCTTAATTACCTTCATAACCCCATTCTTCCCTAATAACCGATACACTGTGCACACATACAAAGAACCCACCACTATGTGCACCTTCTGAAGGTAATACAGAGCTTTGCTCCATGAAATCGAATGTCGGATGTGCCATCGCACTCCTCGTCGAACGCCCAGCCTATCGATACCAAAATCTTCAAATCTAGTGCCTCACCCCATTCACGAACTGCTCCCTCACAATGTGACAAGCCAGGTCGTGATCTCTAAATTATCACCGGATCCCCTTAAAATGCCAACGCCGACACGCCTCCCCTTCCTCAAGCCAAAGTCGACCTCCATTCCCTACATCTCCGACCATGTCACTAGAAAACCAAAGCCCTAGCTCGAAGCCCCTTTTCATGACCATTGCCAAACATGAAAAGAATGGCATTGGAGGTGCTCCTCCTCTCCAGGAATCTAATGGACCTTAGCGCCTCCTCACTCGCCTCAAAGCTCTAGATTTAATTTGGGGAAGGGTTAAAGGAAGGGTGGCTATTTTCTTTCACAAGAAGTGGAAACAGTGAAAAAGTGAGAGAGGTAGAATAAGAGAGTGTATATTTATTTTATTATTATATATAATTTATTTGATTTCTCAAATAAATCATCCTATGTTTTGGGCTCGTATGATCACACGATGTATCCAATCACAGCAAAACTCGTCGGTGCATGTCACCTTAATATTTCAGTCCCAATTGTAGAAATTTCATCACTGTCCGAGACAGTGCTCCAAATGATAATTTCATGAATTTTAAGATCATTTTGGCCATCGGATCACCTGATCCCAAATACAGTGATATTTATACTTATTTAATTTGCAACATCGATCCAAACTCAACGGAAGTAGCCTCGAGTCCTAATTCGACCGTATGAGAAAATTCATATTTTTGGACCTTCAATTAATTAATGATTCAACATTTAAATCAATTATTTAAATATCCTATCATTAAAAATAAGTGTCATTACAGCCTGGGTCCGGAGCAATCCACTATGCTGAAAGAAGAGATGGATAAGCTAAAAGCTAACGACTTCACCCACAATGCTCTTTACCCTGAATGGGTATCCAATCCGTTCATAGTCAAGAAGCCTAATTGGAAGTGGAGGACATGCATCGACTATTAATATTTAAATAAGGCATGCCTGAAGGACAGTTTTCCATTACCAAAGATCGACTAATTGGTGGATTCGACCACCGGACACGAATTGCTATTGTTTATGGATGCTTATTCTGGCTTTAACCAAATTCCAATGCACATCCCAAATCAGCAACATGCCATTTTCATAATCGACCTGGGATTGCTATTACCTTGTCATGCCGTTCGGTCTGAAAAACGTCGAAGTCACCTATCAAAAGCTAGTAAATTCCATGTTCAGAGATCAAATTATACGTTCGATGAAAGTCTACATAGACGATATGCTGATAAAGTCATGGCGGTTGACGAACCATTTAAAAGACTTGATATAAATGTTTGGCATGCTCCGGAGATATGGAATGAAGCTCAACCTGCTGAAATGCTCGTTCGGAGTTACGTCAAGGAAATTCTTAGGTTTTATTGTAAACTCAAGAGGAATTAAGGTCAATCCAGAAATGGTTGAAGCCTCGAGAACTGTTGAAGCCCCAAAGATGATAAAGGAGGTACAAAGTTTGAATGTGAAGGTAGCCGCCCTAAGCCGACTTGTCATAAAGACTACAGACAAATGTATATCATTTTTCGATGTCCTCAAAGTGGGGGAATTTTTTTTTGCCTAGATGTAAGAATGTAAGGATTCTATTCAAGCCTTAGTTGATCATTTGGACTGACCACCTGTCTTGTCAAAGCCTTTGGAAGAAGAAGATTTATTTGTTTATCTGGTGGTATCTATTCATGCTTTGAGTGCTGCCCTTGTACTAAAGAGACCAGGATCCAAAGGCCAATGTATTATATCAGTAAGCAATTGATATAAGTAAATAAAAGTTATCCAAAGTTAGAAAAGCTAGCCTACTTCCTATTGATCACGTCAAGGAAACTCCATCCCTACTTCTAAGCTCATCCAATTAAGGTGCTGACTGATTAACCCTTAAGGCAAGTTCTGCAGCGACCTGAGACTTCTGGGAGATTGTAATGGAAAATCAAATTAAGTCAATATAAAATATCATATCATCCCAAGAGAGTGATCAAAGGCCAAACTCTGACCGATTTCATTATTGAGTTCACACTCGTGATGATGGAAAAGAGGAAGATACGAGGGCAGAGTGCTCAATGAAAGTTATACACGGACAGAGCATCTAATAAACATTGCTTAGGGACATGAGTGGTTTTGGTAACCCTCGAAGAACGGTCAGTTTGCTATGCCTTAAAACTTTAGTTCCATGCAATGTACAACGAAGCCGAATATGAAGCACCAATTGCGGGACACATGATAATGAGAGAATTGGGGGTCAAAGCTTTGCACATGTACACTGACTCTCAATTGGGGGTCTGCCAAGTGAGGAAAAAATTCCAGGCTAAGAGAGCGAGGCTATCCCCTTACCTGGTGAAGGTTCTGGAATTTCTCAATGATTTTGAGTATTATATAATAATGCATATCCCCATGGAAAAAACATGAAAGTTAATTCATAGCCAAGCTAGCTAGTTTTGAGGATGCACAACTCATGTGTTTAGTTTCAGTAGAGGTACTTTTAGCTCTAAACATCGCCCAGATAGATGTTAATTGAACCTTAGAGGTTAATGTGAAAGGGAATCATGGATGGCTCTGATTAATGAGTATCTATTGAAGGGAACCCTTTCGGATGGAATAAATGAACAAAGAAAACTCATGCGATGAGCTCCACAGTTTATTCTTCAGGATGGAGTATTGTATAGAAAAGGGTTCTCTATTTCCCTGCTACAGTGTGTCACTAATAAAGAAGCTAAACAGATCCTTGTGGATGTCCAAGAAGGAGACTATGGTGATTACATTGGGTGGCAAATGTCGACGAAGAAGATTCTTCGCTATGGATATTTTTGACCAACTGTCAATAGAGATGTAGCATATTACATCAGAAGGTGTGATCGATGCCAAAGATTTGTGCAAAAATTTCTAGAGCCCCACCAATAGAGATTACAAGGATGGTCAGCCCATGGCCATTTGCTATATGTAGGATCGACATTATTGGTGTGCTACCGATGTCGAAGGACAGAGTGAAATACGCTATTATTGTAGTTGATTATTTCACAAAATGTGCTGAAGTGGAACCTCTTGCCACAATCACCATAAAGAAGGTAATTAATTTCGCAGTCAGGAACATTATATGTTGATTTGGGATTCCACAAAATATCATTTTCGACAACAAGACCCATTTGATAACATGGGATTCAAGAACTTTCGTAGAAAATATCAGATAGAGAATATATTTTATGTGGTAGCACATCCATAGGTGAATGGACAGGTGAAAGCAGTAAACAAGATTATCAAATCCATCCTGAAGAAATGATCGGTAAAAGCTAAGGGCAAGTAGGTCCATGAATTACCATTAGCACTTTGGGCTTACCAAACAATCCACAAGTTCGCACCGGCCATACTCCATTCTCTTTGGCCTACGGATCATGGGCCATGATTCATATCGAATGGGAAGTGCCTTCTCGTCGAAAGATCCATTACGATCCTAAAACGAACGAGGAACTCCTGTTAGAATCCCTCGATATGATTGATGAGAAGCACGATCAAGCTGATTTGAGAGCTATTGCTCATCGAAAATGAGTAGCTCGACACTACAACACTGGGGTTAGGAACCGAACCTTCGAGATTGGCGATCTCATCCTTAAGAGAATCTTCCCTGGTCCTATGAACATGGGCCCGAGCTGGGAAGGTCTGTATGCCATTGAATATAAGCTTGGAGATGGAAGGTTCAAGCTAGTAACTGTTGATGGTATTTCTCTTCCATAGGCATGGAATAACAAACATCTACGATATTATTTCACGTAAATTTAGCTTTGTATATATTTAGTCAATTCTGATGTAACGAGACAGAATATTTCATTTTTTCTATGGATATAAAATGAATTGGCTTCAGGGATCGATGAATCTGTGTTTAGATTAGCCAAATCGTATGCTGCGAATAATGGCAAAATTAAACAATCCACATGTGTATAATGCAGGTATGCAGGTATTCAGAGGTCGGTGCCACTTGAGCTTCGCGGTCCATGATTGGACTTAAGGAATATAACTATTTTAGGTATCCAGAGATAGATGCCAAGCAATTCCTCCAACCCATGACTTGGATGTACAAGTATAAATACATAAGGGTAAAACGAGACAATACACCCCCAAAAGCTTTTGCCCAGAGTTTGGCAAAGCATCGATTACTTGCCCAAAGAGTTGCAAGGCCAACGATCAACGCTTAAAGTTAGGCGAGATCTAACAAAGACGTCCGGAGATAGACGTTACAATGCCCAGAGGTTGGCGTCCTACTTGCTAAGCCACATAAATGGGGCATATAAAATCAATGCCCAGAGCTAGGCAAGATCAGATAAGAATTCCTAAGAGATGGACGTTCAAGTCACCACTCAAGGTGACCAATCTCGATTAATGCCCATAGATAAGCGAGACCAAACATGGATGCCCAGAGATAGGTATCCAAGCTATTACTCTCTTAACACAGAGCGTGATATAAAAACCGTTGTTATCGCTAGTCAAATGAAGCTCGATTAAGGATAAGCAAAGAAAGCTACTAAGTTAGCCAAACGAAGATAAAGAAATCACTTGCACGCTCTTGAGCAAGATTGATGAAAATATTTCTTGATATACAAACAGATATACAAAAGATTTGAAAGGAAATTAATCTGTTCTTTATTCACAAACTGCCTTAACAAAAAGTGGGGCTATATCCGCACATCACCAGCCTATGTACATAAATTCAAAGCTAAACAAAAGCAATAGAAAAATAAGAAAAAACTACAGCTAAGTCTTCTTCTCCTTCCTCTCTTATTCGGAGGAATGCTTACCAGATTTGCTGGGCTTCCTTCTGCTTGTTTCCTTGCCTTTATTACCCTTCGGGAAGTAACCCGTTGGGTCATTCTTCCAATCATAGTCGCTCCCTACAGACTTAGGAGCCACGCCGTAAATACCTCTAGAAGTGGGAATAGCAACGGTAGTGAAAATTAATTCTATAGGAAGTGAGAAAGACAAAGGAGGAGGAATGTCATCAAATTTTCCTTTCTTAATCTCCTTAGCTAACATGGCCTAAGTTCATTGCATCTCTAGCATTGTAAGCCCTGATGAGTGTACAACAACTCCAGTAATGATAATGTCTTCATCTCCCCGAGTCCCATGAAGATCACCTATGGCGTCCACTTCTAAAGCGTGAATCATTTCAGCATCGGGACCAGGGGTGATGCTCATTAGAGGTGTTGGAGTCAGATTTGGAGTAGGTACGATGATCGATTCAGTTTGTGTGGTTTTTGTCCCTAGCAACGAGCTTCCTTCTGGCAAAGGGATGATTAAAGGTTGACCTAAAACTTGAAAAATGGAATAGTAGAGATTTGTGACATTAACCGGTGTCATATGAGCCATCTCAAAAATAGATGAGGTCATAATATACCTCCAGAAGATGCTAACCGCATGTGAGTAAGAGTATCGGTAGAGCCTCCCTCCAAGGTGGGAGATAGAATGAACAACTTTGAGAATGATTCAACACTTTCCAAGCCAGGTTCTTCAGGTTTATAGCTGGCATCCAGTGTAGATATTTGAATGGTTGAAACATCATGAATCACCTCAGAGGTAGGAAAAGCCATGGAGACGAGAGAAAGAATAACAGTTTCAGTAACTGGAGGCCCCGATATGGAAAGAACGGCAATATCTGTTATTGAACCTAGGAGGATGAAGCTAGAACTCTCACCCAATTCCTTTGAGCTAAGCTTGGATTGTGTCCTAATGGATAATTTAGGATGCAAGATGAATCAAATAATCTTGAGTGCTTCTGCATCCTCCTCATCCAGGAGCTCAGGCTTTAGCTCCTCTTCGCTAACATCTGCCTTATCAGAATGCTCTCGCTCTTGTTGTAAAACATCTTCCCAGGCCATGGCCAATGATTGGGTATACCCCTTTTGTAACCACCTCAAGTTCCCAAACTTGATAACATTTGCATAGAGTCACACAAGAAGGGGATCAAGCTCAGACTTAATTCTGTCCTCTATGGGCATATCCTACTCATCAACATCATCTCTCGCCTGGTGAGCATCCAGTAACTTATCACAATACTGTTAGGTCAGGGTGAGCGGATCATCTTTTTCCTTTTTCTCCTTCTTCAACAACTCTTATAGTCTCTTTATCTTGGAGGCTTATTCCTCATTAGCTTTCTAGTGTTTTTCATTCTCCAACGAAAGAGTTTGGCTCCTGTGATAAGTGGCTTCGACATGCTTTAATTAGATTTTGCATTCTTCCTCGAAGGACTTAATTTGCTCTTCCAACTTTGTCTCATTTTCTACCAATGACTTCTTAAGTTCCACAACCCTCTTATCGAGGGTCTTGGTGATGCGCTTATCGTCTTTTTCGATGAGTTTCATCTCTTTAACCTTGACTTTTCTTTTATAAGAAACTTCTAAAATAGCCCCACAAGTCCTCCTCCATTTATGATACTGGTTGTAAATGTCGCGCACACAAGCGACGACGTCAGTGCCAACCTTCGAAGGGATTTCCTTTAAATAAGGAATGAATGCCACATCATCAAAGCAAACCTTTAGAAAGGCCTTCTTTATAGTATCCAAATAAGGATTTGAAATAGTATCAATCTCCGCGGTTGTAGTGGGAACATAAAGTAGCCACTTCGCAGGTCTCTGTTGAGGAGTATCAGTAGGCACCAACCCAGCCAGCTGCTCAAATCGTAATGGCACATGCGATGATGACAATTGCTGTATTGTCAAAGGCATTGAAGCAGGAGTGATAGATACATCGGTAGATGGATTGGGGTCAGGTCACATTGAAAATCTATCCATGCTACAAGGTAGATTTGAACGGGACCTATAATGGGGAAATGGAATTCTCTCAAAATCTCCATAGCACTCATCATAGGATCTGTACCCTCTGTCCCATCTCCTGTAATCCCGACTTTGATGCCTTTCGGAATATAACTCATGAGATAGCTCACGAAGATGGTCTGATGACCCAGGTTTCTTGTACCTGCATCCACGACTCATAAGAGTGTTGTATAAATGCTTGCGCTCCATAGAATCTTAAAATAAAACACGAACATGTTAACACTAGCAAATTGAGAAGATAGCGCAGACAATATAAATGTGTAATGTAGTGTAAGTATGGATTTGTCCTAGTGCCCCTCATGGAACGTGGACTTGGAGTTTGCTAATAGGGGTTATTTCCTTTACATGAGTAGTAGGCACTTCAACAGGCAGATGAATAGGAGAACCAATATCCCAATGCTGACACTACCAAGGCCAAAAGAACCAATTTTGTCCGAAATGCTCCCGGAAGATCCATAAATATCCCCAGAAGATAGGATATGAGTTTCTCTCCAACTACAAAAGCTGACGGGGGTTGTGTAAACGTCCAAGAAGAAATAATCTTTATTTGAGGTCGTCAAGCTATAAGAAACTCATAAGCATCGTCACTCTCATTACTAGAGGACTCAAGGCCAATGTCGACGTCCTCATTTCCTCCTCCATCATTCTCTCTTTCCTCGACATGATCGTCTTTTTCTCCAACATCTCCAGCCCCTTTTTTGTTATTTTAGGATCAATACCAAGATCGAACACAAGAGGCACTTCATGACCCTCATTGACATTTGTAGCAACATCAAGCTCCTACGAAGAATCATCATCATCTCTTATCTTCAGCGTGTGGCTAACACTACGATCCTCCTCCAAGAGGTTATAAGTGCGCAAGTTCTCATCAGTAGGAGAAATTTCATTTCCCTTTCTTCGAATGGGACTTTATGGAGAGATGTGAGGGTCCTCGCTAATACCTCGCCGCTGGGTCTTCTTGAAATATCTACAAATGCAAAAGCGATGATATGAATAGCTGAAGCAATAACATCTGCGCTAGTAAAAAGAAAGTGAGAATGAGACATATGTCTAGATAACCACATTTATATGAATTCGAGCAGGAAACGTACAAAGAAAAACTCATCCTTAAAATAGCTTAGCCTATTCCAGAGGCCCAACACTATCCAGTAGCCCATAGCGGGTTCCAAGAAGATGAGTGAAGGAGATCCCTTTCGATGCTTAAAGCTGTATAGATAATGGATCTCCTAGACGTAGGGTTCTTGCTTAAAATGATAAATATAGATTATGTAAATGTTGTTCATGATAGTATAGCTGTTTGGATGTAATTGGGTTGGGGCTAGTTTCATGAACTACAGGATTGTGCAAATAAAATGGTTGAATGGTGGGACACACCCGGCTATGCATATGTACCGATTACAGGTTGTGTATCCCTCTGGTGGGAGATGTGTTCATTGATATCATGCATGAACTAACACATCATCAAAGGGAATGTCGTGTTTATCACATATCATCCTCAAAGATGCTTCATCCACCTTCGTATCTGGAGAATCTTAAGGATCATTCAAAATAATAGCATCGCCTATATCAATTAAGGGGCAACTCCAACACCATGCTCCTCAATAATGGTGGAAGGGACTATTTTTAAAGACTACCCTATTCGGTGACCAACCGAATGAGATCAAGATGGGGTAGGAGTAGACTTTGTCACAGGCATAGTTGTCGAACTAGATTCAGTATCGAACTCGACGTATCTTGAAGTTGAAGGCCCTACGGCCATTGTAGAAAGACACGAGGAACGTCTACAATCTATAACTACTAGAAGCTTCACACGTAAAAGATATTAGGCATATTAAAAACTATAATCTTCATGTTGGAAAATAAGCCCTGTGTAGTCGATGTACCAGACCCGATGAATGCCAATGTATGTTGATCAATTAGCTCTCCTACATTGGCGGGGGAAATAGTGATTTTGCAGTGTGTGCATCTTAAGTTGCAGTTAAAATTGCATAGTGTGTGCATCTGAAGTTGTATAGTGCATGTATCTAATGTTGTACAATTCAAGTCCGTTGCATAGTAAAATGACAGACAAGCAATTCGTTTAAGTGCCGATATACATCCAACGCGACTCTTGTTAGAAACCATCTCGATTAATCATGATTATCAACTATTATTCGACTAAGATCACTTTAAGGACCCATTTGACCTGTCCTTTGATTTGAAATTTTTTTACATTGAAAACTTTAAAGTTTCACAAGTCAAGAAGAACCCGATCCAAAATTGGGCTTGACTCAAATCAAACCAGAGGAATTTCATGCAAAGCAACGTTTCAATTGTGACTCGAGTCATTCGTTAAGAATACCTAGGCGTGCTTCGAGTCCTCCCTGAAATTTGCTAAGTCCAACGTCCTTAGTCAAAATTTTCGAAATATTTGCCAAGTGTAGGATCGTCACTGATCCCTTAGAAGGGGAATGAAGTCCTAAGGTATGACAAAGGGAGAGTGATAGTTAAGGATGAGAGGTCCGAACCAGTATAAAAACTCAGGTGTAATCGCTTTTATTTACTTTGCTTACCTTATTCATATTTAGTATGATTATATTTATTTGCACATTTAAAATAGTTAAGCCGTATTAGAGATCCTATGCACTTATAGAAACTATTCAAAGTAACAAGACGATTGGTAAAATATACAATACTTCATAAAAACAGTGCAGAGTAAAAGTAGCATCTATTCAGAAAAGAACTTGAATTTAATGATAGTGAATCTACATTTTTTCTTAATCATAAGAATATCTTATTAAAACGATATACTTTGGAAGGGAAAATGTTATCTAGCTTTGTGATCAAACTATATTTAGATAAGTCAGAACGATCAAACAGGAGAATAACCAAGTAGAAATCCATTACAATCACTTTTACACTCAAATACCTAGAAAATTCAATGGATGAAGCCTTTAGCTTGCCAAAGATCTTCAACAATAGCCCACATGCCAAATCACCCAAAGTGCCAATACCAAAATCTAGGACTTTGCAAAAGTCTTGGATTGATACCTATCTATAGCCATGGTTCGGTACCGATCCATGAAACTTGACCAAAATCATGTTCTGCTTCTTGCTGAGTGAAACTAAGGTGCTAGTTGACTAAGTCATGCAACATGATATGGTTCGCCCACAACTCTACCATTAATACATCAATCCAAGTTTCAAGATTGCAAACCAAATCTAGGAATTTGCAAAGGTCATGGATCAATATCGATCCATGGTCATGGTTCGGTACCGATCCATGGTCATGGTTCGGTACCGATCCATGGTCATGGTTAGGTACCGATCCATGGAACTTGACCAAAATCATGTTTTGCTTCTTGCTAAATGAAATTAATGTTCTAGTTGACTAAGTCATGCAACATGAGATGGTTCACGAGCTATTCATACTCAAACATTAATACATCAATCCAAGTTTCAAGATTGCAAACCCAAGTGCTTTTATCTAACCGACTAACTAAAGACTTCACCGTAGTTAGAGCTCACATCAATACATCCAAGTTATGCATATGAAGATACTAGCCACCCAAGCAATATCAAGGGATCAAAGAAGACTTCACAATCAATCTTATCGAAGGGCATGGTTTGGTACCGATCCTTGAACCTTGCTGATTTGGCTATGACCTTTTCCATGCGACTCCTTTTGGATGTGGGGAACATGGGAAAGAATGCGATGGGGAGAAATCCATCGACCTTTAGCTATAAATAGAGGGTGATAGGCATGGTTTTAGAATCTTTTTTTGCCTACATTCTAAATTTATGCACTTCTCCTATAATCTCTTGGGTCAATACCGATCCATAGACTACCAATCCATAAGATCACTTTTGTAAAAATCTTGCAGAATCATAAACAAAGTTCAAGTGAACTTAGGCCAGTATTTAGCCAAGCCACTAGAATTATTATGTCATTTTCTTCTCATTTTTCATTTAAATTCTTTATTTCATTCCCTTCTATAAATCTTTTGGGTGTTTGTGCCAACTTTTGGCGTAAACACATGTATCACATGTCAAACACATTGGCATTTTATCTTTAAATTTAATATATGTTTGTTATTATCAAAATAGAAATGTTATGGAATATTGCAATCAATTTCTGTTTAATATTAGTAAACATATATTATTTTTGATGTGTTTGTTTATCGTTGTGTATTTATAGGGTTTTGATTTCAGTCAAGACATTTAATTCCATTTATTTTTATATCTCATTATTTAGAGTAAATCCTATATATATAGTACAAAACATCGTGTTATTATTATATGGGATATCAAAACGAACAAACATAGAAAAGAATAACTCAACAGGAGATTTGGAAGGCATAAGGGATTTTGGGCAGTAAAATTCAAATCAAACTGAAACATCTTTCCATATTAAAAGAATGATTTTTTTTCCTCCAGAGGACCCTTTCTTTTGATAGATCAGATAAGTTCAAATGTCGTATAAAATATTGATTTCTCTGTCATTTGCAAAAAGAAGTTCGTGTGCAAAAGAAGCTCAAGTCATATGCATATATATAGATTTTCGAAATAAGCAGAAATATTCAACAACAAATATTAAAATGAAGAATCTTTCAAATATGGAAAGGAAAATATCTCAAGTAGATTTCATATGGTGACTCACTCAATCAAGTAAATTTTCAAGCAAAAATTTCTAGCTCACAGTATACATACATACATATATATATATATATATATATATATATATATGATGTTGTGGGCTTACGTGCTCTATGCTTGATTTGTTCTTTTCTTTACAAAGCGATATGATAATCTGAATATGGAATCATGTTGATATTTCTTTTTGCGTTATCTTATGACTACTATATCATATGTTAATACCTCGGTTATTGATTTTGATGACAACAACCTTAGTAATGATAACGCATTCATATAAAATATGGTTACTAATGCTTTTATATAGATATATAGTATATAGTGTATAGTGCAGGATATTATACAAGTATTAATTTGAAGACTGTACAGTATAGAGACTCCAGAAATGGACGTGAAGACTCATGAGTATAAAATCAAGATATTAAGATTTCAAAACTATAGTATAGTATATAGAGTCATAGATTATTGTTAAAGTCCCTAGTAGCAATCTTTGATCACCATCTCTCATTATGTTATTCTTTAAGTCAAAATATATTTTTAATATATTTAAAATGTTTTATAAAAGATTTTTTAAAGTTTAAAATGCTTATAAACTATGTTTAAACTATTTCACAAAGTATCAAAATATTTTACTAAGCATAAGATTTTCAAAACATTCCAAAACAAAAGAGTTTTTCAAAATTCAAAGGGATATGTCGACATATCCATATAAAGTATGTCAACATACATACCGATATTTTGAAATTCAAATTTTGAAAAGAAGTGTCTATTTATCGTAACTCTTCGCGAATGGACGGTCTGTTTATCCTCTATATATATGGGGTTTCAAACAAATTTTTAACAACTACTTTCTTTTTATCTTCTGCCCTCTTACTCTACCAAAATTTCTATTGAAAATATATTTAAATTTTCTCAAATTCATACCCGAATCAATTCAGTCTTCATTGTATTGATTCTCTAATATTCACTCTCTAATTTCAATCATCTCTCTCTGAATCAAAGATCAAAGTGCTGTCCAAATGGCTATAGGATCAATTGTATGAAAACATCAAACATTGTCTTTAGAAAAACCATTAAACTCTAGTTATAGTTGATTAGGTGTGATTGTGTCTCGATTCAAATCAAAGCATGGATTGCAGAATTATGGATCTTAAGGTTGATTAAACACTAGAGAGGGCTGAATAGTGTTTTATGATTTATGTGAATCTTTTTAAAATTCTTTCAAGGTTATTATTACACAATGCGAAATTATTGCACAACGCGGAATCAACAATCACAGATGCAAACATGGAAATTTATAAATGTAGTAAAGTAAATAGTAAAGAATCAGAGAGACCACACCAGGTATTTTATACTGGTTTGCAGTTACTCTACATCCAGTCCTGTATAATTGCTTGTACAGATTTCTTTTCAAATGCCAAACTTTTAATGGGCGAAAGGCAAACCCAATACAATTTCTATTTCGAGGCTACGAGACACACCTTCCAGATTTTCTGAGCTCTGGGTACAATCACTTGATTCATACTGGACACAAGCATGCAACCTTGGATTTACAGGACACTAAGCACACCCAATTGATTTGAATCGGGACAATATCACACCTAATCAACTATAACTAGAGTTTGATGGTTTTTCCAAAGACAATGCTTGATCTTTGGATACAATTGATTCTATAGCCTCTTGGACAGTACTTTGATTTTGATTGAGAGAGAAAACGATTGAGATCATATAGTAAATATTAGAGAATCAATACAATAAATATTGAATTAATTCTGGTTTGAATTTGAGAAAATTTGAATATTAAGCTCACTTCAATTTCCAACAAAATGGATAAATTTTTTGGAAAGGTCATTCGCAAGCTTAGTGGCTCTTAATCATCTTCATCTACATCCTTCTAAACCTGTCTAAGTTGTTTACTTATGTTATCTAGCCTTATATTATGTGTTTTTAGTTAAAATTCACGTTATTTCTATGTATTTTTCCTTTATTTATCATTGAAATCGATGTATGCGTCGAATTCTAGTAATGAAAATTATCTATTATTATTTTATATGTTCATCAAGTCCTTGGAAGTTATAAATATAAAATGG
Source organism: Allium fistulosum (assembly GCA_030737815.1). Classification (NCBI taxonomy): domain Eukaryota; kingdom Viridiplantae; phylum Streptophyta; class Magnoliopsida; order Asparagales; family Amaryllidaceae; genus Allium; species Allium fistulosum. Next base: position 521,458,485 of record CM060906.1, read on the forward strand.
TACAAGATAGAAACAAGAGTTATATCAAAAACATCAAGTTAAAAAAATTTGGTATGTATGTCGACATACGATATACAACGGCCAGAACTGGAATTTTTTTAAATTTTTAAACAAAAATAAATACCATTCATACATTAATTTCAAATGACTTTCTACTTTTATATAAGCCTATTCCTTCCAGAAAACTCATTCATCTTTTTATTCTATACTCTATTTTCATTCTCAAACATATTTTTACAAATATGTCTTCATCACATCAAAAAGTATGCGAAAACCTTGAACAAACTCTTCAATCATTTAAAGATATTCTACGAAATTGAAGACACTTAGAATTAAGTCAAATGCAAATGATAAAGGAACAAGAAAAGCATTTTGATGCGATTCGGTGGATGATTTCTTCATTAATCAAGGACGAACCAACCAACAATCCGAAGTGTACTATTAACAAAGATAATGAGGATTGAGATGCCATCATAACAGATCCAATCTTTGGGTCTGATGGTTGGGTTGAAGTTTCACAAAACGTCTAGTTATTAGGTTTGGATTTATTATGTAAATATAAATACTACTAGGATTTGATTTGAATGATTTGGTGTGTATTTGATTGACTTGGATTGTTTGAACTAGTGTGTATTTGATTGACTTGGATTGTTTCAATTGGTTTTGAATTGGTGTGTATTTGATTGACTTGGATTATTTGAATTAGTGTGTATTTGGATTGAGTTGGTTTGGACCACTTGTATGAATGATTAGGTTTGACTAAATTGAATGTATTGAAATTGTATAGTTCGAAATTGTATTAATAAAATCTACTTTACCATGTATTATCATGTTTTATATAGTATAATATCATTTATTATCATTTAAGTCATTTTTTAGTTAGATAACTGATTTTGAATGATATATCATTTTATATTTTAGTTAGGGGGAGTTTTTACTATTTTTTTGTTGATGACAAAGAGAGAGAAAAGTATAAAATATACATATGCATATATTAAGGGGAGGTTATCTAACTCAGGGGGAGTCATATCATATTTTATAATAATGGTTGTCATCATCAAAAAGGGGGGGATTGTTAATACCTCAATTATTGGTTTTGATGATAACAACCTTAGTAATGATAATACATTCATATAAAATATGGTTACTAAAACTTTTGTATGAATATATAGTATATAGTGCATAGTGCAGGATATTATACAAGTATTAAATTGAAGTAGAGACTCGAGAAATGGACATAAACGCTCATGAGTATAAAGATCAAGATATGAAGATTTCAAGACTATAGTACAGTATATAGAGCATAGATTATTGTTAAAGTCCCTGGTAGTAATCTTTGATCACTTCTCTCTTTCTTTTATTCTTTAAATAAAAATTTATTTTTAATATATTTAAAAATATTTTATATAAGTTTTTTAAAGTTTAAAATGCTTATAAACTATGTTTAAACTATTTTACAAAGTATCAAAATATTTTACAAAGCATAAGATTTTCAAAATATTTCAAAACAAATTGTTTTTCAAAATTCAAAGGAATATGTCGACATATCTATATGAATTATATCGACATACATGCCGATATTTTGAAATTCAAATTTTGAAATGAAGTGTCTATTCATCATAACACTTCGTGAATGGACATGTCTGTTTATTCTCTATATATATCCGGTTTTCAAATGAATTTTTAACAACTACTTTCTTATTATCTTCTCTCCTCTTACTCTGCAAAATTTCTATTGAAAATAGATTTAAAATTTCTCAAATTCAAACCAAAATCAATTCAATCTCAATTGTATTGATTATCTACTATTTATTCTCTGATTTCAATCATCTCTCTTTCTCAATCATCTCTCTCCTGATATCCTTTCTTTTTTCTTATAGTTTTAGAATTAAAATCTTTAATTCTCCTTGATTCATATATATATATATATATTCACATTTCCCCCTCTCAATTTTCACATTTAACAAGCTTTAATATATTCAAGTGTAACACCATGTCACTTTGACTTCCCTTTTATTAAATTTACTTATTATGTCAAATTCTATTTTATTTCTTATTTTATCTTATACTATATACATAGAAGATGGATCTCTCCTAATATATTTGCTTTTTTCTCATAATTTTAGAATTAAAATCCTTAATTCTTCTTGATTCATGTGTATATTTTCACATTTTCCCCTATAAATTTTCACATTTAACAAACTTTAATATACTGAAGTGTAACATCATGTCTGTTTGACTTCCCCTTTTAATACATTTACTTATTATGTTAAATTTTATTTTAATTCTTATCCTATCTTGTCTTATACTATGTACATAAAAGATGTATCTCTCCTAATATCTTTTCATTTTTATCATACTTTCTTATACTACATAAATAGAAGATGGATCTCTCCTAATATATTTTCTTTTTTCTCATAATTTTAGAATTAAAATCCTTAATTCTTCTTGATTCATGTGTATATTTTTACATTTTCCCCTCTAAATTTTCACATTTAATAAACTTTAATATATTCAAGTGCAACATCATGCCCCTTTGACTTTTTAATAAATTTTCTCATTATATTAAATTTTATTTTATTTCTTATTTTATACTATTTTGTCTTATACTATGTACATAAAAGATGCATCTCTCCTAATATCTTTTCATTTTTCTCATAATTTTTACTTATTAGTTCAGATCGACATTTTAGATGTGCAACTAAAATATTTAAAGTGATTTCAATTATTTATTAGTTCTTGTTCAATTAATAACCTTAACTTTACTGAAAAAGTGCTTTTTTTACTTTGCAGGTTTATTTTTTAATTTTTTGTTCTCCAAATATGCACAATCTAATTGCTAAAAATTGGTGATGAAAATAGACAATGTTGAAAGTTAAATTTTTTATATTGAACCTCTTGAAATACAATGGATTGTTTCTAAGTTGTGTTTGGATTTTAAAAGAAGTTAAGCGAAATCAATTTGAAATTTTAACTACTTAGCAATTTTCAACATTGACATTAGTTTTGCGTATTTTTCATTCTTCCCATTCGATTCCATTAGCATATCTATGTAGTTCAATTCCTAAGCAAAAATATTCTTTTTCCAACTAAAATAAAATATGCAATTTATTTCTTCCATACTTTCATTTATTTTTCACTTTAATCTTGAACTTCATATGGAATCAAAATGATGTCATAACTTCTAAAGTATATATTAAAGTCAGACCATTCACAAATCTCTAATATATTTGTTTCTTTCTTTCATTTTATTTTTTTCTTTAGTCTCAAACTCTACAAGAACTCAAAATACAATACACACACAAATATATTAAAGTTGGGTCTCTCCTAATCCTATTGTACCTTTTTCATAGTTTTAGAATTAATATATTTATTTCTCCTTGAATCATTTATATGTATTCAGATGTTTCGACATGTCCTTATGACTTCCCTTTTTTATTAGGTTTATACATTTTATTGAATTCTATTTTATTTTTCTATAAAGTTCAAACCCTAAGAAAAAGTTTGTTTCTCTCATAAAAAATAAACTCTTTTTCACTTTGTTTCCTTCTTCCGTTGTGTTTCTTTTTAGTCTAGGACACTATTAAAACTCAAAATCGTATTACAATTTCTTATGCATAATTCAATCTTATACTATATACATAAAAGATGAATTTCTCCTAATATATTTTCTTTTTTCTCATAATTTTAGAACTAAAATCCTTAATTCTTCTTGATTAGTATGTATATTTTCACATTTAACCCTCTAAATTTTCACATCTAACAAACTTCAATATATTCAAGTATAACATCATGTCCCTTTGACTTCCCCTTTTAATAAATTTACTCATTATGTTAATTCTACTTTATTTCTTATCTTATACTATCTTATCATATACTATGAATGTAAAACATGTATCTCTCTTAGTATATTTTATTTTTTCTCTCATATTTTTTATTTATTAGTTCAGATCTGGATTTTAGATTGGGAACTAAAATATTTAAAGCAATTTCAATTATTTATTTGTTCTTTTTCAATGAATAATCTCAACTTTACTAAACAAAATTCTTTTTTTTACTTTGCAGGTTTATTTTTTAGTCTTTTGTTCTCCAAATATGGACAATCTAATTGCTAAAAATTAATGATGAAAATAAATAATGTTGAAAGTAAAATTTTTATATTGAACCTCTCGAAACACAATTGATGGTTTCTAAGTTGTGTTTGGATTTTAAAAGAAGTTAAATGAATTCAATTTGAAATTTTAGCTATTTAGTAATTTTCAACATTAACATTAGTTTTGCCTATTTTGCATTCTTCCCATTCGATTCCATTAGCATATCTATGTAGTTCAATCCCTGAGCAAAAATATTCTTTTTCCCAACTAAAATAAAATTTCTAATTGCTTTCTTCCATACTTTCATTTATTTTTCACTTTAATCTTGAACTTCATATGGAATCAAAATGATGTGATAACTTCTAAAGTATATAATAAAGTCAGATCCTTCACAAATCTCTAATACAATTGTTTTCTTATTTCATTTTATTACTTTTCTTTATTCTCAAACTCTACAAGAACTCAAAATACTATATACACACATAAATATATTAAAGTTAGATCTCTCCTAATCCTTTTAATTTTTTTTATAGTTTTAGAATTAATATCTTTATTTATCCTTGAATCATTTGTATGTATCTAGATGTCTCAACATGTCCTTATGACTTCCCTTTTTTAGGTTTACTCATTTTATTCAATTCTATTTTATTTTTCTATAAAGTTCAAACCATAAGCAAAGGTTTATTTTTCTCATCAAAAATAAAATCTTTTTTCACTTTGATTCTTTCTTCCGTTATGTTTCTCTTTAATTTAGGACACCATTAAAAATCAAAATTATATTACAATTTCTTTTGCATAATCTAATCATCAGAAATTGTCGTAGGATACGATGGTAAGGTTTAAAGTTTAGTGATATTCAAAACTTTTTCCCACTTAACTCAATAGATTTTTTCTTTCCCATTCAATTCACTATTTTTTTTCTTACTCTATGTACAATCCATTTTTTTATATTTCATATCTATAATCTATTTGCTTTAAGTGAAAATATTCCTTCATTATAGATCACATACCTTCGGTATATGTGAGACTATTAGAATATTCGTCCATGTTTGTAAAATCCCAATACAAATATGGATTGATGACAGTTATACGTCATATCATATGTAAAGTGGTGAAAAGCCATAGTGAGATGTCAAGTGAGATGATTACACATACTAAATAATTTGAACAATAGCTAAAAGTGTCATAGGTTTCTTTAAATTATATCTATATATTACTATCTAAGTTTACAAATCCAATAACATATTTTACTCAGGTCCATAAGTAGACTAATATATTGTAAAAAAAAATTGGTATCCTAATGCTACTAACATGATTTTTCATATATTTTAATAGTTTACGATGTTTTACACTCTGAATTGTAAGATTGGATTATTGCAGATAATTTATAGTTGGGATGCAGAAGGAAACACATCAACTTCATGAAGTGTCAAATTCGTAAGTTTTTTATACTTGTCTATGGTGGAAGAACTACAGTCTCTTTATATTACAAACAGTAGATAAGAACCTTCTCATGGAAGACATTTAATCTAAAAATAATAGAAATGCTAGAGTTTTTATGCTGGTATTTGAAGTTCAATAAATGGAAAGTTGAGAGTAATTCATACATTATAACATGTTGCAAATACTTGGTGTTACCAGACTAGATTTTTCTATGATAGTTTATTAAACACTATGATATGATGTTCAAAATATTTTTTTAATGTTATTCTATTTTTCGTTCGATTTTTTTTCATTCTACTCATTATAGTGTAATACAGAGTTTCTGTGGATAAATTTCGACTAGAAATAAGTATGTTTTAGGTAATGTATAGTTAGAACAATTTAATATAAAGAATATGTTCAACCTAATTTTATCAGTGTCAATTTCAGAACTTAAATACTTAGCTCACTTAATTTAGTGTACACTTAAGAAGGTCACAAGTTCGAATCCCACAAACCATGCTTATATTAAATATATATTAGAATAACTTCATTTTTCTTAATTCGCTTTGTTCCTAACTTCCAAGTTCGAATCATATTACCTCATCTTACTTAAAATATTTTGGAACCACTTAGCTCACTAAAAACATTTATTTTTTACTATTAAATTATTTTTTACTTACAAATTCAACCAAAATCTAAGCTCCATTCTGTGATCCTATATTTTGTAGCTATTTTCACTAAATAAGCATGAACTTTATTCGAAATTCATTGATTTTATTCTTTAAATTATAAACTCCATCAAAAATATAACATATTACAAACTCTTATGATGATAACAGTAAGAATATTTTTTTAATATATAGCCAAGGGGTTCCGTATGTATGTGTTTGGATTGATTGTTATAGTTTATCTTAAGCTCTATTTTTGATTAAACCAACAAGCTCATGTAATACGTAAGATATAAAATATACTGCCTTAGGTTTTTTAGATTCAACCACATCTTATTCAAAGTAGTTATTTTAAATAATTAAGCATGATCTATGTTCAAATTCATTGATTCTAAGTAAATTGATATAAAAACTAATAAATATTAATCAAAACATAATGATCGTTTATTATGGATATCAACCTGGCATGCTGCAATAATTCTCATTTTAACCTCTTTTCTTCATTCACTCTTTTAAAAAATAAAACCTATAAATTCAACTATCATTGTTATTTTTTTACTGTATAAGAGATAAGATATAATATAAAAAGTGCACTCACTCAAATAATCCTGTGAACTTTAAGTTTCATTTAAAATTATCAAATATGAAAAGTATAAAGTTGAACGAACTAATATAATTGTATGTATTGTATGGATTTGGATCTAGTTTAATTTATTTCTCTTACAAATTAAAAAGAAAATTCAAACTTCCCAACGATCCATGAAAATATAGGCTTTACATTTTTCTAAGTAATATGGTTAATATGAAGGTAACTCAAACTTTATGAATTTGTTTGTCTCTCGGTAGAATAATTTATTTTTTGGTCTTTTTTTAATTTCCACTAACCACTTATTTTTTTAACTTCATTCTTCATATTTATTATTTCTTTCATCCCTGTTTTTAATAAAATGCAAAATAAATTGAATATAAATATCCTAAGTAAAATCAATGCTTCGTTTTTTTCTATAAAGTAAGCGTTGATCTATCATCACTCTATTCTATAAGAAATTGTGGTTCTTGTTTTACCGTCACTACCATTGAAAATTTTATTTTCCCTCACCATTCTAAACCAACAACTCCTTTTCTGAAATTTGGTCGCACCTCAACTTACTAATATTTAAATTCATTTAATGTTATATTTTCAAGGCCAAATTCACTGTATGTTATTATTATTATTTCCATTTTAATTCTTTGAAATTGGCAATGCAAAATATCACATTGATTAATTAGTTGTTTCGATTAGTATTATTTTTATCATACCATGTGCGAAGCACGAGTTCGTACTTGTTTTTTAGTACACATTGTTCACTTAGGCATATTTACGGTGTTTTGGTGGGACAATTCAATCTTAACTGCGCGTTCCATATTTTCTTTTATTTTAGTCGATTAAAATATCATAATTGTGTGGTGTGGATTCAATTGGTTTACCTGGACATCAAAAATTAGGATCGAGTGATTATTTCCCACTTTGTTTATCAGTTCATGATTATGATATATATAATTTCGTTCAAGTTGGCAAACTAAAAGGCTAAATTTTCAACAATCAACAACAATTGTTTTCATGTTAGAATGATACTTGTTTCTCCCAAACAATACAACACAGTCTCAATTCTTTGGCAAACAAGCATCACCTTCATCAACTCAAGGTGATAACTTCAACATTGAGCTAACCAAGTACTACGACCATCTTTATCAACTCACATATTCGCGTAGCCATATTTCAAATCAAGTCATACTTAAGCCAACTTCGAAACCATCATCACCGCTTCATCAAAATAACAACAAAGTGATGCATCAAGACAAATACGGCAGGGACACGACACAGGACAAGGCAGAATCATTTCTAGACCAACTCACAACTCCAGATGGTTTCACGGTAGCATGTTGTCATAGCTTAATAGGTAGTGCACCCAATTCCTCATCTTCATCAACTAAAGCACAGTACCAACCTCGATTCACCTTCGGCCATCCATCACTAGATCATCATCAAACGTCACTACTTCATCCAGAAATGCGGCTACACAGATCGATAGCGAACAGCAAAAAAATCTAATATCAAACTTTGGCATCACTCAATGACGTAACTTAAGTGACGAACGACAACTTTTCTGATAATCTCGAACTGACAGTAGCGTGGACAATCAAACAACGACACCAAGATAAGCAGCTCGTGCGGATTAATTCACATTGCATGGAGGCCGATGAGAATTTAGGTGAAGAGGAGGAATTTCATATATATGAGGAGATGAGGAAGTACCTATTTTTTTCTAGAAAGGAATCATTTTTATTTTCAAGAGAAGTAGCTCACGTGAAGAGAATGACTGAATAGGACAAACCACTTTTAAGGGTAAATCTACTTCAACGTCCTTTTCTGCTCATAAATTATATCAAGTGGTTTGAGGGAAGTTTTTAACCCGTGTTATATTTTGTTTTTTATTTTCTTTATATTCAAAAACCTTTTTTTTTAATTTGACTGAGCTACATAATGTAGTTCAGGGATTCTAGGCATAGTTTGTTAAGATTTCAATACTTTATTGACTAATCATGAAATCTTAGATCTGGATAGGTGATGCATATTGATTTGATTGAGAAGAAATCAGAGGAAAATAAATGAATTAGCAGAAGTCATACCTGAGCCCATAGTCGCTGGCTGGAAACGTAAATTTGATTTGAGTTTCCATATTGACACAAACCCTAGATCTTATATTAGATTTGAATCCATAATTGCTACTTTCATAAACTGATTAAGAGAAATAGATAGATCTAAAAGACAAGAGTTGGATCTGATCTTCCAAATTGACATAGACCCTAGATTTGAATTATTTCCATAGAAGAGAGTAGAAGAATAACTAGAGCTTGTGTAATTTGGGAACCATAACCCCTTATTTATAATGTTGGCATTTTCTAATTTGACCCTTTAGTAAATTAGAATTGCCCCGGTATCTACACATTAATACCATGACAATTATATCTTTAAGCCTTTTAACTTTAATTCATAATTTGATCACTTTAATTAGGATTTACACCAAAATAGCACGACATATTTATTTTACATATGTAGCCCACATGTTGAAATTTTTCAACAATCTTCCCCTTGTCCATATATGTAATAACCTTATAAATGCGTTTAACTTTACGAGCTCAAAATTTTGCTATTTATAACATAAGGTGCTTCTGAAACAATCTCGTCCATCAACTATGCTGACAAAGGGTCAAAGTGGCTTTCGTTACCTTTAGTGTAACTAAACCAATCAATGGTCACATATACCAACATAATCAAATGACATAGATCAATCATGGATGCGTAGCAAGAAAATTACATGAGATGTGATCTATACATGTCTATTTCCAACTGGTCCTACTTTAGTGAGATCAAAACGTTCAATATTTGAACAACCTAGAGTGCAAATAAAACTTTATTACTTTATTTCTGATCAGAAAAAAGAACTTGGTAGTATGTAACCGAAGTATAGAGCAATGTGTCATATGACAGTACCAAACACAAACTCCCCCGAACCAAAATATTCTTATATAAATGTTACACCAATTGAGCAAGATGCTCATGAAAGACCTTGGGTGATATTCCTTTAGTAAGCGGATCCGCCACAATGGAGTTTATCACAATATGCTCTATGAATTACAATCTATATTGCACTCTCCCCTTATTTAAAAATAATATGTTATTTATTGTTACAATATTACTTTAATGGTCTTTCAATTTCTTTAACCAATAGGCTATAACTTTGAGATAAAATTTTATAATTATTTTCCATCATTGGATGCCCTATAATAGAGAATAGTAAAGAAGACTATAAGTGTATGTACGACAAATTTCCTTATATAGCTTCAACCAAAAAAAACAACAACAACAATATTATTATTATCTGAAGTGGATCTTTTGTACTCTTGGCATCCAAAATATTCGGATTGTAATGCCTTATGATCTCCAACCAATCCGATTTTTATCTATGAGCATATAATCTTTTGCTCCTTAAAGATATCCGGTAACCATTTTGGTTACTAACCATTGATCCACCTTTAATGTCATTAAGATATCTACCAAATAATACACACAATATCCATATGTGTATATGCCTTGGCATGCATTAGACTCCACACCGTAAATGTATGAGGAATCTTTTGCATTTCTTTAGCTTAAAAGATGTTCTTATATTACTATATAAGACAAGATTTATCTATTTTAGAAAAAGAGAATCAGTTGATTCGTAGTTTGCATACCAAAACCTTTTTTTTTAAACTTTATCTGCATAGCCCTTTTGTGATAATTCAAATATCACCCTATGAATAATAATGGTGTATTTGAATCTCTAATTCGAAAGAGTAATCCATAAGTGGGTTCCTTAAGTTGTTTGGTCAAAGCCTTTTTAAAAAAACATTGTTTTCCTTTTGAGTATAGTCTTTTTTATAACGAGCCTTATATATTTCCACATTACCCACTTGATCCGTTTTTGTTTTGAATAGTTATTCATAACCAATGATCTTGTTGCCTTAAGGTGGTGGGAAAGATCTCAAACTTTATTGTCTTTATAGATTTAGACTTTATATTCATATCTTAAATCCACATTTCAAATTAGTACCTTATATGGATTGATGTAAGTCCAAAGAATCATATTCACTAATCCAATATTTATCTTTATGAAAAATACTACATAGTCATCCGAAATAGTATTTCTTCTTTTCAAGTGGATTTTCTTAGTGACCTTCCACTTTGAGGTTGTGGAGTTTGTTTTCTTAAAACAACAACCTTAATTTGAAGAAAATTTTGTTTGACATTGTCTTATTATGGTTCTTAATTTACTTCTTGTTAATGAAAGAAAACTAGTCCTATGCATTATCGAAAAAAGTAACTGTAATCGAATCAAAGATAATGATTCTCCTAAAAGACAATGATACATACCCTAAAATTTTGTTTAACATTGTCTTATTGTGGTTCTTAATTTACTTCTTGTTAATGAAAGGAAACAAATCATATACATTATCTGAAGAAGTAACTGTAGTTGAATCGAAGATAATGATTCTCCTTAAAGACAATGATCTGTACTTTATTTCTTCCCCCAAACTGAACATCCTCAAAAATTGTAGCATTTCCCATCTTATAATTTTTTCTTACCGTGGGTTTATAAAACTTGTAGCTTTTAAGTCGCTTAGGATACCAACAAAGTATTTGCTATCTTTAGTGCCTCAGTCTAGAATTATTTAGTAAGCTGAAACAAATAAACATACTAATCACTGAATCAAAATTTGAGACTTCATTATAAAAGGCATTTAGCATAAGTAGATATAAGCTATATTTTAGGAGTTTTTTCCAACAATGTTTGAATTTATTAATAAATTAATCTTATTATTTCTAAAAGAACAATAATAACCAAATTTGTTCATATTAGAAATAGAAAACCGAAATTTGTCTAAATGACAGCATAACAAAAAAATATCAAATAAATCCAAATAATATAACTGAAATCTCAATAATAACATAAAAATATCTAGTATACTTTACTTTATATGTCTGTATATCTCATTAAAGAAACTACTATAAATATATCGATATGTTATTTCTTTTTTTCTAGATCCTTAGCAACTTATTTATCCTTATTTATACATTAATTTACAATGTATGTTAAATGAGTACTTCCAGTCTTACATGCTTCAACCTCTCTTCTTCTAAACACAATGCTATGAGCTCAATAAGAGGTCATTTTATCCTTAAAAAATAATAATTAACAATGATCTTAAAATGGTTATACCGTGAATAAAGAGAGTACGAAAAAATTAACAATAACTTGAGTGCTTTTAACTTTTGAAGCAATATTTTCCATTTAGTACTTATTTATATTTCCTTTTATTTTGACTTTATATAATCAAGCAATATAAAGCATGCTTGTTTCTCCTTACCATTTTAACAAAACGCTTTTCATTCTGAGTAAAGAACCCCTTAAAATTGGTTATCCCCATGGATACCACATCCTTGAAAGCTTCTAAAATATTTTACTTTATAATCTTTTGACTCTTGCTTTTATTTGAATTATTTCACCTCTGAATGTTCTTCATAACATTATACGATCATTCAACCATACTATGGGTGGGTGTAACCCTCCTAATTGCAAGAGCTAGATCCATGAAATTAAGAACAACTAAAAAGTTCTCTTAATAATCCTCAGTGTTAGTCTCAAACAAGATGTGAACATTAAAATTGACAGACACTTTAGTTAAATTAGTTGAAAATTGACCAAAAATCAAGGATTGACCGTATATGCTCATATCCAATATCAGCCATAGTAAATTCAAATAATTGGTAAGTCTCTTCTCAAGATACCTAGTGTAACAACCCTGGTTTTAGCGATTACCTGAGAGTATTAAATTATAACGGTGGTTATAATTTAATAGTGTAAATTAATAATAAATGAAGAATTTTAATTGTTTATTGGGAATAAACAATGTATTTGAGAATAAAATGAGAAAAATAAAGTTTTGGAAAGTTTATTAAGATGATTTGAGTTAATAGATTGAGGAATTGTGTTTTACTTAGAGTTAATGCAATAATTTTGTAAATTATTGCTATTTACTTCTTTTAATGATTTTTTAAAAGGAGTAATTAATTTTAAAATGAGATATATTGAATATAATAATGGAATTGAGTATAAAAATATAATTTGAGTATAAAATTATATTTGAAATGGGTTATAGAATTTTATTACACAAAAATGTGATTTTTGTAATATATAATGTTAATTATAATGAGATTTGTAATTAAAGATGTAAATTTGTTATTTACTTTAAAATAGAGAAATGTGTTAATAAAATGTTTTAAAAATATAAATAATCTTTTAGTTTGAGTGTAAAACATTTTATTATCATGAATATAAAGTTTTATAATTTTTAGAGATGAAATGTAGCTTTAATTCATAATTTGATTTGTGAGAAAACATTGTTAATACGTAATTAGTGGCTAAATTATGAAGTTAAGCTAAGTTTCTTTTAATTTGGGCCTTAGCCCATTACCTAAACCTAACTTAGCCTGCTAGCCTAAGAGTGGAGAATGAGAAAATAAACCTGTACGTACATTTTTCACTTTCTTCCTCAAGTTTTCAGAAATCAGAATAATGGTTGAAACATTTTCCTCTTCAAATCTAATGAAAAATCCATCAAATTAAAAGAAAAATTGATGATTTAAAATGAGATTCTAAACTCCAAATGCATGCAATCGATTTCTAAAACCCCTCTTCATATCAAAATCTGATTTATAGTGATAATTGTTAATTTTCTGCTCCTTTTTGGTTTGCATGTTTCCTTCTAAATTCTGTCAGGTTTCTATGGTCTATTCTTGGTGAAAAGATTCAAACTTTCTGCCAAAATCCAAGCTTTTGCAACGAATCAGCAAGGTGAGTGTAAAACTCACAAACTCTAGCTGAATTATTTTGCTCTTTGTTATTATCTTGTTTCAGTTTTCAAGTGTCCTGTTTGAATTGCCATAACTTTTGACTCGTGTATCAGAATTAGATGATACTTTTTTTTTTAATTCTAGCTATGGCAATACTCTACAACTTTCGTGTATTGAGTTTTCTGTAATTTTGAGTTTTACTCTGTCAAAATTTGATTTTTCTACTGTTAACCCGAGAGCAAAATCTATATTTGCTCTGTACTTGAAGCTGAAACAAAATAAGACGTAACTTTCTCGTTTTTGATCGGATTTTGATAATTTTGGATGTTCCGGAAAGCATAAATCCTATACTGCAACTTTTATGTTTTATGTTTTCTGTAATTTTGAGGTTAGCTATGTCAAAATTTGATTTTTCTACTGCTAACCCGAGAGCAAATAAAATATTTGCTCTATGTTTGAAACTGAACACAGTTAGTAAATTGGGCATATCTTCCTTGTTTCATGTCGGATTTCGATGATTTTTAAAGTTCTAGAAAGATTATTTTGTGTGTGACAACTTTCATGTTGAACACATTTGCATATTTTGAGAATAGTTTGATTAAAATCATGTTGCAAACTCTCAGCTCTGTGATTTTGATAATTACGTTATCCAAACTGAACACAGTTAGTAAATTGGGCATATCTTCCTTGTTTCTTGTCGGATTTCGATGATTTTTAAAGTTATGGAAAGCTTATTTTGTGTGTGGAAACTTTCTTGTTGAACACATTTGAATATTTTGAGCATAGTTTGATTAAAATCATGTTGCAAACTCTCAGCTCTGTGATTTTGATAATTACGTTATCCAAACTGAACACAGTTAGTAAATTGGACATATCTTCCTTGTTACTTGTCGGATTTCGATGATTTTGAAAGTTCTGGAAAGCGTATTTTGGGTGTAATAACTTTTATGTTGAACACATTAGTATATTTTGAGCATAAGTTGATCAAAATCTTATTGCAAACTCTCAGCTCTGTCACTTTGATAATTACGTTATCTAAATTAAACACGGTTAGTAACTTAGACGTATCATTCTCATTTCTTGTCGGTTTTATATAATTATTGAAGTTTTAGAAAAGTTAGATTATTTTATAAACCTTTCTTATTTTTAGTTTTGCAAAATTATGAGGTTAAGATAGTCGAAACCTTATTGCTTTGCTGTTGCCCTGAGAATAAACGACAGCAATAAATCATTGACTTGGAAATTGTACTAGCTTATTTTTGCTCTTATTCTTGTTCGGTTTGATGTTTTTTTGAAATGTTTTGAGAGCTATGATTTCTATCAATAAGATAGCTATATTTGGAGAATTTGAAATTCGAATTTAAATAGAATTTGAATTGATTTTGGGTTAAATTTGAATTGAATTCAAGTTATCGGTCTTGAGTTATCTTTCTTGTTTTTCATTGTTTTCGAGCACGGTTTTCACTAAACCATTTTTGAAGTGATTTTTGAGATAAATGGAAATTTCAAATTATTATTATATAATATTTTAAAAATTATTTTTCTAATATAAAATCTATTTATTTCCTATAATAAACGAATTTCAAATATTGGTTTTATTAATCTTTTTGGATAAAAAAGTTTTAGAAGATTCTTTTCTCTAGTAAACTGTAATATATAAAACATACATTTGTACACTATTTGAACGTATGAGAAAGAGAATTAAACGATTTAGTAAAACACGTGGTATGGGACATGTGCGTTTACTATCTCGGTTAATTCCGGACTTATATGATCGAAGCTATTTGACATTATTGATTCTGAGATGTTTTGCCATTTTATGGCATATTTTGAGTTTTATAATTCCGATTTATTGGGATTATTTAAGATGGCCAATATTTGGCAAGTATTATGGTTTGAGATCTCCTATGTAGGAGTATGGTCGATGAGAACCATCATGATGTTTTATTTACTTGCCAATGATATAAGGCAAGTCTTGAATATATGATTTCATATTTTGAGGTTTATGGTTTATGAGGAACCATCATGATGTTTTCACTAGTCGAGGAGATGAGACAAATTATGATGCCATTTAATACTTGTAGATGAGATGAGTCGAGTATGGTGTCTTTTTATCACTTGCCAATGAGACGAGGCGAGATATGATTTTTCTGAGTTTTATGATGTTCCTAGTGTGGCATCGACTAGCGGCTAGTAAACCGCTAAGTGCGAACGTGTGGTATGGGACACACGTTAATACTTTTCGGGTTCCTATCCATGAGTTTGTGACACATTCATGATGTTTACCTAGCAGAACTGCTTTGAGAGGTGTTAGCGACCTTGTCATGAGGACGAACTGCTTTGGGAGGTGTTAGCGACCTTGTTAGGGCTGACAAAATGGCTTGGAAAGGTGTCAGCGACCTTGTCACGAGGACGAACTGCTTTGGAAGGTGTTAGCGACCTTGTCTAAGGCTTCGGCCATCTGATTTTAGCAAGTGCAGCACTGCTTCGGCATTGCAATTGGGGATCTGGCCAATCCGGATTTTCTAAGTTTTGAGTTCGTCGTTTTTGGCGCATTAGAGTTAAGATTTCCTTAGTTTTGAACTCGCATCGAATTCTTTATTGAGTTTGAGATTTTATGAGTTTGAATTCGTATCGAGTTCCATGAGCTTTTAAGATTGAGATGCATGTGTGAGATTTAGCCGTCTTGGCTTACTTATGAGTTGAGATCTCACATTCTTATGGAGCTATCTTGTGTTGCTTTCATGGCTTCTATTCGTGATTGTAATGAGTTTTCTCCTTTATGGAGTAATGGTTCATTGAACCATTTGGGTTTTACTTGAGCTTTATATGAGTTGATTTGAGTTCATTATGGGTTATCGCCGATGATATGAGGAACTTTTATTTTATTTGAGTATTGAGTTTGAGTTACCTCTTTTGTGGAATTTAGTCACTTAGGTAGCGTTTGTTACTTAAGTATTGAGCTATGAGTTTTCTAATCCTTCTCCTCATTCGAGAAGAAGTATCACTATATCTATTCTTCTTTCATATTATCGATATTGACTGATTTGTATAGCTAGATTGACCCGTGTATTTATACTTGGGTCAGACCGAGTTCTTTCAGGTATCATCTATTGGGCTTAGCTTGAAGTTGATGTTGGACATTAGCTTATCTATTGCTTGAGTAGTTGATTTCTTTCGCATACTATGGTGTATTTACATTTGATTTGATGTATATAGTGTGGTTGAGTACCACCTTTATTGTATTCATATTGTATTGTACTAAACATGTATCAGTATAAATGTGTATATATATATGATGTTGATTACTGTTCTGTGATGTGCTTTACATTCAGCTATTGTATTTTGTTCTGATAGGTCCGTTAGCCACCTATAGTTTTGGATTAAGCATTTACTGGGTATGTCGATCCACTTGAGTTGAAAAAAAAATTATATTGCATTTATCGACGTATTCAATAGATGTTTAAGACAAAATTATAGATGGTCGCCCTTAACCAGCCCTATTCTCTACTTTAGTAGACAGAATTACTTGTTAATTCTCTTTGATTAGGTGGGTCTCGGGGTGGGGCGTCACACCTAGCACAACATTAATATCAAGTCTTTGGACAGTAATATTAACTACAAGTGGTACTCTTGTTGAAATGATCAAATACTGACAATAAATTCAAGTTAAGTAACATTCTTCCTTTGGGCCGATTAGTTATTCACTTGTAAAACCTTATAATTGTCATATCTTTATCATCACACGTGTGTAAGTTATTCGACCAAGTATTAGGCTTCCTTTGGCCGGCTAACATCTGTATGAATAAATACACACAAATATCAAACATTTTAATGAACAACTAAAATAAGCGAGGTCACTTTGGTGACATGTTATTTCAATTAGCTCACTTAGAATGTAGGATATTTATGGTTAGTTTGCAAAGAGATACCAAAATATATTTGAATTTATTTCTTAGTGTATGTACAATATTTTGAGTGCTATCAAACACCCCCAAAAGTATTTTAAGTCTATATGACACTTGAAAATCTCAAAATTATAACTGTGGCACAACATATTTAAATCATAGCTGTTATAACCTTTTACTTTAAGTATGTGGTTACATTCATGACGTTCCCTAAATAAATATGATACAAGGCATCATAAATAATTCACATAACAAATATCACGGATGAACGCTGTTACCCTGCCTTTTGGACAAGGCCGGGATATCAACAAATTAGCTAAAAAAGATGGATATCAGGATTGGAGATCAATTGGAAACAAGGCTATGATCGATACCGTCAAAATTGGACCAAGATCCAATCAAGGTGGGATCGATAGGGAATGATAAACAAGGCTCGGTGAGGCTACACTTCAAATTTCAGGTCAATCGGAGTTTATATGCTCGAGTTATGGATCGATCAATATCCATGTGGAACACATCAGTTTCGTATCCATCCATCAAGACCCATCATTTCGTATCCATCAGGATCGATATGAAACAATCACAAGTCCATCACTTAACATCCATCCATTTCGTATCCACTGAGTTAGAACAGACTTTAGCATCCCACAGACCGATCACTTCATTAGCGGCATGCTTCGTATCGATTACCCACCTAATCGATATGAAGAGGAGAATTAGAAATCGATACGAAGGAAGGACTTTGGCATCGATACGAAACCACATATAGAGCATCAATATGAAGGCAATGGTAAAGCATCGATACGAAGGGCATGGCCTCGGATGGATACGAAGGAAGAGGTCAAAGCAAAGGACACGGTTTCTAAGCATGGAATGTGGATCTCCAGTGCCACGTCATCGACACGCAACTAATCGATACGCATGTATCGATACGAAGCCATCAGCATTCCTAGGGAAATCCAATTTTGGATCGATCATAACTCTCAAACTACAAATCCAAATGTTGTGAAATTTTCACAGAAGCTTGCTTATTCACTTAAGAACGTCCATGATCGATCGCAGCTCCATTGGGCCATTCCTTGGATCGATAAGAAATGCACTTGGATCGATCAAGATCGATCCCAGACAACACCAGATCGATCTGGTGGGTCCACCTACACATGAGAGAGGGTATTCTGAGTTTTGAGGGAGATATTTCTAGATCTACTTCTATGAATAGCACCCCTATGCCTACTGAAAAAAGGACCTTTGAAGCTTCTACGCCGTTACTCCGCTACAACTCCATTGTAATCTGAGTGTTAGTGATTTGTATTGTTGTAATCGGTTGAGAATCATCAATAAACAACAAACTATTCAAAGTGGACGTAGGCTACAATGCCGAACCACTATAAACTCTTGTCTCTTTCTATTTCTGCATACTTTTATTGGTGTGATTGTTAGATAAGCCTCCTTTTCCATTTAGCTTCTTCATTCCAATCTCTTCAATTACATCCGAAGAGTGTTGTGCCCAATTTTGGTACAAATACTTTGGTGCTTTCACTGAGAGAACTCGGTTTTTCTCTGATTCCATGGATCCCCTACCGTTGTTGGATTGCTAAAATCTAAGGAGGAGATCCAGATCTGCCTTCCAGTAGTTCCTACCATTCTACTCAGATTACTCAAGATCTAGGAAGAGCTACATTCAACATGGTGCGCACTACCAGAAACGCTTCAAATGCTGCAGATCCAGAAGGAAGGGATAGGCAAAATCCCACATAGCTGACCATAGTAGGCCAAACGTCAGCTGGAGCTCAAGATCCACTTGGTCCGATAACTAGAGAGGAGTTCCAGACCCTTATGCAAGAGCTTACTCAGAGCCATCAGGAGCTCACTCAATAGATCCGTGCCAACACGGAGCTTGCAAACCAACTGAACGAAGAAAGGCGAAGGAGATCTAGAAGGGATCATGTCTCTCATTCCTCGACCGAAAGTTCGGCTTCATCTTACTTCAATCACAGATCTACACGCCGCCGATTAGATGGAAATTATGCAGAAGCCTTCGGGCACCAGCATGTTCTGAATCTCGGACAGCCCGGGATTGGTCCTTCCATAGGGCATCAAGCTGGACCCTCCTCTCGAGGAGGGACACTTCCTTATCACACCACTCATGACCATGCAGTTTCAGCTTCCATAGACCTGGAAGCCGAGATCCAGAACCAATAGGATCCTGCCCCTCGGCAACGCTTTCATGCTTAGGATCCTCATTTTCCTAAAGATCGGGAGCCAAGGAGGCGTGGAACGGACCGTAGACAGCGACCGGACCGTCCCCGTAACATGGAACCCGACCATGCCTTGGTCCAGAACATCCAGATGCCTGACATTCAAACCACGATACGCCAAATGATCAGAGAAAGTCAAGGCCTCACAAATGATGATTGGGGAATCTCTCGAAGTCACACTCCATTCACCAATGACATTCTCTATGCAAAACCACCTCGCCGATTCAGGATGCCGACCTTGCCGGTGTACGAAGGAAATTTTGGATCCTAACCAACATATCTTGAAATATGAATGGCTCATGAACACCGCTCGAGCCGACGATGTGGTTAAGTGTAGAAGCTTCCCTATCTCCTTAGGAGGCATTACGACTATGTGGTTCACTCGTCTACCATCCAGATCTATTTCATGTTTCGATCAGTTGGCAACTAAGTTTGTTAAACGGTTCCTAATGCATGCTACTAGACCAAAGGATGTCAACACCTTGTCCAGTGTTACTTAAGCTCCAGGAGAGACCCATAGATGTTATCTGGAAAGGTTCCATGCTGCTTCTGCTGAGATCAGCAACCCCAATGATAATTCTATTCTGATGGCATTGACTAAAGGAATCGATACCGATTCCGAGTTTGGTGATTGGTTAGCTGGGAAACCCCCCGCTTCGTTGGATCATTTCTATGCTAAGGCGACCCAATTTCTGAGGAGAGAAGACGCTAGATGATCTAGGAAGCAGGACGTAGCGAGGCCTAATGGTGAAGGCGTTCAGAGTAATGTTGTTGTGAAACAGACTGGTGAGAATTCCAGTAAAGTACAATTGAACATACAGAACAAGCAAGGTCAACAGAAGGGCAATGGAGGTCAGGGAAAGAAGAGAGACCTACATCGTGAACCGAGACCCAGAGCTCCCATGTTCGAATGATATACTCCCCTAAACACATCGCTGGAAAATGTTTACCTTCAGACTTGTAATACCAGACAGTATAAGAAGCCAACTCCGAAACCATCATCTGAGAAACAAATTCAGACCGGGAAATTCTGTAGGCTCCACGATTATTATGGCCATAATACTAATAAGTACCGTCATTTGCAAGATATCATCGAGAGGTTGATCAGAGAAAGAAAGTTAGAAACAGTTTGTTCGGTCACCGCGGGATGGAGGAACGGGCCTATCTAATCCAAATCAAGGTCAAGGCCAGGCTAGGCCCGAAGAACCCGCGTGTACCGTTGGGAGGTTGGTAATAAACACTGTGAGTAGTGGTCCTCATCCGGCTGATCGGAGCTGGAAGGAAATGGAGTCATATGCCAGTTCGATTAGGCATATGGACTTTGAATGTTGTAGTAATTATGATGACGTGGCCCCGGCAAAACAACAGAGGACGATGACGGACGACATTGTTTTCAGGAATCATGATGCTGATAGAGTCGATGCCCCCACTATCGATCCATTGGTCATCTCAGCCTAAATAGGTCTTGCTTGGATGAAGAGGATCCTAGTTGACAGTGGAAGCTCTGTGAACATTCTTTTTAAGCGCGCTTATGACCAAATGATGATAGAAGCGAAAGACTTGAAACCGTGTCAACCACGTATTCATGGTATTAATGAAAGCGCGACTATACCAACTGGCATGATGGAATTTCCCATTGAGTTGGATATTGGAGATCGTCGGAGAGTCCGGATGTTGTAGTTTGTTATGTTGGATATTGGGTCTCCGGTTTTTGTTGTATATTATATAAATGGAAATTCTTGATTTTATATGCATATATACGCATATAGCGAATATTCCGAATCTTAAAAAATACTTAATCAATGAAGCAAGGAGATAGAGAGGAATGGAAACTAATGATCTATCGATCATATATTCCAATAAAACTAAAATAGACGCCCTATATGTAAGGTGAAACAGAGGATGATACATGTAATGATGTGAAAGTCTGTATTCCTGACAAAAATATGATAATAAATTTTCAAGCTGTGTATATATGAATCCATATGCGAAAGTGGATTTCATATACACTCATAATAAGTTAAAATGTAAATAATTATTATGAGGTGAGTAACAAGCTAAATCCAAAGGATCAAGTGTCAAGATCGCCAAAAAGAATCATTTCGCATCTTGTAGTATTAATAGTCAACGTGTGCTGAATTTAACACTATAAGTCACTCGTAATTAACAAAAATGTGGATGATTCCACTGAGCTCTCAGCTATCACCAATAGTGCACGTCACTCTCCCTGATAAAGATGTAGTAATGCCTTGATATATAACAAAAGCTGCACACAAACACCATACTTTCCAATGAGTATTCGCATGGATTAAAAGTGATGTCTGAAAACATCACAAACCTCGATAGTAGGTAGATGGTGGATGATAGTGGCAAGTTGTCGTCCACTCAGGTCGCAGTCTTGAGTCAGTCAGCTAATGCTGGGAAATTAGCACCTTAAGCGAAAGAAGTCTCCTTACCCTTAAAGAAATTACTTATAGCTTAAAAATCCATGATCGTATTTTCATATGTGATATTAGAAAATATCGTGGATTAGTGATATCGAAATATCACTATACAATCTCGAAGTTAAATGATATTAGAAAATATCATTATTAAATATTGTTTCAAAATGAATGAATTGGAAAATATCATTTAATATTCCAAAATTAATGATAGTTGATTTTATCATTATTAACTAACTCAAATTAAATGATAATGATGATATCATCACTATTTCATAAATTTAACAATATTTGAAACTATTGTTAATAAAGAATTTACAACTAGAGATATTTGAATATACCACTCTAAATATTTTAAAGCTATATATATACCATTGTCAAACTTTCACATAAGTAGAAAATTAGAAATCTGATTTTCTTATGTGGCTAAGTAAATACATTTTATTTTAAAAGGTTAAATAATTATTCGACACATATGATGCCAACATCCTATGCCGTTAGCAAGGTAAAATTTGATATTATCGAAGTTTGATTTACATAAGTATTGAACGTAAATTAAACATCCTATGTCATTTACTTATATATTCATTATCTATTCAATTTTCAGAACTTTGAATTCATTAATGTGATCTTGATTAGATTAAATCCATATGGGTATTAATTTTATGCAAAAATAATTGTATACTCCTTTTTAAACTAAGTATAATTTATATGAAATTGAAACTAATAAACCATAATAGAGGAAATATATTTTACTTTATATTAAATTAAGAGTGACAATAAATTTGAATTATTACTATAAAAATCGATTTGTCACTAAAAATCAATTTTGTAATTCAATAATAAAGAAAAATATATCTATGGATACTATTGAAATGATTTTTGGATATTTGTTAAAAATTCCCATATTCCAGAAACCTATTTATCTTTAATTATTCATCGGGACTTAAATAAGCAGTTAAAAATATATTTGAAGATAAAATGGAAATCTCAATACCCCATATAGATTTAATCAAGGACAAACTCGAATTATATATATATATATGTATGTATGTATATGTATGTATGTATGTATGTATGTATGTAGATACATAAACAAACATAACACATACATACATAAAATGTTCAATTTCAAACATAGTAGTTCCACTAATAATTAAGTGGACAATACTACGTTGTCAATAAACCAATTCAACACAACATAATACATCGAGATTTTTCATCCACATGCTTGCATCCAAATAAATATACATCATCTAACTGGAACCATATCATATTATGAAACTCCCAGTCCAACTATAGTGTGATGTAAATTATGTAATTTGATTAATATTCTTCAACTATCTTTTAGCATGCAATAGATGGATTATACCCAAGCAAACTACGGTTTAACTTGGTCAATCACTATAATTTCAACATGCATGTAATTTAATGATTTATAAATTCAATTAAATCGGAAAGAAGACGATTTATCTCACATAAATGCGACATTCAATTTTTTAAAGGTTGAAGTTTGTGAATTAAATCGACAAGAAAAGGATTTAACTCACTTAAATCATATAATTTCACCAAGGAATCAATTCAATCAATGGTATATGTGAATTAAATAAGTAAGGAGAAGAATTACCCTATTGAAATAAGGCATGCAAAGAGCAAATTCCATCTCTACATCTTCAGCCACTTAATCATCTCATCACCTCCACTAACTTGTTTCCCTACTGAGCACCAACCCATCATCGTCAGAATGCCAAAAACCGCATTTCCGCTAGCCTCGACCTCCCTCTTTGTCACGTACATTCCAACATCAGTAGCCCCCTTTTGAACTTTAGTAGCCTCCTTTGATCTTGCATGCCGTAGACACCTGGGCTTCCTCTACGCCTCCTGAAAGACAATGTCGACTGGGATTGTGCATGCCTTCTCCTTTTCTGTAACAACCCTATTTTTATTAGCATTATTCATGAGATTTAATTAGATAAATTAAATAGAGTAATATAGAAACTAGAGTGATAAGGGAGTTGAGATTTGAAAACTAATTAGGGTCATGCCTTAACTAAATGGATTTATAAAAATGGTTTATAAGTTAAATACTTAAGAGAATAAGGCAGGGGTAATATGGGAATAGATGAACCCCATAACTCCTACAACCTTTTCATTCTCATTACATTATTACAAAAATTAAAAACATAAAACAAAAGGAAAACAAGGCCAGCCATAACCCTAAGAAGAAGAAGAGAAAAATCAATTAGAAGCTAAGATTCAAGCTAGGAAAATTAAAGCAAGAACAAATCTCAAGTTCCTTATCCAAACAAGGTGAATAATGATCTAAACCATATCATATAAGTCATCTTGAATGTTTTAATTCAGGATTAAGGTTAAAACCATATGATTGGATGAATGATGATATGCTTTGATTTATATGCCATGTTATAATTTAAACAAGTATTTTTCAGCCATTGCTCAAAGATTTCATTCTCAAAAAAATGTTTTAATGGCAGCCGTTCCCCTCCTTCTCCCTGACCCTTCTGCCTACTCCTCTCAAACCAATGACCCTCCCCCACCCCAACTGCTTCCTGACCCTCCCCCATCCCAACTGCTCCCTGACCCCCCTCCTGATCCAATACCATCCCCACCACAACTGCTCCCTGACTCCAACCCTGACCCCCCTCCTGATCCACTACCACCCCCACCACAACTGCTCCCTGTCTCCATCCCTGACTCGGATCCACATACCCAAACTTCTCAACCACCCTCTTCAACAATCTTAAAATCCAACTCATCTACCTACAAAACATCTAATGTTCCCACCCAACCCTCTGAACATGCTTGGACTTCCTTATTCAAAAATCTCCCCCGATCTGCTGGGAAGTACACACCTGTTCATATGGATCTGGAATATCTTGGTGATTCCATTGTTCCTCCAGAAAATGTGATAGCAGCTGGCAAAGAGGTATGGCACGACTACCTAGTTGGTTTCTTTCTGGATGCTCCACTTTCATACACTTTTGTGGTTGATTTTCTACTCAGAAGATGGAAACTAAAAGGTAATGTAAAAGTTAAATCTGATGGGATATTGTTTCTGTTCCTTTTCTCTGATGCATCTGACAGAGAGAGAATAATAAGAGGAGACCCTATAGTTATGAGAAACAAACTATTTATAATAAAGGAATGGGAACCCACAATAAGTAATGTCTGTGGCCTCATCAAATCGGTGCCAGTGTGGATACAAATGAATAATATTCCAATTTTCGCATGGTCACCTACTGGTATCAACTGGTTGGCGAGTAGAATGGGTAGGCTGATCTGCTTGCATGAAACAACTGAAAAAGTTGAAAGATTGCATAATGCAAGATGCTTAATAGACATATCCCCAAATGAAGAACTTCTAGATCATTTTCTAGTGCAATGCCCTGATGGAACCTTGCAAATGGTGCATGTTAGCTACCTGTGGAAACCAGACATCTGTGTCTATTGCAAAGCATTTGGGCATTGTACGAAAGACTGTCAAAACAATGGAAATATCAAAGCAAATCAGCCAGAGAAACAAAGCAACTCTATGAAAAGCAAGGAAGATAATAACATAGGTCCAAATGTTGCTTTGGAGAGCAACAGAGATAATTCAGAAAATAATACTAATAAAATATGGCGAAAAGTACAGAGAAATACTAGGAATTCCAAGCTCAAGGAAACAGTAATTGAAAAGTATGGTGATAGAGAAAAACTACAGGAAAAAGGTGCCTCAAGGACTATGAAAACAGCAACAAGTACATTGCAACAGCAACAACAGCGCCGAAGCCATGAAGTAAGTGGACCCAGCAGACAACATTATGAAAATAAAAAAATGGCAGTACAAAATGAAGAAGATCAATACACAATTGCTCAGTATACAAGACACGAGAGCGAAGCAAATAAAAACATTTCAAATACTATCTCCCCTGCAGTTCTCAATACAGCAAACCAGGTCCAAGCTTGTAGCATGAACAGCCAAGCAAACAGTGGAAATCATATGCAAAAACAAAACCTCAGCAAACAACAAAATCTCCGACAAAAAAACAAGTTTCATATACTGAGCACCATGGATCTAGAAGGTGATAATGACCAAAACGATTCTGAAAATGAAGTAATTATAATGAAAACTGCAAGCTGCATGAACCAGAGGTTAGAAACACATGAAACAGACATGAGCAACAAAAAGGGAAAAAAGAAACAAGATTTAAACACGAAAGAGCAGATATCCTCTGTGCATGTGCACCAAAACCATGCAAATACCCACGTGCATACAACTCACACCCAAATACATGCAGACGTGAACACCAAACATGCAAACACTTCTACTGACAACTCCAAATCTTCAACTTCTCCCATTTCTTCCGCTAAACCTTCAGCCATCGATTCATCACCACCATCTGACATCGCTACACAACCTACCACTGCCTCAACTCCTCCTCCTGATCCTCCCTTGTCCTCTAATCAATATTCCGCAGAGTTATGCTTACTTCAAATAGGCAATTCCTCCTTATTTGACAATGCGTCAACTCCTGTCATATCTACCAAAAGGTTACCCTCCACTTCGAATTCATCCATCAAACCCACGATAACCAAACCTATAACCAAAAAGAAACCCAAAATAAAAACAAAACCTATTCCTTCTAACCCACCTCTCTCCTCTTCCTCCTCTGATGAATCTGACAACCCCTCATTACACCCTGAAACCATTGCAACAACCTCGTCAGCTAGAAGAACAAGAAGGAAACCCACCTCCTGCAAATAGTTTACATGATGCAGTACAATATAGGAGCATGGAACATTAGGGGAGGTCATAAAGATGAAAAAATCTATCAAATTAAAAACATGATATCTGAAAGAAACCTATCACTAATCTCAATCTCTGAAACCAAGCTCAATGATACCTTGACTCAAAGAGCTGCAAAGTTGATAAGCCCCTCTTGGAAATACATAACTAATCTCTCTCAAGCTCCATATGGCAGACTCCTAATACTATATAATCCCTCTTACATCCAACTTCACCCTATAATCTACAATAGACAATTCATACATGCTCATCTGACCCTTTCTCTCTCAAACATCTCCATGTACATAACCTTCATATACGCAGACAATAGCCCTCATCTAAGAACTGCTCTCCATAATTACCTCCCACATCTGAGGCAAGACACCCATCCCTGGGTTGTCATTGGAGATTTCAACTGTTGCTTCCAATCCTCACAAAGACAAGGTGGCAATCCCCTATCTATGACTGATCTGATCCCGCTTCAAAACACCATTAACAACTGCAATCTTCTTGACATCCCTGCTTCAGGTGCTTTCTTCACATGGTCCAATAAATCTAAGACAAGGCCTAGAACTCTCTCTAAGATTGATCATGCCTTCTCCAACTACAAAGCCTTTCAAACCTGGCCTTCCTTACACCTTGACATTCCTATGCCCTTATTATCCGATCATTGTCCCTTGATCCTTAACTTGGGGACTGCTGCCATAAATAAAAAATCTAACTTTAAATTTTTTGATATATGGACAGAGCATAACTCCTTCATGCAGGTAGTAGAAAAAGCTTGGAATACAAGAGTCTATGGGAACCCAATGCACAAGCTACAAAAAAAACTTCAGCACACAAAAGCAGTATTAAAGACATGGGCAAAGGATGTTTATGGTCAAGGCAGCAAACTCTCAACTGGAATAGCCAATCAGCTTCAGCAGGTACAATCAGAAATATTCAACTCACACTCGGATCCAACCATGATACAGAAGGAGCAAGACCTGATAGTTCTCCTGGAAAAAGCAATAATGACTGAAACAAATATGGCAAAGCAAAAACTAAGAGAAGACTGGAATCTCTTAAGTGACAGAAACACGAAATATTATCATACCTCCTTGAAGATAAAGCAAACGAGAGAAAACATTCACATTATAAATGACATGAAAGGAAACTCTTTTACTACGCCTGACTCCATTGATAATGCCTTTTTGAAATACTACATCAACCTGCTTGGCTCCTCCCCTCCAACCATGGATCCTGCCTTTCTCAGCAACATTTCCCTGCCGACCATATCCTCAGAGATGCATGAGATGTTACAGGCTCCTGTAACGGATGAAGAAATCAAAGCATCATTCTTTACAATGCGAAAGTCTGCCTCTCCAGGCCCAGATGGATTCAACTCCACTTTCTACAATTCATGCTGGGATATTGTTCATACAGATGTTAAAAAAGCTGTTCACAACTTCTTCACCAATGGTAAGATCTTATCCTCCATAAACTCAACTAATCTAATCCTCATTCCTAAAGTGCCATCCCCCACCACTGTAGCACAATTTAGACCGATAGCATGCTGCAATGTTATTTATAAATCCATATCTAGAATAATTGCTGCTCGTATGAAAATTGTTCTGCCTCACATCATTTCTCCAAATCAATCAGCCTTCCTCCCTTCCAGAAGCATAATAGACAACATCCTACTTTCTCATGAGATAATGAATGGGTACTCCTACAAAAACATATCTCCCAGAGCCACTCTTAAGATAGACCTAAAAAAGGCCTTTGACTCTATCAACTGGGATGCCATGATGAATATAATGATCAAAATGAACTTTCCTTTCACATTCAGGAACTGGGTATTTCAATGCATATCTACTGTAAGATACTCTATAGTTATCAACTCCCATAATGTTGGCTACTTTAAAGCAAAAAATGGTCTAAGACAGGGGGATCCAATCTCGGCATACTTATTCATAATGATGATGGAAACTCTCACTCAATCTTTCAAATATCAAGTGATCCAAAAGAACTTCATTCCTCATCCGAAATGTCTTTCTCCTCTTATCACATGCCTGGCCTTTGCTGACGACCTCATGATTTTCACAAAGCCAACAAAAAAATCCTTGCTTTCCATAATGAGCACTCTAAACTCCTTTAAATCCTTCTCTGGCCTTGAGATGAACTATGATAAGTCGCACATACTAATAGCTGGCCTTCCTGAAAATCAAACCCAACTATGCTATGCCATAATCAAGATGAATCCTCCTTCAGTTCCTATGACATACCTTGGAATTCCTATGGCTACCAGGAAAATCTCCTATAATCAATGTCTTCCACTATATGAAAAGATAACTAAGGTTATGTCTAGATGGGAAAACAGATTCATATCTCAGCCTGGCAGAGTAGTAATTGTCAACTCGCTAGTCATTTCTATGATGATCTATTGGAGCCGAACTTTCCTCCTCCCATCTAAACTGATAGCCATGATTAAAACAGCTATAACTAGATTTCTGTGGTCTGGTAACATGAACGATAAAACTTTGCCTCCTATTGCTTTAAAAAAAATTGAATTACCTAGGAAAAAAGGAGGGTTGGGAATCAAAAACTTGAGAAATACTAACTATGCAGCCTTATCACAGCACTTTGATGATATCATAAATAAAAAAGATAACCTATGGGTGCAGTGGTGTTACAAACACAATCTAAAAGGTGAAGATATATGGAAAACCAAGCCGAGGCAAGCTAACAGCTGGGTGTGGAAATTAGTGCTGAAAATAAGAGACATATTCAAACCTCATTACATTCTACATCTTAGCAATAATAGCACAGCAAAATTTTGGGGAGAACCATGGCTCCAGCAGGGTCTTATACTCGATAAGGCCTTATCCTATGATCTAGTCTCTAGCAGCACGATACCAGTCAATGCCAGAGCAATAAGTTATATAAGGAATGGTAGGGTAACGCTGCCAAGAGAACTAAGCAATTCTTTGAATGAATATTGGAGATCTCTCACAGGGAGACAATACACCTATGCAGAGACTGAAGTGTACTTACTGAATGGTGAGAACAAACCGCACACATCTAAGATGGCCTATAATGTTATATCTGATAACACCTCCCTTCCAACCTTCCCTTGGCATAAAAGAATATGGAGAACAAGAACAAATGAGAAATTAAACCACATGCTCTGGAAAGTCATGAAGAATGCAATACATACTCTCTCAAATCTAAACTACAAAGGTTTAGTCAATAACACTCAATGTGTTCTATGTAATGCCAGAAAAGAGGACACTCTGCATCTTTTCTTCAATTGCCCATTTGCGTACTATATATGGAAAAGAATAAAGACAAAAGGAGACTATGATCAACCAAGATGGGACAGCAAGGAAGAGTGGTCCAATCTCTACAAGGCCACCAGATGGAAAACCGAAAAAGCTGAAATGCTGCTGATATTAATTAAAGTATTTGTATATGAAATATGGAAGGAGCGAAATAGAAGGATATTCACTGCTGACAGAAAGAGTAGGAAGGATCTCCTACAATTAATAATTCTCAAGTCTACTGAAGCTTTGAAATGGGCAAGAGTTGATAATGCTGCAACTCATGCCTGGCACTTTTCCTAGCTACATCCTATTGTACTTTGTTGTTTTTCTTTTTTCTTCATTTTCTTTGTTGCTTCCTCTCTGTTTCTATGTTTTTCGTTATGTCTGTAAGAGCTTCTTACATGGTATAAATATATGGTAGGGGCCATTAATCCCCGCTGGCTTTGCCAAAAAAAAAAAAAACAAGTATTTTTGTAGGATGATATAATTCGATTTTAATGCTAAAATCATGCAAATTGATTTCTAAATGCTATGATATTTGAATATATTATGTAAAACATTATTTTGGAGATGGATTTAAATTTTCATAATATTCCAAGCTATGGATAATTTATTATGAATTTTTAATGGAAAGAAATAGTTAATTTTGGGTTTAAATTATTTAAAACAAGTAAGTAACGTTTTTGGGTCAGAAATTTATATATGTTAGAAAACATATTAAAAGTGAATAATTGTGATTTTTGGGGATTTTTCCTAAGTGTTTTACTATGGTTTTTAAATTATTCAAGTTAGAGGACTTAAATGTTTTAATTGTTTTGTTAAGGAGAAGGGCTTATTTGCTAAAGCAATTTCAATTGTCAATGGTTGAATTTGGTAGCCTTTTTAGAAAAGAATTGGCAACCAATCATATTTTGACAAATTAGGCGAGTTAGATAAAAAGAAATTACTTTGAAAGGAAAAAAATCAGTTTTGTTTCGAATTACAACTTCGCCACTTCCATTTGCTTGCTTCCGTCACCATGCCCCGTAGAACTTTCGCACCCATTTGAAACCAATGCATATGGTATCAAGCAATTGGTACGTAGTGGATTAGAGAAAGGTGGAAGGGACTGTGTCGAAGGCATGCTTTCGAAGAGGTTAAAGCCACTTTTATTAGCCTTCAAATCAATCAACTTGCCTTTGTTTTTAAAAGAAGCTTTCGAAATAGTTGTCGCTTTTGAAACTATTCGATACATAGCTGTCCCATTCATAACTTTCGAATCAGTTAGAGGCTGCTTTTCTTTATTGTATTCGAAAGGGAAGCTTTCGTCCTTTACAAATTTTAAAGCCGCTCCCTCAATGCTTTCGAAAGGGTTGTTTTAGCCACTTTTAATAAGTGTCGGAGGCATTGGTTTTGAAAGGTTCGTTTCGAAGCTATCTACTTCCCCAAAACTTTTATTTGAGATTAATATTTTTGAAAGGGTTACTTTCTCTTCTGTTCTCTTTGACCCTATAGTTATACTAAATGTTAAACTAATGGTTTCGAAAGGAATACTTTTAAATGGTTTCGAAGCTATGTTTCCACAAACTCTTACTTGAACCCAATGCTTTCGAAGGGTATGCTTTAAGTATCTCAAAAGGTACATTTTTCAGTATTTCGAAAGGTGTATTTTTCAATGTTTCTAAAGGAATGGTTCCATGTATTCGAAAGGTATGTTGGATGGTTTTGGAATAGTACATCTAAGGTTTTAAGTAATGATATAAAGGATATAGTCGAAAACCTTAGTTTTCAAATTTGAGAACCCAATCTCATTTTCAAAGCAAATACAGGACAATATGAAAGAGTTTTGAAATGGCATTTAACTATGGAATTTTAGAGGAAGATTTCCTTGATAAAGATAGTGGGTTAAGGCTATTAACCATATTTCATTAGAAAAATGATTACAAGGAATTTAACGATGATTGTGAATATTGGCATGTTATTTGATCAGTTATAATGCTTGTGTAATTATATTCAATTCATTTATAACCCATAATTGCATCTTGGGACAATGGCAGAATAACAGGCTAGATTGGCACAGTAGTGAGTATGTAAATATTGAACTTAACTCCCATGTGAGTAGAATTGCATCCAAGAGGTCAAACAGACTAGAGTATAGGATGCCCAAGACTGATCAAAGGATTATTGGTAGACAGGTTCTTAGTACGCCCATAAAAACTATGTTATGGAAATTGTTATTGGCGGGGACCAATAGGTTCTTAGTGATCCCAGGAAAACTATGTCTAGAATAAGTTATTGAGAGAAATCGATAGGTTCATAGACAACCCATGAAAACTATGACATGACAGATGTTATTGGTGGAAACCAATAGGTTCATAGTGATCCCATGAAAACTATGATTGGATGATAGTTTTGTAGATACCAATTGGTTCATAGTGATCCCATGAAAACTATGATTGGATGATAGTTTTGTAGATACCAATTGGTTCATAGTGATCCCATGAAAACTCTGATTGGATAATAGTATTGGTAGAAACCAATAGGTTCATAGTGATCCCATGCTAACTATGAAAGTGGATAAGAAATTGATAAAGAATTAAACAGGTTATTAGTCAGCTCATGAAAACTAATAGGTTAATAGTAACCCCAGAAACTATAACTTGAGAAAGATAGTCAGGTAAATAGGGATGGAAAATCCAAATCATATTGCATGTTTTCATATCATCATGGTATATTTTATTATGTTATGTCTTATTCATTGTGGATGTAGGTGCACAATATATGGTTATTATAAATTGGGTTAAGATACTATGAGGAGAAAACCCGTTCCGTTGAATGGCGTGGTCACACTCGATATCTATATGGTTCGAGATGGTATGTTATTATTCACACCAGACTTTTTGTCTGACTTGAAGTTTATGTTTTCCCCTTAAACTCTCGGATGCTCAGTTGATTTTGAGTAGTTTGAGAGTTATGGTTTTCAGGTTCTCCTTTGGACGAATAAGCTTCCGGAGACGTGCAAGAAGCAAGCTAGCTATTAGGAGTTCTTTCAGTTAGATTTTGTTGTGTCATTGTATGCAATGGCAAAGTTGTTTAATGCCTATGTTTAGACTATGATCAACCAAGGGGGCATCTTCATATGTCGCTCTTGCCGTATTTTGTAATAAATTGTAATTTCTCTGAACGTAGCTTACGTATGGATTATGTAATGAATCTATAATGAAATGAGAAATTTGTTTTAAATTGAGTTTAATTTTTTTTCATATTCATGTGTTTCTGGTATATCAATATATCTAACATTACCGCATTTGGTCACTGAGAATTAATAACTATGGATGACTGCAGCATTCGTAGTGGTTAGTTTTGAGCCTCCAAATAGGGGATGTTACATTTTCTACCACGCGCAATCCTAGCCATTATCATCACTTCATTGTCGACGTTGGTTCTCTTTTTTTTTCATGAATCTTTTCTTTTTCCATGCGGTTGATGCTAGGGGAAAATTAAGGCTTTGGAGATAGAAAAGGGGAATGGGTTTGGTAGTTTGATGGGTAATGGGATGAAAGAAAGGGAACCAGAAAATAAAAAATGGTAAGAGAATGTACTAACCCCATTATTTACCATTAAGCCATTCTTCATTTTTATTTTTTTAATTCAAATACTATTTATGTTGTAAAATATCCCAAATATGTTTTCAAGTGTTGCTAGCTTGCCCTTTATTATTTTATTTGTTTGATGTTGAGCAATGTTGTATTTTGATCAAGGAAAGAATACCAGGTGTATCTATATTTATATTTTATGTATAAGGGTCCATTTACGGATCTGAACAGTGTGCGCAACAACTGTTTTTGTTCGTTCGTTTGTCAAAACAAAATTAGATGATTACTTAACTCAATGCACTGATTGTAGTTTTTCACAATTTATTATAATTTATTGACTTTGAAAATTTACATTAAACGTGTCGAAATATCAAATGGAAAATGACCATATTTCAATATATAGAAATACCCATAAAATTTGATAATATATAGGAAAAAGATGGGTTGTTACAATATTGCCCATGGCAGTTGGGTTGCCAAAAGGTTACGTACTCATAATTATTAGATAACTATGGAGTGGCTCATCCGAGAGTTTCCAATTGGTTGATAACAACCAAGTTAAACAACAATGCTCAGTGTGATGATGTTACACAGTTCCCACAACACGAGAATACTATAGAACTTCAATGTGAATACTCCACTATTATTATATTTAAATAATGACATAGTGCTCCGTAGAGCAACTGTAGTTGGGTCTGGGTTGAAGCTTTGAAAGTGAAGCACTATCCAATGGAGAATTTGTCTCCTTAGTTATATGAGGTCAGTATCACGGTCAACTATAATCAAATTAAAGTCAAAATCTCTAACTAGGGTAGAATTAGTTAATAATAAATGTTATTATTAAACCAAGGACTTTGTTTTGGACAAATCAGTTGAACGTGGATAATATCGAAATTTTTACCAAAACCAAATTCCATGTATCTGAAAGTAAAGTAACTTTAACAAGGAGAACGTATGTAAGCTATTGTTACTAAAAGGTACCGCTTATGAAAATGTGAAATTGAATTTTATCGAAAAGATCTATAAGCAACGAATTTGGTCAAACTGTCACACCACTAGCTAAGGCGATGTGTGAATGTTAATATTTGAATTGTTCATATTAATAGCTGACGGATTCACACCTCCGAGTATCACAACAACATTTGTGAATTCTCTGAAAAACCACATAATTTAGTTAGTTTATAAATTTCTATAAACTAATTAAATTAATTAATACTTAAGAAATATTAATTAATAATTTATTTGATGTTTAGGCATTGTTAGTAATTATTTGGATATATATGTAAAAGTTATATGTACACGTATCAATATACGATGTTGTTATATGTTTAACGGGTTTTAAAGACGATTAATTGCTCAATTGGCTTTTGGAAAAGTTATCCATGTGATGGAATAATTTGGTATACCATACCAGAGAGAGGAAGGGATATGCATAAGATTTGATTAAGAATAGAAGTGGAATTTTAATAAAGAGAATAGGAAAGGTTTCATTCTCCCAATTAAAACAAAACCCCTAACTTTCTAGGAATCAAATGAGAATTTTCATATCAAGGTATCACTATTAGGCCAGATCTATAAGGTACTTTCACATTTGTATATTTTGATTCATGCTTGTCTCCATTTTTATATATGTTATTGTCATTGTTGTAATTGTAATTAAATATAATAGTTTATTTTGTTAGTTAAATGTTGTGTTTTAATTCAAATACGTTGGTTTTAAATTAAAAATATGTTTGTATGTTTTTATTTTTGCCATATATGTTCAAATATACGTATAAATAAGTTTATAAAAATAAAACCTATTTTAGTGATTTTGGATAATTACTTATTGATTTTTAATCATCTTAAATCATGAGATGGACCGATGTCATGTTTTAGATCAATACCATATTTCAAATTAGCATATATGTTTATTAAGTCTAAATCCTTTTTGGCAATTTAAATAAAAAACTAATATTTTTGGCCAATATATTATTTATAATAAATGTTTATTTTTATAATAATATGATTAAATTTTTAACTTTGGAGTTTAAAATATAAAAAATATATATGGTTGGAATTATAAAATCATTTTAGCTATGTAATACATCAATTATCATTGTATGTATTTTATAATAATAACACTAGTCAAAATTAAGATATTTCATAATTATGAATTAATGCTTTAAATCTAGATCTAATATTTGTTAACGCTAAAAAGTGAACGCTAACACCCGGTGTGTGTAGTAGAATTGTGAAAGCACCACCCGTGTAATGGGAACAAGAAGTAAGCAGTAAAATATCGAAAAAATGCGATAAAAGACAGCAGTTTATAGTGGTTCGGCTTGAGATTGAGCCTACGTCCACTTTGAATCTCTTTATTACTGAATCTGGTTATAAGACGATACAATACTCTTATGAAAACATTACAGTTTGATCACAAAGACAATCTCGACTACTAGCTCAAACTTCGATGATGAAACTTGATGAATCCGTGTTGGATGTAGGAAATTCCTCTTGAAGCTTGTTGTAGTGTCTCGAATGTCTGAAGATCTTCAATTGTTGAATGAGTTGAGAGTTCGGCAGAGTAGCGACGCTTCAAGAAATGATCGGCCAAAAGTCCCCTACTTGTTGGAGTTTGGGGGTATTTACAAGAATTCAATTCTGGACAGAAGTTTTCCCAAGTCTTAGGTCGCGTACGACCTAAGTTAGGTCGTAGGTCGCGAGCGACTTAAGAAGTTAGCCTGATGTAGTTATTCTCGGTCTTCTCTGGATAAGGTGGCAAGTAGTAGGTTGTGTGCGACCTAATGGTAGGTCGTAGGTCGTGAGCGACCTAAGGAACAGTTGCTGAGATGTTAGGTCGCTAGGTCGCAGCTTTTCATAAGTCGCAGAAACCTTTAGTAGTTAGGTCGTGAAGTCTGGAGCCACTAGGTTGTGAAGCTTATTAGGTCGCTGACTCTCTTAGGTCGTAGAGAAGTTCGGTCGTAGACTTTTAGGTCGTTAAGCATGTTAGGTCGCGAAGCCCCTTCGGCAGTTAGGTCGCGAAGCCCCTTCGGCAGTTAGGTCGCGAAGCCCCTTCGGCAGTTAGGTCGCGAAGCCCCTTCAGCAGTTAGGTCATGAAGTCCTTAGGTCGTGACATTCCTTAGGCTGCGACATTCTTTAGGTTGTGAGATTTCTTAGGTCGCAACTCCTTTTAGGTCGCAGAGTCTTTAGGTCGTAGAATCTTTAGGTCGCAGCGTTTTAGGTCGGTACCAAAATATGAGTTAACATTTGTCCCTCGAAGTGCAGGCCTATGCCATAGGTCGTGCGCTTCGACTTAACCTTCTTAGGTCGTGAACGACCTAAAACTCGTGATAAATCGTATGCCTGCTCGCCTTCCTCCCTTAGTCTTATATAAATAGGTTAGGTCGCTCCTTCCTCTCCATCTTACTGCTCTGAAATTCCATTGCTCTTGACAAATTTTCCAATCTCTCGAAGGCGAATTCAATCCAGCCAATCATCGATTCATCCCCATCAGCATATTACATAAGTGGATCAATCTCTACTCCTCCATAATCGCTGCTTGATCGTGAATCCTCGTTTTCCGACCTAAGTTTAATTTCATGCGCCATGCTTCATTTTTTGAATGGTGGTTTCGATCGATTTTTTATTGTTGTTTGACATGTTGTGGTGATTCATGATCGCATGGAAATTTTCACAATGGATCGGTGGGATTCGCAATCGAATTGCTGGTCTATTTGGTGGCATGTGGAGATCGAATGAAGTGGATGACGAATTCTATTATAATGGCGGTATTGGGTTATCAGATCCAGTAAGGCGTTGCATGGAGAGGAAGTTAGCGACCTACTGGCTTTGGGCGACCTGAGAGTTAGGTCGTGCTGGGATTCTTGGCGACCTAAGCCTTGCGATCTAAGAACATCTGCGACTTAAACGAAACCGAACAACCCTTTTTTGCGACCTAAAGAGTTTCCGACCTATGCTAAGTCGTGTGCATCCTAGGACTTGAACCAAACCTGCACTGCCTTGGAGATGCTTCGACCTATGATAGGTCGCTGAACGACCTAGGACTTAGAGAAATTTGGCCAGAAGTTGACTGAGCTTTCAAATGTGAACTGTGTTGTATTTCTTTTCAAATTGTCTTGACTTTAATGCTAATAACCTGTTCAAAAACAACATTTGCAGAAAAACGGGACAAATATACTGCCATTGACTGCCCACATCGCATGACAGATTAGTTGATAATGAATGATGAATAATTAACTTAAATGAATTCTGTGGATAAAATGCTGTGCAAAGACAAATTGTATTGAAACAAAGTTGAAATAATCAACCTAAGTTGACTTGTTTGCGTCAACACAACATTGTATTTGAACTTGAAATAACAAGCCTCGAAATTTTATAATCGACAAATGTCAACTATCTCAATTTCAATTATGCTTGCTTGTTATCATTGTAGTTCTGCACAACACTTTACACTTTTTAGGAAACGTGCACCTTCATATTTAAATATCCAGTTGATTGTGTAGAATGACATCTCAACAAGAAGATTCAGGACCAGTTGGAGAAGCTTTCCCGATAGCCAACCCACTGATCGATCCTCCAGAGAGAACTCCGACTACTCTGAGCCACAAAGTCTTTAGACAACTATGTATCCAATTTGGTATCGCCGAGTCAGATGCTATATTCCCTGGAGCAAGCAACACAGCTGACAGGCCACCCCTCGGTTTTGTCGCAGTGAACCGTCAGATGTGTTTAAGCGGAGTTATTCCGCCTTTCAACGAATTTCTTCGTGAACTCTTTCTTCGATTAGCTATCTCGCCCTTTCAGCTACACCCCAACGGTTACGCTATTCTGATGGGGTTATGTGTTCTGTTTAGGAGGACGCTTGACCGTCTCCTGAGCTTTGACAAAATTTGCTACTTATGCACTTTTTCAAAGAACAAAGACCATCCTTCAATCGTGCTCGTAAGAGGTGCCAGAAATCGGAAATTGATTTTGGATTTGCCCGAAAGCGCTCACGGATTTCCGAGTCAATTTTTCTTTGTCCGATGTCCTCCAGGATTCTATGCTGTCTGGAGAGTCGGAAGTAAGATTGTCTTTTGCCGTTCATCTTATGAGTTTTTCGAAACCCGAATTATCAAATGCTTAACTTCATTCTTTTTCTTCTTCCAGCACTTCCTCCTCCGCTCAGAAATCCCAGCCTCAAGTCAATCCTTGAAACCTTAAATGCTATGGCGGCGGAATAAAGAAGCGCCAAATTTTTGTTGAAAGACGAATTTTTGCATCAGTATGGACTTTTACACTCTTCCCGATCTACCCAGCCTTATGAAGTCCCCAATTCTCCAGTAAAAACATCGGATGCCCCAGTCCATGCTGAAGAACTTTCACCGAAAGGACTTACCATTGAGACTTCATTGGTAAAGTGTTCTACTCCTACCGACATTGTGGGGTCATCCAACAAATTAGCACTTTCTCCCGTTATTGAAGAAGAAGAAACTTCTCAACATTTCGAGAAAGTTGATGATAAAGGAGTCGAGAAAGAAAGCCCCACAAAACACGATGGTGATGATACCTTTGATGGGTTGAGTGATCTGATGATCACTTCACAGGAACTTTTCAAAGATGATATAACTAAAGCTACATCTCCTGTGACTGAAGCGACATCTACTTTGCAGAAAACTTCGTCGGCTCAAAAATCGACTCCCGCTTCTCAATCTGTTATCACTCCCCAACCAAAGAGTGGTTTGTAGTTTGACGCGTGTAGTTCACACATCACACACACTTAGGATGCTTAGCACTTATACGCGCTTTGCTTTTTCAATTTGGAGATTTCTAAGACTTGTCTTTTTTCTTCAATTTCAGGTTCTATAATGGGGCGAAGTGGCTCATATTTCGACAACTTCCGGCGCTACGGAGGGCGCGATTCTTACGATTACAGACGCTATCTCCCTACTCGCAAAGAATCTGACGAAGAGCGAGCAATTAGAAAAACTCAAGAGAGGCGAGCTTATGAGGAGCAACAGAGAAGAAGGGACGATGACTTTCATAAAAGGAAATATCATGATGATAAAGGGAAAAGCCATGCTGCTGGAGACCCGAGTAAACGGGTTAGACTTGATGAAACGGACGCGTCTGCAATTTCTGGAAAAACTGACGCTCCTATCTCTTCTAATATCCCGGCTAGCTCTCCTCCTTTAATGAAATCCAACATCCAAGCGATCATCAACAGGCCCCAGTATCAAGTTAAAGATGGCCCTCCAACACTTCAAAGCCGATTTCCGAATTAGTGCTTAAAAGGAGTGCGCTTTGATTTAGATCTAGTTCCGATCGATAAACAAGCCATGCTCAGAAATAATGATGCAGTTAGGCTTGACATTGAGAGGATATCGCAATGGCAAAAGCTTGTTGATGAACTCCAAAGAGTCAACCATATGAATCTCGAAAACATGCTGACTCTAGAGAACGATAAGGCTGAATGGGATAAATGGTGCAAGCAGCACGACACGGAGATGACGAGCATTGCGGATGACAACGCAAGGCTTGAATCTGAAGTCAAGCGACTTAGAGAAGATCTCGCCTCTTCTTCTGCATTGAAAACTCAAAAAGAAGAAGTCTTCCAGAAGCAAGTGCAAGATGCACATGCTGCGCAAAGGGATGCCGAGATGAAGCTTGCAGCCGAGCAGCACATTACTGAGAAATACCGCAAAGAAAATGCTGAGCTGCGGGGTACAGTTATTTCCCAAAACGCAGAGATTGAGATGTCAAAAGCTTGACTTTTTAAAGTTGAGAAAGAGCGCGACGATGCAGTTGCTGGACAAGTTGCAGCTGAAGAATCTCATAAAGCAACTAAAACCATTATTGACTCTACTTTATTCGACTTTTACATCCACAGTATTTTAGGGCGTGGTAGTCTCTCATTCTTGGGACCAAAATATGAGACTACCTTAGCCGAAGTGTGGGAAGCAATAATGGACATGTTCGGAGGTGCTGGATATGCTGAGGCAGATCTTGAAGCGACTTATCTGGATGATGAGGTGCGCGCCGCCCTTGCTAGGGGAAAAGAGCAGCTTGCTAGGGAGCGAGCCGATGCAGCGGGAGGAGAATGTTTAGAAAAAGAAACTGTAACTGACTCTGCTTGTCCTCCGGCTTCGGTCGATCCCGAAAACATTGGCTCTAGTTCCCATTCTTCACTTCCTGTAAATGCCGAAGCTAAAACCACAGCTCCTGAGCCTTCCACTGCTCAAGATGAAGAGGAGACTCAAGACGACGTTGAAGCAGAACAATTTGAAATCAATGTGATTAAACCAACTTCTCTAGGTAACTTCGATGTTGATCCAAGTCTAGCAGACTACTTATTTGCTTCAACCGAGTTTGATGAATTTCTCAATTGTTACTTAAGTGTCACTGAACCAACATCTTTACTTTTTCCGGAGAATACTGATTTTAACTTCTTTTCTCTATAGCGGAAGCACCGAATACTGCACAAACTTCCACTCCTCTAGTTGTCGTTCCTCCACCTTCCCAAGTTACTCCTCCTTCTGCTTCTCAGCCGGGATCACAGGCAGAGAAAATTGAAGCTCTTCAAGGCCTGGATGATCCGGCCGCTTCGCAAGAGCAGAAGGCGGAGGATCTTGATGACATTGAGAAGACCCCAGAGCAGTCTCTTGATGATGACACAAAGCTTTCTACACTGCTTGCTACTCCGGGAAGCAAATCTTCTTCAAAGTGGAAGGGGAAGCGTGTCATGAAGAAGGAGAAGAAAAGTATTTCCGCTGGAGAAGATAAAGCCGAGGAAGATCCGGCTGCCCTTCCTCCTCCTCCCTCTCCGACCCGTCCACGCTGGATTTCGAAACTAATTATCAAACCAGGCTATGGTACTAAGGGCAGCAAGAAGAAGGAGTGACAAGCTAGGCTCTTCTTTTCTTATTTTTCCTTTTGCATGTATTGACCGGAGATTGTGCAGGTACCGGTCCCTGCTTTTGCCTTTTTGAGATATCTGCACATGTAAAGAACTTTCATAGTATTGAATAAAATAGTTCCTTTACTTGTACAAATGCTTATGTATATGTGAGTATAT
The DNA here is from genome assembly GCA_030737815.1 of Allium fistulosum. Taxonomy (NCBI): domain Eukaryota; kingdom Viridiplantae; phylum Streptophyta; class Magnoliopsida; order Asparagales; family Amaryllidaceae; genus Allium; species Allium fistulosum. The sequence goes on from CM060906.1 coordinate 521,500,442, forward strand.
TTATTTCACATTTTTAGTGTAGAATAAACGATTCTTTTTACTTGTACAAACTTTTTTGTCTGTGTTTGAGAATGCATTTATTCCACATCTATTTTTCGTGATATTGCAATGAATTTGTGGTATGTTGGTTGCGTGTTACTTTTATTAATATAACTGAATTGTATAGTATTGCCCCCATACCACAAGTGCATTGCAACATTTCTAGTTTTTACAAGTCTGATATTCCTATTTCAGAGAATAACTATTCCGCTTTTAAGGGAAGAATCATTCTGCTTTTAATAGATTATATCTCATTTTTTGAAGAAATTTTTACTTTCTCTTTCTTCCTTGAAAAACACTTCAACTTTCAGAGATGATCACTTTTATTTGTTAAAAAGTGGATTTCTCTACGCAGTGAAATGAGCTTCTGAAGAAGGTTTTGATTTTGTGCCCCAGTAAAGGGCTTATTTTTGGTACTTCGAGCACGGTGAAGTATGCCTTCGAAGAGGTCCTTTTGTAGCATTTCAACTTTTTTAAGGAGGAACTTTTTTGAGATGAATAAGTTAACCTTCCTTTGAGAGTTGAAATGTGCTTCCGGAGAAGGATCTTTTTTTTTGTTTGAGCATTCTATTTTGGGACATGCCTCCGAAGAGGGCTCCTCCGAAGAGTTGTGCCTCCGAAGAGGGCTTGTGCCTCCGAAGAGGGCTTGTGCCTTCGGAAAGGGCTTGCGGTGCCTCAGGAGAGGGCTTTTGCCTCCGAAGAGGGCGTGTGCCTCCGAAGAGGGCTTGTGGTGCCTCGGGAGAGGGCTTTTGCCTCCGAAGAGGGCATGTGCCTCCGAAGAGGGCTTGTGCCTCCGAAGAGGGCTTTTTGATTGCTTGGAAGTTACTTTCTCATGGTTGGATGGATCCACGGGGCAGACGCAAGTTGCTTGATTGGATGTTCATTTGCACAAACGATCGCAATCAATTAACAAGGGCCCTGTTCCTTCAGCTTGGGAAGGTGCCCCTCCGGTGGTTCCACCAATCTTTTTTATTGAGAGAAGCACTTTCATTTTTTGGCGTGCCTCGTTAGAGGGCTTTGTTGACCTTTGGGAAGGAGCATTGGTTGGTTGGTGTGCCAGGAAGGTTGCGTCTCAGGGGCGAGTAGATCCACGGGACGGACGCAAGCTGCCTGATCGGATGCATCACGATCAGTTAGCAAGGGCCCTGTTCCTTCTGCTTGGGAAGGTGTCCCTTCGGTGGTTCTACCGGCCCTTTTATTGAGAGACATACTCCCTTTTGGCTGCTTCTGTGTTTGCTTGGCCATGTTCTCTCATCATCTGCTCATTAGCAATCTTTTATTATCATTTCCAAGTGCATCTTCTTTCCTTTTGCAAGTAAATTGCCTTATCCGAAGAAGTGGACTTCACTGTTGAATAACTTCACGGGACAAACGCGAGTTACTTAGTTGGATGTCTGTTCATATCGACAATCACAACCAGTTAACAAAGGCTTGCCACAGTGAAGTCGCCAACTTTTTATGTGAAGTTCTTCTTGTATAGGATTTGAATTTGGAATTTTTGTCGCTTGGTATTTGCTTAGTAGGTGATTTATAGAGGTCGCTTGGCTTTGTGACGAGCAAGCCTTGTTTTAATGTCCTGCAATTTTGAATCGACATTTTAGCAATACATTTAAAGTATTTACATATCGAAATGAAACAGGCATTATGAAATAGTAAAGAACACAAGATTTATAGTGGTTCGGCCGAGAATCGGGCCTACATCCACTTTATAGCTTTTATTCACTTGCACTGATTTACAATGTCTTTCAATACAACTGATACATTCATCACTATTTTACAATTTTGAGCAAAGCTTTTTTCACATAAAATAAGGACGTAAGTGGTTGTTGTTCCAGGCTCTTGGAATTGGATCTCCTTCAACAGTTATGAGTTTGAAAGTGCCATCAAGAAGTTTATTGCCTATAACATATGGCCCTTCCCAATTTGGCCCAAACACCCCAGTTGCTGTCATGATCCTTTTCAAGACTAAATCTCCGATCTCAAAGCTGCGTTGGCGAACTTTAGAGTTGAAGTGCCTGGCTATCCTTTGCTGATAAGATGAAACTCTGAGCCTGGCTTCTTCTCTTTTTTCATCAAGAAAATCAAGTGCTTCAAGTTGCAGCTTTTCGTTTTCAGTTTCGTTGAAATGAATTCTCCTGTGTGAAGGAACTTCTACTTCCACTGGAATCATTGCTTCTGATCCGTATGCCAGTGAAAATGGAGTGTGCCCAGTCGCAGTTTTGTGGGTAGTTCTGTATGCCCATAGTGCTAATGGAAGTTTATCAACCCAACCACCTTTTTCTTTTTCGAGCTGCTTTTTGATGGTTGACTTGATAATTTTGTTCACCGCTTCCACTTGCCCATTTGCCTGCGGATGAGCCACTGCTGAGAAGCTTTTTCGAATTCTGAACCGTTTACAAAAGTCTTGGAATTCTTCACTTTCAAACTGAGTGCTGTTGTCTGTGATTATTTTCTGCGGCACACCATACCTGCAAATGATATTTTTAGTTACGAAATTTATCATCTTTTTAGAGGTAATAGTGGCTAAGGGTTCAGCTTCAGCCCATTTCGTGAAATAATCAACAGCAACAATAGCATATTTGATTCCAGATTTAGCGATCGGTAAAGGTCCAATCAATTCTATTTCCCAAATGGCGAACGGCCATGGGCTAACCATTTGTGTGAGTTCGGTGGAAGGTGCTTTTGGGATTTTTGCAAATCTTTGGCATTTGTCGCACTTTCGGGAGTAAATGGCAGCATCTCGATTAATGTCAGGCCAGAAATACCCATATCGGAGAACTTTCTTGGCTAGAGTTTGGCCACCTGAATGATCCCCGCATTCTCCTCCGTGTACCTCAGCTAGAATTGTCTTGGCTTCCTCCTTGGTTACACATCGAAGTAATGGCATTGAGAATCCCCGTCTATATAATCGGCCATCTTGAATTATATATCTTGATGCTTTCCTCAATAGTTTTCGACGTTCCTTAGAACTTTCTGGCAGGGAACCATTGAGTAGGTATTCTTTGATTGGAGTCATCCATGATTCATGCTCTTGAGACGCAGCCATAATCCAATCAACATCCATTTCATCAATGCTTGGAGCTGACAGAACTTCCACAGGAACCAATCCCAGTAATTGAGCTTCTCCAGAACTTGAGTACTTTGCCAGAGAATCTGCTTTCATGTTTTCTACCCGAGGAATATGACTTATCGTATAATGATCGAAATCTTCGAGAAGTTCACATGCCTTTGACAAGTACGCGGGCAGATTTCCACCTTTAGCCTGAAACTCTTTCTTTACCTGGCAAACAATAAGTTGAGAATCGCTGAAGATCTGTAACACTTTGATGTTTATTTCCTTGGCAATTTTTAAACCAGCAATTAGAGCTTCATACTCTGCTTCATTGTTTGTTGAAGAAAATTCCAGTCTCAATGCATAACACAACGATCGTCCTTCGGGGGTTTCGAGCACAACCCCTGCCCCAGAACAGTAATCATTTCTTGATCCATCAACATACAACTTCCACTGGATTGGAATGCCATCAGTTGTTTCATTCTCACTATCACCTTTGTCAGTAGATTCTGCGATGAAATCTAATAAAGCTTGTCCGTTGATTGCTCTCCGGGGATGGTAAGTGATATCATATTGGCTGAGTTCAATGTTCCATTTCAAAAGACGACCCGAAGTTTCAGGATGAAACAGGACTTGCTTTAGAGGTTGATCGGTAAGGACCTTGATAGGATGAGCTTGAAAGTATGGCCTCAACTTCCTAGAAGCAATTAACAAACAATAGGCGAGCTTTTCTATCTTCGAATAGTTCACCTCTGCCCCAGTGAACCATTTGCTGATGTAATAGACTGGACGTTGTATTTTCATATCTTCCCGTATATGCGCTGCACTGAGGGCGTGAGATGAAATTGCTAAATAGATGAAAAGGTCTTCACCATCAGTAGGCTTGGACAGAACTAGAGGCGTTTCCATATGATGAATTAGTTCATCGAAAGCATTCTGGCATTCGGGAGTCCATTCGAAATTTTTCTTTCCTTTCTTTAGAGCATCAAAGAAGGGAATGCATTTGTCTGTGGTCTTGGAAATGAAACGACTCAGAGCAGCAACTTTTCCATTGAGGCTTTGCATTTCTTTCTTTGTTTTAGGGGCTTTGACCTCTCTTAGAGCTGTGATTTGAGTAGGATTGGCTTCGATGCCCCTGGCGCTCACAATGAAACCCAAGAATTTCCCGGACTCTACTCTGAATGAACATTTCAATGGATTGAGTTTCATTCCGTACTTTCGAAGAATTGCAAACATTTCCTCCAAGTGACCCATGTGGTCTACAGCTTTCTTTGACTTTACCAACATATCGTCAACATAAACTTCCATGGTTCTACCAATCTGAGGTTTGAACATCGCATTGACGAGCCTTTGGTAGGTTGCCCCAGTATTCTTCAATCCGAAAGGCATAACTTTGTAGCAGTAGAGACCCACATCTGTGATAAAGCTTGTGTCTTCCTGATCCGGCTCATGCATCATAATCTGATTGTACCCGGAGTAAGCGTCCATAAATGATAACAATTCATGCCCAGCCGTTCCATCCACCAATTGATCAATTCTGGGCAGCGGGAAGCAATCTTTGGGGCAGGCTTTGTTTAGGTCCGAAAAATCGATGCAGACTCTCCACTTCCCATTTGCCTTCTTAACCAGTACTGGATTTGAAACCCAATTTGGATAAGTGGAGTTTCTGATGAAGCCGTTTTCCATGAGCCGATCGACTTCCTCCTTTAGTGTTGTCGACCTTTCTGGGCCTTGGGTTCTTCTTTTCTGTTTCACTAGTGTGAATTTTGGATCAATGTTCAGAGTATGTACAGCAATTTTTGGGGAGATCCCACACATATCAGCATGACACCAGGCGAACACATCCAGATTGGCTTTTAAGAATGATATCAGCGTGTTTTGAACTACTATGCTTAGCTGTGAACCCACATTGAGTACTTTGTTTGGGTCTTTTGAGTCAACAGATATTGGTACCGTTACTTCCACGGGTACCACTCTATTCTCCCCTGTACTGGCTTTCCTGGGGTCCATTTCTTTTCTTGCATTGCTGTATTCGCCAGTACAGGGGCCATGCCGTAGCTGCTACAAGGTTGGTTCTTTGATGCGGAGCGGAGCTACCGCATCTTTTCCCATCTCTCTTTTTCTGGCCTCTCGGAGCTCTACAAGATAACATTCTCGCCCCGCGTTCTGATCTCCCTTAATGACAGCAACCCCATTATCAGTGGGAAATTTCATTGTTAAGCACCACGGAGCGAGGACGGCCCTGAAAGCAGCAAGAGTAGGCCGACCCAAGAAAGTATTATAGGCGGAGAAACCATCAACAATTACAAAAGTTTGCTTCCGAACCAACTTCTTATGTCCTTCGCCCATTTCAACAAACAAGTCCACCGTTCCAATTGGCTGTTTCAGCTCTCCTGTAAATCCGGCAATCTTGTGTGAAGAAGCTTGTACGTCTGTCATTGGAATTTTCATTTGGTCAAATGTCTTTTTAAAGAGTATGTTGCACGAGGCGCCAATATCAACCAGCACTCTTCTGACAATAGCCGGTCCAATACCGACAGAGAAATATAAAGGGTCCTCAGTAGGAGCTTCCACATCAATAGAATCCCTGGTTCTGAACATAATATCATCATGAAAAGTCTTTTGCTGCTTCAGAGGTGCAACATCTTCCAAGATCAATACACTTTCTTCAGCTGGGGCATACTTCAAAGCTCTAGCATACCTTTCCATCTCACCCCAACTCCTGCCAGCCGGATGAGGTCCTCCTGTGATCACATTTATAACAGGTCTTTCCTTTTCAGCAGGCCACTCTCCTGAACCAGATGAATGAGCTGGGGATAGTTGCCCTTGGTTAGATGAAGACGGGTCTTTTCTATTCCTTTTCACGTACTGCTGCAACTTATTCTCTCTTAACAATTCTTCAATCAGGCTTTTCAAGTGGCGGCACTCGTTGGAATCATGGCCTGGTTGGTTATGAAACTTGCAAAATCTACGGCTTTGAGCAGCATTTTTCCCAACTTTTACTGCCGGTGGTTTTGGAAATTCAACAGCATCCTTAGTGGCGATGAAAATATTCTCCGGTGTATCAGTCAGAGGGGTAAAATCCGAAGGTTTGAGGAAGCGGGGCTTTTTGAGATCTTTCTGCTTCTTTCCACCATTACTCTCCCTTTTCTGATTTGCAGATTCTTTCTTGTTCTGAACTGTAGCATTATTTTCCACCACTGTTGTCACAACTTTAGCTGACGCGGAGAGATTCTCTAGGCGCATGAACTCATCAGCCTTTTTGTAGAACTTTTTGAGCGAATTTGGTTCCTTCATTTTTAACCATTTTCCAAACTCGCTTGACTTGTCAATAGCCCGCATTAAGTAGGTCAAGATCATTCGTGGTTCCGCGTTATCAACTTCTGCTAGGGCTAAATTAAAGCGATTCAGGAAGGATTTGATGGGCTCTCCAGGATTCTGTTCAAGACTTAAGAGAGACATTATATCCTTTGCTCTTGAAATGTACAATCTGAATTGTTCCTTGAATTTTCGGGTCAGATCGGAAAATTGGTCAACAGATCGCACAGGAAGCTTGGTAAACCAAAGTAATGCCACTCCTTCCAAGTATACCGGGAAATATCGGCATTTAATCTCATCAGTTGCTCTGGCGCCAGTCATGTGCCAATCATATTTGTACAGGAATTGATTCGGATCACTTGTTCCTCGATAAGGAGGAATGGTAGGAGGAACGAATTTTCTGGGAAACTCAGCCTTTAGGATCCTTTCAGTAAATGGAGTTTTACTCGGAGCGAATCCCCAATCATTCTCATCTTCGTTTCTCTGCATGCTTTCTTTCATTATCTGCCGAATCATGCTGGAGAGATACTCCTCATTATTTAGTGACTTTGCAGAATAGGCTTCGGCCATTTTCTCAGAGGTTTGTCCGGGCAAACGTTCGGGGAGAACTGGCGATGGCCTGGATCCTTCAGCTTGGGGAGGTGCCCCTTCAGCGGCACCGGATCTGTCCTGAGGAATATTTCTCCCTTCGGAGTTGGGAATAGCATCAGCAAAGTTTTCTTCATTATTTACTGGTCTTTGATTAGCTCCAAGCAGAGAATTCAACTTTCCATCATCAGATTATTCTGAGTTTCAATCTGCTGGTACGGTCCGGACATAGCAGCATCCAACTCCTCTCGAGTCACCCCGACGCTCGGAGCTGCCTGACTGGGAGAAAGAGAAGTGGTAGTATTGTCACGGTCATCATCAGATCTGACAGACTTACGTTTTCTCCCAGGAGCCATTATGTCTGATAGGCTTCTGGTTTTGAAGGAAATTCTTTCAACAAACTTCCGTGAAGCAATGGTGAATGATCGCCTGAGTTGGGTTCTCAGTGGAAGCACCAAAATGTTAACGCTAAAAAGTGAACACTAACACCCGGTGTGTGTAGTAGAATTGTGAAAGCACCACCCGTGTAACGGGAACAAGAAGTAAGCAGTAAAATATCGAAAAAATGCGGTAAAAGACAGCAGTTTATAGTGGTTCGGCTTGAGATTGAGCCTACGTCCACTTTGAATCTCTTTATTACTGAATCTGGTTACAAGACGATACAATACTCTTATGAAAACAATACAGTTTGATCACAAAGACAATCTCGACTACTAGCTCAAACTTCGATGATGAAACTTGATGAATCCGTGTTGGATGTAGGAAATTCCTCTTGAAGCTTGTTGTAGTGTCTCGAATGTCTGAAGATCTTCAATTGTTGAATGAGTTGAGAGTTCGGCAGAGTAGCGACGCTTCAAGAAATGATCGGCCAAAAGTCCCCTACTTGTTGGAGTTTGGGGGGTATTTATAGGAATTCAATTCTGGATAGAAGTTTTCCCAAGTCTTAGGTCGCGTACGACCTAAGTTAGGTCGTAGGTCGCGAGCGACTTAAGAAGTTAGCCTGATGTAGTTATTCTCGGTCTTCTCTGGATAAGGTGGCAAGTAGTAGGTTGTGTGCGACCTAATGGTAGGTCATAGGTCATGAGCGACCTAAGGAACAGTTGCTGAGATGTTAGGTCGCTAGGTCGCAGCTTTTCATAAGTCGCAGAAACCTTTAGTAGTTAGGTCGTGAAGTCTGGAGCCACTAGGTCGTGAAGCTTACTAGGTCGCTGACTCTCTTAGGTCGTAGAGAAGTTCGGTCGTAGACTTTTAGGTCGTTAAGCATGTTAGGTCGCGAAGCCCCTTCGGCAGTTAGGTCGCGAAGCCCCTTCGGCAGTTAGGTCGCGAAGCCCCTTCGGCAGTTAGGTCGCGAAGCCCTTTCGGCAGTGACATTCCTTAGGTCGCGACATTCTTTAGGTCGTGAGATTTCTTAGGTCGCAACTCCTTTTAGGTCGCAGAGTCTTTAGGTCGTAGAATCTTTAGGTCGTAGCGTTTTAGGTCGGTACCAAAATATGAGTTAACAATATTTAAATATGTGTTTAATGTCAAAAGTTAGATATTTTAATTTTGGATTTGAATTTGAATTTGAAAACTATGATGTAGTCAAACTGTACATGGTAATTTTATAGGATTATAATTACTATTTCATGAAACATAAGTTTAGAAAATATAATATGTATGTTTATATTTTACATCAAAGAAATTTTAATGTGGCAATTAATATATATATATAAGCTAAATATATACATGGTAGATATGATTTCTTATATCTACGCATGTATATATTTGACCATGTTCACGTCGACTATGTTATATATTTCACATGCATATCATATCATTTATATATGAACATATTAGATATGTTCACTTTTTCACATATCGTAAATAATTATTGTTGGTTAATTAATAAAGATATAGTCATAAGAGAGAGAAAGCTTGGCTTAATTGAGAATTAATTGGAAATTAAAATGGTAACTTTCAAAGAGAGAATGGTAAGGTTTTTGTTATCTCATAAAACATTATTCTCTCATTTATTTCTAATTAATTTTATCTTTCTCTTTTCTTACTTCATCCTCAGCTTCCACCCCTTCGCTTTGTCATACATTCACATTAAATATATCAATTAATTAGATTAACTAAATAAAGCAAAACATTCAAAAAAAATTTTTTTTTATTAAATAACTAGATTAGAGCTAGTTTGAAATATTAGAATTCATAAGCCCACTTAGATCCAATTAGGGATTTTTTTTGAAGTATACTCATTTCACCCACTGCGAGTTTGGTAGTGTTCCTTTAATGGTATTAGAGCCCAAATGGTATATCCAGTCTATTTAGTCAACATTTATGGCTAGCTAATTAAACTTATCCATCTAATGAGTGTCTTAAAAATTAGTGTCCAGGCTCGGGGTTGAATAATAAGTATTATCCCCTTCTTGGCTACAGACCTACTCCAATGAGTGGAGTAAGTCCAAAAGGTTAGCCTAAATGTAAGGCCCGAATTGATTTTGGGCCTTGGCCTAATTTTTAACTTATGTTTTGAAAATATATAATATTTTAAATTTAAATGTTAAATTTAAAATATGATAGAAAATTCTATACATGTTATAAAATAAATTTAAAAATTTTCAAAATTATTTTAAGAAACTAAATAATTAATTTCAAAGCTTTTAATATATATTTAATTAATGCAGTTAACTAAATTAAATTAAATAATTAATTAAAGTTAATTAATTGAAAATATACATGTATATTGTATATGCATGTGACTATAACTGTTGAGAAGATGTTCAAATTGCATAGAATTCTATTGAGAAGACATGGGTTCATGAGGTAACACACTTTCGATATTCTCCTCTTTCTGATACATATTTCAAGTTTTTTTTTGATTTGGATGGCAAACATAGGCTTTTGTTTTATTAGATTGATGGTGATACGTTCTCTCTTATTGTGGATGGTAAATATGGAGAACAAAATGATGAGATTTTAAAAGGTGAAACTTGAAATAGGCGATACATTTTTAATAGAGAATGTGATGTGTATGACGAGTCCATTGCCAAGCTCTTTCTTTAGTTTGTAAATGTTACTGGGCCTGATTCTTCATAAGATGAGCATGAGTCATCCTCTTCTTAGGACGATTTGTTCTTCAGATCTCATTTCTTAGGGTTTTCGGCTGATGTATTTTCTCTATAGTAGCTTAAATATGTTGTCTAACTCATGTACTATAGCTAGCTTGTAATTTTTCTTGTAGTCACTGAGACGCTTTTGTCTCAAACCTATTTTTCATCTGTTAGTGGTATAGCCACTATAAAACCAACTTGCCCGTGCAAAATAGATATACTTTATTTTGCCTATAAAACTATAATTGTAATAGTTGTTAATTTACCTTGAAATTGTTTAAGAGAAAACTAATTTAGAATTCTCGAAATAATTAAAATATTTTGTTAAATTGTTTAATTAAATGAAATAATTTATTAAATAAACAATCAATTAAAATTTAATATATATATATATTGATATGTATATATATATACAAAACTATAAATGTTATAGTTGGTTATTTATTTGAAGTAGTTTAAGATGGATAATGTAAAATTTTCTTTAATAAAAATAAAGTTTAATTATTGGTTAACTAAATTAAATGTGAAATATTAATTAATAAGGATTAATGTTAATCGAATATGATTCAATTAATAAGATATATATATATTATAAGTTAATTAAATTACAACTATTATAAATAAATTAAACTTATATAAATATATATAACTAAACAAAATATGGAACTGTAATAAACCAAAAAAGGTTTCTGGAATAAATTCATACGTATGGTACGTATACTGTGATTTCAGAGGTGAATCATGAGGTTTTCCATAATAAATACATTATTCCTTAAATCGACATCACTCAAAATAAATTACAGAATGTGAATCTTTAATACAGCTACCCTCTATCATTTATATATTGATAGATTACTTGCATATTGTAACACCCACTCCAGAGCAAGCCTAAATTCTGACTCAGAAAAGGCCCGTCGAAACTTAAACTCATTCTAAAGCTGGCTGTTGGTTGGTAAAAATAACAAAACAGAGCTATCTATCTATTCTTTCAGAACTCATAGCGGAAGAAATAAAATTTAATAACAATAATAGTGCCTATTTATTTGAAATCATTCCAAATGTCATAAAACATTACATAGTGTTAACCGTTACAATAGTTGTTCAAATATATATATATATATATATATATATATATATATCTCACGGGTACCGTAGAAAATAACATGAAAAGATGGATAATAACTGCCACAAGCTTCACTCTCGCCATCTTCAAGTTTCATCGACTCCTTCTCTAACCTGTGTTGTAATGAGGAGGGAGTCAAAACAACAAGTTTCTGGTGAATAGAAATCTCGAGGCTTACCATTTCAGTACTTGGGCAGTATAATTCAAATAAGAACATATCTTACGTAATTAAACCATTTAATACTTCATAAAAGGAAAAGAGGAGGGTCCTCAATCAACCACTTAATACCTTCCATTCTGAAAGCAGGTTTCTAAATCCCATAACCCATATCCCACGTCAAAAATGTCTAATCAATGTAAGAGATAGTACCCAAGCCATTTAATACCTTTTATTGGAAAATAGGCAGACCCTGGCCATTTAAGACCTCAATTGAGGCAGACCCCATCATTTAACACCTATTCCCAAGGCGGACTCCTTAATGGTAACTATCTGACTGATATCGCATGGAATCTCTCAAGCCACTTAATACTTCTTTATGAAAAGGTAGACCCACAATCAGTCATTTAATACCTTATCCCAAAGCGGACCCCTATTGAGATACAACCCATGGTGCTTAATAACTAATCTTTGACCATTTACTACTCTACTTGGGGAAAAGAGGCGGAACCTCAAACAACCACTTGATACCTCAAGGCCTCAAAGCAGGCCCTTCATATTATGACCCATACTCATAATGATGTCCATATTAGTCCGACTATTCCTGGGAACTGGTAGCCAGATTAGCTGGGCAAGTTTACCCTATAGAATTTGGGACTAACCTCACATCATCATAAATAATTATCATAGGAGATGTCCCTATGAATTAGTCATATTTACAACACTCTTATATATTATCACACATCTCACCGTGTCTATTAATTAGGCTGTATAAGAATTCCGTTTTATTTTGCCTTAACAATCATTTACTTTCCTAAGAAGGATTTAATGACATTGTTACCTAACTAACTACACAATTATACGTTATAATTATATGTTTATTATGGTAATTAATATATAAATAAATATGCACTTATTATTCTATGCGTGCGAAGATTTTGCCCTAACTAACGTTAAATGTTAATTCTTTTTTAACTATAATAATACAAGCGTTTCCTTTTTCTTCCATTTTACCAATAATGTCCAAATTCCAATATCCATAACAAGGGATTCTAAAATCCATAATAAGGATTCAATACTCATATCCAAAATTGCAATAAATAGACTTGTATATAGTATCTAAATCCAAATTATCTCATATTAAAACAATGAAAACCAAAAATGGAAACTTACAATTTAATCGATTCTACAGTCGATTAACTTCTTTTACATGCGTTTAGACACGGTAAATTTTAGTAAATTTTATAGAAATAGGCGGTATAAACTACGAATAAAGATTCGACCTTTACACACCATTTCTCAATTAAATCCCTTAATCAGATCTGGAGAAATAAGAAGTGGAATAGAAGGTAGAATACATAAACTACAAAATCCACAAAACTCCATTATTTAAACATAAAACAATTAAGATTCTAATCCTAAGAATTGATATTTCGCTTTGGGGGAATCTTGGGGATTTTTAATATGATGTTTTTTAATCCAAAACTCTCCTAGGTATATATCAAATTCAAACTATACTATTCAACCACTAAAATAGAAAACTAAGATTTCCACTGATAGTTGGTCCTTAGCTTTGCTTTTCTTTGGATTTGCAATACCAATTATAATCTCTTTCAGATATCTTCTTTTTAATATATACAAGAAGGGATTTTTATATATATAAATTCAGAAAGGTTGGAGGAGAAGATGTTTAGAAATTAAATATTAAACAAAGATAGATTAGGATTTGTTACCTGAAAGCCTAATGGAGTTTTATGAATCTAAGAAGAGATAAACTGGTAGAGCTTCGCTGATGTTACCAAAATACTTATGAGTAAAGGTGGAAAGGTCTAGGTTCTTATTTATAGTGGTTGAAACGCATTAGAATCATAGGATGAAACTAGGTTGAAAAAGGGTAGATCTGAAGCATTTAACCATCAAAATACCCTAGCAACCACCATATGTAGCGGTCAACCCCCCCATAAACCAGTCGACTGCTAGGGGTCGATTGATTGGGTCGCACTAGTCGACCGCTCCATTATTTTGGGAGCATTTTTTTTGTTTCCATTGCGAATTAATTTATTCCATAATTAACTTTTAATGTTAATTGTTAACTTTAACATTTACTTAACCCTCGAGTCTAAGCACAGTTAATTTTTGAAATTCAAACTTTAAATTTAATTATTCATTTGAATTTGAATTCAAATTAAACTAATTTAAATCAAAAAATTCAAATGCTCATAACTTCTTTGTTTGAGCTTCATTTTTAGCATATAATATATGGAACAGATTAGAATTTTGTCATGAACGTAACATAATAACTTCCGTTGTCAAATTCCAAATTTTATAAAAATTTTATTTTTATCCCTACCCTATTTAATTGAATATCTTTTAACTCACTTATATAATTAAGGTTGATTTTACTGGGTGTTACACATACGCAATAGTTATTAAGCAATCTTAAGCTAGAGTTGTCATGTGTAGTACTATTAATATGTTGTCTTGAAGAGGTAAGATATATGCATGTATTTTTGAGCAAACTCCAAGTATGTGCGTTATACTTAGGCCATTGAGAAATGTAGGTAAGAGTGAATAATCTCTGTTGATTTTCTAAGAAAACACAAGGTCAAGGTCAAGGTCGAGAATATGACAAAGACAACGGTTAGGAGTTGTATATGATACAACCGATAAAGACTTTTCCATCGCTTGCGGGCCAATGATATATCGAGCAAATTCAAGGTCGGAATCCCAAGGCAAAAGAGTCCTGACACACGCTAGAGAGACCGAAAGATTTCTATATTTATCTTAAGGTTTTTAGGAATATAAAATTTATGTTCAAACCGGGCTAGCTCACAGTAGAATAAATGGGTGAATTTTAATTTTTTTACCATTTTGAATATTTATTAGGCTTATGTAGTCTAATTTATTTAGAACATTTCTTAATTAATAATGTTATATTATATGTATACATGTATCATATATACATATATGTGTGTGCATGTGTCACATAGCAATCCATGCAAAGTTTAACATGCCCGTGTATAAGTGTTAGGATTTACACTACAACGGACATGGTAGCTCATCTAACATAACAATATATCATCCAAATGTATGCTCATATGCTTTAATTTTTGTATACAAAATATTACAAATATATATCATATATAAATTAACATTTTATTTTGAATAATTGTAAATATATAAATATATATTTGTGTGTGGAATTTGCAATAGATATATATATATATATATGAAAAACATTTAAAATATACTATAAAAATTTAATTATTTATTTTGTTTTAAAACTGAAAACAAAATTGAATTATATATATATTCATATAAATAGTTTAATAATAAATAAACATATATATATATGAATGAAATATATACAATATAAATTTATATAAATATACACACACTTGCTTAACAATACTCACCAAAAATCATTTTTTTTAATTTATTTAATTTAAAATTTTCAATTAGGAATAAATAATATATATATATATATACATTGATGTGTGTGTTTTTTCTAAATTATAATTTGTGTTTTAATATTTTATTAAAAGTATAGATGATATTTTACCATTTGAATATTTCAATATACATATATGGGAATTTAGGATTAATTTTAATTTTGGGATTTATATTAATATTTGATTAATATATTAAAAAATTAATTTTTTGCTACTAAGGGTTCACTAGGTGAAAAAATAATTTTATAAAATTTAAATTATATTTTATGATATATTTATTTAAGTGATTTGAATTAAGTAATACATATATATTAAAAATATAATTTATATGACAAAAAATATTTTAGTGATTTGAATTTATAACATTTATATGCGATTGTATATAGATCTATATCCGTTGTATTGTATCGCTTTTGAGTTTGGAACTCATATAATGCAATACACGGCCTCGACCAAATAAACACGTTAATGACCAAGTTATGAATGTATTTGGTAGTTGTTGAATCAGGCGCTTGTATGGGTGTTGAAATGTCAATATGCAATAAGCATTTATTAGTAAGTATATGTTATATTTCTATTTGTCAATCTTTAATTCAATTCATTTATATATCTTAATTGATAAACGTTTTATTAATCATATTAAATGCGCAAATTTATCAATGTAGATTATTATAACATTATATATCATATGTTATTATAATATTAGAAAGGTTAAATGTTATCATTTCATTTCTCTAATAAGGCTCCCACTAGTTTTTTATGTTTCACCAAACCCTAAGTCGAAACATAGAAGTCCTGTGATTTCACTGGTGGATATTATGACTCGTCCATCTTGGAATTCTGATACTGAGTTTGCTCAACAAGTCGTAGCTCTGTGGACGATGGATAACTCCATAAACGACTCCTAACCCATGGTACGTTGTCCTAATTTCACTTCGACCTTGAGTTTGCTTAACAAATTGAAATGAAATATTCACTCGCTCCTACCGTATCGTAACGTCCTAAGTATGGTATATGTAACTTGAGTTTGCTCAACAAATACACATAATTATCTTACCTCATCTATTAAATATATTAATAATACTATGCGTAATATCCCTAGCTTGAGTTTGCTCAAAAATAAAGGAGTATGCAAGTAATTTATTAATATATATATGATAGATGATAACATTATATTGAGGATTCATAATCTTCAATATATTATACTGAATGATATCAACTTATGGAATAATGAATTTCTTTTGAAATACACTCATGATTCAAGTGTTAGACACATTGAAAATCATGGTATACGTATATATGTATATATATATATATATATATATATATTTACTCATTAAGTATACTTGGGTTTCTTTAATCTTCTACCTTTAGTTTATACATTCATATTATGTAATTTCTATTATTATACAACTCTTATATTTCATGTTACTTATATAATAGTCTTATGTATAATATTATATTAATTAAAATTTTAATTTATATTATATTAATTTAATATAACATTTATATTGAACATTTATTACATATTATAACCTTTATAGTGTAACACATATATATGTATATTATTTAATTAATTATTTAATTAAACAATTTTAATTAAAATATATTAATTTCAAAAAATCATTTTATATACATACATGTATACTTATGATATCTTAAACATTTTCTAATATCATAACATATATCAAAATATATAATACATGTAAATATTTTTCACTAATTATGTAACAACCCGCATATTTATCGATTTTATATTTAAATATTTTATTTAAATATTTCATCGTTCGTCGGATTTTGGTCCGAAAAGCTACTTTTTGCAAACAGTCGAATTGGGACTCGAGACCACTTCCATTGAGTTCAAAATGCCGTTTGCGACCTTTTTGAGTATAAACTTTGATATGTTTGGAGCTAGTCAAAAATTTGACCATTTGCACTTTGGGTTTGGTTTTGGGTTGAGCCCACTAGCCAACTTAACCCCCAAATCTGAACCACTCCTCTCCATTCTCCCTCACTTCCTCCTCATTTCAGTTCTTGAGCAACAATGGTGAGTGGAATGGGAAATTAGAATTCCCAAGCCCTAGTTTCCATTTGCAAATCAAGTTCTAGCTCCAAATTCAAAGAGAACCCATTGGTAAGCTTCATCTTCTTCTTCTCCAACTCTTTCTCCTTTCAATTTCAGAATTTCCTAAACCTAACTTAGGAAATATTTCTCTTTTAAAGCTTGTTGAGTTGGAATTGAAGAGTAATTGCTCTTGCCATTGCTCCATAGCATCTTCTTCATTCGTTTGGGTTCAAAGGTGAGATTTTTATCTCACATCTTAAACTATATTTATCTTTGATTGTTAGGTATGAATTCCTAACATTTATTCTTGTGCAATTGCTTTTGGTTTGGATTGATTTGGTGATATTCCAATTTTTAGTGTTTTGAGTTCAATTCTTTAAAAATCCAAACTTTGATCTTTGATCATGATTTTTGTGATGCATTGAAGAGCTTATAAGGCCGGGTAGTCGATGGGCGTAAACCCTTAGTGCCGTTGCTCGTCCGATTGCATTTCGGAAGGAATTGGCATTCATTTGATTTGGCATGGGAGTGCTGGAAACAGGCTCCGGTCGACCGACCTCAGAGTCCGGTCGACCGACCTGCTACTCTAGCATCTCCCTGCTTCTGTTTGGAAGTGCAGGTTACAGGCTCCGGTCGACCGACCTCAGAGTCCGGTCGACCGACCTGCTACCCGTGCACTTCTGTCTCTGGTCCGGTCAGCCGACTCAGGGAGTCCGGTTGACCGACCTGCTCCTATTTGCCAGTTTTTCCTATATTGCTTATTTGTTTGAATTTCCAACTTTAATCGATTCGTGTGGTCTCCTATTTGTTGTTATCATCTCTAAGACTTTGATGACTCCTCTTTCGGGATAGTACCTCGTTAGGTCGCTCGACCCTATCCCCCCTTAGGTCGAACCCCGTATTACTCTGCGTAGGCAATCTTATCCGAAAGCCATTTAACCGAACTTCTTACTTTGATGGTTTTGAGAATTGATTTCTTTGAACTTTACTCACGTCTTCGAACGTGAATTTTTATGATTGATTGTTTCTACAATCACTTCTATGATTTGTCACTTCAAAATATAAAGGTTTTCTATACTAGTATAAAATATCAAAACTTTTTCATTAAAACGATTTCAACTCTATTTTCAATATCAAAGCTCGTTTCTTAAAACCGTTTTCCAATCTATTAGTATATACAAACCTTTACCTCATTCGTATGAGAAAATATAATTAAACGGCTTAGCAAAACAAGTGGTATGAAACGCTTGCGTTTACTTCGTCGGTTAATTTTTGGACTTGTTCGATTGAAACTCTCTTGTGACAATTCTCTAGTGGAAATCTACAGTTTGTTCGTAAATATTTGAGTTAAGCAAGTGGTTATGGGACATGAAGCTAAACTCTTATATTTACTAGCTTAGTGTAATCGACACTTCTTTATGATCGATGACGATCATTTTTATGATTTAGACTAGCAATGTGCGATGTCTCTCGTCCGTGTGTTCGGACTTGCCTTTCTCGTCCGTGTGTTCGGACTTGACTTTCTCGTCCGTGTGTTCGGACTTGCCTTTCTCGTCCGTGTGTTCGGACTTGCCTTTCTCGTCCGTGTGTTCGGACTTGCCTTTCTCGTCCGTGTGTTCGGACTTGCCTTTCTCGTCCGTGTGTTCGGACTTGCCTTTCTCGTCCGTGTGTTCGGACTTGCCTTTCTCGTCCGTGTGTTCGGACTTACCTTCGGGCCATCCGTGTGTTCGGAAAATTAAATGGATAGCTTCCATGAGATAGCTTCTCGTCCGTGTGCTCGGACTTCCCCCTTTTTGTGATTTCTAGATTTCGTGTGTTGATTTCTGAATTTAATGTTTTACCAACTTTTACAATTGGCATTAATATGTATGTCATTTATTGTGGCTTGGTGAATTAAATAAAGAGTATGACATTCTTTTTAATCTTTGAGAAGATTCTTGTGGTATTGATTAATCTCTTGTTGATTTTCAATTACGTACTTATCACAGTACGCTATTATGGTTATGATACGTTTTTGTCATATCTCTTATTCTATATCACTTTATCTGATATTTATAGCTAGACTGATCCGTTTATTATTTTCTTATAAATAATACTCGGGTCAGACCGAGATGTTACAGGTGCTTCTGCTTGACTTCTCTTCAGGCCTATTCTGACTTTTTGCTAACTACATAGATTGTAGTTTTTGGATGTACACATTTGAGATATAGACTCTATGTTGTGTACTTATTCTTTTGTATAGCACGCGATGCTATTCTTTTGTATTATCGTGGATTTTTCTGACCACTACTCTGATGTACACTTTCATGTGTTGTATATTTATTCATATCTATTTCCGCCTCTGTGATATGAATTGTCTGTGACTGATTTATGTTACGTTTATTTCTATATTTGTTTCCGAAGATTATATATAGCCACCGTGTGATAGCTTTGTGTTTGTATCGGTATGTCGGATTTCCTCCTTAAAAGATATGCATTCTATTCTATCTGACATATCGGTGCTCGCACAAAGAAGTTACATGGATGGTCGCTCCTCAACAGCCTTATTCTCCGTGCTAATTGACAGCACTACACCGTAGTGTTCTTGGTTAGCGTGGGTATAGAGGTGGGGCGTCACAAATTAAATTAATAAATTTATATATTTTGTTAATATAATTAATGAATTTATATTTTAAAAATTAATTTATATTATTTTTTATACGTTTCAAAATTCTTTATTACATTATAACTTTTATAATATATGTATATCTTATTTTAAATTTAACTTTTAAATTTAAAATCTTGTAGTTTTAATTTTCAAACAACTTTGAAAATTAGCCCAAGACCCAATTCAAATTTGACCATTCTTATTAGGAATAACCTTTGGGTTCACATATCTGTTCGGGTTAAACAAGTAGCCATGTAGGGTAGAGTACGTAATTATCCAAACTCAATCGTTCGACATTACCTTTCTAGAAACTCTACTATCTAGGTTGTAAGCCTACTTAGTTAGCCATAACATGACTAATTTAGACTGCATGGGCTATTGGGCTCTGATACCATTGCGGAAATTGGACCAGACCATAGCGGAAGAAATGGGTGAATTTCAATTTTTTTTACCATTTTGGATCATTATTGGGCCTATATAGTATAATTTATTTAGAACATTTTTAAATTATTTTTTAAATAAAATCAATATTTTATTTAAATTTATAATATTATTTTATATACTGTAATTAATGTTATATTATATGTATACATGTATATGATACACACACAGATATATGTGTGTGTGTGTGTGTGCATGTGTTACATAGCAATCCGTGCAAGGTTTAACATGCGTGTGTATAAGTGCTGGGATTTACGCTGCAACAGACATGTTAGCTCATCTAGTATATAAATATCTCATCTAAACGTATGCTCATATGCTTCAATTTATGTATACTAAATATTATAAATATACATATAGATATATATATACATATATATACATACATATATATATATATATATTATTTAGAATTTTAATTTATGTTTTAGTATTTTATAAAAAATCTTGATGATATTTTAGCATTTGAATGTTTCAATATACATATATGGTAATTTAGGAACAATTTTAAATTTAAATTTAACTTTAGCATTTATATTAATATTTAATTAATAGATTATAAGAAATTATTATTTTTGAGAAAGGAGAGTGGTCCTCGTGCACTCGTTTTAAATTATATTTATGATTTATATATATATATATTATAGATTTATTTAAGTGATCTGAATTAAATAATATTTAAATAACATATACACACATTAAAATATAATTTTTATGCTGAAAAATATTTTAGGTATAAAATATCTATATGTAATTTTAAAACATTTATTTATGGCATAATGTTTATTATTCAAATTATAAAAGTTTATGTCAATTAAATAATGAATATTAAATTTATTTAAATCAAAAAAATCCCATTTTTTAATCTTAAGCCAAAAGTTTCAAGGCATGTATATGAATTTTTTTAAATAAATATATAAGCATATAAACAAACAATCTTATAAAGGTGACTATATACCGATATACTAGAATCATCACGTAACTAACAAAGCACTACATGGCATATAAATTATCTAAATATTAGCATATAATTATAGATCAAATAATTACCTTTTACCAATGCCAAAAGACCATACCTTGAAGGGTTAACATAAACTCCTGAATCAGATTCCAATTCTAAAGGTGTTATCTTTCGAATTGCAGACCACCAACCATCGAATAGTGTTTATTTTAGTTTGATTTGAGCTTGGAAATAGAGGAGATGGGAAGATGAATTTTGACCAAAAGTAGAGCTTATGGGGGCTTTAAAAGGGTTGGTAGAAGAATTAGGGTTATAATCTATTTATAGAGGAGAGACTAGAGAGATAAGTTAGGATCCAGATCCATATTTCCCTCTTACTCATTCTCTTCCTTTATCCTATCAAAACTCTAGCGCATTTTATGTATCCAAGCCA
Organism: Allium fistulosum; assembly: GCA_030737815.1. NCBI lineage: Eukaryota > Viridiplantae > Streptophyta > Magnoliopsida > Asparagales > Amaryllidaceae > Allium > Allium fistulosum. The sequence continues at coordinate 521,521,813 of CM060906.1, forward strand.
CCTCCTACCTAGTCTATACGTGGCCGAACTCACAATCCCCATATATGGGCTTCAAACTTATTTAAAGCCTGTACAATATTCGTCGAATTTAAATCTAATTTAAACACATATCGATATCGTATATCGATTAATATATCTATAACTATTATAAACATATTTATTAATATTGTTTAACAAATCAAAATAAATTTGTATAACTAATATTTCATAATATTAACTAATTTAATTAACTTAAAACTATTATAAATTAATTAAATCACGTGGTTAAAGGAGTATTCAATGATTCAGTTGTGCGACTCTTTAGGTATAAATTTGATCAGCTACTAATATCGAACTATTTGAATATTAGCTTTCACACGTCACTTAGCCGGTGATGTGACATTATGGCCAAATTTTTCGCTTACTTGATTTCGATAAAATCCAATTTTACTTCGTTAAGCGTTACCCGATTGTGACTATTATTTACACCAATGATCTTCGTGAAAACTATGTCACTTCGGACTTATGGAATTTGGTAATGGTCAAAATTCCAATATCATCTGTATTCAACTATATAGTCCAAACACAAAGTCCTTGGTTCAATAATAATAATTATTATAACCGAAAGCTCCAGCTAGAGACTTTGAGTTTGAGTTGACTACAATTGACTATTATACTAACATCATATAACTAAGGAGACGAATCCTCTCTTGAATAATGGTTCGCTTCCAATGCTCCCACTCGACCCAACTATAGTCAATCGATAGACACCATGCCACGATTTAACTATAATCAAAGTGGAACTTTCACATTGAAGATCGACAGTATTCTTAAGTTAAGAGAACTGTGTAATTTTGTCACATCGATATTTTCCGTTTGACCTTAGTTACATTAACCAATAGAAATCTATCGAGTAAGCCATTCCATAGTTATCCAATAACTATTATTATGTAACCCCTCAGTGCCCACAGCAGCTATGAGTAATACACTGCCCAATATTTGGAGAGTGTTACGTATTCTAGTTTCAACAGAATTATTGGCATCCAGTCTTGATACATCTTGACTAGGAATATTTAAAATGGTATATTTATTTTCATTGTGATAAATTACTCGCGGTTACAACACTTTGTAACTACTATAACAGAATATACCATTTATGGTTTTCTATTAAATATACTTTTAATTAAAGTAATTAATTAACACAACACATTACATCAAGTATATGATATAATGAAAACATCTTTTATTTCGAACAAGATTTGTTATCGAGTTAGATATATGTACCAAAATAACATAATTGCCCATACAAAATTAAAGTTATCTACTTCGATAAATTTGTGCAACTAGTTTAATTGATAAAATTGGTTATCGACTGTAATGAACTGAATTAAGATTGACATGGAAATTAAAAAAATATACTCATCACCAAATCTTTTGGAATTTTGTCACTTCAAGGTTCATGCAAGAGCCAAACTATAAAACTACTAAAACATTCATATCTTGATCAATTAAGTATTTATTTTCCAAAGACTGTGTATTGTCTTCTTGATTTTGAATTCTAAAACATTACAAGAATATTTAATCCATACTAGACGACATACAAAACTTGTATAGTGAACAATCACAATCGTACTGTACACAATCTCGATGAAATAAGTTTATTCGAAATGAGCAAGCAAGTCATTGTGCAAGATCATGTATTCAATATGACTGAATATAGTGAGACTCTTGTTATGTTGAAAACAATGAATAACCAAGGACTAAAGGTCCTAGGAATTTGATCACCGAAATATCAATTTTTATCAAATTACCTTAGTGCAACCTATACAACATCCTAACTTTTAAGGAAATCTGGATGCACTTTGTAAAGAGTTAGGTGAAGTCTTGTGGCAAAAGTTTTTTTTTGAATGGTTCAATCATTTAGAAAGGAAATTGAATGTTTAATAATGGATGTAAAATAGGCACGGTCATGATGATGAGAGTAAATGGTCACTTCTGCTTCATGATGAGACATCAATAACGAGAGTTGTATAAAATACTAGTAGATACTTAATATGAAATGATAAATTTGATTCATATTCCAAATATATTTCACTTATAGGAAATTATTATCTATATGAGTTGTTTCTTTGAGTTCAAGATATTTGATCTAAACATCTCAACCATAAACTAGTTACAATGACAAAATAAATGTCCCATAATGAGTGGTTGAATGGAGCTCCGTATTTCATGCATTATTATAGTAATAGCGGTAATAGTGGGACCATACCATACAACACTTATTAGTGGATGCATTAGTTTACCAAAGATTACTTTCGTATATATACCAAATGTTGGCACAAAAATTGGTCACAAACACCCAATTGAGTTTATGTAGGGAAAAAATGAAGAAATATAAATGAAAATAGAGGAAACAAGCAATTAACCAACGGAAAATAAAAAAACAAGAATGTAGATTTATAGTGGTTCGGCATTGATTGCCTATGTCCACTTTGATGAAATTGCTTTATTAATGACTTTGGATTCTGAGTACAAGAGGGATCGGATCGGAATCCATAATTACAATGGAGTACCAAGAAAACAATAGCGTAAAGATCCCTAAACTGAACCTTGAAGCCTGTATTTATAGGGGAAGACGATGGAATATCTTCTTGAAATTTCGGTGGTAGAATCTCCAGATATAGACGAGGTCACACAAGCGATCGTCGGGCCCAAATCCCAAAGAATAGAGATCGGCCCCGATTCCTCTTAATGGCCATGTGGCGAGTTGTGATCCCTTTGGTGGGTGCCCATTCGTGTTAGCTTCATGTTCCTATAGTTATTTGTATAGTTGACTTCTCGATTTTGAGATATCGATCGTTTCCCGTTGAGTTGAACTGCTAAGCTGATATGATTTGATCCATTATGTGGAGGATGGATCGTACCCGATCCCTTGCCTAGGGGAGGCATTATTCCATACTTTGAATGTTCTGCAGGGTCCATCTCTCGGTTTCTCTTTATCGCTGCTTCATATTATCGTCTATGCTTGATCTCTGGACCCCACGATCATCTCTCTGGGTTATTGGCCTTGATACTAGTCAAGTCTAACTTGTCCAATTAGTCTGAATATAGTCGGGCCAAAAGGCCGGGTAACATTTTCCCCCTAAAGTACATCTTATTTCGAACATGACATGCTTTGAATCGAAACAAGTTAGAGTCATTGGGAAGAGTTCCATTCAATTTTCTGAATAGTCGTTACCTTTCTATTAAATTGTCTTTTCCGAAGAGTCGTATCTCTCTCTGTTTGCTGTGACGCTAGGTCGATATTCGTCAGTATAAAACTGGAGCATAATCTCCCAATTATATCTGTGCCCCATTCCATTGAGCTAGTAAGCCTTGGTTATCTGATCCAGTCTTTTCTCTGATAACTCCATGTGAGAATCCAATCTGTCGGTTTCAAGAAATCAAAATTGGGATGCACACGTGACGTTCATGTATACGTTCCTGTCATTGTTTCTTGGACTTGATCATATGCTCACGGACAGTTGCCAATTCCTTGTAGCTTAATTGCAATTGGATTGCAATTCCTTGTTTATATTTTTTAATAATGAAATAAAGGTTGTAATAAGTCACTCGATGAGAAGGGACTTCAAGTTCTAAAGGGATGACGGCCTCGGAGCCGTAAGCAAGGGCGAATAGAGTATGGCTAGTCGTGGACTTGGGGTGGTTCTTTATGCCCATAATGCCGATGGGAGTTCGTTGACCCACTTTCCTCTAGCCTTTTCTAAACGCTTCTTTAGAATGTACTTTATGACGTTTCGACTTGTCCATTAGCTTGAGAGTGAGAAACTGCCGCGAATCTTTTTTGAATATGATGCCGGCAGCAGAAGTCTTTGAATTCAGCACTGTCGAATTGGGTCTCGCTATCAGTTACAATAGTTCGTAGAAGACCAAAATGGCAGATGATGTTTTGAACAACTAGGTTGATTACTTTTTTCGTTGTGATCACGACTAAAGGTTCAGCTTCAGCCTATATGGTGAAGTAATCAGCTGCTATGATGGCGTACTTTGCACCACCTTTTGAAATTTGTAAGGAGCCGATGATGTTAATACCCTAAGAGGAAAACGACCATGGACTGACTATTTGATTAATTTCCATTGGTGGAGCTCTTAGAATTTTTGCAAACATCTGGCACTTGTTGCATCGCCTAGCATAATCAGCCGCATCTTGATTGACAGTTGGCCAGTAATACCGGCAGCAGAGTATTTTCTTTACTGGGTTTGCCCCGCGGTGTGATCGTCGCATTCTCCTTCATGGACTTCTCTCAAGACTCGTTTGATTTCATCATGGTTGATACATCGAAGTAGGGGAATGGGGAAATCTTTCTTACATGACTCCTTCTTGGATGACGTAGCACGAAGCTTTGCGGAGGATCTGTCGTTTTCATTCCTCCGTCTAGGAAGAATCCCTCATTGCAGATAATCTTTGATAGGAGTCATCTACGACTCCCTTTCTGACTCTGTCTCCAGAACCCAATCAATCTCCATCCAGTCGATGCTCGGAGCATTTAGTACTTCAACCCGAACCAAGCCCATTTGTTGCGCATCCTCGGAACTGGCTAGATTGGCCAGTGAGTCAGCTTTCTCATTTTGTTCTCTGAGGATGTGTGTAACAGGGTAATACTGAAGTCGGCCAGTAGCTCTTGGACACGGTCGAGATAAGGAGCAAGTCGCTGCCCCCTAGCCTGATAATCTCCCCTGACTTGGCATACTACTAACTGGGAATCACAAAATATTTGTAAAGATTTCACTCCTAGTTCTTTAGCAAGTTTGAGCCTGGTAATCAAGGCTCCATACTCTGCTTCACTATACGTTGTAGGGAAGTCAATTTTCCTGGTGTAAAAGATCGATTATTCCTCGTGAGTCGCTAACACGACTCCGGTGCAAAAATACCGATCATTGGATGCCTTACCCATGTACATCTTCCATCCGACGGTCAGTTATCCATTGCTCTATGGAGAGTTTTCTGGCGCAGTGAATTCAACAATAAAGCCGGCCAATGCCTATACCTGGATAGCTCTTTGAGGGAGATAAGTGATATCGAATTGTCTCAATTCGATGTTCCACTTGAGCAACCATTTAGATGTCTTAGGTCGTTGTAGGACCTGTCGTAGTGGATAGTCGATGTAGATGTTGATGGGATGAGCCTGGAAGTAAGGATGGAGTTTCTGCGATGCAACCAACAGGCACTACACGAGCTTTTCCAGCTTCGGTTATATTCTCTAAGAACCTATCAATCGCTTGCTAACATAATATGTTGGACTCTGGTTCCGATTCTCTTCGCGCAACAGTGCGACACTTATGGCGTGTACAGACATTGCTAAGTAGATGTATAAGTCTTTATAATCCAGCGCCTTGGATAGAATAAGAGATCTCTCTAAGTGATATACCAAAGCCTGAAATGCGTTAATGTAGTCCTACGTTCATTCAATGTTCCTCTTCCCTCTCCTAATCAAATCGAAGAAGGGAATACACTTGTCGATGGCCCTGGAGATGAATCTACTTAAGGCGACGACCTTCCCATTGAGGCTCTGTACCTGCCTAATCACCTTCGGTGCTCGAATGTTTTGAATTGCTTGAACCTTCTTGGAATTTTTCTCGATTCTGCAAGAGTTAATGATGAAACCTAGAAATTTTATTGACGCAATGCCTAAAGAGCATTTCAAAGGATTGAGTTTCATTCCATATTTTTTGAGAACACTGAACATCTCCACCAAGTCATCAATGTGGTCGTTTGATCACCGTGACTTCACGAGTATATCATCCACATGTTCTTCCATCGATCGCCCGATCTGGTCTTTAAACATCCGGTTGACAAGTCTCTGGTAAGTAGCTTCGGCATTCTTTAGTCCAAATGGCATCACAACATAACAATATAGCCCTAGGTCGGTAATGAAGTTGGTGTGCTCCTGGTCGGGGACGTGCATCGAGATTTAGTTATATCCGGAGTACGCATCCATAAATGAAATCATTTCATATCCAGCGGTTAAGTCTACCAGCTGGTGGATCCTTGGAAGTGGAAAGCAGTCTTTCGGGCATGCCTTGATTAGGTCTGAGTAGTCGATGCATGTTCGCCACTTTCCATTTGCTTTTCTCACAAAAACTGGGTTGGATACCCATTTTGGTTAGAGGGCGTCGTGGATAAACCCATTGTTTTTGAATTTATCCACCTCCTTTTTAAGTGCAGCAGATCTCTCCATATCTATGCCACATCGCTTTTGTTTCACTAGGACATGCCTTGGGTTGATATTCAATGCATGGCTCATGATAGTCGGTGAGATCCTACACATGTCAAAATGGGTCCAAGCGAACACATCAGGATTCGCTCGGAGAAAGCCAGCTAATTCCTTCATCATCGTTGCACTGAGCCGTGATCCGATCTTCAGAACCCACATCGTGGTTGACCGTAATGTTGATCGTTAGCTCAGCAGGTGCAGGCTTGATTCTTTAGGCTCCTCTTCTTCATCTCCTAGGTCTATATCTTTATAGAGCCGACTGTGGTGTTATTGCTTGATATTAGCCTTATGTTGTGAGCTGAAAAATGCTTAAGTTGATTTTCCCAAGCAATGGGATCAGTTCCGATCCCTTGTATTAGTGGACTTAAGCAGTTTTTGGTTTGAAAGAACACATTAGACCATGTGAACTCAATCAAACAATGGGACATGCCATATATGACTTGCATACTTGAACTAGCACATGGCCTTAAATCGGATGTTTACAACTTCATATTTAAATAGATTGGCATATTTGTACTTGTACAGATTGTAACACGTGCCCTGAATGAACTTGAATATAAACATCAGATTCTTATACACCGATAGCCGATCCCTAAATTTTAACGTAACTATTTCACATAACCATCGACATGAAATCCGGTTGGAACGGTCAGCGATGACGGTCACTCTGGTCGAACTTCTGAGTTTTGTCATAAATTCCATATAGTATTGAACCGTATTACACTGCACAACACTACATTAAATTGTCCTTAGCATGGAGGACGTCTGAATTGAGTTTGCAAAGTTGCCAAGGAGACGGGATCAATGCTGACCCCTTGCCCAAGCAAGTCTTGTAACTTCAACATTTTAGTGATGCATGTAGGCATGGAGAACAGTAGTTGAATTTGATGTCGATCCCCATGTTCAGGCATTTCTCTAATGCATAGTCAATGGCATGAAAACCAATCAGGATGGCATGTGATGACGGTCGCTCCGGTCAAACTTTCGGATCTCATCATGAGTTGATGAGTCCGATAGTGATAGGTTCTAGATTCTTTGAGCAATTATTTGCAATGGCTGAAGATCGGGCTTAGAAGCACGTCGAATCAAATGCCGAGTACGGTTCAGCCTCGTGTTGCGCATAGCCGCATAGCCAGTTCTTGCTTTGAGTTTGAATCTACTTGTGTATTCGAGTAACATGCTTTCCAATGTACTCACGATCTGTTGCTCGTTATTTAGGTGGAAATGATAGCCAGTCGCCTATGAGCCTGGGCATCGATCCGATGATTCTATCTCTAAGCATCCTTGGGTCGTAGCCTCGAGTCAATGTAAACACTAGGTATGAGTCACAGTATTGAGCTATCGCAGTCAGTTTTTGGACATCACACTTCTATCCCTAGTCTCGGGTTGATAAATGTGCTGCATGGACGGTCGGGTCTCGTCCTAGTCATGTTTATACTCCCACCTAAGCTCTGAAGACATAGAGTTGATCGATGAATGGTCAGTTCACATTCATCTTGATTCTCGCTTATGCCCCTAAAGTTAGGTGTAAATGTCGATAAGTGGACGGGCATGTCACATCAGTTTTGGTTTTACACTCTTTCCCGTCAAATCGTAGGATCGAGTTAGTTGATGGAAGGATGAGCCACGCCTATTCTGGATTGTATTCTGGCTTTTTCTTCCTGGGGAAAGACTTCAGTGCCCGTTGAATTTAGAGCATGAGCTGAGTCCTGGACGGTCAAACATGTCCCCTTTTGATGCGGATGTCGCCATACTTTAGGCAAGGACCAATCTGTGACTGATGCTCCTCCTATCGAACCAATGGCAAGGATCAATGTGCGGACGGTCAAGTCACGTCCGTTTTGAACTGCTCTTCTAATCAAATCATGGTAAGAGCTAGTAATGAATGGTCGTGTCGCATTCATTCGGAGCTAGATGGTCAGTCATGTCTATTTTGATTTATGTTCTCCTGTCGGACCAAGGGATGGAATTAGCTCAGGAGCGGTTGAGTCATGCTCATCTGATTTCATACTCCTCCTGGCGGATCAAAGGAGGGTGATGGATAGTGAATGGTCAAGCCACACTCATTTGTGGTTTATTTTCTTATCATGCTTTGGTAACCAGATTTATTCGATGGACATTCAGGTCACACCCATTTGTGGTTAGTGCAGATTGATATTGACCTTCGATCCAACGACACGATATAGAAAGTTTGGGTCGATATTTTCTGTTGATCCGATGGTATGATATAGTCGGTTACCCGTAATTTCGAATATCCTTCCACTTGGTTTTGTATAAAGGCCTCCAAACGGTCGTTGCCTTGAGTCGTAAAGAACACTAAGCCAGAGCTATAGTGAGCTGTCGTATTCAACTTTAAGTAGTTTGTACTCCTGCCCTCGGTCTTGGGTTAACGGAGTTAGTTCATGGATGATCAATTCCATCTTTGATGAGTTTATACGTTTCCTGTGGAATTCAGGTCTGAGATAGCGAATGAATGGTCGAATTGCATTCACTCATTTGTTTATACTCTTATCTGCACTCCGGGAATCAGAGTTAGTTGATGGACAATTGAACCGCATCCATGTTTTGGTATTTATATACCAGTCTGCACTGAGGGAGTATAGTTAGTCGACGGACATTCAAACCACGCCCATCTAGGTTTTTATACTACAGTCCACGCTGGAGGACCAGAGTGATCGATGAACGGTCGAACCGCGTCCATCTTTTTTGATTTTTATACTCCAGTCCCCACCGGGGTACCAGCGTTAGTCGATGGGTGGTCAGTCACACCCATATTTGATTTATACTCCACCTATCAGGTCAAGTTAAGAGTTGTCGAATGAACGGTCGAGACATGTTTATTCATGGAAAGGAATTCTGCCCCAGTGTCGAGGACAAATGTTGGTGAGTGAGCGGTCGATTCACGACCACTTAGTTACTAAGCGATGGATGGTCGGATCACATCCTTGCTTGTGTTGAACGATCAGGTCTCGTCCAATTTGTTTCGTACTCTTCCCGGCAAGTCGAGGTAGAGAGTTGTTGGGTGGACGGTCAAATTGCATCAACCACGAGCTACATCATGTTCTCGTGTCATGGGCAGTGGTTGATGAGTAGGCTGTCAGTCATGCCTACTTTTAGTTAAGCTTCCAAATTGCTCTTATGTTCAGGGTAGGAGTTGATGTGTAGACGGTTACGTCACATCCACTTCAAGTTGAACCCTGGTCTTGCTAAGTTTTGGGAGAGGCATAAGTATTTTGACGAACTTCAAGTAGGAGTCGGGGAGTGGATGGTCGGGTCACATCCACTTCAAGCCTTTCTTTAGTCCCTAAGTCAAGTGCAGAGGTTGATGAGTGGATGGTCAGTTGTGTCCACTTTATATCAAAGTTTGACCTTGTCGAGCTTTGAGCAAGGCATAGATGTTCTGTCATAATGGAAGCACAAAATAGGTAGTGAGTGGCCGAGTCACACCAACTTTTCATTTCGGGTTCTTGCCCCTAAGTCAGGGGCATACAGTAGCCTACATCATTTGCAAGTAGTTCAATTCAAGTTGGTCGTAGTTTAAAACATAACTGAAATTGAAATAAATTTTATTAATAGGTGAAGCAGTGTCGTGTGCTCGCTACTCCACTCTGCCTCAACCCTTCTCAGTTGGAAGTCGACCATAGCTGGTCTAGTTGATAATCAAATGTCTTTATTGGTAAGGGTCGGACGTTTCCTACCTGCCATTCTACGGGGATTGCATATACTTTTGAAGCTTTCCTTTCCGAATCAGCTCTCCAATCACATCTCAGAGGTGTCTGCAATCGTCAGCATTATGACCGTATGTATCGTGAAATATACAATACTTCATAGGTTTCCTCTGGTTTTGGTGGACTCTCTCGGGTTGATTCCCTGTACTGCTCCAAGTCATGAGTCGTCAAGTAGATGCTTTCAATTGAATCGTTCAAAGGAGTATATGAGTCAAATTTTGGGATTCTTGGACGTCTCCTAGAATCCAAGTCCTCATCTTGCTCGTCGTCATTGCTTCTTGCTTTGAATCCCTTTGGCCAACGGGCTTGCGTTATTCTTTTCCTTAGTCTGCTTCGCCCTCCTCCTTGCTTAGGTTTTGGTTCGCTTTGTAACAGAAACAATTCAAGGTCGTAGGAGGCTCTTTAGCTAACCACTAGCCAAAGTGTGTCTCGGGTTCGATTACCCTTATCAATACCATCAGTATGATATTCCCGTTGGGATTGCTCACTTCAGTGACATCGGTGTTAAATCTCTGCCAAAAGTGTTTGAGTGGCTCGCCTGGCGCTTGGGATAAGTTGGATAATGACATCGCGTCTTTGGGGCGAGTCGCATACATTCTGAATTGCTCGATGAACTTCTTAGCCAGTTGATTAAATGAGGAGATGGACCTGGATGGTAATCATGTAAACCGCATGATCTCTACTCCCTCGAGGAATATGGGAAAGCGTTAGCATTTGATTGCGCCTGTCGCTCTAGTGGAATCCATGTGCCCTTTATATTTCATGAGATGCTATAGGGGGTATGTGTTTCCAGAATACGCTGCTATGGTTGGCATATTGAATCTCCTTGGATATTCTACACACTGAACGGCTTCAGTGAATGTGCTTCGACTAGGGGAAAATGCTCCAATCGTCGTTAGTCTGGTCCGTTTTCAAGTTACGGCCATTTGTAATGCTTATGAATGATATACGCATGATTGTCCAATGTTTGGATGGTTGAAAATGCTGATCGAATGGTGAATCAGTTAGGATGGGGTCGCAGATCAATGATGATCCCCAAAGTCTCCCAAACCGGGTGAGATCAATATGGGGTGATAAGGAATAGTCTGACCCAAGAAAATCTTCTTTTTTTAGAGTCGGCACATGGTTCGCTTGGAGTCGCAGAAATTTGAAGTGCTGGGTCGGTGATGAACAGTGCTTGGGGTAACTGCGGTGGTCGCTTGGAGAAAATCTTGGTTTTACCCAAGACTGACTTTGGGCCATAGTTTCTAGAGTTTTCTTTAGGTTTGACTTCAAGTCATTTGGCCAAAAACCTGGGTTTGACTTGGGGAAATTTCTGAAGTGAGTTTTCCGATGACCGTTTCGACAGTTTTATCCATTTTCGACGATAACCACTTATGACTCGACGATGGGGGTTCCATGATGGGAAGTAATGACTTTGATGATGGATAGCAATACTTTGAGATGGCAGAATAGGCGGTGTTGGGCGTCGTCACACAAGCCGTCGTACCATAGCTGCCAAGTCAGTAGTTTAGAAGCTGGTCAGTTGAAAGCAGTCGCAATCTACCATGAGAGCTTGACCCGGTAACCGATCCAAGTTCGTGTCATATCGCCTTGGTTCTCTAGCCTCTAGGAGTACAATTTGAGTAGCAGTTCCTTGTCCATTCCTTGGCACTGCGCTGCGGCCGGGAGTACCGTTAGAGTTTTTTTTAAATGAACCGATCCCTTCCTTCTTTATTTTCCCAATCCGATCCCAGCCGTTTGAGTACCGTTATCCAATAACTACGATATGTATCCTCTTGGTGCCCACATAGTCATGAGTAATACACTGCCATTTGGAAAGTGTCATGCACTCTGGTCTCAACAGATGTATCGACATCCTTTCTCGAAACAACTCGACGAGGAATAAAAACAAAATGTTATTTGATTTTGTGATTATTTACTCATGATTATAACTATTTGCAACTGCAACCATATAACATTTTATTTAAGGATTTTCTTATTAATATAGTTTAACTTAATTGCTTATAATTATATTACAATATAAGAAAATATATAATGGAAACCAAACACCTTTATTATGATCAAGATTGACTACAAAGTCAGATATAAGTAACAAATTACTTAATTGCCTCAAGGGCATAACACTAACTCTTTCAATCTACTACTTGCACTTAAGGCCAATTATGGAATCTTAATCTCATCCCTTCAACTAGTTCAGAACTAATCGAGCTAGTCCCTTAGTGAATGGAACTGCTACATTATATCATTATCTACTTTGTCAGCCAAGGTCTCTCCATTGTTGATAAACTGCCTTTACCACGTGGAACTTTTGAAGCATGTTTCTAGACATCATATGAGCCTAGATTTTTTTAACGATATTTACCATGTCATTAATTTCACAAAACAAGGTTATGGGATTATCAACACTTGGAGTCACCTTAGCTTAGATATAAATTTATGAAAATATATTTATACTTCTTTCATTATAGCATTATTCAAGACAATGTACATGGCCTTTCGGTTGAATCAGCCATGACTATTAGTTTGGAACATTTCCAACTTAAAGCTCCTTAATTAAGGTTGAACATAAATTTAGGATTGACACACTATATTCGATATCCCTTATGAAGCTTAAATTTGAACACTCCTACATAAGGAATTCATTGTTTCCATAAACAATTCTCTAGTATTTCGTAGATTCTTGAGAGTACTCTTAACTACAATTTAACGATATTAAATCATATTTGATATTCGCTTAATGAATCAAATACATAAGCGAAATACAATATTGTAGAATCATAACATATATGATAATTCCTATTGCGAACATAAGGAATCCATCTCATATGCTTCATATTAAACATTTTAAAGTGGTGTTCACGTATATCATTCAGGACAATTCCAACATCCTTTTATGGTTTTAGAAATATTTTAGTATCTTTTAGTATTCATTATTATGGACGCATTCTTTCTACATTCTGACTATAATCAAACTATCTTATTTCTCTATTAAAATGTTCGCTTAATTCTACTGCTTGTCGAATGATACTATCATATTAGCTCTTAGATCTTTTCTAACACTTATAAACTCGGTTATTTCTCCTATTAACGTTGTGACATCTTAGTTATCATGTTGAAATAGTATATTCTAAATCATTACTCATAATTTCTATTTTAACAAAAATGTACCAAAATTCAAAGTAGCATTGGATAATAATTTTGCCAGTAGAATCTGAATTAACTTACGCACAAGGACTGACAAATCTGTTACGTTAACTCAACAATTGAAATTTACGAGGTTATTCTCCATCAATGTTGCTTACTACATTCCAACTACATCGGTATTCCTTTTGAAGATGCACCCAATATCAATGGATCATATTCCTTTGGGTACAATTATTTATCAAAATCGTATTTTGATAATATTCCTGGAATACATTTAAGATTTAAAGCACCATGCCATATGGCAGAGTCTAAACTCTTCATGGCTTATTTACAACTAAGGAAATTGTTATCTCTAACATTTCCTTTTTTCGACATTGATAAGAAATCCATAACATCTCTTTTATTGTGTGAAAATTCTTATAAGACATTCTAATGAGTTGTGTTCGTCTTAGGCTTAGTTAATTTTATTTCATCTTATGTAATCAGTTTCATGTTAGAGTTTTGGATCATATCTAAGACCATTGTATTGTACTAATTCCTATTGTCGGTCGGTCCCAAACTCTTTTGAGGTAGTCCACCCAATATCCATTATGAGCAAATCTTGTGTGCAACCTCTCGACACAATATTTTATTTCCTGAAACAACAAATGTTTTTCACTGCGACGGAATAGGCATTCAAAAACATTTTATGAACTACTTTTATACTTACGTAAATCTGATTCAATTTTGAGTTTACAAAACTTATATTCATAACATAAATTATACAACAACACATCTTAAACTACTCAAGATTGTGATTTCTTATTAACTCATATTTTATATGATCTCATAAACTAAGATTTAGATGAAATTAAATTTAACATATGTACTTACTCCTAAGTACGTATCCTTGTAGAAAGATGTTAACTCAGCCTCACTCATTGTTAATCGCTTTTTGTCCAACAATTGTCGATTGCTCCTTATTAATACATCATCGTATATCATAAAGAGGCGTGACTTTAATATTGAATCTTATTCATTTTAGGTACATTTGGAGTCCTTTTCTAATATACTCACCTAATCGGTCAAATCGAGTTTCTTTTATTTCCTTTGCATGTTATGTTTTCTACTCCTGTTTTATACTCTATGAACTTATCACCGATATACTGCTTGTATATCAAATGCACATGTCTATGATAATTTATCAAAAATTTAACGAAGTGAGTGGATCCATTTTAGAATCATTAGACCTTGGACTGCATATATCAATATATATATATATCCTAAGATTTCATTACCTCTTTCGTCACTTCCACTGAATGAGTGCTTTGCTTTTAATCGTTTGAGATACAGTTCACCAGTATTATTTGAATCATAATCATATGATTAAATTATTATTTCTTAAAGATATGGCTTAGTCCATAATTTCAAAATAATTAGAGAAAATTTTAGATACTTCTGTATTTTCCATAACTAATGCATCACAGTTGTTATAAAATAAAACCATCATTTTAATAGATTTATTTTATAACTAATATTTGTAATATTCATATTAAACTAATACTATATCTATTTTTAGTAAATATTGAAGTTATTATTTTATAAATAATATTTTGTATATATATGAAAGTAATATTTCGTAATTTGATGCATCCATTCATAAGTGTCATATGGTATGCTCCCATTATTTCCACCATTACAATAACGGTGCATGAAATACAAAGCTCCATTCAACCACTTATTATGGCCATTTATTTCATCCACGTAACTAGTTTACAGTAGAGACTTTTAGATCAAATGTCTTAAAACTCAAAGAAATGTCTCTCATAGAAAATAGTTTTCTATAATTAATACATTTGGAATATGAATTACATTTATCATTCCATATTAACTATATACTAGTATTTTATACAACTCTCATTTTCGACTCTTCATGAAGCAGAAGTGACCTTCACTATCTTCATCCTAATTGTGCCTATTTTACGTCCACTATCAGACATCCGCCTTCCTTTCTAAATGGTTGAACCATTTGATAAGAAACTTTTACTACAAGACTGCATCGAACTCTTAACAAAAGTGCATTCGCACATCTTTAACATTTAGGATATCATGTAATTTACACTTCGACAATCGAATTTCTTGGTCCTTCTAGTAGTTCTTGGTCTGTGTTTCTTCTAACACAACAAGATCCTCACTGTATTCAATCATATTGAACATATGATCTCGTACTATGGTTTACTTTCTCATTTTGAGTGAAATATTTTCATCGGGCTTTCGTAATACGATTGTTTACCATACAACCTTTTATGTGTTCTCGAATATAGATCAGGTATCCATATTCTTGTATTGCCTTAGAGTTCAAAACTTATAGAGGATAATACACAGTCTCGAGCAAATAAACACTTAAGTGACCGAATTAGGTATGTATTTACTAGTCGTATAATTTGGCTCTTGCATAGGTCTTAAAGTGATAACATGCAAAAGATTTACTCGTAAGTATATTTTATATTTCTTTGTCAATCCTAATTTAGCTCACTTGTATATTTTTGTTGATAAACAACTTTATCAGTTTCATTAGCTGCACAAATTTATTAAAGTAGAATATTTAACTTTGTACAATAGGAGTTCTTATAATACTAGAAAAGTTAAATGTAATCATTTCTTTTTACTAACAAGGCTCCCACTAGATTTTTATATTCTTCAAAACCCTAAGAGAAATATAGAAATCTTTTGATTTCTGTAGTGAGTAGGACTCCCTTGCCTTGGGATTCTGACCTTGATTTTGCTTAACAAATCATAGGCCTGAAGCGGTGGATAACTCTTTATCGGTTGTATTATATAAAACTCATAGTTATAGTCTTTGCCCTAATCTCGACTTTGACCTTGAGTTTGCTTAATAAATCAAGAGAGATTATTCACTCTTACCTATCATTTCTCGATGGCCTACGTATAATGCAGATACCTTGAGTTTGCTCAACAAATACATGCATGCATTTTTCCTTGCCAAAGAAATATATTAATAGTAGCACACATAACAGCTTTAGCTTTATTTTGCTCAATAACTAGCATATATAGGTAATCTATCAATATATAAATGGTAGAGCAGAACTATATTAAAGATTCATAATTTTTTAATGTATTTTGAGTGATATCGATTAAAGAAACAATGTATTTCTTATGAGATGCCCTCTTGATTCAAGTGTTAGGCATACCTTAAATCACGGTATACATATCATATGCATGTATTTATTCCAGAAATCTATTTGGATTTCATACAATTCCACTTATATCATATTTATACATACATAATTATAAAAGTTTAATTTGTTTATAACTTTTATAATATAATTAACTTACATAATATTTATATATAACTTATTTTAATTATTTAATTTAATTAACTAATTTCATTAAATAATATTTCAAATTTTAATTTTTTTTATGTTATTCATCTTAAACTATTTAAGATAATATAATTTATAGTTTATATTTATAGTATCAATATATTTTTTAACTAATCAACATTTAATTAATCATTTGTTGAACTAAACATTTGACTAAATATTTCAATAAGTTTCAAAACTTTATTTAACTTATCTTAAATAGGTTTATGATTAATATTCAACCATAGAGCTAGAATCAATAATACCCTTTGTTTAGCACCATTTGTAGCCTCCTAATTTCAACCACTAGTTTATATTTAAATATTTTGTCCATGTAACACGATAGGAGAGAGAAAAAGAAAATATTTAAATAAAAACTTATGGCTGATATCAAGAGGCTACAAAATGGTGCTAAATAAAGGGAGTTATTGATCCTAGCTCATGTGTGTATCAATGTGTGTGTGTATTAATTAACTCTTAATTAATTAATTATTAAATAATTATATTAGTTAAATATTTATAAAAATTTGAAAAATTATTAAACTAATTTCCTAAAAAAATTGAAATTTTTCATATTTATTATATACCCTTTATAATATTTCCTTTTATATTTTAAACTTAACATTTAAATTTAAAATATATTTAAATTTTCAAATCTTAACTTGAAAATTAGCCAAAGGCATAGATAACTCTAGACCTTATATTTTGGCCAACCTTTTGGACTTGCTTCACCCATTGGACCAGGCCAGTAGCTAGGGAGTGAAGATGCTTTTTATTCGACTCTAAATCTAAACACCACTATTCTAGACATCCATCAGATGGAAAAGTTTATAGATATCCCTTAATACTGGCTAATTATATTGTATAGACCATATGAGCTTCGATACACTATTGGTCCTCAAAGTTCCCTTGGTTGCCCTAACCTAGGCACCTCGCGGGCGTGTTTTACATGCAGCCTTGTGACTAACACAACCATCACAGGACATGTAAGGGTAATCGGCAATGCTACATCACATATCACAATTTGAGAACCCCATGTCATGCTAGTTGTGGGGATCGAACCTGGGACATCCAGTGTATAAGGTGAACGCCTCAACCAACCTCGCTCTAATGCCATTATTGGAACCCGATCCATTTCGCAGCAGGTGAAATCGGTACATTTCAAAAAATATTTGCCTAATTAAATCTTAGCAGGCTATGAAATATAATATCTAGTGCTAGTTCAAATCTTGTTATTTAATAAAACCATATTTTATTTGAATGTTTTTCTTTATTTAATTAATCAAATTAATTGAATTATTCAACGTGAATATATAATCGAGAGAAGTACTGGCAACTAAGGATGAAGTAAGAAAAGAAAAAAGATATAATTAATTAGAAATGAATCAGAAAATAATGTTTTATGGAGATAATATAAACCTCTCCCATTTTCCCTTTAAAAACTTCCCTTTTTCATATTGAATTAATTTTCAATTAAGCATATCTCTTCTCTCTCCTATGTTTATAACTTAATTAATTAATTTATATTAATTACGTATGATATGTGAGTGAGAATGAACATATATAATATGTCCATATATAAATGATATGACGTGCATGTGGAATATATAGCATATGTGACGTAAACATGATCAAATATATACATGTGTAGATACTGAATTTATACCTACCATAAATATACTTGGCATTTTTATTTTTATTTAGAGCAGAGAACCTTTTGCCATTCCTTTCTTTTAAAACTTTCCTCTTTAATTCCTGCTATTTTAATCTCACCCATATCTCTTCCTCTCTTCTTATGGTCTTACATGGACCATTATTACCAAAAGCTTGTTAAAGCAATTAACTATGTTTAAAACCCATTTAAATATATATCGACATCATACATCGATACATGTATATATACCTTTATATATATATACATATATCTAAATAATTACTAAAACACCTAAAACATCAAATAAATTAATAATTATATCCTAAATATTAGTTAATTTGTAACATTTTATAAACTAATTAACATGTAGTTTTTTGG
The DNA here is from genome assembly GCA_030737815.1 of Allium fistulosum. NCBI lineage: Eukaryota > Viridiplantae > Streptophyta > Magnoliopsida > Asparagales > Amaryllidaceae > Allium > Allium fistulosum. The sequence goes on from CM060906.1 coordinate 521,540,336, forward strand.
AGAATTCACAAATGCGGTTGTGAGAGTCAGAGGTGTGAATTCAATCAACGAATAATATTGAACAATTACAATATTAAAGTTCACATGTCATCTTAGCTAATGATGTGATAGTTTTGCCAAACTCATCAATTATAGATCTTTTCGATAAAATCTGATTTCATATTTTCTTAAGCGGTACCTATTAGTAATGATAATTTATACATGTTCTCTTCATCAAAACTATATCACTTTAGGATGTATGGAATTTGGTATTGTTCAATAATCCAATATTATCCATATCCAACTCAATTTGTCTAAAAACAAAGTCCTTAGTTTAATAATATCATTTATTATTAACCGACCACTCCAGCCAAAGATTTTGACATTGAGCTGATTATAATTAACTATGATACTGACCTCATACAACTAAGGAGACAAATTCTCCACTGAATAGTATTTCACTCGCAATGCTTCAACTCTGGCCCAACTACTATCACTCAGTAGATCACCATGCCATGATTTAACTATAATCAAAATAGAGTATTCACATTGAAGCTCCATGGTATTCTCACGTTAAGGAAACTATGTAATATCATCACCCTGATATTTTTGGTTCGACCTAGTTTTTAATAACCAACAGAAAAATCTTGGATGAATCATTCTATAGTTATAATACGAGTGTGTAACCCCTTAATGCCCTTAATAACCACAAACAATACATTGCCCAACATTTGGAGAGTGCCGCGCATTCTAGTCTCCATGGATTTATCGATATCCTTTCTTGAAATAACTCAATCACGAATATTTAAAAAAATTGTTATTTTATTTTATGGTTAATTACTATTGACTAAAAACTATTTGCAACTACAACCACATAACATTTTATTTAAGGAATTTCTTATTGATATACTTTAATTTAATTACTTAATTAATTATATCATAATATGACAAAGTATATATAGAAATCAAACACCTTTATTACGAACAAGATTGACTATAAAGTTAGAAATATGCAAAAAATACATAATTTTCCCTAGGGTATACCACTAAGTCTTCCAAAAATCACTCCTCCTTATGATACATAATGATGTATCGATAAGGAGTAATAGGACGTTTTTGGACAAAGTATGATCGATGATGAATCATGTTGAATAAACTTATACACACACACACGTATTTAAGAGTAAGTACACATATTAAATTTAATTTCATCTAAAGCACTATTTCTAAAATCATACAAGATATGGATATGAAACCCCTACATAACCTAGGCCAAAGGGCTGATAGGTTGTGTGAGTCGAGAGGCTTTACTTAAAATTTGATCGTGAGGGATCCTGTGTGAACCAGCTAAAGGATTTTGGGACCGGCCAATTATGGTTGACTTATTTATGCTATGAACGTAAGTTTTGTAAACTCAAAATTGAATCAGTTTTATGTAAGCATTGGATACGATCTATGACGCCCCACCACTATACTCACACTAGCTAAGGACACTACTGGGTAATGCCGTCAACTAGCATGCAGAATAAGGCTGCTAAGGACCGACCATCTGTGTAATTGCTTTGTGCGAGTACCGATATGTCAGATAGTATGACATGCATTTCGTTTCAAGAGGAAATCCGGCATATCAAATACAAACTCAAAGCTACCACACAATGGCTATGTGGCGTTAGGAAACAAATATAGAAATAAGCATAACACAAATCAGTCATAGATATTCATATCACAAAGGCGGAAACAGATATGAATATAACACATAGAAGTGTACATCAAAGTAGTGGTCATACAAGATCCACTACATCACAAAAGAATAGGTACAAGTGCTAGACAAAAGAATAAGTATACTTCAAGGATTCTCTATCTCGAATGTATAAAAGCAAAAACTACTAATCTAAAGTAGTTAGCCAAAAATCAAATGATGATCCCTGATAAGAAGTCAAGTAGAAGCACCTGAAATACTTCGGTATGACCCGAGTATTATTTAAGAAGAAAATAATAAATGGATCAGTCTAGCTATAAATATCATATAAAATGAGATAGGATAAGAGACATGACAAAAACGTATGATAACAAAAATGCCATACTGTAACAAGTATACATAAGATAACAACAAAAATCATACAATATCTCAAATGTTCTCAAACACTAAAAAGAATGTCATATTCTTTAAATCGGTGAAACACAAATTCTAGAAATCATCAACTAGAAATCCAGAAATCACAAAAATGGGAAGGCCTATCACAAACGGGAGCATGAAAACTCCCTAACATGTGTGTCACAAACGGAATGCTATTCCATGGTCGCTAACCATCAAGTTTGAGCTGAAACACCACAAATGGCCCAAAGTCCATGGGTCACTACCCCACCAATTTGAGTCGAAGCTCCACAAATGGCCCGAAGACCATAGGTCGCTACCCCACCAATTTGAGCCGAAGCTCCACAAACGGGGTTTAGTCCCCACACATACAAAGAGACATCGCACATCGCTAGTCTAAATCTCAAAATGATCATTAATGATCGACAAATGTAAATTACACTAAGCTAGTAAATAAATGAGTTAGGCTTCATGTCCCATAACCACTAGCTTAACTTAAATATTTACGAACAGATTGCAGACTTCCACTCGAAAATAAGTGTAAATTACACTAAGCTAGTAAATAAATGAGTTAGGCTTCATGTCCCATAACCACTAGCTTAACTTAAATATTTACGAACATATTGTAGATTTCCACTCGAAAATTGTCACGGGAGTTCAATCGAACAAGTCCAAGAATTAACAGACGAAGTAAACGCAAGCATTTCATACAACTTGTTTTGCTAAGCCGTTTAATTAGATTTCTCATACGAATGAGGTAAATGTTTGTATATACTAATAGATTGGAAAACGGTTTTAAAAGAAAGCTTTGTATTAAAAATGGTATTGAAATCATCTTTGTGAAAGCGTTTGAATATTTACTACTAGTATAGAAACCTTTGTATTTTAAAGTGACAAATCACAGAAATGATTGTAGAAACAATCAATCACCAAAAATTCACATTTGAAGACGTGAATCAAAACCATAGAAATTGATACCAAACCCATCGAATGGATATTCCCAAAAACCCAAAGAAAGAAGTCATCAAAGTCGATAATAAGTGATAAAAACTAACCGGATCAACAAAAATCGATTAAAATTGGAAATCCACTAAAAAATAGCCAAAATAGGCAAAATGAACAGTTCCAAACGTTTGGTTGTAAATCCAGTCTTCTGGATTTAGGTTCAGGAAATTTTCAAAAACCTTCCATACGTCTGAAAGGTTGTACCAGATGTCTGGAAAGTCGTATCAGACGTCTGACAGGGTATACCAGACGTCTGATTCTATTCATTGCGGTTTTTTTTCATCTGCTGCCCAAACCATACGTTTGGACCTTACAACCAGACGTCTGGTTGAATTTTCTAAGGTACATTTTGTCTAGGCCATGATGGCCAAAACGATTCGGAAGCGATCGGACGAGCAACGAAGACTAGGGATTTATGCCGAGCGACAACCCAGCCTTATAGGCTCTTCGATACACCCCAAATATCATGTCCAAACATCCATAGTAGGATTTTCATAAAATTGGACTTCAAAAACCAAAAATTGGAAAATTCACCAAATCAATTCAAATCAAAAGCAAATGAACATGAATAAATGTTAGGAATTCATACCTAACAACAATGAGAGTTATAGACATAGATGTGAGTTAAAGAACTCACCTTTAAACCCAAAGACAACGAATGAGAAGCTTAAAAACAAAGGAAAGATCAACCACACTTCAACTTAAACTCTAGAAGCTCCAATCTAAGATCATAAGCAAATATTTCTTAAGTTAGGTTATAGAAAATTTCTGAAATTGGAGGGAGATTGAGGTGGAGAAGAAGAAGGTGATGCTTACCTAAGCTTCTCTTTGATTTTGGAGCAAGAACTTGAATTTCCTAATCAAACTAGGGTTTAGGAATTTTAATTTCCAATCTTTTCCCCTATTTTTCTCTTGAGCTTGAGTGTTAGGAAATGAGGATTGAAATGAATGAAGAGTAGAGGAGTTAGGGTATTAAGTTGGGTTAGTGGGCTGAAACCCAAACCCAATGCCCAAAATAGAAAAATAGCAAAATTCTACTCAACTCCAAACATATCGATGTTTATACTCAAAAAAGTTGTAAATGTCATTTTGGAATCAATGGAAGTAGTCTCGAGTCCCAATTCGACTGTTTACAAAAAGTTACATTTCATACTTTAATCTGATTAATGATGCTATAATTAAATAAAACATTTAAATATACAATCGTAAAATATGCGGGTTGTTACAGACTCCCCTCATTAAAGAAATTGCATCCTCGCAATACTTAAGAAGAAAATAAAAAGTAACAACCATACTAAGGCATAACAACACAAAAGAAGAAATTTTAAAATGAGTAGTTCACCTTAATGAGCACGAGAGAGTAAGTCTGGATGTGTTCGCTCGATGAATTCTCAGGATTCCCAAGAGTAATCCTTAGGATTTGAGGACCAATGAACTTTCACAAGCGGAACATCTTTATTTCGAAGGCATTCAACCTCCGAAGCAATGATACGAATAGGATGTTGCTCATAAGTCAAATTTGGTGAAACTTCAATTTCTTCAATAACACCGGGCTCAAGAATAGAATCAGAATCCAGAAGGAATTTCCATAGTTGAGAAACAAGGAATACATCATGAATAGCAGAAAATTGAGTCGGTAACAAAAGGCGATAAGCTACGGAACCAATGCATTCGGTGATGGGAAATGGGCCAATGTATAGAGGTGCTAGTTTTCTCGATCAAATGAAATGCACAACGCCCTTCATAGGTGAAACACGAATAAAATCTGGACCTAAAACCAGCTTCTCACCGGCTTCAAGCCAACACGAAGGAGATCGGCACGGCCTTCCGTAGAGTGCCTCGAAAGGTGCCATACCAATACTAGATTGGAAGATATTATTATAGGAAAACTCAACAAGAGAAATATGATCCTCCCAACTTTCACAAAAATCAAGAACACATGCACGAAGGAGATCTTCAAGAGTTTGATTCACACGCTCTATTTGTCCATCGGATTGAGGACGATAAGTGGTGCAAAAATTAAGCTTTGTTCCCAAAGCTTTTTTAAGACCTTTCCAAAATCCACTAGTAAATAATGGAACACGATCGCTGATAATAGAAGTAGGAACTCCATGCAATTTAACAATTTCTTTGACATAAAGTTTAGCCAAAAGTGGTATGGTCCGATTGGACCGAACGAGAAGAAAATGGGCGGATTTTGTAAGTCTATCTACTATCACCCATAGGCTATCATGACCCGAACGAGAACGGGGAAGACTGTCAATAAAGTCCATGGAAATTTGATCCCACTTCCAAATTGGAATGTCCAAAGGTTGCAATAACCCATCGGGCCTTTGATGCTCGGCCTTTATGAGTTGGCAAGTCATGCAATGCTTAATGAAGTTAGCAATATCAGATTTCATTCCAACCCAATAATAAAGTCGCCACTACTACCGGGATGAATGGTAAATTTAACGATGAGAATCTTCTAAAATGTCTTTACGAAGGTCACAAATGTTTGGCACAATAAGTCTACCAAACTTTTGAATGCCACCACGAGCATCGATTTCAAAATCCTTCAAACCATCAACCTTATTTTGATCCCTACAACTTTGGCTAAGAAAAGCCAATTCGGGTTCTTGCTTTTGAGCTTCAAGGATGAGGTCTAAAAGAGAAGGACGAGCCTCAAGGCTACATAAAACATAAGATGAACATAAATTGGATTCACGATCTCGAATCTCACAAGTGGACAAAGTCTCGAGATCATTCCATTCAGATATCATCATGGAAACAACCGCTTGTTGCTTACGACTAAGGGCATCGGCAACATGATTTCCCTTTCCGGGAGAATAGAGAATATCAAGATCATAAGATGCAAGGAATTCGAGCCAACGTTGTTGATGCATATTAAGTTCCTTTTGAGAAAATAAGTACTTCAAAGATTTATGATCAGTGTAGAGAACAAATTTCTCTCCCAAAAGATAATGATGCCAAATTCTAAGGGCGAAAACAATAGCCGCGAGCTCTGGATCATGAGTGGAATATCTAGTCTCGGCAGGCTTATTTGCCTAGAAGCATAAGCGATAACATGTTCCCTTTTACATGAGAACGGCATTTAAACCAATACGACTAATATCAGTATAAACAATCAATTCTTGGTTCCCTTCGGGAATCGCAGGAATAAAAGCATCGAAAAAGAGTTCTTTTAATTGATCCTCTTTCCCGAAAAGCTAACACATTCAAAATTATAATTAACTTTATGTAATCATCTTTTGAGAAAAATTTACTTATTACGAGTCAATTTACTGTGTCTAACTGTCTCATCATAGCGTTTAGGAGATTCCTATTGATAACGTTGATCAAGCGCATCGACCCGAATTCTTAAAGCACTCAATGGGCAAAACAACACAAAATCATCTTCTATATGATAAACATGTCTCTTAAAAATTTTATGAATATTCTTTGCTCATTTTAAGAACAAAATCCAATCATACTTATAAAAATATTATTAAAAAGATTTGCAAATTTTAAATTGTTGTTTTCATCCATAATCAATAAATACAAGGATGGTCCCATCGAGATATACGCAGAATACTCGATTCATAAGATGGATGAAATAAGCTGGGCAAACTGAATGACATCACGAGTCACTCATAAGAATCATAACGAGTGCAGAATGCGGTAAGTGGAATGCTACCCTCCGCAACTCGTAGCTGATGAAAACCGGTGGCAAGGTCGAGTTGAAAAGACCTTAGCACCACTCAATAGATTGCTTAGGTGATAATCTTAAGACAAGCTCAAATATACCGGAAAATTCACAAACTACTTGAATGAGAGAAATAACATTTTCCTCATCACATGGGTTTAAAGAATAAAATGATGCCACCGAATTGGAATCAAAATCATTAAGAATAATAGAAATCTGCTTAACAAATTGAGGATGTCGAAGATGGATAGTCCTCATGGGACATAGGATGTGGGCTTCATAATGATTAAGCCAATCCTTCCCCAAAAAATCAATTTCGAAGCCTAAGTAACGCATAACATGCAAATCGGCTCGAAAAGAATAATCACATAAAATAATCTCAACATCTTTACAAATCAAACTGAGCGTTGCGGATCCACCAACCGGATTCGCAATTCTCAGTGAAGTCATCAAGCCCATAATATTTAAAGAAAAAGTATCAACAAGTTATTTTGATATAAAAGAGTGAGATGCACCCGAATCAAAAGAAATTCGAATAGGAAGATCACGAAATAAAATAATGCCATCAAGGACTGAATGAAAAATACCTTGACCAAGAGAAGTGTTACTAGGGGCTTGCACAACATTTAGCTTTCCCTCTTTCTTGTTTGGAAGTTTGGGGCATGAAGATAAAAGATGACCCAAACCTTTGCAATAGCGACAAGTAAGGGTTTCAGACACTCATTCGCATAGTGGTCCATAGAACCACAATTGTAGCATTGTCCACGACAAGAGGTAGGAGTCTTTGCTACCGAAGTTGTCTGCTTCCCTTTCTTGTTGGGATTAGGGATTTTGAACTTAATATGCCTCTTCTTGTTGATGTTGAAGTTTTGTTTGGCATCCACAACTTCAACATCACTTTCTTTATCGGCCTATTCTAGTCGAAGAGTGATATCTACAAACTGATCGAAAGGAACTTCTAGTTTAAGAGGTAAAACCTTTTTGGGGTTCTTACTCAAAGCACAGATAAACCTTTGATTCTTTACAAGATCCAAAAGTTGTTGGGAAGACATGAATACGCCATCCAGAGAAGGACTACTGGATTGACCAACGCTAGGACTGCCAGATCTAACCATTTCTCTTCTTTAAGAAAGAAAGAAAGAAGAGGAAAAAAGTTATTCTCAGAATGAATATCAAACAAACTTGATTGATAAAACAAGGCATCATAACAGAAAATAGGATAGAATGGGTCCTAAGACTCGGATAAATCCTAAGGCACGATTCCTAAGAGAGACTTAGGACAATGATCCTTGCTAGATTATTCTACATTGTTCCGAAGTTTGGCTTTGATACCAAGCTGTGACGCCCCACCTCTATACTCACACTAGCCAAGGACACTACTGGATAATGCCGTCAACTAGCACGAAGAATAAGGCTGTTGAGGACCGACCATCTGTGTAATTGCTTTGTGCGAGTACCGATATGTCAGATAGTATGACATGCGTTTCGTTTCAAGAGGAAATCCGACATATCAAATACAAACTCAAAGCTAACATACAGTGGCTATGTGTCCTTCGGAAACAAATATAGAAATAAACATAACACAAATCAGTCACTGATATTCATATCACAAAGGCGGAAACAGATATGAATATAACACATAGAAGTGTACATCAAAGTAGTGGTCATACAAGATCCATTACATCACAAAAGAATAGGTACAAATGCTAGACAAAAGAATAAGTATACATCAAGGATTCTCTATCTCGAATGTATAAAAGCAAAAACTACTAATCTAAAGTAGTTAGCCAAAAATCAGATGATGGTCCCTGATAAGAAGTCAAGTAGAAGCACCTGAAATACCTCGGTCTGACCCAAGTATTATTTAAGAAGAAAATAATAAACAGATCAGTCTAGCTATAAATATCAAATAAAATGAGATAAGATAAGAGATATGACAAAAACGTATGATAACAAAATTGCCATACTATGACAAGTATACATAAGGTAACAACAAAAATCATACAATATCTCAAATGTTCTGAAACACTAAAAAGAATGTCATATTCTTTAAATTATTCACCAAAACACAAATATTGACAAAACATATCAATGCCAATCACAAAAATTGGTGAAACACAAATTCTAGAAATCATCAACTAGAAATCCGGAAATCACAAAAAGGGGAAGGCCTATCACAAACGGGAGCATGAAAACTCCCCAACACGTGTGTCACAAACGGAACGCTATTCCATGGTCGCTAACCATCAAGTTTGAGCTGAAACTCCACAAACGGCCCGAAGACCATGGGTCGCTACCCCACCAATTTGAGTCGAAGCTCCACAAACGGCCCGAAGGCCATGGGTCGCTACCCCACCAATTTGAGCCGAAGCTCCACAAACGGGGTTTAGTCCCCACACAAACAAAGAGACATCGCACATCGCTAGTCTAAATCTCAAAATGATCATCAATGATCGACAAGTATAAATTACACTAAGCTAGTAAATAAATAAGTTAGGCTTCATGTCCCATAACCACTAGCTTAACTTAAATATTTACGAACAGATTGCAGACTTCCATTCGAAAATAAGTGTAAATTACACTAAGCTAGTAAATAAATAAGTTAGGCTTCATGTCCCATAACCACTAGCTTAACTTAAATATTTACGAACAAATTGTAGATTTCCACTCGAAAATTGTCATGGGAGTTCAATCGAACAAGTCCAAGAATTAACCAACGAAGTAAACGCAAGCATTTCATACCACTTGTTTTGCTAAGCCGTTTAATTATATTTCTCATACGAATGACGTAAAGGTTTGTATATACTAATAGATTGGAAAACGGTTTTAAAAGCAAGCTTTGTATTAAAAATGGTATTGAAATCATCTTTGTGAAAGAATTTGAATATTTACTACTAGTATAGAAACCTTTTTATTTTAAAGTGACAAATCACAGAATGATTGTAGAAACAATCAATCACCAAAAATTCACATTCGAAGACGTGAATCAAAACCATAGAAATCGATACCAAACCCATCAAATGGTTATTCCCAAAAATCCAAAGAAAGAAGTCATCAAAGTCGATAATAAGTGATAATAACTAACCGGATCAACAAAAATCGATTAAAATTGAAAATCCACTAAAAACAGCCAAAATAGGAAAAATGAACAGTTCTAGACGTCTGGTTGTAAATCCAGACGTTTGGATTTAGGTTCTGGAAATTTTCAAAAACCTTCCAAACGTCTGAAAGGTTGTACCAGACGTTTGGATTTAGGTTCTGGAAATTTTCAAAAACCTTCCAAACGTCTGAAAGGTTGTACCAGACGTTTGGCAAGTCATATCAGACGTCTGACAGGGTATACCAGACGTCTGATTCTGTTCACTGCGGTTTTTTTTCATCTGCTGCCCAAACCAGACGTTTGGACCTTACAACCAGACGTCTGGTTGCCTTTTCTGGGCAACATTTTGCCTAGGCCATGATGGCCAAAACGATTCGGGAGCGATCAAACGAGCAACGAAGACTAGGGATTTATGCCGAGCGACAACCCAACCTTATAGGCTCTTCGATACACCTCAAATATCATGTCCAAACATCCATAGTAGGATTTTCATAAAATTGGACTTCAAAAACCAAAAATTGGAAAATTCACCAAATCAATTCAAATCAAAAGCAAATGAACATGAATAGATGTTAGGAATTCATACCTAACAACAATGAGAGTTATAGACATAGATGTGAGTTAAAGAACTCACCTTTAAACCCAAAGACAACGAATGAGAAGCTTAAAAACAAAGGAAAGATCAACCACACTTCAACTTCAACTCTAGAAGCTCCAATCTAAGATCATAAGCAAATATTTCCTATGTTAGGTTATAGGAAATTTCTGAAATTGGAGAGAGATTGAGGTGGAGAGAAGAAGGGGATGCTTACCTAAGCTTATCTTTGATTTTGGAGCAAGAACTTGAATTTCCTAATCAAACTAGGGTTTAGGAATTTTAATTTCCAATCTTTTCCCCCATTTTTATCTTGAGCTTGAGTGTTAGGAAATGAGGAATGAAATGAATGAAGAGTAGAGGAGTTAGGGTATTAAGTTGGGTTAGTGGGCTGAAACCCAAACCTAAAGCCCGAAATAGAAAAATAGCAAAATTCTACTCAACTCCAAACATATCGATGTTTATACACAAAAAAGTTATAAATGCCATTTTGGACTCAATGGAAGTGGTCTCGAGTCTCAATTCGACTGTTTACAAAAAGTAATATTTTGGACTTTAATCCGATTAATGATGCTATATTTAAACAAAACATTTAAATATACAATCGTAAAGTATGCGGGCTATTACACGATCCAAACATTCCAATGTGGAAACTGATTATATAAGATTAAAATAAATTAATGTAACGACCTATAATTTTCGATAATTAAATTTGTTAATTTAGTGAGATTTTGGTAATTTAATATTGAACGAAATAAAAGTTTGTAAATTAAAAATGAAATAATAACTAAGATGAAACGTAACAAGGTTAATTAAAGTTAGTAATTAATGAATTGAATGAAATGCCAAGTAATGGAAATAATGTAAATGTTATCCTTGGTTATAAAGTGAATATAAGAAAACGAATGTAGATATTTAATTATTGTATGAAATAGATAGTTAATGGTAATTGAATAAATTCAGTATTTTATAAGAATTGTAACATTTGTTTGTGAATAAAGAATCCATAAGTGTAATTAAACGTTAATGGTAACAATTATTATAAGTTAACCATTTATTTAGTCTATTAAATTAAAATTGGTAGTCAATTGCAATAAGTCTAAATTAAATGTTATGTTGGTGTAAATTAAGTTAATATTTGGAAATAATGTTAATATTTATTCATAATATGATAATTGGTTGAATAAAAAGAATGGAAATCAAGATTTATTAATTTATTGGAATTCAAATTATAATAATTGGATTAATTGCAAATAAATGAAATTAAATATTTAAATATTACGTTAATGGAGATTAAGATGAAATTTGAGAATATTAATGTAATAGATCATGAACCAATGTTAATTTCATCCATTTGATAATAATGGATTAAATAATAGGATGAAAGGTCAATTAAATGGAATTATTGAAAATTTAATTTATAATTTCTGAATTTAATGAAATTGAAATTAAACACTGAAATTGATGGATTAATCAACTTTAAATGGACATCTAAATTTGTTTAAATTATTGTAAGTGATTAAGAAATAAAAAATGGTAGAAGTTGTAAATTTTAAAATTTAAACTGAAAATGTGATTTAATTAATTTATTTAATTAACGTGAAAATAGCCATTTTGGCCACCGACTCGGATTTCAATGATATCAGTTTCATCGGATCTATAACGGTGAATTATTGTAGGATTTCAAGTTTCGTAGCGATCGGACTTGTCATTTGATCGTACGGACTCGAAACGCCTAGAAATCAATTTAATTGAAATCAATTTGAAATAAGCTGATTTTAACATAACTTCTTCATACGATGGAATTAGAACTTGAAACCTGTTCCATTGAGTTTAAAATATTTGAAAACATCTATCTTTATATATGGGATCACCCATTTTCGTTCCGGAGTCAGAACAGGCTTTTTGGGTCATTTATCGTTCAACTTTCAAACCGATTCGATCCATTTGTTCCTATTCCTGATCTGTCTATATATATCAGGTTATAAACCCTAGCAGCCTTTCTATTTCTCATTTCTGTACGTATAGAAATTTTTGTTGCTCCTCTTTCTCAATGGCTGAAAAACCCTAAATTTCACAATTCAATTTCAATACAAAATTCATACTCAAAGTTCAAACTTCTCAATATATATCGAATTATATATTGATTTGAAGCTCTCGACGAGTGCATCTCAGATCTGTAATTCGTTTTTCAATCTAAAACTCTATCTGTCTAGAAATTGAAGAACAAGTCTCGGTCGTTCATCGCGCGTTGATTGACTTCATCGGATCGTCGAATTGATTTAGGGGTTTTGTAGAGAGGTCCAAGGGGTTTGCATCTAGATGGTTCGTATGGCGAATCGATGGTCGGATGATCGGTGATAATTCGATTAGGGTTGTACGTGGTGGCGGCGGCTGCACCTTTTATGGTCGATCGATGGTCGTGAGGCCATCGGGTGGGGTCGCAAACCGTGTGGGGAACGAACGGTGGCCGCGAGCTGGTGGATGGACGACGCGATTTACAAACAACGGCGATGTGGTGGTAGCTTCAGTCGCGTTCGCCTGTTAGTGCTTCGAACTGTAGGGTTCTGGAAGGAGACGTGCAGGTGACGTGGCAACCATTTTATTTTCTTTTTTCTTCTTTTTTTTGATAATTTGCATTTCAATTGTTCTAAATTACATAACTTTTGCATACGCGTTTCACACGCGGTTTGATCTGCTGGGATCGTATCAAAATTCTGGATATTTTGGCGCTAGTTTGGACGAATTCTGAGACCGTTCAAACTTTGGGCTTAAATTTAATTTAAATTTGATTTAAATTCAAAAGTGAGTGTTTTAATTCACTCACAACTTCTAAAATTTCTTATGTTTGTTAAATTAAATTTATCATTTGATTAGAAATTTATTTATGACTGTTTGGTATATTTTAAATCATCATCTCAGTTAATTTGAATTTATTTGAATTAAATCGTTATTTAATTTATTATTGAATATAAATTGCTAGTTAAATACCTGTTATTGATTATCAGTTCTATATTGATATTTATTGATTGATTTGGATGATGTTTGAAATGGATGTTGATTGTTGATATTGGATGAATGGATGTTTTATTTTATATCGTTATAAACTGCAAGTTCACTATGGGTTGAAATGATACGTACCCGAATGATCAATAGATTAAGGAAAAATCGTTATGGGTTGAAATGATAGACTCGAGCGATTTTATGGATTTTATTATTAATTTAGGATTGCGGTTTGAAATGATATATAACCGTAAATATTAAATTGCGGATTGAAATGATAAATATCCATATCACTTGACCCTAGGGTAGAGAATTATATACAGACACCGGATTGGTTAAATTTAAATGATTTTGAATCCTTAAATTTTGCATTGAGTTAAATGATATTTAGAAATAAAATTTGGGTTATATAAATCAAATTTTTATCGAACTTCGAGTTTTATATTAAAATCGAATTGTTTGAAAGATTTGTTGAAGAAATAAAATTGAAATTTTATAGTGAATTTGAAATATAAGTGAAGTTTATCGAAATTGAGTTATTAAAAATCGTTGAAGTATAACTTTGAAATATATTGAAATTGGAGTAATTAAATCGATGTTTTAACATGGATTTAAGCGATATTGAATATAATATTTATTTAGAATTCTGAATCGGAAAATGCGAAATTGGGTTTTGGGACATTGTAATAGTCAAAATGTGTTGGAATGAAATGAATAATTTAATTTGATATTAATTCCAAATTCACGCTTTAATATAAACTGTTTAAAAATATATTATTTCAAAATTTCTAATTATTAAGATTTCAAAGTATTAAACTATTTAACCTGTATTAATTATATTAAATCATTTTAACCTATTTTAAACCATTTAATATATTTAAACAAATTAATCTGTTTTAACTTATTTTAAATCTAATTAATCGATTTAAAAGTTATTTAATCTATTTTAATTATATTTAATCTGTTTTAAATCTATATTAACTATTTAAAACTATTTTTTTCTAAATTCCAGGCTAAGTAAAGTAGAAGTGTTTATATTCTAATCATTGGGTTAAAAGCAAATACGGGTAAATGATGTCATAACCTAAGTTGGGATCTAAGTAGCATATTTGGTTTAATATGATAATTTTGAAATGAGAGTTTAACCTAGTTTGAAAATATGACTTTCGAAAGGAAATATAATTTCGAACTATGATTTCAATGTGATATAATTTCGGAAGTAAGTAATGATTTCGAAAGTGATATGATTTGAATTGAATATGATATTTGGATATCAATTATGAAATGATTTTGGAAATGTAAAATATCATCCGGTGTATAATAAGCGATTGGTTGTTAAAGAGATTGGGATCGGATATGGGCATACTCTCCGTCGATACCGAAAACCACTCTGACAACTGTGTACGCGGTGGAGATTCCAGAATGAAGTAGGATGGTGGCAACGATCCTAAAGGTATATACGTGGACCTGACTCCCATGAGTTAGCTTAAGGTGGCTAAAACAGGAGCAATTGACGGGCTAAGTGAGGTCATTCCTCAGATCGTGCACATTCCATCGATACTATATTCTGACTTTGCGATTTATTTGGTGGCCACCCTCGATTTTTTTGATTCGGGAGTGTGTTCCGAGGTGGGCGATAGTAGCTGCTATGCGTTACCACCGGTCCGGAAGTTTAATTGGTATATCTACCCTGGCATTGCCTAGTTGTGCCGTGTCACCTACCCTAGCGCGCCTTCTATGAGTTTGTTTTATGTCGTACCTATGGGATATCCTCTGCCGGCCCCAGTTTACGGGGAGTTACGGTACTGTATAGACTATTGGCATTATAAAAATGTGTTAAGGGGGAAAATGTAAAGCCTTAACACTATTTTAATACTTTTACTTTACCGTAGACATATTATGATAGCGTATTGTACTACATAGTAGATAGTTTAACGGATCCTTAGGAGATGTGAATCCCGAACATCTCTTAAGTTACCGCACTCATGTTAGACACTGGATAAGAGATGTCAAACCCCGTAAACATCTCCGACGCCGTTTACACTCATATTTATTTACCGTTGATTTGACTTACATAAGAACTTTTAGTTCTGACTCGAGTGTTTTGTCTTTTCAATTCGCTCGGGTCAACCTGAGCATTCCGGGATTTGAAGACCTTATTTCTGGAGGACGAAGACGAAGATTTGTACTACTATTATTTACTATATTTATTCCACTGCATTCATACTATTCTGCTGCATTATTATTTGTTTATCTCTGATATGTGTAACTCTGATTTTGTATTGTATAAGTATAATCAAATGTTTTTGTAAACAGCTTCATGAACTGTTATTTGATTATTATATTTTGTCATTTCGCTGCGAGATTCTGTATTTGTTTTTATTTTTTTCTCTATTTCTTATTCACCCCAGTAACAATCCGTCCTTCTGTATGGTTGAGTCGACATGTGTGTCTGTTTAAAGCGTACAAAAAAGGCGGGATGTTACAATTAACCAAGCCTAAAACTGACACAACTCATTTGAATGTCTAATACGATTTCCTGCATATTAAAGAGAAATTATGAGTTTCATATCAATGTCTAAAAAAGCAATTATTAGTAGTGATAATTTCCTCAATTGCCAATAAGCCATGAAGAGTATAAACTCTAACATATGGCATGATCCTTAAATCCAGAATAGATTCTAGGTGCATTATCAAAATATGATTTGATAGTAGTACCTAAAGGGATATGATCCATTGGTTGCGACTGTGTATTTGAAAGGAAGGCTGATGCAGTTGGAATATAGTTAGCAAGTAGCAACATTAATGAGAATAATGTTGATTATTGAAATTAATGTAATAGATTCATTAGTTAGCATACTTATGTTAATTCAAGTACCATTTGCAAAATCATCGCCCAATATAACTTTGAATTTTGGTACATTGGAACAGAAATTCTAAATAATAATTTAGAATAAGATTTTTTGCACATGATTACCAAAATATCATGACGTTAGTGGGAGCGATGACGCAGTTCGTAAGTGTTGGATAAGATCCAAGAATTGATATGATAGTATCATTCAACAAGCATCAGAATTGAGCAAATATTTTGGTAAAGAAATCAAATAGGTTAATAATCAGTCAAAATGCAGAGAAAGCGTGTGTCTATAAGAAAGAATATTAAGAGGCACTAAATATTTCTAAAACTTGTCATAAACGATATACATATACACCATATGAAAATGTTTAATGTGGAGCATATGAGATGGATTCCTTATGCATCATCAATAAGAATTATCATATATGCTATGTTGTCTGCTATATCAGTATATGCTTATGTAATTGAAGCTTTAAGCTAAAATTCAATCCGAATTAAGGTTGTTGGAAATGCGGATTACGGATCTTAAGGCTGGATTAACACTAGAGGAGGTGAATAGTGTTTAATGGATTTTATGGAATTTTTGAAATCTTTTCAAATTAAACACATACAGATGCAATTTCACAAACACAGAGACAATCTCAGAACCAGACACAGATGCAAATAGTACATAAAAATAGTAAAGGAAAGAACACACCAGAATTTTATACTGGTTCGAAGTTACCCTACATTCAGTCCTACACAATTTCTTTTGTAGATTTCTTTTCAAATATAATGTCGATATTACAACCTTGATTTCAAGGCCATGAGATACACCCTCCTGTCTCCGAGTCCAGGGCAAACTCTCTTGATTTAACTAGGCTATGAGATCACCTACTTGATTTACAGGCTACAATCACACCCAATTGATTTACGGGCCATAATCACACTGTTTCCAATCACACTTTAATAGAGAGAGACTCGATACACTTTGATCTTTTGATCTTTGATTACAAATGATCCTATAACTCTGAATAACACCGAGATCTTTGAGAGAGAGTGGCAGAGAATCAAACTAGAGATGATCGAGTTTGATTCACTTAGAATTTCGGCAGATTTTTGTTAAAGCATTTGAAATATAAGAGAATATTTGAGTGGAGAAGGAGTGAAGAAATGAAGAAAAACTAACTTAAAATTCATTGAAAACAACTTATATTTATAGGAGAACAACTGTCATGTCCATTCGCGAAAGGTTATGACGAATAGACACTTCTTTTGAAAATTTGAAATTTGAATTCTACGGCTACCATGTCGACATGGGGGGACGAGGGATGTTGACATGCCTATGTTATTTTTGAAAATAGATTTTTCTTTAAAATGATTTCTATTCTAAAACTTGTCAAAACAATTTGTAAACTTTGTAAACCATTTTGAATATAGTTTAAACTTATAAAAGAGTTTTAGAAAGTAATCTTAAAAAATGTATAATCTATAATATAAAAGTAATATTAAAAACTAAATATTGATTTCTTTAAAATATATTAAAGCTAAAATATTAAAATCAAGAGATAGTTTTAAAAAACAAGAGATGATTTTGAAATTAATATGATTAAAAATAGTTTTTGAATTAAGGCTAAAATATTTAAATTGATAGAGATGACTTTAAAAAGATAGTTCTAAAAAATAAATCATTTTGAAAATTTCGTGGATTCCATTCCACTAGAGAAGGTCGTGGGTTCCATCCCACTATTAAAGCGAGAAGGTCGATTCCATTCCATAATTGAAATCCGAATAAAGATTTTAGTGCTATTACGAAGTTTTAACATAAATCTTGACTTTATTACTTATCTTAATATCTTGAACTCCTGATACTCATGAGTCTTCAGTCTTGATTTCTTCAATCTTGTATTCGTCAGTCTTGAATCTCTATACTCAGTCTTGAATCTTTATACTGTACAGTCTTCATTCTCAGTACCTGCATATATATATATATATATATATCCTGGATATACATATATATCTAGACAAGAATATTAGTATTTATATTTTATAACAAGTCCTAAGGTTGTTGTCCTCAAAACCATCATCTCGGGAACTAACAATCTCCCCATTTCTGATGATGACAACCTATGTTTATAAAATATACTCCATCAAACTCTGATTCTACTCTGACTCCCCCTTATTCCAACAACTCCCCCTTAATCTACTAACTGCCCCCTAATCTAAGCCTAACTAACCTATTTTATAATTCTCCCCCTTTGTCATGAACAAAAACTAATCCTAAACTACATAACTCCCCCTAAATCTTATACTATAGCATTGTATAGGATAATAACACGGTATAGTAGAATATAAATGAGACAAATAATTATATGAATAAAATATAGTAAGGTAAATGTGAGAGAGATGAAAATTTCAAACACAATCAATCAATATATACATCATGTCCTTATCAAACCACACCATGTTCAATCATATATTACACACCATATTCAAATCAATCCAAACCATACCAAATCATATCAAACCAAATAATTCAAACCAAATTAAAGTAAATCAAATCACTTATGTCAAATCAAACATTTCTTGGAACTTGAACCCATCCTTCTTCACCGAAGATAGGATCTGCCTTTATATCATCCCATTCTTCATTATCTTTGTTCAGAGTTCCTTCTGGATTCGCTTCAAGTTCTTCTTTATTGAGGGCTGAGATCATCTATCGAATGGCATCGAAATGCCTTTCTTGTTCTTTTATCATTTGCATTTGGCTTAAATCTAAGCGACGTTGATTGCGAAGGATAAAAGTAAGTATGTTCTTGAAGGAATTGAGAGTTTCTTCAAGATTCTCACTTAGATTATGAATAGGAGAGGCCATAAGAAATTCAATAGAAAATAAAGAGAATTGAAAGTACGCATTTTTGGAAGAAACGGGTATTTAAAGAGTTAGAAAGTCGTTTGAAATGAAATGACACAAGGTAGTTATGTCAATTTCAATTTCAAAGCAAAAACCATTTTGTGGCCATTACATGTCGACATGGAGGGTAGGGGGATGTCGACATGCCCCTGTTAATTTTGGCAATTTGCTTTGTTTCTTTATATTATATACAAGTCTATATATATAAACTTATATGATATAATAACAAGCATTCCAGAGATATTTTTGAGCTAATAAGCAGAAATAAAAGATTTTCATTGATAAATTTATTTAACATTACATAAACGATACATAACATTAATTAAAGAGAGATACAAACTAATACAACATGAAATGAAACTAGTATTAGTTAGAGGATGATGAAGATGATCATAATCCAAGCTTGCGATTCACTTTCCCAAAGAACTTGTTTATTTTGGTGGAAATCTTGTCCAACTTTTTACTAATGGATCTTTTGAGAATCCATTGGTTTTCCACGATAATCTTTTGATTCTTGAGAAGCATTTTGTTGGATGGATTATTAAGAGTGATAGGGTATTCAATGCTTTCCAATGAAGTCTCTTCCTCCTCTTCTCCTTCTTTTTTAATTTCCATCTCCTTCAAAAATGTGATGAAATGTCTCACGATCATGTTCATCAATTTGAAAATCCGAAAGATCCATTCCCGTATACTTACAACCAAGAATGTTACCCAAAATCTCACTATTTAAAACAATGCGCGTTCCTTTAACGCTACTCCACAATTCCCCTTCATTTCCTTCGTAAAAACCACGATTCAAATTTGCATAAAACATTTTGAAAAGATTGGATAACAAACAAAATCATTTTGAGAATCATCAATAAAGCTAAGAATTTGATTCTCTTCAAAAAGAACATTGATTTCATAAGAAGAAAAATCATTAAAGATAGCAAATTTTCTCGTATGGACCTTTCGAAAGTTTACATAGCTTATGTAAGCCTTGATAGCTTCTGGTTCATTGTAGAGGAACTCTTTGGTGGCCTTGGACAGTCTAATGGCGGATGGAGTGCTTGAGGAAGCCATTTTTGAAGAAAGTAGAGAGCTTGAGAATTTAAATTTTGAAATGAAAGTGAAAAGATAGGATAAAGTTAAGAAGATAAATATATATCTAAGAGCCATGTTCTCTGGTCAAGAGACACCTTTTCAGAGCTTTGGAGTTGGTGAAGAGGTGGAGGGAAATTCAAAGTTTTGAATTCAAATTTGAATTTCAAATTTCTGGAGGGATGTCGACATGAGGGATAGGGTCATGTCGATATGGGTCCCTTAAATCATTTGACTTATTTTTCTTATTTTATTTAATATCTATATATATATCCTATAAACTAATTTATATATTATCTGAAATAATATTAAATATAATAACACTTTAATATTATTATTAAAATAATATTATTTTGAAAATCAAAATTTTAAATTCAAACAACAAGAAATTTCAAAACATGCAAACAATCATACATTCAAACAAGCAATTTTAATCAATATAATTTAAATGCGTACCTTTTTAGATCCATATTTCCGAGATCATCAGAATCGTGAATAGCTGTAAAGCATATGTTTGAATTTTCCGTCTCTTGATCTTCATCACTAGAGGATGAGTCTGAATCATCTAGTGTAGCAGTATACGCTTTCTTTCTTTTCTTTGACAAATCATTACTTGGAGAAAATTTCTGTTTATACGGATGCGGACAATCTCTTTTTAAGTGGCTTAGCTCATCACAATTGTAGCATCTGCCGTTGTTTTGAGTTTCATTATTGTTTCTAGAATTCTTGTGATCATTTCTCTTGTAATTGTTCATCTTTCTGTATTTAAGAAACTTTCTAAAATTCCTTGTCATCAAGGCTATTTCTTCATCGTCATCACTGTTTGAGTCTGAACCATCTGTTATTGCATCGAACGTTATTGACTTCTCTTTTGAGGCCTTGCTTTCTCTTCTCCCTTGCATTTGTACTTCAAACGACATCAAATTCCCAATCAATTCTTCAATTTTCAAAGTACTAATATCATTAGCCTCTTCAATTGCTAGAGTCTTCTAATCCCATTCCGGAGTGAGTGAATTCATAATTTTTCTAACTTGATCTTCTTCGAAAAAGTTCTTTCCTAATGCAATTAGTGAGTGCACAATGTCTTGAAACCTACTGTACATGTCTGAAATGGACTCATTTGGATTCATCTTGAATAATTGAAACTGATTGGTCAAGACAGATATTTTGGTCTGTTTAACTTTGCTTGTTCCTTCGTGAGTAACTTGCAAAGTTTTCCAGATCTCATATGCAGACTTACAAACAAACACTCTATTAAACTCATTCCTATAAAGTGAACAGAATAGAATATTCATGGCTTTGGAATTGTTTGTGCAACAGTCTTTTGCTTAGCAGACCACTGTGCAAAATCAGTTGTGGGTTCAATGTACTCAGTTTGTGTAATATTCCAAGTGTCTAATCCTATAGATTGTAAATAGATTTTCATCCTACATGCCCAATATGCATTGTTATTGCCATTAAAAAGTGGTGGTTTGGCAGTAGACCGACCCTCTACAAATGAACTAGTGATAGTGTTGACATTATCAATGTTGGCAGCTATTTGAAAAAATTTCAAAAATCAGATTATGGAAATTTTGAAAACCAATGCTCTGATACCAAATGTTGGAAATGCGGATGACGGATCTTAAGGCCGGATTAACACTAGAGGGGGGTGAATAGCGTTTAATGGATTTTATGAAAATTTTGAAATCTTTTCAAATTAAACACATACATATGCAATTTCACAAACACGGAGACAATTACAGAGCTAGATATAGATGCAAATAGTAAATAAAAGCAATAAAGGAAAGAACACACAAGAATTTTATACTGGTTTGGAGTTACCCTACATTCAGTCCCACACAATTTCTTGTGTAGATTTCTTTCAAATATAATACCGATATTACAACCTCGATTTCAAGGCCACAAGATACACCCTCCTGTCTCCGAGTCTAGGGCAAACTCTCTTGATTTAACTAGGCTACAAGATCACCTAATTGATTTATGGGCTACAATCACACCCAATTGATTTACGTGCCACAATCACATTATTTCCAATCACACTTTGATCTTTCGATCTTTGATTACAAGTGGTCCTATAACTCTGAATAGCACTAAGATCTTTAAGAGAGAGTGGCAGAGAATCAAACTAGAGATGATTGAGTTTGATTCACTTAGAATTTCGGCAGAGTTTTGTTAAAGCATTTGAAATATAAGAGAATATTTGAATGGAAAAGAAGGAGTGAAGAAATGAAGAAAAACTAACTTAAAATTCGTTGAAAACAACTGATATTTATAGGAGAACAATGGTCATGTCCATTCGCGAAAGGTTATGGTGAATAGACACTTCTTTTGAAAATTTGAAATTTGAATTCTACGGCTACCATGTCGACATGGGGGGATGAGGGATGTCGACATGCCCATGTTATTTTTGAAAATAGATTTTGCTTTAAAATGATTTCTATTCTAAAACTTGTCAAAACAATTTCTAAACTTTGTAAACCATTTTGAGTATAGTTTAAACTTATAAAAGAGTTTTAGAAAGTAATCTTAAAAATATATAATCTATAATATAAAAGTAATATTAAAAACTAAATATAGATTTCTTTAAAATATATTAAAGCTAAAATATTAAAATCAAGAGATAGTTTAAAAAAGACAAGAGATGATTTTGAAATTAATATGATCAAAAATAGTTTTTGAATTAAGGCTAAAATATTTAAATTGATAGAGATGACTTTAAAAAGATAATATTGAAAAAAATAAATCATTTTGAAAATTTCATGGATTCCATTCCACTAAAGAAGGTCGTAGGTTCCATCCCACTAAAGAGGTCGTGGGTTCCCTCCCACTAAAGAGGTCGTGGATTCCCTCCCACTATTAAAGCGAGAAGGTGGAGTCCATTCCACAATTAAAATCTGAATAATGATTTTAGTGCTATTATGAAGTTTTAACATAAATCTAGACTCTATTACTTATCTTGAACTCTTGAACTCTTGATACACATGAGTTAGTCTTGATTTCTTCAATCTTGAATGCATCAGTCTTGAATCTCTATACTCGGTCTTGAATCTTTATACTGTATATTCTTCGTTCTCAGTACCTGCGTATATATATCCTACATATACATATATATCTAGACAAGAATATTAGTATTTATATTTTATAACAAGTCCTAAGGTTGTTGTCATCAAAACCATCATCTCAGGAACTAACAAAGGTCGGTAAATTGTAGCTATAATTATTCTCAAGTATTTGCGAAATGGCAAAGAATTGTTTATGGAAACAGCAAACTTCTTATTAAGGACTATTTATACTTGAATTCATAAATGATATAGAAAATGGTATGTCAATCCTGAATTCCTATTTAACCTTAGTTAACAAGCTTTAAGTTGAAAATGTTCCAAACGAGAGGTGATAGCTGATTTAACCGAAGGTCAAGTACATCGCCTTGAATAACAACACAATAAAAGTGGCATATATAATTTCATAAATTTATCACCGAGCCAAGCATGATTCCAAATATTGATAATCCTATGACATTTTGTTAAAACAATGTCGCGATGTAGATCGCAAAAGAACCTAAGGCTCATAAGAAGTTTAGACACATACTTCGAAAGTTCCACATGATAAAGGTTGATCAACGACAGAGAGATGTTGGCTGAAAGAGTAGGTAGTAATAAAATATAACAATTCCATCCACTAAGGGTCCAGCTCGATCAGTTTTGAACTGATCAGAGCAATGGGATTAAGATACCATAATTGGCCTTAAGTGCACGTGGATGTTGATTTTAGGAATCTAAGGAGAATTTTCAAATCAAAGTGCCGCTGGTAGGATAGTTCTATAAGGTACAATCTTTTTTAACATTCATATGTTTTGATTCATGCTTCTCACCATTTATATATATTATTATCATTATTGTGATTATAATTTACTGTAGCAATTTAATTTGTTAGTTAAATGTTCTATTTTAATTCAATGTGATAGGTTTATTAAAACATATGTTTATATGTTTTGATTTTAGCCACATATGCTCAAATATGTGTATAACAATTTTATAAACATAAAACTTATGTTAAATAATCATTATTTAATTTTTAATCATCTTTGTTGATGAGATAGAATGATGTCACGTTTTAGATCAATAACATACTTTAACTTAGCATATATGTTTATTGGATGTAAATCCTTTTTGGTAATTTAAATATAAAAAATTAATATTCTAGCCAAAATATTATTTATAATACATGTTCATTTTTAAAAAATTACATTAAATTATAAACTTGTGAGTTTAAAATATAAAACATATATGGTTGGAATTAAAAAATCATTTTGGCTTTATATTACATCAAATATTATTGTATGTATTTTATAATAATATTATTAGTAAAATTTAAGCTTTTTCATAATTTTGAATTAATGATTTAAATCTAGATCTAGCATTTGAATATATGTTTACCAAGTCAAATGTTAGATATTTTAATTTTGGGTTTGAATTTGGAAACTATGATGTAGTCAAAATGTATATTGTAGTTTTATAAGGTTATACTAATTATTTCATGAAACGTAGATTTAGAAAACATAATATGTATATTTATATTTTACATCAAAGAATTTTAACATGGTAATTCACACACACACATATAGATAAATGCTAAGTATATACATGGTAGGTATGAATCCCAATATCTACACATGTATATATTTGACCATGTTCATATCATTTGTGACGCCCCACCTCTATACTCACACTAGCCAAGGACACTACGGGGTAATGCCATCGACTAGCACGAAGAATAAGGCTGTTGAGGAGTGACCATCTACATAATTGCTTTGTGCGAGTACCGATATGTCAGATAATATAACTTACATTTCGTTTCAAGAGGAAATCCGACATATCAAATACAAACTCAAAGCTACCACACAGTGGCTATGAGGCCTTCGGAAACAAATATAGAAATAAACATAACACAAATCAGTCGCAGATATTCATATCACAAAGGCGGAAACAGATATGAATATATCACACAGAAGTGTACATCAAAGTAGTGGTTATACAAGATCCACTACATCACAAAAGAATAGATACAAGTGCTAGACAAAAGAATAAGTATACATCAAGGAGTCTCTATCTCAAATGTATACAAACAAAAACTACTAAGCTATAGTAGTTAGCCAAAAGTCAGGTGACGGACCCTGATAAGAAGTCAAGCAGAAGCACCTGAAATATCTCGGTCTGACCCGAGTATTATTTAAGAAGAAAATAATAAACGGATCATTCTAGCTATAAATATCAGATAAAATGAGATAGGATAAGAGATATGACCAAACACGTATGATAACCAAAAAAATGTCATACGGTGTCAAGTATACATCAAATAACAACAAAAATCATACAATATCTCAAATCATCTCAAACCACCAAAAAGAATCACATTCTTTAAATTATTCACCAAAACACAAATATTGATAGAGCTTATCAATGCAAACCACGAAAATTGGTGAAACACAAACTCTAGAAATCACAACCAGAAATCCAGAAATCACAAAAAGGGGGGAAGGCCTATCACAAACGAGAGCATGAAAACTCACCAACACGTGTATCACAAACGGGTCGCTAACCCATGGTCGTTAACCATAGAGCCGGTGCAACGACGTAGTGCAATAACGGTACGCCCGAGGAACCTAAAACTCAAATGAGTTGGAACAACGATGTAGTGCAATAACGGTACGCTCGATGAACTTAAAACTCAAATATTTCGGAACAATGACGTAGTGCAATAACGGTACGCCCGATGAACCCGAAACTCAAATAATTCGGAACAACGACGTAGTGCAATAATGGTATGCCCGATGAACCCGAAACTCAAATAATTCGGACAACGACGTAGTGCAATAACGGTACGCCCGATGAACCGAACTCCATAAAGCCCGTAGGTCGCTAGCCTATAAAAATGAGACGAAGCTATATAGAACTGGCTACAGTCCCCCATGCGGACAAAGAGACATCGCACATTGCTAGTCTAAACCATAAAATGATCATCATTGATCAATAAGAAGTGTCAATTACACTAAGCTAGTAAATATATGAGTTTCGCTTCATGTCACATAACCACTAGCTTAACTTAAATATTTACGAACAAATTATAGATTTCCACTCGAAAGTTGTCACAAGAGTTCAATCGAACAAGTCCAAGAATTAACCGACGAAGTAAATGCAAGCATTTCATACCACTTGTTTTACTATGCCGTTTAATTAGATTTCTCATACGAATGAGGTAAAGGTTTATATATACTAATAGATTGGAAAACGGTTTTAAAAGAGAGCTTTATTTTTAAAATAGTGTCGAAATCGTTTTGATGAAAGAGTTTGAATATTTACTACTAGTATAGAAACCTTTATATTTAGAAGTGACAAATCACAAAAATGATGGTAGAAACAATCAATCGCCAAAAATTCACATACGAAGACGTGAATTAAATCCAAATAAATCGATACCAAATCCATCAAAATGGATATTCCCAAAAATCCCAAAAAAGAAGTCATCAAGGTCGATAAAAGTGATAACAACTAATCGGAGCAACTAAAATCGATAAACAATGGAAATTCAATTAAGAAAAGCCTAAACAGGCACAAATGCACAGTTCCAGACGTCTGGGGGTTAATCCAGACGTCTGGATTTGTCTTTGGAAACAATCCAGAAAGATTTCAAACGTCTGCAATTACAAGGCAGACGTCTGAATCGTAACCAGACGTCTGACCTAGCAAATCAGACGTCTGAACTGAAGTACTAGGAGTTCTATTCCATATCACCCAGACGTCTAGGGAGTAAGCTCAAACGTTTGGATCACTCGGACGTCTGGAAAGCAAGGTCAGACGTCTGAGCTGAACATCTGGAATATTTATTCCTAAGGCTCAGACGTCTAATCCTTATACCAGACGTCTGAGCTGAAGCTCAGGCAAAGAGTGAACCTAGGCCAATGATGGCTAATTCATATCAGGAGCGATCGGACGAGCAACGACGACTAAGGATTTACGCCAAGCGACAATCCGACCTTATAGGCTCTTCGATACACCCCAAACATCAATGTCCAAACATCATTTTCATAAAATTGGACCAAAACACCAAAATTTGGAAAATTCACCAAATCAATTCAAATCAAAAGCAAATGAATATGCACAAGTGTTAGGAATTCATACCTAACAACAATGAGAACTATAGACGTAGATGTGAGTTAAAAAACTCACCTTTAAAACTCAAAAACACGAATGAGAAGCTCTAAAACAAAGGAAAGGCCAATTCCTCTTCAATACACCTCTAGAAGCTCTAATCTAAGCTAATAAGCAAGTATTTCCTTAATTAGGGTTAGGAATTTCTAAGGATTGAAGAGAGATAGAGATGGAGAAGATGAAGAGGATGCTTACCTAAGCTTCTCCTTGATTTTGGACTTGAATTTGAGTTTCCTAATCAAAGCTACGGTTTAGGAATTTCCATTTCCTTTTCTTTCCCCCATTTTTCTTAAAAGCTTGAGTGTTAGGAAATGAGAATGTATGAATGGAAGTTGAGTGGAGTATAGGGTATTATGATGGGTTAGTGGGCTGAAACTCAAACCCAATGCCCAAGTAGAAAAATAGCAAATTCTACTCAACTCCAAACATATCGATGTTTATACTCAAAAAAGTTGTAAATGCCATTTTGGACTCAATGGAAGTGGTCTCGAGTCCCAATTCGACTGTTTACAAAAGTAGATTTTCGGACTTTAATCTGATTAACGACGCTATATTTAAATAAAACATTTAAATATACAATCGTAAAATATGCGGGTTGTTATAGACTCCCCTCCTTAAAGAAATTGCATCCTCGCAATAATTAAGAGGAAGATAAAAAGTAACAACCATAAAAGCATATTGACACAAAAGAAGAAATTTTGAAATGAGAAGTTCACCATAAAGAGCACAAAAGAGTAAGTCCGGATGTGTTTGCTCGATGAATTCTCAAGATTCCCAAGAGCAATTCTTAGGATTTGAGGACCATTGAACTTTCATAAGAAGAACATCTTTTATTTCGAAGGCGTTTAACCTCCGAAGTAATGATACGAATAGAATGTTGTTCATAAGTCAAATTTGGTGAAACTTCAATTTCTTCAACTACACCGGGCTCAAGAATAAAATCGGAATCCCTAAGGTATTTCCGTAGTTGAAAGACGTGGAAAACGTCATGAATAGCAGAAAATTGAGCCGGTAATAAAAGCGATAAGCCATGGAACCAATACGTTTGGTGATGGGAAAGGGACCAACATATCGAGGTGCTAACTTTCCCGATCGACTGAAACGCACAACACCCATCATAGGTGAAACACAAATGAACACCAACAAAATCTGGAACTAAACCCAGCTTCTCACCGGCTTTAAGCCAACACGAAGGAAATCGGCATAGCCTTCCGTAGAGTGCCTCGAAAGGTGCCATACCAATACAAGATTGGAAGCTATTATTGGAAGAAAACTCAACAAGAGAAATATAATCTTCCCAACTTCCACCAAAATCAAGAACACATGCACGAAGAAGAACTTCAAGAGTTTGATTCACACGCTCGGTTTGTCCATCGGACTAAGGAATAAGCGGTGCTAGAATTAAGCTTTGTTCCCAAAGCTTTTGAAGACCTTACTAAAATCCACTAGTAAAATAATGGATCACGATTGCTAACAATAGAAGTAGGAACTCCATGCAATTTAATTTGACATAGAGTTTAGCCAAAAGAGGTACGGTCCAAAAAGAAGGATGAGCCTCAAGGCTACACAAAACAAGAGCTGAACATAAATTGGATTCACGATCTCGAATCTCACAAGTGGATAAAGTATCGAGATCATTCCATTCGGATATCATCATTGAAACAACTTCTTGTTCCTTTCGGCTAAGGGCATCGGCAACACGATTGCCCTTTCCGGGAGTATAAAGAATATCAAAATCATAAGATGCAAGGAACTCGAGCCAACGTTGTTGACGCAAATTAAGTTCCTTTTGAGAAAATAAATATTTCGAAGATTTACGATTGGAGTAGAGAACAAATTTCTCTCCCAAAAGATAATGTCGTCAAATTATAAGAGCAAAAACAATGGCCGCGAGCACTAATAATGAATGGCATATCTAGTCTCGACAAGCTCTAATTGTCAAGAAGCATAGATGATAACACGTTCCCTTTCGCAAGAGAACGACACCAAAACTAATACGACTAGTATCGGTATAAACAATAAAGTCTTGATTCCCATCGGGAATCGCAAGAATAAAAACATCAAAAAAGAGTTCTTATCCTCTTTCCCGAAAAGCTAAGACATTCGAAATTACAATTAACTTTATTAATCATCTTTTTAGAAAATTTTACTTATTACAATTCAATTTACTGTGTCTAACTGTCTCATCATAGCGTTTAGGAGATTCCTATCGATAACGTTGATCAAGCGCACCGACCAGAATTCTTAAAGCACTCAATGGGAAAAATAACACAAAATCATCTTCTATATGATAAACATGCCTCTTATAAAATTTACAAATATTCCTTGCTCGTTTTAAGAACAAAATCTAATCATACTTATAAATATCTTATTAAAAAGATTTGCAAATTTTAAATTGTTGTTTTCATCCATAATCAATAAATACAAGGATAAACTCATCGAGATATTCGTAGAATACTCGATCCATAAGATGGATGAAATAAGGTATAAGGTTCGTCAAACCGAATGACATAACGAACCACTCATAAGAATCATAACGAGTGCGGAATGCGGTAAGTGAAATGCTATCCTCCGCAACTCGTAGCTAATGAAAACCGGTGGCAAGGTCGAGCTGAAAAGACCTTAGCACAACACAATAGATTGCTTAGGTGATAATCCTAAGACAAGCTCAAGTATACCGGAAAATTCACAAACTACTTGAATGAGAGAAATAACACTTTCCTCATCAAGTGGGTTTAAAGAATAAAATGATATCCCCGAATTTGAAAATCAAAATCATTAAAAACAATAGAAATCTGCTTAACAGATTGAGGATGTCGAAGATAGATAGTCCGCTCAGGACATAGGATGTGGGCTTCACAATGATCAAGCCAATTCTTTCTCAAAAAATCAATTTCGAAGCCTAAGTAACGCATAACATGCAAATCGGCTCGAAAAGAATAATCACATAAAATAATCTCGACATTTTCACAAAGTAAATTGAGTGTTGCGGATCCATCAATCGAATTCGCAATTCTCAATGAAGTCATCAAGCCCATAATATTAAAAGGGAAAGAATCAACAAGTTCTTTTGATATAAAATAATGAGATGAACTCAAATCAAAAAGAACTCGAATAAGATAATCACAAAACAAATATCGTCAAGGATAGAATGATAATTACCTTGACCAAGAGAAGGGTTACCAGGGGCTTGCACGACATTCAACTTTCCCTCTCTCCTACTTTGAAGTTTGGGACATGAAGATAAAAGATGACCGAAACCTTTGCAATAGCGACAAGTAAGAGGCTTCGGACACTTATTTGCATGGTGGTCCGTAGACCCACAATTGTAGCATCGTCCTCGACTAGAGGTAGGAGTCTTTGCTACCGAAATTGCATGCTTCCCTTTCTTGTTGGGATTAGGGCTTTTGAACTTAATATGCCTCTTCTTGTTGATGTTGAAGTTTTGTTTGGCATCCATAACTTCAACATCACCTTCTTTATAGGCCTCTTCAAGTAGAAGAGCGATATCTACAAGCTGATCGAAAGGCACTTCTAATCTAAGAGGTAAAACCTTTTTGGGGTTTTTACTCAAAGCACAGATAAACCTTTGATTCTTTACAAGATCCAAAAGTAGTTGGGCAGACATGAACACGCCATCCAGAGAAGGTCTACTGGATTGACCAGCGCTAGGACTGCCAGATCTAACCATTTCTCTTCTTTAAGAAAGAAAGAAAGAAGAAAAAGGTTATTCACAAAATGAATATCAAACAAACTTGATTGATAAAACAAGGCATCACAAAAGAAAATAGGATATAACGGTACGAAGACTCGAATTAAATCCTATGGCACGATTCCTAAGAAAGATTTAGGACAATGATCCTAGCTAGATTATTCTACATTGTTCCGAAGTTTGGCTCTGATACCAAGCTGTGACGCCCCACCTCTATACTCACACTAGCCAAGGACACTACGGGGTAATGCCATCGACTAGCACGAAGAATAAGGCTGTTGAGGAGTGACTATCTGCGTAATTGCTTTGTGCGAGTACCGATATGTCAAATAATATAACTTACATTTTGTTTCAAGAGGAAATCCGACATATCAAATACAAACTCAAAGCTACCACACAGTGGCTATGAGGCCTTCGGAAACAAATATAGAAATAAACATAATACAAATCAGTCGCAGATATTCATATCACAAAGGCGGAAACAGATATGAATATATCACACAGAAGTGTACATCAAAGTAGTGGTCATACAAGATCCACTACATCACAAAAGAATAGATACAAGTGCTAGACAAAAGAATAAGTATACATCAAGGAGTCTCTATCTCAAATGTATACAAACAAAAACTACTAAGCTATAGTAGTTAGCCAAAAGTCAGGTGACGGACCCTGATAAGAAGTCAAGCAGAAGCACCTGAAATATCTCGGTCTGACCCGAGTATTATTTAAGAAGAAAATAATAAACGGATCAGTCTAGCTATAAATATCAGATAAAATGAGATAGGATAAGAGATATGACCAAACACGTATGATAACCAAAGAAATGCGATACTGTGTCAAGTATACATCAAATAACAATAAAAATCATACAATATCTCAAATCATCTCAAAACACCAAAAAGAATCACATTCTTTAAATTATTCACCAAAACACAAATATTGATAGAGCTTATCAATGCAAACCACGAAAATTGGTGAAACGCAAATTCTAGAAATCACAACCAGAAATCTAGAAATCACAAAAGGGGGGGAAGGCCTATCACAAACGGGAGCATGAAAACCCACCAACATGTGTATCACAAACGGGTCGCTAACCCATGGTCGCTAACCATAGAGCCGGTGCAACGGCGTAGTGCAATAACGGTACGCCCGAGGAACCTAAAACTCAAATGAGTTGGAACAACGACGTAGTGCAATAAAGGTACGCCCGATGAACCTAAAACTCAAATATTTCGGAACAACGACGTATTGCAATATCGGTACATCCGATGAACCCGAAACTCAAATAATTTGGAACAACGACATAGTGCAATAACGGTATGCCCGATAAACCCGAAACTCAAATAATTTGGAACAACGACGTAGTGCAATAACGGTACGCCTGATGAACCGAACTCCATAAAGCCCGTAGGTCGCTAGCCTATAAAAATGAGACGAAGCTCAATAGAACTGGATACAGTCCCCCACACGGACAAAGAGACATCGCATATTGCTAGTCTAAACCATAAAATGATCATCACTGATCAATAAGAAGTGTCAATTACACTAAGCTAGTAAATATATGAGTTTCGCTTCATGTCCCATAACCACTAGCTTAACTTAAATATTTACGAACAAATTGTAGATTTCCACTCGAAAGTTGTCACAAGAGTTCAATCGAACAAGTCCAAGAATTAACCGACGAAGTAAACGCAAGCATTTCATACCACTTGGTTTACTATGCCGTTTAATTAGATTTCTCATACGAATGAGGTAAAGGTTTATATATACTAATAGATTGGAAAACGGTTTTAAAAGAGAGCTTTATATTTAAAATAGTGTCGAAATCGTTTTGATGAAAGAGTTTGAATATTTACTACTAGTATAGAAACCTTTATATTTAGAACTGACAAATCACAAAAATGATGGTAGAAACAATCAATCACCAAAAATTCACATACGAAGACGTGAATTAAATCCAAATAAATCGATACCAAATCCATCAAAATGGATATTCCCAAAAATCTCGAAAAAGAAGTCATCAAGGTCGATAAAAGTGATAACAACTAATCAGAGCAACTAAAATCGATAAACAATGGAAATTCAATGATGGCCAATTCGTATCAGGAGTCTGGATCACTCAGACGTCTAGAAAGCAAGGTCAGACGTCTGAGCTGAACATCTGGAATTTTTATTCCTAAGGCTCAGACTTTTGATCCTTATACCAGACGTCTGAGCTGAAGCTCAGGCAAAGAGTGAACCTAGGCCAATGATGGCCAATTCGTATCAGGAGCGATCAAACGAGCAACGGCGACTAAGGATTTACGCCAAGCGACAACCCGGCCTTATAGGCTCTTTGATACACCTCAAACATCAATGTCCAAACATCATTTTCATAAAATTGGACCAAAACACCAAAATTTGGAAAATTCACAAAATCAATTCAAATCAAAAGCAAATGAATATGCACAAGTGTTCGGAATTCATACCTAACAACAATGATAACTATAGACGTAGATGTGAGTTAAAAAACTCACCTTTAAAACTCAAAAACACGAATGAGAAGCTCTAAAACAAAGGAAATGCCAATTCCTCTTCAATACACCTCTAGAAGCTCCAATCTAAGCTAATAAGCAAGTATTTCCTAAATTAGGGTTAGGAATTTCTGAGGATTGAAGAGAGATAGAGATGGAGAAGATGAAGAGGATGCTTACCTAAGCTTCTCCTTGATTTTGGACTTGAATTTGAGTTTCCTAATCAAAGCTAGGGTTTAGGAATTTCCATTTCCTTTTCTTTCCCCCATTTTTCACAAAAGCTTGAGTGTTAGGAAATGAGAATGTATGAATGGAAGTTGAGTGGAGTATAGGGTATTATGATGGGTTAGTGGGCTGAAACCCAAAGCTAAAGCCCAAGTAGAAAAATAGCAAATTCTACTCAACTCCAAACATATCGATGTTTATACTCAAAAAAGTTGTAAACACCATTTTGGACTCAATGGAAGTGGTCTCGAGTCCCAATTCGACTGTTTACAAAAAGTAGCTTTTAGGATTTTAATCCGATTAACGACGCTATATTTAAATAAAACAATTAAATATACAATCGTAAAATATGCGGGTTGTTACATCATTTATGCTATATATTTCACATCCACGTTATATCATTAATATATGGACATATTAGGTATGTTCATTCTTATTCACATATCATACTTAATTAATATAGATTAGTAACCAAGATATTGACATAGGAGAGAGAAATACTTGGCTTAATTGGAAACTAAAATAGTGGTTTTAAAGAGAGAATGAGAAAGGTTTATGTTATCTCATAAAATTCTCTCGTTCGTTTCTAACTAATTTTCTCTTTCTCTTTTCTTACTTCATTATTGGTTGCCACCCCTTCTCTTTATCACATTCATATTAAGCATGTTTAATTAATTAGATTAATTAAATAAAGTAATACATTCAAAATAAAATAAAATTTTATTATTAGAACAACTAAATTGGACCTACTGTTAGTACTAGACTTGATAGGCCTACTAAGATACAATTAGAGTTTTTTTTTTAAATTTACCCATTTCACATGTTACAAATAGGATTGGATTCCTTCAAAAATTAGTGAAGTTTCCAAATGGTTATGCATCAAACATGGCTCGATGTGTGAATTCAAAAGATTCTAAGGTATTAGGAATGAAAAGCCATGATTCTCGTGTATTCTTAAAGTATCTTCTCCCAATTGTAATGTAGGGTTTCTTGTCTTGTCGTGTACTTGAAACATTGATTGAGTTAGGTAGTTTCTTTAAGGAGTTGTGTTTGAAGACACTAAAGCTAGATGTATCGGAAAGAATGGAATATGATATAGTTATATTGCTTTGTAAGCTTGAACGAATATTTCCACCCTCATTCTTTGATGTAACGGTCCACTTAGCCGTTCACTTATCTAATGAGGCTATGCTTGGTGGACCCATGCATTATCGATGGATGTATCCAATTGAATGGTTGAAACACCCCCACCTTTATACCCATACTATCCAAGAGTATTATTGAGTAATACTATCAGATAATATGGAGAATGAGGCAATATGGGGTACACATATGAATATTCCCTTGGACTAACACTGTTACGTATTTAAACATCGAATACATCTCACCACAAAAAATATACATTAACAACCAAAGTAATAAACATGTGTGCCTCCAGCATAGAACAATACATAATATATAGTAAATAACATAGATCATAGAGTCAGTTTCGCAACGATAATATATATAATATAAAATATACAACGCGTGTCTAATACACATCACAATGATATACACACGAGAGACTACGCAATATAGGATGATAAACTATAATACTAAATATCTAGTCTTCTCTACGCTCGGAAAACACAAGCTGGTCTAAATGTCCCTGTACCTGAAATGTCTTGGACTGACCCGAGTATTACATAAATAATACACGGGTCAAACTATGTCTAAATTTAGAGATCAACACATATATAGGTATAGAATATGTATAGTATAGTAGTAATGCATACAAACAATAGCGTAAGAAAATAGCAACAATCACAAAACCAAGTATAAAGATGTCATCACATATATAAAACCAAGTCAATAATAATCAGGGAAATAATATCAAATGGGTGAATCGTCCATATCTTGACTAATCATCAAAGTCCAAAAATCATCATGAGATATCATCAAGTATAGTTAGGCTAACAAACAGCAAATCCCAAGTAAATCCCTCAAGCTCGAATAATATAATACTATCAGCAATATAAATATTGACTTCCTACCAAAGAAATCACATACATTAAAAGATATGAGAATCTACTATACTCTGGACCTATCCGTATATAATCTCATCTCCTCATATATGAATAATCGGAATAAATTATGATGGGAAATGAATGTATGATAGACACGAAGTCTCAAGTAGAGTCATATATACATCAATATGGGTCGCCTAACCCATATCTATACATAAGCGAGGTATATCAATAATACATGCCAATATACCACTTCATTAGTACCAAAAGGGAGATTGATAGCACAAAGCCAGCTCCAAAGTCACGAAATCTCTACAGTCTAGTTACCTCCACAGTATCGTGACATGTATCCACCGGTGTGCTCGTCAACATAAGGACTTAAAAGTCATGACACTACTCTGCCCCTATGGATAACAGATCATTGGCCCAGATGACACATGGGTGTACACACGAAGCTATATAAATATAGAGTGGCATAGATATGGGGCACGACTCCACGAGCAGGCCACTATGGTGGATTCTAGCCATCTGGTCCACTCCAACTTCAATAAAAGAGTACATCATGACAGAATCATATAGTACCAATAAATATAAACACAACGTCTTGCTCATTATTAGGCATATAGCGTTACTCGCAGAATATAGGAACAGAGCTATACTCACCACTATGTGTATCACCACACACTTATATCGTTATTCCCGTCACGTGAGTGCCATCTACTGACAATGAATAATCAAATAAATATTACAACAACGTCCCATACCAGCGCGTGGCACTCAAACATTTATTCACTACTTATAAACTATACTCGGTCTCCATAATATTTTATATACCGAGTCCAAAGAATAACCGAAGAAATATTACTAAATTCCACATCCCAAATGGTATTATAACTCCATTTATTCATATTCTTCATCAAATAGAATTAAATATCACGAAATCAAACAAAAGGATGTCATCACCATATGAAATCACATCAAAAGCAAATAATCAAATCAATACCTAATGGTGAATCATTCATAATAACAAAAATCAATGTGGAAGAAATAAGAAATCATAAAACTGTGGGAAAAATTCATTTAAATAAATATATAGAGTAAGCATCTTAAATTCTTAGTTATAGTTATTGATTATAAATAAATTTTAAAATACTTAAAATATTAAGTAGAAAATATTTCTTATTTTCAAAATTTATGTAAACTTTTAAATAATTATTTAGAACCAATTATAGCTTTCTTTTTAATAAATTAATAATTCTGAACAAAAATTTTCTTTAATCAATTTTATGTCCAGAACTAATAATACTAATAGAACATTTAAATATTAAATAATTTCATCTCATTTATATAACACAAAAAATAATTTAACACTGTAAATTTACTTTCAAATCCTTGTTTATATGCATATAAAGCATTCATAATCACTTTACCAATTAAATGTAACTTATAAATATTACCATAATTGTTTGTACCAAAATTGGGCACAACACTCTTCGGAAGTTTTTGAAGAGATAAAGTGAAGAAATTAAATGGAAAGAGAGGAATTATCTAACAAAAACTCCAAATTTCAGATATGAAAATAATTAAAATGCAAGGAGACACAAGAATTTAGAGTGGTTCGGCGTATCGCCTACGTCCACTATGAAGTTGATAGATTTATTGATCTTTCTTTGATGTTTACAATTGATTTCAGCAAATTACAGCGAATAAAAATGATTTGCAGCAGTGAAATTCATTGGTAGTAGTAGCAACGGAGTTCAGATCTGGATCCGGCAGAGTCCGGGCGTTGGAGATCTCAAAGAAGAAGAAGAACCCCTTTTCTGTTGGCATTGGGGGTCTATTTATAGGTAAGGGAGGCTGATATTTCGCTCAGATCTCGGGGGACTTCTTCTGGCACGTGAGTAAGCCCGCGCGACCAAGCCCATGAAGTTTCGGCCCGATCCATGATCGATACGAACGAATTTCAACTCGGTCAAGACTTACTCCGATCGAGTCGAAATTTGGCAGGGACATTCTTCATGTTGTACTTAAGCTGCTGTGAAAATTTCATAGTATTTGGACTTGTAGATCTCGAGATATGATCGATGCAAGTTGGAGTTTTTCCATCCGCGATTGATACGACGAATTTCGACTCGGTCAAGACTTGCTCCGATCGAGTCAAAATTTGGCAGGAACATTCTTCATGTTGTACTTAAGCTGCTTTGGAAATTTCATAGCATTTGGACTTGTAGATCTCGAGATATGATCGATGCAAGTTGGAGTTTTTCCATCCGCGATCGATACGAACGAATTTCGACTCGGTCAAGACTTGCTCCGATCGAGTCGAAATTTGGTAGAAACATTCTTCATGTTGTACTTAAGCTGCTGTGAAAATTTCATAGCATTTGGACTTGTAGATCTCGAGATATGATCGATGCAAGTTGGAGTTTTTCCATCCGCGATCGATACGAACGAATTTCGACTCGGTCAAGACTTGCTCCGATCGAGTCGAAATTTGGCAGGACCATTCTTCATTTTGTACTTAAGCTACTGTGAATATTTCATAGCATTTGGACTTTTAGATCTCGAGATATGATCGATGCAAGTTGGATTTTTTCCATCCGCGATCGATACGAACGAATTTCGACTCGGTTAAGACTTGCTCCGATTGAGTTGAAATTTGGCAGGAACATTCCTTAGGTCATACTTAAGCTCCTGTTAAAATTTGGTGGCATTTGGAATTGTAGATCTCGAGTTATGATCGATGCAAGTTTGGATTTCTCAACCGTGATCGATCAATATCTTGAGCATACGAACTCCGATTGACTTGAAATTTGGAACGTTGGCTCTCATAGCTTTACTTGTCATGTCAT
The DNA here is from genome assembly GCA_030737815.1 of Allium fistulosum. Lineage (NCBI taxonomy): Eukaryota > Viridiplantae > Streptophyta > Magnoliopsida > Asparagales > Amaryllidaceae > Allium > Allium fistulosum. Next base: position 521,579,147 of record CM060906.1, read on the forward strand.
ATCAATTTTAGCTCAATCTGGGCTCGAAAAAAAATTCGTCGACATCCATAGTGAGCCTGCGTACAACCGATCTCCAGGATGAACTGCCCTTAGTTTTTAGTTAAGTTCTTGGTGTCACGGCCTTGCCAAAAGGCGGGATAACAATAATAAAATTCTATTTTGAAATAAATTAACAAAATTCCAAAATAAATATAAAATATCATTAAAAATCTTTATTTATACTAAACTAATTGAAATTAAAACATTTTCCTATAAATTATACCATAACAAAATTTCTCATATTATAAAACGACATTTTTATTTATTTAAAACATATCCAAAATTTTGTATATATTTCTTAAAAAGAATTCTATATATTCCCAAGGTTGAAAACTCTTTCAAAACATATTTAAATAACCTTTATAATAAAATATCACTTAAAAGTAATATTATTGTTTTCATAATATATTTTATAAAATAAGTCTATATTTTATTTTGCCTTTAGAAATAATCCAATCTTATAATATTAATTTTAAAAATAAATTTTATAACTTAAAGAAAGCTATATTTATATTTATATTTATATTTATAATTTAAATTATATTTGTAAGTACAAAAATAGCTAATTGAATAAAATGTAGTAAATTATTTATAACATACTTTTTATAAAATTGCAGAACCTTTAAATAAAATTTTCAAAACATCTCTTTAAAATAATAAAATAAATATATACCTAAATATATAAATTATGGAGTAAAATTACTCTAAATATTTATCAACCAATCAACACTAGAAATTTATCTCTGACCCAAGTCGAGTTCCATCGAACTAGTCATCTAAAAAATACACATATATCGACATGCAAATATATATTTAGTTCAAGCGTAATCGAACAGACTTCTGTTTGCAAATTGACACTTCCAACCAACACAATCAACCAACTCAACATCAACAAATTTTAATACCAATATACCCAACAATCCAAGCGACAACAATCATAAACAATCAATCAAATTAATCGATTCAACCAAACAATTCAAACGATATTTGAGATAAATATCTAGTAAGAATAGCTATAACGATATAGTTGTGAGCATAGAAACTCATCTCAACCAATTTGCTTTCCCCAAACTTCTACTGCAATAACACACAACTTGGACTAGGTCCATGCATTTTCTCTTCGATGTTCGCTCAGCCTCCCCTAAGCATCATCGCAAATCCTAAAGATTGCCATCTGTTGACGTAGCATTTTGTTTGCCTTCGACCATCCATTGCTATTGTGTGACGCAACTTTGCCATCCCCCTATTCATGAGTCATGATTGCTCCTCCAAGTTGTATCGACCTTGCCTCAATCACCTGCAGCTTTATCGTCGTGCTTCCGTTTTGCTTACCCCGACCGCCGATTCCACGTACGCATCGCCTTATGCAATTTTTTTTGTCATTAATCACAATTTATGATTTGAAGAATCTAAGGGAGGTTAGGGCATGATGGGAATGGATTTTTGGGTATGGAAGTAAAGGGGAATGGGAATTCAAATACAAGAAGAAAGTATTTATTTGGGATTGGGCTTGAATTTTGGGGCTTGGTATTATTAAGGATTAGATATAACATCTTAATCAATTTAATTATATATTTATAATTATAGTTATAGTTATATTCAATTTAAATTTGATTTTCTATTTATTTTAAAAATTATATTTTCATCTAATTTAAATTGGTTGACACTTCATTTTGCAAAATATTTTCCAATGATTAAATAATTCTACGATTCGTTACTTGCTTTGTTTTCTTTTTATTCAATTATTCATTATATTGTCATGAAATAAATTTATTTCCCAACTATTTCGAACGTATAAAAATTATTTATACTTTAAAATATTTTGTATTCATTAAAACATTATATTTGAGATTAATATATTGTCTAAAAAGATTTATTATTGAATTTAATTTATTAAAACAAAATCTCTTACTAAATAGAATTTATTTAAGTAAAATTTTATTTTCATAAATAATAGTTATTAAAATCAAATTCAAACGCTTTATTTTTATTAAATTTATTTATTTTTACGAGCTAGAAAACAGGGTTGTTACAATGGTAATTCATATTATTTAATGGTAATTAATTATTTTAATAATATTATACTTTGTTTACTAAATATGAAAATATGAACAGATTTCTACACACATTAAAAGGATTTGTTCGTAACATCGCACGGCTAGAAGGATTAATAGCGGAAGCATATATAGACACGGAATGCCTAACATTTGCTCCATGTATCTCCAAGATATTAGAACACAATTCAATCGTAAAGAACAAAATTATGATAGTGGTGCTACAACACAATATGCAGGGTTGAAGGTATTCATGCAAAGTGTCGACCATTTGAGCTTATAAAATTATCAAGCTTCAAAGAAATGATTTTATAAAGCTCGACATTACGTGCTGAACAAATCTGATGAAACATCCTCATATGGAGAGTAAGCAATGTATTTTGTCATTGTCTAGTTGAAATTAACTTGATATTCTTATTTTTATTCTTGCCCAGACACAATACATTCTGGAACATAACAATCAAAATCCACATAGTTTACACGATGGATAAGAAAAAGGTTTTATTATATGGTTTGAACAACTTGTAAGTGTTTATATAGAGTTTATTAATGATATATCTTAAATGAATTTTTTGTGTATCTTGATTTTGTATAATTGGCTAGCAGATGGATCACGAGATGAAAAGTCCTCTGAAACTACTGATGAATTGTATTCACTAGAATGTGGACCTGATTTACGTGTGAAGCGATATAGTGGTTGCACATTGAATGACATTTGGTTTCACACGAAAGATCATATGGCACATTTGCAGACCCAAAATAGTGGAATGGTAGTAAAAGGAAAGCAAAAATCAAAAGAAATTGACTTTTATGGTGTCTTGATTGACATTCTAGAATTAGATTACCTATTCTAGAATTAGGTTACCATTTTGTTCTTCAATTTACAATTGAACACTTGGTTAAATTATTTTAAAAGCTAATTTTGTTTCACTTTGAAATAATTTTTGTTATATCTTAGATGATTTCACTGATAATAATAAAATCTATTAACCAAAAAGGGAAAGCTGCATAAAAAAAAGATCACTTTTGTTATTTGCAATTCAAATCATTATTAAAATATAACTAAAAAAACCAAGAAACAATAAAACAAGTAGATGAAGACCATGTTATGGATATTGTAGGTATTCTCTTTATTTTCATTATCATCTTCAAATTTTGGACATACATTGTTTATATGATCTAATTTAACAAAGATGATATTTAAAGAGAATTAACTATGGATGATCACAGAAACTTTTATAATAGATTTAGGTCATATTTATGCACGTGATATTGTAATATATTTTGTGAAGTAAGTGAAAATATATTTTTGAAAATAAAATCCTAAAAGTCACAAAGAAGATTGTTAAGATCAATGTAGGTCATTTCATATAAGATACAGACTTAGATTTTCATCTTTTTCTACCACTTAGTATCATATATTTGATGCTTTGTCTTAGAACGGATGGTAAGATAGGGAAAGAGAAAAAATAAAATAGGAGAGAGTAAATCGAAGCATTTGCTTGATTTGAGCACCTTTCCTTCTTAGAAATGCCACATAAGATTTAAAATTTTACAATTAGAAGCAAAAGATGTTAATAATGGAAAAGATGCAATGGAAGAGTGATCCAATTTAAAATTTTTGCTAGTATTGCAAGTTTTATCATATAAATTTTGTATATGTAAATGTAAGAATAAGAAAATATGGTTAGTAATTTATAGACAAGCTATTATTTTATCCAATCCTTATAAATTTTGAACTTATTAGCTAATGACTCGAGATAATGACTTTTAATTATGAAAATATGAAATAATGTGAATTTATATAAAAAAATCATTTTAAATTTATTGCGATTTAGTGGTGTTGTTAGCTTTGCAGTGCATGATCATGAATTAATGATGGAAAGCTAGTAATAAAGGAGACACAAATTTTAGAGTGGTTTGGTCAAAATAAATGCCTACGTCCACTATATCTGTTATTCTCATTATATGTACATATGCATTATTTCAATGGATACATGGTGGTGATGGAGAATGCTTGAAGATGATAAGAGTATGGTGGGAAGTGCTATCCTTCTTGGTTTTATGAATTTGATCCCTTGCCTGGTGAAATGCTTGGGGTACTTATATGAGTAAGTGTAACAACCCATAAAATTAATCACTTTGTATTTGAATATTTAGATCATTTTTAAATATTTAAATAATGGACTTTTATAACCAAATAAACCTCTTTTAAATAATAATTAATGATGTTAAAATCATTTTCAAAATATGTTTACTATCCACTAAGTTCAAACAAAAACAGAAAATGTGACCGAAAAGCATTTTCTGAAATTTCGACTTTTCGGCATCAAAAAGTCATCAAAAACGTTGTGCACATTTTTTATAAATCATATACACATGCACACACATGTACATATGTCATGTGATAAGTTAATTATAGTTTTAAAGTTAATAACCATGCTTATTTTAAAATAAAATATGATTTGACTAAATATGCATATAAAAACCTAAATAAACCTAAGAAAGTACACAACCATCACCTTAAGCACCTAGGTAAGTACACAAAAACATGTTAAGGGAGTGGCCTAGGGGGTTAAGGTGTGCAAGAGGGATGGAGGAGGTATGGAGCTACCTTGATTTCATGATAACTTTATCATATTATAATGTGAAGGGTATTTAAGTAATTTACCTTCTCTACATAGCTATAAATACCCCCACCCTAACACATTTCTTCATTTTACATTCTTCTTTCTCATTTCTAAACTCTTCCACGTTTTCATATCCATTCATGGCTTCCACATAATTCAAAACTAGTTTATATATTCAAAAATTCTAAATTTAAACACTTTTCTTCACTTCCTTAAGCCATCCTCTTCAAAAACTAGCTCCATCTCCACTCAACCGCATCATTGTCGAGCCCACTCTTGTTTAGGCCAAACCAAAACAGCCCACCAAGACCCAAAAATCCAAGTCAAGGAAGTTTGCTTAGCGTTTAGTCAAGCTCGGTGGGTTAAACCTTGTTTTAGTGAATTTCAGTGAGTAAAACTCTCACATTTCAAACTAATCTTTTAAACTTTTTGCATGTACCTTATTGTTGGTATAAATTTCTTGTTGGATGTGAAATTGAATGATGTTGGATATTGACTTGGTTTGTGATTCTAAAAGGTGACAAATTTGGGTAGTTAGTTAGTAACCTTCGAGCTAGTAAGCGAAAGTTATATATGCTAAGTTATGCTCCCTACATATGTTGTAATAGTTAAGTATCATGTATAAATACTCATATGCTTGCTATATGATGTTTAGTTGTATTGATAATGACATGAACTTGTTTTCTGAACTGTCCGTATAGCGGTAGTCGCTATATGGGCACTTTTGAAAAATCATTTTTTATCGAAATCGTTTGGTTTCATTATCGTGCTTGGATTAGTTTTACAAGTTTTGAAATGATAATGATTTCAAATTTAATTAATTATTTTGATAATGATTATTTACATTAATTAATTATTTAATTAATAAGGATTAAGGTTAACTAATTAACTTATTAATGTCGTGTTTTAAATTTAACTAATTACTTAGTTAATGATGGTTTAAATTAATTAATCGTTTTATTTAATGATGTTTAAGGATAATTAACCATTAAATAATGATGGATTAAAGTTAATTAATCGATTTTCTAATGATGTTTTTAAATTAATTAATGTTTTTAAAGTAAATCTATTTGTTTAACTTTAATTAATCTTTCCTTTAATGATGTTTAAAATTAATGAATCTTTTTGAAATAATGATATTTAATTATTTATTAATTAATTTGATTAATTATATTTAAATTTTATTAATTAATTTAATTAATTTTATTTAAATTTTATTAATTAATTGAATTAATGATGTTTTTTTAGCAAAGCTAACCGGCTTTATAATGGGTCGTGCCACTGTATATATAATAGGAAAACATGTGTTCTACACATGCATAGAACAACTAAATGGGAAGAGCCCAAGCAAAAAAAATAAAGCACATGAGATAGGCACAAAGATCCTATACTACTAAACAAAAACGACTACGAGCCCTCCAAAGAGGTACTGCCACTACCAACATCAGACGACGGGCCAATAACATTAACATACCTAGGAATTAATGATGTTTTAAAGGTGATTTTCCCTTTAAAGGTTATTAAAGTAAATTAATCAGCTTAGTTAATGAAGTTTTAAAGTGGATTAATCAATGTAATAAGAATATTTTAAGTTATTAAATCCTTTTTAATGATGTTATGAAGTTAGTGAAATCTTTTAACAAATTGTTTTAAAGCTAATACCTGTAATGTGAAGCCAAACACGAATTCGGGTTTTTAAAAGAAAAAGTTTGATTCATTCATGGAAATGAATTAATTTTCGTAAAGCGATATCACTTATGTGAAAATGATTTATTTGTATACTTAGCACTAAACATCGAAGAAGTAGACTTGTCGCTATTTCGAAAGTTAAGAATAATCATGAGATATGACTTTGAGGTAACACTACCTTGACTTGTCTAGTATTATTATTAACCAAGAAATAGTACAAGTTTGAATTCGATGAGTAGTGGTAAGTATACAAGAAATAAATTCCATATATGATTGTTTTATATCCTCGATAGTTGGTTTCTCAGTTATCAGTTACTTCAACTTCTTTATTATCATCATTCTAAGATGATGTGTTGCTCCGTTGAGCTTTGATATCCTTTGTCGGAAATGACTAAAACCAAAGCGCGAGAGGGGGCCAAGCTATGTGGGGTTGCTCCAATTAGGATTCTTTCACATCTCATTTAGATTGGAATCAATATCGCTATTAGATGTGAAATATTCAGATACTCGGTAAGGTTTGGTGGGGTCCAACTTGGAGGTTTCCAAGAAGTGTCACAGTGTAAATGAGCTTCTCTAAAGTATATTACCAGAGGTATACTTCAAGGGGGTGCACCCTCCTAGTCATTGTTGGAAATTTTCCTTTCCTTATTTGATTCGAATCTTCAAACTGTTTTTCTATAGTTACAACGGGAAGAGTCAACCAATCTTCACGATGTTAACTATAGGTTTTTTCCATTCTATCAAGTTTGAACCGTTATCTTGTTTTATCCATTCTGTCCAGTTTGGATTTTGTTAAGACTATTTCCATTATTTCAAGTCTGGATCTTTATACTATTTTTGCCCATCAACTATATTTGGATTTGTTTCCTATTGTTCTTCTCCATTTTTATGTTTGGTTGTTGTTTATGTGTGAGAAAACCCGTTCCGCGTTGGCGATGTGATCCAACATATTATTGTTAAATACACTCCCTTTTGTTTCAGAATTTTACTCATACCAGACAAATTATCCAACCCAAGTTGTTTATTTTCCCTAAAATCTTGGGTACTCAATTACATTTGAGTAGTCTGAGAATAGCAAGTTTCTCTTTGGAGCTCTTTGAAGACGGTGATCGTGCAGGCGGCTCCTTAGTTATCTAGTTACTTATTTCCACTATATGAGTATGTTGGTATATTCAGTATCTGAAAAATATAAAGTTAGATGTATAGCTGCAAATCTGTTAGATGTAGTACTTTTGTTTAACTCCGATAGCTCCATGTAAGGAGTAACCTTTTGTACTATATCATTTTGTATTATATGTAACCATTCGGTTATGAGATTTTTCTATTCTGTCTTGTTCTGTTCTTTATTTTACCCCATGACAACTTGCCTTTCGGACGCTTGGGAAAATGTCACATGAATACTATGGATGTATTAAGTGTTGCTCCTAGGAGTTAGAAAGCTGGGTTATCACAGTTAGCCTCTTTTGATCTGTGGTTGAGACTGCTTAAGGATATTCGTGGTCCGTACGGCAGATCGGACCGTAGGATGGTTCAGACTGTGGGATGGTTTCCAGCTAGAGGGTTGGTGGTGATACATGTAGATATGGGGACAAACTGCCTTTCCATACTCTGGCTGCTTCCTTTGTAGGATATCAAGCGGCGTAACTTAGAGTTTGTTGTCGCTTTCCACATCGGATGGGAGCAGTTGGTGGCAGGGCAGCTGTATTAGCGCTTTTCCAGGTTAGTAGGACTTTAGTAGGTATGCTTTTCTCTGTCGGTCTGATTATTCTAACCCCTTAAAGCCACTTCGTCCAGCTTTCTATCTTTATGTGAGAATAACCCGAGCATATAAATCGACCGTCCCTTGGGTCGGTCGGTTCCCAAGGAAGTCTGAATTAGCTTGGCTGATGTGTCTATCTTTCGATGGGCAACCGTCATGTCCTATTAAACTTTTGCGAAAATTTTGAGCAATATTTTGTCCCCTATGCCTGCCCTCGCTGGCGGGGAGGGCTTGCAGATACGAAATGACGTGATTTGATGGATGTCAATGGTGCGGTTAATGCTGCTATCGCATTTCTTTCTATAGGTGTCTTTGGAGGTCCGCTTTTCCCAGTAACTTCTAAGCCAAAGGATCTGGATCAACCATAACATCATATCTCTTTGCATGGTCCAGATTTGATTGTCTTTTTGCAATGAATGGTCACGATTTGGCTGGTAAGGGTCTATAAATAGACGTAGCAACTTCTTCTTTTCCTTTTACTGTTTCTCGATTTTTTTTGCCATTGTTGTAAATCTTTTTCAAAATTCTCCATCAACAGTTATGTCCCTCTCTCCATTGTTGTTTATCTTTGTCTCCCGGTCGTCGATGACCCATTTCTCCACCATGGGTTGCCTCTTATCGGTGTCCCTTCTGGAGGCTTTCTTCTCTTTTTGATGGCACCCCCCTCACTTGACCATGCTTTGAGGTCGGTTAGTCTCTGAGGGGGAGGCATCTATTGTGTTTTCTTTCTAATGTTTGCTGTGATTTTGTCACAGGATGGCTACTTCCGATAGTGCTTCGAGTTTTGCTCCCATGGTCCTTTCTGACTTCGTGGGTAGACCAGACATCATGGTCAGAGAGCTATACCTATTTGGTTGTACCCCAGGCTTGATCCAATTTCCAAAAGCTGACAAACGAGCTGACACTGCCCCCACCAAACTACTACGCATTCCCCTTCAGTTACTTGAAAGTCGGAGTGGCCTTGCCCCGCATTCGACCATCGTGTCCCTTTTGAATGGACTCGGCCTTGCTCTGGGTCAACTTACTCCGAACAGCTATTGTTATCTAGTGGGTCTTTGCATAGCATGATATTGCTTAGAGTTGGGGACACCTTCTGTGGGCCTTGTTGCCCACCTCTTTAATATTAACAAAGAGCCCAATCATCGCCCTTGGATCTACTACCACATCCAGATGAAGAAGAATAGAGAAGTGGTCTATACTGGGGTTTTAGAGAAAGGTGTCTCCGGCTAGAAATCTCAGTATTTCTTTGTCCCGTGGGCCGTAAATGAGGGGTTGCATTTTTGGTCGTTTCGACCTTTTGGTGAGATTTATATCCCTCCTTCTCTTTCTTTTTGCTTTTTGACATTCTTACAATTTTTCCATTGTAGGGTCCCCAATGCTGAGCTAGGTCGAGGCAACGTTAGTAGAGAGGCAAGTGCTGGGCTTTCGGGGAGTCGATGATACCCTTCGAGATTTAGACAACTTAGTGACTAACGAGATGCTCCGAAAAGTCGAGCTACTATCGGAAGGTTAATCCATTCGTGCCCTCACAAAAATGAGAAGGGTGCAGATCCAATTGGAAGAGAAAGAAGAAGGAGCCGGTTTCGAAGAAGCCCGTAGGTTATCGCCTTGTTTTATCTCCTTTACACAAATACACACTTTTTCTTGGGACTGTCCAAGGGTGCATTGGTACGGTCGATTACGCTGGCCTGAGGAATGCCGAGGGCTGGCCTATAGTTGATGTGGATGCTCTTTTTGATGTGCCATCGGAATGACAAGAGTATGATCCGACGAAATATGATGGAACTTCTGCCCAGCCTCTACCCTCAGCCTTTGGAGAAAATGTTACTTGGTCTTCCTCAGGTGACGGTCCTACTGAAAATAGGGGTCGTGATGTTGGACCATCGGGCGTAGGAAGAGAGGGACCTACAGACTTTGAAGGGGATGATTCTGAACCTTGTGCACCTCTAATTAGGAACTGGAACCAGGGTGCTCTACCCGGTAGTTAATTCTATTTACCTTTGCCATGTCTAGTTCTTTATTTTCTAACTTGTTATGTTTCCTTGTGTTTGCACCAAAAATGGTCACAAACCCCAAGTGTAGTGAAAGCACCAGCGTATGAATACGAATCAACAGTATTCACACACAAATCATAGATCTAAGCAAGTAACAATCAGCAATCAAGAAATAATGAACAGTGACACACAATTTATAGTGGTTCGGCTATCTCCGGCCTACGTCCACTTCAAGGTTTTTATGATTTTATTGCTCGATGCTTGAAGATTACAATTTCGTATGTTGTATTACAACTGATTTGCTGAACTAAGTCTGAATCTAAGGCAGCAATGGTGATCTGGAGTAAATCTGGCAGAATCTGGGCGCTCTTTAGCTCTCAAAATTGTTCGACCTCTTTTCTAAATGACCAGGGGCTCTATTTATAGGTGTAGGAGGCTGATATTTCGCCTAAAATGAAGGGAGACCAGTTCTGGTACGTCAGGGAGCCCACATGGCCGAGATCTGGAGATCCGGGCCCACTTTGGGATCGATTCGACCCTCGGTTCGAATCGATCAAGAAAATGTCCAATCAAGCTGAAATTTGGTGTGGACATTCTTCAACATGTGCTCAAGCTTCTGTGAAAATTTCATAGCATTTGGATGTGTAGATCTCAAGTTATGATCGATTCAAGTTGAAGATTTTCGCTTCCTGGAGTCATTCGAATCGATACCTTCGAATCCATATGGTCGACTCCATCTCCTAGCACGTGAAGGCAATGACGTGGTGCGCGTGCTTCGGGTTAATCCCCCTTTTTCTCCGAGTTTTACTGAGTCAAATCCGTGGTTTTAGTCGTGTTTACTTGGTGGATTCGAAGAGAAGGATCTGAAGGTATACTCCTTCGATTCGATCAAATGTGCGTTCCTTCGTATCGATCGAGGGACAAGTAGCTCGAATCGATCTCTTGTGCAAGTCCTCGAATCGATGGTTTCGAGTGATGTTGATTGATTCGAAGCTATGCATTGCTCACGGATTCGAACAACCTTTTACTTGATGGATTCGAACCAAGGTTGGGTTTATGGTTTCGAACGTGAGGCTATCTTGTGGATTCGAAGGCGGGAATACTCTGATGGATTCGAAGCAGGGAGAAACCGATGGATTCGAATCGACTAGGACCTCATCGATTCGAAGTAGATCACGTGAGCTTGATGCGTTGGATTACGAAGACGATGAAGTCGAAAGCTAAAGCATTTCTCCTGGATTCGAAGCCATCAGGGGAACTTTGTTGGAGTCGAGTTTGATGGATTCGACCCTAGGGGATTCGAACCATAGGGAGACGAACCCAAGGCTATGTCCTCCACTTGCGTCGATGATATCTTGGGCGTATGAACTCGGATTGACTTGAGATTTGGAATGTTGCTTCATCTGACCTTGCTTGACATGTCTTATCAATTGCAGCCCGATCCGGACTCGGACAAAATTCATCGATATCCGTGGTGAACCTACGATGCACAATCGATGTTCATGACTAATAATCATTGATTTTCAGTTAATCTTTGGGTATCTCTACTTTGCCAAAAGTTGGGATAACATTTTGCCCCCCAAAGAAAAACCTTTTTGGTAAAAGGCGTGTTTTGATCAGTCTTAAGTTGGATGCAGTGAGTTCATGTTTTACTCATAGCATATAGCATTTTCAGTCAAGTCCATGGCTGTTCGAAGCCGAATTACCATCAATTTTTTCCAGTGGAAGTTAAGAATGAAATTCTACGGTCTCTCTGTACTATTGATGGTCACTCCGGACCCTTGTCAAACCCATTCTAGATTTAGCGATTGAATAGAAAGATCCTATTGCACTCCGATGTTGCTTTCTACCCCTTACACTCCGGCCCCAGTTAGGGCGTAAAAGCGATGTCTTGGTCGTTCTCGACCGATCATAGCCTCTCCGGGCTCATGCTGGATCCCATCCTGTCACTCTCCGATGAAGGGGAAACAACGTTAAGTGAGTCAATCCTGTCGCTCTCCGGCGAAGCGACTCACCTCCTGCACTCCGGTTCAGTGAATCTGAACATTAAGCGATGTCATGGCTTAAATCGTGGGCCGATCATAGCCTCTCCGGGCTCTTATCGAATCCTGATCCAATCACTCTCCGGTGAATAGGAAACGATGCTTAAGTGAGTTGATCCTGTCGCTCTCCGGCGAAGCAACTCACTTCTTGCACTCCGGACCCTGCCTCTCCGGGTAGGATCATAAAGCGATCATGTTTATATTGATATTTAATGTTTATCCTTTAACTCTCCGGTCAAAGGTTTATTTTAATAAGTGTTTCTTTATTAAATTCAAATCCTAGATGTTCAATCTCAAACACCAGGAAAAACAAGATAATGCCTCTCCGGGCGGAGCGGTCTATTTCCATCTCAGAGCATGCCTAGGGATCTCTCCGGTTCCCGTACATGAGTAAGTGGGATAGCCGTTTTATTTTGGAAATCAAATCTAAGAAAACTAATCGACCAGAGTCCAAATCTTGAACTTGGCCCTTGCCATCACAATCAGTTGATGACGAGTCGTGATCCCGATCCAGGATCATTCCTGTTTGGTTGAGGCGGTAGTTGTTCGGGTCTAACCGTCGTCGTACGTTCTCTGACATACTGCGGCAATCTACCACTCCTGGCATGTTCTTCCACCTCATCCTTCAGGTGGCGGCATTCATCGGTAGTGTGCCCATCCAGCTCATGGAATAGGCAGTACTTTCCAGTCCTACGTTCCCGCTCCGTGGGATCTCTCCTGGGTGGTTTTCGATAGGGGAGTTGCCCCCGAGTTTCAGTGTAAATTCGTTCCAGTCCTGCCACCAAGTCTGTGTATTGCCTGAATCTGGGCTCTCGGAATTTCTTCCGTTTATCAGGACCATCATGTGCGTCATCCTGCTTTCTCTTTCCTTTGTCTGCCCTGGACTGTTCCCTGGCGGTTCCTTTGCCTTGTGCAACATTTATTTCCTGCCTCTCGGCTCGTGATTCCTCTAATCGAATGAATTTTTCAGCTTCATGGAAAAACTCTCCAAGATCTTGCGGTGGATCTTTAGTCAAAGAGTCTTTGAATTCGGTGCCTTCTCCAACTCCTGCCACTGCCGCCATCAAAATCATCGATGGGTCCGGGCGATCTACAGAAGTCACCGTCGCATTAAATCGTAACAAAAAATCTTTTATGGACTCTCCGGTCCTTTGTTTTATTGATGCCAAAGTCATCACGCTCTTAGGTCGCGTCACGTGAACCCTAAACTGCTTCATGAAGAAATCCACAAGCTCGCCCCATGTCCTGATTGATCCGGTTTCTAGCTGCCTAAACCAAAGCGCAGCCAAATCTGATAAGAATAAGGGGAAACATCGTGCCATCACTTCCTCGGATGCTCCCAGCACTTCCATGTGTCTGATATATCCGGTGATATGCATGGTCGGGTCTGACTTTCCGTCATAAGGATTCAGCGTTGGTAGTTTGAACTTCGGAGGGTTCCTTGCATTCCTGATATTCGGAGCGAACGGACTCCGACTAACTTCTTCCAATCCTCCTCCTGACAACCCTCCTCTCATGAGTCGTCTCACTAGGCCAATCATTCTTTCATCTCCATCTAGGGGTTGCCCCCTTATCACGTCTCGGTCTTGCCCTCCGAGTCTCGTAGGGAATTCTGGTACGTACTCTTCGGGCAGCTCGTTAGCATTTGTGTTGGCCCTAGCCGGTTGAGCTCCTTCCAAAGGTACTTCTGCATTGGATCCTGCGGGCCTGCCCCCAAGCCCTTGTTGATTGCCTTCTGGTTCTGTATTCTGTCCTCCGTTGGGTTCCATAGCCCTAGCTCCTTGTTCCACATTCACTGCCGCTGTAGCTGGTCCAAGGTTCTGTGTCCCTGCAGCTCTTATCTGCTCGAAGAAATTCTGCAGCATCTCTTGTTGGCTTTTCATCATTCTCTCCTGCATTAGGTTATTCATAGCCTCCATCTCATCTCTAGTAATGTAGATCGAAGCTTGTCCTTCTCCAGCGCCAGAGGATGCCTCTTGACTTCCTCCCTGTTGGCTCCTTTCAGCTCTTTGTCTTGTTTGTCGAGTCATTGTAGAGCCAAATCTGAATCCTTAAAATTTCAAATCTAAACTTTGAATCTGGTGTAGCGGGTGCTAGTTCCTCTCAGTGAAAGCACCAAAGTGTTTGCACCAAAAATGGTCACAAACCCCAAGTGTAGTGAAAGCACCAGCGTATGAATACGAATCAACAGTATTCACACACAAATCACAGATCTAAGCAAGTAACAATCAGCAATCAAGAAATAATGAACAGTGACACACAATTTATAGTGGTTCGGCTATCTCCGGCCTACGTCCACTTCAAGGTTTTTATGATTTTATTGCTCGATGCTTGAAGATTACAATTTCGTATGTTGTATTACAACTGATTTGCTAAACTAAGTCTGAATCTAAGGCAGCAATGGTGATCTGGAGTAAATCTGGCAGAATCTGGGCGCTCTTTAGCTCTCAAAATTGTCCGACCTCTTTTCTGAATGACCAGGGGCTCTATTTATAGGTGTAGGAGGCTGATATTTCGCCTAAAATGAAGGGAGACCAGTTCTGGTACGTCAGGGAGCCCACATGGCCGAGATCTGGAGATCCGGGCCCACTTTGGGATCGATTCGACCCTCGGTTTGAATCGATCAAGAAAATGTCCAATCAAGCTGAAATTTGGTGTGGACATTCTTTAACATGTGCTCAAGCTTCTGTGAAAATTTCGTAGCATTTGGATGTGTAGATCTCAAGTTATGATCGATTCAAGTTGAAGATTTTCGCTTCCTGGAGTCGTTCGAATCGATACCTTCGAATCCATAGGGTCGACTCCATCTCCTAGCACGTGAAGGCAATGACGTGGTGCGCGTGCTTCGGGTTAATCCCCCTTTTTCTCCGAGTTTTACTGAGTCAAATCCGTGGTTTTAGTCGTGTTTACTTGGTGGATTCGAAGAGAAGGATCTGAAGGTATACTCCTTCGATTCGATCAAATGTGCGTTCCTTCGTATCGATCGAGGGACAAGTAGCTCGAATCAATCTCTTGTGCAAGTCCTCGAATCGATGGTTTCGAGTGATGTTGATCGATTCGAAGCTATGCATTGCTCACGGATTCGAACAACCTTTTACTTGATGGATTCGAACCAAGGTTGGGTTTATGGTTTCGAACGTGAGGCTATCTTGTGGATTCGAAGGCGGGAATACTCTGATGGATTCGAAGCAGGGAGAAACCGATGGATTCGAATCGACTAGGACCTCATCGATTCGAAGTAGATCACGTGAGCTTGATGCGTTGGATTACGAAGACGATGAAGTCGAAAGCTAAAGCATTTCTCCTGGATTCGAAGCCATCAGGGGAACTTTGTTGGAGTCGAGTTTGATGGATTCGACCCTAGGGGATTCAAACTATAGGGAGACGAACCCAAGGCTATGTCCTCCACTTGCGTCGATGATATCTTGGGCGTATGAACTCGGATTGACTCGAGATTTGGAATGTTGCTTCATCTGACCTTGCTTGACATGTCTTATCAATTGCAGCCCGATCCGGACTCGGACAAAATTCATCGATATCCGTGGTGAACCTGCGATGCACAATCGATGTTCATGACTAATAATCATTGATTTTCAGTTAATCTTTGGGTATCTCGACTTTGCCAAAAGTTGGGATAACACCTTGTTTTAGTGAGCTAAATCAATTTTGAGGAGCTGGATGATGTGAACGATCTCCCTGCGGATCTTTCTAGGCAAGATGCTAGGGGGAAAGCCGTGATGGTCTCTCCTTTGCCGCCCCCAAAGTGGCAACCGCCGCTTCTTGCTCCGTGATTTCATGTTGATGAAGGGTCCAGTACTAAGGAGTCCCAAGGTAGCAAACGGACAAGGACCAGAGTTGCATAGGAGGACAGACCCATGGGGGCGTAGGATGAGAGGAGCCCATGGTGGATGAAAAAGGGATGGCTCGTGGCGAAGCCTATGAAGACGATGTTGATGTTTTCGTGTGTTGTGGGCCTAATGAAGAGGATGAAGAGAAAGTTGGGATGATTTCCATGCAGATCAGTCCGGGATATGACAGCGAGGGCTTGGACAGACTCATGTGGACCTTCCAAGTGGTTGCTACTCATTCTCTAGGGATTTCTCATCGGCCACGCTCTAGATGGCCAGGTCATGGATTACAGACCGTTGTTGACAACTTGTGTAAGGAACTGGATGTGGTAAAACCTATTTACTTTCTCATTTTTCTTCCATCTCCTTTTCTCAATAACTCGGACTACCTTATTTTCAGGCTGGTGCATGCGTGATGCGGGTCCGCAATGAGCTTGTTAATTTACAAGCGAGGCCTACCGGGGGCAGGCCATAGAAGAAGTGTGGGAATCTTCTCGTGGTGGTCCTTAGAGGATGGTGAGGACTTCGAACGAATTGGGGGGAGGTCATGACGGGCTAACTCCCCTAAGGGAGGAGTTGGAGGAAAATAGGGCCCATGTAGTAGATGAGATAGCGAGGTCGGAAGTAGTTAGAGCCAATTTGTTGGGTAGAGATGACGTAGTTGCCTAGTTGAAGGAAAAGTTGAGAGCTACAAGGGAGGAGGTTGAAGCGGCCCGGATGGCAACTGAGCTAGCCGCTGATGAGCATGAGGCGGCATTTGTGGCCAAAGTTGTAGCCAAGAAGGACCGTGAGTCAGAGATTGTGCTTCAAGCATATGCAGTTTGAGCTAGGGTGTTAGCTGAGAAAGAATTGGCAGAAGCCAACCGCTGCCGGGCCGATGCCAAGGTTCTCAGAGACCATGCTCTTTTCAACCGAGGATTGCTTGAGGAAGAGGTTACACGGCTGAAGTGGGTGGAGGAGTGATTTCAGGAGGAGGTAGGGCATCTCCAAGGGCTTTTAGATGCCTATCAGACTTGCTTGCCCCCGGATGACATTGAGGGGTTGAAAGAGAGAGCCCGTCAAGAAAGCGATGCTCAACGGTCAGCTCGTTTGACTAATATGGCGGCAGGCACTTTCATGAACAACTTCCACCTTCCTATTGTGATCCCAGGAGTAACGCATGCTTTAGCCCAGAGGTACCGAAAGGAGGCAGCCGCCAAATTGACTGGGTAGGGTAAGCCCATGTCGGCCATCTTGACGGCTAAGCAGATTGACTCTCTGACCCGGCCAAATGAGTAAGGAGGTTTTCACATTTGTTTATTGTTGCCTTCTTGTCTTTGTTATTTCTTTTTCCTTCCTCTTTTTTTGTTATCATGAGTTGATTGCGCCCGGCACGGCATGCGGTGTGTCGTGCCCCTGTTTGTTATGAACTTTTTTGCATCATGTGGTGTTTGAGATTCTCATTTTTGTTGTTGCACCTACAAATAAAAGAAAAGCACAAGGTATGTTATGGTGATTATGTTTTGCCTTGGGGGTTGAGGCCTTAGTGTGACCCGTGGGGTTTGTGCGGAAGGACCCAGCTTATTTGCCTGTGGGCGCCCTTTTCGAAAACCAGTGGTTAGAGTTGAGGCCCGTGGGGTTTGCACGGAAGGGCCCAACTTATTTGCTTATGAGCACCCTTTCCGACACCCAGGGGTTGGAGTTGAGGCTTGTGGGGTTTGCATGGAAGGACCTGGCTTATTTACTGGCGGGTACCCTTTTCGACATCTAGGGTTTGGAGTTGAGACCCGTGGGGTTTTCCCGGAAGGACCGGGCTTATTTGCTTATGGGCATCCTTTTCGACACCTAGGGATTGGAGTTGAGACCCGTGGCGTTTGCCCAAAAGGACCTGGCTTATTTACTTGGGGGCACCCTTTCCGATACCCAAGGGTTAGAATGAAGCCCGGCTTATTTTCTTGTGGGAACACTATGGATGCCGGACCTTGGAGATACTGTCATGGCATTGCGCTAAGTCATCATGTTTCAGTCTCGACAAAAGTGTCTCATCTCATCGGGGATGAGGGGCATCACGGGCGAGGGGAATCAAACCATTGCGGTCGCTATCCAACTCGTCGATGCACCCTATGAGGCAAGAGTTATATTTCGGGTTTGCCTACCGGAGCAGGTCGGGTAGCACCGGGACAACCTGCAGGTCATTGGGCATCCTAACATGCCTAAGCAGAGTGGATGCATGGTAATCCACCTTCATCGAGCACATCCTTCTATCAGGAAGGGGAGGCGGTAGCACGCCCGGTCCTTTGACTGGGTGGATGAGCACATAAAAACCCATCCTTGTCTGGGTATCCCGAACTTGCGTGGTTGACATTGTCTTGGAAAAGAGAGACGAGCTTCCATTGATCCCTGCAAAAAGAAATGATTACATGCTAAGGTCTTATTTATGGAGTACTTTCATTATATGAAGTAAGCCCGTAGGTGTTCGGGGCTCTAGGTCCGGGACACATGGGTCCCATCGGGGCGAGATAGATAGTATGCACCATTAGCCCGCACAGAATTGGTAACATATGGTCCTTCCCAATTCGGGTCGAGCACCCCATCGGCCCGGTCCTTGATGTTTGAAAAACAATGACGTAAAACTAAGTCATCGAAGCTGAACTGTTGAAGCTTCACCCATGTATTGTAATGTTTTGCGGCTTTTCTCTTATAAGCTTCGGTGCGGATTTTCGTTTCCATCCTCCACTTATGAAGTGTGTCCAGGTTGATTTTGAGGAGCTCGTCATTTTGCCTACAATCGTAGGTCACCCTATGAGGGGATGGGACGTCCACCTCGATTAGCAGCATGGCCTCGTGCCCATACGAAAGGGAGAAGGGCATGTGGCCAGTCAAAGTTCGGGCGAAGGGGCGATACGACCATAGTACAAGAGGCAGCTCCTCCGCCCAATTTCCTTTCGCTTTGGCAAGCCTTTTCTTGAGAGTAGATGTTTGCACCAAAAATTGGCACAAACACCCAATAGAAGTTTTGAAGAGAAATAAATGAAGAATATAAAATGAAAACAGAGGATAATAACCAAGAACTACCAGTAAACTGAAGCAATAACACAAACACAATGATTTATAATGGTTCAGTGTTGTGTGCCCACGTCCACTTTGAACATATTGCTTTATTAATCACTTTTTAAATTGAGTAGAATAGAGATCGAATGAAAATCCTTAGTTATGATAGAGTAAAAAGCAACTAGATGCGTAAAAGTCCTGAAAATAAACAACTAAGCCTGTATTTATAGACGAAGATGACCAAATATCTCCCTGAAATTCGGTAGAAGGACCATTAGAACCATATGGACCCATAAAAGGGATCGCATGGCCCAATTCCCAAAGAAAAGGGATCGGTACCAATCCCTATCTTGGAAGAATTTTAGGGTTCGATCCCTGTGGTAGCTTCACCATGTTGAAATATGCTTAGCCTCCAATTTTTATGCCAGTTGGATTAGTAGAACTTGAGTTATTGCTTGGTCTTTGCTTCAGCATGAATTGCTTCCTGATTTCAGCCGATCCCTACTGAGGGAGGAAGACCGATCCCTCTGACTCCATTCTTTTGAGATGCGATCCCTAGGGTAGGCTCCCTAGGTCCCCACATCTTGCTCACAAAATTTCATATGCATTGGACTTGTGGATCTTGAGATATTAATTGTTTTCTATTGAACTACATTAACTTCCTCAAACATACCGATCCCTAACTTGGAGGTTGATTTTTGTCGATCCCTCATATATGTTGAACCATATCCCATACTTCAAACATTTTTCCTTACACATCTCTCAATTCCATTCAATCTTGACTTCATATTACCCTCTGTACTCGAATTTTGGACCCCACAATCATCACCCTGGACAACTGGCTTTGATGATAGTTGAACCTAACTTGTCCAATCAGTGAGAATATAGCTGGGCCAAAATGCTAGATAATACTTGCCCCCCAAAGTACGTCTTGTGCTGAACATGACGTGCTTTGAATCGAGGCAGGTTAGAGTCGTTGGGAAGAAATCCTTCCAATTTTCTGAATAGTTACTATCCTTCCATCGAATTATTTTCCCAAAGTGATGTATCTTTCTTTGATCATCATGACCTTTGGTCAACTTCCAATAGCATAAATCCAGGATTATATACCATCAGCTAATATCTATGTCGGGTTCCATAAGACCAATAAGCTTTGGTTATCTGATCTAGTTTCAAACTTGAAGACTTCAGGTTCGAATTCAATTTCAGTCGATTTCAAAAATTGAACTTCTAGAATATTCACATGCACGTTCGGGTACACGTTCTTGTCATTGGGTCCCGGACTTGTTTATACGTTCACGGGTCGTCGCCAATTTTGTTTGAGTTAGATACGATTTCATTGCACTTTGTATATATGTGCTTTGCATAATTTTCATGCCCACACTTATATGTACAAGAGTCCATAGCCGATCCTTACTTTTCTTCCCTTTTTATTATTATTATTTTTTACACACATATAGCGGTCGACATTCTACTTGACGATCCCTCCCTCTTTCTCTTTTTTTTCCTATCTCTTTTTTTAAAATAAGGATCAGATGGATCACTAGGTCAAGGAATTAGTATCGAACCCTCAGCATATTGGGAACTTAACACGTTCGGCTTCGTGGGACATTTAGAAGCATATCGATCCCTCAACCTTCATATTAAAGCTAACATTCTCCCTTCAATTTCTTACTTTATTTCATTTTCCCTTTCTCTTCCTTTTACCTTACCACGACCGAACCCTCTCTTTAGTTCTCCAAGGTTGAACCCTTCTTCCTTCCATCAATCTCACCCCAAGCACCACCTCTTCCCTTGAATCCACTACCTTCTCTTGTTCCAAGCCATCGTTCCATCTTCAATTTAACCATAAACCGAGAATCTTCTACCCAACAACTCGCGACTTTCTAACTTAGGTTGGTTTTCTTTCTTTTTATCTTATTTCTTGTGACGAGGTGATGGGTTATACTTCATTGGCAAATGGGTTAGAGTTTGACACGATGAAGAGAGGATGGTCGAAATCGTTTGGGGGAGAAAAGGCATATGATGGAGTAGGGATCGTTAGAATTGTAATGAAGGAGGAAGAAATGATGCATAGAATATAGGGATCAGTCAACAGGCTTGAGGGATAACATAAAAGTATGGGAGGAGCGGGATTGGTCGACTTTGGCTCGCATGGAGGGATTGGCGGTATGGTGGAGGGAAAGGATCGGTTGTTCTTGTTAGTGTGGAGGGTTCGGTAGTTTTTGTTGGTGTGCATTAGATGAAGGGATCGGTTACTGCGATGGAAAGGGATCGCCATGGATCGCTTGGAGAGAGGAATCAGTTGACTTGCTATGGAATAGGAGTCGACATATAAGGATCGACTATATAGAGATCGGCTACTTATACTTGGACAATTCTAGGCTTTGAATCGAAATTGAAATCCAATTCATATTCACCTGTTTGAACAAACAGAACCAACCCCATCCCAATAAGCCCGAACATATGACGATGATGAACAATAGGACTTGCATGTCCACCATTGAGCTCGAAATTGAACGATCAAATTCCTGGGACTTAGAACATGAAATAAAACTTCACATATGGAGTTTAATAATGGATTTCAAATTTCGATATGTTGATGAACGATCCCAAAGCTTACACAACCAATCAATCTATTCACCAGTTGAGACGGTCAGCGATGACGCTTACCCTGGTCGAAATCCAAAGTCTCATCATTTACTTTTGCTTTTTTTATTTTAAGCTGCTTATTTCTGCACTACATGACATTGTACCGCACTAGCTTACACTTAGCATGAGGGGATAGGTAAACTTTTCTAATCTCGATTATCTACTTAGTTTAGTTGATATGGACTCCAGACGTTCAAAACATCTAGCTGCAATGTCTTCCGGACCAACTTCACAACACAACAATCTTAAAGCCGAGTCAAGCTCCGCAACTATATCTGGCAGACTTTCCCTTGATCGTCAAACTAAACAATCGGATGTTTTCGGCCCGTCGACTGACCATTTTGCTGACGTTCCCATCCTCCCGGCGGAAGATATATATCCTATCCCCGACGCTGTAGAAGGTGCTATATTTTTAGGTAACCCGACAGATTCGCAGGCCTCCGGAATTGGTAAGGCTGCTCTATGTTCTAGACATGGGATTCCATTCAAAGACGTTCTGGTTGCTTCAGTGAACGACAGGGCTCATTCGCCCCCGGAGGGGTATACAACATGCAATAAGTTCATGTGTTGGGTCGGGTGTGTGCCGCCCTTCAATTCTTTATCCGGGAGATGCTAAAATATCTCGAAATAGTTCCCACTCAACTATACCCGTGCAGCTATGCCTTTCTCCATGGCACTTTCCTGCTACTCTGAGCGTTCTATTCTGCCCGCTATTTCCTGAGGACATCGGGTTTATTTACAAAAATAAACGACGGACAGGAAGCCTTTCCTACATTTTCCTCGAGCCTTCGCCCAACTGTCAAGTCTTAACGGATGCTTGGAACAAACTCAGTGTAACATCCCCGTACTTGGAGGCCCAAAACTGACGGCTACGGATGCTGCAGTCATCCATAGTTATTAATCTTCGACGACCAAATATGGCGGTGCTATATTCATTGATACATAGATCACAAGAATATGGAAAAAAGTTAACTCAAAAACATATTTCCACATTCTATTCAAAACATTTCATGTCCGTTACATAATCCCAAAACGTTAACCACGTTCAGCAAAATATAATTATTACACATATGCCAAGAGCGACATATGAAGATGCCCCCTTGGTTGATCAGAGCATATGATAAGGCTAATAAATCTGCCTATACATCCAAATACATAGCGGGAAAAGATAACTCTAAATAACCAACTGCCTCCTGCACGCCTCTGGAAGCTTTATTCGTCTAAGAAGAGAACCTGAAAACCTTAAATCTCAAACTGCTCAAGGTCAATTGAGTACCCAAGAGTTTAAAGGGAAAACAAAAACTTCGAGTCAGACATAAAGCCTGGTATGAATAATAATCTGACATCTCAATCCTTTTAGATATCTAGTGAGACCATGCCGCCTAGTGGAATGGGTATTCCCCTCACTTGTATCCTAAAACCTTTATAAAACCATATACTGTGCTCCTGCATCTACAATGGTTAAAAACATACATTTCAAAATATTATGATGATATTCATATATAAAAACATTTATGATTTCCCATACCAGTTTAAGTTAACACCTTGTCATAAATTATAGTTTTAGGTTCACTATTAACATATTATTTTTCATGGGTTTACCAATAAACTTTTCTATTACACATAAACATCTTGTCCTAATTCATAGTTTTCATGGGATCACTAAGAACCTATAGGCTCCTACCAATTAACTTAATTAATTCATGGGTCCCCCTGAACCTATTAGTTATTCCAATAACTAATCCCCTTATCCTAGTTTTCATGGGTTGACTAGGTACCTATGGATTTATCAAGTAACTCACTTCTCATCCTAGTTTTCATAGGTTAACTAGGAACCTACGGATGCTTTCCTTAACTTCTTCCTTATCCTAGTTTTCATGGGTTGACTAGAAACCTATTGACTGATGTCAATTCTTAATCCGGATATAGTTTTCGTGGGTTCACTACAAACAAATTAGCCCCTGCTAACTGTTTTTAATACATAGTTTTCATGGGTTTACTATGAACCTGTTGGTTACCTCCAATAACTACCTTATCATAGTTTTCATGGGTTTACTATGAACCTATCTCCAGGACAACTTCAAAGTTTAAGCATCCTATATTTTTGGTTACCCTGACTCCCTGGATGCAATTGTACTCATTCATGAGTTTAATCAATTTATATTCACTACTGGGTTAACCTAACTGGTCATTCTGCCCCTTTTATCCCCAAAATACAGTTATGGGTTTGCATGTGAATATGTTCATATTTGAAGAAGCAATCATAATAATTTCTTCTAAAAATCAGCCCATGTCAGCTCTTCTTCCGGAACATCGGCTGTCACAGTGTTCCACCAGTGAAGCGCTAACCCTTGCAACTGTCTAGAGGCTACCCTTCTCTTTTCTCCATCATCCAAGCCTAAATTAGTAAAAAACCTTTTACATTTCAAAAGCCAATTCTCGACTTCAATAGCATCCTCTGTTCCAATGAAAGGCTTTCCACCCAGACTAGTATAGTCTCTGCTCAACCTAGCATAATTATATCCAGCTCGAGCTACAAGATTAGCTCCTCCAACATTACGGGCAGCTCTTGCTTGCAAAAGATTTGCCAACAACTGATACACCATCCCCGCATCTACTGGCGGATTTCCAGCACCTACATTGGCTTTAGCATTTGGATTTGCATTAGCTTGTCGACCTTGTTTCTCCGGGTATTAGGTCGAGCATTTTTGTTGGTTGTGGTGCTTCCTCCACCAAGATTTCCTCTTCCATTTCCTGCTTCCATATCCTCTTTCTTGTAAATATGCATACGAGCCTTTGTAAGATACAAAAGAATGGTCTAAGAGAGAGGGGAACACGTACTTAGATATATATCTATATATCAAATACAGGTACGTTACTATAGTGTTAACCCAAACCCCGATCATATTTTCAAATTCTTTGGATTATATTTCACAAATCTTTTAGGTTTTTCTTTTCTTTTAAAGTTTCATAAACCTATGCTATGATACCAACTTGTAACATCTCGTTACTTGGAGGCCCAAAACTAATGACTACGGATGCTGCAGTCATCCATAGTTATTAATCTTCGATGATCAAATACGGCAGTGCTAGATTCATTGAAACACAGATTACAAGAATATGGAAAAAATTTAACAACTCAAAAACATATTTCCACATTCCATTTAAAACATTTCATGTTCATTATATAATCCCAAAACTTTAACCACGTTCAGCAAAAAATAATTATTACACATACGCCAAAAGTGACATATGAAGATGCCTCCTTGGTTGATCAGAGTATATAATAAGGCTAATAAATTTACCTTTACATCCAAATACATAGTGGAAAATGATAACTCTAAATAACTAACTGCCTCCTGCATGCCTGTGGAAGCTTTATTTGTCTAAGAAGAGAACCTGAAAACCTTAAATCTCAAACTACTCAAGATCAATTGAGTACTTGAGAGTTTAAGGGGAAAACAAAAACTTCGAGTCACACATAAAACCTGGTATAAATAATAATCTAACATCTCAATCCTTTCAGATTTCTAGTGAGACCATGCCGCTTAGCGGAACAGGTTTTCCCTTCACTAGTATCCTAAAACCTTTATAAAACCATATATTGTGCTCCTGCATCCACAATGGTTAAAAACATACATTTCAAAATATTTTGATGATATTCAGATATAAAAACATTTAGGATTTCCTATCCCAGTTTAAGTTAACACCTTGTCATAAATCATAGTTTTTGGGTCACCATTAACCTATTAGTTTTCATGGGTTTACTAGTAACCTTTTCTATTACACATGAACATCTTGTCCTAATTCATAGTTTTCATAGGATCACTAAGAACCTATAAGCTCCAGCCAATTAACTTAATTAATTCATGGGTCCCCCGTAAACTATTAGTTATTCCAATAACTAATCCCCTTATCCTAGTTTTCATGGGTTGACTAGGAACCTATAGATTTATCCAGGAACCCACATCTCATCCTAGTTTTCATGGGTTAACTAGGAACCTACTGATGCTTTCCTTAACTTCTTTCTTATCCTAGTATTCGTGGGTAGACTAGGAACCTATTGACTGATGTCAATTCTTAATCCGAATATAGTTTTCATGGGTTCACTATAAACCAATTAGCCCCGTCAACTGTCCTTAATACATAGTTTTCATGGGTTTACTATGAACCTGTTGGTTACCTCCAATAACTACCATATCATAGTTTTCATGGGTTTACTATGAACCTATCTCCTGGAAAACTTCAAAGTTTAAGCATCCTATATTTTTGGTCACCCTGACTCCCTGGATGCAATTCTACTCATTCAGGATTTTAATCAATTTATATTCATTACTGGGTTAACCTAACTGATTCTTTTACCCCTTTTTATCCCTAAAATACAGTTATGGGTTTTCATGTGAATATGTTCGTATTTGAAGAAGCAATCATAACAATTTAACAATACCACTCTTGTGGGTTTAAGGTCCTTGAAATACATTTCATATAAAACATAGTTAATCCCTTTAACTTATATTTTTTACTAGGCATTACTTCTTCAAATTTACTTACTTAAAGTCCTTTCAAAACTCCTTTATTTAAGCCATGGGTTTTTCCTTTAAAATTTCAGTTTGGGTTCTAAAAACTTTTGAGACCTTCGAAACTTTTGCTTTCGATCTCATAGAACGACCTCCTTCAAAAGCCTAAAAATCCATCTTTAAAACATAAGGCTCATGCCTTTCGAATACTTTAAAACATCACATTCGAAGCCTTTCGACCATTTTAAAGTATTATCATATAAGTATAGAAGCATAGCTTCAAAACCATTTGAAAGTGCTCTTTCAAAACCATTGAAAGTTACCCTTCGAAACCATTGAAAGTCCCTCTTTCGAAAGCATTGGGTTTATACTTAAAACATCATTTTTGGGTCAAAGTGAACATGAGCGAAAACATCTCTTTCGAAACCATTCTTTAATTTAAAAAGTATTGGGGAAGGTTGATGGTGTCAAAACCACCCTTTCGAAAGCATTAAAACATCTGGGTAAAACAATTGAAGGTTAGCTTCGAAACCCCTAACCCCTTTCAAAAGCATTAGGAAGTGGCTTGTATTTATAAAAACAACTGAACCCTTCGACAACATTGATTCCTTCAATACCATCGAAAGGTCATCAATTCTAAGAAGGGTTTTGACTTGGTCGACACTACCCCTTCCGAAAGCTTTAAACAAGATCTAAGTAACTCCTTTGGAAGCTACTTCTTTTAAAACAAGGCGGCAACTCTCTTTCGAAAGCCTCATTGAAACACCCTTTCGAAACCATAGGTTTCGACTACTTCGAAACCCATTTGTAAACAGGTAAGCGCTTTTCTTTTAAAACAAAATAAAACAAAGAAACCAACCCCTTCGAAAGCTACCTCTTGACACCCTACCTTCCACCTTTCTCCAATCCACTACGTACCATCGAAATGATACCATGTGTATTGGTTTACTGGTTTTGAGCTGGAAGGTTTCGACTAGGTTGGAGGAGGAAGATCTGAGTCAGAGGGTCCTTCTAAAGAAAGTGGAACCCCATTTTCTGAGCAAAAGGTTGTTTTTATCAAACAAAGTAAACATTTTGTAACTAATTTGCCCACTTGTAAACACATGATTGGTTACATTAAACTTTCAAATTATTTTACTAAAATTTGCCGTATTTTCTCAGATCTAAAAACATGCTAACTTTTAACAATCAAGCCCTTCCTATTAACAAAACAATTAAATCGTTTAGGTCCTCCTTTCAAAATAATTTAATTTCCATACTAAATCACTTGGTAAAAGTCTCTAAAAATTCTAGAAATTCACTTTAATCATGTTATCTGACGTATCAATATTTCAGACCCAAATTCTTAACATATATTCCAAAATAAATTTATAAACCCAAATAACCATATTTTCCTTTGAAAATTCATAATTAATTCTCCACGGCTTGTAAAATTATAAAAATTGAAAGCCAACTCCAAAATTATGTTTTCCATAACATATAATTTTTCCATGGCATTTAAAAATCATTTAACTTTGGTTTTACCCTAAAACCGTTCATATCTCCTTTAAACAACCTTGTTTAAACCATACAAATCATAAATCAAGCATGTCATCATTCAATAAATCATAAAAATGAATTTATCCCTTAAATCTGAAACCATATGATTATAAAACCAAAAATAGAGATGTAGTGATTATTATTCACCTTAGATTGGACAAGGAAATTGAAGATGGATTGAGATTGATTTCTTCTAGCTTGATCCTAAGCTTCAAATTGATTTTCTCTTCTTTTTCTTTCTTCCTAATGGCCTGCCTTGCTCTTCTTCTTACGATTATAATTTTGTTTGTGATAAAATGAACGTGTATGGCCTAAAGAAAATGGTATAAGGGTGGAGAATGTGGGTGGCAATTAACCTACTGCCCTTATATTTATTTTAGCTAACACTTAACCATTTATAAGTTCAATTGATTTAAATAAGCATGGCCACTTAGTTTATTGATTAACCTCAATCTCCTTATTTACATTATTTTATTTAATTTATTTTAATTAAATCTCCTGAATAATGTCAATAAAAATTAAGGGTGTTGCACTCAGCCTCTTTAAACATGAATGATTCTATGTTCGATGTCCACCTGGCTTTGCGAGGCAATGGTTGGAGGGACGTAAGTTCCATCTTTGCTTTACTCTCAAATTCTTTAGTCCAAGTCATGTCCTCAACCAACTAATATTTTGAAAATTTAGCGGTGTCCATCCACATCCAGAGGCTATAGCTTCTTAAGGGAAATTTCTGCGATTCATGCCACCCCGGTTGGAGATAGGGACATTAGACTCCTTGAAACCGATGAATGATTATCTTTATTTGGGCTGGTGGAAGAAGCTCGCAACATTGGGCTTCCAGGAAGCACTGCACTACCAAGAAATGCTGCAGAATAAGAAGACGATACCAATAACCCTATCGTGCCCCCAGTTGAGGGGACTTAGAATGACATTGAAGAGAGTGAAATTAGGGGTGCCAAGATCAACGAGCCTGGCGGTGCTGATGCAGGCCTAGGCAACGTGCCCGTGGTCGAACCGTCATAAGGCGCGCAACCTCACATGCCAGCAAGAAGAAGAAAGAAGCTTGCATATAAACTCCATAAGAAAAAAACTGCTAAAGAGCTGAGTTTATTATCACTTTCGTCGACGAAGAGTCATCCTCCCAACATTTAAAACGCTCGATGAAAGGGTTTTCAAATCTCCCAATCCATGATGACATCATGACTTATGACTTCCCAACATCAGCATTAGGGGGCTCAATTCTCCCACTAGAAGTGGTGACAGCATTCTTCCCACCGACGAAGGGGAGAAAACTCCTATGAGCAAGGCTGTAGCAACCGGTCCGTTGGCGGGACACTAGGACACACAATCACATGCACTTCACCGCATGATTTTCATTTATCTTTTGTTCAATGGTCACTTATACACTCTTGTTTGGTTTGCAGGTGCGATGTCTCAATCCCGTGCTTTCGATCATTTAAGAGGCTCCTCGACGCAATACAGATCCAACCGAGGCTCAGAACCGGGTAGGCGTAGAGAGAGATAACGGTCGGGAAAGAAGTCATCGTTCGAAGGAATCTTCATCTTCCAAGCATAAGTCCCAGTCTCAGTCGTCTCATCAGGAAGTTCACCCTAATTTTTTGGTAGACAGCGACGACCAGACTTCTTTTCATAGTCCTTAAGTTGTTGTACTGCCTGAGCAGTATTCTGGTTCATCTAGCTTTAGGCAATTTCCTGACAGTAGGTCGAGCAAACACCCAATCATCGCTTCTGATCCATCCTTGCTGACTGTGGCTTCGGTGGCTTCCACGGTGGTCGAACTTAAGGTCAATTTCCCAAAGATTTACTTCGACGGGCTTAAGTTCCTCCCCTCCATTCATACGACCCTAGGAAATGCCAAAGCAAGTTCCCTCGCATGCGTCAACGACGTCTTTTTGCAACATGAATCATTCCAACACGTAGCAGAAAAGATCTCCGAGGTCTCTATCGAGAGACAGCATGAAATCGATCATCTCAAGCTAGAGGCGATCCATGATAAAGATATAATAAAACATCAATACAATGAGATTTCGGAGTTGACGGTGAAGCTAACTGAAGTGGAAAAAAGTGCCAAAGAAACATCTACAGCGGTGAGCCGTCTAAAAGCTGCCCACAAAAAGGAACTTGATGCTGCCCTCGACCGCACCGGTGTGCTTGTCTTGGAAAAAGATACCTTGTAAAAGGAGAAAAAACTTTGGCCCACCGCGTTGCGGAGCTTGAAGAACTCCTTAAAAAGTAGAGGGAAGAGAAAATTAAAGCTCAGGAGGAGTCACAAAAATATTGCGAAGAGGCCGCTAAAGCCCAGAATTTGAAAATTAAGCTTGACGAGCAACTTGCTCAAATTGAAGTCTTTAAAGAAGAGGCAAGAGAAGCGGGCTGCAATGAAATTAGAGAACAGATCGAGGTCCAGTTATAAGATGCCACGGAAGCCGGTCAAAATGAAATTAAGGACATGTTTGATCCCTCGATCATTGAATATAATGCTAAAGTCCTTATCCATCGCGATTTGAGTTTTCTTGGAGAGGGCTACCTCAAGTCGCTCGTCGAGGCCTGGGAATACATTGTTAAAATGAAAAAGAAAACCCTCGGTGAACCTGATTTAGATGAAGAGAAACTGGTATGGAAGATTCTTCGCGAGGATGAACCTTTAGACCTTGTTGTTGCAAGACTCTAATACTTTGACATCCTAGCACCCTCCAGCAAAGGAAAAAACACTGCCGAGTCTCCAGAGGTCGATCCAGAGGGCCCCTCCTCTTCTCAAGTAGCCAGAGCATCAGTTTCTCAAGGCCCGGGATAAGGATCTAAGCTACGATCCGGACAGGCCCGGTTATCAATCTAAGGTGCTGACTCCTATTCTAGAGGGGAGCACACCGGCGACAAATGAGAGCCAGCTGGACGTAGGTATCCCGCTTTATTCCCCACTTTTCAAGAGATTTCGTTCTTCATGCCCAATAGTCATGGGCTTATTTTCTTATCTTTGTGAACCTGCTGGTCTTTCGGGGCCTATCCAAACTCCAAAAAGTACTGCTGCCATGGAGCAACAATCGACATCTACTGAGATTCCGGCGGGTATCGATGCTCTAGGGCTCGACGCTCAAGTCATCGGAGCACTTGATGATGATAAAGCTGAAGACCCGCCATTGTCAGATGAGTCGGATGATGTTATGATTTCTAGGGCCACCAAACATACCGATGAGCTTAGCTTAAAAGAACGCATTGAGAGAGAGGAGTTGCTAAAAAAAAGCTAAGGCTGAACCCATCGATGCAGACATTGACGACCCAAATCTCGTTCCATTACAAGTCATTCCACCTGGCATGTCGGTTCCCCAAGAACTCCCTCCAACCTCTGAAAGCTCTCCTGCCAATGGCGGCATAGGATTAAGGAAAAGGACAGGCTAAAGTTCGAGTGGTGGCACTCCTAAGAAATACAGAAAGGAGAAAGGGTAGAAGAAATAGTTATCACTCCGGCTTAGTTTGTATATAGCTTGTATAGCTGTTTTCTCTTTTGTTGGCCGTGATTGTGGGGTGCGCCTCATTTTTGAATAAACTTGTATCACAATTTTTGAAGTTTATTATGTAAATAAAAGTTCTTTGTTTTTTTGTCGAACTCTTATGTGAATTTTTTATTTGAGTAGCCGAGCTATTACTTTCCATTCAATGTACTTGTAATACATTGCTCATTGGTTTGATTGATAATCCGTTAATTCTATTTCAAGGCCTCCATGTGGTCTGGTCTTGAGTCATACCAAACACGGGGCTCAAGCTCTAATGTTACGTTGTCGAATTCATCGGGTTTTGAATGATTACACTCATGCCCCCAGTTTTAAGTTAGCGGAGTTAGACGGTGGATAGTCGAACTCCATCCTTAGCGAGTTTATACTCCTCCTGTCAGTTTCAGACCGGAATTTATGGAATAGTGAGTGGTCAAACCGCACTCATCTATTTTTTATACTAATATCTGCACTATGGGATAAGAGTTAGTTAGCGGGTGGTCGAATTGTACCCATTCATGTTTATACTCCAGTCCACGCTCTGGGGACTTAGAGTTATTTTGGAAAATAGTCAAATTGTATTTTCCTTAATTGATTGTTTGCCCCCAAGTCCGGGGTTTAGCTTAGCGAGCGATCGGTCGTGTCACAATCGCTTTTGATTCATATTTATCCCATCATTTGATAGGATTACGTTGGTCATTGGATGGTCGAATCACATCCATTCCTCATTAGGTATTCTATCCATCGGGTTGTGAGCGGGGAATCATCGAATGAACAGTCGGACCATTCTATTTCGTTTAGTTCAATCGTGAACTTATGTAATCGGCTAGCCCCAAACTCTGGGAACCTGCTCGAACATATCAATGTTAGTTAGTCGGGTATCGTAACTAATATGTAATGTTATAGCAATCGCATATATGAAGGAAGTTTCAAACTTTATTTGATAAACAGAAATAAATGACATAATCTATCTTATTAAGTATCTGGAAAATCAAATGTTAAAGAAAATCCTGAAATTAAATACAACTGAATGAAAAAGAAATAAATTAAGTGAAATAGCGTCGTAAATGCTCGCTATTCGACGCCCTTGGGAGTGTGATGCCATCAACAGTCGCTGGCTTAAAAGTTTTGTCTCTATGCCTCTGTTCAATGACATATGGTTGTTCCCAAGTAGGATTCATATGCGATGGGGAAAGAAGAACCCGTTTCAAGACGAGATCGCCGATTTCAAAGGTTCTAGGTCGGACTCTAGTGTTACAGTACTAAGCGACCCGATGTCGGTAGTATGCGGTTGTCCTCAAATCAACTTCTTCACGCTTCTCATCTACAAAGTCTAGATATTTCAAAAGGAGATCATTATTCGTTTCGGGATCGTAGTAGATCACTCAATGAGAAGGAACTTCGAGCTCAATAGGAATAACGGCTCGAAACCGTAAGCAAGGGCGAATGGAGTATGGCCAGTTGTAGACTTGTGGGTCATCCTACAAGCGCATAGTGCTGTTGGGAGTTCATCCACCCACTTGTCTCTAGCCTTTTCCAAACGCTTCTTCAGAATGGACTTTATGATTTTGTTCACAACTTCAACTTGTCCATTGGCTTGAGGGTGAGTGACAACCCCAAATCTTTTTCGATATGATGCCGACGGTAGAAGTCTTTGAATTCAACACTGTCGAATTGAGTCTCGTTATCTGTTACAATAGTTTATGGAAGACCAAAACGACAGATGATGTTCCGAATGATGAATTTGATTACTTTCTTTGTTGTGATCATGGCTAATGGTTTCGCTTCGGCCCATTTGGTGAAGTAATCAACTGCGACGATGGCGTACTTCGCACTACCTTTAGAGATCAGTAAGGAACTGATAATTTCTATGCCCCATATGGAAAAGGGCCATGGACTGACCATTTGTGTGATTTTCGTCGATGGAGCTCTCGGAACTTTTGCATACATTTGGCACTTGTCACATCACCTTACATAATCAGCATCATCTCGATTGACAATCGGCCAATAATACTCGTAACGGAGTATTTTCTTTGCTAGGGTTTGCCCTTCAGTGTGATCGCCACATTCTCCTTTATGAACTTCCTTTAGGACCCATTTTATTTCATCATGAGCGATACACCCCGGTAAGGGGACAGGAAAACCTGTTTTATACATAATTCCTTCCTACATGATATAAAGTGCTTCATGAAGGACTTGTCATTTTTCATTCCTTCCTTCGGGAAGAATTCCCTATAGCAAATAATCTTTATCGGAGTCATCTACGGCTCCTTCTCAAGCTCTGTCTCTAGTACCCGAGTAATTTCCATCAGGTTTATGCTCAGAGCGTTTAGAACTTCGGCTGGAACCAAGCCCTTCTGTTGTGCATCCTCGGTGCTAACAAACTTTGCCAATGAATCGGCCACTTTGTTTTGATCCTAAGGAATGTGCATAATATCATAGTACTTAAAGTTAGTCAAACGCTCTTGGACTTGGTTAAGGTATGGAGCAAGTCATTGTCCTTTAGCTTAGTAATCTCCCCTAACTTGGTATACTACCAATTGTGAGTCAAAGAAGGATGATGTTGCTGAACCTTCTTATAGACCTTCATCCTCGTCAAATCCTGTTCAAACTCCAATAACTCCAAGATGGTCACCGATAGAAGATGTTCCGTCCCCAAACTCATGGGAACGTAGATTTTAATGAACGGTGGCTAAATTTATATATATATATATATTGTTGTTTTCAATAAGATGTATAAATATAATGATATGATAATATAATTTATATTTCTATAATTTTTTGTTGAAAAACAGCAAAAATATACATTTCTACCAGGGTCGGTCGACCGGAAAGCCTGAGTCGGTCAACCGAACCCTTCCCGAGAATTTCAAAAAAACATTTCTAATAGGGTCGGTCGACCGAAGACCCTGAGTCGGTCAGCTGAACCCTTCCCGAGAGTTTCAGCAACTTTCAGATTACCAGTTTGGTCAGCCGACCCAGTGCCTTCGGTCGACCGAACGTATATTATGCCTGTCTTTTACTTCAGATTTATACCCCATCCTTTCACCTTTTCAACTTACCTCTTCACTCTTACTTTCCCAATTACAGTTTTTAACCTAGCCCCCATTAAAACTTCTCAAATTTTTAATCTTTTCTTCCAAAAACAAATGGCTCCCAAGAAGAAATCAAAGACAACCGGTGGCTCTTCTTCATCTACTCCAGTGGATACACAAATTGCTTCATGGCTAGTTAATGATATAGCTCTTCAAAGATGGATACAACTTCAAGATACCAAAATCTTTGAAGAATCATTTGTAAGTTATCCTGACTTTGCATCCTATGGTATTGAAAATGCCGCCCTTGAGAGTGGTCTTGATACATTCCTTGACCATAGGAAAAATAACTTGAAAATCAATCATATTATGGTCAAGTTATTTCTAGTGAACCTCAACCTTGTAAATCCACCGAGAAACACTGAAAATTGTATTTGGACATCGGTTTGTGGCACTTCGATTTTCCTTTCCATTGATCGAATTAACCACATTTTGGATGCTAGACCGGGTGGTATCTCATTACACGATGTAGATTGTAACATATCAACTCGTGATCGGATAAGCCATCTATTTTTCGAAGATGATGCACCGGATTTTATACAAACATCATCGCTTAGACCAAAAGCTCGACTCCTTCATCGATTCATGATGAAATCTTTAGTTCCTAGAGGTGGTTCATATCATCTAGTATATCCCGAAAATTTTAAAGCATTGTATGCTATTTGTAGGAAAATACGAGTTAATTGGTCACAACTTCTTATGGATGAATTTCTCTCTTTTAACTAAGGAAAGATGCTCCATATTTATTATGGAGAATACATAATGAGATTGATCAATAGTTTCGTCATTAATGCTCCGGAATCTGAAACCTCCAAAGTCCATATGTTTGATTCACGGACCATAAAGTTAATGAAATTACCTGATGTTCCACCTCGATTTATTAGATTTGAGCAATGGAGTGATACTCCGAGAGAACAACTACGTCGTAGCTATTCTACACCTCAACCATCTACTCATGCTACGGAACGTATAACTCACCAAACCTCAATTCAACGACCAACTTCCGGAATAAGTACGGAAGCGGCCATTGATATTTTGGCACAAAATCAACTAGCCTTGGATAGCTGGCTACGAAAAATTGATGGTCGTTTCAAGAAAATCAAGGGCTTCTTCATAAATTTATGGGATGCCTTATCTTGTACTTCCGAAGCCGGTGCCTCTTTTGTTGCTCCCGGAAAAAGACCCGCACCAAATTTATCTTGGTCTACTTCAGATAACACAAGTTCTGGTACATCCGGAACTCATGCTCCTCACACTCAAAGATGTGGTAAGGAACATGTTCCTCCGGAAGAAAATATTCGTCCAGAATTTTGGGATTCTGATGATGATGAGGAGTAATCGTATTGTTTTACAATTTAATTTCAAGAATTTCTTTACGAACAATATGTTTTTTATTAAATGCTGTGTACTAAGCAAACATCTTTAATTATTCCTATTTTGGTTTGAAAATGTAATATTTAAAATTCATTGATTCGCATTTCTTTTACATATTACATCTAGTAAGTATTCCTTTTTGTCGATGACAAAGGGGGAGAAATGTATGAAAGCTAACAAATTTTTTGCAGAAAAGTCGCCATATATTCAGGGGGAGAATTATAATATAGATAAGTTCTACTTCTTCACATAAGTATTGTCATCAATCAAAAAGGGGGAGAATGTTGATTCATGAGTTTTGATTCATGACACAAGCTTCAGAGATCATACGACGAGAATACTATACGAAAGCGACAAAAAGGAGAATAACCATATATTGCACACTACAAAGGAGACAAGACTACAATCTAGATATTAGTATGAATATTTTATTTCATTGAGTCTTAGAATATTGTTAAAATCATTCCTCAAGTAGTCACACATACACACAAATTGATTTATACAAAAATAAGTGTACACTGTGCAAATAACAGCAGGTCGGCCGACCGACCAGAATCTTCGGCCGACCGACTCTGTGTCCAGTGCACAGATATGCACCATTTTATTTATATCTGTAAACTCAGCTGACCGGCCCAGGTTTCTCGGTCAACCGACCAGAACATAACGGCTAGTTTTCTGAAGAGGTGCAATTGTTCATGAAGAGGAATGTTCTTTAATCCAACAGATATGGACACAACTCTTGATTGAAACTCTTCATGAAAGATTGTAACTATTCTACAACTATATAAACATATTCAATTCACTTCTACAATAACTGATTCTTGAATATAATTCTGAAATCTATTCTTTATTTATTTCTGCAAATAAAAGCATTCATTCTTATTTAATATCACTAGAATCCTTGATTTAATTCATATACTTCGATTCTACATGATTATCTTCTTCTAAATCTTCACACACATATATACTCTTGAGGATTTGATTATAGGAAAGTTGTACTATCAAAAGACAATCAGTGTTATTCAGAACACATTCGTCAACAAACTATTTGTATTAAGTTGAAGTCATCTTTGGCTGTTGAGGCGGAAAAATTCCTGTTCGGCTGCTCAGGTGTCGTATACCTATTCCTCCGGGTTAAGTGAGGGGTTTATTTTAAATCCAGAGGGTATTCTGGGATTGGACGTAGAACGGGAAGTTCGAACCAGTATAAAAATTCCTGGTATGCTTACTTTAATTTTTGTTTTACTGCTATTATCAGTTTCCGCATTAATATATCATATTACACGATCCTTAGTACTGCACGTACACTTTCATTTGGTATCAGAGCAAGGAAATCCTATAACCGTCACAAAGTTATTTGATATCTATTTCTAGTAATATGGCAACAACACATACTAACGATTTTGACACTAACACTAATACTAGTTTCACAGAGGGTCAATCAACTTCACGACCTCCACTTTTTAATGGTATAAATTACAATTATTGGTCAACTAGAATGAGAATCTATATGCAATCTAGTGGATTTGATATCTGGAATGTTATACAAAGTGAGTACACAGCTCCTACTGTAGAATACTCAACTTGGAGTAACACACAAAAACTAGATGCTACATCAAATGCAAAGGCTATGAATATTTTATTTTGTGCATTAGATAGAAATGAATTCAATAGAGTTAGCATGTGCACTTCTGGTTATGAAATTTGGAGAACACTTAAGATAACACATGAAGGAACTTGCAAAGTTAAATTAAGCAAAATCTCTATGTTGAAAATTCAATTTGAAAATTTCAAAATGAGGCCAAATGAATCTATAAATGACATGTACTCTAGATTCCAGGATATTTATCATGCTTTACTATCACTAGAACAAAAGTATACTGATTTTGATGTTGTACAAAGATCTTAAATTCTTTAACGAACGAATGGGAAAGAAAAGTCCTAGCCATTGAAGAAGCAAGTGATTTATCAACATTAAAACCAGAGGAATTGATAGGTAATTTAATGTCCTACAAAGTAAATTTGCAGGCAAAAAAAAATGGAGCACAAGAAAAGAAAAATGTGGCATTCAAAGCAGAAAAAGATGATTCCGACTCAGATAATGAAGATATGGCAATGATCGCTAAAAATTTCAAAAAGTTTTTGAAATTCAACAGAAACAAATTCAAGGGAAATAAAAATAATTCCAATAGCAGCAAACCATCATCTTCAGCAATGGAATGTTATGAATGTCATAAGAAAGGACACATGAAGAAAGATTGTCCAGAGCGTAAAAAGAATAATTTCAAGAAGGACAAAACCAAACGAAAAGCTTTCTCTGTCACTTGGGACGACACTGACTCATCATCCTCATCAGAGAGTGAAAGTGATAATGAACAAGCAAATGTGTGCTTCATGGCTTCGTCAGACGATGTAAGTGATTTTACTTTTGAAGATTTAATTGAAATAAATTCTGAATTAGTAAATTTAGCAAAACAACTCAAAAAGAAAAATAAGGAGTTGCAAAGAAAGTTAGATAGAACTATCTTAGAAGTAGATATGCTGAAAGATGAGAAGAAAATATTAGAAGATGAACTTGAAAGTTCTCAACAATCAAATTCTAACTTATCTTCTCAAATTTCGTCAATATCTGAAGAACTAAAAATTCAGAAAAATAAAAATGATATTTTACATTAAGAAAATAATAGTTTAAACTCTAAGATTAAGGATTTAGAGTTAGAAAAATCTAGTCTTAAAATAAAATTTGATGATATCTCTAAAAATGTATCTAATTTCAATAAAGGAAGAGTGAATCTTTCTAGTATACTTAAAAATTCTCAATCCTCTAACAATAAATCTGGATTAGGATTTAAGAAACAAAATAATTTTGTTAAAAGTAGGATTAATAATAATATTAAGAAGGATATTAAGAAAACAGTTTACCCAAATACTAAAACCATCAAGATATGGATTCCAAAAACAAATAATGTTTTGATTAGGAATAAACATATCAAAATATTTATGGAAACTGTTCATAATAACAAGAATTATGTTTATAAAGGGAATTCTGAACCCGTATGGGTTTGGCTTCCTAAGATCTAACTCTTAGGACCCTAAAAAAATTGGGTACCAACTTTTTATAAACTTTTTGCAGGTACCACATAAGAAGAGAGGAAAATGGATTTTAGATAGTGGTTGCTCAATGCACATGACTGGAAACAAAGAAATGTTGTCAAACATTATATACTCAAATGGAGGAGCAGTCACCTTTGGAGATAACTCAAAAGGATATATCATCAGCAAAGGCGATGTTAGTAGCAACGGTACCTTTAATTTACCTCTTATTACTGATGTTTTATTAGTTAAAAATTTAAAACACAATTTATTAAGTATTAGTAAGCTATGCGATAAAGGTTTTAATATAAATTTTTCAGAAAATAAATGTAATATTTTCGATAAAAATCATAACACTTTTTTCGAAGGAAAAAGAGATAAAACATTTATATCTTAAATATGAATGTTAATAATGATTCAAATTTGTGTCTAGTAGCTAAAGATAACAATTCTTGTCTTTGGCACAAAAGATTTTGTCACATCAATTTTAATACTATCAACAAACTAGCTAAAAACAAATTAGTTAAAGGTTTACCCAATATAAAATTCGAAACTAATATATTTTGTGATGCATGTAAATTAGGAAAATTAACAAAATCTTCTTTTAAATCAAAAAAAGTAATATCTACAGAACAACCACTTGAACTTTTACACATGGATCTTTTTGGTCCAACTCAAGTGCAGATAAAGATATTTTAATAATTCAAATATATGTTGATGATATCATTTTTGGCTCGACAAATGAAAAACTATGTCAGGAATTTTCGACTATAATGACAAATGAATTTGAAATGTCTCATATGGGAGAATTGTCATATTTTCTTGGATTACAAATTAAACAAATTGAAATTGGAATTTTTATTAATCAAGAAAAATATTGTTATAATTTAATTAAACGATTTGGTCTGGAAAACACTTCTGCTAAGCCAACTCCAATGAGCACAACTACTCATCTTGGTAGAGATGAGGATGGCAAGAGTGTTGATCAGAAACTATATCATAGTATGATTGGATCTTTACTATATTTGACAGTGAGTCGACCCGATATTATGATGAGTGTTTTTTTATGTGCTCTATTTCAAGCAAATCCCAAAGAGTCACATATGAGAGCAGTTAAATGCATTATTCGTTATCTAACTAAAACCAAAGATTTCGGACTATTTTATCCGAAAGAATGTCCTTTCGAATTAGTCTCCTATAGCGATGCTGATTTTGGAGGAAGTCGGACGGATCGAAAAAGTACGTGTGGAACGTGTTATTTCATTGGACATTCTTTAGTCTCTTGGTTTAGTAAGAAACAAAACTGTGTTTCTTTATCGACGTGTGAAGCAGAATATATATCTGCTGCTTTGGCATGTGCACAGGTCGTATATATGCAACAAACACTACAAGATTTTAATTGTCATCTTGAAAAATCTATAATTTTTTTGATAATACTAGTGCAATAAATCTTTCTAAAAATACGGTCAATCACTCACGAACAAAACACATCGATATTCGTCATCACTTTCTTCGTGATTGTTTGGAAAAAGGATTAATAAATTTAGAATTTATCAATACTGAAAATCAAATTGCTGACATTTTTACTAAACCACTAAATGAAAATATTTTTATAAAACTTAGACGTGATTTAGGTATAATGTCGTTTAAAGATTTATGAACAAAAATTTGCAAAAATACCGAAAAACAAAAATTGTTTTATTTCTGACCAAAGCGGAACTCGAACTCATGACCTCTGACTTGCTTGTTAGATG
Organism: Allium fistulosum; assembly: GCA_030737815.1. Taxonomy (NCBI): domain Eukaryota; kingdom Viridiplantae; phylum Streptophyta; class Magnoliopsida; order Asparagales; family Amaryllidaceae; genus Allium; species Allium fistulosum. Next base: position 521,619,765 of record CM060906.1, read on the forward strand.
TTGTGTTATAGCTACTTGAGCTATGGGTGTTTCTTGTTTTAGTTCTCTTTAAAGTTTGTTTTATCTGTTTTGTTTTCAGAAAAACTATATTTAGTTCTTATCTTATAGATCATACATTTACAAACAATTTTACTCTTAAACTTCTATGATCATATTTAAAAGTAGTTCCTATCCACTAATTTTCAGCAAACAAGATGTTTATATATACTATGCTTATCTTTCAAAACATATACTAAGAAAATTTTTAAAAAACAAAACAAAACTTGAAAAATGTCTTCAAACAATGACTACTATAATTCCGAAAACTCCCATCTATCATACACATCTCCGGACGACGATGGTTCCGACCGCATCCCTGAAAATGGCCCATATCCTACCTTTCCCATGCCTAAACGTGTTCTAGACTTCTCCTCTCCAGATAAAGACCCCCGACATGGGTGGAAACCATGGGAAGACTCCCATACAGGCTATACACCTGAAAAGAAAAAAGGGAAGAATACGATAGTAATATCTCCAACTACCAAACAAAAAAATTGATGAAATACATCACTACCAACGACAACAAATGGATATGCAACGGGAACTCTACTATGAACAAAAAGTCACGGCAAGACATTTAAGTTTTCTAGAAAAGATTGCGATGAAAATTTTTTCATCAAAGAAGGATGATGTTGCTGAACCTTCTTATAGACCCTCATCCTCGTCAAATCCTGTTCAAACTCCAATAACTCCAAGATGGTCACCGATAGAAGATGTTCCGTCCCCAAACTCATGGGAACGTAGATTTTAATGAACGGTGGCTAATTTTTATATATATATATATGTTGTTGTTTTCAATAAGATGTATAAATATAATGATATGATAATATAATTTATATTTCTATACTTTTTTGTTGAAAAACAGCCAAAATATACATTTCTACCAAGGTCGGTCGACAGGAAAGCCTGAGTCGGTCAACCGAACCCTTCCCGAGAATTTCAAAAACACATTTCTAACCGGGTCGGTCGACCGAAGACCCAGAGTCGGTCAGCCGAACCCTTCCCGAGAGTTTCAGCAACTTTCAGATTACCGGTTTGGTCAGCCGACCCTGTGCCTTCGGTCGACCGAACGTATATTCTGCCTGTCTTTTACTTCAGATTTATACCCCATCCTTTCACCTTTTCAACTTACCTCTTCACTCTTACTTTCCCAATTACAGTTTTTAACCTAGCCCCCATTAAAACTTCTCAAATTTTTAATCTTTTCTTCCAAAAACAAATGGCTCCCAAGAAGAAATCAAAGACAACCGGTGGCTCTTCTTCATCTACTCCAGTGGATACACAAATTGCTTCATGGCTAGTTAATGATATAGCTCTTCAAAGATGGATACAACTTCAAGATGCCAAAATCTTTGAAGAATCATTTGTAAGTTATCCTGACTTTGCTTCCTACGGTATTGAAAATGCCGCCCTTGAGAGTGGTCTTGATACATTCCTTGACCATAGGAAAAATAACTTGAAAATCAATCATATTATGGTCAAGTTATTTCTAGCGAACCTCAACCTTGTAAATCTGCCGAGAAACACTGAAAATTGTATTTGGACATCGGTTTGTGGCACTTCGATTTTCCTTTCCATTGATCGAATTAACTACATTTTGGATGCTAGACCGGGTGGTATCTCATTACACGATGTAGATTGTAACATATCAACTCGTGACCGGATAAGCCATCTATTTTTCGAAGATGATGCACTGGATTTTAGACAAACATCATCGCTTAGACCAAAAGCTCGACTCCTTCATCGATTCATGATGAAATCTTTAGTTCCTAGAGGTGGTTCATATCATCTCGTATATCCCGAAAATTTTAAAGCATTGTATGCTATTTGTAGGAAAATACGAGTTAATTGGTCACAACTTCTTATGGATGAATTTCTCTCTTTTAACCAAGGAAAGATGCTCCATATTTATTATGGAGAATACATAATGATATTGATCAATAGTTTCGTCATCAATGCTCCGGAATCTGAAACCTCCAAAGTCCATATGTTTGACTCACGGACCATTAAGTTAATGAAATTACCTGATGTTCCACCTCGATTTATTAGATTTGAGCAATGGAGTGATACTCCGAGAGAACAACTACGTCGTAGCTATTCTACACCTCAACCATCTACTCATGCTACGGAACGTATAACTCGCCAAACCTCAATTCAACGACCAACTCCCGGAATGAGTACGGAAGCGGCCATTGATATTTTAGCACAAAATCAACTAGCCTTGGATAGTCGGCTATGAAAAATTGATGGTCATTTCAAGAAAATCAAGGGCTTCTTCGTAAATTTATGGGATGCCTTATCATGTACTTCCGAAGCCGGTGCCTCTTTTGTTGCTCCCGGAAAAAGACCCGCACTAAATTTCTCTTGGTCTACTTCAGATAACACAAGTTCCGGTACATCCGGAACTCATGCTCCTCACACTCAAAGACGTGGTAAGGAACATGTTCCTCCGGAAGAAAATATTAGTCTAGAATTTTGGGATTCCGATGATGATGTGGAGTAATCGTATTGTTTTACAATTTAATTTCAAGAATTTCTTTATGAACAATATGTTTTTTATTAAATGTTGTGTACTAAGCAAACAACTTTAATTATTCCTATTTTGGTTAATATTTAAAATTCATTGATTCGCATTTCTTTTACATATTACATCTAGTAAGTATTCCTTTTTGTCGATGACAAAGGGGGAGAAATGTATGAAAGCTAACAAATTTTTTGCAAAAAAGTCGCCATATATTCAGGGGGAGAATTATAATATAGATAAGTTCTACTTCTTCACATAAGTATTGTCATCAATCAAAAAGGGGGAGAATGTTGATTCATGAGTTTTGATTCATGACACAAGCTTCAGAGATCATACGACGAGAATACTATACGAAAGCGATAAAAAGGAGAATAACCATATATTGCACACTACAAAGGAGACAAGACTACAATCTAGATATTAGTATGAATATTTTATTTCATTGAGTCTTAGAATATTGTTAAAATCATTCCTCAAGTAGTCACACATACACACAAATTGATTTATACAAAAATAAGTGTACACTGTGCAAATAACAGCAGGTCGGCCGATCGACCAGAATCTTCGGCCGACCGACTCTGTGTCCAGTGCACAGATATGCACCGTTTTATTTATATCTGTAAACTCAGCTGACCGGCCCAGGTTTCTCGGTCAACCGACCAGAACATAACGGCTAGTTTTCTAAAGAGGTGCAATTGTTCATGAAGAGGAATGTTCTTTAATCCAACAGATATGGACACAACTCTTGATTGAAACTCTTCATGAAAGATTGTAACTATTCTACAACTATATAAACATATTCAATTCACTTCTACAATAACCGATTCTTGAATATAATTCTAAAATCTATTCTCTATTTATTTCTGCAAATAAAAGCATTCATTCTTATTTAATATCACTAGAATCCTTGATTTAATTCATATACTTCGATTCTACGTGATTATCTTCCTTTTAAATCTTCACACACATATATACTCTTGAGGATTTGATTATAGGAAAGTTGTACTATCAAAAGACAATCAGTGTTATTCAGAACACATTCGTCAACAAACTATTTGTATTAAGTTGAAGTCCTCTTCGGCTATTGAGGCGGAAAAATTCCTGTTCGGCTGCTCAGGTGTCGTATACCTATTCCTCCGGGTTAAGTGAGGGGTTTAGTTTAAATCCAGAGGATATTCTGGGACTGGACGTAGAACGGGAAGTTCGAACCAGTATAAAAATTCCTGGTGTGCTTACTTTAATTTTTATTTTTACCGCTATTATCAGTTTCCACATTTATATATCATATTACACGATCCTTAGTACTGCACGTACACTTTCAGAGCAAACACCCAATCGTCGCTTCTGATCCATCCTTGCTGACTGGGGCTTCGGTGGCTTCCACGGTGGTCAAACTTAAGGTCAATTTCCAAAGATTTACTTCGACGGGCTTAAGTTCCTCCCCTCCATTCATACGACCCTAGGAAATGCCAAAGCAAGTTCCCTCGCATGCGTCAACGACGTCTTTTTGCAACACGAATCATTCCAACACGTAGCAGAAAAGATCTCTGAGGTCTCTATCGAGAGACAGCATGAAATCGATCATCTCAAGCTAGAGGCGATCCATGATAAAGATATAATAAAACATCAATACAATGAGATTTCGGAGTTGACGGTGAAGCTAACTGAAGTGGAAAAAAGTGACAAAGAAACATCTACAGCGGTGAGTCGTCTAGAAGCTGCCCACAAAAAGGAACTTGATGCTGCCCTCGACCGCACCGGTGTGCTTGTCTTGGAAAAAGATACCTTGTAAAAGGAGAAAAAACTTTGTCCACCGCATTGCGGAGCTTGAAGAACTTCTTAAAAAGTAGAGGGAAGAGAAAATTAAAGCTCAGGAGGAGTCACAAAGATATTGCGAAGAGGCCGCTAAAGCCCAGAATTTGAAAATTAAGCTTGACGAGCAACTTGCTCAAATTGAAGTCTTCAAAGAAGAGGCAAGAGAAGCGGGATGCAATGAAATTAGAGAACAGATCGAGGTCCAGTTATAAGATGCCACGGAAGCCGGTCGAAATGAAATTAAGGACATGTTTGATCCCTCGATCATTGAATATAATGCTAAAGTCCTTATCCATCGCGATTTGAGTTTTCTTAGAGAGGGCTACCTCAAGTCGCTCGTCGAGGCCTGGGAATACATTGTTAAAATGAAAAAGAAAACCCTCGGTGAACCTGATTTAGATGAAGAGAAACTGGTATGGAAGATTCTTCGCGAGGATGAACCTTTAGACCTTGTTGTTGCAAGACTCTGATACTTTGACATCCTAGCACCCTCCAGCAAAGGAAAAAACACTACCGAGTCTCCAGAGGGCCCCTCCTCTTCTCAAGCAGCCAGAGCATCAGTTTCTCAAGGCCCGGGATAAGGATCTAAGCTACGATCCGGACAGGCCCGGTTATCAATCTAAGGTGCTGACTCCTATTCTAGAGGGGAGCACACCGGCGACAAATGAGAGCCAACTGGACGTAGGTATCCCGCTTTATTCCCCACTTTTCAAGAGATTTCGTTCTTCATGCCCAATAGTCATGGGCTTATTTTCTTATCTTTGTGAACCTGCTGGTCTTTCGGGGCCTATCCAAACTCCAAAAAGTACTGCTGCCATGGAGCAACAATCGACATCTACTGAGATTCCGGCGGGTATCGATGCTCTAGGGCTCGACGCTCAAGTCATCGGAGCACTTGATGATGATAAAGCTGAAGACCCGCCATTGTCAGATGAGTCGGATGATGTTATGATTTCTAGGGCCACCAAACATACCGATGAGCTTAGCTTAAAAGACGCATCGAGAGAGAGGAGTTGCTAAAAAAAAGCTAAGGCTGAACCCATCGATGCAGACATTGACGACCCAAATCTCGTTCCATTACAAGTCATTCCACCTGGCATGTCGGTTCCCCAAGAACTCCCTCCAACCTCTGAAAGCTCTCCTGCCAATGGCGGCATAGGATTAAGGAAAAGGACAGGCTAAAGTTCGAGTGGTGGCACTCCTAAGAAATCCAGAATGGAGAAAGGGTAGAAGAAATAGTTATCACTCCGGCTAAGTTTGTATATAGCTTGTATAGCTGTTTTCTCTTTTGTTGGCCGTGATTGTGGGGTGCGCCTCATTTTTGAATAAACTTGTATCACAATTTTTGAAGTTTATTATGTAAATAAAAGTTCTTTGTTTTTCTGTCGAACTCTTATGTGAATTTTTTATTTGAGTAGCCGAGCTATTACTCCATTCAATGTACTTGTAATACATTGCTCATTGGTTTGATTGATAATCCGTTAATTCTATTTCAACGCCTCCATGTGGTCGTGGTCTTGAGTCATACCAAACACGGGGCTCAAGCTCTAATGTTATGCTGTCGAATTCATCGGTTTTGAATGATTACACTCATGCCCCAGTTTTGAGTTAGCGGAGTTAGACGGTGGATAGTTGAACTCCATCCTTAGCGAGTTTATACTCCTCCTGTCGGTTTCAGGCCGGAATTTATGGAATAGTGAGTGGTCAAACCGCACTCATCTATTTTTTATACTAATATCTGCACTCTAGGATAAGAGTTAGTTAGCGGGTGGTCGAATTGTACCCATTCATGTTTATACTCCAGTCCATGCTCTGGGGACTTAGAGTTATTTTGGAAAATAGTCAAATTGTATTTTCCTTAATTGATTGTTTTGCCCCAAGTCCGGTGTTTAGCTTAGCGAGCGATCGATCGTGTCACAATCGCTTTTGATTCATATTTATCCCGTCATTTGATAGGATTACGTTGGTCATTGGATGGTCGAATCGCATCCATTCCTCATTAGGTATTCTATCCATCCGGTTATGAGCGGGGAATCATCGAATGAACAGTCGGACCATTCTTACTTCGTTTAGTTCAATCGTGAAATTATGTAATCGGCTAGCCCCAAACCCTGGGAACCTGCTCGAACATATCAATGTTAGTTAGTCGGGTATCATAACTAATATGTAATGTTATAGCAATCGCATATATGAAGGAAGTTTCAAACTTTATTTGATAAACAGAAAATAAAGTTCATAATCTATCTTATTAAGTATCTGGAAAATCAAATGCTAAAGCAAATCCTGAAATTAAATACAACTGAATGAAAAAGAAATAAATTAAGTGAAATAGCATCGTAAATGCTTGCTATTCCACGCCCTTGGGAGTGTGATGCCATCAACAGTCGCTAGCTTAAAAGTTCTATCTCTAAGCCTCTGTTCAATGAGAATACCATCCTAAGCCTTACGTCCCCGAAGACATAGAACCAAGGAGGCAAGACATGGACCGTCGACAGCGACTGGCCCCTCCTCGCATTGTGGAACCCGACCACACCTTGGCCCAACCTGCTCAAAATGTCCAGATGCCCGACCTACAGGCAATGATCTGTGAAAGTCAGGGTCTTAGCAATGACGACTAGGGAATCTCCCAGAGTCATACCCCTTTTACTGATGAGATACTCTATGCTGAACCACCTCGGCGATTCAGGATGTCAACTTTACCCGTTTACGAAGGGAGCTCAGATCCTAATCAACATATCCTGAAGGATGAATGGTTGATGAATGCTGCACGAGCTGATGATACAGTCAAGTGTCGAAGCTTCCCGATCTCTCTTGGGGGCATAGCGACTATGTGGTTTACCCGAATTCCACCTCGATCTATCTCATGCTTTGATTAGTTGGCAACAAAGTTTATCGAGTAGTTTCGTATGCATGTCGCAAGACTAAAGGATGTTAATACTTTATCTACTGTCACTCAAGCTCTTGGAGAGACACTTAGGCATTATTTAGAGAGATTTCATGCTGCATGTGCTGAGATCAGCAACCCAAATGATAACTCTATTCTTATGGCACTGACTAAGGGTATTGAGACCGATTCTGAGTTCGGCAACTGGTTGGTCGAAAAACCTCCTACATCATTGGACCGTTTCTATTCCAAGGCAGCCCAATTCTTGAGAAGGGAGGATGCGAAACAGTCTAGGAAGGAGGATGATGCGGGGCCTAGTGTGGAAGGAATTCGGAGTAATATTACTGTTAATCAATCCGGGGAGAGCTTCGGAAAAGTGCAATTGAACGTTCAAAATAAACAAGATCAGCAAAAGGGCAATGGTAACCAAAATAGAAAACGGGATCAGAACCGTGGTCCACGACGTAGAGCTCCTATGTTTGATAATTATACTCCTCTAAATACGTCGCTGGAGAACGTATATCTACAAACCTGCAATACCATTCAGTACAAGAAGCCTGCTCCGAAACAGTCATCGGAGAAGCAAATTCAAACGGGGAAGTTTTGTAGATTCCACGAAAGCTACGGCCATAACACAAATGAATGCCGTCACTTGCAGGATCTCATCGAAAATTTGATAAGAGAGAGAAAGTTAGAACAGTTTGTGCGGGCGTCGCAGTTTGGAGGTGCGGGCCCATCGAATCAAAATCAAATACTGAATCCGGCTAGACAGGAAGAACCCGCTCGTACTGGCGGGAGGTTGGTGATAAACACTGTTAGTGGTGGTCCTCATCCAGCAGACCGAAGCTGGAAGGAAATGGAGTCGTATGCCAGCTCTATTAGGCATGCAGACTTTGAATGTTGTAGTAATTCCGAAGATGGGGCTCCGGCCAAGCAACAAAGAACGATAGCAGATGACATCATATTTCGAGGTCGGGATGCCGACAGGATCGAAGCCCCCACTATTGATCCGCTTGTCATATCAGCTCAAGTGGGTCCTGCTTGGATGAAGAGGATCTTGGTAGACAGCGAAAGTTCCGTGAATATCTTGTTTAAACGAGCCTATGACCAGATGAGAATGGAGACTAAAGACTTGAAGCCATGTCAGTACCGTATTCATGGCTTCAATGGGAGTGCAACTATACCCACTGGAGTGGTGGAATTGCCAGTGGAGTTAGGAATTGGTGAACGTCGAAGAGTCCGGATACCGCAGTTTGTTGTTTTGGATATAAACTCCCCATATAATGCTTTCTTGGGCCGACCAGCCCTAGCTGAGTTTAGGGCTGCCATCGCCCCATGGTGTTTGACTTTGAAATTCCCTACCAACAATGGTGTCGGAGTTGCTCAATGGGATCAGGCCGTAGGATGAGCCTGTTATGTTGCTGAGCTGCACGAGGTGCAGCGAAAAGAAAAAGGGAAGGGCGTTGAGGAATCTCTCTGCGTTCACTTTGCTGATAATTGACAATTAACGCCTGGGCCCGGGCAGCCCCAACCAATTCCAAAGAGATCTTGACCCGAGAGACAGCGAAAGTGAAGACGAAAGTAAAGACAGTCAAGCTTCTCCAACCAAACTGACGATTGATGTTCCAATCGACGATAATGACGATTCAAGAATGATAAAGATTGGATCTCAGATAAGCCAACAAATGAAAGAGGAATTGGTTGAATTTCTCCGGGTAAACCTTGATGTGTTTTCCTGGATGCACTCTGATATGTATGGGATCTCGCCGGACTCGCGAGCCACACATTGAATATTGACCCGCGGCACGTCCCGGTCAAGCAAAAAAGGTGTGGTATGGATCCAAAGAGATCTATTGCCCTTAAAGAAGAGATAGATAAGCTTAAGACGAATGGATTCATTCGAGATGCATTATACCCGGAATGGGTATCCAATCCTGTACTTGTCCGAAAACCAAATGGGAAATGGAGAACATGTGTTGACTACTCAGACTTGAATAAAGCTTGCCCCAAAGACAGTTTTTCACTTCCTCAAATTGATCAACTTGTAGACTCAACGGCTGGACATGAACTTTTATCCTTCATGGATGCGTACTCTGGCTATAATCAAATACCCATGCACTTGCCTGACTAGGAGCACACCAGCTTCATAACCAATATGGGACTCTATTGCTATAAAGTTATGCCCTTTGGACTAGAATGCTGGGGCAACTTATCAATGGTTAGTTAATCGGATGTTCGCTAACCATATTGGAAAAACTATGGAGGTGTATGTGGACGACATGCTAGTCAAGTCAAGATTTTCCATTGATCACATCAGAGACCTGGAGTCAATGTTTAATATCCTCCGAGAATATAGATTGAAGCTCAACCCGTTGAAATGTCATTTCGAGGTCGCATCCGGAAAATTCCTTGGGTTTATCGTCAACGCTTGAGGAATCAAAGCCAATCCTAAAAAGTTCTAGGCGATCAGAAATCTCGAAACCCCAAAAACTATAAAGCAAGTCCAGAGTCTCAACGGGAAAGTAGCAGCACTGAGTAGGTTCATTTCAAAGTCTACTAACAAGTGCATTCCTTTCTTCGATCTGATCCGAAAAGGAAAGCAAAACTTTGAATGGACTACGGAATGTGAGGGTGCATTCTGAGCACTACTTCAACATCTCTCCACACCGCCAATTTTGTCAAAGCCTATCGATCACGGGAAATTGTACATTTACTTGGCGGTATCAGAAAACGCAATCAGTGCTGCCCTAATTCGGGAGGAAGACTGAATACAAAAGCCGGTCTACTATATAAGCAAGCGACTAACCGGAGCTGAGAGAAATTATCCGAAGCTAGAGAAGTTGCCTTATTGCCTTGTTATTGCCTCGAGGAAGCTCCGTCCGTATTTCCAGGCTTATCCAATCATAGTTTACACCGATCAGCCGTTACGACAGGTCCTTACGCGGCTTGAGACGTCTGGTAGGTTACTTAAATGGAATATCGAGTTAAGTCAGTTTGACATTACTTACACTCGAAGGCGAGCCATTCAAGGACAAGTCCTAGCAGATTTCATAGCTAAATTTACCATCCCAGAGGACTTACCCGAAACAAGCGAATCTCCCAAGTACATCTGGAAGCTACATACTGATGGTGCATCTAATGACCGCTGCTCCAGTGCAGGAGTTGTGCTTGAAACTCCTGAAGGTAGATCTATATGCTATGCTTTAAAGTTTGAGTTTCGCGCGACTAACAATGAAGCTGAGTATGAAGCCCTACTTGCCGGATTGAGGCTTGCTAGAGATATGAAAATCATTGCTGTGGAGATTTATTGTGATTCACAATTGGTCGTGTGTCAAGTTCGGGTGGAATACCAGGCCAAGGACCGAAGACTGGTTGCTTATCTTGCTCGGGTTCAAGAAATATTAAATCAGTTCGATTACTATGCCATCTACTGCATTTCCCGAGAGCGCAATCAAAAAGCCGATTCATTAGCAAAGTTAGCCAGCATAGGCGAGGCACAACAAATGGGACTCGTTCCTGTGGAGACATTAGCTTCCCCGAGCATTGACCGGATGGAGACAGATTGGATATTTGAGGTTGTTCACGATAAGGAGTCATGAATGACTCCGTTCAGAAATTATCTTGAGCGCGGAACCCTGCCAGAGCGCAGGAGCGAAAAGAGACAGATTCTTTAGAAAGATTCATGGTTTACTATTCAAAATGGAGTTATGTATAGAAGAGGATACTCTGTTCCCTTACTCTGATGTATCGCTCACGACGAAATCAAACGCGTATTGTATGATGTGCATGAAGAAGAATGTGGCGATCACACCGGGGGGCAAGCCCTTGCCAAGAAAGTGCTCAGATATGGATACTACTGGCCAACCGTAAATCGCGATGCATCAGATTACGCAAGAAAGTGCGACAAATGCTAGAAGCATGTTCGTATTCCAAGGGCCCCACCTACCGAAATAACTCAAATGGTCATTCCATGGTCGTTTGCAGTATGGGGCATTGACATTATTGGCTCTCTACCTTTAGCCAAAGGTGGTGCGAAGTACGCCATCGTAGCAGTTGATTACTTTACCAAGTGGGCGGAAGCTGAACCCCTCGCTACAATCACAATGAAGAAGGTGATCAACTTTGTGGTGTGCAACATCATATGCCGATTTGGTCTCCCACATACTATCATCACTGATAACGGGACCCGGTTCGACAGTGCTGAATTTAAGGATTTCTATCAACGATTCCACATCCAGAAGAAAATTCTCCGCAGTCGCACACCCTCAAGCAAATGGATAGGTCGAAGCTGTTAATAAAGTTATAAAGTCTATTCTAAAGAAACGATTGGAAAATGCCGGGGGCAAATGGGTCGATGAACTTCTTATGGCCTTATGGGCCTACCGAACAAACCACAAGTCCGCGACCGGCCACACTCCGTTTTCTCTTTCTTATGGTTCAGAAGCTGTTATTCCAGTCGAATTAAAAGTGCCTTCTCATCGCGTGACTTACTATGATCCGAAGACAAATGCTATATTACTTGCTGAATCCTTGGATTTATTGGATGAGAAGCATGAAGAGGCTGATTTGAGGGCAGCCGCATACCGAAGTCGAGTCGCCCGATTATATAATGCCATGGTCCGACCCCGAACCTTTGAACTCGGCGATCTCGTCCTTAAAAGAATTTATCCGGTCCCTTCGCATATGAAGCCAACTTGGGAAGGGCCATATGTTATTGAACGAAAGCTCGGAGATGGCACATTCAAATTATCGACCGTTGACGGTCTTACTCTTCCGAGAGCCTGGAACAGCGAGAGTCTTCGTCGTTACTACACATAACAGGCTCTGTTTATTTATTCAGTCTATTTTTCATTTGCAATTTGTTTGTGCACTTCAAAATTTGAATTTGTAATAAGGCAACTGATTTTGCCGTATTTTCTTATTTCAGCAATAAAGTGCAATCTCTTCGAGCCAGAGCTGTGATTTACTTGAAATACTTCATATGACCATCACTATGCACGGAGAGCTAAGTTCCATAATACGGTGGAATTTATTCAAATAGGGAGTGACTATGATACGACCGGTCACTCGCTAAGCGAAACCCGAGCTCGGGGACAAGCCATCACACTGGAGTCAAAAAAGGATTGATACACGACAATCCTTTAACTAACTCCAGGTTCCTAGAGTGTGAACTGGAGTATAAACTTACAAATACGGTTCCGAAGAGGGTGGATCCGTCCATCTAACGACTTCGCCCGTACCTTGACCAAGTTCGAGGAATATGGATCCATCCGTCTAATGACCTCGCTTGTTAACTCGGGGTGGATGTGAGCCGACCATCCACGATCCTGATAGATTCGTCGTTCCCAGAGTGCGAACGAAATCCTAAAGCCCGAGCAGATGTGACTGACCATCTATCGGCCGACTCCAAGTTCCCAGAGCGCGAATAGGAGTATAAATGACAACTAACTCCAGATTCCCAGAGTGTGAACCGGAGTGTCAACATAAACACCAACTCCAAATTCCCAGAGTGCGAATTGGAGTACAAACATTAACTCAAAATCCCCGAAGAGTGGATTGAAGTTTGGACATGAACCAGATTGGGATCGACCGTCCGTAAAACAACTCTAAGTCCGCGGAGCGTGGTTAGAGTGTAAATGCAAAACGAGTGTGACTAACCACCCGTGAAAATAACTTAAGTCCCCGGAGCGTGGACGCATCCTTGAAACTCAAGCAGACGTGCCCGACCGCCGACGTGCAAATGCAAATCCCTGGAGTGTGGAGGCAATCGATGAGCTAGAAGCGAAGTGCGATTGCCATTTGGTTTTACAATTCGCCTCTGAAACTGGGGGCAGAACTTAAGCGCCGATCACTGATTGAGATAGTGCAGCATCAGAGTCTAGTTTAACATTCAGCCATCACTCATAGTCGTGATTGCAGAACTCAACGATCAAACTTGGGTCAAAAAAAAAGTCGAAACTCAACAAGAACACTGGACTGGAGTTCAAGTGCTGGAACACTTAAGCAAATAAACGAAATTCGAGACTAAAGACAAAATGGAATTTCATTTCAACTGTTTGTAGAAGGAAACTACGTACAAGTTTATCCAAAAATTTCTACTAGCAGGGGCCGTACCCGCATCTATACACGGCCAACAAAAGACAAAAGAAATTCCTATCTACTCAAAATTTCACCAAAGAAGCATGCCTATTCTTTTGTCTTCTTCGGTTTCCTCTTGGTGTGGACCCGCTGGAGCTTCCGCTTAGTTTTCTTTTTGAGCCTTTGCCTTTCGGCGGCCGGTCTCCAGTAGGGGGCATTATGTCAACATCCTCCTCCGAACTCAAATGTATTGGAACGCTTCCTGCAGGCGGAGTCGGAGGGACATGATCAACAGAAGGAGATAGGGCAGGCGCGCTCGTCTCAATAACCGTTCCTCCCGAAGATATCATCCGCAAAGGAGCCGGACCAGGTCCAGCCATTCCACCGCCAAAACCACTGCCCCGCGCGGCTGCCTCCATTTCGGCATTGATTTCAGCTATGATTTCCTCCTTATGAAACGTTTGTGCATCGTCAGGAACTCCCGCAGTTGGAGCCGAAGAACTTGTCATCGGTGCACTTTCGCCCATAACGAACGGCAAACCTGCAAAAGGATCGTTGTGATGACCGAGGAGTTCCTCCATCATCTGTTCGTTAAAAATGAGAGTGCTCCCCTGCGTTCCATCAGTCGGTGCCATGGTCGTTGTGGTGGTTGCTTCAGTTATAATGGCCTCCTGCATATGATGTGATTCTTGAGTGGCAGGAGGCACGACCGGTGTATCATCAATCACTGGACAAAAACAAAAGAAGAACTGTTAGTAACTACTTCGGATGACAATTCCAATTTCGGATAAGCATAGAGAATGTTGAGAGTACCTTCCTCAGTTTGACTTGTGGGCAGCTGAACGACCTCAAAAACTTGCTCGCGAGCTGGAGACATCTGCGGTTGATCCGGATTATAAGCAGGAACGGGCTGAGGATCAACCGCAGGTGTAGATTCGGACTAAGTCGGCATAAGAGTTTCAGAACTTATATCATGATGCTTGACGCTAGAACCTTCTCCAACTTCCGAATGTTGAGCGCCAAGCTTCTCCTTCTCATATGAAATCATGGCATCGTGGAGAACTTTCCGCTCGTCTTCGCTCAACACTCAGTTTTCAAGCTTGAACTCATCAATCGATTCAGCTTGGTGGGCGGCCTTTTCATCCTCTACCAATTGGCCCTAGGCGTTGTGTAGATGCGTCGGATAATTGTCGAGCCAGGCTAGATTTTTGTGCTTCAATATGTTAGCATTATAAACAATGAGGAGATTTTCAATATCAGCTTCTAGCCTAGACTCCGCCATTCGGACTCTCTCCTCGACCTCAGTCTCCACCACCCGCACCTTAGCCGTTGCCGCATCCCGTTTGCCCCGAAGCACAACGGCTTGTTCACATGCTTCCTGGGCGGCTTTGTTTGCATCATCCTTTTCTTTGATGATTTCGGAAAATTTAGCTTTAAGCTCAGCAAGTTCTTTTAGAGCAGTGTCCCGTTCAGCTATGACAGTGGTGTTTCGGTGGCCCATCTGCTCCACCAAGGCAAAGTGTGTCTGCCTCATCCTCTGCATGTCCAAGTGCGCCTCATCGGCCTTTTTGGTGGCCTCTATCTCTGATTTCCGAGAGGACTCGGCTTCATCATTAAGCACTTGGACGATGCAGTCCTTCTGGGCGAGATCAGATTCTAACTTTTCGATTATTTTAGCCCGCTCGAAGGCCACCTTCGATGCTTTCTCTGCAGCCTTCGCCCACTCTTTGTACTGGGTATAGATGTCAAGAGTGTAGTCATGCATTATGTTCCCCGCTTCTGAGGGAATTCTCTTTAAGTGAGGAGGGAAGATGTAGCCATCAAAGCATATATTTGGAAAAAATTTCTTTAGCTGAGCAATTCTAATAGCCCCTTCCCCGGTAGGCTCAGTGATAGCTTGTTCAGCGACGACTGGAGGCTCAACCTCAGTTCTATGGCATTGCGACTTAGGCCGAGAAGTTTGCGAAGATGGTTTGTGATGAGGGTGCTCTACCGGCTGTTTTCCCTGGCCCGAAGGTTGTGTGGGGAGTCGAGGGGGTGGAAACGGGATCGATATCTCTGTTCTCTGTAATCCCTGTTTCTATCCCTCTCATAGCGTTCCTGACTAGAATAACCGCGATCACGGTTTCTGTCATCCTCCCTCCGATAGGACTCATAATAGGAGCCTGACGACTGGCATGCTGAACGAAGGCTGCTGAGCATAGAATCTCGCTTGTTCATCGTATCTGTAAGGTAAAAGAAAAACGGAGTTAGTGAATTCTTGAAACAGGCAATTTAAGGTTGGAAACCGTGTGGTGCCGTGAAGTGTATATGTGTGTGCAACCCCCCGACCAACCGGTAATGTCGGCCGCACTGATGGGTAGAGACTCGCTCAAATCTAGAGCATTATGAAGCTCCTCCAATCCGGTATCATGTGGAAGTGACACAAAGTCTGGAATCGGAATATCGGCAAGCCCTTCAAAAGGACTCTCTGTTGGCGAGGGAGGAGCCTTTGAGATTCTAATGCCGGAGGCCGGCAAAGAAACCACAACTGATTTCCACCTCAAAGACTTAGGGCGTTTGTGAGCAGCGGCCTTGCCTTTTCTCCTTCCTTCTATCGCTTGAAATCCGACAAAAGGCCCAGCAACAAGTTCATCATCCGTGGACGTTCTCTCTTCATCACCTTCCTCAGCAATTACGATCCCGGGTGCTTTGCATTTTGCCTGCTTCGTCGGGGCCGCTCTTAGCATTCCTTCAAGCCTTATGCTCTAGTTTCACTCAATAAGCCCAACGGTTCTCAAGTTTCGGTCTGTTAGCACCGAGTCTATGTCTCTCATTTCGCTTGGCACTTCTTGAAGGACCCGCACAATTTCTTTAAAATGCACACCCTCAGGTCGTGGAATTGCGGCTGTAAAAGAAAGAGAGTATTAGTCCCAATACCAGTTGCAATTATTTTGTCGACTAGCAGAAAAGTCGAAGCGCTTACGTCTGGCTAACCATCGGCTAGCATATCCTGGAGGGAATCGGACATAGAACCATCCGGTTTTAAAGTAACTCAGTCTGGTCCAGGAGCCGGTCACAACTTGACAATTTCTGACTGGCCCTAGGAAAGTGAATGAGGGACTATCTCCCCGACTCTTGACATTAAATAAATATCTAATCTCGATCGGGATCGGTGGTCGGAAAAGATGCTCCATAAATACAATGAACAGACTGTTGAGCAGAGCGTATCCATTCTGATGTAACTGTGATGGTGCGATTCCGAAGAAAGACAACACTTCCCTAATGTATTAGTTAAACGGAGGAAGTGTTCCCGCTGTACATGCATGGTGATTAAAGGCCGTAAACCCCTCTAGGGGAGCATGCGGTCTATCATTCGGTCTAGGTAATAATACATCATCCAACGATAGACCATGCCTTAGACATATTCGTCCCAGCATATCTTCGAAAACGTTAGACGGCATAGAATCCTGTGGATTCATGATAAACATGGCACTAGGCAGCTCGTCCGGAGCTGGGTCTATAACTTCGACCGCGATGGCCGGTATCTCTAGGACAAAAGGAGATGAACCCTGAAGCTCCTGCTGTTGTGAACTTGTGGATTCCATAGCTAATCAACTTATTAAAAAATGTCATTAGATGATAGTAAGCCCGTGCGTTCCCCAGTGTGAAGTGTATGAATGTGTTGTGCAGTGCAGTGCTACATGTTACTTAAGAAAGTATGCAGAGTTAGAAAAAATGTCCAAACAACGAGACTTCGAAATTCAACTGGAAGTGACCGTCATCGCTGACCGTCACAACCGTACCATCCAGACTTTAGAGATCGATCTGAGTTAAAGTTTGTTAAAATTTTGTCAAGTTACAGTTCCATCGACAAGCTTCAAAGGGCAGCCAAATATACAGTTTAACAGTTAAATCCAGTTATGCAACGCAGAAGCTCTTCGGAGAGAAGTGTTCGAATTTGCATGAAGTTCGTATCCACCGAAGTCAAAACTTAGATCATTCACTACAAAGGCCTTAGCTTCGTATCGGTCCAAGAATATTCATTTCATATCAATCAAAGCCAACGACTTTGAACCGATCCAAGATTATTTTTTCTTATCGATAAAAAGACACCCATTTCGTATCGATCATTTAACATCCATTTCGTATCGATCGAAAGTTATCAACTTCGCATTGATCAAACGACTCAGACACGTATCGACCAAAGAGGCACCAACTTCGTATCGATCAAGGTTTGTTAGCTTCGTATCAATATCGATTTGAAGTGATCGATACTAGGTTGTTGTCCCATAATCGATACGAAATTAGAAGCAAACGACCGAAGTGTAGGTGATCGATACGAAATCCAATAATCAAAGTTCGATACGAAATATAAGGCAGCAGATCGATACGAAATTCCCAATCGAGACCGATACGAAACAAAACGTCTTCTTCCCTAATCCATGGATGCGAGATCAAAGCAGAGCGTCTTTTCCATGGTTAGTTCGAATCCCTCCATGTTTTGTCTTCCCTAATCGACATAGAGGCAACTCTGACCTTCCTCGACCTCGCTTCAAGCCTCTCCAATCTCTTCCACGCTACACTCGTCCACGAATATAAATAGGATGGCACGAGAATTCGAGTCTCGTCATGTTAAGATTAAAATTGGTCGATTATTTACCTAATTTCAGAAGTTAGTTCAAAGGGATGGATGTAGTGTTGGATTCGAAGGCGAGGGCAAGTTTTCTCTTCTTTTCTCAAGTTGTCGAGCGGAACAAAGGCAAGGTTATCAAATAAGCAAGTGAGAATTTGGCTAAGTCCAAAATGAATTTATATGGGTACAAAATCAGAAGAAAAGACGATCTACATCCTGGTCATGTTGACCGGTAGGAACAGTCTCCCTCCCGATCGATGCGAAGAAACCTTCTACGCATCCATGCATCATCGATCTAAAGCGATGGCTGTTCGAATCCATCGGCTTTCATCGATACGAATGCCACTACCAAGTCACGTTTGGATTGTTTTCGTCTCCATCTAAGGCGCATCGATACGAACTGTACTGTTCGTATCCATCAACGTACAACCCATAAAGGCTCGTATCTAATGATACGAATAGTGCATAGGGGACCAGTTGCTCTGTTCGCATCCTTCATTAGTCTATCGATACAAACTACAACTTCATATCCATCATTTAGAAAATTGTAGGAAGTTCACAGCCATCGATGCGAAGATCATCATAGAATAATGGTTGGTTAATTCAACTCTATCGATACGAGATTATGTTTATTCATCCCGAATCGATCCAGGAGAGGATCGATACGAGGGGATACTCCAAAATGACCACCAAGCGTCATTACAACTCGAATTCCACGTCGATCTAGGAGAGGATCGATACGGAATCGATACAAAAAACTGAAAACCTGACAATGACTCGTGAACGTACGAACGTTAACGGGAGTCGGGCTAACATACATTCATGAATAATGAACTAACATCCAATCTTTAAAATTCGCAGGAATTGAATGCATGTCTGGTGACAATTACAACAACAAACGACAAATTACTATCACACATCGATCGATTACAACAGTACATACTACAACAATGGGCAGTCTACGGTTCATAATTTATGGATCAATCAAAGATTACAACTTTCGACGAGAATACAACAGCCGTTTAACAAGTCAGATGGAACTTTTCAGG
Source organism: Allium fistulosum (assembly GCA_030737815.1). Classification (NCBI taxonomy): domain Eukaryota; kingdom Viridiplantae; phylum Streptophyta; class Magnoliopsida; order Asparagales; family Amaryllidaceae; genus Allium; species Allium fistulosum. Next base: position 521,638,769 of record CM060906.1, read on the forward strand.
ATGAAGATTGCAGCTTTTCAAAGCACGTCGTGTTCTCACAAGACGTACTTTGGGGAGCAAATGTTATCCCGCCTTTTGGCAAGGCCATGATACCAGGAACTTAACTGGAAACCGAAGACAGTCCATCCCGAAGATCGGTTATCCACAGGCTCACTATGGATATCGATGAATTTTGTCCGAGTTTGGATCGAGCTACAATTGACAAGACATGACATGCAAAGCTATGGAAGCCAACGTCCCAAATTTCAAGTCAATCCGAGTTTGTATGCTTAAGATATGATTGATACAAATCAAGGAAATCAACACAACCACGTCCATCACTTCGCAACCGTCTGTTTGTATCCATCAAAGGTTCGGCATGTTTGAATCCATCGGCAGGTGTCTATTCGTATCCATCGAAATACACTACTTCTTATCCATCAGAGGAAGAGACTTTATTCGTATCGATCTATTCAACTCCATCAGCGAACGACTCCGCTTCGTATCGATCGGCAGATGTTTCGTTCGTATCCATCAAAGATAGCCTTCTTCGTATGCATCAGGAGCTCGCTTCCAATCAATCGGCTATTGCATATTTTGTATCCATCGACTATGATACGAAAGCTTAGTTCGTATCGATGAAACATCATGTATATTCTGTATCGATCCACCATAGATCGATACTAAATAGCCATTTCCCATCGATGCGAACAGAACGAAGCACTCGATTTTGTACGAATATAATAAAGCAGTCGATCGATACGAGCGGGACCAAATACGGTCGATACAAACAGAATAGCTAACAACGATACGAACGAGGCCAAAGTCGATCGATACGAACAAGGCCGAAATTGATCGATACGAACAAGACCGAAATCGATCGATACGAACAAGGCATCGATATTGGATACGAATACGGGAGCAGTCAACACGGCAAGAAAAGTGGATCGATCCGAGGAGTTAGCACCACGTCAACTTGCAGGCACGTGCTCAAAAGCGATTCGAACTGATCGATACGAAGGTATCAATTCGAACAAGACAGCCTACGTAAAACCCAAGTTTGCATCGATCGTAACTCACAATCTACAAGTCCAAATGCCACCAAATTTTCACAGGAGCTTGCATACAATTTAAAGAATGTTCACACTAAATTTTGACTCGATTGGGTCAAATCTTGATCGATACGAAATTCGTTCGTATTAATCACGGACCGAGTGAAAATCATATGGGATCGATCGCGTGGGCCGGCCCATATGCCACAAGAAGTCTCCCGAGATCTGAGCGAGATATTTGTAGCCTACACCTATAAATAGCAGCCCAGAACCTACAAAAAAGGGATCTTTTTGTTCTTGGACGTCCAGGCTCTGCCTAATTCACCATTGTATTCCAATTTCACTGTTGTATTCGAGATTTACTGCAGTAATCCATTGTAACCAGCAGAGAAAAGTTAATAAAAGTCAATCATTTCATAGTGAACGTAGGCAGCACGCCGAACCACTCTAAATCCCTGTGTTTTTGCGTACTTTCTTGTTTATTTTTGAAGTGTTTGTTAGATAATCCTCTTTTTCCATTTAACTTCTTCATTTTATCTTTTTGACTACTTCCGAAGAGTGTTGTGCCCAATTTTGGTACAAACAATACTTAATGTTTTTACAAATATATAAATGGTAATTAAATGAAAAATTAACATTCAATTGACTTATAATTAATACATAAATAATTTTAAATAAAAACATGTATGAATATACTGTAAATTAACATAAAACTGTTATATAACATAATTGAATTTAGTATAATATTAGAGTATTTTCATTTTTAAAATTATATTAAAAATTCAATTAAATAAATTAATTTCATAATTTTTATAATGTATAATTGTCATTTTTCAATTCATTTCTTTTAAATAGGATATAGTGGAAATAACAGAATATAGCGGGAATAACGAGATATAGCGGAAATAGCAGGGCATAAAGCGGAAAGGCTATATTTGGGGCTATATGGAAAAATCATAGCGGTAGAAATCCGCTATGAGATATAGTAGGGTTATAGCGGGGTAATAGCGGGCATTAACTGCACAGTTTGATCCGATCTTTAGGACCCGTGATGGGTGGTCATGGCTGATTGTGATGTCAATCGTCAACTCAGCTGATGCAGCCTTGGTCTCTTTGGGTTCCTCCTCATCATCTCTCAGATCTATGTCTCTATAAAACCGACTGTGGTGCCCAGGCTAAGGGTCAGGTGCTAGTTGTCAATCTTCAGTGGCTTGGATGCGGGTAGACTTGTCCACACTTTACCTTTCTCCTTTCGTTGAGCATCCCTTAAATTAGCTACATAACAGGTACGTCCAGCGGCCTGATCACCATAAATAACTCCAACATCATTATCTATTAGGAACTTCAAAGTCAAACACCATGGGGCAAGAGCTGCCCGAAACTCAGCTAGGGTCGGTCGGCCTATAAAAGCGTTGTATGGAGAGTCAACATCCAGAACAATGAATGGCAAAATCTACACTGTCATGTGGTCACCTTCTCCCAACTCCACGTTCAATTCAACATAACCAACAGCTTCGATTGTAGCGCCATTAAAGCCATGAATGCGGGCTTTAGACGGTTTCAAGTCCTTGGCTTCCATCCTTATCTGATCATAAGCTTTTTTGAAAATTATATTTACAGAACTTCCACAATCAACCAATATCCTTCTCGCTAAAGCGGAGCCGATCATGGCCGAAATGACCACTAGGTCAATTGTTGGAGCCTCTACCTTGTCTGCATCTGTGTTTCTAAACACAATATCATCTATCATTGTACGTTGTTGTTTTGTCGGAGCTCCATCTTCATTACTCGAACAGCATTCCAAATTCACATGCTTGATCGTGCTAGCGTAGCGCCCCATCTCATGTCAACTCTTATCAACTGGATGCGGTCCTCTGACTATTTTGTTGATCACTAACCTTCCACCAGTCCTTGCAGGCTCCTCAGCCTTATACGGTGCTTGACCTCGATTGGAGTCGGATGTTATTTCCCTGCCATCCTGTAGGGCTTTTATGAACTGTTGTAACTTTCTTTCTCGAACCAATTTTTCGATAATATCCTAGAGATGCCTACACTCATTGGTGTTATGACAATAACATTCATGAAATCGACAATACTATCCGGTTTGTTTCCAGTCCTTTGTGGATTCTTTCGGAGGCAGCTTCATATACTGCATAGTATTGTAGAGAGACAAATAGACATTCTCTAGGGATGTATTCAATGGCCTGTAGGTATCGTACATTGGAATCCTAAGCTTTCCTCTTCCAGAATCCCTCTTTCATTCTCGGTTCCTACATCCACTTTTCTTTTGCTGATTCGATTTGTTCTCGACATTCACTTGAACTTTCCCAGAACTATCACTAGGCTGCTTCATTGCAATGTTATTCTATACTCCCTCTGTACTTGATCCCATAACATTCTTCTTCCTAGAAGATCTGGCTTCCTCATTCCTCAAATACTGAGCCTCCTTTGCATAGAAGTGTTCCAATGTTGCGGGTGGCTTGCCAGCTAACCAATCGCCAAAATCAGATTCTGGATCAATCCCTCTCGTTACGGCCATCAATATAGCATGGTCATTCGAATTGCTGATTTCTATGACAGCTGTATGGAATATCTCCAAATAATATTTCAGCAATTCTCCCAGAGCCTGGATCACGCTGGATAGGGATATTACATCTTTGGGGCGAGTTGCGTGTACATGGAACTGTTCCATAAACCTTGTTACTAAATCATCAAATCTAGAGATCGATCGTGGGGGTAATCGCGTAAACCACATAATTGTTATTCCAAAGAGAGTTATAGAAAAACATCTACATCTAGTCGCATCATCTGCTCATGCGGAATCCATCGGCCATTCATATCTCATGATGTGCTGCCTATGGTCGGTTTTTCCCTCGTAGGCAGGCATCGACGGCATGTTGAACCTCCTTAGATACTCTGCATGTAGGACATTATCAATGAACGGGGTATGGCTTCTCGAGATGCCCCAGTCGTCATTGGTCAAGCCTTGGTTCTCTCTCACTAACTGTCTAACCATAGCCAAAAAATTCAGCGTTTGGATAGTTGGTGCCAAGCGGTGGGCGTGTTCCACCTTACATGAATGGTCTGATCAATGTCTACTAGTCATTCCACGCTTTCTTGGTTCAACACCCTCTCCATGTAGATCACATAAATTCACTTCATCGTCATTCTAGGGATGAAATTGGTCAACATTCAACTGAACTCCATCATCCAAATCAATCCAAACAGCTCTAGCTTGGATCCCAGCATGGACAGGTAAGTTCCTTCCTCTGGAGAGGGATTTGTACTGATCCCTATGGAGGGATCGGCACCGATCGGTCTTAGAAAATCGGCCATGTTTGCTTGTTGATGCCTTGAAGTTTATACATGATATCCGTCAATTCTGCGATGCCTGTGTCTGTGATTGTTTATACCAAAATTAGGCACAACACTCTTCGGATGTGTTTGAAGAGATAAAATGAAGAAAATAAATGTAAAATGAAGCAGATCTAACAAACACACTAATAAATAGATAAGAAAATGCACAGAAACACACGGATTTAGAGTGGTTTAGCGAATTGCCTACGTCCACTATGAAATGATTGATGTTTATTGAATTTCACTCGCTGTTTACAAAAGATTACAACAGTATAACCGAAGTTTGCTAATCATTTCGGCAGAATATCGGCGTAGAGAGGTCAAAAGCATCTTTTTCTGTAGGCTCTGGGGTGCTATTTATAGGCATAGGCTGCAAATATCTCGCTCAGATCTCGGGAGATCTCTTCTGGCACGTGGGTGGGCCCACGTGATCGATCCCACGTGATTTGCACTCGGTCCATGATCGATACGAACGAATTTCGTATCGATCAAGATTTGGTCCAATCGAGTCGAAATTTGGCATGGACGTTCTTTAGGTTGTATGCAAGCTCCTGTGAAAATTTAGTGGCATTTGGACTTGAAGATTTTGAGTTATGATCGATGCAAATTCAGGTTTTATGTAGGCTGTTTGGTTCGTATCGATTGGAACTGTCATGTTCGTATCGATAGTTTTGCTCCGTTCATATCGATAGTCTCTGCTTTGTTCGTATCCATTGGTTGCATCTCACTTCGTATCACTTTTGCGCACTCCACTTCGTGTCGCAAGTGGACTAGGAATGACGTCACTGGCATGGATACGAAGAGAGTGGTTATCGGATGGTTGATGGATACGAACAAGGCCTTTCAGTGGATGGATACGAACAGTCGAGGCTTGATGGATACGAATAAGGCCTTTCAGCGGATGGATACGAACAATCGAGGCCTGATGGATACGAACAAGGCCTTTCGGTGGATGGATACGAACAAGGTGATTGCTGAAATTGCATCGATCATATCTTGAGCATACGAACTCCGATTGACTTGAAATTTGGAACGTTGGCTTTTATAGCTTTGCTTGTCTCGTCATATTAATTGTAGCTTGATCCAAACTCGAATAAAATTTGTCGATATCCATAGTGAACGTGCGTATAACCGACCTTCAGGACGGGCTGTCCTCAGTTTTCAATTAAGTTCTTGGTATCACGGCCTTGCCAAAAGGCGGGATAACATTTGCCCCCAAAAGTACGTCTTGTGAAAACACGACGTGATTTGAAAAGCTGCAATCTTCATTCTGAACAGTTTTATCTGACTTGTTGACCGATAGCTGTCTTTTCGTCGAAAGATGTAACGTTTGATGGATCTTTAGTAATATAAATAATGAATTGTTGACCACCAATTGTTGTACTGTGCACTGTTGTAACTGAGTGTTGAATGATAGCAAACTGTTGTTTGTTGTTGTAATTGTCATCAAGTGAGTATTCAATTCCTGCGAATTTTAAAAATTGGACGTTAGCCCGTTATACATGTATGTATGTTAACCTGACTCTCGTTAACGTTCGTACGCTCACGAGTCGTTGTCAGTGTTTGTTTTTTTTGTTTGGATTTGAGTTTCGTATCGATCCTCTCCTGGATCAAAGTGAAATTCGAGTTGTAACAACGTTCGATGGTTGTTTTAAGTCCTTCCTTTGTATCGATCCTCTCCCAGATCGATCTGAGATGTTGGCATGTATGCTTCATATCGATGGATACGTAATATTGGGTCTCGAATTGATGGATACAGGAGTAATGCTTTGTGTCGACAGAGTTGAACGATCTAGACATAATCATGCAGTGATGCTTCACAGAGGATATGCCATTCCTCATTCCTTTATTCAAGAAGAATCCCCGATTATGGATAATCTTTGATAGGAGTCATCCACGACTCCTTTTCTAGATTCATCTCTAAGATCTAGTTGATCTTCATATGTCAATTCTTGGAATAATAAGTATTTCAACTAGGACAAAAATTTTTTGTCGTGCATCCCCAGAACTGGCTAGCTTGGCCAATGACTTAGCCTTTTCATTTTGTTCTCCGAGGATGTGTGTAATGGTGTAATAGTCGAAATCGGCTAGTAGCTTTTGGACCCAGCTAGGATAAGGAGCAAGATGTTGCCCCCTAGTCGAATAATCTTCCCTGACTCAGTATACTACTAACTAGTAATCACATAAGATATGTAAAGTTTCCACTCCTAGTTTTCTTGCAAGTTTGAGCGCCAAGGCTTCATGCTTAGCTTCGTTATTTGTTGTAGGGAAGCTGAGTTTGAGGGCATAGCAGATCGATCGTTCCTCAGTAGTCATTAACGCAACTTCGATGTTAAAAAGCCGATTATCAGAAGTTCCATCTATGAACGTTCTCCATCGGTTGGACGGTTCTCCACTGTTCTTCGGGATAATCGTCTGATGTAGTGAATTCAGATATGAAGTATGCTAATGTTTGACCATGTAGAGCTCTATGAGGGAGATAAATGATATCAAATTGGCTTAGCTCGATATTCCATTTGAGTAACCTTCCAGACATCTAAGGTTGCTATTGGACCTATCGTAACGGCTGGTCGATACAGACGTTAACGGGGTGAGCTTGACAATAGCTAGTTTTCATCATATACTGGTCTTTGGATTCGCTTCTCTTCACATAGCAATACGATGCTTATGGCGTGTGTCAACACGGCTTAATTGATGTATAAATCTCCACGATCCAAAGGTTTGGGTAAAATGGGAGGTCTCTTTAAGCGATCTATCAGAGCTGGAATTGCATCAACACAGTTGTTAGTTCATTCAAAAGTTCTCTTCCCTCTCTTGGTCGGGTTGAAGAAGAGAATTCACTTGTAGATAGTCCTAGAGTTGAATCAACTTAGGATGGTAATCTTCCGACTTGGGCTCCGTACCTGCTTGGTTGTCTTCGATACATGGGTGTCTCTAATTGTCAGGATTTTCTGGATAGCCTTGATTCCACGAGAATTGATGATGAAAACAAAGAATCTTTCTGATGTAATGGTGAAAGAGCATTTCAAAGGATCGAGTTTCATCCTGCAGTTGTTGGAGAGCATTGAATATCTTTTCAAAGTCATCGATGTGGTCATTTAATGGTCATGATCTCACGAGCATATTAACCAACTTTCATCAATCGGCCGATATGATTTTTGAATCATCTGTTAATCGTCCTTTGGTAAGTAGCATAAGCGTTCTCAAGTTTGAATCCAGGGGTTTCAGCATAGCACTATAGGCCCAGGTCAATAATGAAACAGTTGTATTCCTGGTCTAGGACATGCTTTAGTATCCGATTGTATCTGGAGTTTGCATTTATGGATGTGAGTAATTCATGTCTGATGGTCGGGTCCATCAGTTGGTTGATCATTGGAAGCGGAAAGCTGTGCTTTGTCATACCCCATGCAAATCTGAGTAGTTGACGTATGTCCTCCACTCTCTATTCATTTTTCTTATAAGTAAAGGATTGGATACTCATTTTGGTTGGAGGGAATCATGGATAAACCCACTGGTTTTGAGCAGATTCGCCTCCTCTTTAAGTGCACCAGATCTCTCTAGATCCGCGTCGTATCGTTTTTGTTCACCGAGACATGCCTCGGGTCGACATTTAACGCAGGGTTCTCAATAGCTAGTGAGAGTCCATATGTATATATTAGGTTGAGTCCAAGCGAACACATCAAGATTCAGTCGGAGCAACGCAGTTTACTCTTTCGTTATCATTGCGTTGAGTTGCGATCTAATCTTTAGTACTCGTGATGGGTTGTAGGCGCTTTATGTGCTTATTTGCAATGGTAAATGATCAGGCTTGTATGTACGTTGAATCAAAGGCTTAGTAGAGTTTAGCCTTGTATCGCGTGCTGAAGCATAGCTGGCTCTAGCTATGAGTTTGAATCTATTTGTGTTTTCGAGCAATGCGCTTTCCATTCAATGTACCCGCGATCCACTGCTCATCGGAAGGGTCAGAATGATGATCAGTTGCCCATAAGTTCGGGTATTGATCCGATGATTCTATCTCTAGGCATCCTTTTGGTCGCAACCTAGAGTTGTTATGAATATCAAGCATGGGTCATAGGTCAAGTTGTCATAGTCAACTCTCGGATAATCACTCTTTTGCCCCCAGTCTCGGGTTGGCAGATGCATTACGCGGACGGTCTAGGCTCGTCCTAACTGCGTTTATACTGTAGTTCAAGCTTTAAGAACCAGAGTTGATTGATGAATGATTGAATCATATTAATCTTCTCTTCTTGCTCGTGCCCCCAAGTCTGGGGAATATCTCGATAAGTGTCAGGGTAGATAATGTCCGCTTCAATTTTGTATTCTATCCCATTGAACCATAGGATCGAGTTAACCGATGGAAGGCTGAGTCGTGCTTATCCTGCATTATGTTCTAGTTCATTCCTCTTGGCGGAATATATTGTTACTTTGCCGACATTCGGACATAAGCTAGATTCTGGACGGTCAATGACATTCACCTCGCTGCTTATGTCGCCATACTTTAGGCAAAAACTGAAGAGTGAATCATCAGGTCATATCCAATGCAGGATTGATGCTTCCCTTGTCGAATCCAGGGTAAGAATTGGTGCATGGACAATTAGGTTGCACTTGTTGTGAATTGCTCGTTTAGTCGGATCGTGTTATGAGTCAAAGAATAAATGGTCGCATTGCATTCTTTTGGAATTGGGCGATCAACCACATCCATTTCAATTTATGTTCTCCCATTAGATCTAGGGATAAAGTCAGCTCAAATGCAATCATGTCATGCTCATCTGGTCTCATGCTCTTTCTGACGGATCGAAGGAAGGAGACGGAGAACGAATGGTCAACTCACACTCATTCGTGGTTTATTCTTCTATCCATGCTTTGTTGGTCAAAGGTATTCGATGGAGTTCGGGTCACATCGACTTGTAGTCGAAGAGGATCGAAATTGACCGTCGATTCAACGGCACGATGTAGAATGCTCGGACCTCATTTCCTGTCGATCCAATGGTATGATATGAAAGGTGCAGATCAATATTGCCCGTCGATCCAATGGTACGATATAATTGGTTGCCCGTAACTTCGGGCATCATTCTGATTGGTTAGCATTAAGGCCTCCTTGTAGTCATTGCCTTAAGTTGTAAAGGACGCTAAGCTGGAGATGTAGCGAGTCACCTTTCTCTTCTTTCAGTGATTTGTACCTCTGCCCCCGGTATTGGGTTAGCAGAGTGAGTTTGTGGACGGTTTAATTGCATTGTATTGAGTTTATACTCCTCATGTCGAGTTTAGGTCAGAGTTGGTGAATGAATGGTCGAGTCACATTCATTCGTTTGTCTATGCTTGTAGCCGCACCTTGGGGATCAAAGTAAGTTGAAGGGTCATTCATCACACCTATTTGATGTTTATACCCCTGTCCACATTCTGGGGACCAAGATTCTTTTTGTATAAAATGGTCAGACCGCATTTTCCTCAATTAATTTCTCTGGCGCTAGTCAAGGGCAAAAGTCGAAGTGAGGTCAGTCACACTACAATAACTTTAATTTGATGTTTCTCCTACTAAATTGTAGGAAGGAATTGATTGGTAGGTGGTTGGGTCACACCCGTCCATGTTGCGCACACAATCCGTCGGATCACAGGCGAGAGTTAGCAGATGAACGGTCATGCCACGTTCAATTGCGGTTGGATGGTAGTAATATCAATTCAGAATAGGACATCCAGCTAGATCCGTTTTGTAAATCTGTGTCTCCCTGTCGAATCAAGGAAGAAATTTTATCTTGTAGGGTTGAAGTGCATCCCTATAAATTTATGTTATGGGTCCCGTTTCTAGGACAAGAGTTGATGCATGGACGGTTGTGTCACGCCCGCCTAGTGCTGGATGGTTGGATCGCATCCAATTTTGTATGTTAAGTGTGCCCCCATGTCAGGGGAAGATTGGAAAGCAGATGGTCGAACCACATCCGCTTTTTGTACTACGGAACTTGTTGAGGAACCAGAGCCGATAGATGGACAGTCGAATCGCATCCCTTTTGGTATTTATATTCCAAACCATGCTTTGAGGACTGGAGTTGGTTGATGGGTTGTCAGTCAAACCCATTTGGTATTTATACTCCAGTCTGCGCTCTCGGGACCAGAGATAGTTGATGTTTATACTCCAGTTCGCACTCTGGGAATCCGGAGTTAGTTGATGTTTATACTCCAGTTCGCACTCTGGGAATCTGGAGTTAGTTGATGTTTATACTCCAGTTCGCACTCTGGGAATCTGGAGTTAGTTGATGGGTGGTCAGTCACACCCATTTGGTGTTTATACTCTAGTCCGCGCTCTTGGGACCAGAGTTAGTTAATGTTTATACTCCAGTTCACACTCTGGGAATCTAGAGTTAGCTGATGGGTGGTCAGTCACACCCATTTGGTGTTTATACTCCAGTCCGTGCTCTCGGGACCAGAGTTAGTTAATGTTTATACTCCAGTTCACACTTTGGGAATCTGGAGTTAGCTGATGGGTGGTCACTCACACCCATTTGGTGTTTATACTCCAGTCTGTGCTCTCGGGACCAGAGTTAGTTAATGTTTATACTCCAGTTCACGCTCTGGGAATCTGGAGTTGGCCGATAGAAGGTTAGTTAAATTTGTTTAGGCACTAGGATTTCGTTCGCACTCTGGGAACAAGAAGTTGATCAGGTACGTGGACGGTCGTATCACATCCACCTTTACTAGGCAAGCGAAGTCGTTAGATGGACGGGTCTATCCCCCTCGAGTTTGGATTTGGAATTTTGTACTCCATCTCATACTCTGGGAACTGGAGTTTGTTCGAGCATTGTCGTGTTTCAAACCCTTTTGATTTAAGTGTGTCGGCCCCCCAAGCTCGGGTTTCACTTAATAAGTGATTGGTCGAATCTCGATCACTCTCCACTTATCCACCCTCAATGAAGGATAAGATTTAGCTGATGGACAATCGAATCACGTCCATGTTCGTTTGGATTCCACTTTTGCTAAGCCTATGGAGTAAGATTAGCATTCTGGCAAGCTTTGAGCTCGAGCAGAGGAGAGTATGGTCGAACTACATCCACTTTGAGCTGTGTATTTTCCCTTAAGTCAGGGGCAAGAGTTGGAGAGCAGACGGTCGAGTCATGTCCACTTTAGGCTTTGCACTCTTCCGGTCGAGTTGAGGAAGAGAGTCGAAATGATGGCTCATGATGGTTAGCGAGTAGGCAGTTAGTCGTTAATGACTTTAAGTTAAAGCTTGGGCCCCGACGAAATTGGTTTAAGGCATGATTGTTTTTGTCGAATCACGGACACAAGCTGGAGAGTGAATGGTCAAATCATATCCACTTTAAACATATGTTCTCAAATTACCCCAAGTTCCAATGTAGGATTGGATGCATAGATGGTCATGTCACATCCACCCTTGGTGTGATTCCAATTTTACTGGGGATCAGAAGAAGCATAAGTATTTTGGCGAGCTTCAAGTACAAGATGGAGAGTGCCTTGTTAGGACATATCACTCCAAGTCTTTCCCAGATCTCCAATTAAATTGCATAGGTGGATGAGTGGATGGTCGGTTGCATCCACTTTGTACTAGAGTCCTGACCTTGACGGTCTCTTCTGCTTTGATGCCTTACCCCCAGTCAGGGGCATATAGTAGCCGATGAGTGGTTGAACCATGCTCGTCATGATGACACCTCAATGATTTGATTATAGTCCGCGGAGGTTGTTTTGCACCCAACCTTAAATACTTGGTTACCAGTTCTCTTATCAAAGTCTGGAAATAAGCTCCGGTGATGAATTCATTTATGGGTATTGGCAGCAACTGGCTGTGGGCTTTGGATAAATCTGTTGGCTGCCAGCTTCTTCATTCCCTTCAACAATATGAGAAGTAGAACTGGTATGTATAACCACAATTCATAATGTTCTTTGAGGAATGGGGTTGACATCTTCATTTGATGGCAGTCATCACTCTTGGTGTAAGCCATGCGCAATTCTCACTTCATGAGGTAGTGCCGGGGGTTATATTTCCAAAGTACACTGACGTAGTCAGCATGTTGAATTTTTGCTGGAAAATCTACATGTAGGATGGTTTCAATAAATAGGTCTAGACTGGGAAAGATACTTCTATCAACATTATCAGGTCCATTTTATAGCTACGAGGTCTTTTAATACTGGTGAATGATGTATGTACGATTTCCCAACGTTCGAGTGGTTGGTAATGCCGATTGGATGGTGAGTTGGTTAAGATGGGCTCATAGATTGGTGATTATTTCTAATTTTCACCTAGGTAGGAGGCCCATATAAGATAGTGAGGAAGTCCTCTTAAGGTTGTATGTCATGCTTCTAGTCATATGGACATGGTATGATTAAGATGAGGGCATTTGAAGATGGTTCAGCGGTGACCAGCTATGTTTTGAGTTGGCAGAGTAGACAGTGTTGGGCAGTCGTCATATTAGCCATCGTACCATAGTTGTCAATTCAGGAGTTTAAAAGCTGGTCAATGGGGGAAAGTTGCAGTCCACCTTAGAAGCATGATATATTAACCAACTCTAGTTCTTGGCGTATTAGCTAGGTTCTCCAGCCTCTAGGAGCACCGGTTGAGTAGTATTTCTTTACTCATTCCTTGATTGCAATTCAGCATTTGTTGATGTGATCCCCTATGTCTTGTTCAGTCATGGAACAATCAGAAGTGTGGATGGAATGTTTCTTCATTAAATTGCCCCTTTTTCGGAAATTTAGGTCGTACTCGAAAATATATTTTTTTTGAAATTTCGTATCATTCTCAGCAATGTTTGAACGATACAAATGTAGGTGAAATTGAACGATTCGAAAAGTGGACAATTGGATCGATACGAAAGGCACACAGCTGGACCGATACGAAGTAGATGTGAGTATCGATACGAATTGGACACAGGTGGATCGATACAAACTGCGTGTGCGTATCGATACAAATTGGGCGCAGATGGATCGACATGAAGTGGATGTGAGTATCGATACGAATTGGACGCAGATGGATCAATACGAACTGCGTGTGGGTATCGATACGAATTGGGCGCAGATGGATCGACACAAATAGCATGTAAGTATCGATATGAATTGGACGCAGATGGATCGATACGAACTGGGTGTGAGCATCGATACGAATTGGGCACAGATGGATCGATACGAACAGCGTGTGAATATCGATACGAATTGGGCGCAGATGGATCGATACGAACAGCGTATGAGTATCGATACGAATTGGGCACAGATGGATCGATACGAACAACGTGTGGATATCGATATGAATTGCACATGGCTGGATCGATACGAAAACCGATCGATACGAAAAATGATCGATATGAAAGTCGATTGATACGAATGTTGATCGATATGAAAAATGATCGATATGAATAGTGATCGATACGAATAGTGATCGATACGAAAGTTGATCGATACGAAAACTGATCGATACGAATAGTGATCGATATGAAAGTCGATCGATACGAATAGTGATCAATACGAAACCTGATCGATACGAAATTCGATCGATACGAAAACTGATCGATACGAATAGTGATCGATACGAAAGCTGATCCATACGAAGTTCGATCGATACGAATGTTGATCGATACAAAAATTGATCGATACGAATAGTGGTCGATACGAAATTCGATCGATACGAAAACTGATCGATACAAATAGTGATCGAAACGAAAGCTGATCGATATGAAGTTCGATCGATACGAATGTTGACATATTTTCTGGGTGCGAAAACATGGATACGAAAATCTTCATTTTTTCTGGATACGAAAATATGGATACGAAAATCAACATATTTTCTGGATACGAAAACATGGATACGAAAATCACCACATCTTCATGGATACGAAAAACACCATATATTTTGGATACGAAAATATGGATACGAAAATCACCATATTTTCATGGATACAAAAATATGGATACAAAATCTTGATGAATGCAGTTCCTCTTAGATCTGGAGCAATCTGAATAGAATAGAAGGAACCACTTGATGATAGATTTGGATCTCCTCCTTAGATTTTTGCAATCCAACGACGGTAGTAGATCCAAAGAGCAGGAGAAAAGCTTGGTTTTCTCAATGAAAGCACCAAAGTGTTTGTACCAAAATTGGGCACAACACTCTTCGGATGTGTTTGAAGAGATAAAATGAAGAAAATAAATGTAAAATGAAGCAGATCTAACAAACACACCAGTAAACAAATAAGAAAATGCACAGAAACACACGGATTTAGAGTGGTTCGGCGAATTGCCTACGTTCACTATGAAATGATTGATGTTTATTGAATTTCACTCGCTGTTTACAAAAGATTACAATAGTATAACTGAAGTTTGATAATCATTTCGGCAGAATATCGGCATAGAGAGGTAAAAAGTCCCTTTTTCTGTAGGCTTTGGGGTGCTATTTATAGGCGTAGGCTGCAAATATCTCACTCAGATCTCGGGAGACCTCTTTTGGCACGTGGGTGGGCCTACGCGATCGATCCCACGTGATTTGCACTTGGTCCGTGATCGATACGAACAAATTTCGTATCGATCAAGATTTGGTCCAATCGAGTCGAAATTTGGCATGGACGTTCTTTAGATTGTATGCAAGCTTCTGTGAAAATTTGGTGGCATTTGGACTTGTAGATTTTGAGTTATGATCGATGCAAATTCAGGTTTTATGTAGGTTGTTTGGTTCGTATCGATCGGAACTGTCTTGTTCGTATCGATAGTCTTGCTCTGTTTGTATCGATAGTCTCTGCTTTGTTCGTATCCATTGGTTTCATCTCACTTCGTATCACTTTTGCGCACTCCACTTCGTGTCGCAAGTGGACTAGGAATGACGTCACTGGCATGGATACGAAGAGAGTGGTTATCTGATGGTTGATGGATACGAACAAGGCCTTTCAGCGGATGGGTACGAACAGTCGAAGCCTGATGGATACGAACAAGGCCTTTCAGTGGATGGATACGAACAATCGAGGCCTGATGGATACGAACAAGGCCTTTCAGTGGATGGATATGAACAAGGTGATTGCTGAAATTGCATCAATCATATCTTGAGCATACAAACTACGATTGACTTGAAATTTGGAACGTTGGCTTTCATAGCTTTGCTTGTCTCGTCATATCAATTGTAGCTTGATCCGGACTCAGATAAAATTCGTCGATATCCATAGTGAACGTGCGTATAACCGACCTTCGGGACGGGCTGTCCTCAGTTTTCAATTAAATTGGTATCACGGCCTTGCCAAAAGGCGGGATAACAGTGATACTCATCCAACAAATTAGAACTCTCCGATGTAGAGTAAGGGGTAGAGTCCCTCCTATTGACTGAGTTGGTTCATTAGATCAATATTGGCTTGAATCTGCTGAATCAATTGTCGACGGCTATCCACTAGCTCTCTCATCAGATTTTGGAATTCAGCTCTTGTAATGGAATCAGCTGGATTCCGACTTCAACTGGATTGGCTTCCACATCCATTGGCTGACTGCTCGAGCCTCCTTGTTGGATGCTAGCATTCTCACTTTCTTCTGCATTTTGAGAAGTAGATCTGGTGTTCCTAACCATTGTTGATAGCTTTTCTTAGACTTTTGCAAATTTGAATAGAACAAGCAAGCTTCTTGAAGATAACTATGGATCTCCTTTGGGGGATTTATGCAATCCAGTAGCAAAAAAGGATCCTAATAAGCTGAGAATCAAATCTCTCAGTGAAAGCACCAAAAATTGGCACAAACACCCAATAGAAGTTTTGAAGAGAAATAAATGAAGAATATAAAATGAAAATAGAGGATAATAACTGTTACCTCGCATTCTAGCCCGGCTATATTAAACTAATTGTACAAGTTAGATCTAAATGCCGTCAAGACCGATGATTCCAGAATGATAATTGTCGGGACCGAAAGTCAAGTATAGATGATTATATGAAGTCAAAATTGAATGGATTTGATGGATGTACGATGTAGGATGGTCAAAGCATGGAACATGGCTCAACGAATGGAAGGGTTCAGCATAGGATGGCCCATTGCGAGGGATCGGCATACTTGATCAAGAGGGATTGGTCGGCTTCACTGAAGGGGGATCGACATCCATCAAGGATCAAGTGAATTCATGCATACAACAATCAATATCTTAGGATTTACATGTCCAAATCCTATGAAATTTGAAGGGCAAGGTAAATGGATCCTAGAGAACCTACCCTAGGGATTGCACGTCACAAGGACGAAGTTGGAGGGGTCGGCAAGTATCCCTTGGAAGGGATCGGTAGAGAGCAGTGTGCAAGTTCTATTAAACCAAAGATCAAGCAATAACTCGAGTTCCATTGGTCTAAATGACATGAAAATTGAAGGACATGCATATTTTAGTATGGAGAAGCCACCATAAGGATCACTACCCAAAAATCGACCAATGAAGTGATCGGTACCGGTCCCTCCTAATTGGGAATTAGGCCTAGCGATCCCTCTGGTGGGCCTATGTGGATTAAAAGGTCCTTCAGAGAGAGATCGACGGTCGTCTTCACTTATAAATACTAGCCTAATGGGTCATTCTAAGGATCTTTACGCTGCTTGTTACTCGAAGCACTATTGTAATCAAGTGTTTACTATTCCTTATTGTTGTAATCAGATTTATAAGTGATCAATAAAGGATAATCTTCAAAGTGGACGTAGGCATTCAACGCCGGACCACTATAAATTCTTGTGTCTTTGATTATTGCTTTCTATCTATTATTAGTTTAATCATTTCCTCAGTTTAATTTTGTTTTTCTTCACTTACTTCTCTACATAAATCTATTCTTGAGTGTTTGTGACTAATTTAGCTGCAAACATTTTGGTGCTTTCACTAAGAATCTTGATTCTCAGCTTGCTAGGATCCCTTTGTTGCTACTGGATTGGACAAATCCCCTAAAGGAGATCTGCAGTTATCTTCAAGAAGTTGCTAATACTACTCAGATTTGTAGAAATCTAAGCGAGGCAATCAATAATGGTGAGACATACTAGATCTTCGTCTCAGAACGTTGAAGCAAATGAGAATACTAGCATTCAGGAAGGAGACCTAAGCAATCAACCAACAAATGTGAATGTTGGTCCGGTTGAAGTTCAGAATCCCACCGATTCTATTACAAGAGCTGATTTTCATAATTTAATAAGAGAGATGATGAAGAGCCATCGACAACTAAATTAATAAATTCATACCAAGATCAACTTGATGAACCAAATCAATCAGCAGCAGCGGGGGAAAGTTAGGAGGGACCTCACTCCTTACTCGGCATCGGAGAGTTCTAGCTCATCAGACGGGTATCACAGCATAGACGTCGCAGAACAGATGAATATTATGTAGAAACTTCGAGGCGTCAACTGGTAGACCATCGTGGTCTGCCAGGATTGATCGGTGTCGACCCCTCCATAGGGATCGGTATCGATCCCTCCATAAGAAGGGGGAATTCATCCATGCCTTATGGCAATCAAGTTAGAGTGCTACGGTTGGTTTGGATGCTGGAGTTCAATTGAATCTTGATCAAGCTCTTCCCCAGAATGACAATGAAGTGAATTTACAAGATACACATCAGGAAGATGGTGAACCAAGAAGGCATGAAATGACCTGCAGACATCGACCGAACCAATCATGTGAGGTGGAGCGCGACCACTGCTTTGCACCAACCATCCAAATGCCGGACTTATCAGTTATGGTCAGATAGTTAGTGAGGGAGAGCCAAGGCTTAACCAATGATGACTGGAGAATCTCGAGAAGTCATACCCCATTCCCTGATAGTGTATTACATGCATGGTATCCAAGGAAGTTCAACATGCCATCAATGCTTGCCTACGAGGGAAAACTCGACCCCAGGCAGCACATCATGAGATATGAATGGCTGATGGATTCTGCGCGAGTAAATGATGTGACCAAGTGTAGATGCTTTCCCATAACTCTCTCTAGAATAGCGATGATGTGGTTCACGAGGCTACCCCAACGATCAATTTCTAGATTCGACGATCTAGCAACCAAGTTTGTGGAGTAGTTCTAGATGCACGCGACTCGTCCCAAAGATGTGATGTCCCTTTCCAGCGTGATTCAGGCTCCAGGAGAGTCATTAAAAGATTTCATATAGATGTTATGAAGGTCAGTAATCCAAATGACCATGCGATACTCATGGCTACGACGAGAAAGGTTGATCCAGAGTCTGAGTTTGGCGATTAGTTAGATGGTAGCCGCCCGCAACGTTGGAACGCTTTTACGCAAAAGGCGGCTCCATATTTGAGAAAGGAGGAAGTCTGGTCCTCCAGGAAAAAGAATGTTGCGGGACCAAGTGGAGAGGGAGTATAGAGTTACATTGCAATAAAACAGTCTGATGACATTTCTGGAAAAGTCCAAGTGAATGTCTAGAATGAACCAAATCAGAAAAAGGGAGGTGGAGATAGGAACCATGAACGAAAGAGGGATTCTGGACGAGGAAAGCTTAGGACTCCGATGTATAATACTTACACGTTGTTGAATACGTCCTTGGAGAATATTTATCTGTCTACTTGCAGTACCATGCAGTATAGGAAGTCGGCTCCAAAGGAATCAACAGAGAAGTAGAAGCAGACTGGGAAATATTGTTGGTTTCACGAGTGCTATGGGGACAATACAAATGAATGCAAGCATCTCTAGATGTTATAGAAAAGCTGATTCGAGAAAGGAACTACAACAGTTTGTGGAAGCCCCGCAGGATGGTGGGCAGGTGACATCTGACCCCAATCGAGGACAAGCGTCGTGTAAGGCTGAGGAGCCTACGTGGACTGGTTGTTTGTACCAAAAATGGGCACAACACTCTTCGGAAGTCTTTGAAGAGATAAACGCGCAGAATGAAAATTAAAACTGTGGATTATCTAACAAAAACTCCAAATAACAGAAAGTAAATTGCAAAGACAAGCGATTTAGAGTGGTTCGGCGTTTTGCCTACGTCCACTATGAAGTTTGATGATTTTATTGCTCGATTACTTGAAGATTACAGTAGTTAACAATGTAATACAACTGAATTTCAATGCTAAGTGTCAATCTAAAGCAGCGGCGGTGTTCTGGAGTAGATCTGGCAGGATCTGGGCGCTCTTCAGTACTTAGAATTCTCCGACCCCTTTTCTGAATGACCAGGGGGTCTATTTATAGGTGTAGGAGGCTGGTATTTCGCCTAAAATGTGGGGAGACCAGTTCTGGTACGTCAAGGGGCCCACATGGCCGAAATCTGGAGACCCGGGCCCACTTTGGGATCGATTCGACCCTTGGTTCGAATCGATCAAGAAATCGTCCAATTGAGCTGAAATTTGGTGTGCACATTCTTCATCATGTGTTTGAGCTTCTGTGAAAATTTCATGGGATTTGGACTTGTAGAACTCGAGTTATGATCGATTCAAGTTGGTGTTTTTCGTATTCTGGAGTTGTTCGAATCGATATGCTTGAATCGATTCGTTCGAATCGATCTTCCTGCTCGTGAAGATGGTGACGTGGTGCGCTTTCTTCGAATCGGTCCGCTTTGCACTCCGCATTGACTGGGTCGAATCCACGGCTTGGATTCGAAGATGGTGGAGTCGAGGGCAAGCTGTGTCTCCCGGATTCGAAGTAAAGCTATGTCTCATCGATTCGAAGTGAAGCTATGTCTTATCGATTCGAAGTGAAGCTTTGTCTCATCGATTCGAAGTGAGGCTTTGTCTCATCGATTCGAAGTGAAGCTTTGTCTCATCGATTCGAACTAAGGGTGGCCTACTCCATCTTTTGTCGTCGATATCTTGAGCATACGAACTCGGATTGACTTGAAACTTGGACCGTTGGTTCCCACGGCCTTACTTGACGTGCCTTATCGATTATAGCCCGATCCGGACTCGAACAAATTTCATCGATATCCGTAGCGATCCTTACGTGTAACCGACTTCCAAGACGATCTGTTACTGTTTTCTAGTTAAGTCCTTGGTGTCACGGCCTTGCCAAAAGGCGGGATAACATTTGCTCCCCAAAGTATGTCTTGCGTAAACATGACGTGCTTTGAAAAGCTGCAGTCTCTCATTGGATTGCTACAACATGCCTTATCGAAAGTTGCGTTCTGTATTGCAGTAATCGACTGTCGTATAATCGTGACTGGCTGTCTGGGCTTTTGAGTCAGGACGAGATGAACATTTGATTCCTGTTGATGATAAAGACCAAAACATTAGTAAAAAATACGTGCATTATCTTGACCTTGGTTAACGTTGCGCGATCGCAAGTTGTTGTCAGTTCGGTTTTGCTATCGAAATCTGCATCGGTCCTCTCCTGAACCGATTTGAGATCTGAGTTAAATCATTACTTTTACGATTGTCTATGGTCGTCCTCCCGCATCGAT
Source organism: Allium fistulosum (assembly GCA_030737815.1). Lineage (NCBI taxonomy): Eukaryota > Viridiplantae > Streptophyta > Magnoliopsida > Asparagales > Amaryllidaceae > Allium > Allium fistulosum. The sequence continues at coordinate 521,659,476 of CM060906.1, forward strand.
CCTCTCCTGAATCGGTATGAGGAGTAGACAAGCAACTTTTAACATCGAGACTATTTGTCCATTTTCATCAGTGGTTGGCGATGGATTCGAAGCTGTGCCTCTTCGAATCGATATTGCGTGGATTCGATGTTTTATGAGTTGATGGAGTCGAAGTTGTGAGTGCTCGAATCAATGTTGCTTTGTTTCGATGTTGCTGGAATGGATTCGATGTGGCAAAGGATTCGAAATCGGATGGATTCGAACTAAAGGAGGGATTCGAACTGGTGGAACGACGCTGCGTCGTGATGGATTCGAACTAAAGGTTACAATGGATTCGAACATGCCGCAACGAATCGATTCGAGTCGATTATCTCACCTATAGAAGCCGGTCAGACATACCGGGAGGTGAATCGCCACATCTCCCCTATATATACCGGGCTCCTATTCACTTCTCACTTTTCACTTTTTACTGTTACGAGAGCTTCTTCTTCGAATCGATTTCTCCTAGGCCAGGACAACTGTGTTTTCCTCAAAACGATCGATCCTTTCCACGCCTTCACTCGAAATCAAAACAGGTATTCAATGGATCGATTCGAGATGAGAGGAATAAACTATTCTCGCCTTAGAAATTCTCTAAGGAGTGACAAGATCTGAATGAAGTGGGTCGACTCGAAGGAGTCGAGGAGTGATGTCTTTTGGGTTCCAGCGATTAGAGTGTCGTTTCCCGTTGCTTCGCATCGATCCAGGCACGAGCCATTCGAATCGATCTTGAATGCATCGCTTCGAATCGATGGTTTTAAGAAAAAGGAAAGAAAGTTCGTGGCAATCGATTCGAAGTAGCAATACTCTGATCGATTCGAAGAACATCAATCTCGATCGATTCGAAATCAGGCATAGACCATGGATTCGAAGTGTTCCTCTATCCTAATGTTGCATCGAATCGATCCATATGGATTCGAAGCAATTGGAACCAAACTTCATCGATTCGTCCTGCATCGATTCGAACCGATGGATTCGAACATCTTCGTCTTAGGAGACCATTACTTTTTGACTTGCTCCATCATATGAACTACGACCAGTTTCAAGTTATTCTCTGATGAACTTAATGAACTTTAGCATACTTGACTCCGACGAGCTTCGGCCTTGCATAATCGAACTTGACCAACAGACTTGAACCTGAATTTCCTTTGAAGCTCGTCGATGGAACCATGACTTAACCAAGAATACAACTGATTTATACTCGAAGTTGGTCCGTAGCGTTTGGACGGTGCGGAAATGACGGTCAGCGATGACGGTCATTTTCTTTCTCAAATTCCCAAGTTATGTTGTACGAACATCTCGCTTCATTCTGTTAAATTTGCTCGAATGATGTATAATACTTGCACTGCACGACACGTTCACACACACTACACTGGGGCATGCACGGGCTTGTTCATAAACTTAATGTTGCTTTCTAATGAGTTAGCTAATTATGGAACCTTCGAGCTCTCAACAACAAGAGGTACAGAGCTCGACTCCTCCGGTGCTGGAGATTCCCGATATCCCTGCCGATATAATCGATCCAGCTCCAGACGAATTGCCGGAGGCGATATTTATTGAGGATCCTGTTGACTCGGTTCAGTCCAACATTTCTGAATCCTTATTGGGGCGAATATGCTTAAAGCATAACATATCTCTTGGTGACGTACTATTGCCCAGCACCACCGATAGACCGCACAATCCTCCTGAAGGATATACAGCATTCTACCGTCATGCTTGTGCGGCTGGAACTCTTCCTCCCTTTAATCAATATATCAGAAGGATGCTATCATATTTAGGGATCGCTCCTTCACAACTTCATCCCAACGGGCACGCGTTGCTGAATAGTGTCTTCGTAATATATATGGACTGTCTTTTTCGCCCGCCGAGGCCCTCCGAGATCAGACACATATTTAACTTCAAGAGCAGGGGTGATAGCCCGTCGTTTACATTCTTGGAGGCAGTTAGAAATTGCCAAGTTGTAGTTGGAGCTTGGACGCGCCTGAGCTATTTCAAGAACGAATGGTTCTACGTTCGGTGCCCTCCGGGTTTCGCTAGGCGATGGTTGTCTAGACGTAAGCGCCTTAACCTGTTTCTTTGACTAATAGCTCTTCGGTGTTAAAATTGACATTTCATTCCTTTTTCAGCTATTATCTCTAGCCCCGATGGAGGGCGTTTCAAGGGTACCGTCCGGAGCCTTCAAGAAGTCCCAAGCAAGCTGAGGCATATCGACTCGGTGCTGAACGACTACAACTTAAGAGTTCTGGGTTTGATCGACATTAATCAAAGCATAGTTGTTGAGGGATTCTCAAAGTCCGTCTCCAAGAAGGAAAATAAGAAGAAACCCAAGAAGATAAAAGCGAAGAGGTCACTCGGGATCAGAATAATCGAGGCGAGTGACGAAGAAAGAACCCAGACGGATTCAGAGCCAATGGCTGACCTTTCGGGAAACTTGGAGGAATCGGGAGAAAAACGGAAAGGCAAGGCCGCCGTTTCCAAAAAACTTAAGTCAAAGGGGGGAAAATCTGTAGATGTGTTTCTTCCCGCTTCCGGAGTTATGATTTCTGAGGCCGCCCCTTCTCATTCGAGAGATTCTCTCAAAGGGCTTGACGATATTCCTATCCCCGATTATATATCAATCTCTCATAATCCTGGATTGGAGGAATTACAAGATGTCTTAAATATGAACGAGCCCTTTCCTTTAAGTGCGATCAACACTTCCGGTCGGTTTGGGGGTTTACACATTTACACACACTTCCACGGCACTCCATGACTTCTGCATAGTAAACATTGCTTTATGGGATTTTAATCCGTAATTCTTTCTTATCGCAGGTGAGATGTCAGGACGTGGCTCCACTCTAGATAGGCTTCGGAACGTGCGTCAATCTTCTCCATTTTATGATTCCCGTAGGAGAGAGACAGATAGGGACCATGGGCGAGGCTACTCGAGTCAAGAACGTTATGATAGAGACAGAGATTACTCGCGTAACCGTTCTGGTTATGATTACTCTGATAGAGACCGGGGGTACCAGCACCGACCCCGATCTCGTTCTCCTCCGCCTCCCAGGGCTCCAGTAGACCTCCCAGGGCCATCTCATCCGCAACAGCTGCCTTCTCAATCTTCTCGGCCTGATATTCAGCGGCCAAGAATGGAACCAACGGCAGCCGCTATAATTGAACAAGCTCCGGCTGAGTTGACTAGCGAGGGAGCTGCTAAACTTGCTCAAATGAAAAATGACTACCCGGAAATTTGCATGGATGGCTATATCTTCCCTCCTAACTTCAAAAGAATTCCTCCGGAAGCTGAGACCACCGCTCATAGTTATATTCACGACTTCTACGCTCAGTACAAGGAGTGGTATAAGGCAGCCGTGAAGGCTTCTAGAGTGGCTTTTGACAGGGCGAAGATTATTGTTGAACGCGATGCTGAAATTGCTAAACAGAAACGCATCATTGAAGTTCTTCAATCTGAAATGGAGACGTCCCGGAGTTCTGAACTTCAAGCTCTCCAGAAACATGAGGACGCCGTGGCCAAAATGGCTAGGATGCAACAGGAACATTGCGCCACGGTAGAAGAGATGGGCCACCGCAACACCACCGTTGCAGCTGAGCGAGACTTAGCCGTTAAAGAGCTGAACGAGCTCAAGGCCAAATTCGCTGAAATGGTGAAGGAGAAGGATGACGCAAACGCCACCGCACAAGAGGCTTGCAACCAAGCGGTATCTCTTAGGGCCGAACTTGCTGCGGTGGCGGTCAAGTCTAAGTCTGCGGAAGCAGAAATCCAGGAAAAGATTTTGGAGGAGAGGTCTAGGCTGGACGCTGAGTTCGACGATCTCCTTGTCACGTACAACGCTAATGTGCTAGAGCATAGAAATTTAGCGTGGCTGGGAGATGACTCCATGATCTTGTACAATGCCTGGACCCGGCTGGTGAATGAGAAGAAGGCAGTGCATCCAGATGAAACATTTGACGACTTTGAGCTGGAGATGCGTTTGCTCACCGACGATGAGAGGAAGACTCTTCATGAGGTGGTGATCTCCATGGCGAAGGAAAAGCTTGGCGTTCAATCTCTAGAGACAGGCGAAGGTTCGGGGACCGCGCATCACGAGGCAAGTGTTGGAGCTGTACTCGCAACATTGCCCGAAACCACTGGTGCGGTAGACCCCCAATCTGTTCCTGCATATAATCCTGACCAGCCGTTATTATCTTCTGCCGATGATTCCACCCATGTTCCGGTCCAGACCAAGGAAGGTATTTGAACGCTTCTCGTAGTTTAGCCGTGAAAAACCTTAAGCAACACACTTGGCTAACAATCTTCGTTTTGTCGCATTTCAGTGACTGAAGCTATTGTGTCTGCGCCCCTTGCTCTATCAGTTCCTTATCAAACACAAGGGGTTGTTTTTTCTGAAGCCGTCACGACTTCCACTTTGATTGGCGAGGAGGGAGATGTGAATATGTTTTCTTTCAGCGCTCAAATGATTGAGGAGCTTCTCAATGAACCCGTCGACCCCTCTGCCAACTCGTCTGATATTGTGAGTGAGGCTGCTCCGGCTGTTAGTTCATCTATGCCAGCTATTGGCACATCTGATGCGGCCCAAGTATCTCGTGAGGACGATGTTATTGCTGAGATTGCTGCCGAGATGGCAGCAGGGAATGTTGGTGTGAATCCGCCCGGGCCTGCCCCGTTAATGGTGATTTCACCGGGCGGTACTGTAATGATTGAGACCGCTCCTGTTAATGAAGGACTGTTAATGAAGGACGCGTTGGGCAACTCGTCCGGAGCTGGGCCAATAGCTTCGGTCTCAATGACCGGAATCTCAATTCTGGGAAGGATAGGGTTCTGAGTTTCTTGCTGCTGCGAACTCGACGGTTCCATCACTAGCTAACTCACGAGAAACCATCATTAGGTGACAAAAAGCCCGTGCATTCCCCAGTGTAAAGTGCATGAATGTGTTGTGTAGTGCGAGTGCTGTGCGTGACTTGAGCAAATTCTGCAGAATTAAAGAAAATATGCAAGCGACGAGATTCTGGAAGACAGACAAACATGACCGTTATCGCTGACCGTCATGACTGCGCCATCCAGATGATAACGATCGATTCAAGATTAAAGAGTTCGTTGTACTTTTCTGTTAAAAGGCAGTTCCATCGACGAGCTTCGAAAGTCAGTCAAATATGCAATCCTGTAATCAAGTCCAATTATGTAAGGCAGAAGCTCGTCGGAGTCGAATATAAGAACGTGCAAAAGTTCGCTAAGTTCGTCAAATTTCAACATGGAGTCGATCGTAGTTCAAGTTCAAATTCATTCGGAGGCGTGATGTCTTTTGTATCGATCCAGTTCGAATCGATACTTTCGTATCGATCAGGTCAACTCGATACCTTTCGTATCGATGTCAGTTCGTATCGACCGGAGGAGGAGATTTCGTATCGATCAGGTAGGCTCACTTCGCATCGGCCAAGGGTTAACGGCTGTGAGACAACCAAGTGCAATAACTTCGCATCGATCTGGGGCTATCGATATGGGACCAATGAGATCTCTTGGTCTTCGTATCGATCGAGAGAGGTAGATTTTCGCATCGATCACGCCGGCCAAGCGCTTACATCGATCATCTCAGTTCAACACAAGCCCCAACCACCTTAGATCGATGCGAACCTCTGCATCCCCTTTAACCCATCAGTCGATGCGAAATCATGAAATCTGGATCGAGTCGAATCCTCCTGTCCCGGATCGACACGAACTAGTGGTGAAGCAATCACTCCAGATCTCTTTCTTCTCCGATTGAAGCGAACATGGCCATGGCCATCCTCGACCAAGCTCTGGTCCAGATCTGGCCTTAGCACCACCAAAATCGATAATCGGCAAAGGCACGATGGATCTGAGATCTGAACTTCGTCGCTCAAATTTAGCCGTGATTGCTTATTTACCTGAATCGAATTGGAGTTTGAGAAATAATAAGGTGATGTTTTGATCGATTCGAAGATTGGAGTAATTCTTCTCTCCTGCTTGTCTGAGAACCGATACGAGAAGGCAGAAGGCAACAGTAAAAGTAAAAGGTAAAAAAGTGAGAAATGGCAAAGTCCCAGATATTTATATGAAGCCTAGGACGGAACCGAGTCGATTCGACTCCCAGTCAATCTGACCGGTCGCAACCAGTCAAGCAGCGCATCGATGCGAGCATTCGTATCGAACCCACTAACCTTTATCGGTTCGAAGCGCACAGGGAGGCCACGTGAATACGATGGGTCGATGTAAACGCTCTCTTCGAATCCATCAAGCTGTGCATTCATCGAGGCGAAATAATTCACCAGACACCATCGTTTCGAAACATCCAAATTTTGAGCCATCGATTCGAAACAGAGCAGACCTGTTAATACGAGCGTCAATTTCGTATCCATCAGTATCTATCGATGCGAACATCCATTTCGTATACACCAGATATCATCGATTCGAACCAGAATTCATCGCGATTTATGACCATCGATACGAAAGAAGGCTTTTTGACTTTGAGCATCGATTCGTAAGCGGACCGATACGAGAGAATGGCTAAGGGGTACGGTTTTCAAAATTATCCAAAGAAGACATACAACTTTTCAAAGCACGTCATGTTTTCACAAGACGTACTTTGGGGGGCAAATGTTATCCCGCCTTTTGGCAAGGCCAGGACACCAAGAAGCCGACTAGAGAACAAGGATAGCACGCCATGGATATCACTGAATTTTGTCCAAGCCCAGAGTGAGCTACAATTGATAGGACATGACAAGAAAGGCCATAGAGATCAGCACCTCAAATTTCAAGTCAATCCGGACTCATACGCTCAAGTTATGATCGAGTCAAATTGGAGGGAAAAAGCCCAGATTTCGTATCCATCACTCTGGGCAATTTCGTATCCATCATCGAAGCCCCAGTTCGAATCCATCAAGCTTCGTACCGATCAGCTCCGGATCCATCGAGGTACCCAGGTTCGACTCGACTTTCTTCGTATCCATCGAGCTCGTATCGATGGACTTCACACATACCGGCAATTGAAGGACCTCGTATCCTACAGCCAACGACTACTTCGTATCCATCGTTCAGCGTCTACTTCGTATCCATCACTCGGTGTTTGCTTCGTATCCATCACTCGGTGCTCGCTTCGTATCCATCAGAGGACCTCACTTCGAATCCATGCCTAATGACTTGTTCGTACCCACGAGTCAACTGACCAGGGATGACGTGTCTTCCATCAAAGTAAAACGAGGCGAGATATGTGGAGTCGAAACAGTCAATGCGGCACAAAGACCGGATCGAAACGAAGCGCGCGCGCCACCTCACCTCAAGAGCACGTGCAGCCAGCGAGACGAACGGATGGAGTCGAAAGCATGGATACGAGTCAGACAGCCTATGAAGAATTCCAGTTCGTATCGACCATATCTCGTAATCCACTGATCCAAACACGATGAAATTTTAACTGGAGGTTGCATACATAACAAGGAACGTCTCCACCAATTTTGAGCTCAATTGGAAGTAATCCTGATCGATACGAAATGATTTCGTATCGATCACAGATTGGCTTGAAACTCTCTGGAAGTGGTCGAATGGGTCCCCTCACGTGTCAGGCCAAGTCTCCCGGAGTTTGAGCGAAATCCAAGCCTCCTACGCCTATAAATAGAGCCCCAGAATCAACGGAAAAAGGATCTTTTTTCTCTGAAGCGTCCAGACTCCACCGGATTGAGATTTGCACCATACTTTTGCTGTCAATTTCGAATTCTAAACTGTAATCCGCTGTTCATCGCTGTAAACGCTTGTAATCATTGAAAGAGAATCAATAAAATCATCAAAACTTCATAGTGGACGTAGGCTACACGCCGAACCACTCTAAACTGCTTGTCCATGCACTTTACATTCATATTTGTTGGAGTTTTTGTTAGATAATCTCTGTTTTACATTTATAATCTTCATTTTATCTCTTCAAACAACTCCCGAAGAGTGTTGTGCCCATTTTTGGTACAAACACTGGTGATAAATACGATAGTTGGAGGACCGCACCCAACAAATAAGAGTTGGCAAGAGATGGAGCGCTATGCTAGTGCGATTAGGCATGTGGATTTTGAATGTTGTTCGAATACAAAGATGGAGCTCCGATAAAACAGCAACACACGATGGTTGATGATATTGTGTTTAGGAACAGAGATACAGATAAGGTCGAGGCTCTGACAATCGATCCAATGGTCATTTCGGCCATGATTGGCCCTGTTTGGTGAGAAGGATATTGATTGATTGTGGAAGTTCAGTAAATATAATCTTCAAAAAAGCTTATGATCATATGAGGATGGAAGCCAAAGACTTAAAACGTCTAAAGCTCATATACACGGTTTTAACAGCGTTGCAACTGAAGCCGTTGGTTATGTGGAGTTACCTATACAGTTGGGTGAAGGTGAACAAAGGAGAGTGCAGATAAGGGTGTAAATAAGACCGTCCACATCCAAGCTACAGAAGATTGACATCTAGCGCCTGAGCCTTGGTTCGGGCGCCATAGTCGGTTCTATAGAGATATAGATCCGAGGGATGATAAAGAGGAGCACAAAGAGAGCAAGGCTACACCAGCTGAGCTGACAATTGATATCACGGTTAGCCACGACGACCAATCATGGGTCCTAAATATTGGATCACAGCTCAACCCCCCGATGATGAAAGAACTTGCTGGTTTTCTCCGAGCGAATCTAGACGTGTTCACTTGGACTCACTCTGACATGTGTGGAATCTCGCTTGCTATTACGAGCCATGCATTGAATATCGACCCGAGGCATGTCCCATGAAGCTTTGGCGAATCATTTGGAGAGACCCCTCATCTTGTCAAAGCCGGTGGATCATGAAGATTTATACATTTATTTGGTTATATCGGCACATGCTATAAGTGCCGCATTGCTTCGCGAGGAGGATCAAATCCAGAGGCCGGTGTATTGAGTCAGCAAATGATTAACGAATGCTGAAAGGAACTATCCGAAAATAGAGAAAATGGCATATTGCTTACTAATTGCATCATGAAAGCTTCGTCCATACTTTCAGGCACACCCGATCAATGTTTACACCGACCAGCTGTTACGACAGTTCCTATAGCGACCTGAGACGTCTAGAAGGTTACTCAAATGGAATATTGAGCTTAGTCAATTCGATATTACTTATCTCCCTCGGAGGGCTATCCAGGGTCAAGCACTGGCAGATTTTATATCTGAGTTTACTACGCAGGATGATTCTCCTAAGGTAGCGAAATCCCTACCATTCGGTAGAAATTGTATATCGATGAAGCGTCTAACGATCATTACTATGGGGCTACAATTGTGGTTGTAACTCCTGAAGATCGATCAATCTGTTATGCTTTAAAGCTTGATTTCCCAACGACAAACAACGAAGCTGAGTATGAAGCCTTGATTGCTGGACTTAAACTCGCTAGAGAACTCGGAATAAAATCTCTTCAATTTTTTTTGATTCGCAGTTGGTAGTTTACCAAGCTAAAGGAGATTATCAAGCTAAGGGATAGCAGGATTGCCCCATATCTTACCTAAGTCCAAGAGTTATTGGCAGAATTTGAGTACTATGACATTTCGCATATTCCACGGGATCGAACCAGATAGGCTGATTCATTGGCAGAATTTGCTAGCACTGGGGACGCACAGCAGATGGGCTTTGTTACGGTCGAAGTATTAAATGCCCTAAGTATAAACATGATGAAAATTGACCGGACATTGGAAGCGCAGCCTGAGAGGGAATCGTTGATGACTCCAATCAAAAACTACTTGCTACACGGAGTCCTACCAGGTCAAAGAAATGAAAAGCGAAAAATCCTTCAAAAAGCTTCACAGTATATCGTGCAAGAAAGAATTATGTACAGGAAAGGTTTCTTTGTTCCCCTACTCTGGTGTATCGCTCGTGACGAGATAAAATGTGTCCTAAAAGAAGTTCATGAAGGGGAATGTGGTGACCACATTGGGAGGCAAACTCTGACTAAGAAAATACTCTGTTACGAGTATTATTGGCTAACTATCAATCGAGACGCTGCTGAATATGTAAGACAACGCGATAAGTGCCAGATATATGTTAAAGTTCCAAGAGCTCCACCAACGAAAATTATGCAAATGGTCAGCCCATGGTCGTTTGCCATGTGGGGTATAGATATTATCGGTTCTTTGCACATCTCTAAAGGTGGCACAAAATACGTTATTGTCGCAGTTGATTACTTCACTAAATGGGCCGAAGCATAATCTTTATCCATGATCACAACCAAGAAAGCAATCAACTTTATTGTCCGAAACATCATATGTCATTTTGGTCTTCCGCGAACTATTGTGACAGATAATGGGACTCAATTCAACAGTATTGAATTCAAAGACTTCTGTCTAAGGTATCGTATTGAAAAGGGATTTGCAGCGGTCGCTCACCCTCAGGCAAATAGACAGGCTGAAGCTGTAAAATAAATCATAAAGTCCATTTTGAAGAAGCGACTAGAAAAGGCTAGAGCAGGTGGGTGGATGAACTCCCTCCAACACTATGGACCTACATGACCACCCATAAGTCTGTGACTGGCCATACTCCATTTGCCCTTGCTTACGGTACTGAAGCTGTCATTCTTATTGAACTCGAAATTCCTTCTCATCGAGTGACTCACTATGATCCCAAAACAAATAAAGATCTCCTCTTGGAATCTCTTGACTTTATAGATGAGAAGCGCAAGGAACCCAATCTGAGTGTAGTTGCGCATCGACACCGAGTCGTCCGGTATTACAACATTAAAATCCAACCTAGAACCTTTGAAATCGACGTTCTCGTCATCCTAAAATGAGTTTCGTACCCCATCGCACATGAATCCAATTTGGGAAGGACCATATGTCATTGAACAGAGGCTTGGAGAGGGAACTTTCAAGCTAGCGACTGTCGATGGAATCACACTTCCAAGGGCATGGAGTAGTGAGCATCTACGATGCTATTTCACTTAGTTTGTTTCTTTTTTATTTCAGTTGTATTTGCTTTCATAATTATGCTTTAGCATTTGATTTTCCAGAAAATATGTAATAAGATAGTTTATGTTTTTCCTTCCATTTAGCGAATAAAGTTTCGGATTTTTTTATATTTATGTTTGCTATAGCAGTGTGTATTAGTTACATGACGAAACTAATTGATGTCGATATGTATGAACAGGCTCTCGAAGTTTGAAATTAATCAATTACGCTAATTCCCAATGGGACTAAACAAGATGAGCTTGGTCCACTTGTTAATTTGATAACTCCCATTCATAATCCAATGGACAGGATACATAATGAAGAGTAAATGTGGCTCGGCCATCTGATGATCGAATAAATCCTGCAAAACTAAGGAACTGAGATAAAATGAGCGCCATGACATGACCGATCACTCGCTAAGTCAAACCCCAGACCTTCGGGGGCAAATCAATCAATGAAGGAGAGTACGATCTGAATGCTCTTCGAAATAACTCTAAGTCCCCAAAGTGCGGACTGGAGTATAAACATAAGTCGGGTGTGAATCGACTACCCGCAACATAACTCTAAGTCCCCAGAGTGCAGACCGAAGTATAAACATAAGTCGAGTGTGAATCGACCACCCGCAACATAACTCTAAGTCCCCAGAGTGTGGATCGGAGTATAAACATAAGTCGGGTATGAATTGACCACCTGCAACACAACTCTAAGTCCGCAGTGTGCGGACCGAAGTATAAACATAAATCGGGTGTGAATTGACCACCCGCAACCCAAATCTAAGTCCCCAGAGTGCGAACCGGAGTATAAACATAGATTGGGTGTGATTCGGCCACCCATCAACTAACTTTCATCCCCAGAGTGCAGATATAAGCACAAACAGATATGTGAATGAGGTTCGACCATTCACTATTTCATGAACTCCAACCTGAAACCGACAAGAGGAGTATAAAATCACTAAGGATGGAGTTCGACCATCCAACGTCTAACCCCGCTAATCCAAGACTGGGGCAGGAGTATAGTTACTCAAAAACCACTGAATTCGACGGCGTAACACTAAGGTTCGAGCCTATCATTTGATACGACTCAAGGCCGCGATGACATGGAGGCCTTGGGATAGAGCTAGTGGATTGTTACCAGAATTAATGAACAACGAATTACAAGTATACTGAATGGAAAGTATAGTTCAACTACTTAAATAGCAATTCACATGAAAGTTCAACAGGAAGTGAAAACTTTTATTCACATGATAGTTTTTGAGATCGTGGTACAAGTTATTTCAAAAAACCAGGAATCATACCCGTACAACCACAACTAATAAAAGAAATGACAAACAAGCAGTTATGCAAACTATGCACACACAGAGCCAAAGTGATGGCTATTTCTTCGACTTCCTCTCCTTTTTGGAGTTTTTGGGAGTGGTGCCACTTGAATCCTGATGCTTCTCTTCTTGGATCCTTTGCCACCTTTTGCAGGAGTGCTTAGAAAGATAGGAGGGAGTTTAGTGGGAATCGACCCTCCAGGTGGAATAACTTGTAGTGGCACAAGGTATGGATGTCGATGTCCACCTCGATGGGCTCATCTTTAGCCTTTTTCTTTAGCAACTCCTCCTTCTCGATACGCTCTTTCAAGCTAATCTTATCAATGCATTTGGAGGCACCGGTAATCACAACATCGTCGAATTCATCCACTAGGAGCGGACCTTCAACCTTATCAATGGCCGTGGGAATTTCTGCTAGTTTCTCTTGTTGCTCCACAGCATCATTGCTTTTAGGAGTTTGACTGGGAACCGGAAGACCTGCAAATTTGTTAAAATAAAGAGAAAAGCCTAAAACCATTGGGCGTGAAGAACAAAACCTTTCATAAATTGGAGCATAAAAGGGAATACCCGTATCCTCCTGGCTCTCGATGGTAGATGGAGTGCCCTCTTCCAAAATAGGGGACACTACTTTGGATTGATAACTGGGCTTACCTGGATCATAGCCCAAGTCCTGCTCCAGGCCAAAGGAAACCGATGCTCCAGTCGTTTGAGAAGAAGAGGGGCCCTTAGTATCGGCCTTCGAGGATCCGGCAATACGTTCTCCTTTGTCAGAAGGCGCAGAAATTTTAAAGTATCGGAGTCTCACGGCAGCCGGATTTAGGGTTTCGTTTCCGCGGAGGATCTCTCGCACTAATTTTTCTTCATCAAATTCAGCTTCACCCAACTTCCTCTTTTTCATCTCAATGATATGCTCCCAGGCTTCAGCAAGTGATTCGAGATAACTTCGCCAAGAAAACTCAAGTCGCGGTAGATAAGGACTTTGGCATTATATTCGATGATCGATGGATCAAACAAGTCCTTGATTTCATTCCGACCAGACTCTTTAGCATCTTTTACTCGGGTTTCAATTTCTCCCATCATCTCCTTGAGGTCTTCCTCTCGAGCCTCCTCTTTAAGAGCTTCTATCTTGGTAAACTGCTCATCGAGTTTAATTTTTAGGCTCCTAGCTTCAACAGCCTCTTCGCGGTACCTTTGCGATTCTTCCTGGGCCTCAATTTTCTCTTCCTTCTCTTTCTTGAGAAACTCCTCAAGTTCCTTGACGCGGCGGGCTAAGACATCTTTTTCCTCTTACAAAGAATCTTTTTCCAAAGCTAGTGCCCTACTGCGATTGAGGGCAGCATCGAGTTCCTTTTTTTGGGAAGCTTCTAAACAGCTTACCGCCTCCGATGTCTCCGATGTTTCCTTGGCACTTTTCTCCGCCTCGGCAAGTTTTGTTGTCAATTCCAACAGTTCGTCATCTTGGTGTTTGATTATGTCTTTATCATGTATCGCCTCTAACTTGAGACAATCTATTTCATATTGTCGCTCGATTGACACTTTAGAGGATTTTTTCGGCCAAGTGTTGAAACGATTCATGATGCACGAACATGTCACTAACACATGCGAGAGAACTTTTTTTGGCATTCCCTGGCATCATATGTATTGTGGGAAGTAATTTAAGCCCAACGAAGCAGATTTTCAGAAAGGTGGCCTTAAGCTTGACCAATTTCTCCGCTGTAGAAGTATCAGAAGCTATAGTTGGCAAGGATGGATTGGAAGCGGCAATTGGATGCTTGCTCATTCTACGGTCACGAGATTGCTTTAAGCTCGAAGAACCAGAGTGTTGCTCATGTGATGTGGCGATTTGAGGGTCGCGGTAGGGAGGCTTGTCTCCGCTGTAAGTAGGAAAATTAGGTTGGTCTCCCTGGCGAGATGTTTGAGATTGGGATTTGCGCTTGGAGGAGGAGGATTCCCTTGAATGATAGCTTCTTTCCCCTCCATCATCCTTTTCCCTGCGCCTACCAGACTCCGAGTCGCGACTAGATCGATGATATGTCGAAGAACCTCTTAAGCGATTAAAGGATCGGGACTGAGTCATCGCACCTGCAAAGAACAAATGAGAATATGTAAGTAACTATCATGTAAAGGAATAATAAAGAGCATGTAGTGAAGTGCACGTGGTAATGAGTGTCCTTGTGTTCCCCCCCGACAAACCGATGGCTGTAGCCTTGCTTATGGGTGTTCTCTCTCCTTTATCAGTAGGATGAATGCCTTCACCGCTCCTAGTAGGAGAATTGAGCCCTTCGATGTTGATATTAGGAAAGTCATAAGTCATAATATCGTCTGGAATTTAGAGATTTGAAAATCCCTTCAGTGAACTTTCCAAGTGTTAGGAAGATGATTCTTCTTCAATAAAAGTAATGACAAATTCTGGATCTATGGCAGTTTTTCTTCTATGAATTTTGTATGCCAGCATCTTCTTCCTCTTGGTAGGTGTGTGAGATTGCGTGCCTTGTGATGGTTTGACCACTGGTGCCTTGCATGGGTTCGCATCAGCGTCGCCGGTTTTGTTTGACTGACACCTTCCTCAATGTCATCCCGAGTACCCTCGACTGGGGGCACGATAGGATTAATGGCATCCCTTTCTTGCTCTGTAATGTTTCTTGGCAATGGCGTACTTCCGGGGAGCCCAATGCTTTGACCCTCTTCCAACAACCCGAATAAAGATAGTAACTCATCGGTTATAAGAAGTTTAATGTCCCTGCCTTCGACAGGGGTAGTGCGAATAGTGGCGATCGCTCTTGAAAAACTAGCGCCTTTAGGACGTGGCCGGACACTTCTAGGAATCCCGGATATTAATAGATTCAAAAATATGACTTGGATTAGTTGACTTAAGAATAAAATGAAAGTAACACTTAGGTCCTTCCAACCATCGCCTCGCGAAGCCAGGTGGACATCGAAAATAGAACCACTCGTCCTTAAACAGAGACAGTTTATTCCAAGCGCCTATTAAGACTTGGCAATTAGGTGAAGGTTCGAGAAAAACGTAGGAAGGACTTCCTGACCGCCGTTTAAAGTTGTAGATGAATCTAATGTCCTCGGGAGTTGGCGGACGAAATAGAACACTCATGAATAGCAGAAAGGTTCCATATTGGAAGGCATAACTGTTTGGATGGAGTTGAGTGGGAGCTATTCCAAGATATCTCAACATCTCTCTAATAAATGAATTAAAGGGCAGTACGCATCCGGCCCGGCACATAAATTTGTTACATACCGTGTACCATTCTGGGGGCAAGTGAGGCTTGTCATTTATTGAAGGAACCAAGACGTCTACAAATGGAATTCCATGTATGGAACATGGCCGGTGAAGAGCAGCCTTACCAATTCGGGAGGTTTTATAATTTACTGGGTTATCTAGAAGAATGACACCCTCTACTGTATTGGGAGCAGGACTAATATCCTCCGCCGGAAAGACCAAACATCTGAAAAAAAGGTTAACCGACAAGCCAGAAACTTCTGTCAGTTCTGCCTGCTGGCTGGGAGAAAGCCTACCGGATATAGTCGTAGAACTTAATTTTGCTTCAGGATCGATGTGTTGCATGGTCGATTCGAAAAACATACCAGTTAAACGCTTTGAGCGTCTGGAGTTCATATTAGCTATATTCAGTAGATAATCGTGGTTAGAAAAGTTTACCTGTTTCCCCCGTGTTAACTGTAAGCTAGTGCAGTGTAGTGAAGTGTATAGCAGAAATAAACAAGCTTAAATTCAGAAGATGAAGTTAAATGACGAAACTTTGGGTTTCGACCAGAGTGACCGTCATCGCTGACTGTCTCAACTGACAAAGTGATTGATCGGTTGTAAAATCTTTTGGATCGACTATCGGTATATCGAAATGTGAAGTTTGTCGTTCAAGTCCATATGCGAGTCTTTAGTCTATGTCAAAAGATTTAAGGATTGATTGTTCAATCTCGAGTTCGGTAGTAAATATGCATGTTTTAGTGTTCATTGTCATCATACGACCGAGTTCGTTGGATGAATTAGTAATAATTGTTCAAACAAGTAAGGTTAAACTAGTTTATAAGTTCAAAGAACCCCTACAAGTCCTTATGACGATCCCTATATACTGAACCCTACATACCGATCCCTATCCCAAAGCCTCTCTACCAATCCCTCTCTTCACCCAAGTCCTTCTGATCCCTCGCTTCACCCTCTACTTCACCATCTTCCACCAAAAACTCTGATCCCTTTCCTTCTACAAATCCTACTGACCGCTCTCTCCTTAAACCACCGGTACCATTACTTGAGCATGGGTTTGCCGATCCATAATCACGCCAACGCCTCTACTTTACCATTCTCTCGTCCGGCCTCAATACCGATCGCTTATTAACAAACGAGGGATCGGTCTATGTCCAAGCCTTCGACATCGATCTCAACTCCACTCCCTCTTCTTCTTCCTCCTTCACCATTCTGCCAAGGCCAACTCCTTCCCACACCTCGTCTTCCCCAAACAACCTATGTCTATAGTCATCCACTTCGTCACATATCAAACTATCATCAACGAAGTAGGATCCATTGTCTCGCCTTAAAGTCAAAAGCAAGGTTAAAAGCTTACCTAATCAATCGAAGACGAACCGTAAAAAGAAAAGATTGGGTTACAGATCAATTGGAAGGCGGAGTGACTAATTAAAGAGATAGATTTACTAATTAGAGCGATGGGTAAATGGAAAAGTAGGGGTCGGGTTTTCCTTTTTAAGCAAAGAGAGGGTTTCGGAGATAGAAGGATGGATGAAAGGAAAAAGAGCGTGAAAAAGGAGAAGGGTAAAGTAAGCTTTTATAAGGATGTCGGGGGTCGGGGGTCGGCTGTGCGCTTGGCTTAGGAGGGGAGGGATCGGTTAAAGTCATGTCAACCCCTATTAGCATGCACCCAAAAAAGGGATCGACATAATATATATCGATTCCTACAAATGCTTAAAAAAGAAAAAAAAAGGAAAAGAAAGAATGAACGATGGGGATTGGCTATAGGTATGAACATGAATAAATATAGGCATAAAAATTATTGAAAGCGTGTATATACAAATTACTATAAAAATTGGCAACAAACTGTGAATGTGAGAGCGCATCCAGGAACCAACAACAAAAAACCTGTATATAAATGTGCACGTGAATGGCCCAAGAGTTCAATTTTTGAACCGACGGAAACTGAAGTCAAACCTGAAACTTTCGAGTTCGAGGCTGGACCAGATAGAAAAAGCTTACTAGTCTCACAGAACTGGATTTGTATACGTCAATTGATGGAATATAGCACTGGATTTATATTATTGGAAATCGATCAAGCGTCATGACAATCAATAAGGAATTCGACGCCTTGAAAAATGATTCGATAAAGGGATAACAACTATTTGAAAAGCTAGATGGATCTTATTCACAACGATTCAAAGCATGTCATGTTAATCACAAGACGTACTTTGTGGGGCAAGTGTTACCCGGCATTCTAGCCCGGCTATATTGAACTAATTGCACAAGTTAGATCTGAATGCCGTCAAGACTGACGATTCCAGAATGATAATTGTGGGGACCGGAAGTCAAGTACAGATGATTATATGAAATCAGAATTGAATGGATTTGATGGATGTACGATGCAGGATGCTCAAGCATGGAATATGGCTCAACGAATGGAAGGGTTCAGCATATCATGGCGTATTGTGAGGGATCGGCATTCTTGATCAATGGGGATTGGTCGGCTCACTGAAGGGGGATCGGCATCCATCAAGGATCAAGTGCATTCATGCATACAACAATCAATATCTTAGGATTTACATGTCCAAAGCCTATGACATTTGGAGAGCAAGGTAAACAGACCCTAGGGAACCTACCCTAGGGATCCCATGTCACAAGGACGAAGTTGGAGGGATCAATAAGTATCCCTTGGAAGGGATCAGCAGAGAGCAGTGCGCAAGTTCTATTAAATCAAAGATCAAGCAATATCTTGAGTTCCAGTGATCCAAATGACATGAAAATTAAAGGACAAACATATTTTAGTATGGAGAAGCCACCATAGGGATCACTACCTAAAAATCGACCAATGAAGGGAACGGTATCGATCCCTCCTCATTGGCAATTGGGCCTAGCGATCCCTCTGGTGGGCTATGAAGGGAACGGTACCAATCAAGTGTTTGTTATTCATTACTGTTGTATTTAGATTTATAAGTGATCAATAAAAGATAATCTTCAAAGTGGACATAGGCATTCAACGTCGAACCACTATAAATCCCTGTGTCTCTGATTATTGTGTTTTATCTGTTATTAGTTTAACCATTTTCTCGGTTTAATTTTGTTTTTCTTCACTTACTTCTCCACATAAATCTATTTTTGGGTGTTTGTGACTAATTTAGTTGCAAATAATAACCAAGAAATAGCAGTAAATTGAAGCAATAACACGAATACACAACGATTTATAGTGGTTTAATGTTGTGTGCCTACGTCCACTTTGAACAAATTGCTTTATTAATCACTTTGTCAATTGAGTACAATAGGGATCGGATGAAAATCCTTAGTTACAATTGAGTAGCAACTAGCAGCATAAAAATCCCAAAAATGAAAAACCAAGCCTTTATTTATAGAGGAAGATGGCCAAATATCTCCCTGAAAGTTTGAAAGAAGGACCTTCAGAACCATATGGACCCACAAGAGGGATCGCATGGCCCAAATCCCAAAGAAAAGGGAT
This sequence comes from Allium fistulosum, assembly GCA_030737815.1. Lineage (NCBI taxonomy): Eukaryota > Viridiplantae > Streptophyta > Magnoliopsida > Asparagales > Amaryllidaceae > Allium > Allium fistulosum. The sequence continues at coordinate 521,678,463 of CM060906.1, forward strand.
CGGTACCGATCCTATATTGTAGGAATTTGGGGGTGTAATCCCTATGGTAGCTTCCCCATATTGAACTATGCTTAGCCTCCAACTTTCATGCCAGTTGGATAGTAGAACTTAAGTTATTGCTTGATCTTTGCTTCAACATGAATTGCTTCCTAATTTCAACCGATCCCTACTGAGGGAGGAAGGCCGATCTCTCTGACTCCATTCTTTTATTATGCGATCCCTAAGGTAGGCTCCCTAGGGTCCCCACATCTTGCTTACAAAATTTCATATGCATTGGACTTATGGATCTTGAGATATTAATTATTTTCCATTGAACTGCATTAACTTCCTGAAACATACTGATCCCCATCTTCGAGGTTGATTTTTGCCGATCCCTCCTATATGTTGAACCATATTCCATATTTCAAACATTCTTCCTTGCACATCTCTCAATTCCATTCAATCTTGACTTCATATTACCATCCGCACTTGACTTCTGGACCCCACAATCATCACCCTGGACTAACTGGCCTTGATGACAGTCGAATCTAACTTGTCCAATCGGTGAGAATATAGCCAGGCCAAAACACCTGATAATAGTAGGCGTAATGGTTTTATTGGCTGCCTCGACCTGTCCATTGGCTAATGGGTGAGCGACCAAGGAGAATCTTTTTTCTATTCCATTTTTGTTGCATAACTCTTGGAACATCGTGCTTTTGAACTGGGTCCCGTTGTCCGTAACAATTTTCTTTGGGAGGCTGAAGCGACGGATGATGTTCTTGATAATGGAGTTGAAAGCCTTTGGGGGTTTGACACCGGTCAGAGGTTCTGCTTCAACCCATTTGGTAAAATAATCTATGGCTACGATTGCATGGTTGTATCTGTCTTTGGCATTAGGGACCTTCCCGATCAGATCGATTCCCCATGTATGAAACGACCATGGGGACGTCATGGAGACCAGAGGGGTTGGGGAAGCCCTAGGGACCTTCGAGTATCGCTGGCACCAATCGCACTTCTTCACATAGTTCATAGAATCCTTTAACATGGTGGGCCAGTAGTACCCTTACCGAGCAGCACTTTTTGCCAGACTTTGCCCCTTGGCGTGATCTCCGTAGAAGCCCTTGTGCAACTCCTTTAAATTTTGGGTGGCTTCATCTTCGAACATACAACTTTGAAGCAGGATTAAGTACGCTAGCGTGTAAAGCTTACCTTCGATGATCGTGGAATGCAGCGAATGGAGCAAAGTATTTCTGGCCTCCTTACAGTCGGTTGGTAGCTCGTTATTCATGATGTACCTGTATTTTTCCATCATCCAATTTCCTTCGGAAGGCCGATCAATTTCCATGATGGCTGCCCCTGGCTCGAAGCCGGGAGTGCTTTGGGTGTCCAGTGGTAACCATGGGAGAGTTTCTCCCGGGTCGCTTGCTACTTTTGCTAATTGGTCCGCCTTACCCTTTTTCTCCCCAGGGAATTGTTCTAGTCAAAATTCTCTGAAGGCTTTGGTAAGTCTCTGGGCTTTAGTGACGTAAAGTGCTAGAACCTTCTCCTTTGTCTAAAAGTGGTCGTTCATTTGGTTGATAATGATGGCGGAGTCACTGTAGGCATGTAGTGATTCCACGTGAAATTCTTTCACCATCTTTAGGCCAGCTAAGAGGGCTTCATTTTCGGCCTCGTTGTTCGTGGCCTTGAAGGTAAGCCGGACAGTGAAACAAAGCTCTTTCCCTTCGAGGGTAACTAGGACTATTCCTGCTCCTACCGCCTTCTCATTGGATGCACCATCCACATATAGGTGCCAAGTTCACTTCGAGGGGGTTCTCCTTCGTCGCCTGAGTTGGAACATTCGGCTATGAAATAGGCCACTACTTGTTCTTTGATTGACGGTCATGGGAGAAAATGGATCTGGTGTTGGCACAGCTCAACGGACCATTTGAGGAGCCTCCCTGCTGTGTCGGGGAAACTCAGGATATGTCTAAGTGGTTGGTTGGTTAGAACTTTGATAGGACGAGCTTAGAAATATGGTCACAATTTCCGGGCCGCCATCATGAGGCAAAAGGCTAATTTTTCGGTCCTCGTGTACCTTACCTCAGGTCCGGTCAATCGCTTGCTTGCATAGTAAATCGGTCGCTCTACCTTTTCCTCTTCCCTGACGAGTGCGGCGCTGACTGCATGATTGGTGACCACTAGGTATAGGAAAAGATCTCCATTAACAGGTTTTGATAGAAATGGAGGGGTAGCCAAGTGTTGCTTCAAGTCTTTGAAGGCCTTAGTGCATTCGTCGTCCCAAGCGAAGGTCTTCCCCTTCTTGACGAGGTCGAAGAAGGGCAGGCACCGATCGTAGCCTTTGAAACAAAACTGCCTAGAGTAGCCACCATCCCGTTGAGGCTCTGCACCTGCTTTACTGTTTTGGGAACATGCATTTCTTGAATAACCTGAATCCTGTTCGAGTTGACCTCGATTCCTTTAGTTCTCACAACATACCCCAGGAATTGGCCGGATCAGACCGCAAATGAGCACTTCTTAGGATTTAGCTTCATGTTTTACTTTCTAAGGATGCCGAAAGTTTCGGCGAGGTTGGGGACATGGCCGTCGGCCCTCTACGATTTTACTAACATGTCGTCGACGTACACTTCCATCGAATCACCCAGCTGTTCTAAAAACATCTGGTTGACTAAACGCTGGTAGTTGCCCCGCATTTCTCAAACCAAAGGACATAACCTAGTAACAATACAGCCCGGTGTTGGTCATGAAAAAGGTGTGATGTCGATCAGTTCCATGAATGGCGATCTAGTTATAGCCCGAATAAGCATCCATGAAAGTAAGGAGTTTGTGCTCGCTAGTTGCTTCCATAAGTTGGTCGATGCAAGGCAAAGGAAAGCTATCCTTTAGACACGCTTTGTTGAGATCCGAAAGTCAATGCACATTCTCCATAAGCCATTTGGTTTGCGGACAAAGACTGGGTTCGCGACCCAAACTGGGTAGTCCGCCTACTGTATGAAGCCATTGGTGAGTAGCTTCTCTACTTCCTCCTTTAATGCCTTGTATCTTTCGGGGTTTAAGGTTCTTCGCTTCTGTCGGATGGGGGTTGCTTTTTAGTCAATGTTTAGCGCGTGCCAGATTATGCGAGGATCGATGTCGGTCATATCGACGTGCCCCCAAGCGAAAACATCTTTGTTTTGTCTAGGAAATTTTGTTAGATCTTCCATGTCCCTTGGACTAAGCTCGGTACCAATCTGGGCGACTTTGGTGGGATCGCTTTCGTCGACGGATATGCATTCCAAGGGGGTTGTGGGGCCCTCATTGTGCACCTGGTCCCCCATTCGCGCATCTAACGGATTGTCTTTAATACTTGTGTTTGTCTCTATGTCACACAGATCCAAAGTGTAGATTATGCATTCCATTATTTCTTCAGCCGAGATAGGGAGACATTTCTGTGTTGGGCTGGCTACAGCATGTAACAACCCGGGATTTGCATTACCGAAAAAAGAAAAAAAATGAAATGAGGCAAAGTATTATTTTGGAACAATTAAAAGCTAATGGGAAATTTAAGAAGGAGATTTGGTTAAGTATGGGTTTTCATGGCTATGTTAACACTTAAACAATTTTTATACATGTTTAGAGCCACTCTCTCTTAAGGGGTCCATTAGCCTAACCCAAACCCACTTACCATTCTATAAATCATCTCAAACTCCTAACCCTCATTCATTCCAACCCAAATCAAATTCCTAAAACCCTAAACCTAAAAATGGCCTCCATGCTTAGGAAAGCTCCATCCTCTCTTATATTGGCTTAAGCTAGTTAAAGTAAGGGAAGGTAATGCAAAAACCCTCTTGTAATCCGTTTCTAACTCTCTTTAATTTCTGGAATTAGCCTAGTAGCACTTGATTTGTTGTGTTGCATGAATATCAAAGCTTGTTAATTATCATTTCTTCCATTTGGACATTGCACACAAGTTGCTTGCTATATTGTTTGTGAGGTAATGCTAGCTATATCCTCATCACTTTCATGCTATGGCTAGATATATATTTATGGTATGATTAGATAATTGTTAATGGTCATTACTAAATCATTTGAGCAAGAAAAATTGAATTAATTAGCTCATTTCTCTATGTTTTGCAAAATTCTAAAACTGATTCTGCTGCAACTTTGACCATGAATATCTCTTTCAATATCTGATGAAAACATGCCAAATCACTTCCTAGTGATAGCTAGTATTGCCACCTATAACCCCTCCAAATTTCGTAGCATTCGGTGATCATTTGAATGGTGAAATCCGGGCTCAAAAACGGACCTGAATGCATATTTTACTGCTGGTTTCTGAGCATTTGCATACGATACTCTCTGTTTCCAGTTTTGAAACTGAAACTTTGTGACACTGCCACGGTCACATTCGTGGTCGGAATCCAACGTTTTCAGACTCGTTGGAAAGCTGGAGTTCCGAACTCCATCTCTAGAAAATTTGATTAGTATCCGAGTTCATTTGACTCTTCGAAATTGCTGTCGAAGAGGGACCCGGATCTCAGCCTGAAACAGTGTATTCTCTGTTTCCGAGTCCGACTTTGGAGCGTCGCTGCGACTTCGTTTCAAGTCGGAATCGAGTAATTCTTTTTGCGTTCTGAAGTAGGAATGTCGGACTACGTTCCTACCAATTTTCATGCCATTCGGATTCAGTCTGCTGGTCCGAATAATTTTCCGAACTTGGGTTCGCGTCAGTTTTGGACTATTTTCCAACACTTGGAATATTTTCAGTGATTTTCTAGTTTTATCGATTTCTTACTCCCTGTTTCCAGTTTTGAAACTGAAACTTTGTGACACTGCCACGGTCACATCCGTGGTCGGAATCCAACGTTTTCGGACTCGTTGGAAAGCTGGAGTTCCGAACTCCATCTCTAGAAAGTTTGATTAGTATCCGAGTTCATTTGACTCTTCGAAATTGCTGAAGAGGGACCCGGATCTCAGCCTGAAACAGTGTATTCACTATTTTCGGGTCCGACTTTGGAGCGTCGCTGCGACTTCGTTTCAAGTCGGAATCGAGTAATTCTTCTGCGTTCTGAAGTAGGAATGTCGGACTACGTTCCTACCAATTTTCATGCCATTCGGATTCAGTCTGCTAATCCGAATAATTTTCCGAACTTGGGTTCGCATCAGTTTTGGACTATTTTCCAACACAGAATATTTTCAGTGATTTTCTAGTTTTATCGATTTCTTTGAGATTTGTCTCTGGATTTCATACACGGGCCTTATAAAAAGGTTTTAAAAGGGTTTTTCGCTCCGAAATGGCTTTCGAAATTATTATATAATATTATTTTTAATTATTAAATTAATCACTCCATAATAGGAGAGTTTTCAAAGGCCGTTTTAAAGTGATTTCAAACCAATTATAAATCCGTTTTCCGTAATTATTTTCTATAATAAAATCCCACACTCATACTTTAGCACTTCGAGCGATGTGGAAAGGTGCTTAAACGATTGGGAAAAACTCCGGCCTATGAAACCGTGCGTATTTCCTTTCCGGTTAATCCCCGACCTATTCGATTGATCGTTTTGGCCTTTCGGCCTAGTTTACCGATGACATGAGGTGAACTTTGTACTGTTTTCAGTGTGGAAGCTTACGATTGGTTAGTAAACCGTTTAGTGCGAACGTGGGGTATGGGACTCACGTTAACACTTTACGAGTTCCTTGCTAAAAGTCTGTGACACACTCCTTGTATTACCTTTGGGATAGTGTCTTCAGACTGTCTCCCTTAGAGGTATCGTTTTTGGCATCTCTACTTAGATGGCCGTTATACATCTCTACATAGATGTATCGTTTTTGGCATCTCTACTTAGATGTTATACATCTCTACATAGATGTATCATTTTTGGCATCTCTACTTAGATGGCCGTTATACATCTCTACATAGATGTATCGTTTTTGGCATCTCTACTTAGATGGCATGTTATACATCTCTACTTAGATGTATCGTTTTTTTGACATCTCTACTTAGATGTTTTTGTTTTGGCATTTGTGCTTACGTTATGCCGATGATATTAGGCTTATTATACATCTCTACTTAGATGTTTTTGTTTTTGGCATTTGTGCTTACGTTATGCCGATGATATGAGGCTTATTATACATCTCTACTTAGATGTTTTGTTTTGATATTTGTGACTATGTTATGCCCATGATACAAGGCTTGCTATACATCTCTACTTAGATGTTTATTTCTTCTCTATGTGAGAGTTTGTGGTCTATAGTACTATGTTATATATCGCCTCATTATCTATCATGTTTATCTCAGTTTATTAACTGATTGTTTAGTTAGCCTGACCCGAGTGTTTTTCGCTCGGGTCAGACCGAGTTGTTTCAGGTTAGGTCTCTGGACTTAGCTTTCTGTGCTTCCGCTTGGACATTATCTGCTTTGCTGATAGATAGCTCTTTATATTTGTCCACTATTTTGATACTCTGATTATTCAGTCTCTTATGTACATATTTTTGACTCACTTGTGTGAGTGGTGGCTTTGTACCCACCTTATGATATATTTGGATCTGTATTGACGATGTATTGTTCTGAGACTCTGTGCTGTTATGTGATACTGTTCTGTGATGCTATTTCATTATGTTATTATGCTTTGTTCTGATAGATCTTTAGCCATTTGTAATTTCGTTATAAGTATTTATCGAATATGTCGAACCACCTGATTGAAAGAAAAAAAATAGATTCCACCTTTCGACGTATTCGGTAGATAGTTATAGCATAGTTACATTTGGTCGCTCCTATTATACTCTATTCTCCGCATTAGCAGACAGAATCACCTCTGTGATTCTCTTTGCTAATGAGGGTCTTGGAGTGGGGCGTTACACAGCATGCCCGCCCTTGATGTATTTTCACTCTAGAGTGTTTCCGGTCAGCCCAGATTGCCACCGAGGGGCAACCCGCCTCTTCCAACTGTAGATGAGTTCCCGTATCCTCTAAGGTGACGCAAGGAAAACAGGCTCCAAAGCCTCGGTTTCTTAAACGGACCGGAGACTGCCTACCATGTTGATGACTTGGTCACACATTCCTGGAGTTGCGCTTAAGGGTGTCCGTTCTTTGGTTCCAGTGGGGCATTGACATTGGTGGTGCGTTCCTCTTGAATCATTAGGACACCCTTCTCTGCCCAACGGAGGGAGGTCCTATAGCACTACCTCACTTTTTGTTGGTCTCCCTTAACCTCGCAAATCCCGTTTAGCATTAGGAATTTCATTATCAGGCGGCTGTATGCCATGATGGCATCCAATTCGGTCAGGGTCGGTCGTCCGATGAGCAAGTTGTAAGCAGATGGGCAGTCTAGGATCACATAACCGACTTGAATCTTTACTGTGGTGAGCTCCGTACCGAAGGTAGTTATGAGCGTTGCTACCCTCATGGGGATTATCCCATCTCCGCCGAGCCCATAAATGGGCAATACGCAAGGCACGAGATGGGAGGTCGGCAGCTTGAGCGCGTCATAGGCTTCTTTGAACACGACGTTAACCGAGCTTCTCCCATCAACGAAAGCCCGACGGACGTTGGTGCCAGCTATCGACACAATTATAAGCATTGGGTCATGGTAGGGGCACACCATTGCCTCCCAATCTTGAGTTGTGAAGATGATTGGAGGGTCTTCCACTTCCATTATTAGGGCCTTAACGGCCCATCGTTCTGACGAATATACTTGGTCGGAGGTGGTGGTTCCCTCTGATATCGGGTGAGCGTCCTCTAACTACTGCTTGCTATGTGCGGCCCTCCGCATATGGTAAGAATGTCGGTCATAGCCACGGTGCCCCTGGCTGATTTAGGGGGAGGCTGGATTGGACAGTTTTCGTGGCTATTCTTTGATCTACTTATTGTCTAACATATTCCACATGCGATCCTTCCCTGATCAACCTCTCGATTTTGTCCTTTAGAACATGTAAGTTGTTAGTAGAATGTCCGTTGACCTGGTGAAAGAGACAATATTGATTGCCGCTACGGGGCAGTTCCCTCCCCCAACCATTCTACGGCCTTTGGAAGGGCGCTTGATTTCTGGTTGCGAGGAAGACAGTTTCGATGTCTTTGTTTAGAGGAGTACAACTAGCATATCGAGCCCGATACCTTGGGTCATCGTCACACTCTCTTTGCATGATTTTACCGATTCCATTCTCTTTGGTCATGGTTTCCTTTCTGAGGAAATCTAAGTGGGTATCATCCCTCCTTATTGCTATTTGAAAAATCCGCATCTTCCATCCCCATGATTCCATTTGCTGCTGATAGAAATCAACAAGAGACGAGGCTGGTCTCTTTTGGGGCTCCTTCCATATTCGGAATTTGTATCGCAAGTCTGAGCATAGGGCAACCATCAGAATGTTCATGTCGGCCCCTGAGCTTTGGTTGATTCCCGATTGAATCGGTTGACATAGGACCAAAGACTTTCCGACGAGCCCTGCTTGATATTACCAGGCTCGCTAGCCATCATGACATGAGTTCTTGATGTAAAAAATCTGGTTTTGAATTTGCAGCATGGTTATGCCCAAGACCAAATGCTGCCAACAGCTAAGTGCAAGAACCAATGAGACGCCGGCTCGACAAGTGTGGATGGGAATAGCAAACACTTTGCATTGCCGGTTAGCTGCCCGGCTCTAGTGATTTAGTTGAAGACAACAAGGTGATCTGACGAGTTCATGCTCCCATCGTATTTGTCTATTTGTGGTAGCGTGTATCATCTTAAGGGGTGGGCTTTGAGGATTTTCGAGGAGAATGGTTTTTCATCCTCATCGTTGGACAGGCCACCGTCACTGACGCCACCAGCTTGTATTTGGTTGATATGTCGGCTGATCAAGGGAATACAATACACGATAGCGACCTGGGGAAAGAGATCTTCTGCATGATGGAGGTGACCATGACAGTCGGGCTTGTCCACCCCTAGGCATAGGACGAGGTTCTTCCCTTTGCGGGTGGGAGTGTACAGAGGCTACTCTGGGTCCCCTGGCCATGGTTTGAGCTTGATCACTTAGGCGCTCAGAATGCGGCTCGCAGATTTCACCATCCCGATGGCCGTTCGGCTCACCCCCGACTATGTTGTTATCTCCTGGCTCCGGGGCCGGGTGGATGGTGATTTTGGATGCTAAACGTGCGTTCTGGGGTTTTGCCACTGCGCAAGTACTTCGGATGACCAGCGGTGTTAGGAAGTTGTTGACCGCCTGAGTTGATAGCTGTCATGGGCCCGTGATGGAGTGAGTTTCTAGTGCAGCCCTTAGATTGTTTGCTTCTTGGCTTAGGGTTCCCATCCTAGCGATGTGATCGGATATGGTTTGCCGAATTCGCCGCCAACTATGGGGAAGGGCAGGGAATTCCAGCGGGTGTGTTACCATTGGTGTCTCGATCATGCGAGTTGTCGTTCGCATTGACACCATTCGTCACCATGTTGAGTGTGGAGTCTAGGCAAAGTTGGAGGGAGCTGGAGAGTTTCAAAGGGGCCCTCCTAGCACCAAAATGTTGACTAAAAATTCCATCGGCAAGATAGAATGACTAACAACCTCGGAATTTGTGAGAGAGTAGGGGTTTAGTGGTGTTGTTAGCTTCGCAATGCATGATCATGAATTAATGATGGAATGCTGGTAATAAAGGAGACACGAATTTTAGAGTGGTTCAGTCAAAATAAATGTCTGCATCCACTGTATCTTTATTCTCACTATATGTATATATATATATATATATATATTATTACAATGGATACATGGAGGTGATGGAGAATGCTTGAAGATGATAAGAGTATGGTGGGAAGTGTTATCCTTCTCAGTTTTATGGATCTGATCCCTTGCCTGGAGAAATGCTTGGGGTATTTATATAAGTAAGCCTCTTTTGATCTGCGATTGAGATTGCTTGAGGATATTCGCGGTCCGTACGACGGATCGGACCGTGTGATGGTTGCCAACTGGAGGGTTGGTGCCGATACATGCAGATATGGGGACAAACTGCCTTTCTGTACTCCGATTGCTTCCTTTGCAAGATGTCAGGCGGTGTAACTCAGAGTTTGTTGCTGCTTTCCATGTCGGATGGGAGAAGTTGGTGGCAAGGTGATTGTATTAGCGCTTTTCCAGGGTGGCAGGACTTTAATAGGTATGCTTTCTCTGTCGGTCTGACTGTTCTATCTCCTTAAAGCCACTTCGGCTAGCTTTCTGTCCTTATGTGAGAGGAACCCGGACATATAAATCGGCCGGCCCTTGGGTCGGTCGGTTCCCAAGGAAGCCCGGATTAGCTTGGCTGATGCGTTTATCTTTCGACAAGCGGTTGTTGTGCCCTATTAAACTTTTATGAAAATTTTGAGCAAAAAGAGTATATAACCCAAGCTTTCCACTTCATTTCCTCACTTATTCATTTGCCAACCAATTCAAGTTCAAGCTGTCATTAAAACCTTTAAGTCCTAAATCAAATCTCGCCTCCATCTAAGTCCTAGACTGATGCCACTTCTCCCTTGCCAGCGTTCATCACTTCCGACCCCTACGCCTCCCGTACCAGCACTTGACCTCTTGATTGAACACGACTCCATCGTACCCTAACTCGACCAAACCAAGCCTTAGATATAGAGCCCTTGATCGAATCTCTTCCCTTGATTAGGTAGGCGTTGGACTTGGAAATAGATGGGATTGGGCAAGGACGTGGATAAGGAGGTGGTGATGGCCATGATTTAGGATCAGTGAAGATGGAAAAAGAGGGATGGAATTTCCTTTGGGTTTTGGAGTTGTGCAACTCCAACACTTAAGCAAATTTATGAATTTTTAGTCCTCATGATAATCCTTACTTTTGAACTAGTGACATCTTCTTGGTCTTGAACCCTTTCCAAAGCATGGCCAATGAGGTGAAACTTGTCGGGACGATCAGCGATGACGGTCACGTCGAGTGATATTCAGAATTTAAAATGAACTGTTAAATAATATCGAAAACTTGAACTGCACGCCACTGTATAACACCGCACTAGAATCCATTTTAGCATGGGGGTGAAACTTGCGATTAATCTTCTAATGTTGATTATCTATCGAGTTTTTTGATAGAAATGGATCAAAGACGTTTCGAACGTCTTGCTGTTCAAGCCACAGGTACATCCACTTCAAGATATGTCGAATCCAACGTCTAGTCAAGTTCAACTACGACTCCACATGCCCAACAAACTCCAGTAAAGCATGCACAACAAACTCCAATTTAGCAGGAATAACAAGAGACTCAGCAGGTTGAGCAGCAGAATCAAAAAAATCCTCAAGCTGAACAACAAGTTCTAGAAAATCCAATGGAGTTGGTAGGTGGGCCAGAAATAGATTCAGCACCCGACACCCTTGAGGATGCTGTAATATTTGAAGATCCTGTTGATTATGTTGCTTCCAAAATTGATGAAGTATCGCTTCGCGGAATATGTGGTAAGCATGGGATTTTGTTTGAAGGTGTTTTAGCTCCTTCTCGTCATCAAAGGCCACACAACCATCTAGAAAAGTACACTTCCTGCAATAGATATATGTGTTTGGCATGTTATGTCCCACCATTCAACCATCCGTCAAGTTCTGAATTTAATGCACTTAGCTCTGACGTGGCTACACCCGAATAGCTATGATATTCTCCTTATTACATACAGGGTCTTCTCCGAGCACTTGAACCGAGTACCCAGCGATGAGGAGATCTGATACATTTATAGCTTTAAGAGCCTAAAAGAGAGTCCATCTTTGATTTACTTGGAACTAATCAGGGGTTGTAAATTAGTTACTGGGGCATGGAGCAAGTTGAGCTACTTCAAGAGTGAGTGGTTCTACATTCACTATCCACACGGGTTTGCTTGAAGATGGGTATCCAGAGGTAAGTTCCATCTCATTTATATTGTACGAATTTTCCTTATAGTGTGCGGACTTAACTCATATCCTTGTTTTACTATCCAGATGTTCCATCGAGACCCAGTAGCTCGGCACTTTCAAAAGCCATTAAACACCCTTATGGCAGTTCCAACAGAAGATAGAGATACAAAAACCCTTTTGTCGGATGAAAATCTTCTTTTCTACGGCTTGTTGGAAGAAGGTCGTAGCACTGACATAGTTCAAGCAGTTGCCAGTGACGACGGTGACGATAACCCGCTCGGAGGAGGCGAGACTGATCCAGATTTGGCCCTAGCCCCAAGTCCTGGGGTTGAAGTTGAAGAAAATATTGAACAAGTACTGGAAGATATCGAGGAAGGAAAAATTATTTGTAAAAGTGGTGAGCTGGCCAAGGTAACATCGATGCGGGTCATGAGTGTCAGCCTGAACAATCTAGGGATAATCAACCGCCTGCTCCGAAGAAGAGGTTAATCGTGAAAATCTCCAAGGCGCAGACTTCCACCTGCCCCCACTAGTCACAGATGTAGAGAAAACTCCATCTCTTCCTTCAACTGACACATTTGCTGGTTTAGGGCCAATTCCTACCGAATTTGGTTCTTTTGCTATCGGTAACATCAGCATTGAGGGCATTGGTTCCCCTATTTGCTTCGAGAAGGACACCATCCCTACCAGTGTGGGAATGGTTACTCCCGTGAGTAAAGCTCAAGCTTACGGTCCATTAGGGGGACACTAGGGCACTCACGCCCTTGTGCGCTTCAATATACTCGCACTTGACTTGTGTCCTTGCTTGTTGGGTTTAACTTGTTCTTGTTTTCCTTACAGTATCCATAGAGAAAAAGAAATACATATATCGATATTTGAAGGAGAAAGAATTCCAAGCCAAAGGCCTCAGTTGAGTTCGTACCATCAGGGAAGTGGTCACGATTATGAGTCCAGCTATCGTTCTAGCCGAGATAGAGATGATCGAGATAGAAGCAGTTACGACAGAGATTGCTCATCACATGATTTGCTTCCAAACATCATCCTAGGTCTAGATCACCACCTTCTAGAGGTCTAGATAGGACTTTTGATCGTCATGGTGACACTCTACCAGGCGGGACTTCTCATGCCCCACCTCCAGAGAGCATGTTTTAGCACCCTCTTTTATGATACTTACATATAGAGCATGTTTTAGCACCCCCTTTTATGATACTTACATATATGTAAGTATCATAAAAGGGGAGAGCATGTTTTAGCACCCCCTTTTATGATACTTACATATAGAGCATGTTTTAGCACCCCCTTTTATGATACTTACATATATGTAAGTATCATAAAAGGGGGTGCTAAAACATGCTCTCTAGCTTCAATTCATGTGCAATCCCTATGGCCATCTCATTCGAGCCGGTCCTCTAATCGCAGGCATCGCAAGAGTGGCTCCGAAACTTCCCTACATAGGCCTGGCAAGGAAACTCTTATAGCCCTACCTATCTCTATAGAGGAACAGCTTGCGACCAATGCCCGAATGGTCAACCTAAAGGAAGAACTTCTGAACATTTGCTTCGATTGTCTTATGTTTGTTCCTAATTTGAAAAGAATCCATGCTAATGTCCAAAAGAGGACCATTGATTGCATGGTCGATGTCCACAATCACTATAATGAATGGACGAAGGTAGCTGAGAAAATTTTCAAAGTCTCCAAGGATAGTTAGCTAGAGATCGACAATCAGAAACTCATCGAAGCCGAAAATAAGAGAATCATCGCTAATCTTGATGCTGAATCAAGAAACTGAGAACAACCCAGCTGAAGCCAAGAAGAAAGCCGAGGAGGCCATCAAGGCACTCAAAGAGGAGGGGATTAAGCATCTAGATGAAATAGAGAAGGCTTTCCACCAAAACCATCCTTTGGTAATGGAGAGGGATACCTCAAACAGAAACGCAGTTGTGCTAAAAACCAAGCTTTCCCGAATCCTCACCCTCGCCTTATCGTGGGTTGTTGAAGAAGTGAAAGCTTTCCTCAAAGGTGGCGAGGTGGATTTGGAGCAGCTGGAGAAAGAGGTCTTGGTAGGAGATGAGCCCAAGATTCTAGAAGATGGCCAACTCATCCTTCATATGGAGCTCGCATCGACAGTGCATAAAGATTAGGGCGAAGGCTTTGAATCGACGCCACATGATGCTACTTCCAATCAAACGCTGGGGTCCCATGCTGCTTTGGATTCATCCTCTGATCCTGGGTATGATCCAAAGAGGCCTGAGATCCACAGGCTTACCATTCTCTCTCTGATTCTTGAGGGAAACTCCAAAAAGTTGACGCATCGCCAATTGATATAGCTAATCTCTCTCTCTTTGTTTCTCAAGCTTTAGGTCAGCCCTCAGTCATCCCGCTCCTGCTAAGGACTACTAGTCAAGGCAACAAGCATCTGCAGCGGAGTTAGTAACCGTTACGATTTCAATAACAATCCCCAATGTTTCGGCTGAAGAGACTCCCGGTCTCAATGTGAAAATGATCGATGCTTTGTTGGATGAAGGAGCCGGTGAGACTCAGGAAACTCAAATTGATGAGGATGTTGTTATTACTGAGGTATCCAAGCCCCTTTTGGATCCCACCATGCACGATCTTGAACATGAACTTGGGAAAGATATCCTCCTTGCCACAGAGATTAAGCAAGGGAAGCTTGAAGTCATTCCTCCTCCTTTATCCATCGTTTTTCCCAGCCAACCCATCTATATTCCCGTCTCTATTCCTCCATCTGGGAACACTCAAAGCATGCTCGTTGGATCATCACAGTACTCCATCCAAGGGCAAAGGAAGTAGGGGAAGAATAAGGAAACAACTAGAAGGATTCAGCACGCCTTCTTCTACGGAGAAGAAGGAGAGGAAAGAAAGGAAGAAGAGGCCCAAGAAGTGATCGCTTGTCTTCTTTGTTCCTTTTGGTTGTATAGTAGTACTTAGGCTTTTTTCTTGTTTCCTTCTTTTGTTTTGTTTAGCCGGTGTAGTGTGGATTCGATCTCCGTTTTTGCTTTTCGTTTTTAATGTCAATAACACTTATAATTAGTTCTCCATAATTTCATGTGAATAACAAAGATTTTTGTTTCGCTAACTGTTTGTATGGATTTATCTAAGTACTTAAGAAATACGCTTTCCATTCAATGTACTTGCGACCCTTTTCTTTGAGTTATTATTGTCGGACTAAATCCTTAGTTCGTTTTACAATTTTCTGGCCTTTGGTTGAGCTTAGTCACTAGGATTAGCTACTTAAGTATCCTTTTCCAAAATAATAATTTTCGATCGTGCCAAACTTCGGGCACTAGTTTAAGTCAACAACTTAGGATTGTAGTTCATACAACCCCATCTAGGATGTTTACGTTCAATCGCGACTAACTTCGGAAGTCAATTGAAGGCTCGTAAGTTAGGTCCTACCTTACGTCGGACATGGATCCTCGGTTTTGCCTACCCTGGCAAGTTGTTAAGGGTTGGACGGTCTTATCACGTCCACTTTTTTTATACCCTTGCCTCCAATCCAAGGATAAGAGTTGAGCGAGTAAACGATCATATCACGTTCGTTTTTATTTATACTCCTACTGCCATATCATGGGCAAGGGTTGATGTACAGACGGTCATGTCACATCCGATTTGAGTTTATACTTCTACCCCCAATCCAAGGACAAAAGTTGGCTGATGGACGGTCGGGTCACGTCCACATAGTTTATACTCCTGCCTTTATTTTGAGGACAAGAGTTGGTTGTTATCTATCTTTGGATACTGAAGAGAACTTTGCGGGTTCGATCACGAACCGTAGAAGTTTTGGTTGGCACCTAACTCCGGGTACCTGCACATCTGCATTATTCACATGCAAATTCATTTGAGTCGGTCAAGTCACAACTCTTAAGTAATGGAAAGATAAAGTCTTGGTCTCCTAAAGCCATTTTATTCCATAAAAGATGGGGAAATGACAGAATCTGTCTTATTACATGGCTCTAGCCAATTATTTACGAATTAATTTCTAAGTGAAATAGCGTCGTAAGTGCTCGCTATTCCACGCCCTCAGGAACGAAATACTATCTATTGTTGCAAGCCTGAAAGTTCCATCTCCAAGCTTCTGCTCTATTGCGTACGGACCTTCCCAGGTCGGGCCCAAGTTTCCAGGGCCAGGGAAGATTCGCTTGAGAACTGAGTCGCCAACTTCAATGGTCTAATTACTAACCTTAATGTTTTAATATCATGTGATTTGGTGTTGGTGTGCAGCTACCCTCAACTCAGTTGTGCTGCGCTTCTCATCGATCATATCAAGAGACTCTAGCAGGAATTGCTCATTAGTTCATGGATTATAGTAGATCACTCGATAAGAAGGTACTTCCAGTTCAATCGAAATCATAGTCACTAATCTGTAGGCTAACAAAAATAGAGAGTGGCCAATCGCTGACTTGTGAGTTGTTCGATAAGCCAATAGTTCTAATTGAAGTTCATCGATCCACTTGTCCTTGGCCTTTTCCAACTCTTCTTAAGAATGGACTTGATAATCTAATTTACAGCTTCAACATTTCCATTCGCTTGGGGATGTGAATCTCTTCTCTATGCAATGCTGGCGGCAAAAATCTTTGAACTCGGTATTGTCGAATTGGGTCCCGTTATCGGTAACGATTGCCTGTGGAACTCCAAACTATAGATGATATTACAGACAACAAAATTGATTGCTTTCTTTGTAGTGATCATGGCCAATGACTTTGCCTCAGCCCACTTGGTAAAGTAGTCAACTGCAATAATGGCGTACGTCATGCCACCTTTAGATATCGGCAACACGCTGATGATATCAATCCCCCAAACTGTGAACGGCCAAGGACTGACCATTTGAGTAATCTCTATTGGCAGGGCTCTCAGTATTTTAGCAAATATATGGCACTTGTCGCATCCACGAGTGTAATCAGCTGCGTCTCGATTAACAGCCAACCAGAAGTACCCATAACGAAGGATATTTTTCGCTAGGGTTTGCCCCCCTTCGTGAACTTCTCGTAGGACTCGCTTGGCCTCATCGTGAACGACACACCAAAGCATAGGGACAAAGAAAACCTTTCCTGTATAGTACTCCTTTTGCATAATATATCTCGAAGCTTGTCGAAGGAGCTTTCGTCGTTCATACCTTCTTTCTGGAAGGATTCCTTTTTGCAAATAATCACAAATCGGGGTCATCCATGACTCCCTTTCAGGCTCGATCTCCAAGATCCAGTCGACATCCATCTGGTTGATGCTCGAAGTCGAAATTACTTCCTCCAAAGCCAGTCCCATGAGCTACGCATCTCCAGAACTAGCCAGTTTAGCTAGTGAATCGACCTTCTCATTCTCCACTCTAGGAATATGGGTGATTATGTAATATTCAATGTCTACGAGCAGCTCAGGGACTTGGTTCAGATAAGGAGCCGGTCTCGCCCCTTTCGCTTGATAATATTTACGAACTTGGCAAACCACCAGCTGGGAGTCGTAGAAAATGTGTAAAGTCTTTAATCCCAGCTCTTTGGCAATCATGAGTCTTGCAATCAAGGCCTCATATTCAGTCCCATTGTTCGTTGTTGAAAAGTCGAGTTTCAATGCATAGTAGATCGGGTGTTCTTAGGGAGTGACAAGTACAACTCCAACAACGGAACACCATCTGTTAAATGCACCATCCGCGTACATCTTCCATGTAGTTTCTTTCTCACCACTGCTCTCTAGAGGATCATCTCGTGCAGTGAATTTAGCTATAAAATCTACCGAAGCTTGACCCTGGATTGCTCTCCAAGGGTTATAAGTTATGCCGTATTGGCTCAATTCAATGTTCCATTTCAATAGCCTTCCAGAAGTCTCAGGTCATTACAAGACTTGTCGCAAAGGCTAGTCGGTAAGAACTTTGATTGGATGAGCCTAGAAATAAGGGCGGAGCTTTCTTGAAGCGATTAAAAGGCAGTATGCAAGCTTTACCAGCTTCGGGTAGTTTCACTCTATGCCAATAAACCACTTACTGACGTAATAGACCAGTCGTTGGATGCAAGATTCCTCACATACAAGTGCGGTGCTCAAAGCATGCACCGACATCGCCAAGTATATAAACAATTCCTCGTCATCCACCAGCTTCAAAAGGATGAGGGTCCCTCCAAGTGATCCACTAGAGCTTGGAATGCGTATTTACACTTGCAATTCCATTCAAAGTTTCTTTTTCCCTTCTTAATCACCTCGAAGAAAGGGATGCATTTATCTGTGGCTCTAGAAATGAACGCACTCAGGGTGGCGACCTTCTCGTTTAAGCTTTGGACCTCCTTGATCAACTTCGGGGATTTGATTTTTCTCAGTGCCTCGATCTTCTCTGGGTTGGCTTCAATCCTACGGGAGTTTACAATGAAGCCCAAGAATTAACCTGATGCAATGCCAAAAGAGCATTTTAAGGGTTGAGCTTCATTCCATATTTTCGTTGGACGATAAATATCTCCGCCAGATCATCAACGTGGTTTCTTGAACGCCATGACTTTACAAGCATGTCATCCACGTAGACTTCCATTGAGTGTCCAACCTGCTCTTTGAACATTCGATTCACAAGCCTTTGGTAAGTTACTCCTGCATTCTTTAGTCCAAAGTGCATGACTAGATAGCAATACAGTTTGAGGTTAGTAATGAAGTCGGTGTGTTCCTGATCTGGAATATACATTCGAATTTGATCATATCCAAAGTACTCATCCATAAACGACAGTAGCTCATGTCCAGCCATTGAATCCACCAGCAGATCGATCCTCAGAAGCCAAAAGCTGTACTTTGGGTACGCCTTATTCAAGTCTGAGTAGTCGATGCATGTCCCCTACTTCCCGTTAGCTTTTCTCCCTAATACGGGATTAGATACCAATACGGGTGTAAGGCGTCGCAGATGAAGTCGTTGTCCTTTAGCTTATCCACCTCTTCTTTGAGTGCAGCGGATCTCTCCGGACCCAGGCTTCGACGTTTTTGTTTCACAAGAACGCATTTGGAATTGATGTTTAATGCATGGCTATTTTGAGTTAGTTCATTCAACAGTCTCAAGCTTTGCTGCATCAACCGATTCATCTCATTCTGACTAGCCTGGAATCTATCTTCCATCTGCTTCATCATCATATCCATCTCCATTCTGGTCACAATGTCAGTTGGAGTCTGGATCTCCATTTGTTCCGATTACATAACTTCATCGACATGCTGAGGATTCTGATTATTAGCATCAATGGGGGTAGCCTAGTTATTATGGTACGTGGTTCTTCCTTGGGGACCATGGAAGAAAGCTTCTAGTAGATCATTGAAAATCTGAGTTGTAGAATTAAAAGGTAGAGAAATTAGATCTATCTCTTAGATATGGGAAATCCAATAACAGATGATGGATCCAAATAGCCTGAGATTATCTTTCTCAGCGAAAACACCAAAACGTTTGAACTAAAAATGGCACAAACACCCAAGAAGATGATGTAGTATAGAATAAACTGAAGAAATAAAAATAAAAATAAAGTAATGCAATCACACATAGAAATTACAGTGGTTCGGCAAGCTTGGCCAACATCCACTTAAAGGATTTTATTGATTATTACTGACTTGGAGGCGGAAGTTCTTAGGGGTCGGTACAACTTCGACACTTAGATTTTCATAATTACAAGAACATAGAATAGAGAAGTACTAAAGCCAAAAGATCCTGAAAAATAAGCCCAACTTTCCTATTTTTAGAGGTAGAGGCCTAAAATCTCGTACAAAATATCTCCAAGCTGTTACCCAAGATTTAGACTGATTCTCCTAAGAAAGTAGGTGCCAACTCGTAGTTTATATGGGTCGGTAAAACTCCAAGGTTAAGGGTCGGTACCGAGCCATAGGATGGCCAATATGGCTACCTTCAACTCTTCATCTTGGTTCGTCTTGTGGTTAGCTTCGTGATTCCATAGTTGTTTGCACCAATATTAGCTTGCTTCTAGGTCCAAATGATGGAGTTCTGAAAGAATAGAGTTGCAGATTTAAGTGTTCGTGGAGGTTGATGGAGAATCGCATTGGATCAACAAAATGACATTGGAAATAGGCTATTGGCATCAAGTAAGACTAGTAGGCAAAAGATGGGTCCCCTATGTGGAGGAAATAAGGGTCAGTACCGACCCATAGATAGGGGTCAGTACTGACCCATAAGATGGGTGGACCCATGTTGCTTTGGTCTTGGGTTATTCTGGCATCAGCCTTGCGACTTTGTTTGTGCTTAGTTTATGGACTTTTGAGCTATCTCTTTGGGCTTCCTACTTTGATAACTCTAAGTTCGACCCATCCAATCTTTTCAAATATGGCGTGGTCAAAAGGCTAAATGACATAATAATGGTAATCCATTTACAATTTTAACCATCTTTATTGACTACTATGGGTGTTGCAGATATTAAACATATTAACGATTACAAAGGAAGTTGTTAGAAATATAATTACTTGTGACGCATATATTTGTGGGTAATAAAACAATGATTTGTAATGGAAATTTCTATCATAGTTGCTTTTATTTGGTGACACTTCATTCATGTAAAAACTGTAAAATTTTGTGACGGATATTATTTGCAATGTTCGTGTATCTTTTGCAACATGTATTATGTCGCAAAAGATAAACTCTTTGCGATACATAGTTCTGAAGGGAAGTTTTTTGTATCTTTTGCAACATGTATTATGTTGAAAAGTTTTTACGATGCATACTTGATCTTTCACAACATTATTTTACATCGCTAAAGGTCAAAAATGTTATAGTGTGAGCCGGGCAAGGGCCAAAAGATTAGAGAATTTTCCACATAAGTGGTCCTTAATTAGAGTAACCTTCCCTTCACTTAAGCACCTTTCAGAGACACCCATCTGATAGTGTTAGGGTATGCATTTGGGGGAATTCTGTAATTTACTGTAAATTATTAACACTGTAATCAATTCTCGTTCGTACTAAAAGGTGTTTTCTTTCTGTTATATACTTGTAATAATATGTTATAAATAAATAAATGTTTAACTATGGTATATTTAACAGAAAATCCATAAATGGTGTGCTTGTGATAATAATTATAAATAGTTGTAATCATGAGTGTTGTATCACAATATAATAAACACATCATTTTCGAGATATATCGACATTGGATATTGATGCATCCATTGAGAGTAGAGTACGCAACGCTCTCCAAATATTGGGTAGTGTATTACTACTCATAACTGTTGGGGCACCAAGGGATTACATACTGATAGTTATTGAATAACTATGGAATGGTCCACTCGAAAGTTTTATATTGATTAATCTAACTAAGGTCAAACAGAAAATATCGATGTGACTAATTTACACTGTTCTCTTGACTTGAGGACACCGTGGATATTCAATATGAAAGCTTATTTGATTATAGTTAAATTATAACATGGCATCAATTAAATGACTATAGTTGGGTCGAGTGGAAGTATTGGAAGTAAAACACTATTCAAGAGATGATTCGTCTTCTTGGTTATATGAGATTAGTATCATGGTCAACTAAAAGTCAAAATCTTTGGTCAGAGTAGTTTGGTTAATAATAATTGTTATTATTGAACCAAGAACTTTGTATTTGGACTATAGAGTTAAATATGTACTATATTGGAATTTTAACCATTATCAAATTCAATAAGTCCAAAGTGATTTAGTTTTGACGAAGAGAATTAATGTAAATAATTGTCACTACCAAATAAATCTTAACAAAGTAAAATTATATTTTAACCGATACCAAGTAAGCAATAGATTTGGCCATAATGTCACAACACCTGCTAAGTGAAGTGTGAACGTTAATATTCGAATTGTTTGATATCAATCGCTAATCAAATTTACACCTAAGAGTCACACAACTAAAACGTTGAATACTCCTATTACCACATGATTAAATTAAATTATAAGTGTTATAAACTAATTAATATCTATGAAATATTAATTACAAAAATTTATTTGATGTGTATTGAACGGTATTAAATAGCGAGCACATAATAATTATATAACAACTAATTGATATACGATATTGATACACGTTTAAATTCGATTAATGCAATAAATATTTTTCAAGCTTGAAGTGGATTGGAGGCACATGAGGGGTATGTTGATTTCGGCTTGAATAAGCAAGGGTAGGCCGGCCATTTTAACGGCTAAGGCGGGGTGGAATTCGAATTAAAAGAGAGAAGAATTAGTGTGAGAAAAATAAGGATCTAGATCTTTTTTTACTCCTTAGGATCTTCTTATTTAATCATTTCTAACATAAACTATTGTAAATTTGGTGTCTCTTCTACTACCCCAATTCTACATATTGTGTCTAATATGCGATTTCTATTTGTGATTAGAAAAAATTACATTTGGTCGATTAAATAAAACTATTAAGCATTTGAAAAATACTTTTTTGATCATCACTCAAAGGGCGAAGCTCTTGAGATCTTACTCGATCGGCTAAGGCAAAAATGCCATAGCACATAATAGAAACGAATTCAAGAATCTAATAATGAAAATATTGAATCAAAATAAACTAAAATCCAGCTTCAGCTTCTCATAAATATTTGAAGTCTTATAAACTTATTATGAATATATCAAAATAGTTAAAATTAAAATTCATGTGCTAACGGCTAGAAGTATGATGCTTTATGCAACAATCCGAATTTTAAATAATAACTAGAGTGAATCCGTGCTTCGCACATAGATGTGGCGAAAGAATTGCAGAGATCATAATAAAACTGGAAAATTGGCCATGCATGGAAATATGTACCATGTCCAAAATTTGAAAAACCCAGTAGTAGTAGCCAATCAAAGAATAGCAGTAGTTGGTAGAAGTTAAAAGAGCATGAAATTACATGTTGAACACGTATATAGCCCGAAGCATGTGTGGTTCAGGTGTATTTTGGATAAAATAGTGTATAGTCATTAGTAGGCAAGGAGAATAAATATAGATAGGATGAACTATCCTTTTGCACATAGGTGGTGATATGGTAAGCGAACACGTTAATGGAAAGTTGGAAGTAGTTTTCTTTTTGCAGCCAGAGTACAATTGAAAGAGAGCAATTTATGATTATCAGATAGCACGTTATTTTAAATTTGTCATAAAGGGAAGGAATGAAATAAAAAAGTAAAAAGCTAATACAGTAATATCTCGTTAGAAAACATTGTTTTACAGGATTGTTTGAATAATGAAACATCAAAGTAGTTAAAATATAATATAATTAGTGAGATGCAGTACGGTAAATTTCAGATGAACCCCACTCGTTGGCTTTAGATCATCCATCTATGTAGAGCTTTTGCAAAATATCAAAAGAAACCTGGAAATATTTGTTTGCCTATGCATAGGTGTGAATAAATTTAGTATGCGACAATAACTTCAATGAAAAAAGCCTGTAAGAACAAAATTGTGCGGTAATAGTCAGAACTTGAATCCAGGCCCAAAATAAGTGGTTTAGTAATATATTATATACCTTTGCCTGAGTAGTAGATAGGTATAATTCTTGAAAAAAAACGTAGCTAAATACCTTCTAGAACTCCATGGTTGAGCTTACTCTATGGAATATAAGAGAGACAACAAATGAAAAAAAAATTATTCACGAAGAATTTTCAGGAAAAACATAGTTTCTTATATTCTGAAGCGACAAATTTGTTAAAACACAACACAGTGGAGTTGATGTTAGGGCATCTCCAGTGGATTCAGGGCTGCGCTGAAGTGGGGATGGGCTCCCAGTG
The DNA here is from genome assembly GCA_030737815.1 of Allium fistulosum. Taxonomy (NCBI): domain Eukaryota; kingdom Viridiplantae; phylum Streptophyta; class Magnoliopsida; order Asparagales; family Amaryllidaceae; genus Allium; species Allium fistulosum. The sequence continues at coordinate 521,701,958 of CM060906.1, forward strand.
GCCAGGCACCCATTAAATGGGTGTCTGGCGCCCCCCACAATTGGGGGGCTTGGACGTCCAACCCCAGTTCAGGATCCTGAATTGGATCCTGAACGTTCAGCTTAACATTAAGCTTGAATTGAACGAGGGGGGGGGCTTTTTTCTCGAATTCAGAATGTAAGCTAACCACTGGAGATGCCCTTACAGTTCAATGGTAATGGTATGCTTTAATAGAGATTGAGTACTTATGAACTAAAACATAAGCTTAGAATCGGTGATAATTTCGAACGAAGCTTTGAACATCTATACTTTTTTTCAAGCTTTTAAAATCATTACTAGAGCCTTCCTCGGAAAATGAGAAATCAGATTGTGATAAACTGTCATAAATACGCCAACTCATTAGTAGGCGGTTAAATGATTTCGCAGTATCTTCTTAGTTAATATTTGTAGGAAGTGGAAATGGACATGAACAAACAAAGTAATTAACTGGTTATCATATAAGAGCATTCATTTAACAGACAACTTGTAGCAAGAAAATTATATGTCCAATTGCAAAACTTCTTTTTATTCCCTTGTACATCCTCGAGATGAATAAAAGCATACCAGTTATGTTATCGTAGAAAAAATATAAGCTACGTACAATCCCAATAGCAACTAAATTCAATGTGTCAGATTTTCAATAACTAACTACTCAAAAGCTGGCTATTGAAGCTCATTTAGTATATATAATTGGACATATTCATCCAAATCCATGTAAAGTATTGTTATTATGATTCATATTACACTACGCTCATTCCAATTCTAAAACAAATATGAATTATTTCAAGTTCTGATGTGGATTTGGAAACTTCTTGCATTGACTATAGTATGAGTTTATGTGGTCTAGAAGAATATTACTTTATAATAATAAATAACCAAAATGAGAATTGTTATTAGTATATTCCAACGTCAAATAAAATGCAAATAATTTTGCCTAAGCCTGAAATCATGGGATTGCAGTTATTTGATTTTTGGCAACTTTTGACTGTTTAACCAAATAATCAGTTAAACAATATATTTAATAGTTATAAATATGTCTACTAACATATTTTCTTTTCGATAGTGGAAGTGGACATGACAAACACATAATATTAGTTGAGAAAAAATTAGCTAAGCGTGATGCTAGTGCCATCAGAATGCCATTGAAATTTGTGGCACATCAAATATAAGGCTCTATTAAAACAATTCTATATTTAATTTCATTTGTATGTACAGCTTAATTTATTGAATTTTTTCTATTTAAATTTTTTTTTCTTTTAAAACATATATAACTTCAATATTTTTATTGATCATCCACTTTAGTTTAGAAATAAGAATGGAAAAAATCTCGAAGTTTCCATATCAATATGTATTTCCCTTTAAATGATGGTTTACTTTTAAAGATTAGTTATACCTTGCACTTTTAAGATAGCTATTGAAATAAAATAAAACAAGGTAGCTATGTAAATTAAAAATAAGTCAAGTTCCATAAATTAAGCTAGCTACAATAAATTAATTTCAAATACCATATCAAATATTGGGCCTAGGAATAACGACTAAGATGTATTATGTCAAACTTTGGGTTTTAATTTTTCTCTCAATCAAAAATTTCATATACACACACGAGCGTGCATCCACGATTATATATAATAGACCTACTCATAGCCTTACCCAAAAAAACATAAAAAATATAATCCTAATGCATAAACAGTAGCATAAAAGGCCTGTTATTTTTGCTGATCCAAATTTAAGATATATATATATATAAAATAAGTTAACCATATGTAGTAAACATCTTGAAGCATAAACTGTCAAGAATATCTCAATATTTCATTATTGCTCTATTATCATCTTTACTATTATGAACTAAAGAATTTAGCAGATGAGATTTGTATTTAATATAACCAAAACCACCATATGTAAAGTTGTTGCATATGAGTTGCTACCATGAACAAATTGTGTTGTTTAATAAACTACCATTCTTAACATATTCATTCATATTTGTATTTAAACACATTTGTCCACTATCTCATTATCTAATTATGGATGATAAAATACTTTATTTTAACACTTTTCCTAAGTTTGGGGTAAAAAAATCTAAGAGTCATCAAGTATTTTAGTGTTTTAAATATATATAAACGAATTTGTCATGGAATAGAAATAAGATAACATAAATAAATTAAGAATTTCTTATACTCTAGATCGAATATCAAATAAAGCGGAGTAAATAAAGAGGATAAATTCAGTACTTTTAACATGTTCAATCAAATTGGTATTTAAACCCATTTTGCTCACCATATCTTTATCCAACTATGGACGTGAAAATATTTTTCTTTTAACTTTAAGGTAAAAAGTTTAAGGATCAATATTTATCATAATATTTCAAATATGTAAACAAATTTAATGTGGAACATAAATAAGTTAACATAAATAGGGTAAGAATTGCTTATGCTCTTGATTTTTTTAATCAAAAAATACATAGTAAATAAATGGAAAAAAGTAAATTAAACTGGGTATAAAGAAAAACATACATATGTCGAAGCTCAGAGTAAAGCAACAACCGATGACAGGTTCAATTTGGAAGCATGCGCAGCAACATATCAAGGTGAATAAGTTTAAATTAGTACTATGAAGGAGATTCACAAAAAAATACAATGAAAAGGAAAAAGGGTGAAAAATGGATAGTAAAAATTACCTTTCATGCAAACGAAGCTTAGATTAAAGCTGAAAAAAGCTAAATGGAGAAGTATATATAGGATGAACTGGAATTCAAACTGGGTTACAAAGGGGATAGTTGGAGAAAATGAAGCGGTTGGAATTCACTGCCAAGATGTAATGAGCTATAGGGTTATCAGAAATTAAAATGGGAAATACCGCAAGGTAAATGAAAAGTGAAAAACAAAACATGGAAGGTGAAAATTGCAATGTAAAACATTGTTAGATGGGTTATTTGAAAATTTCGAGGCAGGTTCAATAGAAGAAAAGGATTTGAGCTAAAACTTAATAAAGCAAAAGACAAATGTTGTTTCCATACTCTCTTTTTCATAATAGAATAGGTATGATACTTATGGATCTCATATAGTTTTTCAAAACTGTTACAGTTGGGATTATCATTAGCTATATATTTCATTACACAACTTGTGACTGAAATAACATATATAAGTAGAATGAAATATACTTTTAATATCATCAAAGAGATGCTCACTAATGCAACGTGTAGTTTCAGGACCACCATGGTCATCGTATACATCATCTTCTAAGGACTTAAATCGTTGACACTCTACATGCTAAATTCCAATTGACTGCAAAACACCAAGATATTGTATTACATGGTTATTCCTATATGCAAAATACTGCAAAATGTAATATATTTAGGAGAGAATAACATAAACACATCTATCCATCCAAAAATCATTCAGAACTCTACCCTTGTTAATTATAGCAAAAACATGATAATCTTATATTTTAAGAAATAAGTAAAACAACAAAATAATAGTTTGAATGTGTTTGGAACTTTCCCTTATAATATGTAAAGGATGTTGGGCACCATAAATTCAGTTCAAAATTTCCTTATTTCATATGATAAAGTAAAAAAATCCTGAAGTAATCTCATAATCTATTCATACAATATCAAACAATTATGTAAAACCCTACACAAATATGTGAATCATTAGTCATTTAATGTAATCCTGCTAATAGAAAGATATGTAAACCTGAACAACAAAATAAGAACTACCAGTTCAAAGAGAATTTATAGACTGAAATATAGCAAGTGGATCTACTTGTCATTTGATGTAGTCCTGCTAATAGAAGATAAGCTACGTAGCAGGGATACTTCAGTTAGGTGAAGAAGCGCGTGTCGCGTGCGCCACGCATGCGGGGGTGCGCCGCGGTGCGTACGGGGTGCGCCTGGTGGCGTATCTCCGTATTCCAAAATGCCGATACGTGGGGGTGCGCCAAATGGGGTGCGGGAGGGGCAGAAATTGTAATTATACAGCAGTACATTAAAAAAAACACAGACGCTTTCTTTTTTAAATCGATCGAGAGAAAAACAAAACCCTAATCTCCAGACTTCGTCGCCGTCGCTCATCCCGCCTTCGCTCTTCTCGCCGTCGCTGACAACCATCGCCGCTACCGCTCATCCCGCCGCCGCTCCTCAGCCCGCCTCTGCCGCCGCTCCTCAGCCTGCCGCTGCTGCATAAAGGATATTGCAAATCATCTCTGACCAAAGTTTTGCCATCGTCTTCCTCTGCTAGACGCGTTGAAGTTAGTGCTCGATTTTTATTGCCCATATCGAATAGCAATTTGCATCTCTAAGTATTATCTTCTCAACCCAGTTTTTGGTTTTTGCAATTATCGACTTTTAGAATCGCTTGCTTCTGGGTGAACGATAGATGCCAACGTAGAGATTTGCTGAGCCTGATTTCAATTGACTTCCCATATCAAATTCAAAATTGTGTCTATATTCCAAAAATGAAATTGAGGTCGAGATATAAACTTGGGTTCACGGTTTTCTAGTTCGATAGTGGATGCCTCCGAATCTCAACATAGTTCTGCACTGCATATTTCCTTACCATAGTGGTTAAAACAGTAATGTTTATTTTTTTGAAAAGCAGATGTGACTGTCTGAACTGAAATTGGTGGTATATTTGTGGATGTTGCCATCAACTAACAACTAATTGCAAGTCCACAGTGCTAGTTAGTTTGCAGTTTTGCTCCCTACAAGCATTTGAAGTTACAGTCAAGGTTTTAAATATCGGATTTCGGTCACGTTTCGTCTCGGAGGAGATCTCGGACGAGATGAGTACATATCGGGTGTACATCTCAGATTGACATCTCGGGTCTTATAATGCATTTCGGGAATATCTCGGATGTACTTATGTGTCTAAATTTGATGTGTCAAAATTTTATTTAACGGTTATAACTTTCGTAGTGAAAATAAAAGTGGTAACATACTTGATTTCCAAGGAAAAAGGAATATTTTTAGAATAGTAGTAGTTTGATTAGCTTAATTGATTTGGTACTTGGTTGAATAATATCATTTTATTTGAACATAATAAAGAAGTGAAACCTTTCGTTATGACTCATTAAGTTAAAAAGTAAAGAATATGTTCAAAAAGTTGGTAAATTATAATTAAAATGAGTAGTTTCTTTTGAATCAATATGAAAATAAAAATATTATGCAAAATAAGAAAAATGTATAATTTCGGGTAAGATCTCGGATTGAGATTTTGATCCATATTTCGGGCGAGATTTGAATATCTCGGACGAAATGAGTGTCGAGGGAGAGATGAAGGAGATTTGATATCTCGTCTCGTTTAAGTGTGAAAAGGAGATCTCGGGCGATATATAGGAGATTTAAAACCATGATTACAGTACAAATTTTTTATGGTCATACTAGTTACAATTTATGCATTCAGATAAAACGACTTGAGGAACTGTATTAACACCTAATTTGCATACTATTATTGTATTGTCAATGGTAACTTTTAAAATTTGAGTTCTAATTTAATGCTGACTCAGTTATTTTATTTGTTACTTATTTGTCGCATTATCTTGCTATGACTTTTGTATTCACATAATGTCTAATTTAAACATAATGTCTAATTTCAGAGGCGTTGTTAATTTATTTATTTTAAATTCACTTACAGTTATTGAGTTATGGAATCTTCAACAAGTTCAGCTGCAAGTTCTGCAACAGCCCCGGTTGTTCAAAGCCAACAAACAAGTGTAGATGTCTTATGGAAACACATGACGAAAATTGCAAAATCAGGTGGAAGAAGCGGAAATGCAAAAATCAGGTGCAATTTATGTAATTTTGAATTCACTGGCTCATATTCAAGAGTAAAAGCACATTTGATGAGGATAAAAGGAATGGGAGTTAAAGTTTGTACCAAAATCACTCCCGAAATATTTAGTGCACTACAAAGAGAGTTGGCGAAGGAGGAAGAGAAGAAGAAAGCAATTGAAATTCCACTACCTCCTTCGTCAAACACTAAATCATGTAGTAGTGCTTGGGTAGGAGTTCAAAAGATGGAAATGGAAGGATCAAAAAGGAAGGTAGTTGACATGAATAATCCAATCCAAAAGGCATATAATATGAAGAGGAGATCACTATTGGATGGCGAGATTGCAAGAGCATTTTATTCCGGGACTTGCCTTTTCATTTTGCTAGAAATCCTCATTACCGAAAGTCATATACAATGGCTTCCGAATTCAATCTTTCAAGCTATGTTCCTCCCTCTTACAATGCTTTGCGCACAACTTTATTGCAAAAGGAAAGGACTAATGTTGAAAGATGTTTGGAATCAATCAAGACCACTTGGAAGGAGAAAGGTGTGAGCATAGTTTCTGATGGATGGAGTGATAGTCAAAGAAGGCCATTAATAAATTTTATGGCGGTTACAGAGAATGGTCCTATGTTCTTAAAAGCGGTCAATTGTGAAGGTGAATACAAAGATAAGTTCCACATTGCAAACTTGATTCGAGAGGTGATCATGGAGGTAGGGCCTCAGAATGTTGTTCAAGTTGTCACTGATAATGCGCCAGTTTGCAAGGCGGCAGGTATGATAATCAAAATATACGTGCTTTGTGATTTGTCCATTTTTTGCACATTCCTCAATACTTCTCTCATCTTGTTTAATAATCTGTCATTAACTTATTACTTATTAGGTATGATTATTGAGGCCTCCTTTCCTCGTATATTTTGGACTCCATGCGTAGTGCACACTCTTAATTTGGCACTAAAGAATATTTGTGATCCCAAGAATACCGAGTCTAATAAAGAGACGTTTGATGAGTGCAACTGGATTAAAGAAGTGGCTAACACAGCAATGATGATTAAGAATTTAACATGGTGAACACAATGTTCAACATGATATCTCCCTTGAAGCTTCTTACTGTTGCTGAAACAAGATTTGCATCTGTGATTATCATGCTCAAGAGGTTTAAACTATTGAAACGTCCTCTTGAAACATGGTACTTTGTGAGGAATGGAGTACCTACCGTGAGTATGATCCTGCGAAAGCTCTAATCATGAGAACCACAATACTTGATGAAACTTGGTGGGATAAGGTTGAATATGTGATTCAGTTCACTGGTCCTATGTATGATATGATTTGTTTTGCTGATACAAATAAGCCTTCACTCCATTTGATTTATGACATGTGGGATGATATGATTGAGAAAGTGAAGACTATCATATATAATCATGAAAAGAAAGAGTTCTTTGAGAATTCTACATTTTATGATGTAGTTTATGGGATTCTTATTGTTAGATGGACTAAGAGTTCTTCACCACTTCATTGCCTTGCACAGTCACTCAACCCAAGGTAAACTTATAACCTCTAAATGTACTAATTAATTCTTTGATTCATAGATAGTTTATGCTCGACTTTGATTCTTTTATTAATCATTTTGTGTAGGTATTATAGTCATGCATGGCTTATTGCAGCTCAAGATCGTATTCCTCCTCATCAAGATATCGAGCTATCCCAGGAAAGAAACAAATGCATCAAAAGGTATTTTCCACATCAGGAGGCAAGACAAGCTGTAAGTGTTGAGTTTGCCCGATTTTCGGGACAGATGGATACCTTTGGTAGTGCTGACTCTATAGAAGATAGAGGCACTTTGGATCCAAAGATGTGGTGGCTTATTCATGGAGCTTCAGCTCCAAATATTCAGAAAATAGCTTTGAAGCTATTAGGCCAACCATGCTCTTCTTCTTGTTGTGAAAGAAATTGGAGTACTTATTCCTTCATTCATTCCATTAGAAGGAATAAGATACTACCATCTCGGACGGAAGACTTGGTTTATGTGCACAACAATCTTCGACTCCTTTCTAGAAAGAGTCCCTTATACTTGACAGGAGAGACAAGGTTGTGGGATGTTGGAGGCGATCACTTTAGTCCATTAGATGGTGCCGAAGAGCTTGAGATAGCGAGTCTTTCTCTTGATGAGCCGGAGATGGAAGCTATGATTATCCAAGATGATGATTGATTTCAACTTTTAAGTGTCAAATGAATATTTAATATTATGTCTTTTATGATTATCCAGGATTATAATTGATTTCAACTTTTAAGTGTCAAATGAATATTTAATATTATGTCTTTTATGATTATCCAAGATGATGACTATGTCTTTTAATATTATGTCTTTTATTTAATATTATATATATATATAATATTTTTAATTTGTCGTATCCCCCCGCACCTGAATCCCCATTTTTTTGAATTTGCCAAATTTCCGTATCCCCGTATCACGCACCCCCGCACCCGCACCCATGCTCCATAGAAGATAAGTAAACATAAACCACAAAATAAGAACAACTGGTTCAAATAGAATTTGTTAACCAAAATATAACAACATTTTTTAACAATTATCTAATAAATTACATTATTATACTAATGTGCATACATCCGGGATAGTGTTTCATCAGCTATTGATGTCAAAAAATATTAGAAAGATAACATAAATTAGTAAAACATAGGCAAAAGCAAATTAACCCACTAGTAAACATTAGAAAAAAAGGAGGGACAAAGATGTTTACCTTGATCGTTGTAAGGTTGTGAAAGTCACTATAGTGTTTCGAATTCCAAAGGAAGCGAGTACCATCTTGCAGAAGGAAGTGATATTAATTTAAGAAGGGGTCATTTGGAATCCCATTAAACTAAAGGAATACAAAATTCTATTTGACTGGAAACAGTAAGGGTTGTGATTGTTGGAAGAAGGGTGAAACTTGAAGAAGTGTAAGGAAAATTCATGGAAATTGGTATAAAAAAGAAAAGGAATCGGGGTATGAACTAAAATTTCGAAGGGAGACGATGTAGTAGGAATGGTTGGTTGTAGAAAGTTAAAGAAATGGTTTGAGAATGAGAAGGGACAGATTCTGTCTTAGAATAGCTTGGTAAAAGGAGAGGCGAAAATAATTAGTTAATATCTAGTGGCTGATTTGAAAATAATACCTCAAAATTACCAAAAAAAAGCATTTTATTGTGTAAATATGTGAGCAAAGGAGACGAAGAGGCACACATTCTATTTTTTATATAATAATAAAATAGATAAAATAGATAAGAGAAAGAGCCTTAGTAAGAATAAATCCAATTTTCAAATGAATTATCCATGTCAATCATAGGATATAAAATTTTCAGAATATTTATTTACAGAAACATATGCTTTGCTCTAGTTTACTAAAATCAGAACATGACTTTTAATATGAAAAGGGATCACATGACAAAAGAATTTCGCTATTTCTACCAATGAATGTATCAGTTTTTCTATCTTAGATGACAAAGACGTAGATATGAAATGACTAGTGACATCTTTTCTTGAGCACCTTAGTAAAACAGAGTAAGAAAGAAATATCGCTGCATTGGAGAATTTTTTAAGATCTGTATCATTCAAACAAAATAAATTAAAATATAAAGAGTATATTTTATATCACTTAGTGCTCATAATAATTATATAAATCATAAATTAAAAATAAAATAAAACTATGCAAACCTGGAATTCTTGCAAACAATGATTTATGAGCTTTACCCATGTTCAAGCTTCAACTAAAGAACCCAAGAAAGTGAAACCTAGAAAAGGTGTAAATATAATGAACGTCACATTGACATGTTCATATATTTTTATTAAAGAAACTTACAATAATGTGCTAGATTATAAGAAAATATTAGGAAAATTTTGTGTATACACATCATAGATTTGATAAAAATTGAAACCATATTTTAGGATAAAGTAAGCTCGCATATATTTTTATTACTTAGCCAATGTATTTGTATATTCAGTTTAGCATTATGTCGATGCAAGCTCACATGAACTAATATACTTTGTGATAAATCCTATTGGGACAATAATCCATCAATAACACACACTTGATAAATGAAAATGAGTAATACGGAATAAGTTTTCAAATAATTAAATAGTATATTATACTCAGAGCCAAGGTCAAATAGTAAGAAAGTATATCATGCTTCAAACTAAGGTATTTTCATAATAAAAAAACTCAGAACAATATAAAACCATATCACTAACTAGCCAGGTGAACAACCCCATTAATCAAATCTATACCTACATCTAACAGTACAATATAATTTCAAGTCAATCAAAAAATATCACTACTCTTCATCAACAAATGATGGCTCTATTGAATAAAATATAAAAGCTAATAGCTCCTCTATTAATATATCAATGAAACCAACTCTACTGCTCTTGTATATAGCAGATCTATGACATCTGAAACTATATAAATTGAAGCATTAGTGAAAGGTCGTGAAGGACAAATAATGGTAATAGTCCTGATATTGAAACATATGTTTTAGGGAGTAATTATATAAGATAAAATACAAAAAAGTGCCCACTATAGTGGTAACTTGCATCTAAAAAATGGTTATTGCAACTCAAGAAATAATCGATAACTTTCATGAAGAAATATTACATATATATATAGAAAAATGTTAACATGAAGTAATTGAAGGGATGTGTCGATTTGATACTTGTAATCTAATGCCGATATATTATAGATAGTTCGATTTATAACCATCTAGTTTGAAATTTTTCATTGTTGTAAATAAAAATGTTAAATAATCTAGCGAGGAATTATAGAATTTAGGGTTAATATTTTTCTACAATATGAGTTCACCTATTACTAAGTGATTATGAATGTATATTTCCAACAAATTGTAAATTCAAATAGCAATAAATTGGTATATGGTAGAAAAAGGTGGAAAAAAACAATAGACTTTTTTTTTCAGAATTGAAATGAAAAAAAATCTTACCACCATTAGTTCTTTATCACTGCATCAGTTGTTGATTAGGATTTGGCAGGCTTCTCTTTATTTCGATTTTGCGATGATAGATTTTTACCAAACTGCATTTCATAATTAATCCGGAATGTTTGATAATGAAAAAATAAAGCAAATTTTCCTATAACAAATCTATATTAACAAAAGAGTTGAAGTAAAAAAAGTTTAAATACTTTTCCATATCAAAATGTAGCCATTAGCACAGAAGGTTTCTATGCTCGTATTAGAAATTAGAAAACCCGATAACCCTCTGCAAAATAAATAAAGGCAAAAATCAGAATGCCTAGACCATAAAAATTAACACAACCTTAAAAATATGAGATAATGATTGAGTTTGAATACATTCTAACTGTTAGTCAAACAAAAAATAAAGTAAAAATATTAGCGAGAATTAATGCCTGCAACCATAAATAGAATAGCAAGCAAACCATTCAAAACCACTCTGTTGACTAATGTGCAAACAACGTAAGACATCAAAATATTTTTACATTTCTCAGCTAAAAACTATATTTAAAATGATGCGGAAGTTGCACACTTAAAATCAACCAAATTTGAAGATCCATTTGTTACTGATTTATTGAATCCTTGGCTTTTCACCTAAGAGCCCCACTCTTCCCCATTTATAAAATTATTATCTATCCACATCTTACAGAATTAAAGAGAAAAATGTAACTCTGTTGAAAATAGATAAAGATTCTGCTGTATAGACATAGCGACAGCATATATCTAACATAGATGATTATATATTTTATCTTTTACAGTTCTACTTTATTATTAAATTACTAACATATTCCATTCTAAAGCAGAATTAGTGGGTAATTGTTTTGGTGTCACCCAATAAATCTCATTCTATATGCATCACACCTAGAGACTTGTTTATGCGGATAAGTTATACCCAACATAGCAATTAACGCACTTTCAAAATTATAATTCTAGGTGCAAAGCGTACGTAAGAACTCAAAAATTACAATTGTTTCACTCGACCAAAGTTTAAAAATGTATAGTCAAGGCAAGATTTTAATAAAGCACTTGATTCACTCTAAAAAGTTAATCAATTATCGGTAATAAAACATACTAATTTTTTAGCTGAACAATATAAATAATTAAATCAGCAAAGATATAGAGCCAAGCACAAATGAATTAGATAGTAATCTCGTGTAATAATGCCTAAATAATTATAATCAAAGTAACAATTAATAAAACAGATTTAACTCAGAAAGAGCTTCGACAAAGGATTCAGATAGTAAAAGTGTATTTCCCAAGAGAGTGGACCTAGGGTTTGGACATTGAAGGCGATTCGATGATTAATGACAATGGAAAAGATGAAGAGAACAGAGAAGAAATTGATCAAACAGATGTGTATAATGAAGAAGAAAATTTTAGGGTTTGGATGATAGGAGAAAGGGTAAAGAAGAGACGAAAAGGGAAAGCAATGCGCGTTGCGTTGCAGTTCATTTCAAAATTTTCTATGAAATGGAAATTGAAGTTAACAATGGCAATTTAATTAATAAAAAATGAATTTTTGAAATTTAAAATGAATAATTTGAATTTATTTAGAATAACGAAATTTTATAGCAAGATAATTAGTGATGAAATTAAATAGTTTGAGAATAAATGAGTGTTTTAAGAATTGTAAAATAAATAAATTTGAAAATTATTTTATAAATGGTTTTAAAATGTGAATATTTAATATTTAAATTTAAATAAACTGAAATATGAAAATATAATTAATTATTTGAAATAAAATGTTCAACTAAATTTTAGATTTATTTTTTGATGACGATAAGTATTTAATTAGTGTATGCATTTAAATAAAATGGTTGAATCAAATAAATAAATTGTGAAAAATAAATTTTATGGAATAATTAATAATATGATTTGGTTAGAAAGAATTAAAGCTGGGTATAAATTGGTTTTATGGGTGGGCTTGAAGTTGAATTTATTTCATGAACTAAAGAATGGAAGAAGAGAAAGAAAATGTAAAATGATTTAGAAATAAACAAAGCCCAACATTCTTAAGCCGAAGATCCACACCCTTGCATCATGAATTCTCCATCTCCAAACAAATCATTTTTTAGATTCTTCTTCCCCAAATATAAATACCCCTTATACATAAACATGGATTGATTTTAGAAAATCAAACTAAACCTCATCACTTTGGAAATCGATATAAAATCAAATCAATTATAATAAATTTCAAGACTTGAGTATGTTCGTCTAGACATCGTTCGATACATATGGTAACAAGGAATTAAAGGGTGTGATCATGGAATGGGAAGCTGGAACGTGCACATGAAGAAAAATATGCACCACAAGCTTTAGGTGAGTAATTATACTCACGAATCTATGTCAAATCCATGTTAGTTCATATATCTGTTGTACTTGAAGTGATGTATGGAAGTATAAGATTGTATGTGCATTGAATTTGGGGCGATAACGGTGGGGAGGAAGGAAGCAATTGCCTAAAATTGGCGATCGTGCACAAATACATGACCAATCGGTTGATAGTCTAGGGCAACAGGTCGACCGCTTGCGATAAACCGGTGGGTCCATCGGTCATGCACTATTTTTTGTATTTGCATGTGTGTATTTATCTATTTATTTAATACACACGCGCGCGCGCGCGCACACACACACACACACATATATATATATATATATATATATATATATATATATATATATATTACTTATATATATAAATAATAAATGTTTGTAAAGGAGATGTGTTATATATATACCTTTGATTAGAGAAAAGATTTATTTCAAAACTACTATTTTGATATATTTAAATTATTTATTTATTGAAAGAAATCTAATTTTGATTAAAATAATTATTAAAAATATTAATGTAAATCCTAAAAAATTAGAAACATTTTCAAAGTATTAATTTGAGTATTTTAAAGTGAACTTTGGTGAATAATAAGTTTAATTAGAAGTATATCATATTTATATTGATATTTTATAAAAAGAAATTAAGAATTTGTTAACTTAAAGGTTAATTAAATTATATAATTTAATTTTAGAATATATGTTACCTATCTCTAAGTTCTTATTTTGTAATATCAAAATTTTATCTTGAGAATGAGCTATTATTAAATGTTGATTTATTGTTCAATATACTTATTTTGATTAATTTATTTTATATTACTTTCTGATCATTCTTCTCTTGACTATTGAATTACTATGAATGATTCACCGTTGGTATTGATTTGATTAATGTTTTGATATGATACGGTGATGACATTCTTCTATATGATTTTGTGATGATTTTTAGTATAGCAAGAAATCTGAATAAACAGAGTTATAACACCATCTGGTATGAGACTTTCGGTAATATTTCTCTGATTATTCTTTGGACTCATTATATGAAATATTGTATAGATTGAGTATGGTTTATTAGCAGCGAATAAACATTTGAGTATCACGAAGTGGTATGAGACACTGTTGTGATATTCATTCGGTTATTCATTGTAAGTATATGACACTCACGTAACGAGAATAGTGGTATGAGTGTGAGGTAATACTTAGTGACATGTGTGGCTTCGTGCCTATAATTAGAGAGTAAAGCTACGTGCCTAATGATGACCATGACTTCATGTCTATATGTATTATTTATATGTGCCGCTGTCATGATGTACTCCTTTTATTGATGTTGGAGACGACTGGGTGGCTAGATTCCACTATAGCGGCCTGATCATGAGGTTGCGCCCTAGATCTGTGATGCCTTATATATATATAGCTTCGTGCTTTTGCTTCATGCGTTCACCCCTGTGTCATCTAGGTCAGTAGTCTGTTACCTATAGGGACTAGTATCGAGTCGTGACTATTGAGTCCTCGCGTTGACGAACATGTAGATGGATACGTGTCGCGATACTATGAATGTACCTAAAGATTATAGAGATTTCGTGTCTCTAGAGTTTGCTTCGTGCCATCAATCTTCGTTCTAGTACTAACAGAGTGATAGATTGGCATATACAATCGGTACATCTGAGTTAAGTTTAGATATATGTTAGATAACCCACACATTGATGTTTATATATATGTGTGTGGGGGGGGGGGGGTGTGACTCTACTTGGGACTTCATGTCTGTCATACAGTCATTTTCCATCATGATATATTTTGATATATTCATATACGAGGAGATGAGGTTATATCTAGATAGTTGTCCAAAGAATAGTGGATTCTCATATCATTATTATATTTATAGGCATCCTATCCTATATATATCGATGATGATGTTTTATTTACCGAGATTGAGTGATATATTTAGGCAAAGTTACGTGCTGACCCGATTATACATGGTGATATCTCCCTTATAGATGTTTTCTAGATTTTGAAGATGATTTATGGATACGAATGATTCACCCATTTGATGCTGGTTCTATGAACTCCGATTAATATGCTTCTGTATAGCTGATGACATCTTTATGTGTGGATTTGTGATATCTGATATTCCGAGACACTTTTGGATTGTTTATGATATTTTAATTATATACCAAACATTCACTACCGCTTATAAATTGACACTACAAAAGATCTCATGAGTTATTTTGATAATGTTAACATATCATTTCATCCTGCGTATATATATATATATATATATATATATATATATATATATATTGAGTTACATGTGTATATAATCTCTTAATTTAGACATAGTTTGACTCGTGTGTTGTTTATGTAATACTCGAGTTAGTCCGAGATATTTCAGGTACAGGGATGTTGAGACTAGGTTGTATTATTTGCGCACAGAGAAGACTAGATATTTGCTGTTGTAGATCATTATCTTGTATTGTATAGTCTCTCGGGTGTATATTATTGTGATGAACATTAGACATATTTTGTATATTGTATATTATATATTACCGCGGCGATTGACTCCATGCTCTCTGTTATTTACTGTATATTGTGTATTATTCTATCCTAATAGCACACGTGGTTATTGTTTTGTGCCGATATTGTGTACGTATAGGTGAGTTAATTTATTTGATTTTTAAATGCGTACCAGTGTTAGCCCAAGGGAATATTCTCCTATGTACACATATAACCTCATTCTTCATATTATCCAACAGTATTACTTAGTAATACCCTTGGATAGTATGGGTATAGAGGTGAGGTGCTTACACTTTAGACAATTGTTCTAAATATCATGTTTTTGAGCATTGACAAATCATAACAAGTGATATCTTTAAATAAAGTACCACTCTTGCTATAAACCAAAAATTCCATGCGTAGTAAATCATGAAATACTAAGTTGCAAATTTAAAAGAGTAGAAAACAAGGGGAATGTTAGTTAGAAAACTCAAAACTTGGTTAAATGCCCTTAAAACCGACCCTTTGTTAAAATAAAATATAAAGTATAAAATATGTCTTGTTTAACTAAACACAAAATGTATTATGCACCTTAAAAAAAAGTTACTGGACAAGCTCTTACACCCCATTTCTCGTTTGTAAATCTTCCTTGTTTGAAACAAGTTTAAAAATCCACCGACACTCATCGTTCATAGCAACAATGATAAACAACATTTAGCTCAAACTTAGGGTAAATTTGTGGAAGTTGAAAAGTAAGGTATTGCTACTGACAAAGTCAACAACCGATCAGAAAAAGTGTAATGATATTGTTGATTAATGGGGAAAAAACATTATTACATTATTTGGAAAACAGGAAATTATTGTCAAGGACAAAATTTCTCAACATTTTAGCCTTAAGGACAGATCTTCAGTATTTTAGTCTGAAGGACAATTTTCTTTAGGTATCAGTTTGTAGTTATCGGTAGCAGTTTTTAGGTATCAGTTTTTAGTTCGGTAGCAGTTTTGAAAAAATGTTTGTTTTTATGAATAATTTTGAAAGAATGTTTGTCTTTATGAATAATTTTTAGAAGAATGTTTGTCCTTGTGGATAAAATATTGAGGTCGTGTCCTTGAGGCTAAATATATACAAACTTTTGTCCTTTTAACTTAATTCCCGAAAAATACTTAGAATTTATGCAATTAACATTATCCCAGTAGTTACCAGTTCATTGATATATAGAGCTTTGCGATAATACAGCATACATTCCGGCATGGCAATAATTGTTGTTATTCGTTACCACCAAACCCTTGAACGAAATAATGTTCTTTTAAAAAGAAGCCAACGCTGCATTTTCACCATGAAGTTTTCGCGACTAACAGGGCTAAATCTTAAAAAATAAGGCCCAATTAGCATAACCGGAAAAAAAAATTAAGCCCACAAGATCTGATATATAAACACGTCCCGTCTCCATTTGTGAATCCCTAACCCTAATCACAGGTATTGTCGCCGCCACGATAAGCCCTTCTTATTTTATCCATCAAAGCTTCTCTTAAAAATATTTCAAATTTTTGCAGGTCCTGAAGAAATGGCAAAGTCGAAGAATCACACCGCGCATAACCAGTCCTACAAAGCCCACAGAAACGGCATCAAGAAACCGAAGAGGCAGAGACAAACTTCAACCAAAGGGGTAAATATTTCGAAACATCCTCAATTTCTATTAACTAGGTTAGATTGTTTAATTTTTCCGTGTTCTGATTTTGCTTGTAAATCTTGTTTGTAGATGGACCCTAAGTATTTGAGGAATCTGAGGTACTCTAGGAAGCATAACAAGAAGACTGTCGAGTCTGGATCTGAGCAGGAGTCGTAAGGGAAATGGAGAATCAGTTCAGAGTTTGATTTATTTTATCATGAATCTAGTTACTTATGTTATTTGAACCGAGTTTGTTTATGTTCACTTTCGTGACAATTTCATCTGATTTGGTATATCTATCCAGTTTATCTTCCGTTTGGGATTGACTTTTGTTTCATTTTATCATATTTATCTTTTCGCCGATTTGCTTTGTTAGAAGATTGCCGTATTGTCAGTGCATCAATCATATGTTTTAGTGATGTTGCTGGTTTTCCATCGTTGTAGGTAGTCCTTACTGCTACTAGTAAGGATTATCTGGTTTGGTGTACCAGTTAATTGTGCTGCTGTATATCTGTTTGCAAACTGCTGATACTGTATGGTTATTGCCTGTATCGTGTTAACTAGTCTTTATTGTGTAGCTTCCATAATGTTTTAAGCCCTAGAACATAGAGTTGCTGAATTAATGTTCTTTTGATGTAGAACTCACCGCAGTTGTTTCAAGTTTCAATTATACGGCTCTTTTGATATTTGCCTGTAGTTTTATGGTACCGTGTATAACGTTTGAATATTCGGTTCTATAAACATTCTGTACGAATGATATTTGAATATTTCCGTTATGAGGATTATGTTTTAATTTTTTATTTCAACTCAATTCATAAATGTAGAACGGGGTATTGTTTTTGAATTTTCATCACTGATGCATAGATTCTTACCCTCGTCCTTTTTTTAATGTTAAAATTCCCATTTTTTGAACAATTTGTTTGCCATATGACTATTAAAAACCATTCTATTAGGTAATTTATATTTATACGCACGACCATATTTCTAGTAAGTAGATTAGAATGATTTAATACTCGTAGAATTTGCATGTATGCATGCATTTAGATTGGGTTTGGTTATGATTTTGATGTTAATTATCAATTGTAGAATTTTTGTATGTTTTTGTTTAACTTACTTTCATCACCATTTATGCATCATTTTTAAAAATTTACGAATTAAACGAATGTTTATTCTTTGAATATCGTAAGTTGTCTATAAAATTTGTACAAGTGGGTTTGAAATTTTTCCGTTGTCTTGGTTAGGGTTTGGGTTTAGATTGCAATTTTTATAAACGTGCTTGGATATGAGTTTTTAAGCTACCAATTCCACCTATTAAGTCTTAGACGCGTGGATGTTCTTAGTATTGAATTTAACATACATACGGTTTTCTACCCTAATCGAATATTACGAAGTAATACAATTTTACCTAACCTAAAATTGTAAATGTTGGTAGCCATTTTTGTTGTTTCATTTTTGTTGGTATATTTTGTAATAAATTTAGCAGAAGTTTTTTTGTATGGACGTAATTAAAGAACCTTTTGATTCCACTAATCTATAATATTGACAATATGTGAAATAACATAATGATTATTTTCAGGTCAATCCGACATTTCTATTGATTCATGACTTTCCGAGTATCGAATATTCCTGAAAAATAACTATATTATGTATTTTCTCTTTGGCTCAATCCGATATTTTTATTAATAGTTGGTTTGTAAGCGCAATCTTGTGGTTCCGTGAACTTTTCAAAATACCTCTATATATACTTTTTTAAATATTAAAATATTAAAGTGTTATTTCATATGATCTTCTCAATAAATTAAAAGATAATCTTCCTACAATTATTTTAGACGTATTCAAATCTAATTATAATTAGACTTTAGAGAACGATTCAAATATATGTGGTTGCATTAAATAGGTGGTAATGCAAGATACGGGAAGATCTTCGTAGATAAATCAACCAATCTATAAATCTTTGTTAATCTTTATTAATAGTTGAAGTAAAAACATAATTTTTTGGTCCGATCGTAAAATTTCAAAATGTCCTTTCATGCAAACAAGAAGTCATGGATTCGAATCTCACTGTGAACAAATAATAACATCTATTTTCAAATGGAAATTTTAAACACAAACAATGTTACAAGTTCAAATCTTATTCCACCAAAAAAAATTACGTTTTTCTTTATGTTTTTCAGTTTATTTTTATCAAACCACGTAGAACTTTCAAATTTAATAATTTAATAAAAAGCTTATATGCACGTGCATTGCACGTGGCAAAATATATATACTAACAGACATACATAAATATAATTGTTAGATATGATCTTTATTAAGAATTGAAATAGAAACGCAATCTTTTGATCCGACCGTTAAGTTTCAAAATTACACATGATTTTAATGCAAAATATATTAAATATTTGTACTTTTTTAAAATATGTTAAAACATATGTAATTTGTAGAAAAACAACCCACGCGCGAAGCGCGTGCCGTAATTCTCATTTATATTATTCATTTTGAATTTGATCAGCATGAATTGAATTTTGAAGTAAATTATGCAAAAAAAATTTACAATCTAATTTGATAAACCTTTGAATCGGACAAGCTTGATATTTTGACAGAATATACGCAATGTATTGTGAAACAACATATCAACTAGTGTATTTGATGCCATTGTATATAGTAAAAATATATATATATATATATATTGTAATTGCATATTTTTAAAATTTGGAACTCAGGGTTAAATTGTAAAAATAATAATTTCAGATCTGCTTACCATATTCAACTCATACGAAAGCTATTATTTGAAAATACGTAAATTAGGATGACGATATGTTTTAAAATTGCGACATGATTCAATATAAACTATCCTTTTAAAATATATAGTTAGAAATAGTATTTTTTTTTTAAATATACGTATATTTGTTTATGTCTAAAGTTGGCACAAAACACTAAGATTAATAGCAGAGAATAAAAAGAAGAAAATAAATTGAAATGAGGAATAAAAAGAACACATAACAATTATAGTGGTTCGGCTGATCAAAGGTTTATGTCAATTTGAATTTTGTTTAGGTTTAGGTTGAGTTTTATAAAGTTGACCTTATGGACTGATAGCTATAAATCAGTGATGATCGGTAGGATTACAGAGAAAATATAGATATTTGTTAAACGAGCTAAAAGGTCCCTAAACAATGCCTCTCCTCCTCTATTTATAGCTACAGGTCGATGGAATTTTCTCGTCAACATTCTTGCCCACGTTTCCCATGCCTTGACGGAGCCGTTCTCGAGATATCGTGGCCAACTCATCAATATTCAGAGATCGGTACCGATCCATGAGATTGTCTTCTGAACCTTTTTTCTCCTTCGTGGACGTTTAATTGATTCGTATCATTCTCTTTGACATCTTGATTGCATTGCTATAAGCTTGAACTTGAGCAAATTCCTTGGTTTAGAGGTTAGACAAAAGCACTTGACTCATCCACCGATCGTTTGGATCGAGAATAGTGGATGAACCATCCTACACGGAATGCACTAACTAGCAATTGCTCTAACTTGGTGATCCATGGGCGTTTTGGCAATTTTTGACAAGTGTTAGGGATCGATACCGATCCATGGTCAGGGATCGGTATCGATTCGTAACTTCATTTGATTCTTAGAACTTGGGCTTATGGTTGGAGTGGGTGGATGTTTAGGTTTTTCTTAAAGTTTCTTGGCAAGTTTATGACTTCACTAAGTTCATTTCTTGGCTTTACTTGACATCTGAGCTCGGACGTTATCACTTTGGATTCTTGCTTGGTAATTTTTCCGTTTGATCGATCTAAATCGTCCGATTATGGCTTGGTCACACAAGGCTGGGTAACATTTGACCTTCAAAGTATATATTGTTTTAACAATATATGCTTTCAAACGAAACAAACTGAAAATTCTACACCATTGGTTTCAATCTTTGCTTCTAATAAATGGTACCTTTCCTTTGAACTACTTTCGTGAAGTGTAGCATCTTTTATCGATCGTTGTATCATTTTGAGCGATTTTGAACCTGTAACTTCCGTGTAGTATAAAAACTGAAGCATGTTCTTCAAGTCCGTCATTCCAGGTTCGAAAAGCTTTCAACGGTCTCCATCTTTGAATTCCACATGTTGGACTTTGTTCTCTTGGAACTTCAGTTGTTTAGTGTCATGCATGCACACATGCTTACATACACTTGTTGCCCACACAGTGATGTATACACTTATACATGTATATATGTATACCTATGTGTGTGTGTGTATTTTTCAAATTTCATGGTTTGGTATCGATCCTTGAACAGGGATCGGAACTAATCCATGTTGCTTGAAACTTAGAGATTTCCTTGCCTAAGTTTTTTGATCGGCCGTTATTTATATACCAATCTCACCCATCTTTACTTTACTCGTCATTTTCTTCTGTTTTGAGGACTTAGCCTTTGAAGTCGCCATCGCCAAGCTTCGAATCATCGACCCAACTTCCATTGTAGCAACGCCGTGCTGTCCTCTGGCCTTGAATCAACACTCCTCTCTGCCGCTAGAGCTATCAATTTCCATCCCTAATTCACAAGTGTAAATTCTTTGTAGTTCACCAGCACCAATCGATTCGAACAACATTAGGCTTTGAATGTTAATCTCTTCAAACCCATCAACACCTTCTAGCTTAGGTAGACGACACCATTGTTCAACTAAGCTCGCCCCCTGAGTCACTCCTCGACCATGCTCGACCCAAAAAAAGAAAACATTTTCATCCCCTTGTGGATCGGTGCCGATCCCGTACTTGAGATAATTTTCATTTAGAAATTTGAGCATGTGAATGCCCTTTTCACAAAACACAAATTTACTTGGGTTTTAGCCATATTTTTCTAAAGCCATGCTTGAGCTCAAGCCCTTAGGGCTTCGGCTCGTGTTGGCTTCGAGTTCTCCAAGTGACTCAAATTTTTGGTGAAAAATTCCTCGAATATTCTTAGAAAATCATAAATGGAATTTTATAATAGAATTTGGTCGAGTCGTGGTCGAAGATGCATGATCTATTTGGACAGTCTGTGATGATGGTCACCTTAGATATAAGTCGGTATTTGGACGAACTACTAGCCAGAACTGCCAGCCAATTTTTATAGAATGATGGATTTGAACTGCATGACGTTCAACCATAGATGCACGCACTACACGATTTCATATGCACACATTGCACAATTTTGACTGCATAGTATTGCCCCTCGTTGATGTACGAGATTCGATCGATCGACGCACATTCGTATCCATCGGGATTGGTACATTGATTATATAGGGCTTTTTATCTAGCATGAAAAATACAGCTTTTAATATGTTTGATATCACTTATGTGTGAAGCTTTGATAGTCATTGATCATAGACACTCCTTGCGTCTCTCCGGTATGGCCGTAGGTCCATCAGTGTGTGCTGAATCTGATAGGGAATCCAGCTTCACTACCCTACATGCAGCGAGACATACTTGTAACGACCTCGAATTTAGTTTCTTGGATTGTGGATATTTAATTAATTTAAATAATTGATTTTAAAAGCTTAAATAACTAATTTTTATTATTATTTAACAATGATAGTAAACTCATTTTGAATATCTGTTTACAAAAAAAATTAGTTCGATGAAAAATCGAAAATATGACTGAAATTCGTTTTCCGAAATTTGACTTTTTATCGAATGGAAGTTGTTGCACACTTATGCACTCATTTTTCATGAACACATGTTTATGCAAATAGGAAGCCATTGTACCAAACAAATTAAATAAAGAAAAATAGCCTTAAGCACTTCTAGAAAATCATTAAGGTAATTAAATAAGAGACTTTATTATACCTTAGTTGATGCCACTTTTTAAGAATATGTGATGTGTATTTCTTAAAGTATAATGACAAGTACGTAAGCTTGCATGGGAGAGTGAATTAAGACATAAAATAAGGGAGGGCGGTGCCTTGAAATAAGAAGGGGTATGTTGGGACATTTGCCCCTTTTCAAATTCTATAAAGCACCTTATTTCATTTCACTTGTTTTTTCCATTTCTTTTTCCAATTTTTATTTCCTTACTTCTTCACTAAATTTTTTTCAAAAGCTAAACCACCTCAAAAACACCTCATTTCCTCCTCAAAATTCTTATATGACCTTAGATCTACATAACTAGCAGCACCATCATCTTAAAAATCCAAGCTTTGAGGAAAAATACCCCCTTGAAACCCTTGGTCGTGAGCAATATTAAGGGGTGGGAGGCATAGCCAAGTGCAAGTGGAGGTGAAGTGATGTCGTGTGGTGTTTGCTTGGTGGTAGCAAGAAATAGGCCCAAGTTGCAAGAAGTTTGTTCGAGATAAAAGTGAGATAACTCACTTGGAAATAATTTAAAAATGATGTTGCATGTGGTAAAATAATCATTATTGTTGATGCTAAATATAATTATATATATGGATGTATATATAGTGTTGATATTGTTTGATTCCCGCTTGAAAGCTGATGGCATAAATAATAATTTTTTGCACGGGACTAAAGCAAAGGAAGTCGAAGTGCTTCGTAGCGAATATGTCGTGATGAAGGCACTTCGAAGAATTTGAATTTTGTAGAGGGATCCAACGGGACTCCTCGACACCGTTGATTTGCATTTCATTTATATATGTGTATTTGAAATGTTTGTATGTTTGAAGCTTGGTAGCCCGACCATTACATATGTAAATTATGATGTGACTCGAAAGTTGACTTCCTTTTGATGTAGAAGTAATTTGCAGCATTTGATGATGTGCTAGAGTAGTAGCTAAGCCTCTTTCCGTTATTATAAAATTATTTCTTATTTCTTATGGATTTTGATTTCCTTTTTGGAAAAACACTTGATTTCAAATTTAATTTCAAGAAATGGAGTTTAAAAGCTACATGATTTACAACACAAAGTTTTAAAAGTTACGGTCCATATAGCGATAGTCGCTATGAATGCACTTTGGAAATCTATGAATTTAGTAAAGTATAAAATGTTATATACTTTAGATATTTTGTAAATTCTTTTCAGATGTGTTTTATAAAAGTTGTATAAATATTTAAAAAGGAGTTTGAAATTTTAAATATATTTTAAGGATTTAATTTGAGGTATTTGAACAAGTGGTTTATATAAAGGAAATCCCTTTATATTTCAAAGACGAATTCTCTTTTAAAGGTTGGCTTTTAAGTATGATTTGGATGGAAGTTTAAAATTTGTTTAAAGTGTTTTAAAGGAGGTTTGAAATGTATAAGTGATTTTAAGATTATTTGATATAATACAGCAAGTGATACTTTTATGAAAAGAGGAATCTTGACTTTCCAAATCACACTTAGTTTTAAACAAAAAAATTTAAGTGAGATTTACATGGAATCTTAAAGAAGAAGAAAGCATGGAATTCAACATCCTTGTTATGATAAATGTTTTTGGGAAAAGAAAAAAGATTATAGACTATAACATTCTTGTTATAATAAATGGTTTCAGGAGAATTGGAAAGAAAGTTTGTTTTATAACACTTTGTTTTAAATGAATAGTACACGAAATTTTTGAAGTCTTATACTTGAGATTAAGATTTGAGGTAGGTAAACTTCTACCTATCCTAAAAGATAAGAATGTTCTCGAGTCAAGGTCTATGAGGTAATAATAACCCAACTTGAATGGCTTCATTGTTAACCAAAGGATGGTTTAAGTTTGAAATCAAATATTGATGTTAAGTATATGAAACATTATTTATGTACACGAATTCAGTTACTTATGGAAATTAAATGGTCCTATACTTTGCACTAAAAATCGATGATTAGATTGGTCCTTTATCTATGAGATCTAGAATCAGAGTGTTTTAACTAAGGCAAGGTCAGGAGCAAATCAGTGCCTTGACTTACCCGACTTTGTTTTTGGACGAGGGATAGGGTAAGTTGAGAATATCATAAATGTGGCAAGTATGGGAGATTTATTTCCATAAATTATCATTTTAACTTATGGTGGTATGGAAAGTATTCTTTTCATACTTAACACCAAATTCCGAGGTAGGGAAACTAGTCTCTATCTGTGAGAGTTTAAGAATGTACGTCGAGGCAAGGGTAGTACGTTAACTTATCCAACTACATTGTTAATCGTGGGATAATACAATTTTGAAATCGGAAAGTGGTGGTAAGTATATTTAGTCTAATTTCTATACGATCCATTACTTAACACTAAAAATGTTTTGGGTTTATTATTATCAATGTTTTTAAATGACATTTGTTTTTGACCCATTTAAGTATGCTTTTGAAATATGAAATCTTTCTTAATATTTTGTGAATATACTTATACCAATGAGATAAGTATATGGATACACTTTCTAAGTATTGAAAATGTAGTGTTTTGTGAATATAATTAAATCGATGAGATAAGTATATGGATAATTTTTCAAGCATTGAAAGAGTATAAATGAATAGTGTATGAGTAGTATACATAAGTATATCTTTTGTAAAGGTATTTTAATACAAGTATTTATAAAGTGGTTTTAATTAATGAAAGGATTAATTAAAGAAGCTTAGTGGTTGCTTATGTGCTTAATCATGCTGAGTTTCCATATGAAATTAAATTTTCAGATTGGTTGTTTGCTTATTTAATAGTTAAATTACCGACTATCAAACCTTGGCCAGTTTTGAAACTATTCATTGTTGGTTTAGAGAGACCGAGATCAGGTAAGTTATTCGAAAACCACTTCGAATTTGCATAAGCGTTCGAATTGGATACACCTTAAAGATGATGGAATTGAAGAAGGAGTTCTTTGAAGTGCAAAGGCTACTTACTGCTAACCCCGAGGGTGATTCCAAAAGGGATGTAGTAGAAGTAGTGCTTTCGGTTTGTTCAGTCTCGAAACAACTTGTATGGATGAATGCTAACATTGCATTGTTTCCTGTAGGGTGGTGTTTGCATTCCAAGGTGGGTATGCTAAAAATGGTAATTGATGCCTCAAGCCTTACACCTGGGAATGACTAAAACATAGGATATGTAGTTCGCTACCATTAGGGCATGGTCATCCCTGATCTAGATCGACATTTTTTGGATGTTTTCTTCGGACCTAGTAGAATTGTTGATCGTAACCGAGGGATGATTATATTCGGTATTATCCAAGAAGGGGTTGGTCGGTTCTTTGTTGGCAGGGATTGCGAGAATTGTAACCGTAGTACATTTTCTTTCGAGGTATACCGTGACATTCGACACCTTAGTAGCCTTTTTATTATTGGAATCCATTCTCCAATACGTGTTTTACGGACTTAGTTGTATACTAATATGATGTTGAATGTAATTAATGTAAACCATTCCAGCCATGATTATATATTTATTTGAACTCTAGACATTATCCATAATATCACAAGATTTTCTAATAAAAATGGTCTGGTTATCTTAAGGTAAAAACCCGTCGTGTTTATTTATGGCGTGATCTTACAAGATGCCTTTATTTATGAAGGGTTTTATAAATATAAAAATCCATATGATTTGAGTTTCTGACGCTGGTTTACAAGACTGATTCGGGTGTTATTTTCTTATAATGCTTGGGTCAGCTCCAAGAATTTTCCTAGATTTAGCTATGGAAGTTTTGGAGCTTCAAAAGACGAGTTGGATGCCTCTAAGACCTATTCACGTATTTTATTTCCGCTGCATTTCTTGTTTTGTATTTATCAGAATTTGTGAGGATATGCTGTTATAATTGTCCAAGTTGATGATAGGTTAATTACTCTGATTATTGTAGGTATATTAAAGTTTCCTTTTTGTAAAGATCTATTGTATATTACTCGTCACAATGTGAGATTCTTTTCTATGTTTTCTTTTCTTTCACACTAATAATCCGTCTTTATGGCACTTAGATGCTTGGCATTTGAATATCGTGGATGTATTAGTGCTGACTTTTGAGGGTCGAAAAGACGGGATGTTACAGTGGTATCAGAGCTGAACAATAAGCGAGAATCTTGGCTTTGGTGGGGTAAACTCATTTGAGATGGGGTAACTAACATCGTAGAATGAGTTGATTGTGTATATATAAGAGAGTGCATATTTATTATTGTTATAAAAATGTTTTATATTTTGTTAATTGGTCAGTTGAGTGGTTTATGAATTTTGGTCAATATGAGTAGCTAACTTAATAATAGGGATCTCTAAACACTTGAACAAGGCAAACCAACACAATATTGTTTTTGAAATTTGTAAATGAAATAGTTTTACATAGATTTTATATTTTAGATATAAAAGAATAATTTTCAAAAATTGATATAGCTATTTATGTTGTGTTTGTTTGTTAGAAAATGATAATATTCAATTATTATAATTTATTATAATTTCACAATTTGACTAAGATTTTCGGTAGTAATGTTGTTATGAAGTTTACTTTGATACAAGAAGGAAAGATTTTATATGAAGAGGATTTTATAAATTGGGTTATAAAAATGTGTTTTATAAATGAAAAAGATTTTCAAGAAATTAAATCCTCTTGTTTTTGAAATGGATTTCAAATGATTTTTGAGAAAAGTAATAAAAATATTACCCGAAAGTATTTGTAAGTATAAGTATTTTCAAAGGGAATTTGAACAAGCAAAGTATTTTTGTGGATTTAACTTTTAAGTATAAAAAATTGGGTTCAAAGGATTTGGAAACATAAAAGAGCTTAGTATGCAGTTCTAATAGTTTTGTTGTGTTGGTTTTAGAATATGGTGTCAAGATCTATGAGAGAGGCATTCCTAATGCCTAGAGATTTATTTAGGTAGGCCATGGAGAGGAGAGGCAAGGAGGTTCTTGACCTAGAGATGTCTGAGGGTGAGGAGGACCCTATGATGGAGATGGAGGCTTCGGACTTAGAGATGGAGTGTATGTCAGAGGAGGAAAACGATCCCGAGGAGGATCCCGATGGGGAGTTAGTGTGGTCAAATGGGGCAGAAGAGCCTATTGAGGGTAAGCCTATGGGGCCTAGGTGTCATATGATGAGTGTAACACCCCTAATTTTAAATAATATTATTCGGGAGATTTAATTAGATAAATTAAATGGAATAATGTAGAGATTAGAGTGATATGGGAATTGAGATTTGAAAACTGATTAAGGTCATGCCTTAACTAAATGAATCTATAAGAATGGTTTATAAGTTAAATACTTTAAAGAAAAAGGAAAGCGTAATATGGGAATTCCCGAACCCCATAACCCCTAAAACCCCTTACCACATTCTCATTCTCATTTACATTCTTATAAAACAAAAACATAAACAAAAGGAAAAAAACAAGGCTAGCCATAACCTTAGGAGAGGAGGAGCTCAAAAAATCAATTATATGCTAAGATTCAAGCTAGGAAGATTAAACTGTAGAAAAAAATCTCAAGTTCCTTATCCAAA
This sequence comes from Allium fistulosum, assembly GCA_030737815.1. Lineage (NCBI taxonomy): Eukaryota > Viridiplantae > Streptophyta > Magnoliopsida > Asparagales > Amaryllidaceae > Allium > Allium fistulosum. The sequence continues at coordinate 521,730,585 of CM060906.1, forward strand.
CAAGGTGAATAATGATCTAAACCATCTCATATAAATCATCTTGAATGTTTAAATTCAGGTTTGAGGTTTAAAACCGTATGATTGGATGAATGATGATATGTTTTAATTTAAATGCCATGTTATAATTTAAACAAGGATTTTGTGGAATAATGTAGTTCGGTTTAAGGCTAAAATCATGCAAAATGATTTCCAAATGCCATGATTTTTGAATATGTTATGTAAAACATTATTTTGAAGATGGGTTTAAATTCTCATAATATCTGAAGCTATGGATAATTTATTATGAACTTTTGAGTGAAAGAAATGGATATTTCGGGTTTTAATTAATTTAAGAAATTAATTAATTATTTTAGGGCTGAAAATTTTGTATGATAAAGATATTATCATTTTGGAAATTATGTGAATTTCTGAGTTTGTTCTCAAGAGATTTGCGTGAGTTTTGGATTTAATTATAAATATTAGTATTTAATGATTAAATAAATACAAGGGGTTAGTTAATAATTTTAATTAAATATTGGAGCATTGGGGATTACTGACAGTAGCAAATTCTGAAAATAATTTTAAAAAGGTTTTGTTATCTAACAGAAAGTTTACAACATAAGGGGCTAGTTAAAAAGAAATTGCTTCACTTAGTTAAAAATCAGTTCTTATAATAATTACAGCAACGCCACTTGCCTTCGAAAGCATTGATGCCTTTGAAAGCATTGATACCTTTGAAAGCATACAATGTCACTTTTCTTTAAACGTTAAGGGGATAGGAGAGATGTAGTTAACATATACTAGAATGAAGGTGGAAGGGTCCTTTCGCACTAGTAGATAGCGTCGAAGGGGTTCCTTCTCCTCTTATATGCTTTACAAGTATGATAATCAATGAGGATGGAAGGGGTGTGATGCGCTAATCAATGGCGTCGACAGCTTTATACTTGAGTAAGTCCAACCATTACGGAAGGTACCTTTCGAACTAGTTGATGGTGCCGAAAGGGTCCATCTGCATACATGTTTAACTACAGAGATGGAAGGGTTGTGCCACAACCAATCAATGGTATCGTCATGATCTTTCCATATGGCTTTAAAGAAGTAGGGGAAGGGTCCTTCTGCATTGCTTAAGCAATGATTTCGAAAGGTCATGCCGCTAGAGTAGAGTGTCGAAAGGGGCATAGCCGCTTGTTTCGAACCCATTAGTTAAATGGAAGGGGGACAGAGGGCTTGGTTGCTCTATAATGTCGAATCATTTTCAAAGTAAACACATGGCGATGTAAAAGAGTTTTGAAATGGTATTTAACTTTGAAATTTTAGAGGAAGCTTTCCATGCTAAAGACAATGGGTTTGGGGTATTAACCTTATTTCATTAGAAAATGATTACAAGGAATTAAACCATGGATGTTTATTTGTTGTGTTATTTGATCAGTTATCATGTATGCTTGTGTAATCATATTCACTTCATTTATAACCCATAACTGTATTCTAGGGTGTTAAGGGTAGCATAACAGGCTAGGTTGACCCAGTAGTTGATATACATTGAATTAACTCCTGTGTGAGTAGAATTGCATCCAGGAGGTCAGATAGACCAGAATATAGGATGCCCAAGACTGATCAAAAGATTATTGATTTAGACAGGTTTTCAATAAGCCCATGAAAACTATGTTATGGAAATTGTTATTGGCAGGGGCCAATAGGTTCTTAGTGATCATATGAAAACTATGTTCGGAGCAGGTTGTTGATAGAGATCAATAGGTTCATAGTCAGCCCATGAAAACTATGACACGAGAGATGTTATTGGAGAATTCAACAGGTTCATAGTGACCCCGTGAAAACTATGATTGGATGATGTTATTAGTAAACACCAATAGATTCTTAGTGGTCCCATAAAAACTATGAAATTAGACAGATAGTCTGTAAGCCTGGAACATGTTATTAATTAGCCCATGAAAACTAATAGGTTAATAACGACCCTAGAAACTATAACTTGAGACAGATAGTCAGGTGAATGGGGAAGAGAAATCCAGAGCATATTGCATGTTTGCATATCATCATGATACATTTTATAATGTTATGTCTTAACCATTGTGGATGTAGGTGCAAAGTATATGGTTATTATGAATTTGGTTAAGGTACCAGTGAGGGGAAAACCTGTTACGCTAAACAGTGTGGTCTCACTAGATGTCTATATGGTTCGAGATGGTAGGTTATTATTCACACTGGACTTTTGTCTGACTCGAAGTTTATGGTTTCCCCTTAAACTCATGGGTGCCTAATTGATTTTGAGTATTTTGAGAGTTATGGTTTACAGGTTCTCCTTTAGACAAATAAGCTTCCGGAGACGTGCAGGAGGCAAGCTAGCTATTAGGAGTTCTTTCTATTTGATTCCGCTGTGTAATTGGATGTAATGGAAAAGTTACTTAGTGCCTATATTTAGACTTTGATCAACCAAGGGGGCATCCTCATATGTCGCTCTTGGCATAATTTGTAATAATTATATTTCTCTAAACGAGGTAACAAATTGTGATTATGTAATGAATCTGTAATGCGATTTGAAATGGAATGATAAATTTGTTTAAAATAGATTTAAATTTTTTAATATCCATATGTTTCTGGTATATCAATGTATCTAACATTATCGCATTTGCTCATCGAAAAATAATAACTATATATGACAACATTATCTGTAGTGGTTAGTTTTGGGCCTCCAAATGGGGGATGTTACAAGTTGGTATTGGAGCATAGGTTTATAGTCGGTGACATAGATACTTTGTTTACTAGCGAGTTCTGGAAGATCACCTACACTTAGTTAGACTACATGGGATTCCTAGTAGTATAGTAAGTGACAGAGATACTTTGTTTACTAGTGAGTTTTGAAAGAGTCTACAGGATGTGTTAGGTACCAAGCTCAAGTTGAGTACTGCTTATCACCCTTAGACAGATGGCCAGACAGGGAGAGTCAACAAGGTACTCGAGGATTTGTTGAGAGCTTGTATGCTAGATTTTGGGGTATCATGGGAAGATCGCCTACACTTAGTTGAGTTTTCCTATAATAACAGTTATCAGACTAGTATATGGCGCCTTTCGAAGCTTTGTATGGAAGGCCATGCAAGTCACCATCATGTTGGTTGGAAACCGAAGACAGATTAGTCTTAGGTCCAGATTTGGTAAGAGAGGCAACAAAGAAGATTGAGTTGATCCAAGGTAGGATAAAAGAAACTCAATCTAGACAAAAGAGTTACGCAGATAAGAGGCATAAGGATCTAGAGTTCTCAGTTGGAGATAGGGTTTTCATTAAAGTATCACAGATGAAGGGTGTGGTATGATTCGAAAAGTCAGGGAAACCGGCATCGAGATATGTTGGACCGTTCCCGGTTATAGAGAGGATCGAAAAGCTCGCATATAGAGTAGAGTTGCCGAGCAGTTTGGCTGGTGTCCTTGATGTGTTTCATGTGTCTCATCTTCATAAATATGTGCATGATCCAGAGACTACTATCCCTCCGACTGCATTGGAAGACTTAATGGTAAAACCAGATCTGACTTTTGTTAGGCAACCAGTTTGGGTTGTAACGAGAGATGAGAAGAGGTTAATATACAAAATAGTCAAGTTAGTGAAAGTTCAGTGGAGCGACAACGAGAAGGATTGTACTTAGGAGACAGATGACGGGATTAGAGATACTTATCCTGATCTATTATAGGGGTATGTTCTATATCTGTTATGTATATAGTATGTTTGCTAGTCAGGTAGGCTAATATGGTAGTTAGGAAATGTTACATATGATTGCTATGCTTAGTATTTAGTCCTTGCTGAATTTTGAGGACGAAATTCTTTAAGGATGGGAGCTTGTAACACCCCTTATTTTAAATAGCATTATTCAGGAGATTTAATTAAATAAATTAAATGGAATAATGTAGAGACTAGAGTGATAAGGGAATTAAGATTTGAAAAATGATTAAGGTCGTGCCTTAACTAAATGAATATATTAGAATGGTTTATAAGTTAAATACTTAAGAGAAAATGACAAGGGAAATCTGAGAATTGTCGAACCCCATAACCCCTATAACCCATTACCAATTTCTCATTCTCATTTACATTGTTACAAAACAAAAACATAAACAAAAGGAAAAAACAAGGGCAGCCATAACCCTATGAGAAGAGGAGCTCAAAAAAATCAATTAGAGGCTAAGATTCAAGCTAGGAAGATTAAAGTGCAGAACAAATCTCAAGTTCCTTATCCAAACAAGATGAATAATGATCTAAACCATCTCATTTAAATCATCTTGAATTTTTAAATTCGAGTTTGAGGTTTAAAACCGTATGATTGGATGAATGATGATATGTTTTGATTTAAATGCAATGTTATAATTTAAACAAGGATTTTGTGGAATAACGTAGTTCGGTTTTAAGGCTAAAATCATGCAAAATGATTTCCAAAGGCCATGATTTTTGAATATGCTATGTAAAACATTATTTTGGAGATGAGTTTAAATTTTCGTAATATTCTAAGCTATGGATAATTTATTATGAATTTCTGAGTGAAAGAAATGGATATTTCGGGTTTTAATTAATTTAAGAAATTAATTAATTATTTTTGAGCTGAATATTTTATATGATAAGATATTATCATGTCAGAAATTATGTGAATTTCTGAGATTGTTCTCTAGAGATTTGGGTGAGCTTTGGATTTAATTAGAAAGATTAGTAGTTAATGATTAAATACAAGGGGTTAGTTTAATTTTAATTAAATATTGAAGCATGGGGATTACAGACGGCAGCAAATTCTAAAAAAAATTAAAAAGGTTTTGTTATCCAATAGAAAATTTACAACATATGAGTTTAGGTAAAAAGAAATTGCTTTACTTAGTTAAAAATTAGTTCTTATAATAATTACAGCAACGCCACTTGCCTTCAAAAGCATTGATGCCTTCGAAAGCATTGTTACCTTCAAAGGCATAGCTTTTCTTTGAACATTACAGGGATATGAGAGTCGCTGTAGATAACATATACTAGAATGAAGGTAGAAGGGTCCTTTCACACTAGTAGATAGTGTCGAAGGGGTTCCTTCCGCTCTTATATGCTTCGCAAGTATGCCAATCAATGAGGAAGAAAGGGGTGTGCCACACCAATCAATGGTGTTGACAGCATACCTTCTGCACCTTTATACTTGAGTAAGTCCAACCATTATGGAAGATACCTTCCGCACTAGTTGATAGTGTCGAAAGGGTCCTTCTGCATACATGTTTAACTACAGAGATGGAAGAGTTGTGCCGCACCCAACCAATGGTGTCGTCAGGGTCCTTCCGTATGGCTTCAAAGAAGTAGGGGAAGGGGCCTTCCGCATTGCTTAAGTAATTATTTCGAAAGGTCCTACCGCTATAGTAGAGTGGCAAAAGGTGCATAGCTGCTTTTATTGAACCCATTAGTTAAATGGAACGGGACGAAGGGCTTGGTTGCTCTATGATGTCGAAAGGGAGAGTGACGGAGGGCTTGTTTGCTCTATGATGTCAAAAGGGTGAGTGACGGAGGGTAACTCATGATGTGACAATCATCCGAATGATATAGTCGAAAGCCTTAATTTTCAAATTGGAGAACCCTATCTCATTTTTAAAGTAAACACATGGCGATGTAAAAGAGTTTTGAAATGGCATTTAACATTGAAATTTTAGAGGAAGCTTTCCTTGCTAAAGATAGTGGGTTAAGGGTATTAATCATATTTCATTAGAAAATGATTAAAAGGAATTAAACCATGGATGTTTATATTGTTGTGTTATTTGATCAGTTATCATGTATGCTTGTGTAATCATATTTACTTCATTTATAACCCATAACTATATTTTGGGGTGTTGAGGGCAGAATAACAGGCTAGGTTGACCCAGTGTGAATATATATTGAATTAACTCCTATGTGAGTAGAATTGCATCCAAGAGGTCAGACAGACCAGAATATAGGATACCCAAGTCTAAACAAAAGGTTATTGGTTTAGACAGGTTCTTATTAAGCTCGTGAAAACTATGTTATGGAAATTGTTATCGGCAGGGGCCAATAGGTTCTTAGTGTCGTCCAGAATAGGTTGTTGATAGAGATCAATAGGTTCATAGTCAGCCTATGAAAACTATGACGTGAGAGATGTTATTGCCAATAGGTTCATAGTGACCCCATGGAAACTATGATTGGATGATGTTATTGGTAGATACCAATAGGTTTTTAGTGATCCTATAAAAACTATGAAACCAGACAGATAGTCTGTAAGCTTGGAACATGTTATTAGTTAGCCCATGAAAACTAATAGGTTAATAGTGACCCTAGAAACTATAACTTAAGACAGATAGTCAGGTGAATGGGGATGAGAAATCTAGAGCATTTTGCATGTTTGCATATCATCGTGATACATTTTATTATGTTATGACTTAACCATTGTGGACGCAGGTGTATAATATATGGTTATTATAAATTTGGTTAAGATACTAGTGAGGGAAAAACCCGTTCCGCTAAGCGGTGTAGTCTTACTAGATGTCTATATGGTTCGAGATGGTAGGTTATTATTCACACCAGACTTTTTAACTGACTCATAGTTTATATTTTTTCCCATAAACACTCGGGTGCTCAATTGATTTTTAGTAGTTGAGAGTCAAGGTTTTCAGGTTCTCCTTTAGACGAATAAGCTTTCGGAGATGTGCAGGAGGCAAGCTAGCTATTAGGAGTTCTTTCTATTTGATTTCACTGTGCAATTTGATGTAATGGCAAAGTTTCTTAGTGCCTATATTAGACTCTAATCAACCAAGGGTGCTTCTTCATATGTTGCTCTTGGCGTAATTTGTAATAATTATATTTCTCTGAACATAGGTTACTAATTGGGATTATGTAATGAATCTGTAATGCGATTTGAAATGGAATGAGAAATTTGTTTTAAAATTGAGTTTAAAATTTTTAATATCCATGTGTTTATGGTATATCAATGTATTTAACATTACCGCATTTGGTCACTGAAAAATAATAACTACAGATGACTGCAACATCTGTAGCGGTTAGGTTTGGGCCTCTAAATGGGGGAGTTACAATGAGGCCATGTGTTTGGAGTTAAAGGGACCTGAGTTGGAGGAGTCTAACGAGGAGAGTAGCTCGTGAGAGTGATGGAGTGTGCTTGCCAAGAGTTGGTTTTTGTGATATTGTTGTAGTAGTATGTATTATATTGTATGTTTTGCATCCTTATCATGTATCATATTATGTAAGCCCCGTAGTATGCGGTATGACCTTTTTCTTTGATGGGTATTTTTTAGATGCCCTTAGTTTGTATTTTGTATTTTTAGAACCCTGGTAGTATGCACCTTGCACGTATGATATGGACTATAATTGCTTTCCTTTTAGTTCTTTTTCTTGGGTTAATTTGTAGTAAGTTATTAAATTTTTATAGGGAAAGGGGTTTACTTTGATATAAAAAAAGTTTAATAACGTTCGAACAATCTTAACAAGTTAAGAGAAGTTTTGAATTAGTTAATCATCTTTGTTAAGTAAGACTATTTGATGTTATTGGGTCAACTAATAAACATCTTTACCTTAGAGATGTCTAAGAAAGGTAGACTCTAGTACCGAGTTTGGATACCAGCATCCTACTCTTCTTAACTACTTGCCAGACTTGATGGGTAAAAAGGTTGACGAGGTCGACTTAGTTTAAAGACCCGGATTTATTTTGGGCCTACAGCTGGATTTAAAAGAAGTAGTATACAAATTTAAAACTTAAGTTATGGTTTTATAAAATGTTTTTATATGTAATTTTGGGAAGTAAAAGGAATTGTAGTAGTTTAATTATTAAATTATCCTAAAGGGATAAAACAGAATGTTGGACTTGGATCATTTGATTCGCGTAACAATTCTTGATCCAGAGATCGAGCACATGATTTCTAGATATTGTACACCAGTCCGAATAAGGCATTTTCACTCAATTCTTGAATGTGAGTACTTGAGATGGATTCTTGGGATGGTGTGAGTGCTTTCTATCATAGTTTAGGACTATGTAAGGAAAACATAAGTATCGTATCAAGGAACCAGATCAGAGTTCTGTAATGGAGAAGTTAAGTGATCTATACTAGTTTGGATGAGAGATTTATGTATCCGAGCAAGTGATCAGGTCAGATATTGCCTACAGATGATTCGTGCACATCCTACGGGCTTAAGAAAAAAGCTTAAGATTTTGTGTTGGCTTGTTTCCTTCTTTGTTTGGTTGAGATAAAATTTCGAGGTGAAATTCTTTTAAGGGGGGAAGGATGTAACGATCTAGAATTTTATTGCTTGGATTGTGAATATTTAATTAATTTTAAATATTTAAATAATTGATTTTACAAGCTTAAATAATTTTTTTTATATTATTTAATAATGATACTAAACCCATTTTAAATATTTGTATACAAAAATAAATAGTTTGATGAAAAATAAAAAATGTGACCAAAATTCATTTTTTAGATTTTTGACTTTTTATCGAAAGGAAGTTGTTGCAACGTTGTTGCACACTCATGCACACATTTTTCATGAACACATATTTATACAAATGGGAAGCCATAGTACCAAACAAAATAATTAAAGCAAAATAGCCTTAAGCACTTCTAGAAAATCATTAAGGTAATTAAATAAGAAGACTTCTGTATTCCTTAATCGGTGTCACTTTTTAAGGAGATGTGATGTGTATTTCTTAAAGTTAAGATGGCAAGTAGATAAGCATGTATGGGAAAGTGAATTACATCATAAAATAAGGGAGGGTAGTGCCTTAAAATAAGAAGGGGTATGTTAGGCCATTTGCCATTTTTCAAATTCTATAAAGCACCTTATTTCATTTCACTTACACTTTCCATTTCTTCTTCCACTTTCTATTTCCTTAATTCTTCACTTATTTCTTCCAAAAACTAAACCACCTCAAAAACATCTCCTTTCCTCCTCAAAATTCTTATATGACCTTAGATCTACATAGTTAACACCACCACTACCTTAAAGATCTAAGCTTTGAGGCAAAATACCCCCAAGAACCATGGTCGTGAGCAATATTAGGGGATGGGAGGCATATCCGAGTGCAAATAGAGGTGAAGTGATGTCATGTGGTGTTTGCTTGGTGGTAGCAAGAAATATAAGCAAGTTGAAAGAAGTTTGTTCGAGATAAAAGTGAGATAACTCACTTGGAAATAATTTAAAAATGATGTTGCATGTGGTAAAATAGTTATTATTGTTGATGCTAAATATAATTATATATATGGATGTATATATAGTATTTGATATTGTTTGATTCCCGCTTGAAAGCGGATGGCATAAATAACAATTTTTTGCAGGGGACTAAAGCAAAGGAAGTCAAAGTGCTTCGTAGCGAATATGTCGCGATGAAGGCACTTCGAAGAATTTGAATTTTGTAGAGGGATCCAACGGGACTCCTCGACACCGTTGATTTGCATTTCATTTATATATGTGTATTTGAAATGTTTGTATGTCGGAAGCTTGGTAGCCCGACCATTGCATGTGTAATTATGACGTGACTTGGAAGTTGACTTCTTTTTGATGTAGAAGTAATTTGCAGCATTTAATGTGTGCTAAGTAGTAGCTAAGCCTCTTTCCATTATTATAAAAGTTATTTCTTATGGGTTTTGATTTCCCTTTTGGAAAACACTTGGTTTCAAATTTTAATTTGAAGAAATGGAGTTTAAAAGCTACTTGGTTTACAAAACAAAGTTTTAAAAGTTATGGTCCATATAGCGATAGGCTCTTTGGATGCACTTATGGTTTTAGTAAAGTAAAAAAGGCTATCTACTTTAGATATTTTGTAAATTCTTCTCAAATTTGTTTTATAAAAGTTGTATAAGTATTTAAAAAGGAGTTCAAACTTTTAATATTTTTTAATGATTTAATTTGAGATATTTAAACAAGTGGTTTATATATTGGAAATCCTTTACTTTTCAAAGATTAATTCTCTTTTAAAGGTGATAGCTTTTAAGTATGATTTGGATGGAAGTTTAAACTTTGTTTAAAATATTTTAAAGGAGGTTTGAAAATGTATATAAGTGATTTAAAGGATTATTTGATATAATAAAGCAAGCGGTACTTTTATGAAAAAAGGAATCTTGACTTTCTAAATCACACCTAGATTTAAACAATGATTTTCAAGTGATATATGGAATCTTAAAGAAGAAGAAAGCATGGATTTCAACATCCTTATTGTGATAAATGTTTTCGAGAAAAGAAAAAAGATTATGGACTATAACATTCTTGTTATAGTAAATGGTTTCAAGAAAAGTGGAAAGAAAGTTTGATTTATAATACTTTATTTTAAATGAATAGTATACAAAATTTATAAAGCCTTACACTTAACATTAAGCTTCGAGGTAGGTAAACTTCTACCTATCCTGAAAGATAAGAATATTGTCGAGTCAAGGTCTGTGAGGTAATAATACCCCAACTTAAATGGCTTCATTGTTAAACAAAGGATAATTTAAGTTACAAATCAAAATTGATGTTAAGTATATGAAGTATTATTTCCATATACGAATTCAGTTACTTATGGAAATTAAGTAGTCCTATACTTGGCACTAAAAACCGATGAGTAGACTGATCCTCTATTTGTGAGATCTAGAATCGAAGTGTCTTAACTAAGGCGAGGCCAGGAGAAAATCAATGCCCTGACTTACCTTGCTTAATTTCTAGAAGAGGGATGGAGTAAGTCGAGATTACCGGAAACGTGGCAAGTATAGAAGATTTTATTTCCATACATGATCATTTTAATTATGGTGGTATGGAGAGCATTCTTTTCATACTTAACACCAAATTTCGAGGTAAGGAAACTCGTTTCTATCTGCGAGTGCTTAAGAATGTACATCGAAGCAAGGATAGTACGCTAACCTGTCCGACTACATTAGTAGTCGAGGGACAGTACAAGTTTGAAATTGGAAAGTGGTGGTAAGTATATTTGGTCTAATTTCTGTACGATCCATTCACTTACTCCAAAAGTGTTTTGGGTTTATTGTTACCAATGTTTTTAAATTATATTTTCTTTTGACCCATTTAAGTATGCTTTAGAAATATGAAATCTTTCTTAATATTTTGTGAATATACTTATATCGATTAGAGAAGTATATGGATAAACCTGTGGCTAAAAAGAAGCTAGTATATGCTAAATCTCTTATAAAAGAAGTAGATAAGTAGGATAAAGGTTATAAAATTATATCTAAAATGGCGACTGGCGATTTTATCGCGCCCTAGTTCATTCCCATCTTCTCCGCCTTCTGTCTCCCCCCTCTATTCCCTTCCCATGGCGCGTGCTTGTAAATATAAGCCCTTGTCTAGCCCTCCTACAAAAGCAACCTCGCCGACCAGATCTGGTTGACCATTCATAACTTCATCTAATGCCTAGATTGTTTTGCTAGTTGCTCCTTTGTCTAATGTTGAAACTGATCGAGAATTTCCCGCCCTAATTTGGTGGCCGCACCATCGTCATCCTCTTTTATTTGCGACTTGACTTCTTCGCTTATGGATCTGGTGGATACTATTGATCGAATGTCTTCTCCTTTGTCGCCTATTTTTGGTATTAAAACAAAGCCCAGTACTCTAATTCATGATTTTTCCTGCGCACGTCTTGCCTTTGTAAACCCAGGCCCTTTGTCTATTGAGTTGGATGTATTAACGTTAGCTGTTGGTGTTTTGGTTTGTGATAATATAGGTGATTTGGTTTTTAATATTAACTACGCCATGGTTATGAGTTCTGATGCACAGATTTCTACAAAAGTCAGTTTAGGTTGTGATCGGGCTCAAGATGTTCGACAATATGCCTCTATTAGTGCTACCGATAATTCTGATTTACATCGGACAGCTGCTCCCCTTGGCCTCTAACAAATGGACCTCGATATTTACATTGTTGCCTAGAAATGCGGGTGTGTACACACCTCGTTCTTTTGAATCTTCTGTTATTGATGGAGTGATGGTGTCGTTGGTTGAAATTATTCAAGTGGGAGTGGACTATTGGTCAGAATACTTGGTTAGATCTTTTCTCGATTCAAATCCTCCATATCATGTTGTAAAAGATCACTGCAAAAATGAATGGAGACTTAGGGGTGGACTGCAAGTACACTATGATAATTCAATGTTATATTTTAAGTTCTCTAAAGCTAAAGAAAGGCAACGTATTCTGGAGGCAGAGCCATCTATCATAGGTGGGAAGCCTTTTATTATCACTTCTTGGAGTCCGTCAGTTGATAGTGCTCGGGAACATGTGTTATCTATTCCAATCTGGGCTCATTTTTCTCATATCCCTTCCATATTGCAACCCATGATTGGTCTGGATTGGTTAGCTAGCCTTGTGGGCAAGCAAAAGTGTTTTGATGCAAACACTGTGGCTAGGAAGAAGCTAGTATGGCTAAAGCTCTTATAGAATTAACTCTAGATAAGCCATTTCCATCTAAGCTTAAGGTTAGGCCTACTGAAGGCTAGGTTGTAATAATTGATGTTCATTATAGCTGGACTTCTGACATCTGCACTACATGTCCCTCATTTGGTCACACTGTGGATACCTATAAGATTCCTTGTTCTTCAGATGTGGATACTCTCTTTCTCCTTCCCTTCCAAAATTCCACTACCACATCCTCCTACTAGGAGATGGGTCCCCAAGCTTATGTTGAAGTCCGTTCTTCCTGATTCCGTAGTCGTTGACTTAGTTCCTTCTATTGGTACCCCTTTTGATCCTTTTGATACACCATGGATGAACCTACTGTGGTTCCTCCTCCCTTTGTTGATAGTCAGTCTGTTGCGTTCCCCATGGAGAACGAGTTTTTCTGGAGTTCATTTGAGAAAGCGTGGGTCCCTGAGCAATCATAGATGAGATATGAGCCGTCTGCTGGAATCTTTTACAAATTTGTAGGTGATGAAGGTGAGGGGAGGCGCCTGTTCTATCAGGCGAATGATGAAGTGATTGCTTTATGTGATCTTGGTGGGCTTGGTGATAGTAATTCGACATTGTTGGTAGATATCTCTTAGGATAGGAAGTTTATGTACAGACCTGATTCGATTGATTATGTCCTTACTTTGTATTATCTTTTTTTTGGATACTTTAATGTCATTGGCCCGGTCTCGTCTATTGATGGGAGCGGGTCCTCCTCTTCGGAGGGCAACTAGTGTAGGTTGTATTAGTATTATAGGCTTTCTGCTTATCTCATACGCTTGTATTTTTGTTTCTTTTTAGCTGTTTCGGTGCATATACCGAACACTTGTTCTTTAATTCTTTTATAAAAGTGGACGGTCCACTATAAATGAATAAACTAAGTATTGAAAGTGTAGTGTTTTGTGAATATACTTATACCGATGAGATAAGTATATGGATAGTTTTCTAAGCATTGAAAGAGTATAATTGAATAGCATATGAGTAGTATACATATGTATATCTTTCGTAAAGGTAATTTAATACAAGTATTTATTAAGTGGTTTTGATTAATGAAAGGATTAATTAAAGAAGCTTAGTGGTTGCTTATGTGCTTAATCATGTTGGGTTCCATATGAAATTAAATCTCTGATTTGGTTGTTTTCTTATTTGATAGTTAAATAACCAACTATCAAATCTTGGCCAGTTTTGAAACTATCAATTGTTGGTTCAAAGACACCGGGATCAAGTAAATTATTCAAAAACTACTTTGAACTGGCATAAGCATTCGAATTAGAGACACCTTGAAGATGACGAAAAGCAAAGACGGAGTTCTTTGAAGTACAAGGGCTACTTGCTACTAACCTCGAGGGTGATTCCAAAAACGATGTAGTAGAAGTAGTGCCTTCGGTTTGTTCAGTCTCGGAACAACTTGTATGGATGGATGCTAGCATTACATTGCTTCCTGGAGGGCAGTGTTGGCATTCCAAGGCGGGTTTGCTAAAACTGGTAATTGGTGCCTCAAGCCTCACACCCGGGAATGACTAAAACATAAGATATGCACCCGGGCTACGTGATTTGCTATTATTAGGGTATGATCGTCCCGGATCTAGATCGACATTTTTTTGGATGTATGCTTCGGATCCAGTACGGTTGTTGATTGTAACCGAGGGATGATTATATTCGGTATTATCCAGGAAGGGGTAAGCTGGTTCTGTGTTGGCAGGGGTTGCAAGGATTGTAACCTTAGTATAGTTTCTTTAGAGGTGTACTTTGAAAACCGATACCCCAGTAGCCTTGTCGTTGTTGGAATCCACTCTCCAATACGTGCTTTACGGACTTAGTTGTATACTAAATATGTTGTTGAATATAACTAATGTAACCATTTTGGCTATGATTATATATATTTATTTTCAACTCTAGACATTATCAATAATATAACTAGATTTTCTAATAAAAATTGTTTGGCTATCGTAAGGTAAAAACCCATCGTGTTTATTTGTGGTGTGGTCTTACGAGATATCTTTATTTGTGAAAGGTTTTATAAATATAACAATCCATATGATTTGAGTTTCTCACGCTGGTTTACCAGGCCGATCCAGGTGTTATTTTCTTATAATGCTCAGGTCAACCCCAAGTATTTTCCTAGATTTAGCTATAGACGTTTTTGAGCTTCAGGAGACGAGTTGGATGCCTCCAAGACCTATTCAGATATTTTATGTTCTCCGTATTTCTTGTTTTGTATTTATCAGCATTTGTGAGGACAAGCTGTTATAACTGTCTAGGCTGATGATAGGTTAGTTAATCTGATTGTTGTATGTATATTAAAGTTTTCTTTTTGTAAAAATATGCTGTGTGTGTGTGTATTACTCATCATCATGTGAGATTATGTTCTGTCTTTTCTTTCACCCAAACAATCCATCTTTTCGGCACTTGGATTCTCAGCACATGAATACCATGGATTTATTAGTGCTGATTTTCAAGGGTCGAAAAGGGGGGACGTTACAATACTCCTATACCATCGAGATCTATTCAACCGGTCATCAAGCAACATAGCCTCTTGAAATAGTTCCTTTTGTACCATTTGTGGGGCCTGTAGTTGGGGTTGCTCCTGATATTTATAGGAGTGATGTTATTATTCTAGACGACCCTAGTACTCTCCAACATCGAAAGTTGATGAAGCATCTCTTCGAAGAATATGCGAGAAGCATGGTACTCCATTTGAAGATGTGTTAGCTCCCACACACTACCAACTAGTGTACCTTCCATCAGTAGGATATACAGCCTGTAATTGATACATGTGCATGGCCGGTTGCATTCCACAATTCAATCACTTTATCTGCATGACTCTATAACATATGAAGCTAGCTCTGGCCCAACTTCATCTGAACAATTGTGCCTTTTTGAATAGTATGTGTATAACCTTCATCCTCCACCTGAACCGTAAGCCCAGCGCTTATGAGATCTATTATCTGTGTAGCTTCAAAAGCCGAAAAGGATCTTCCTTGCTTACTTACTTGGAACCCTTCAGTGGCTGCCAGATAGTGATGGGCATTTGGAACAGGTTAAGCTATTTTAAGGATGAATTTTTTTTGTACGTTCTCCGCTTGGCTTTGCAAGGAAATGGTTGTCCGGATGTAAATCTCATCTTCACCCTCTTATTTTGATATGGATGTTGTAGAACCAGCTATTCATATCGTCGTTTTCTATTATTACAGATAATTCAAGAAGACCTAGAAGCGTGACCTTAGCGAGTACCCTTGCGGATCTCCATCAAGTCTTATTCGAAGTGAGGGAGATGAGAACGCTTCTCACAAATGAGAATTTGCATGCTTATAATTTGCTAAAATAAGGTCATAGTGTTGGTCATGTATTGGAAGTTAGAGAGGATGATGATGATGACGACGACGATGATTCTTCATAAGAACACGATGCGACCACATATGCCGATGAAGGTCATGAGGTGCCCCTAGTTCCGAGCCCTGTTGTTGATCCTAAAGCAGGTCAAAGGGCTGAAGATAGCGGAAGGGTAAGGAGTGACCTTGCCGATGAAGGATGGACTGATAGGGGAGATAATAATGATGTTGATATTGGCCGTGAGTCTTTTAGTGATGGAGGTAACGATGATAATGCATTTCATATAGCTCAACGACCGAAAATGAAGATTGTTTCGTCTTGGATGCTCGTACAACCTCCAACAGCTACCACGGTAGAGGAGATCCTCATCCCACCTTCTGGGGTATTTCTGGATCCTTTAGAAATTTCCGGATGAGTTCGGCTCCTTCGGATTGGACAATATCAGTATTGAAGATATTGGATCTTCTATCCATCTGGATGATGAAGTGCCAGCTACTTGTGCGAGGGAACTAACCCCTGTTAGCAAATTCTAAGTCCACGGTCCGTAGAAGGACACTAAGACACATTCACACTTACACAACACTACACTTTTGCTCTGTTTGCACCAGATTTCTATTTCGTTGGTGCTAAATTATTCATGTTTCATTTACAGATTCGATGGAGTATAGGAATATGTATCATACTATCTAGAGCCAAGGGTACAATTACAAGAAACCTAGATCGATCGGCCATTCTCAGGGTTCGACTCATGATTCTGATTCAAGAAGGCGCTCAAGCCGAGATTATAGGAAGGACAAATTTTATAGGTCCTTGTGAGTCATCTCCACGGCGCAGGTCTCATTCACCTCTTCTGCACAACAGGGACAGTATTCGATGAGACCTGATTATGCCCCATCCGTTGAGATACCAATTTCCCTTATTTCAGCTTCTCTATCGACGTAACCAACAATATCTTCTTATGTGTCACGACACTCCGAGAAGTCATCTGGTCTGGTTGCTTCTAATGCCTCTCTTTTGAGAGCTGACAAAAGGCTAATTCTATCCCCTGCCACTAGTGCAGAAATAGAAATTGTTTTCGATCCTCGTTTGGCTGAAATGACGAGTGTTTTTTTGAAGATTTTCTTTGATGATGTCGTTTTGGTTCCTCATCCAAAGGATATTCCCCCGAGGGTCCAATCAACGTCATTGCTTTTGTGGACAACATATATGATCAATACTTTAAGTGGAAAGTGGAGCTTGATGGAGTGAAACTACCACCAGAACTAGATAAGCGTATCATCTCTCATTTTTAAAAGTAAGTTGAAGAGATCAACGCATCATTGGCTGGAGCCAAGAAGAAGGCGGATGATCCGACTAAGTCTATCGAGGCCGCTCATCATAGGAGCCACAATTTATCATTGGAGCATGAGTAGATCAAGCAGGCTACGAAAGAGAAAGACTCTGAAATAGCTCGGTTAAATAAGGTGCTGGAGGACGAAAGGAAGAAAAAGGACGATGCCCTCACCCAAGCATATGATTATTGCGAAGAGTTGTTAGATGCTCACCAGGAGAAAGATAACGCAGAAGCCCGAGCGAAGAGCATTGAAGAGCAAGTCAAAGCCACAAAGGGTCGAGTTAAAGCTGAACTCGAGCCCATTCTTGTGCGGTGCAATACAAATGTCATCAAGTTTGGTAACTTAAAATGGCTGGAGGAAGGATATCCTTAGGCTTTGGCCATGGCTTAGGAAGAGATCACAAGGTAGGAGAGAGAGCACTCCGATGGCGGTGAGGTCAATGAAGAGAAACTTAAATTTGACCTTTTGGATAATGAGGACATGGAGGTGCTCAAAGCTGGTGAGCTTATCCCGCATCTGGAATTATCTACTGAGGTTCCACAGGATCAGCAAGAAAGTCCTAGTTTTGCTCTTCACAATTCAACAACATGTATTATTGCTTCTTTAACTACAGAGCCGATAGTTTCTAAAGCCATAACTTCGCTTTCTAACTCTATTACTACTCCTGCTGCCGGGGTGGTTTTTAGAATTTATACTGCTTGGGCACCTTCATCTAATGCCTAGTATAATCCTGATGAGCCTTCGCTTTTGAAGTTTCCTATCTTATCTTCCATTCAATAGGGAGGTTCTGGTAGCACTCCAGCTCATGTTGAATCCATATCTCCCAGAGGTATACCCTTAACCTCACTCGTATTTGAGATGGCTCATATAACACCAGTCGACATTATTAATATTTGCTTTTATGTTTCTCAAGTTTCATGTCAACCTTCCATTGTTTCTATGCCCGAGAGAAGCGTACCACTAGGCACACAAGCTATAATAATTGAATCAGTCATCATGTCTGCCCCTATACCAACATCGGCCTCTTTGGTAGGCACCATTCCCGGTCCCGACGATGAAATGATTCATGCTTTAGATGAGGAAACCGAAGTCTATCTCGTTGCCCAGTTAGTCTATCTTTGCCCTCGTTCCCATCCCTACCTTTGAAGGTGTTCAGAATATGCCTCTTGGATTCTCTAGGGGCGATCTTCCAAAGGGTAGGAAAAGCAAGAAAAAAAGAAGAAGAAAGATTGGTGTGCCTGGTGCACATTCTTTCGAGGAAGGGAAGAAGGAGACGAAGAAGAGGAAGAAGACTTAGTCGCATCCTCCTTGTTTTATCATCTTTAATTTTATTTGAAACATGTCTAAATAGGCTGAAGATGTGTGAGTGTATCCCTCGCCTTATGTCTAAGAACCATAATAAAAAGTAGACTTGTTTTTTTTCAAGCCCTGTGTCAATCTGTTTAAGCATTGAGAAATGTGTGAATTATTTCCCTATTACCATTTGGCCAAATCAATAGCTTATTTCGTAACTTTTTATCGAGTTTCATTCGACCAATGATATTGTTTGAAATTATGCTATTTCCATTTTCAGAGAATAATGGCCTGGATGCTTATCTCTGGGCATCGGTCGAAATTAGCCATTTAGAGCAGTAGTGTGAACATATGTTTCGTGGATGTTTTCATCCGATCTTGCCTGGTTCCGAGCATTGATCAAGATTGATCGCCTTGAATGGTGTTTCAAACATCTATTTCTTAAACATTATTATCTAATCTCGCCTAACTTTGGGCGTTGATTACTTAAACCCTATTCATAGGGCTAAGTCAGCATGACACCTATCTTTGGGTGCCGCATCATCTATTTCTGGAAGTTTAAATAAGGTCCTGCCTTACTCCAGGCGTAGATCGATGTTTTGTCTATCTTTGGGAAATGGTTCTTAGGGTGAACTGTCTCGTTCGATCCCTATGTGTTTATACTTTAGTGTCCAAGTCGTGGGTCAAAATAGTTATTTGGCATCTACTCTGGATGCTTGGAACAATCATGTTCCTCAAGTCCATTCATAGACTGTACAATTTAATTGGTACTTATCTCCAGGCACCTGCATACATGTATTATATAAGTGTAAATAATTCAGTCATGCTGTTATTCATAGTGCAATATTAAGCTAATGGGAATGCAAATTCATTGATCCCGAAAGCCAATTCATTTTATATCCACAATAACAGCAGAGCGTGCCTCGCTACATTGAAATCAACAAAGTATTTACAAAGCAGTTTCAAGCAAAATAGCGTAGTAAATGCTTATTATTCCACACACCTTCGAAAGTGAAATTTCATCAATAGTTGCTAGCTTGAATGTTCTATCTCCAAGCTTATGTTCAATAGCATACGGACCTTTCTAGGTGGGGCCCATGTTCATTGGACCAGGGATGATTCATTTAAGAACAAGATCGCCCAACTTGAAGGTCCGGTTCCTGACCTTTGTGTTGTAGTGCCGAGCTACTTGTTTTCAGTGAGCCACGACTTTAAAATCAACTTTGTTGCGCTCCTCATTGATCATATCGAGGGACTTTAGCAGGAGTTCCTCGTTCCTTTTGGAATCATAGTGGATCTTTCGATGAGATGGCACTTCTAATTCAACTGGAATCATGGCCTCTGATCTGTAGACCAATGCGAATGGAGTAGGACCAATAGTAGATTTGTGGGTCATTCGATAGGCCCAAAGTGCCAGCGGAATTCATCGACCCACTTCCCTTTGGCTTTTGACAATCGCTTTTTTAGAATGGACTTGATGACTTTGTTCACTACTTCCACCTGTTCATTTGTTTGCTGGTGTACTACTGTAGAAAATCTTTTCTCAATCCGGTATTTACTATAGAAGCTCTTGAATTCGCTATTGTCAAACTGGGTCTCGTTGTCAGAAATGATCATTCGTGGGATCCTAAATCGATAGATAATGTTTCTGACTACAAAATTGATCACCTTCTTCGTGGTGATCGTGGTGAGTGGTTCCGCCTCAGCCCACTTCATGAAATAATCAACCGCAGCAATGTCGTACTTCGCCCCGCCCTTCGACATCAGTAGCACACCAATAATGTCGATCCCAAGTACCGCAGATGACCATGAGTTAACCATTTGCGTAATTTTCATAGGTGGAGCTCTAGGAATTTTGGTGAATCTTTAGTGTCAATCACACCTCTTGGTGTAATCGACTACATCTCTATTGACAGTCGGCCAAAAGTATCCGTAGCGAAGAATCTTCTTTGCTAATGTTTGCCCTCCCTCCCCCCCAATCTAATCACCATATGCTCCTTTATGAACACCCGCAAGGATCCTTTTGGCTTCCTCGTTGGCGACACACCGCAGCAAGGGAACTGAGAACCCTCTTCTGTATAATAATCTATCCTGAATAATAAACTGATGGATCTGGTGCAGGAGTTTTCTTCGTTCGCTCTTTCTATCTAACAAGGTTCCCTTTAGTAGATACTCCTTAATCGAAGTCACTCATGATTCTCTCTCAAGTTCAGTCTCCAAGATCCAATCGACATACATCTGGTTAATGCTCGAAGATGATAATACTCCACTGGAACTAAGCCTATGATTTGTGCATCCATGGAGCTAGCTAGCTTGGCTAGAGAATTGGCTTTCATGTTTTTCTCCCTCGGGATATGCGTTATCATGTAATACTCAAAATCACAGAGCAGTTCTAGAACTTTCGTTAGATAAGGGGCTAGCCTAGCTCCTTTGCTTGGAATTCCTTCCTCACCTAGAAAATCATTATTTGAGAGTCACTGTATATGTGCAAGACCTTGATTCCCAATTCTTTCGCTATCCCAAGCCCCACGATCAACGCTTCATACTCGACTTCATTGTTCGTTGTGAGGAACTCAAGCTTTAAGGCGTAGCAAACTAATCGCTCCTCGAGGGTTACCAAAACCATTCTAGCCCCAGAGCAACGGTTGTTGGATACTTCGTCCATGTACAACTTCCATTGAGCATTCCCCTCTATAGTTTCTTCTCTCCCATCATCCCGAGTGGTGAACTCGGTAATAAAATCGGCCAACACCTGGCCTTGGATCACTCTCTTGAGATGATATGATATATCATACTGACTTAGTTCGATGTTCCCTTTTAATACCTTGGTCTGAAAATTCATCCCTAGAATCCTAGAATCAACATCCAATTTTATAGGAATAAGATGAACTACTTATTTGATTTAATTTAATTTTGGGTAAGAGGAACAAAAATTCCGATAATGAATAGGGCTAGGAGGTGGCGGCCATCGATGGAGCAAACAAAGGGAAAAAAATTCAAAGGAAAAAATGAGAAGATTTATTTCAATGAGAGAATAAAACCTTTCCCATTCTCTTTGTAAAACTCTATCTTTTAATGCAACGACCCGTATTTTTAGCTATTTTAAATTATTAAATTTAATATGATTATTGAATATAAATGGTTAAAAATAAAAAAAAATTGATGATTTATTAATGTAAGTTATTGAATATGAACTTGAATAAAATTTTGAAATAGTTAATTTCGAAGATTTTGACGATAACAAGTATTGAAATAAATTTATGTATTGATCATGTTTAAAATCAATAGTGAAATTGAATAATGAATATTGAATGACTGTAAAACCGAAATAGTTGTTTTATAATTTGAACTCATTTTAAAGGTTAAATTTATAAGTTAAATGACTGATATTTCTATTATAGTGATTTATTGGATAATTAAATTGTTTGAATATAATATTGGAAATTATTTGAATAATTGAATTCTAGATTTAATATGATTGAAAATGGTATCAGGAGTTGATTTAAATTTTATCTAATTATGAATGAAGATTCTTAACATTTAGAATTTGATTTAAAAGTGAATAATTAAAAGTTGGAAATTTTGTATTATAATTAACGAGTAAAATAGCCATTTTGTCCACAGTCTTGGAATTCGATGAAACCAGTTCCATTGGATCCGTAATAGTGTATTATTATCAAATTTCAAATTTCGTAGCGTTTGGAGTTACCGTTTGGTTGTACGGGATATAAACGCGTTGAAATTAATATTTGAAAATTCAATATTTTAATTCGATTCAAAAACCTATCTTCCATATACGATCGAATTAGGCCACGAGACTAGTTCCTTGTGTTCGGAATAGGGGTAAAACATTATAAACGCCAGGTGGCACACTTTGTTTGGAGTTCATCCGGAAAAGCATGTGAATGGTGAAAATAATAATAATATAATGCGCATACACGTATATATACTCATATACACAGTCAAACCCTAACCCTAACATTCTTGCCGCCTCCAGTTTTCTCCAATGGCCGAAAATTTTCGAAACTTTTCCCAAATATCTCAAATCCATCAACTATTAGAAGAAACTTCCAACTAGGAAATCGAAGAGCTCGTCGAGCTCACCATATCCAACGGTCGAGATCGAGTAAGGAGGTCCACGGCAGTGACGATTCTTTTTCAAAGTGGTGGCGTTCGTTCACGTTTTCCAAGGGCTAGTGGACGCTGAGCTTCACAAGGCTTCAAGCGACGGTGCGTGGTGGCTAGGGCTTCGTATAGGTGGCCGCTGATCATCTCGTAGGCGAGCGATGTGATGTGCGGCAGCTCGAAATGGGGACGATGTCCTTGGGTTCGATTACGTGAAAAGCTGGAATGAACGACGATGGGAAAAAACAGAGAACGACCCAGATATGCTCTAGTGTAACGACCCAAAATTTTAGTGATTTTATTTATTTAATTAATTGAAATTTTGTGAAATTTTAAACGATAAAATTTGAAATTTAAAATTTTATTATTTGAAATACATCTATTTAAACATAGCAACTGGTAAATTTTCAATTAATTTTATGGAAGTTTATTTTATTGTGTAATTTTATTTCAATTTAAATCATTTAAATATTGGTGATAATTAAATGTTTTTCAAATTTGAATATTTTATACAATAAATTTCTAAATCATCTTCTGAGGGAGACGTCATCTTTCGTTTTTCCAAATTTGGACTTCAATTGCTCCGTTTATCTTATTTTTGACAAAATAGCAGCATTTTTGGTACCGATTATCGACTTTTGATCGGATGATCGTACCACAGATATCCATATACCGTTTTGATCGTCTCGTCGTGCTGATCTCTACGGTATATTTATTTCTGTATTTTGAGGTCCGGTACGCGACAGAGGCAATAAACTGTTCACCGTAGCGGTACCACATTTTGACTTTACATTTTCCCTTGTTTTCAAATCTATAACGTGCAACCCAAATAAATAATTAATTGCTTTAGTAATTTGCATGAAATCATGGGAATCGACTGTTACAAATAATTTTATTTCTTCTCTGTCCATTCAAATCTTACATCAGTTACAAATCGATCAATTGCTTTGATTTTTCCTGAATCAACGTGCAGAACAAACCACGCATTAAATTGCTTCAATTATTTCACGTGATTCAAGCTTCCTTGATTTTTTTTATTATATACGGTACCCTTCTTTCCTCGTGACTGTTCACAAAAGAGGTTCTGCTCTTTCCTCTACTACTATTCCTTCTTTTCAATTTTATTTTTGTTTTGTTCTCTCATTCTTCCCCTCTCAAGCTCGTTGCCATCCCACCAAAATCATTCATATTCCCATCACCTAAGCCATCGACCGACCATCTCTCTCTGTCTTTCCTCCGTCCACCACTTCGCCACCGAGAACCCACGCCGAGCCTCAACCCCTACTCGCCTCATTTTTCATCATCCACTGCCCCTTCCAGCGTGCGCACCCCGCAGCCACGCAAGCAGACGTAGCTCTGCCGACAACAATCCTCCGCCGTAGACAACCTCCGCTCCACCCTGCCGCTTCTCCTTCATGCTCGGCCTGGCCTTTGTAACCACCTCTGCTCGCACCGGATTCACGGCAGTAGCCTCCCCTTGCCGAGATCTCGATCTCCTCTTTCTTTTCTTTTCAGGTTGGATATATATATCAAGTTTGGTTTAGTGATACAATTGTTTGCAAATTTTATTTTGTCTGATTGATATATATTCTGATTGATATATATTAATTTATAAACATAATCTGTTGTATATTTTTAGTTATGTATATTATAGTTTGCATGTACAATTTTATGTTTGCATGTACAGTTTACAAACTCATCAAGTTTTATTTCATAAGTTGGTTTTGATGTTATTAGAATTGAGCAAAACTGGGTCAATAAGAGTAATGAATATATATATTATAATAATATTTATTTTTAAAAGTATATGGTCTACAACTACATATATTGTTTTTATAAAGTTAGACATAAATTTATGTTAGTGTATATATATCATCAGCTTTATTCGCCAGTTGCAAATATCTTAAACATATAGATAGTATAAGTATGTTAGTTCATACATCTGAAATCTGTATTTATGTTATATAAGATTTACAATCTATTTTATTTATGTATATATTTATATAAGTTATATATTATGTTTGTTTTATAGATAAGTTATTAGTTAGATATAATCTGTTGATCTATATGTATACTACAATATATGCTTGTATATTGCTCTGGAATTTTGGAAAGAAACATAAAGAAGGTTTATATATGTCAGGCTGGGTAGATATAGGTAAGTTTCTATTTGTTTTGAAGTGTGTAGACATCATAACATGTAATTTGTACTTTTAGTTGAATTTTTTGTAGTGTCTGCATATATATTTTATAACATATATTCTAAGGTTATAATGGGAATTGTAGGTCTATATTTAAACGTACATACTACTTTGTATATTGCTTTCGAATATAATATTTTTTTATGTCAGTTGTATACGTATATACATAGATAGTAAGTATGTTGTTGCTTACAGTTTATACTTCAAAGTATAGTTTGTACGTGTATGTTTATATATATTTTATTTTATTTTATTTTATTCTATTATACTTCGTTTTAGTATATTTTATAAGTTTTACCTGCTACTGCATATATATTTTGTATATAGGGTTATATTATATATATTTAGTTAATATATAACCTACTGATTTACAATATATAAATAGTTATATTTAAGATCACTTATATCAATCATCTTCATCGATCCAGCTCTGATTTGAATTCATCTATTCCTATTTATCAGCTTTGATCGTCGATTCGTGCTGATCTAACTTTGATTTGGAAGTCGTGCTTGCATTTGGTAACTCAATTTCATCGTCCAATCTATCTAGCCTTGAAAGGTGAGCAATCACTCACGATTAACGTTCTTGTATTTATTAAATTTGATTTCAATTGAAACGACAATTGAAATATGATGCTGTTAGTTGTTTAAAATTGTTATATATGCTATTATCTGTAATTGTTCACCTATGGGATATGACACCATATCCTGTGGTTTATATTATATTGTTACTGATGATATATGTCTGTTGTTATATTTTATATTATCTGTTATCACTCTGCAAGTTCCATGTTAGTATAGATTTCACTATGGGTTGAAATGATACATACCCGAACATACTTTAGAATAGGAGAAAATCGTTATGGGTTGAAATGATAGACCCAAGCGATTTTCAATTGATTTGAATTTGGGATTACGGGTCATAATGATATCTACCCGTATGTATTTAAATTTACGGATTGAAATGAAAAATATCTGTATCACTTGACCATAAATAGGAAATTATATACAAACACCGTTGGTCCATATATAAATATTTTGAAAATAAATCCTATGGTTTTGGAAAGAAATATATGGTTTTAATAAATGTTGATTCTTAAATTATTACATATAAATGGTAATGATATATATATATATATATAGATTTAATAATAATACTTGATTTAATTGAGATTGATTTAATACATATAATATGGTTAAGTATTTAAATTTATGTTTCAAAATAGATTTCAGTAAAAATTTGAATAAGTTAAGGCTGGGAAGATAATTTTATTTAATTAAACCGATTTGAAACTTATTGAAATTGAGATTTAAGATATGATTTATAACTTGGGTTTGATTTAAGTAATCTAATAAATATTTCTTGTTTAAATAAATTTAAGGAAATATTTAGTAAAAAGGTAATTCAAGGCTAGTTAAATGATATTGAATTTATTAAGTGAATATTCCCTGATTAAATAATAAATGAAGTTAGATCAAGAGCTATATGAAACTGTTAAATTTAACTTTGAAATGGTTGAATATTAAAGCTTTGAAATATATTGGAATTTAAATGGTTTATTTTGTGATTCAAATCTGTATTTGAAATCAATATAATTTGAATTTGTTATTTAGAAACTGAATTGAATTAAAATGGAAAAATTTAGATTGAATTAAATTGGAATTTGAAATTTGAGTTGATTTGAATCGATTTGTGAGACTTGGGGAAATTATAAATACTTTACTTTATAAATTATTTAGGAAAATAGATATTTTCGAAATGACATGATATTTGGGTTTGAAGAATAAATTAATTTGAAATGACCACGGTGTTATAGTGTATATTTCTACCTTGTAGATAGTTACGCAGATCCTTAGAGGATGGTTATCCCAAATATCCTTTAAGTTACTTGTATTTCAGTTGATATTTCACTTGAGTTGGATTTATTGATATAAGAATGTTAATCCTGACTCGAGTGTTTTGTGTTTTCCTTTACGCTCGGGTCAGACCGAGTGATACAGCATTTGAGACTCACCTTTGGAGTTTGGAGCTTCATTTGGAGATCCAACTATCGACTCAGCTTTCAGCTTTTCTAGTTGATTCGTTCAGAGAGGTCATCTGTTGTACTAAAGACTTCACTGCATTTGAGATATTCTGTTGTATTCTATTTCTAACTCTGATGTTTATATAGTAGCTTCATGAACTACTATTTATTTATTCCGCTGCGTATTATTATATTACTCTGTGTCTGTGATTGATTTATTTACTATATATGCTGTGTTTTGCCAAATTTAAATTAACAATCTATTGTTTTGAATTATTCAAGTCCGACATGTGTGGATTTAGTACGGATGCGAATGGTTGAAAATAGTGGGTCGTTACATCTAGTATAGATGGACGGCCAGATTTAATTAGGTTTAAAAATGAAAAGAAAATTGAAAATTTATTTTATTGTAAGTTATGAAATCTTTAAAAATGAATATTTTTTCCATACGTTTGGACGAAACAAGCGGTGACAGAATCGTGGCAACGAGTACTACGTTCTGGAACTGATTTGAAGTCGTTTGGAGCTAGTTAAAATTTTAGGTTAAATCGAACATCGTTCGATTTGATTTAAAATTGAAAACTCAAGGTGAGTGTTTTATAATGCTCACAAGTACTAGAAATCTTTATGCTATTTAAATTCGAAATTATGAAGTGATATAAATTTATTGATCGTTGTTTGATAAATTTAATTGTCATTCGAACTAACTGTTAAAAATTAAAATTGACGGCTAAATTTGAAATTGGAATTTAATTGCCAGTAAAATACCTGATATTGATAACTATGGAATTATTGTGAATTATTGGCTGATTTGGATGTTGATTGTGATGGATGCTATTGATTGACTATTTGGATGATTTGGACGTTTATTTATTTTGATATATCCTGCTATCTTCCTGTATATTATTTACAATATATAAAACCGTAAATCGAATTATTTCGAATAAATTAAGAAATAGGTTGAAATGATATATACCTATGACATTCATTTTGGACTGAAATGATATATATCCATCCCTGAAATTTGATTGAAGTAAATGATCCACTTGGCCATAGAATAGAAAATTATATATTGACACCGGATTGGTTAAATTAAATGGTTTTAAAAATTTTGATTTGAAATTTATTTAAATGAGTTGATTTTAAGGAAAATGAAAATCGAATTTATGGAAATCGAACTATTTCGAAATTTAGCTCAAAATTGAATTATATTTGAGGACTTGAATTTTTAATTTTGTATTGAAAGTAAATTGATTTAAGTGTTTTGAATCGATGTTTTGAAAATCAAACTCAGAATTGATAAAAAAAACCGAAATCGTTCAAAATTGGAAATTGAAATTATTTTGGAATTGTGATTGAAATTAAGAAATTAGAATTGAAATTAATTTTAAATTGACATCGAAATTAATTTGGAATCGAAGAAAAGTTCGACTTGAAATCGGAATTGAATCGATTAAAATTGAAATGGAAATTTAAAAGTTATTTGAATTGGAAAATTTGGATTTGAATCAGTTTGACTTTGAAACTATTTTCAAATAAATTATTTTAAAATAAACTGTTTAAAATCTATCTTCTTAAATATACAAATTATTTTGATTTTTCAAACTATTTTGCTATATAAACCATTTTAATACTTAAACTATTTTAACCTTTTAAACTATTTCAACTATTTTAACCATTTAAACTATTTTTAACTATTTTAATTATTTAAACTATTTAAAAACTATTCAAACTATTTTTCAAAAATTCAAACTAGTCATAGGAGTGAAATGTTTATAATTAAATCTTAGATTTAAGTGCGAATTGGGTTAAAATGAAGTTATAACCCAAACTGAAATTCGAAACGATTTTGGAAGCGAAATCAAAATCTTGAGGCGAAAATGAATTTTGAAGTGAAATGGTATATTTTGAGTAAATATGATGATTTCGAAATGGATTTGATTTTGAAGCAAATATGATATTTTGATATCAAGTATGAACTGTTTTCAAAATGTAAAAGTACCAACCGGTGTGTAAAACGACGTTTGCTTGTTAAAGAGACCGGGGCCGGATATGAGCATACTCTCTATCAATATCGGAACTACTTTAACAACTGTGTACGTGGAGTGATGATCCAGAACGAAGTGGTTGGATTTGGCGTACGTGCTGGATTTGAAGAAAGAGAACGATGATGGATTAGCCTGGCACTTGTGCTAATTTGAAATGACTAAAACAGGAGCCGTACCGGTCAAGTGGGCTAGCTACCCCGAATGGACACACTTCTTCGTATTACCATCATTTAAATTTTGATTGATTGGTGCGCATCCTCAGATTTTGGGAGTGTTGGATGCGGTGGGCGATTGTGGCTATGATACGTTACCACCATCCGGGAAGGGTAAGCTGGTAGTATCCTACCTTGGGCATTGCCTCATGTGCCTTGTCATACTTTTATCCCTATACGAGACCACTACGATTTTGGTTTAGTGTTGTCATATCATGGCGCATCCCTATCCACCGACGGTTTACTGGTGTTTTATATGCAAACTGTACGACAATGCTTAAAAACGCATCAAGGGAAATCAATGTAAAGCCTTAACACTAGGAAAAATATTTATTTTACCGATTAGACACTACATATATAGCGTATTCAACTACATATAAATATTTTGACGGATCCTTAAGAGATGGAAAATCCCGTAACATCTCTTGAGTTATTGCACGCACGTTATACTCTGGATTGGAGATGTGAAACCCCGTAAACATCTATGACGCCATGACACTCATGTTATATGTGATATCGAGTTGACTCTCATAAGAATATTTTAGTCCTGAGTATTTTCATTACGCTCGGGTCAGCCCTGAGTTTTCAGCTTATCGAAGATTATTCTCTGGAGGACGAAGATGAAGATTTGGCATATTATTATTACTAATATTATTCCCAGCATCATGTTATTCTGCTGCATTATATTTTGTTCTGTTGTATATGTACAACTCTGATAAATGTTGTATAAATTATAATCAAATGTATAGTAAACAGCTTCATGAACTGTTTATTTGATTATTATATTTTATCGTTCCGCTACGAGATTCTGTGTTTGTTTCTTCTTCTTTCCTTATTTTTCTTAATTAACCCCATTGATTATATATGTTTCAGCTTTTTTAAGTCGGACATGTGTGGATTATTATCGATTTAAACCTTCCGAAATGTGGGTCATCACATTTAATTTCCAATCAATTTTAAATTAATCCGAGCATTTACTCTCTCCATGTATGGTCGGCCATGATTGCCCTTACATGAATTTTTTTTTCCAAAAGCCAATTAAGTAATTTTCTTTATTAAAAATTCATTTATATAAATACCGATATTGTAAATTGATACGTACATATATACCTTTTATATACACATCCAAATAATTACTAACAATACCAAATATTAAATAAATTAATAATTAATATTTCTTAAATATTAATTAATTTATAACATCTTATATACTAATTAAATTATGTGATTTTTCATTAGGATATTAAGTTTCCAATTTCAATTTAGATATTTATATATATATATATTAAGTTTTTATTAGGATATTTTTGTAAATTAACATTATGGATCATAATTAATATATATTAAAATAGTATTCGTTTAATCTAAATATTTGATATTTGAATGAAGATGAATTGTAATTTATTATACTTATAGTCAAGGATCTCTAACTCAAGTGATTAGAGGTATGATGCTTTAGACAAAAGTTCTAGATGCCATGGGCTCGAGCCCTTGAGATATCGTAATGAGTGCTCTGCTTGAATAAAGTACCACTATTTATAACATCGTAATGGGCCCAAACTCAAGTGATAAAGGATTATGAAGAAGAAGAATCACTTACTTTTTCAAAAAAAGGAAAATGCCCCCAAAAGATGAAGACTAGTTAGTAGCAGTCACGACTTTAGAAAATTAGTGTTGTTCCTGCTAAAACTTGAGTGGATGCACTCTTTAGGCCCGTAGCAAAAGGAGAAGGACTAGCATGTCATTCACTGCATGACACCGTCTTCTATTCTTTTTCCACGTAATTGGGTTTTCTTAGTGTTTCTTCCCATCGTAGCTTATGTCCGGGCGATACCTATCTTCCATGTCACTACTTGGAGATAGTCTCGCCCCTTAGGATTGATCAGAGGGATCACTATGAACCTAGTCATCGTGACCATGGTTCTCATCCAGGCATCTTCTGCGTCTGCCTCCTCATCCACTATCACTAGGGGATGACAAGCGGTCGCGTTTGAATCCATGGAGATAAATCCACTAGTTATCCTTCTTGATATTGCGCTAGCATGAATAAACCAAAGAAGGGCGTTAGAAACTAAAATGATAGTTGTAAGACATAGATTAAAGAGCATGCATACATGAATGTGATCATGTGTGCGGTGTAAGATTTCAAAGGAAAGCCAGGTGCCATCAGTAAATAATCGAGGATGGAGGCTTATCATCATCTAATTCTTCCACTTGAGGGTTTACAGTTAAATCAAGGTATAGGTAATTAAAGAAGGGAGAAAAGGGATATTCAGCGAGAAGGCTATGGTCACCATCTCTTGTATAAGAAAATTCATCCATGGTCTCCACGTTTGTTTATGTGTGAAACTATCTCCATACCCATTGTGCGATGAGTTGTCATCATCAACTTATTTATGTTCAATGATATATTAGAGGATCTATCTTATATCAATGGAAGAGGGTGGGTGTGTCATAGTAGGTCACGCTTGCTCATCTTGCTCCTTCTATTTTGTCTCTTTAGCTTCATCCTCTTGGTCGTAGCCTTAGCAACGAGGTGATCTAGATAGGGATTCATTTTTCATTCTCCTATGGTAACCAAGATTTAGAATGGCCACTTACCACATAGGACATATGGAACAATCTTGAGAAATAAAAATATGGTCACACTTGGTCTTATCAAGATTCTTCAGTCATCAACATGGTGATATATAAATGCTAAATGGGAATATTGAGAAGACACTGAAGCATATTAGTCAAGCATGTTGCGCTCTTTGGATGATTGAGGATACCTACAAATAATCACCAAATGTTGAACCTTGAGACCAACATAAAAAAGTAAAGAATGTCTAGAAAAGCCACTTACATCATAAGTAGAACTAGTGAAACAGGAAGAGCAGCCACTACACCAAAAAAAGGGATTTGGTAGCATCCATAAAATGCTACTATAACTTATAGCAGCATTTTAGAGAAAGAGAAAGTTGTAATATGGCTGCTACTAAAAGTATAGAACTTTTTGTAGTGTTTCGATAGACTCTACCAAAAATTTAACATATTATAGCGTTTTCTATTTCTACAAAAAGTATGGATTTGTATCATTTATTTTCTACTACTAAAATTTGATCATAGCGTTTGTTGCAGAAATATGACTTCGTAATGTGAGCTATCTAAATTTTTGTCAATAAACGCTAGAAAACATATCCATTTTAGCGATCCTTTTTGTAGTGTTTTTTATGCTACACATTTTTTGTAGCATTTTTTAATTGCAACAATAATTTTTTGTAGCATTTCTTTTATTCTACTCATATATTTTTTGTATTTTAAGTGCTACCATAATTTTTATTGCGTTTCTTATATGTTACTAGTATACTTTCTCCTATAATTGGTTCAAATTTCAAATAACATTGTCATAATCGTACTATACAGTAACTACACAGATGTTTATCACTTACGACATGAAATCCACAATCATTCAGGCCAGTTTATACAACTTGCATTCAAAAAAAGTTATAATATTTGCAATGATGAGATACAAAACAAAAGGATATATTCTTAACTATGTTAATAAGTTCAATTGCCAGCAGCAGCTTGTCTTTCGTCCGAAAAAGGTTAATTACATGTAGACAAGTTCAAATAACTACTTCTCCAATAGGAGCATACCTATGAGCTATGTTATTAGTCGATTAGTGTTTTTTTCTATGTTTCTAACCTAAAATAGCTACTATGGACATAAATATACCATTACTCGCAACCTATTTTGCATAAATTTATAGAAAGTCGGTAAAGACTGAAAATGCACATAACATAAAATATAATTTTTATCAGTTACACATTTACTTAGCCATTTCATATGTTTGTACATGCACATGTGCAAAAGTGTACATGTATATGCTTACAAACAAGTATAATCTATAGTACATTTTAGAAATTTAAAGAAAATTTCCAAATCTGACATCTATGCTATTAGGTATTGTGTGCATGGATTTTTTTTGGCAGGAGACAAGATGTGGTGCAATTATACACAATAGATAGGAATATTAGGTTGTAAATTTTCATACATAGACGATAACAAATCGATCACTTATACAATATTGATAAAAGTTAAAGTCTAGGAATAAGTATGAATTTTGCATGATAATCAAGGAACTATATTGAGGAAAAGAAGGAAAATCATGCCATTGTTTTGTTTTTGTATCCAACACAAAGTTCCAAACCAAATAAACTCAGTGCGTATGTTTGCTTCACTTTATTGGAAAATTTCAACATGTGCGCCACATATGTAAAATAAATTTGTTGTGCTATTTTGGGGTAAAGTCTAATTAAAGTGATTAAACTTTGAATTAAAGCTAAAAGTGCAACGGTCCATAATTTTGGTTGTTTGATTTTGAATATTTAATTAATTTTAAATATTGAAATAATTATTTTTTCGGGTTTAATAACTTGAATTCAAATACAGAGATTATTCAAATATTTGAATGGAGAATTTAACATTTGAATAGTGATTTAAATATCTGGATTTTTAATTGAACATTAATTTAATGGATTTAACGATCTTATTTAACTCCTTTCAATTTAGAAAATAATAACGATGAATCCATGTTGTAATTTTATTTAAAATAGTAAATAGTTTGAATAAATAATAGGAAAATTTATTTTTATTCTAACGACCCGATTTTTATTAACGTATTTTTATTTTATTTTTTCAAAAATTTTAATTTTGAAAATATTTAAATTAATTGTTTGACGATTTTTCGGCAAACGACGTTATTTTTGTGATTTTACAAAATCAGCTAACCAATGTGTATTATTATTATTTTGGGATCGCATTACTATTCTAAGCCCGACTGTATTTTTGTTTTATCTTCGTAGTTTGTACGTAGACGAAATTCTGTGTGGTAAGATAGCGGAATCTATAAATAAATATAACCTCACACTTAAAGAAAAATCAACCCTCTACTTTCCTTTTTCTCTTTTCTTTTCATCATCGTTTCCTATAAGCTAAGTAAAAAAATAAGCATCCACCATCTTCAAAAATTAAAAAAATTCGAATACACGACCAAAAAATATAAAGTAGATATCTTTGGATTTGCTTTGAAAAGATCTTCGACCCTATATAAGTTTGGTAGTGTTCAGGTGCTTGGCTGGTGAGTGTGCAGTGAGACTGTGAGTTATATTTAGACTAGGATTTTTATTTTTCGCAAATAGGAAGTGAATTAGACAAAATGGAGCTTGGATTTGGTTTTCTAGCGAGGATGAGCACTGATGGTGATTTTTTTGTGAAACACGGTGTCTTGAGGCAGAACATGACTAGGAGGGAGGCCGCGTGTGGGTTGTGGGTCATCTTTTAGGTTGGAGTCTCAAGTGTGAAGTGGTGGTGATGATCGGGTAGAGCTCGGTGAGAGAAGATTGATGGTGGTTGGGGGGTTTCCCTGCACCAGGGAGGAAGAAATTAGGTGGTGGAGTTCGGCCATGGTGATGTTGGGTTACTGGAAAGAATCGGGATTTTGTTGAAGAAGTCGGATTTGTATATGATATGGTAATTAAGTTGTTAATTGAGTTGTTTAAGGAATTAATGAAATTAATTAATCAATAACTTAAATCCGTAACTCTTTCGTACGAAATCCAATCGAGACGTAACATTTTACGTTGCACTCATAATGGAAAAAGCTATACGATAGAATTGGTTTGGTTAAATTTGGAGCTTGTGAAAATTTAGGCTAAAATCGAACGTCGTTCGATTTTAGTTCAAACCGGAACGCTTCGACGTCAACTGGAATTTCGGCGAGTTAAACTTGCCTCTTTGGATGAATCAGTATATTATATAATAGATAAAATTTTACCATTTATATTTGGTTGAAATTAGTGGCCGATCGGTTATATCCACTTTGAAAAGCAATTAGTATTAAAAATTTGATATACAAGAAAATTTAGAAAGAAATCCAGATTTCTCAAAATTATTGTTATTAATTTTTATTTATATTCATGTTGTTTTGTTTTAGTTATAACCCTGTTATATGGATTGTTAATTGCTGAATCTTGATTGTTTAGCACAATTAGTTATAAAATTGTCATATGTTCAAAACTTAACCTTTTAGTGATAAAAATCAGTAACAACATTGGTTAAGTGCTTGGGTGGCTATTGGCCTAAATTTCGAATTTTTAAAATACCATTAATTGCCATTGGCGTGAAATTGGATTTTGACTCAGAGAATAATTTCAAAATCTAACCTTTGGGTTTTCTAAAATATTTTTATTTAAGCGGATTTTGAACTCCTCTATTTTACCCCAACCCTTTTATTTATCTTTTCTAAATCATTTTAGGAATGTTTTAAGTTGTTTAATTATTATTTAATAATGATTTAAAGTTGTTTAACTACTACTTAATAATGTTTAAAAAAATTGGTTTATTCATATTTGATATTGTTTTAAAGTTATTGATCAATGTTTTATATTGTGAAAAGTTATTTATTAAATAATTAATATTGTTTAAAGATAATAATTACTATTTATTGATAATGTTTTGGAATTAATAATTAATATTTATTGACAATGTTTTGGAATTACCAATCATTATTTGTTGATAATGTTTTGAAATTAATAATTATTATTTACTGATAATATTTTGGAGTTAATAATCATTATTTATTGATAATGTTTTGAAAGTTAATTAAGTTATCCAATTAATTGTATTTATAAACAAAATAATTGATTTATAAAAAGAATTTCATTTAATAAAAGAGTTTATAAATGAAATGAAGATTTC
The DNA here is from genome assembly GCA_030737815.1 of Allium fistulosum. Lineage (NCBI taxonomy): Eukaryota > Viridiplantae > Streptophyta > Magnoliopsida > Asparagales > Amaryllidaceae > Allium > Allium fistulosum. The sequence continues at coordinate 521,766,277 of CM060906.1, forward strand.
AATTTATTAAAGACCTTATAAAGGATTTGTACAAAGGATTTTTATAAAGGAGTTTTAGAAGGGATAGATTTATAAATAGTATTTTATAAGTGAAAGATAGTTTTATGAACATTGTTTATAAATAAAGAATGGTTTTTTTAAATAATATCTTATAAAAGGGAAATCAATATCATTTTGATAAATTGGATTGATTAATTCCATTTGTGTATTTACAATAATATATGGATGGACGTGTTATGGGAAGTAAATGAAATTTATAACTGTATTTAGAGGTTTGTTTTATATTTGGAGTTGAGTTTATATTTGGAGTTTTGTTATAAAAAGGAACTTTATAAATGAATTTGGAGTTTTACCAAAAAGGGTTGCAATAATGTTAGGAATTTACGAAATGAGTTCTATAAGCGATATTTTATAAAAGAAGTTTATAACAAGTTTTACAAATAATATAAAGAATGCTAGAAAAGGAGTTATTTAAATAAATTTGGAACTTCACAAAAGGAGGCTGTGATTATGTTATATATTTGTAAAGGAGTTTATAATAATATTTTATGAAAGGAAAGCTGAAAATGAATTTAGAGTTTATACTTATTAAAGAGACTTTAATAAAAAAGTTATTTTATAATAGAGATTTGATTTCCAAAAATTGACCTTCTTAATCATGGTGGTATGGAATATTCGTTTCCCTAGTTAATACCAAAGAAATAATGTTTGGGTTATTATTATCTCTATTTAAGATAACATGGTTAAACCCAAATTTAAGTGTGGTTTTGAAATGAAAACCTTTTTTAAGATTTGTGAATATACTTATACCGTTGAGATATGTATATGAGTACATTTTCTAAGTATTGAAAATGCAGTGTTTTGTGAATATACTAACACTATTAAGATAAGTATATGGGAAAGTTTTCCTAAGTTTTCAAATGAAATGGTTTGTGAATATACTTATGCAGTTGAGATAAGTATATGAATATTTTCAAAGTATTGAAAAGTGTAGAGAAGGGTTTTTGAAATATATGTTTATAAAAATATTTTAATACAAGTATTTACAAAGTATTTTTAAATTAATGAAAAGATTAATTTAAGAGGCTTAGAGTTGCTTTGTGCTTAACCGGTGTTGTTTTCCTTATGGAATTAAATCTCTCATTGAATTGTTGTTTATTTGATAGTTAAATAACCGACTATCAGACTTGGCCAGTTTTAAACTACGTTGTTGGTTCGGGGAGACCGAGATCGAATATGTTATCCGAAAACCACTTTGAACCGACTTAAGCGTTTGAATGAAAGACATCATGATGATGGTTTCAAAAATGGAGTTCTTTAATGTACAAGGGCTACTTGCTACTAATCCTGCGAGTGATTCCCAAATGGATGTAATAGAAGTAATGCCTTCGGTTTCATTCAGACCCCGAACGAACTTGTATGGATGAATGCTGACATTACATTGTTGCCTGGAGAGCAGTGTTAGCATTCCAAATGGGAATTGCTAGGAGGAATGAGTAATCGTTACCTCACAGGCCTCACACCCAGTAAATGACTAAAGTAGAGACGTGCAGCAGGGCTATATGGGTCGCTCCCATTAAGGCATGATCATTACTTATCTAGATTCAATATCTATGTATGCTTCGGGGCCCATTATGGTTGTTGATCAACCAGGGGTAATCGTATTCGGCGTTATCCAGTAAGGGGTAGGGCCGGTCCTGAGTAGTAGAGGTGCAGCGTTGTATCCTCCGGTACATTTTATCTCGAGATGTACCGTTTCAATGGGTAGACCCTTACCCTTCCATAGTTGTAATCCATTTTCCAATACGAGCCTTCAGACTTGATTGTATACCTATTATGCTGGACTTAATTAATATACCAATTTCAGCTATATTCAATACTTATTTTAAACCCTAGACACTATGATAATATCAAAAGATTTCCTACAGAAATGTTTTGCTTATCGTAAGGTAAAAACCCGTCCATGTTTATGTGTTCCGTAATCTTACGAGATACCTTTATTTTTCAATGGGTTTTATATATTTTAGAAATCATATGATTTGATAAATTTTCTTATGCTGGTTTATGCTGTGTAGTTAAAGCGCTTAGCGGATTCAATTCGGCAGAGGTGCAAAAAGTCATGGTAGGGATATTGCGAGGATATAGCGGGGATATAGTAGACGAGTCTAAAATAGCATATAAAACTCATACTTAATGTTATTACAAATATATAAAGGGTAATTAAATGAATAGTTAACAATCAATTTAACTATAATTAATACATATTTAATTTTAAATAAAAACTTGTGTAAATATATTGTAAACAAACGTAAACTGTTATTTAACATGTTTAAATTTAATAGAATATTACTGTGTTTTTTTTGAAATATGTTAAAAAATTCAATTAAAAAATTAATTTCAAAATTTGTATAATGTATAAATGATAATTTTCAGTTCATTTCTTTTAAAGAAGATATAGCAGAATAGTGAAATGTAGCGGGAATAACAGGATATAGCGGAAATAGCGGGGCTTAAAGCGAAAAAGCTATATTTAAGGCTATTTGGGAAAATCGTAGCGGCAGGAATCCTTTATGGGATATAATGGGGTTATAGCGGGGTAATAGCGGAGCATTAACTGCACAGGGTTTACGAGACCGATCTGGGCGTTATTTTTTTATAATGCTCAGGTCATCCCAAGAATGTTTTAGATTTACTTCTAGATGCTTTGGAGCTTCAGGAGATGAGCTGGATGCCCCGAGACGTAATCGCGTATCTTTTTATTTCTGCCGCATTGTCTGTTTTGTATTTATTAGCAATTGTAAGGATAGGCTGTTATAACTGCCCAAGTTGATGATAGATTAGTACTCTGGTTGATGTATATATTACAGTTTTCTTTTGTAAGATCATTGTGTATATTATAGTATACTCGTTACGATGTGAGATTCTATTCTGTCTTTTCTTTCTTTTTCTCCAACTATTTGTCCTTTTGACACTTGGATGCTTGGCATGTGAATACCGTGGATATATTAATATAGACTTTTGAGGATCAAAAGTGTGGGTCATTACACGTGGTATTAGAGCTTAGTTTGAGCGAACACCTAGGCTTTGGTGGGGTTACTCATTTAAGATAAGGTAAGTAAGACCTTAGAATGAGTCTGAGTGCATACACACACACACACACATATATATATATATATGTGTGTGTGTGTGTGTGAGCGCGTATTTGTTATTGATTATAAAACGTTTTATATTGTGATGTTTGATCTGTTAAGTTTGAATTTTGGAATCTGGTCAATACGGGTAGTTAACGTTATTGATAGGGATCTCAAAACACTTGAACAGGGCCAATCGACATAATACTATTTAAAATTGGTAAACGAAATAATTTTACCAAGATTTTATATTTTGTATATAAAGGAATAATTTTCATAAAATAAGTATAGTTATTAATGGCGTGTTTGTTTGTCAGGAAATGATAATATTTAATTATTATCAATTGTTGTTTGACTAGTCATGCTCACCCAGTGAGGAGCATTGGCTATTGTTTGTTGATTGAGTAGTTGTGTCCGACTAGTTTATGGGCATTGACTATTGTGGTTAATTAGGAGCAGTTTTATCCTTTTCACTACATGGGTTGGGAAGATAATAATTTATGGGAATATTAAAAACAAACACCTTGTTAATTCAATTTCACAATTTGACTATAAGGCGTTCTTTGATAATGTTGGGTTAAAATTTAATTTTAATAAAGGTTTGTTTGTTATAATTTAACAAAGTAACATTTGTGAAATGATTTTATATAAGAAAGCGAAAATTATATAAATATGTTTTATAAACGTAGTTTATAAATAAAAAGGATTTAAGCTGAGAATTTGAGAATTTAAATCCTAGTGTTTTTGGAAATGGTTTTTCAAAGTTCTGGAAGAAATAATAATAGTATTATTTAGAAGTATATTTGGAATAGGAATATTTTTAAAAGGACTTTGAAGGAGATAGAAAACACTGAACTCACTTCGGTCGTTGAAAAATAATTCCGGCGATGACTGCAACATCATTGGTGTTCATTTTCGAGTTTCTAAGTGAGGGATTGCTACCATGGTGATTTTATCTATAAGTTTTTTTTAGGTAAAACAAATTTGTTTAAAATTTCCTAAAGGTGTGATTTGATATATAAAGTAGCTATGTGTATTACATTTCAAAATGATTTGAAATCAAACGGGGGTTTAAATTTTAAAATTTTCGGTTAAGTGCTATTAGAGACTCATGTATCTTATCCATTTGGACAATTGGTTTGGGCATCTCGTTTTGAGATGTTATATGGAGATTTTCATTTAATTAAAATAGAATGGGATTTTCAGCGATTTGGATAGTCGAAAACTTTCAAGTTAATTAAGAAATTGAAGCTAAGTGTTTTATGAAAATATAAGATAGTAAGTTTTTATAACTTATAAATTTGAGAGATAGTAAGTTAAAATAAATTTAAATTTATGGAAAATTCTGGTTAAGTAAAAGAAATTTGAAATTTGTATATATACTCTTAGGATATAGAAGAACGTTATACAAATATAAACTTAAGTACGAGAGAGCTTTAAAAATGAAGTCGTGGCTTTTTGAAATGTGTATAAACTAAAGTTTTAAAATTGTTAATAAATGTGAGTTGTGTTGTAAAAGACCTTAATAAACTTAAGTAATGATTTTATGAAATGGTTCGTAAGTGATATTAGTATTTAAGAGGATATTTTAAGTAAAATGAATGTGAATAAAAATAATTGATATAACTAAGAAACCAATTGAATAAGTACGTAAGATGCACGTGTATCATTTTATTCACATAACCGTTTTGATCTGGATTTGAGTATACGATTTCGAGGTAATTTACACAAGTCTAAGAAGGATTTTTCACTTGATTCTTGACAGTGAACACTTGATACGGATTCTTGAGATGATCCTGAAGTTCTTTATCATAGTATATGGCTATGCAAGAAGAACGACGGTTTCTAATCAAGAAACCAAGTCGGAGTCTGCACTAAAGTGGTTGAGTGAGCGATACTGATTCGAAAGCGAAATTGTATGATCGAGCAAGCGATAAGATTTAATATTGCGTACGGATGTGATATGTACATCATGCAGGCTTTAAACAATTGTGTGCTTTATTAGCAAATGTAAGTTATATGGTTGGATATTATTTGTAAGTAAGATGCAGGTTTATGAAATCAAAAGCTAGTTTGATGTTTTTGGTTTCATAAGTAGAGTGGGTATGCTCAACAAATAGGTACATGTTTATATTTTGTTTGGTTTGATGGTTTTATGCCCTAGATATGAGAGGCCACTCGACTTTTGTTTTCTTTTATTGGTTTGGGCCCGTAGTGGCAATTTGTAGTTTTTCCGATCGAGCCGCACAAAGGAGACGCTGCTAAAATTTTCTATAACTTTAAAGACTTAGGAATTTAATAACCTATTTCAACTAATTGGTTTTGAAAAGTTTAAGGGTTTGGAGGCATTTTTCTTACTTTGGAAATTTTGGAGATGAAATTCTTTTAAGGGGAAAGAATGTAACGACCCAGAATTTTTGTTGTTTGATTTTGAATATTTAATTAATTTTAAATATTGAAATAATTGTTTTTTTGGGTTTAATAACTTGAATTCAAATATAGAGATTATTCAAATATTTAAACGGTGAATTTAATATTTGAATAGTGATTTAAATATCTAGATTTTTAATTGAATATTAATTTAATGGATTTAATGGTCTTATTTAACTCCTTTTGATTTATAAAATAATAACGGTGAATTCATGTTGTAAATTTATCTACAGTAGTAAATAGTACGAATAAATAATCAAAAATGTTATATTTATTTTAATGACCTGATTTTTATTAACGTATTTTTTAATTTATTTTATTTTTCCATATTTTTTAATTTAGAAAATATTTACATTAATTATTTGATGATTTTTCAGCAAACGACATTATTTTTGTGATTTTACAGATTAGTTAAGCATTGTATATTATTATTGTTTTGGGATTGCGTTGTTGTTCTGAGCATGACAGTATTTTTTATCATTCGCAGTTTGTACGTGGATGAAATTTTGTGCAACGAGATACCGAAAATCTGTAAATAAATATAACCTCACACTTAAAGAAAATCAACCCTCTACTTTCCTCTTTCTCTTTTCGTTTCATCATCGTTTCTTGTAAGTTTAAGGAAAATATATATAAGCATCCACTATCTTCAAAAATTAAAAACAATTCGAATACTCGACTAAAAATAATATAAGTTAATATCTTTGGATTTGTTTTGGAGAGATCTTCGGCCCTATATAAGTTTGGTAGTGTTCAGGTGCTTGGGTGTTGAGTGCACAGTAAGACTGTGAGTTATATTTAGAATAGGGTTTTCATTTCTGGCAAATTGGAAGTGAATTAGACAAAATGGAGCTTGGATTTGGTTTTCTGTCGAGGAGAGCACGGATGGTGTTTTTTTTGAAACACAGTGGCTTAAAGCAGAACGCGACGAGGAGGGAGGTCGCATGCGGGTTGTGGATCGCGTTTTAGGGTGGAACCTCGAGTGTGAAGTGTTGGTGATGGTTGGGTAGAGCTCGGTGAGACGAGGGTGATGGTGGAAGTAGGGGAGGGGGGTTTCAGTGCACCAGGGAAGAAGAAATTAGGTGGTGAAGTTCGGCCATGGTGATGTTGGGTTACCGGAAAGAGGCGGGAGTTTGTTGAAGAAGATGGATTTGTATATAGTATGGTAGTTAAGTTGTTAATTAATTTTTTTAAGGAATTAATGAAATTAATTAACCAATAATTTATAAAATCCATAACTCTCTCGTATGAGGTCCAATCGAGACGAAACTTTTTGCGTTACACTCATAATGGCAAAAGCTACGCGGTGGAATTAGTTCAAATTGAAACGCTTCGACGTCAACAAGAATTTCGGTGAGTTAAACTCACCTCTTTGGATAAATCACTATATCATATAATAGATAAAATTTTATTGTCTATGTTTGGTTGAAATTATTGGCTGATTGGTTAAAATATCCGCTTTGAAAAGCAATTAGTATTAAAAAATTGAAATACAGGAAAATTTGTAGAGAAATCCAGATTTATCAAAATTGTGATTATTAATTTCCAGTTATATTCCTATTGTTTTATTTCAGTTATAACCCTGTTATATGGATTGTTAATTGCTGAATCTTGATTGTTTAGCACTATTAGTTATGACGTTATCATATGTTCAAAACTTAACCCTTGTAGTGATAAAAATCAATAACAACATTAGTAAAGCGCTTGGGTGGCTATTGGCCTCAATTTACTATCTTGAAAATACTATTAATTACCGTTGGATTGAAATTGGATTTTGACTTGGAGAATGATTTTAAAATCTAACCTTTGGGTTTTTGGAATATTCTTATTTAAGCGGATTTTGAACTCCTTTATTTTACCCTAACCCTTTTATTTATCTTTTCTAAATCATTTTAAAAATGTTTTAAGTTGTTTAATTATTATTTGATAATGATTTAACGTTGTTTAACTACTGTTTAATAATGTTTTAAAAATCTGTTTATTCATATTTTATATTGTTTTAAAGTTATTTATCAATATTTTATATTGTGAAAAGTTATTTGCTAAATAATTAATATTGTTTGAAGATGATAATTATTATTTATTGATAATGTTTTGGAATTAATTATTATTATTTATTGATAATGTTTTGGAATTAATAATAATTATTTATAAATAATGAGTTGGAATTAATAATCATTATTTATCAATAATGTTTTGAAAGTTAATTAATTTATCCGATTAATTATATTTGTAAATAAATAATTGATTTATAAAAGAAATTTCATTTAATAAAAATAGTTTATAAATGAAATGGAGTTTTGGATTTATATAAGATTTTATAAAGGCTTTATAAAATATTTGTACAAAGGATTTTTTAAAGGAGTTTTAAAAGGGATAGATTTATAAATAATATTTTATAAGTGGAATATAGTTTTATAAATACTGTTTATAAATAAAGAATGGTTTTATAAATAATATCTTATAAAAGGGAAATAATATCATTTTGATAAATTGGACTGGTTAATTCCATTTGTGAATTTACTATAATATATGGATGGACGTGTTATCGGAACTGTATGAGATTTATAATTGTAATCAGAGGTTTGTTTTATATTTGGAGTTGAGTTTATATTTGGAGTTGAGTTTATATTTGGAGTTTGTTATAAAAGGGGATTTATAAATGAATTTGGAGTTTTACAAAAAGAGTTGCAATAAAGTTAGGAATTTATAAAATGAGTTCTATAAGCAATATTTTATAAAAGAAGTTTATAAAGAGTTTTATAAATAATATAAAGAATGCTAGAAAAGGAGTTATTTAAATAAATTTGGAAATTTACAAAAGGAGGCTGTGATTATGTTATATATTTGTAAAGGAATTTATAATAATATTTTATGAAAAGAATGCTGAAAATGAATTTAGAGCTTATACTTATTAAAGAGACTTTTATAAAAGAGTTATATTATAATAGAAATTTGATTTCCAAAAATTGATCTTCTTAATCATGGTGGTATGGAATATTCTTTTTCCAACTTAATATCAAAGAAATAGTATTTGGGTTATTATTATCTCTGTTTAAAATAACTTGGTTAAACCCAAATTTAAGTGTGGTTTTGAAATGAAAATCTTTCTTAAAATTTGTGAATATACTTATACCGTTGAGATAAGTATATGAGTACAATTTCTAAGTATTGAAAAAGCAGTGTTTTGTGAATATAGTTATAATGTTAAGATAAGTGTATGGGAAATTTTTCCTAAGTTTTTAAAATAAAATGGTTTGTGAATATACTTATGCAGTTGAGATAAGTATATGAATATTTTCAAAGTATGGAAATGTGTAGAGAAGGGTTTGTGAAATATATCTTTGTAAAATTATTTTAATACAAGTATTTATAAAGTAGTTTTACATTAATGAAAATATTAATTTAAGAGGCTTAGAGTTGCATTGTGCTTAACCAGTGTTATTTTCCTTATGGTATTAAATCTCCAGTTGAAAGTTTGTTTATTTGATAGTTAAATAACCGACTATCAAACTTCACCAGTTTTAAACTATCGTTGTTTGTCCCGAGTGACCGAGATCAGATATGTTATCTAAAAACCACTTCGAACCGACATAAGCATTCAAGTGAAAGATATATTGATAATGGTTTCGAAGACGGCGTTCTTTGATGTACAAGGTCTACTTGCTACTAATTTTAAGGGTGATTCCAAAATGGATGTAATAGAAGTAGTGCCTTTGGTTTCGTTCAGACACAGAACAAACTTGTATAGATGAATGTTGGCATTGCATTGTTGCATGGAGGGCAATATTAGCATTCCAAGTGAGAATTGCTATGAGGAATTAGGTAATCGTTACCTCATAAGCCTCGCACCCGGTAAATGACTAAAGCAGGGACGTGCTGGATGCTTTCAAAGGGTTTTATAAATATAGAAATCAATATGATTTAATCGAGTTTTCACACGCCGGTTTATGAGACTAATTCGGACGTTATTTTCTTATAATGCTCGGGTCAGCCCGAATATATTTTAGATTTAGTTCTATATGTTTCAGAGCTTTAAGAGACGAGCTAGATGGCCCGTGATGTATTCACATATCTTTTTATTTCCACTGCATTGTCTAATTTTGTATTTGTCAGCAATTGTATGGATAAGCTATTATTGTCCAGGCTGATGATAGATTAGTACTCTGATTGATGTATGTATATATATATATATTACAGTTTTCTTCTGTAAAGATCATTGTGTATATTATAGTTTACCCATTACGAGGTGAGATTATGTTCAGTTTTTTCTTTCTTTTTCCCCAACTACCTGTCCCTCCGGTACTTGGATGCTCAGCATGTGAATATCGTGGATTTATTAGTGTCGACTTTTGAGGATCGAAAGGGTGGGTCATTACAAAAAGACTTAAGGATATAATTATCATGGTATTAATGTTAGATACCAAGGCAATTCTAATTTGTCGAAGGGCCAAACTAGAAAATGCCAACATTATAAATAAGATTTATGGTTCTCAAATTACACAAGCTCTAGTTATTCTCCTAATCTCTTCTATGGAAATAATTCAGATCTTGGGTTTGTGTCAATTTGGAAGATTAAACCAATTCTTATTCTCTTTCGATCAGCGCAACTATGGAATCAGGTATGGCTTCCGCTAATTTATTTATCTTCCTCTAGTTTCATAATCAAATCAATATTGGTCATCTATTCAGATCTAGGGTTTCATGATTAATCAATCCTAAAGTATATTGAAATCCTAGTACACTTTACACATCATGGAGCAAAATTGCGATGCAGACAAAACAAATATATGATCAAAGACTAACAAAGGCATATAGATGCTTTTTCAGCATGTGCATATAAGTTGAGGAGAACACGCACGACCAAAGATTATCCAAATGAAATTACTTTTGATATATCAAGGAATTCGGACTAAAGATTAATTAACATTTGTTCAATTGATTTATATATTTGCAATGAAATCAATTTGTTGTAACACTATTTTATATTTTAGACCATATAATAGTTAATAAGTTTTTTTTATCATAAATGCATTAGATGTGGTTGTATGGTAATAAATGAATTAACTTATTGTTATAAATGCACTAAATGTGTCGGTTACAATAAATTTAATGATGCAACATATTTGTTATCCATGCTCATTGAAAATATGTTTCACTTTTATGCTTTGGATATCATAAAATATAAAAGGAGCAACAGTCTTCAACTATGACATTTACTCTGTCATTTATATATAATTTAGTGTGGCATTTAATTCTGACGTTCATCCATGACATTTGTTATGTGATTTATTTATGATGCCTTATATCATATTTATTTAGGAAATGCCATGAATATAAATACATACTTAAAGCAAAAGATTATAACTGCTATGATCAAAACATGTTGTGCCACAGTTATAATTTTGAGATTTTCAAGTGTCATACAAACCTAAAGCATTTTTGGAGTGTTTTATAACACTCTAAATATATTATGCATAAACTAAGTGTAACAGCCCACACTTCACTTAACGTAGATATTGTCCCCAGCTTAGTCACCTCCGCCTCATGGGCCAAGCCAAGGTATGGGGTTTTGTTCCTCAAAAGGCCTCGACGTTATTATAAGGTGAAGGCTTTGGTATATAAGCACCCACTTCATAATGTTTTTCCGCGACGTGGGACTATTATTTTCATTTTTAAGGGGTGTTAAAATCTCCCCCCTTTAGAGTCCAACGCCCACGTTGGCTCATGAACCCAACACCACCCAGGTGTCGTGGCTGTAACACATACAGACCATAATTACGGCTGGGTATGGCTCTGATACCAATGTAACAGCCCGCACCACACTTAACGCAGACATTGTCCCTGACTTAGTCACCTCCGCCTCATGGGCCAAGCCAAGGTGTGGGGTTTTGTTCCTCAAAAGGCATCGACTTTACTATGAGGTGAAGGCTTTGGTATATAAGCACCCACTTCATAGTGTTTTTCCGCAATGTGAGATTATTATTTCCATTTTTAAGGGGTGTTACACTAAGAAATAAATTCAAATATATTATTGGAGTCTTTTTGCAAACTAATTATAAATATCATACATTCCAAGTGAGCTAATTGAAATAACATGTCACTAAAGTGATCTCTCTTATTTTAGCTATTCATTAAAATGTTTGGTATCTGTGTGTATTTATTCATGCGGATATTAGCCGGCCCAAAAGTAAACTAGCCGAATCACTTACACATGTATGATGATGAATATGTGATAATTATTAGGTTTTATAAGTGAATAACTAATCGGCCCAAAAAAAGAATGTTATTTGACTAGAATTTATCGTCAACGTTTGATCATTACAACAAGAGTACACTTATAGTTAAGATTACTGTCCAAAGACTTGATATTAATCTTGTGCTAGGTATATTGAGAAGGGACTTAATAATTATTTGAATTTACTATGGTTGATATTTGGATATGAGCATATACGGTTAATCTTTATTTTTTGTCCAATTTTTAACTAATTTGACTAAAGTGTCTGCCAATTTTAATAATGTTCTCATCTTGTTTGGGACTAACTCCAAGGATTAGTAAAATAAAATGTTGTTTTCTTGACTTCGCAGATTTAGCTCTTGTAATTAGGAGGATCCTATTACCATTCAATGTTTTATAATGTTATGAAGAACATCGAGAGGTGGGATAATTAAAATTGCAAGAGTCAAATGATCATAAGGTATAATATTCTCATCTTGTTTGGGACTAACTCTAAGGATTAGTAAGAGAATATGTTGTTTTTCTTAACTTCGTGGATCTAGCTCTTCCAATTAGGAGGATCACCACCATCTATATTACAGTTGAATGTTCTTATAATGTTATGAAGAACACTGAGAGGTGGGATAATTCAAATTGGAAGAGTCAAATGATAATAAGGTATAATATTTCAAAAGATTTTAAGGGTGTGATATCCGTAAAGATAATCAATTTAAAGGAGTTCTTTACAAACTGAAAGAGTTTTCCCAAAAATGACAAGAGGAACAAGCATGATTTATATTGCTTGATTCCATAAAGTCAAAGTAAGGGAAACATAAATGAGTACTATATGAAAAGACGTTGCTTCAAAAGTTAAAAGCACTCAAGTTATTGTTAAATTTTTTGGGTACTCTCTTTGTTCACAGTATAACCATTTTAGGATTATAACTAATTATCATTTTTTTAAGAATAAAATTACCTCTTATTGAGCTCATTTCGGATTGTGGGAAGAAGAAGAGATGTTGAAGCATGATAAAATAGAAAGTACCCATTTCATATACATTTTTATATAAATGTATAAATGAGGATAAAGAAGTCGCTAAGGATCTAAAAAAAGAAATAATATACAAATATATTTATAGTTGTTTCTTTTGCGATACCTATGGATATATAAAAGGAATTTTACTAGGTATGACACATGTTGTGTTAAAAACATATGCATATTATTTGGATTTGTTTGGTACTTTTGTTATACTATCACTTAGATAAATTTTGGTTTCTAATATTGATATGAACAAATTTGGTTATTATTGTTCCTTTGGAAATAATAAGATTAATCTATTAATAAATTTATACATTATTGGAATAGAATATCGTGAAATTCATGATAAATGCCTCTTATAATAAAGCCTTGAATTTGAATATGGCGATTAATGTAATTATTTATTCCATCTTACTAAATAATTCTAGATTAAGGCACTAAAGACAGCACATACTATTGAATAAATTTAAGATGGAATAAATTTAAGATGGAAAATGGAATAACTTTTAACGATGTTGAGTTTGGAGGGAGATTAAGTATGGATCTTTTTCTTTAAGGAGAATCATTATCTTTCATTCAACTACAGTTACTTCTTCGCATAATTATAGGACTTGTTTCCTTTCATTGACAAGAGGTAAATTAGGAACCATAATAAGACAATGTTAAATAAAATTTTAAGGTTTGGATCATTGTCTTTAAGGAGATTCATTATCTTTGATTCAACTACAGTTACTTCTTTGGATAATGTATAGGATTTTTTTTCTTTCATTGACAAGAAGTAAATTAAGAACCATAATAAGACAATGTTAAACCAAACTCAACAACCTTAAGGTGCAAGGTCACTAAGGAAATCCACTTAAAAAGGAAGAAATACTATTCGGGATGACTATGTAGTATTTCTCCATAAAGATAAATTATGGACTAGTGAATGTAGTTCCGTTGGCTTACATCAATCCATACAAGATATTAATTTGAAATGTGGATTTAAAGTATGAATATATAGTGTAATTCTATAAAGGACAATAAATTCTGGGATCTTTCCCTCTACTTTAAGGTAACAACACCATTGGTTATGAATAATTATTCAAAACCTTAAGGGATTAAGTGGGTAGTGCGTAAATGCATAACACTAGTTATAGAATAGACTATACTCAAAAGGAAAACGATGTTTACTTTTTACAGAGACTTTCTCTTTTGTTTTACTTAAAGACTCTTTGGAATTATTTTCGAACTGGTTGCATATTATAATTTTGAGCAATATCGGAAGAATATTAAAATCATGTTTCTCAATGGGGACATTGATGAAACAACTAAGGAAACCCACTTATGGAGAACTCTTTTGTATTAGAGATTTAAATACACCGTTATTATTCATGGAGTGCTATTTGGATTACACAAAAGAGCTAGGCAGATAAGTTCATAAAAAGGTTTGGTATGCAAAATGCGAATCAATTGATTATCTTTTGCCAAAAGAGAAAAATGTTATCTTATACAGTGATATAAGAACATCCTTAAAGCTAAAGAAATGCAAAAGATTCCTCATCATTTGCAGTGTGGAGTCTAATGCATGGCATATACACATATGGATATTGTGTGTATTATTTGACATATATCTTACTGACATTGAAAGTGGATCAATGGTAAGTAACCAAAATGGTTACGAGATATCTTTAAGGTACTAAAAGAGTATATGCTTATAGATAAAAGATTGGATCGTTGGAGATCATAAAGCATTACGATCCGAATATTTTGGATGCCAAGAGTATAAAAGATCCATTTCAAGTAAAAATATTTTTTGGATGGAGCTATATAAGGGAAGTTATCATACAAACACTTATAGCCCCCTCTACTATGGAACTAACATTTATTTTCTGTTATATATAAGGCATCCAATGTTGGAAAATAATTGTAAAATTTTATCATAATGTTATATATCAAAAAAGCAATTTACCATTAAAGTAATATTGTGACAATAAACAACATATTATTTTCCAATAAGGGGAGAGTGCAAAATAAAATGTAATTCATAGAGCATATTGACAAACTCCATTATGGTGGATCTGCTTATAAAAGATTATCACCCATGGTCTCTAATGAGCATGTGGTTCAATTACTGTAACTTTTATGTAAGGATATTTTGGTTCATGAGAAGTTTGTATTTGGCATGGTCATATGACACATTGCTCTATACTTTGATTATATGTATATTAAGTTTTTTTTCTAGTCAGAAATAAAGCAATAAAATTTTCTTTGCACTTCATAAAGTTCAAATATCGAACTTTTTTTTCGATCTCACTAAAGTAGGACCAGTTGGAGATAGACATGAATTGATTACAGTTCATATAATTTCCATGCTACACATCCATAATTGATCTACGTCATTTGATTGTGTTGGTATATGTGACCATTGATGGATTTTTAGTTACACCAAAAGTAACGAAAGCAGCTTTGATCCTTTGCCAACATAGTTAATGGACGAGATTGTTTCACAAACACCTTCTATTATAAATAGCAAAATTTAGAGCTCATAAGGTTAAACACATTTATAAGGTTATTACATATATGGCCCATGTGGAGATTGTTGGAAAATTTTAACATGTAGCTCACATATGTAAAATAAACGTGTTGGTAATTTTAATGTAAAGCCTAATTAAAGTGATCAAACTTTGAATTAAAGCTAAAAGGCTTAAGGATATAATTATCATGGTATTAATGTGTAGATACCGAGGCAATCCTTTTTTGTTAAAGGGCCAAATTGGAAAAGGCCAACATTATAAATAAAGGTTATGGTTTCCAAATTACATAAGCTCTAGTTATTCTTCCAATCTCTTCTATGGAAATAATTCAGATCTATGGTTTGTATCAATTTGGAAGATCAAACAATTCTTCATCTCTTTTAATCAGCGCAACTATGGATGCAAGTATGGCTTTCGCTAATTTATTTATCTTCCTCTAATTTTTTCTCAATCAAATCAATAATGGTCACCTATTCAGATCTAGGGTTTCATGATTAATCAATCCTAAAGTATATTGAAATCCTAATACGCTTTACACATCATGGAGCAAAATTGTGATGTAAAAAAATAAATATATGATCAAAGACCAATAAAGACATTTAGATGCTTTTTCAGCATGTGCATATAATTTGAGGAGAATATTTATAACTTTTTCACGCACGACCAAAGATTATCCAGATGAAATCACTTTTGGTGTATCAAGAAATCCAGAAATAAAGAATTTGCACCACCATTGCAATCACCTGTTCCGTTCCATCATTACAGGAGTAATAAAACATAAAAAAATATAGGAAACAAACTAAAGAAAAAAACAATGAGAAACATATCAAGTATTTTTGTTAATATTTGTCATCTTAACACAAATAATGCAACTACACTTTAAATAAATGATATAAATAAAGAAGAATACCTTATCAACTTGTCTGCGAGTCACCAAATAGCTTTTTCATCCTTTGGAATTTTTCGTGATTTTACGATATGGTTAAGAACAAAGTACCAAACAACCTCTTTGATGAATCACAAAGTTTCAGACCCCTTCTTTACTTCAGTGATTATAACCTTATATTTTAGCTCTGGGATAGAGCAAGAGTGCATCACTTAAATATAAAATCCTTGGCGTATTGTTCAAGCAAAAACATAAAGCATTAAGCATGACTTATTTTTTAGGATGACTAAAATATTTGTTATTTGTGATTGCAAAATAATAGGAACTAGGGGTAAACGCAGGTCGGTTTGATGCAGTTTGAAGCCCAAACCGCTTCCGCACCGCATCAAACATTTAATCAAAAATACAAACCATTATACTGATCTTTTGAACGGTTCGATATCGGTTCGGTTTAATGTAATCCGGTCCGGTTTTGGTCCTGTCCGATCTGAACTCATATTAAATATGAAATAAGAGAATTACTTCCATCAACAATCAATTTACGAAGGCAACTGTGTGAAGCTTTTATACTTAAAGGTTAAAACACATAATGTTATACTGAAATGAAAGATTAGTTCTTAATTGTACAGATATTTTAATTTGGCATTTAGCTACAAGCGAGATTTTTTTAGTAGATTAACCAATTATCAACATTATTCAATGCATAATCATTAAGTAAAATGAGTAGAATAAGATTATAATTAGCATTAATCCTCAAAAAAGATATGAAAATTATTATACTAAAATTATGAATTCTTACTTTATGACAACAATTATTATTAATATAAGTTGAAAATAAAATATACATCGTTAGAATATAAAATGAAATAGGAGCTGCTATTATTTTTATCTTAAGATTACTAGTGTAAATATTCGGTTCGGTCCGATTTAATATGGTCGGTTCAATCGTCTAAACCGCAACTGAACCATATTGATGCGGGTTGGTCTGATTTGGGGTATTTGTTTGGTTATAAGATTCGGTGTGGAATTCCGCACCGTTTTTGCTGTTCGGTGCGGGCGGTTTTCATATAGCGGTGCAGTTTATGCCGACCTCTAATAGGAACAATAAAGGGACATCTTACCATTAAATTATAAATTTGTATAAAGTAAAATAAATTTTCAAAGTTATTTATATTTATCTACATAATTCTATTTAAACCTTAAAATGTTTTGTTCCAACCGCTAAAAAGTTCAAATTTTGCATAGACCAAAATACGCTTATCTATTTATTACTTAGATTAAGAAATAGGATCTATCGGTTGCTGAGGTGGCATCGAAGTTTGCCTTTATTTCAAAATGAAAAATCTTTGTCCTTTCATGTTTATCCTTTAAGCAATACTAGTGTAACGACCCATAAATTTCAGTGGTTTTATTTATTTAATTAACTAAATTTTGTGAAATTTTAAATGATTGAATTTGGAAATAAAAATTTGATATTTGAATACATCCAATTAAACATAGCAAATGGTAAATTTTCATCTGAAAATATGGAAGTTTATTTTATTGTTTAATTTTATATGAATTCAAATCAGTTAATAATTGATGATAATAAAATGTTTTCCAAACCTGAATATTTTTATGCAATAAATTTGTTTATCATCTTCTGAGTGAGACGTCATATTTCGTTTCTTCAAATTTGAACTGTTATTGCTCCGTTTATCTTAATTCTGGCAAATTAGCAGCATTTTTGGTACCAATATCGATTTTTGACCGGATGATCGTACCACTGATATCCATATACCGTTTTGATCGTCTCGCCGTGCTGATCTCTGCGGTATATTCAATTCTGTGTTTTGAAGTCCGGTACGTGGCAGAATCTGTAAGACATCGGACCGTATCGGTACTTAAATCTTAACCTTTTGGGTTCTTGTCTGTTCATCTATCAACTATTGGATTCAAAACCGCCTTTGCTTTTCAAATCCCTGAATTCGTGCTTTACGTTTTCAATTCCCATTGGTTCAATATATAGGTTGTCCTTTCACTCCCTATTGCTCTGCCTTTCTAAAATTTAACTCATGACTTGTACAATCCTACCTTTTCAATCTTCGGCCATTTCAATTTTCATTTGTCACGTTATTCTGAAATTTATTTTCATTTCAAAAATTTAACCTATTCATTTCCCTATTTGGTTTCAATCAACTGAGAGTATTATATTGGCATGTTCTTCTTCCATGGCCAATTAGTTTAATACAACACAATGTTGCCTACAGATTTGCTTCTTCAACTTTCATTTGAACTTGCTCATTTTTCCGAGATCCCCTATAACACATCTCCTTTCCCTAGGCCTCATGCACCCTGTTCCATGTCAACACTCCACCTTCAAATCTAGCCAAGGCCGAACCACCTTCTAGCCATCACTTCACTCGGCCCCCACAACACAGCCTGCGACCAAAACCGCCCCACTATCTCCACGCCTCAACCGCCGTTCCACCCATGCCTCTGCCACCTGACTTCGGCTCCGCCTATCTGACCAACAACCCTCCGTCTCGCCGAGCATCATTCTCCGCCACCGCACCATCCCTCCGACCAAGCACGCCACTTCTTTCCCTACCGTGCTTATTTTCTCACACACGCACAGCAAGCCGAGCTCCTGCTTTTCGTGCCTTCTTTTATATGAGAATGGTATATATATACCTCATTTATTTGAGTATTATATAATGCGCATATGTTATCTGTTATATATAATATGTATATGTTCGAATGTTGCTTGCGTCAGTAAGTTACATAGGTTAGATTTTTAAAAGTAAGTATGGGCATATATATTATACTTGTTTATTCATGCTGTACGTACATATAGGCTATACTATCTATATAAATCAGTTATATGTCTACTGTAATATATATGTTAGTGAGTTATGGTGGTTTTTATAATATTGAATTAAATTTTAATATATATATATATATGTAAGTTATATAGCTTTATAAAATATCAGTTTATAACATATCAATCTGCTGGCCTAAGATATATATGAGTTAGTCTATAATATATATATATATAGAGAGGTTCTGTCAGTTGTATTATAAATGAAGGTGGTACATATTGTTGTTATAAAATGTAAGATTTATATATGCAAATTTTACAAGTCTACTGAGTTTCAATGTATAATTTATAACAGTCTATATATTACAAGCTGTTGTTTATATTTTAAACATTGAAAGTTGTTGTATATATATTTATATTAGTTGTATATAATATGTTGTTTCTATAAATATATGGGTTACAGTATATATTTTATAATATTAGTTTATATACAATCTACTGGAGTTTAAATATATATCATAATAAAGTGTTATATTGATTTTGATATGAGCACCGATCTTAAAAATATAAATTATAAAGGTTTATTTCATGTATTTTGATTTTTCAAAGTCAATATAAAAGGTTTTGTTTACATTGTTAGTATAATTTATGTCTTGCTTTTAGTATATCTTTCTACTGTTCGCTTTTATGTCAGAGTCTGTTCGTTTTGTTTTGGAACCGTCTTGTTTCTATATATATTTATAATTATAGTGCTTTAAAGTATGATTGTGTGGATATATAATATACATATGTTTCTAACGTGCATAGGGCTGTCGTGTCTTATGTATATGTAGATATGTGTAAATGTATTTAAAGTTTTACATATTTCGATATCAAGCCATGTTTTAAAGTAATTACCGTGAAGTATGTATGTATATATATATGTTTTACAATAACTTCAAAATATTTTGGGTATTTCAGATTTGAAGTATAAAATTTAAGTTTAAAGACTATATATATGTAAGCATTTTGCATTTTTTTATAAGTATAAATATAAGTATTTATTTCAAATTATATCAATATATGTGTTTGATTTAAAACAATGAGTTTGAAATATATATATATATTTAAATTTCAAATGTGTTTGAATTGAGAATATGAGTTTTCAGTACATATAGTTATATATATAAGTTCACTTAGACCATTTATCTGCATCAATCCAGTTCTGATTTGACTTCATCAATTCCTATTTATCAGCTTGTCCGACGAACTCGTGTCCATCGTGCTTTGCTTCGAAATTCGTGTCTGGATTCATAATCCATTTCATTGTCAAATTCCTTTAGCCTCGAAAGGTGAGCAATAACTCACGGTTAACGTTCTTATATTTATTAAATTTGATTTCAATTGAAATGACAATTGAAATATGCTATTGTTAGTTATTTACATTGCTATATATATGCTATTATCTGTATCTGTTCGCTTGTGACATCTGACACCATTATCTGTTATTTACATTGATGATATATGCTTGTTATATTATTATCATATATTTTCTTACTCTGCAAGTTCCCTGTTAGTGTAGAATTCCCTATCGGTTGAAATGATACATACCCGAATGATCTTGTAGAATAAGAGAAAATTATTAAGGGTTGAAATGATAAACCCAAGCGATTTTCATTGAAGTGAATTTGGGATTGCGGGTTGAAAAGATATATACCCGTATATATTTAAATTGCAGATTAAAATGATAAATATCTGTATCACTTGACCATCGGATATAAAATTATATACAGACACCGTTGGTCTATATATATTTTGAAATGATTTCCAAGGTTTAAAAAGAGATATATATGGTTTTATATAAATATTGATTTTTAAATATTTTATATATAAATGTTATTATATATATGCTTAAATTCTTTATTTTTAAATATGTATAAATTAGTTTTCATATAAAATAGATTTAATAATAAGCTTTAATTTAATAAAGTTTAGTTCAATTAGTATATAATATGTTTTAAGTATTTATTAAAAATTATATTTTTAAATATAGATTTTATAATAATTTTAATAAATTAAGGTTGGGAGGATGAATTTAAATTGATTTGAAATCGTATTCTTTTAAGAATTATATTTATTTAAAATCGATTTGAAACTTATTGAATTTGAGATTTTAAAGATATGATTTTATAACTTGATTTTTGATTTAAAGTGATTAAATGAAAATTTCAAGTAAATAAATTGAAGGGAATATTTAGTTTATTTAAAGTGTAATTTAAGGTTTTATTTAAATGATATTGAATTGACTAAGTGAATATTTCAATATTTAATAATGATAAAGTTAAATTTGAAATATAAATGAATTTATCAAAATTGAGTTATTTTAATTGTTTGAATATTTAAAACTTTGAAATCTATTGAAATCGGAATGGTTTAGATTGTAGTTTGTAATTTATATTTGAAATCGATACAAAATGATTTATTGAATTTGAATTGAATTGAAATGGGAGAACTGAGGTTTGATTTAAAATGGGATTTTGGAATTTGAGTTGATTGAATCGATTTGTGGACTTTGATGAAACTATTTTTATTATATAAAGCAATTTTAATATATATATATATATATAATATATTTTATTTTATAAGTTATTTTTATATATTTTTTTATATAAACTATTTTAATATGCTAATTATTTTAATATAAACTATTTTAACTTATAATTATTTTTAACATGTAAACTATTTTACTATATATATATACACTATTATTAATATCTAAACTGTTAAGAGGAAAGTATTATGATTCCAAAGTGTTATGATTCCAAAGAGTTATGATTTCCAAAGTATTATGATTTCAAAGCGTTATGATTTCCAAAGTGTTATAAATTTCTAAGTTTTATAATTTCGAATGTGTTATAACTTTGCAAGTGTTATGATTTTGGAAATGGATATATTGAAGTAAATAATGATATTATATTGATATGGTTTTGAAATAGTTATGTTACTTTGGTTTTGAAATATGAATTATTTGAAATGAAATGACCATGGTGTTATAATAATGTTTGGTTGTTAAAGAGACCGGGATCGGATGTTGTCATACTCTCTGCCAATACCGAAAACCACTTTAACAACTGTGTACGTGGTGGAGATTCCAGAATGAAGTAGGTTGGTTTGGCGTCGATTCTATATGGTATTTACGTGGACCTGATTCTCATGTGTCAGCTTGATGTCGCTAAAACAGGAGCTATACCAGGTCAAGTGAGGTCATTCCTCCTATCGGACACATTTCTTCGATACTATTCTATTGCTTTTGTGATGTGATTGGGTGCACCCTTTGATTTGGGAGTGTGTCACGAGGTGGGCGCTAGTAGCTGCTATACGTTACCACCAGTCCGGGAGTGCAAATGGTATATCTACCCTGGCATTGCCTCGAGTGCCTTGTCGCATGCCTTATCGCGCCTTCTACGAGTTTGTTTTGTACCGTATCTGTGTGACGTCCTCTGGGTAAACCTCCAGTTTACGGAGGAGCGTACGACATTGTATAGACTACGGGAATATATAAAATGCGTTAAGGGGGATATGGGTAACGCCTTAACGCTATTTTAATACTTTTACTTTACTATAGACATATCTTTACTACTAATAATGAGAATTCCTTGAATAGGAATTCAACCGTGTCTTTTTGAAATACCAGAAATACCCCTCATTATAATAATGGAAACCATTCACTCTATCTTTATCTTTACTACTAATAAAGAGAATTCATTGAATAGACTTACTCAGTGTCTTTTTGAAATTTCAAATATACCCTTTTACATCTTATCTTATAGAGAAATAGTATTCAAATATGGGAATATAGCCTGTTATTTTCTAAGTACAACTGTCATTCCCCATGGAGAACTATAGTGTACGTTCACAAGATGAAGTATCCGAGTGTTTCATATTGTCCGTAATTTAGGTGGGAGTTAATCGGTCGAAGTCACGCCGGATTCCGAGTTAGTATGGAGAAAATATTGCAGTCTGAACAAAAAAAATAGCGGCTTCTGCACTAGGCAGAGTTCAAATATGGGGATGTGGTAGCCTCTTATTTTCGAAGTACAACTATCAGTCCCCATGGAGAACTACTGTGTGCGTTCACAAGATGAAGTATCCGAGTGTTTCATATTGTCCGTAATTTAGGTGGGAGTTAATCGGTCGAAGTCTCGCCGGATTCCGAGTTAGTATGAAGAAAATATTGCAGTCTGAACAAAAAAAATAGCGGCTTCTGCACTAGGCAGAGTTCAAATATGGGGATGTGGTAGCCTCTTATTTTCCAAGTACAACTGTCAGTCCCCATGGAGAACTACAGTGTGCGTTAACAAGATGAAGTATCCGAGTGTTCCATATTTTCCATAATTTAGGTGGGAGTTAATCGGTCGAAGTCTCGCCGGATTCCGAGTTAGTATGAAGAAAATATTGCAGTCTGAACAAAAAAAATAGCGGCTGCTGCACTAAGCAGAGTTCAAATATGGGGATGTGGTAGCCTCTTATTTTCTAAGCACAACTGTCAGTCCCCATGGAGAACTACAGTGTGCGTTCACAATATGAAGTATACGAGTGTTCCATATTGTCCGTAATTTAGGTGGGAGTTAATCGGTCGAAGTCTCGCCGGGTTCCGAATTAGTATGAAGAAGTTACTGCAGACTGAACAAAAAAAATAGCGGCTTCTGCACTAGGCGGAGTTCAAATATAGGGATGTGGTAGCATGTTATTTTCTAAGTAAACTGTTAGTCCCCATGAAGAACTACATTGTGCGTTCACAAGATGAAGTATCTGAGTGTACTATATTGTTCGTAATTTAGGTGGGAGTTCATCGGTCGAAGTTTTGTCTGATACCGAGTTAGTATGAAGAAGTTATTGAAGTCTGAACCAAAAAATAGCGTCTTTTTCCTAGGCAAAGTTCAAATATGAGGATGTAGTCTGTTATTTTCTAAGTACAACTATTAGTCACCATGGAGAACTACAGTGAGCGTTGAAGTGGGGATATAGCATGTTATTTTCTAAGTACAACTGTCAGTCACCATGGAGTACTACAGTTTGCGTTCACAAGATGAAGTATCCAACTATACCGTATTGTCCGTAATTTAGGTGGGAGTTCATCGGTCGAATTATCGCCTAATTCCGAGTTAGTATGAAGAAGTTATTGCAGTCTGAACAAAAAAATAGCGGCTTCTGCACTAGGCGGAGTTGAAATATGGGGATGTGTTAGCCTGTTATTTTCTAAGTACAACTGTCAGTCCCCATAGAGAACTACAGTGTGCATTCATAAGATGAAGTATCCGAGTGTTCCATATTGTCCGTAATTTAGGTGGGAGTTATCTGTCGAAGTCTCGTCGGATTCCAAGTTAGTATGAAGAAAATATAGCGGTCTGAATAAAAAAAATAGCGGCTTCTGCACTAGGCGGAGTTAAAAATATGAAGATGTTGCGCCATGTTATTTTCTAAGTAAACTGTCAGTCCCCTTGGAGAACTACAGTGTGCGTTCACAAGATGAAGTATCCGAGTGTACCATACTGTCTGTAATTTAGGTAGGAATTCATCGGTCGAAGTTTTTCCTGTATCCGAGTTAGTATGAAGAAGTTATTGCAGTCAGAACAAAAAAATAGCGGTTTCTGCCTAGGCGGCATTCAAATGTGGGGATGCTACTATCAAATCTACTTTCACAGGTACAAATAAAAATACATGCACATTGTGGTTAAATGCAGGCCCACCTGGACGTGCATATGTACTCGTTATAATAGTGTATATTACTACATAGTAGATAGTTCCACGGATTCTTAAAGGATGGTTATCCCAAACATCCTTTAAGTTACTTGTATTTCAGTTGGTATTTCACTTGAGTTAGATTTATTGATATAAGAATGTTAATCTTGACTCGAGTGTTTTGTGTTTTGCTTTACGCTCAGGTCAGACTGAGTGTCACAACATTTGAGACTCACCTTTGGAGTTGGAGTTTCGTTTGGAGATCCAGCTATATCTATTCAGCTTCCAGTTGTTCGGTTGACTCCAGTGATATATTCATATGTTGTTATTTGACTATTTTAGTGAGACTTATATGTATTCGAGACCTCTGTTGTATCTTGTTTAACTCTGTTATATATATATAGTAGCTTCATGAACTACTATTCATTTGTTTCTGCTGCTTATTATTATATTACTCTGTGTCTGTGATTCTGTGATTGTTTTATTTACTGTATATGAGTTTTGCCAAATATAAATTAACAATATGATATTTTGAGCAATTCAAGTCCAACATGTGCGGATGCGAATGACACGAAATATCGGGTCATTACAAGTGGTATCAGAGCTCTGGTTTTAGGCAAAACTTAGCATATAATGTAAATTTAATTTATAGAATCACTTTCGTTTGAGCTTGAATTCCTTCCTCTTTGACTCGGTTTCCTTTGGATTTTGGAACGTTTCCCTCGGTTCCAAAATCCATTCTTGTCTCCCCCTATTTGTGTTTTATGATTCTGGAGTATCCCATAGCTCCACTGTATGATTTGTAAAGGGGTGAATCTCCTTTACATCAGGCATTGATTCACCGGAGATTTCTGTATCCTCGGTTTAGATGCTGCTATCTCTTGCTTGAATTCTATTCTCTTGTGATCGGATGTCGATTTGCCTTAGAATTCTGCATCGTTCGTATTCTTGAAGTCACGGTTGGTCCTGTTAAGTTCGACCGCGATTTATATAAGTCTATCCATCTTTCTATTTTGCTATTTAATCATCTTATCTTCGTTCAAGCTTATCTTCCTGTTAGAAATTCTTTTGATTAGGATCCTTCAACATTTGAATCTCTATCCTTGTTTTGAAATTCATTCTGTATTATCGAGTGAAAGAGTGTATTTGAATTAATATAAAAATGTTTTATATATTGTCTTGTTTGAGTTGTTGATGTTGATTTGGGGTTTTGATCGATTCGTCTGATCAATGCTATCGATAGGAGTTCTAAAACACTTGAACAGAGAAAACAGACACAATGTTGATTTCCAAATTGGTAAATGAAATAAATTTTTGTATGATTATATTATATATATAAGTATAATTTTCTGGAATTTAATAGTTAAATGAAATTATAGCATGGTTTATAAATTGATTTGGAATTTAAATGAACTAAAATCAAGAAGTTGAGAATTTAATTTCCGGTGATTTCAAACTTTGGTTTTAAAATGCATATTATTTAAAGTGCTTTTGAATAGAAATCGTTCCAAAGAAATTTGAAAGTTTTAAATCAGTGCTCTCTTCTTTTGTCGCTGGAAAATAGTTTCGGTGATGGCGGCCGCATCATCGATATTCATTTTTGAGTTTCGGGGTGGAGAGACCATTCTGTAGCTTTGCTACACTTTTGTTTTGGAAATTAAATTGATTTGAATTTCTAAAACGTGACTTGCTTTATATATATTGGTATATGATTATAGATTTGATGTGATATATCGAATGTATATATATATTTATCTCTAAATTGTTTGAAGTAAATCTGAAATTTAATTCTTAAATTTATGTTAAAGGATGATTTTAATTATAAAAAATCTAAAAATTTGAATAAATATTTAAACTTGAATAATTAAGTTGGGAAAATTTTATTTGTATAATACTCAATTACATTCCAATATTACTTACCTAAATCATTCAGAAGTTGAATACGTAAATGAATAATTTACAATGTAAAATGATGTTAAATGAATTTATAAATAAACTTGAGTGGTTATAATAAATGTTTTATACTTAATTTTATGATTATAGGCATGTAAATTAAGATAAATTTGATAATAGGATAATGAATAAATAAGATAGACAAATAAATTTTGTTTGGAGGAATCATTAAATTGAAATCAAATCAACTTATTGAAATACCTTGAATTTAAAATCAATTATTGAATGTTAATTAATCTAAAATTTAAATCTATATGGTTTTAAATTAATTGTTTTATTTTGTTTTTCAATCTATTTTCTTTTTGGTTGTTTCTATTCTCCTACCTCCTTCCTTTTCGGGGATGAAAAGTTTTGAGTGGGGAGAGTGTAACGACCCGTAAATTTCAGTGGTTTTATTTATTTAATTAACTGAATTTTGTGAAATTTTAAATGATTGAATTTGGAAATAAAAATTTGATATTTGAAATACGTCCAATTAAACATAGCAAATGGTAAATTTTCATCTGAAAATATGGAAGTTTATTTTATTGTTTAATTTTATTTAAATTCAAATTAGTTAATAATTGATGATAATAAAATGTTTTCCAAACCTGAATATTTTTATGCAATAAATTTGTTTTTATCTTCTGAGGGAGACGTCATATTTCGTTTCTTCAAATTTGAACTGTTATTGCTCCGTTTATCTTAATTCTGGCAAATTAGCAGCATTTTTGGTACCGATATCGATTTGTGATCGGATGATCGTACCACTGATATCCATATACCGTTTTGATCGTCTCGTCGTGCTGATCTCTGCGGTATATTCAATTCTGTGTTTTGAAGTCCGGTACGTGGCGGAATCTGTAAGACATCGGACCGTATCGGTACTCAAATCTTAAACTTTTGGGTTCTTATCTGTTCATCTATCAACTATTGGATTCAAAGCCGCCTTTGCTTTTCAAATCCCTGAATTCGTGCTTTACGTTTTCAATTCCCATTGGTTTAATTTATAGGGTGTCCTTTCACTCCCTATTGCTCCGCCTTTCCGAAATTTAACTCATGACTTGTACAATCCTACCTTTTCAATCTTCGGCCATTTCACTTTTGATTTGTCACGTTGTTCTGAAAATTATTTTCATTTCAAAAATTTAACCTGTTCATTTCCCTGTTCGGTTTCAATCAACTGAGAGTATTATATTGGCTTGTTATTCTTCCATGTCCACTTAGTTTAATACAACACAATGTTGCCTACATATCTGCTTCTTCATCTTTCATTTGAACTTGCTCATTTTGCCGAGATCCCCTATATCACATTTCCTTTCCCCCGGCCTCATGCACCCTATTCCACGTCAACACTCCACCTCCAAATCTAGCCAAGGCCGAACCACCTGCTAGCCATCACTTCACTCGGCCTCTACAACACAGCCTGTGACCAAAACCGCCCCACCATCTCCACGCCTCAACCGCCGTTCCACCCATGCCTCTGCCACCTGACTTCGGCTCCGCCTATCTGACCAACGACCCTCCGTCTTGCCGAGCATCATTCTCCGCCACCGCACCATCCCTCCGACCAAGCACGCCACTTCTTTCCCTACCGTGCTTATTTTCTCACACACGCACAACAAGCCGAGATCCTGCTTTTCATGCCTTCTTTTATATGAGAATGGTATATATATACCTCATTTATTTGAGTATTATATAATGCGCATATGTTATCTGTTATATATAATATGTATATGTTCGAATGTTGCTTGCGTCAGTAGGTTACATAGGTTAGATTTTTAAAAGTAAGTATGGGCATATATATTATACTTGTTTATTCATGCTGTACGTACATATAGGCTATACTATCTATATAAATCGGTTATATGTCTACTGTAATATATATGTTAGTGAGTTATGGTGGTTTTTATAATATTGAATTAAATTTTAGTATATATATATATGTAAGTTATATAGCTTTATAAAATATCAGTTTATAACATATCAATCTGCTGGCCTAAGATATATATGAGTTAGTCTATAATATATATATATATAGAGGTTCTGTCAGTTGTATTATAAATGAAGGTTGTACATATCTATATAATAAAAGAGCTGGGTATATAAACAATAGACAAAGAGTGGCCAAGATTTATCATCACAATTTATATCATGCGGCTTCTGTTTCTCCATCCCATCCACTACACGTAATATATTCCACGATCCACCCTGCTTTTCAACTTTTCTAACTTCTTTAATCCTTTTCGCCTCCATTTTATACCTCCACCTGTACTACATGTATTTTAATCAAGCTTCTTTTCACATTTAAAAACTCTATATATAACTAAAGAAAAAAGTAACAGATACACGCCACTTGATATACTTCTCCACTTTTGTAGCACACATACCTCCACTTCTCTGTTCCACTTCACCTTCAAACCGCTCTGCACCCACTTCCTCATCAAACCGCAGCAACTATATATAGTCAACTTCTCTTCTTCTTCTTGCACTAATTATTATCCTTCCGAAAATAGTTCGACTTCTAATGTAATGCTTCTCAGGTAATGCCTTCTCTCCACTAAACAAATAGTTTGATTTTTCTTTGCTTGGAATACTACTGTTTACCTTTCAATTGTTAGTCCCTCCATTTATGTGTCCTCTATGTGTTTGTGGTTGGTAGTCATGGGTAAAGACCATCATCGTTGTTATCCGCACTATTGTTTTCAAATGTTGTTTGATGCCTCCTGTTTTACTTCCTTCAACCTATTTGCACATAAACTTTTTGATGGAATGCGTGAAAGCGTCATACTACCTTACTGATAAAAAATTCCAACTAGATTATTTGATACACATCTGTTTTGTGTTGAGTGCGTAAAGAAGAATCCATATTGGGGTTCTTATTTTGTTTTTAATTTTTATTTTTTTCTTATCAACCTTCATCAACCTAAACCAATGACTACTATTATTTATTTTGTTCTTATTTTATTTACTGATAAGCCATCTATTTAGTTTGCAAGCTGTACATTTTGCATTTTTTGTCTATATATATGAAGGTATGAAAATTTCTTGATTTTCAATTGCATATTCCTTCTTTATTAATATTCATTGGAATTCTTACTTATAAGTTCAAAATACTACTTTTTATTCTTCAAAATATTTTAAAATATATTTTTCAGAAATCAGTATATTGTCATTCACGTTTATATCTGCATTTAATTGACAGTTTTATGCAAAAAAATCATACCATTTGAATATAGTATGTAGTCTTCGTCCGATTTTCAGTTTTGATGTAGACATCTTTAAACTTTCTTCAGGGTTAATTGCTCAAACTTGACAAAAAAAATCTCATCGTTTACTCATTCATAAACCAAGGAAGCTTCTAAAGAAACATCGTTCTTATGTTTACCATTACCTTATGATTAACTAAAACCAATTGATTGCGTATTCCTTTCTATCTAGGTCAATAAATGCTGGAAGAATAAAAGTCTAATTCCCGATAAAATAAATAAAATTGAGCTACTTGCCTTTCTAGAAACATGACAATGTTGATTGGATACGATCAGAGTTGTGTTTGATGGATGCCTTTCTAGAAGATGATGATGAAAAGTGTAAAAATGGTAATAACAGAACAAAGATTCAACAAATGTTGCACACGAAGCTGAAGATATTGTGGATACATTCATGTCACATGTAAAAATGGTAAAAACATATGTAATATAACAACCTGCAATATATATAAACAATCAATTTGCTTTACATTGCCTAGCTTAACATACTCCAAACTTTTAATAAATATGAGTGTAAATTATATACTATCAGAATATATAGTATCAAGTAATTATAATGGAGTTTAAGAGTAGATTTATATTGGAGTTTAAGAATAGATCTGGTTTGGTTTAGTTTTAAATGCACAAATAACATACGAAGACAATTAAATCATTTGCTTTATCAAAAACGTACTGCAGTTAGTTTTGGAAAAGAGTTAACCAACCAAGCATGGAAAATGAGAAGGGCTTAAACCTGAAAAAAAAATTAAAATTATTACCAAGCTAGCACCTTCTGACCTACTGACACAGCTATGCACAGTTAGTTTGATTTAAAGTGCAATCCTACAACCTCCCTTCTCTGCAACAGATTATACAACAATTAGTTTAGGATTCGTTAAAGCAACACATGCAGTGGAAGTGTAACGACCCACATTTTCGACCGTTCAAGTCGACAAAGCAGACACACATGCCGACTCAAACAATCCAAAATAGAGATAGTTATTGGGGTTAAATAAGAAAAGAAAAGAAAGAACAGAAACAAACTCAGAATCTCGCAGCGGAAGGAACAAGATATAATAATAAAATAACAGTTCATGAAGCTGTTAAATAAATAAATTTGATTATTATTATACATCATAAATCAGAGTTACATACATATCAGAGATAATACAACAATGCAGCGGAAAAATAACACAGTAGTAGAATACAAATGATGTAATACCAAACTCCGTCTTCGTCCTCCAGAATAGATCTTCAACCTTATCTGAAATGCTCAGGCTGACCCGAGCGTAATGAAAAGACAAAACATTCGAGTCAGGACTAAAATATCTCATGTAAGTCAAATCGAATAAGAAAATATGAGTGTGACGGCGTCAGAGATGTTTACGGGGTTTGACATCTCCTATCCAGTGTCAACGTGAGTGCAATAACTTAAGAGAAGTTATGGGATTTTCCATCTCTCAAGGATCCGTTAAACTATCTACTATGTAGTACAATACGCTATTATAATATGTCTACACTAAAGTAAAAGTATTAAAATAGCGTTAAGCCATGGCCCATTCCACCCTTAACACAGTTTATATTCCCAAGAGCATATACAAGACCGTAGTTTCCCCAAAACCGGAAGTCACCAGAGGGCAATCCATATACTAAAGGTACAAATCGAAATCGTAGTGGTCGCGAATAGGATAATCAGTATGACAAGGTACATGAGGCGATACCAACTAGGATACTAGTAGTTGCCTGATCCGGACTGATGTTGGGCATAGCAGCTACTACCCCAACACCGCGAAACAACACTCCCAAAATCGAGGGGTGCACCCAAATCGAATCACAAAAGTAATAGACATGGTAACGAAGGAGTGTGTCCGCTAGAGATGGCGATCCTCAATGGCCCGACGCGGCTCCTGTTTTAGTCATGTCAGGGGTCAACCAATATCGTTCTCTTTCTTCAGTCAACGCGTTCACCAAACCATCCACTTCGTTCTGGATCAACACTCCGCGTATACTAGTTATTAAAGTGGTTTTCGGTATCGACAGAGAGTATGTCCATATCCGATCCCGGTCTCTTTAATAACTACGTATTATTACACCGATGGCTCTTTTACATTTCAAATCGATTCATACTTGATATCAAAATATCATATTCGCTTCAAAATCAAATCCATTTCAAATATCATCATATCTACTCAAAATATACGATTTCATTTCAAATTCATTTTCGCCTCAATATCTCACTTCAATTTCAAAATCATTTTTCGCCTCAATATCTCATTTCGATTTCGAAATCATTTTTTCCGCCTCAAATTCCACAAAACGATTTACATAAACTCGAATTCCAAATTTAAAATTTAATCAAATTTCAAATCATCAATTTCAACTCAATTCAGCTTCTCAATAAACCATTTCAAATTATCAATTTCAAATACATATTTGAACCACAAAATAAACAATTTCACTTCCAATATATTTTGAAACTTTAAATATTTCACATTTCAAAATAGTTCATATATTTATCTAAGAATATAAGATTCGCTTTAAAACCATTTCGTATTCAAATTAGAGTATTCTTCAAATTAAACATCCGTATTAAGTAGTTTACTTAATTTCTAGAACAAT
This sequence comes from Allium fistulosum, assembly GCA_030737815.1. Taxonomy (NCBI): domain Eukaryota; kingdom Viridiplantae; phylum Streptophyta; class Magnoliopsida; order Asparagales; family Amaryllidaceae; genus Allium; species Allium fistulosum. Next base: position 521,798,816 of record CM060906.1, read on the forward strand.
TCCAATTCAATAAACTTAGATTAATATTCGGATTTCAAGAATTCATTTAAGTATTACATTCCAAATCAATTTCAGTTCAAATCCTATTCAAATCAATTTTATCTTCAAATTTAATTCAATAGTTTCAATTTAGTTCAATTCACAAATTTATTTAAATTTCAATTTAATTCCAAATTAATTAAATCTCAATTTCAAATTAATTTTCACTTCCAAACTCAAACTTGAAATATCATTTCATATAAATTTTCTAAGAAATATTCAGAGTTCGATTAAAAGCCCAATCTTTTAAAACAAATCAACTTTCGAAAATTCACGCCGTATTTCAACTTTTTCTTCAAAATCTAAACTTCGAATAATTAAACAAATTCATTTACCAAGTTTAAATTCCAACATCTCGATCTTCAATTCAAAATAATTCAATTTCCATAAATTGGATTTTTTTCTTAAAATCAATTCATTTAAATAATTTCAAAACAACTTTTAAAATCATTTAATTTAACCAACCCGGTGTCCGTATATAATTTTCTAACCTATGGCCAAGTGGATAATTATTTCAATTTTAATTTCAAGGATGGATATATATCATTTCAATCCAAATAGATGTCATAGGTATATCATTTCGACCTATTTCTTAATTTATTCGAAATGATTCAGTTTACAGTTTATATGCAATAACAATATACATGATGATAGCATGATATATCAAAATAAATAAACAACCAATATCGACCAATAGCATCCATCACAACCAATCAACCATAAAGCCAATAACATTCGCAACAATTTTCTAATTATCAATATCGAGTAATATACTGCCGATTTAAATTTAAATTTATTTTAACGGTCAATTTAAATTCTATCAATTAATTCATATATCAATACAGATGATAATTAAACCTACCAAACAACAGCCAATAAATTTCATATCACTTCAGAATATAGATTTAACTAACATAAATTATTTTAGTCAATTGTGAGCGTATAAACACTCACCTTGATTTTTTGTTGTCGCCGAGACGTTCCGGTTTGGAACTGAAACTGGACGACGCCCAACTTTAGCCCAAATTTCCACCGTCTCCAAATCCATCCAAACCAGTTTCATTTCGAAGCTCTCGTCATTACGATCGCAACGCAAAAAGTTTCGTTCCAATCGGACCTCGTATGAAAAAGTTATGCTATTTTAAAGTTTACACGAATTTAAATAAAACAATTTCAGCTTTTATTTTTTTTTAAATTTTCAAACCCTAATCAACATCTGCCGTTGGATCAGCTTGCTTCAGATCTGGACCGCCCCTATGTGCTTCTTCTCCAACGTGAACATCACGTTCACAACCAACCCATAGCCGTCATTCTTCCATCAATTCTTGCCACCCCCACCGACCACTACACGACGATCAGGCACCACCATTCCAAAGCCTTCGACGAAAGCTACCCACGCCTGGAACCCTAGCAAGCTCGGCCACCCCCTCTGCCTCGAAATGCGTGAAAAACGCAGCAGCTTCCAGCACGATTTCCCGTTGATCCGTTGCTCCGTTTTCGATCATCTCCATATGGATTTGAAGCTCTCATCGTCCTCTACAACTTTGTAGTTGACGACTTTTGCTAATTCTTTATGGATTGGAAGATATTAGAGGAGAAAGAAGATGCATTTCTGGCCATTGATAGGAAAGTGGCGGCTAAGGGCTGAAACCCTAGTTCTTTTGCACAATGAAATAAGTGAGGGGCTTTTATAGAAAAATACGCGACACTATTCACCCGAAATTTTCCGAACTCCAAACGAAGCGTGCCGGCTGACGTTTCTAAGGTTTACCCCACGTTCCGAACGCAATGGAACATGTTTCGGAGGCTAATTCGGTCATCTGTGCGAGTTACGGAGAAAAATGATCAGTTTTAAATTAAACCGATTTAAACCGATTTCGATGCGTTTTGGCTTGCCCCGGACAAACGGTAAATCCAATTGACACGAAATTTGAAACCATACAATAATATCATATTACGGATCTGATGAAACTGGTTTCGTCGAAATCCGAAACTTTTTGAAAAATGACTATTTTCTCTCGCCGAATTAATATTAAAAACAATTCGATGCGTTTCGAGCTGCCACGGTCAAACGATAACTCCGATTGCTACGAAAATTGAAATCCGACAATAACAAACTATTACGGATCCAATGGAACTAGTTTCGTTCAATTCTGAGACTGTTCGAAAAATGCCTATTTTTCAATCGATAATTAAATATTAAAATATTCAATTTTCACAAATTAACTTTAAATTCAATTTTAAAAGTTCTATAACATTACTATAACTCCAATATGATAAGATAAAATTTTACAAATCATTTTCAATCATATTCAACTCGATTTACAATTATTTCTGAAATTTAACTTATTAAATTATTGATTTAATTGTCTAATTAAATCCAATATTCGAAAAATAAATTATTCGACTGTTTAATTTCAATATAAAATTCCCAATTTAAATTATTAACTTTTAAATCAAATTTCAATTGTTCACAAATTCCATTTTTAATTTCACAGTAATTAACAATCTTTTACAATGCAATTTTCCATTATAAATCCAATATAAAAGATTATATTAGGTTCCACGTTCAATTATATTGTAATTCAAATTCAAGTTATTTAATTCCAAATGAATTCTTTTATTTCGATTTACACTTTCATTATTGAATCAACCATTTACTTATACATTATTATCAATAGTTTATAATTCATTTACTTTCATTTTCTTCAGCTATCATCTTATTTAAATTCACAGTAATATTAAATTACATTCATTTACGTTGATTTCCATATTATAACTTCAATATTAAATGTAACATTTTATTTATTTCGTTGTTTACAATCAAATTCAATTCAATTCAATTACTTGTTACATTCAAATTTAAATCTTTACTTACGTTCAATTACAAGTTAACATCTTTATCGAATTACAGTTTCAGTTATTATCTACTTTCAATCAACTGTAATATTAAGTTACATTTATTTATATTAGTTTCAATAACATAAACTTCCATTATTAAATCTACCATTTTATTTATTCTTTGTTTACAATCATAACCAATTTGGTTTACAATCAAATTCAATTCATTATTTACATTCACTACAAGTTAACCTTCATATTTAAATTACAAATAAGTTATTTCAGAATTCAGTTTTGTATTTTAACTTGTAATTCACATTTAACAACACAAAATTTTATTTTCTTCGGATTTTTATCCAAAATTTTCATTTTAATTCGTATTTTTAAAGTGTTAAAAATACGGGTCGTTACATTCTCCCCCACTTAAAACTTTTCGTCCTCGAAAAGAAACGAGGTAATAGTTATTATCATCTTATATACCTATAAACCCTATTAACATTTAGAAAATAGATTATAGGTTTTAAAGTTTCAAAAAAATTTATAACACTCAGATTTACGGAAAATTTCGGCAGCATCTCCTTTGCGCGGTTCGATCGGGAAAATATTTCCCATACAAATATAACAAATATAATCGATATACATCTCATTCAAATAATGAGGCATCCCATATATGGGGAAAACAATATATATATATAACCCAAATACGATAAATAATCCGAATACGTACCTTTATTAGCGTTTACTAGCAAATTTTTACTTACATTTTGCATTTAGCGCAGAAACGGGTTTCGGAAGTGCAGCGCAATCCTTTTCTACCTACTAAAATACTCAACAACCAAGTTAGAACCATGCATATAATGATAGATCAATATACTTGCCATATACAACATATACATAACATATTAACTTCCAAACTGAAAATTTTGTATTCAGGACAGCAAGTAGATTCTAGTTTTTAGCCAACCAAACGACAGAATTTTGCAGGCTAATCTAAACAAAAGTTGTAGCATTTGTTTCAGGGTTTCCGGAATGTCCAAAATCGTCTAATTCGGACTATCCGTTCAAAAGTTACGGCCGTTTTACTACGGGAATACGTTTCAGGTCCGTGCAGGTCAGCGACCTTCACGCACACTTTCGACCTTCTAAACTTCAGCAAAATGCAAGGCTTCTAAAACAAAAGTTGGAGCATAGGTTCTGAGGTTTCCAGAAAGTACAAGATCATGAAAATCCGATAAACCAGTAAAAAGTTATGTCATAAATACTAAGGTCAAATGCTATTGGTTTTGCTTATTCTTACACAGGACAGCGATAGACATTTACATTTTTAACCTAGTAAACGAATGAATTTTCTGAAATACTCTAAACAAAAGTCGTGCTACAGATTCTAAGCTTTCCGAAAAGTCCAAGATCATCAAATTCCGATTATTTATTTAAAAGTTATGGTATTTTTAGTTTCAGCACATACCGGACAATTTTAGATTTCTACATTTGTTTGTTATTACAAATACAAACTATCCAATTTAAAGTTTCCGGAAAATCAAGCAATAACCCAAAGTTGTTAATTTCTTTTATATTTTTATGAAATAAGTTTACATTAAATTCGTTTTCCGGTTTATTCATTTTATTACCTCCACATTTTAACTCAAGACAATTTTGCTTCACATTAAATTGAATTCAATTATATTCAACATCACCTTACTACAAATTGAATTTAATTACTTAAATTTTTATTCCATTTATTCAATTCCATTACATTATGAATCATATTTACTCACCTAACATCCATCTACAACCAAAGCACAACAACATTAACGTCCATACCAAATTTACCACCAAGTCAATCAATTTCTTTTATTTGTCTCAATTGGTTTATTCATTTCCAAACAAATCAAGTTTACTCAATTCATTTACTTTGTTTGAATTATATCAAATTCCATAATTCACTTTACTTGTTTTCCTCATTGATTTAATTCAATAATTTTGCTTGTTCAAATTAAATTTCATACCATCAACTAAGTATATATTATTCATTTTTCAATTTGAATTTCTTTTATATTTGCAACTATCAATTTGATCTTCACATTTTATTTACACTATCATACTTGTATATTATTTACTTACTTATCAAAATATGCATTTTAAACTTTTAAATATTAGGTAAGTTATGGTTATGCAAATTTAGTGCAGTTGATAATATACAACTTATTTTCATTAAATTCTAGTGTTGAGCTTATTTAACAAATCTTCAATTTATTATTTATCACATTAAGGTTTACTATTACAATTTAAATTTTCATTTTAACCTTTAAATTCTATTTCATATTTTAGAAAAATTTCAATTTCTAGTTTATTCGAAGAGTACAGAAAACATTTAGTGGTCTCCCCCACTTGGACTCTTGAAAAATAAACGTCGATAATGCGTGCACACATTACCGAAACTTATTTTCCAAACGTCAAGTGGGGCATACATCACTTATTTCATTTCAAAGTCATTTAAAATCTTTCCTATTCGAGTTTCTTTCATATAATATGTATATTATTTTCAAACCATTTGCAACAAATTTCAAACATTGGAATTTATATTCTCAAATCCAAAATCATATTCATTTAATTCCATTTTCAATTATATTTCCCAAATTCATTTTTTTTTCTCATTTGTCAATAATTTAGAAATATTGACAAGTCAACCAATTGACGACGATAATCTAATATTATCATCTCCTACCAACCAATACAATCAAAATTTATATATTCATAATAATATTTATATAAAATATAATTCAAAACGATATTATGTCAGTTTGTCCTATTCGAGTGTTTAGAAATCCCTATCGATGACATGGCGTCCCATGTACCGACCAGAATTTATAAATACTCAACGGAACAAATCAACACAATATAAAACCATTTTATAGCAAATAACAAGTACGCTCTCTCATATACACTCAAACTCATTCATAGGTTTCAACCCTATTTCAACGAGTTATTCCCCACTAGAGCTCAGGTAATCTAAACCAAAGCTCTGATACCAAGTGTAACGACCCACATTTTCGACCGTTCAAGTCGACAAAGCAGACACACATGCCGACTCAAACAATCCAAAATACAGATAGTTATTGGGGTTAAATAAGAAAAGAAAAGAAAGAACAGAAACAAACTCAGAATCTCGCAGCGGAAGGAACAAGATATAATAATAAAATAACAGTTCATGAAGCTGTTAAATAAATAAATTTGATTATTATTATACATCATAAATCAGAGTTACATACATATCAGAGATAATACAACAATGCAGCGGAAAAATAATACAGTAGTAGAATACAAATGATGTAATACCAAACTCCGTCTTCGTCCTCCAGAATAGATCTTCAACCTTATCTGAAATGCTCATGCTGACCCGAGCGTAATGAAAAGACAAAACACTCGAGTCAGGACTAAAATATCTCATGTAAGTCAAATCGAATAAGAAAATATGAGTGTGACGGCGTCAGAGATGTTTACGGGGTTTGACATCTCCTATCCAGTGTCAACGTGAGTGCAATAACTTAAGAGATGTTACGGGATTTTCCATCTCTCAAGGATCCGTTAAACTATCTACTATGTAATACAATACGCTATTATAATATGTCTACACTAAAGTAAAAGTATTAAAATAACATTAAGCCATGGCCCATTCCACCCTTAACACAGTTTATATTCCCAAGAGCATATACAAGACCGTAGTTTCCCCAAAACCGGAAGTCACCAGAGGGCAATCCATATACTAAAGGTACAAATCGAAATCGTAGTGGTCGCGAATAGGATAATCAGTATGACAAGGTACATGAGGCGATACCAACTAGGATACTAGTAGTTGCCTGATCCGGACTGATGTTGGGCATAGCAGCTACTACCCCAACACCGCGAAACAACACTCCCAAAATCGAGGGGTGCACCCAAATCGAATCACAAAAGTAATAGACATGGTAACGAAGGAGTGTGTCCGCTAGAGATGGCGATCCTCAATGGCCCGGCGCGGCTCCTGTTTTAGTCATGTCAGGGGTCAACCAATATCGTTCTCTTTCTTCAGTCAACGCGTTCACCAAACCATCCACTTCGTTCTGGATCAACACTCCGCGTATACTAGTTATTAAAGTGGTTTTCGGTATCGACAGAGAGTATGTCCATATCCGATCCCGGTCTCTTTAATAACTACGTATTATTACACCGATGGCTCTTTTACATTTCAAATCGATTCATACTTGATATCAAAATATCATATTCGCTTCAAAATCAAATCCATTTCAAATATCATCATATCTACTCAAAATATACGATTTCATTTCAAATTCATTTTCGCCTCAATATCTCACTTCAATTTCAAAATCATTTTTCGCCTCAATATCTCATTTCGATTTCGAAATCATTTTTTCCGCCTCAAATTCCACAAAACGATTTACATAAACTCGAATTCCAAATTTAAAATTTAATCAAATTTCAAATCATCAATTTCAACTCAATTCAGCTTCTCAATAAACCATTTCAAATTATCAATTTCAAATACATATTTGAACCACAAAATAAACAATTTCACTTCCAATATATTTCGAAACTTTAAATATTTCACATTTCAAAATAGTTCATATATTTATATAAGAATATAAGATTCGCTTTAAAACCATTTCGTATTCAAATTAGAGTATTCTTCAAATTAAACATCCGTATTAAGTAGTTTACTTAATTTCTGGAACAATTCCAATTCAATAAACTTAGATTAATATTCGGATTTCAAGAATTCATTTAAGTATTACATTCCAAATCAATTTCAGTTCAAATCCTATTCAAATCAATTTTATCTTCAAATTTAATTCAATAGTTTCAATTTAGTTCAATTCACAAATTTATTTAAATTTCAATTTAATTCCAAATTAATTAAATCTCAATTTCAAATTAATTTTCACTTCCAAACTCAAACTTGAAATATCATTTCATATAAATTTTCTTAGAAATATTCAGAGTTCGATTAAAAGTCCAATCTTTTAAAACAAATCAACTTTCGAAAATTCACGCCGTATTTCAACTTTTTCTTCAAAATCTAAACTTCGAATAATTAAACAAATTCATTTACCAAGTTTAAATTCCAACATCTCGATCTTCAATTCAAAATAATTCAATTTCCATAAATTGGATTTTTTTCTTAAAATCAATTCATTTAAATAATTTCAAAACAACTTTTAAAATCATTTAATTTAACCAACCCGGTGTCCGTATATAATTTTCTAACCTATGGCCAAGTGGATAATTATTTCAATTTTAATTTCAAGGATGGATATATATCATTTCAATCCAAATAGATGTCATAGGTATATCATTTCGACCTATTTCTTAATTTATTCGAAATGATTCAGTTTACAGTTTATATGCAATAACAATATACATGATGATAGCATGATATATCAAAATAAATAAACAACCAATATCGACCAATAGCATCCATCACAACCAATCAACCATAAAGCCAATAACATTCGCAACAATTTTCTAATTATCAATATCGAGTAATATACTGCCGATTTAAATTTAAATTTATTTTAACGGTCAATTTAAATTCTATCAATTAATTCATATATCAATACAGATGATAATTAAACCTACCAAACAACAGCCAATAAATTTCATATCACTTCAGAATATAGATTTAACTAACATAAATTATTTTAGTCAATTGTGAGCGTATAAACACTCACCTTGATTTTCTGTTGTCGCCGAGATGTTCCGGTTTGGAACTGAAACTGGACGACGCCCAACTTTAGCCCAAATTTCCACCGTCTCCAAATCCATCCAAACTAGTTTCATTTCGAAGCTCTCGTCATTACGATCGCAACGCAAAAAGTTTCGTTCCAATCGGACCTCGTATGAAAAAGTTATGCTATTTTAAAGTTTACACGAATTTAAATAAAACAATTTCAGCTTTTATTTTTTTTTTAAATTTTCAAACCCTAATCAACATCTGCCGTTGGATCAGCTTGCTTCAGATCTGGACCGCCCCTATGTGCTTCTTCTCCAACGTGAACATCACGTTCACAACCAACCCATAGCCGTCATTCTTCCATCAATTCTTGCCACCCCCACCGACCACTACACGACGATCAGGCACCACCATTCCAAAGCCTTCGACGAAAGCTACCCACGCCTGGAACCCTAGCAAGCTCGGCCACCCCCTCTGCCTCGAAATGTGTGAAAAACGCAGCAGCTTCCAGCACGATTTCCCGTTGATCCGTTGCTCCGTTTTCGATCATCTCCATATGGATTTGAAGCTCTCATCGTCCTCTACAACTTTGTAGTTGACGACTTTTGCTAATTCTTTATGGATTGGAAGATATTAGAGGAGAAAGAAGATGCATTTCTGGCCATTGATAGGAAAGTGGCGGCTAAGGGCTGAAACCCTAGTTCTTTTGCACAATGAAATAAGTGAGGGGCTTTTATAGAAAAATACGCGACACTATTCACCCGAAATTTTCCGAACTCCAAACGAAGCGTGCCGGCTGGCGTTTCTAAGGTTTACCCCACGTTCCGAACGCAATGGAACATGTTTCAGAGGCAAATTCGGTCATCTGTGCGAGTTACGGAGAAAAATGATCAGTTTTAAATTAAACCGATTTAAACCGATTTCGATGCGTTTTGGCTTGCCCCGGACAAACGGTAAATCCAATTGACACGAAATTTGAAACCATACAATAATATCATATTACGGATCTGATGAAACCGGTTTCGTCAAAATCCGAAACTTTTTGAAAAATGACTATTTTCTCTCGCCGAATTAATATTAAAAACAATTCGATGCGTTTCGAGCTGCCACGGTCAAACGATAACTCCGATTGCTACGAAAATTGAAATCCGACAATAACAAACTATTATGGATCCAATGGAACTAGTTTCGTTCAATTCTGAGACTGTTCGAAAAATGGCTATTTTTCAATCGATAATTAAATATTAAAATATTCAATTTTCACAAATTAACTTTAAATTCAATTTTAAAAGTTCTATAACATTACTATAACTCCAATATGATAAGATAAAATTTTACAAATCATTTTCAATCATATTCAACTCGATTTACAATTATTTCTGAAATTTAACTTATTAAATTATTGATTTAATTGTCTAATTAAATCCAATATTCGAAAAATAAATTATTCGACTGTTTAATTTCAATATAAAATTCCCAATTTAAATTATTAACTTTTAAATCAAATTTCAATTGTTAACAAATTCCATTTTTAATTTCACAGTAATTAACAATCTTTTACAATGCAATTTTCCATTATAAATCCAATATAAAAGATTATATTAGATTCCACGTTCAATTATATTGTAATTCAAATTCAAGTTATTTAATTCCAAATGAATTCTTTTATTTCGATTTACACTTTCATTATTGAATCAACCATTTACTTATACATTATTATCAATAGTTTATAATTCATTTACTTTCATTTTCTTCAGCTATCATCTTATTTAAATTCACAGTAATATTAAATTACATTCATTTACGTTGATTTCCATATTATAACTTCAATATTAAATGTAACATTTTATTTATTTCGTTGTTTACAATCAAATTCAATTCAATTCAATTACTTGTTACATTCAAATTTAAATCTTTACTTACGTTCAATTACAAGTTAACATCTTTATCGAATTACAGTTTCAGTTATTATCTGCTTTCAATCAACTGTAATTTTTTTTTTGTAAATGGGTAAGATTTTATTAAAGGCATTACAGCCCAAACTTCAAACCAATACAAAGCCCAATTACGAACTGAGTAGGTTTACATATACATATCCGACAAAATCTTTCAAACCCAAAAATACCAAAAATAAGTTCAGATTCATGGCGGCTGAAGGTAGCTCGTACTTAGGTTTTCTTCCGATGCTCGATTCTGATCCTCTCCTGCAATTCGAGCTTCTCCTAGTTCCTTCGAGGTATTATCCCATACTTTGATTCTCTTTCGTATCAATTGCATGTCATTTCTCACAAGTTTACTGACCTCCGTGTAATTTCTCTGTGTATCAATCAACTGTAATATTAAGTTACATTTATTTATATTAGTTTCAATAACATAAACTTCCATTATTAAATCTACCATTTTATTTATTCTTTGTTTACAATCATAACCAATTTGGTTTACAATCAAATTCAATTCATTATTTACATTCACTACAAGTTAACATTCATATTTAAATTACAAATAAGTTATTTCAGAATTCAGTTTTGTATTTTAACTTGTAATTCACATTTAACAACACAAAATTTTATTTTCTTCGGATTTTTATCCAAAATTTTCATTTTAATTCGTATTTTTAAAGTGTTAAAAATACGGGTCGTTACAGGAAGTTGGTTGTAAAAAGCAGCCATGTTTCAACACTGTCCAAAACATATTAGTTAACCTAAAAGTTTGAAAATTATAAAACAACTCATCACGCTGCTAGCGAAATTTGCCAACAAAAATTAACAATTCATACATTTCCCAAACAGACAAACCAAAGCCAACAATATACTTAACTATAATTTAAATACAGTAGATTTATTCCCGTGTGAAGAATATATAGTGTATCAAGTAATTATATTGGAGTTTAAGAATACAATATATATATATATATATATATATATATGCACTTCAAAGCCGGACACACACATATAAAGATTTTAGGCTTATAAAATTCATATGTGTGTGAGACCATATATTCAAAACTGTATACGTATTTATAAAATTTTATGAATCTTCATATGCTCAAAAGCTTGCATGGGTTCAAAGTTTTCGTACATGTATATTGAAACTAATATATATGAAACAACGTATGCTTAATACCATATATACTAGAAAACTGTATGCATGTATATTCATCAAAACTTATACGTGTAAGAAAACAAAATTATATATATATATATATACACACACACACACACTAATATATATAACTATATTATATACTCCAGATTCATATAAGAAATTCATACATTCAAAATTTATATTCTCAGAACCGTCATATTTGAAACCGCATATACTTGAAACCATATACTTGCAAAACTGTACATATTCAAAACTTTATGATATATATATTCAAAGCTTATGCTCTTGAAACCTTTATTATCCTTTTGAAATCACTGTTATGTTTGAAAACTATATTTATTCAAAGTTTGTTCATCCAACGCATACACCTATATCAGAAACCCAAATACATGTATCTAAAGCTAATATATGATATATCTCTAGAAGCCTATAATATTTAAAATGTAATACACGACTGAAGAAAGTACATATGATTGTCATATGTTCATATATATTAAACCATATATACTTGAAAAAACTGATATATGAAGCCAGTGCTGATTCAAAACACAAGTATTTCCAAATCTACTATCTCCATAATCCGAAAGCTTATGCATGTCTACAAAAATGCTCGGGTGATGTTTACGTTTTCCTTGCTGCCGATAAGTTAGCGAAAAATGAGGAAAATGATTGTTATCCAAGCGAGTTCCTAAATTCATTAGAATGCACTGGATTACCACCATTCAAACTTGAACTTAAAGTTGGATGCCCAATTATGCTACTTAGAAATCTAGCTCCAAAAGAAGGACTCTACAATGGAACACGACTAATAGTAGTCCGATGTGCAACACGGATTATTGAAGCTCAAATACTTACTGGGGATAAAGCTGGTCATTTTGTTTTCATACCCAGAATATCTCTTCAACCATCATCTTCTGAATTAAGTATAAACATGTCAAGGCGTCAGTTTCCTATTAAGCTTGCTTATGCACTGACTATCAATAAAGCACAGGGTCAATCCGTGAAGTACGTCAGTATTGATTTACGCACCGAAGTGTTTAGTCATGGACAATTGTATGTTGCCTTATCTAGATGTACTACGTTTAGTAGAATTTCAATCTTACTACCGTCACCTGAAGCCAACAACCACTGCAAATATTGTTTACCCAGAGGTTTTATTGTGATTCTCCATGAAAGGTCAGACTAAAAACGTACATTGTTGTTTACTCAAAAGTTCACTTTTAATAAACCATAATGTATTTTTCTACAAAATAATACAAACATTTATTTTTTTAGGTTTTTATTTCCACTACAGAAGATCAGGAACAAAAAAAATGCTATTGCCGTGGACAAACTCATCAACATCCTTCTTTTTTTTTCACTCTAATTAACTGCAAGTCTACATTTTCATTATTGTCATCACACAATTGAAATAGCATGAAACCTCTGTGCTTTTTCTTAATTTTTTGTTAAATCTTTCGTTGTAGAAGAAAATGCAGTTTTCTGGTGTTAAATTTTTATTGTCCCTACACTTTTATTATACGGATTCTAAAACAAGTGAATTCATTCTACTGCTACACTCTATTGGTTTTCATATTGTAAAAAATGAAAAAAAAATAGGTGCATGTTGTATGCGTTTTAAGATTACAAAAAAAAAATTCTTACTAATCATGTTGTTAACAACTTTACCACCAATCAAATTACACATACTCAACAAATAACCTAGGTAGGTTATGTCAAGCAAAACCTAAACCCGTGCCATCGGCACGGGCTACATACTAGTTGTTGTTATAAAATATAAGATTTATATATGCAAATTTTACAAGTCTGTTGAGTTTCAATGTATAATTTATAACAGTCTATATATTACAAGCTGCTATTTATATTTTAAACATTGAAAGTTGTTGTATATATATTTATATTAGTTGTATATAATATGTTCTTTCTATAAATATATGGGTTACAATATATATTTTATAATATGAGTTTATATACAATCTACTGGAGTTTAAATATATATCATAATAAAGTGTTATATTGATTTTGATATGAGCACTGATCTTAAAAATATAAATTATAACGGTTTATTTCATGTATTTTGATTTTTCAAAGTCGATATAAAAGGTTTTGTTTACATTGTTAGTATAAGTTATGTCTTGCTTTTAGTACATCTTTCTACTGTTCGCTTTTATGTCAGAGTCTGTTCGTTTTATTTTGGAACCGTTTTGTTTCTATATATATATATTTATATATTTATAATTATAGTGCTTTAAAGTATGATTGTGTGGATATATAATATACATATGTTTCTAAAGTGCATAGGGCTGTCGTGTCTTATGTATATGTAGATATGTGTAAATGTATTTAAAGTTTTACATATTTCGATATCAAGCCATGTTTTAAAGTAATTGCTGTGAAGTATGTATGTGTGTGTATAAATATATATATGTTTTACAATAACTTCAAAATATTTTGGGTATTTCAGATTTGAAGTGTAAAATTTAAGTTTAAAGACTATATATATGTAAGCATTTTGCATTTTTTTTATAAGTATAAATATAAGTATTTATTTCAAATTATATCAATATATGTGTTTGATTTAAAACAATGAGTTTGAAATATATATATATATATATTTAAAATGTGTTTGAATTGAGAATATGAGTTTTCAGTACATATAGTTATATATATAAGTTCACTTAGACTATTTATCTGCATCAACCCAGTTCTGATTTGACTTCGTCAATTCCTATTTATCAGCTTGTCCGACGAACTCGTGTCCATCGTGCTTTGCTTCGAAATTCGTGCCTGGATTCGTAACCCATTTCATTGTCAAATTCCTTTAGCCTCAAAAGGTGAGCAATCACTCACGGTTAACGTTCTTATATTTATTAAATTTGATTTCAATTGAAACGACAACTGAAATATGTTGCTGTTAGTTATTTACATTGCTATATATATGTTATTATCTGTATCTGTTCACCTGTGACATTTGACACCATTATCTGTTATTTACATTGATGATATATGCCTGTTATATTATTATCATATATGTTCTCACTCTGCAAGTTCCCTATTAGTATAGAATTCCCTATCGGTTGAAATGATACATACCCGAACGATCTTGTAGAATATGAGAAAATCGTTATGGGTTGAAATGATAAACCCAAGCGATTTTCATTGAAGTGAATTTGGGATTGTGGGTTGAAAAGATATATACCCGTATATATTTAAATTGCGGATTAAAATGATAAATATCCGTATCACTTGACCATAGGATATAAAATTATATACAGACACTATTGGTCTATATATATTTTGAAATGATTTCCAAGGTTTAAAAAGAGATATTTATGGTTTTATATAAATATTGATTTTCAAATATTTTATGTATAAATGTTATTATATATACGTTTAAATTCTTGATTTTTAAATATGTATAAATTAGTTTTCATATAAAATAGATTTAATAATAAGCTTTAATTTAATAAAGTTTAGTTCAATTAGTATATAATATGTTTTAAGTATTTATTAAAAATTATATTTTTAAAAATAGATTTTATAATAATTTTAATAAATTAAGGTTGGGAGGATGAATTTAAATTGATTTGAAATCGTATTCTTTTAAGAATTATATTTATTTAAAATCGATTTGAAACTTATTGAATTTGAGATTTTAAAGATATGATTTTATAACTTGATTTTTGATTTAAAGTGATTAAATGAAAATTTCAAGTAAATAAATTGAAGGGAATATTTAGTTTATTTAAAGTGTAATTTAAGGTTTTATTTAAATGATATTGAATTGACTAAGTGAATATTTCAATATTTAATAATGGTAAAGTTAAATTTGAAATATAAATGAATTTATCAAAATTGAGTTATTTTAATTGTTTGAATATTTAAAACTTTGAAATCTATTGAAATCGGAATGGTTTAGATTGTAGTTTGTAATTTATATTTGAAATCGATACAAAATGATTTATTGAATTTGAATTGAATTGAAATGGGAGAACTGAGGTTTGATTTAAAATGGGATTTTGGAATTTGAGTTGATTGAATCGATTTGTGGACTTTGATGAAACTATTTTTATTATATAAAGCAATTTTAATATATATATATATAATATATTTTATTTTATAAGTTATTTTTATATATTTTTTTATATAAACTATTTTAATATGCTAATTATTTTAATATAAACTATTTTAACTTATAATTATTTTTAACATGTAAACTATTTTACTATATATATATACACTATTATTAATATCTAAACTGTTAAGAGGAAAGTATTATGATTCCAAAGTGTTATGATTCCAAAGAGTTATGATTTCCAAAGTATTATGATTTCAAAGCGTTATGATTTCCAAAGTGTTATAAATTTCTAAGTTTTATAATTTCGAATGTGTTATAACTTTGCAAGTGCTATGATTTTGGAAATGGATATATTTGATATTGTATTGATATGGTTTTGAAATAGATATGATACTTTGGTTTTGAAATATGAATTATTTGAAATGAAATGACCACGGTGTTATAATAACACTACAAGAAAACTGCGGTTTACTTACGCCAAAATGGCGTAGGCGGGGCGTAGGTAACTGCATTAACTACGTAACCCCTACGCCAATTTTGGCATGGGTAAAACTTGCGTAGCTAATAAAATACCTACGCTTTACCTACGCCATCCGTTGGGTTGTTTCCTACGCCTTTCGTACGCCATAATTTTCCTACGCCTTTCCCACGCCATGTTGTACCTACGGTTTTGTTACGACATTTTTACTTCTTTAAACACTCACGTCTTTCCACGTCATTCGTTTACCTACGTCTTCCCTACGCCCAGTTTTCCTACGCTTTCCCTACGTCATTCTCACATATTACGTTTCCTACGTCTTTTCTACGTCATTCATTTATCCACGGTTTACCTACGCCTGTGTTTTTAATGTTTTTCCTACGCCATGCACACGACTTTTTGCTGCATTAATATTTCGTTTACCTACACCTTCCCTACGTCTTTTCTAAAGCAACTTTGATATATTACTATTCTATTTCATTTCACCACATTAAATAGAAACTAAAATCAACTTATTTTATATATATACACATTCCAACAAAAAGATTAACGTCAACCATTCATCTTTAATTCAAAAAACAAATATCTCATTCATATTACAAAGTCAAACAATATTAATCAAGTTCATATGTGTTAAAATAATATGATAATATGTTCATGATACATGACATCATACAGATACCATTAAAAAGTTTTCAATACCCTCATCCCTCACGACGATCATTCGGCTCTTCATCAAATCGCTGTCGAAGCATCTCGGTGAGTTGTTCATACTACATCTTCAGCATTTGAATCTCCCCTTCTTGACGCTCCACCTTTTCCTCTAGTTTGGCTCTAGTCCGTGCTTCTCCCTTATTGATGCTATAAGTGGCGTCTTTGTATTTCTGCATTTTATCAAATATTGCATCAATTTCTGCATTTTAAACTAATTAAAATAATGTTTTGTTGAAAGTTTAAATACTTACTCCAGGGATATTGCCATAATATGGCCTACGGTCCTTTCTTTTAGCTATAGCACCGGTAAGCTTGTCGAATACTTCTTCCTCGACTTCATACGAAATTACTGTGCCCTGACTTTTCAATTCTTCAATTCTAGTTTGATATTGTGCATGTATTTGTGATTTTCCAAATACAAGAACAAAAA
Source organism: Allium fistulosum (assembly GCA_030737815.1). Classification (NCBI taxonomy): domain Eukaryota; kingdom Viridiplantae; phylum Streptophyta; class Magnoliopsida; order Asparagales; family Amaryllidaceae; genus Allium; species Allium fistulosum. The sequence goes on from CM060906.1 coordinate 521,816,229, forward strand.
CATAAATACATGCTCACACTGCAGTTTCAGAAATCATGAGAAGAATAACTTTAACGATGTATCAAATTTAAGTATGGCACATATGCAAACGCACGCATTTACACACATTTGCAGAGATATAAAATTAAGAAACTCATGCAAGATACTATATTTTATCCAATCTTGTTCTCACCACCCCGACAAGTTTCCTCTGCATTAAGTACTTAGTAAGTTCCTCAACTGCCTTATCTTCCACTTGATACAAACTTAATGACCATCTAACAGTTACTACTCATAGGAATTGCCCAAGGATCTGGACTATCTATTTATGTTTCAAATGGTCCTAATCGATGTTGTCCAGATCTTTGAATCATTATTTAGTAAGTACTAGTAACATATGACTATTACATTTTTTTGAGTTTACATCAAGATATATGGAGCTCTACGAATTTCAGTGTACACAATACTAAATTACTAGTCAACAGATATTATCGATATCAACGCATACTGATCTGAAATGTTCTGATGGGTCCAAAACTTAGTGATTGGCACTCAGTTTCCACTTAGATGAAAAATATTCTGGCAGTCATTACTGCTGCTCCTAGGGATCGGTTGCTTAGACTGTTGTCTTGCTAGTGGGCCGGGTCTGAATGTATGTGATTAATATACCGTTAATGGCTCATGTTAGTGACACTGAAGCACAAAAATTCTATGGATCCATTTTGAGTATCCGTAGTTCTAACTCAACATAAATCACTCCTTATAATATTTGATAAAATAAAATAAAATAAAAAATGATCGGTGGATATGTAAACTCTAGAGGGCACATAGAGACACTGAATTAGGCATAGGTGATCATTTCCTAAAGATGCAGTTAAGGTTTTATGGACTAAAGAAATAAACTGGACCCGAATTGTGCATTTGGATTGGCGTCATCCTCATATTTCCACGGAAGCTGTTTTTTCATGTTTCTATTGTTTTCCTTCTTTTCAACTCCACTTTGCAGTTATCGTGGTGGTGCTTGTTGTTTGGTGGTTCACAAAAAAATTCATGTTGCACGGTATCATAAGTAAGTATGTCATTTACTGCGTGCAACATGAATAATAATAAACAGTTCTCCAATTGAACAAAGACTTCCATGATAGAACCCGTATAAATTGTAAATTTCATTATTATTATTATTTTTCAGAGTTGGTAATGAATACCGCTATTAATTTCACAACTCTGACTATAATTGCTCGCTTAGAATATATGTAAATCAAAATCGTATAGGATTCAAAATCTAATTCAAAATCAAAATAATCATGTAGAAGTTTAGCATGCAAACAATGTTAAAATAAGGTTGAATCTGTACAAGCTTTTGCAGCAAAAGCGGAGAAAAATAGACGTAATAATTTTTAATATTTGGCATGTTACATATTTGATATATTGTTTTATTCAACAAATTCGATGTACTCATTTGTCTAATGTAGCGTTTGCTAACGTAATTTGTTTCTATTATTATTAATACAAAATCTTTCTTCATCCTGTACATCCAACACCATCTCTATGAAACTATTATCCAAGAAAAGTTAGAGATTAACACTGCCTCTCCTTCTCTGTAAACAGTTATAGGAACAAAGTCACCGAATTACTAACATAATAAGGCTTTTATACCCAAAATAATTTCTCTATAAAGGTAATTTTACTAACATAATAACATTACTTTTCTTCCACTGTTTCTGCTTCTCTGTAAAGACCTGACATGGACTATCTGTTCTATTGCTTCATATATACTCCAGACACCCCTCTGACCAACCACACCTCACAACTGCTCCTTGATCCATCTCTGTACCTCCTTCACAACAACCCACCACAAGTCTCTGGCCATACAATACATCTCCAACGCTACAAACCAAATAGCCATTTCCTCCTTTAACTTTTCCATTCACATCAACATTAAACCATCACCAGTTTTCACTGCACATACATCAGTGAACATCATCATCATATACCATTCCATCTCCTTCGACATCATCTACTTCACCTCCCTCCACCTCAATTCAACTATCAGCAAACAGGCCATTACATACACCAGCCTGTCACCAAACATACTGACTTCTTCATCCCATTAATTCACATCCCCTTCTCCCAACCAAACCATACCATACCACCACTGCTCATACACTGCCTTTACTTCACGACCACAACCAGAAGAAAAAATCATCACTGCCATTCCAGTTTCAATGCATTTCCCCTTACTGCATTCACTGCATGCTCCACTGCATCATATCCACTCCCCACAAAATATACCACTGACTTGCTCCAACATTCTCACCTATCACCAACCAATCATTCTCTAAACTACATACACTCATTCACCTCCAATTACTCTATAAGCATCACCTGACAACTTATCCAACACATACAACATACTACTTAACTCCAAAACCACCTCAACCGCGAACACCATCAATCATTACCACTTTCCCCTTCCCACATTCATCTTCACAAAATTCCAACCTCTTCAAACAATCTGTCTTCAATACTAACCATTGCCTTCTGTCAGCAATCCCACTTCAGCCTCTGTTCATTGACTTCACCACAGTTTCACAACTTCCCTGCAAACAGACATCAACCCCATTATAATCTCCACACCACCAGTCAGCCTTCTCTGGCCATAACCATCTTGCTAACACAAAAAAACCTCCGATCAACTTCCTATCACCACTTCACATCCCTACCACCACAAGCTCCATCGTCTCAATCTTCGCTGTTGCAATTAGCTACAACAGCAACGATGAAAGAAACTCAACAAGCCCAATCTTCTTCTCCAATCCTCTACAGTTCCATTACTAATACAACACATCATTTCAACCTTAAACACTGCAACTCATTGATCAAACTGCAGCCATACCACCACAACTCCATTCACCACCTTTGTCCCCTTCAACAACAAACCACCACTGCTGCCATTCCTCCTACCCACTATTGTCATTCACCCTTCACATTCACTGCTTGTCACCCTCACCCACCATCCACTACTGCAACTCACCTTAACAGCTCTCTAACTAGGTAACTAATTAACTTAATACCCACTATTTGTTTTATCGGATAAATTATCGGATTTGCTTACTCATGGAAAGACATAATAAACTTGCTGAAGCACTTTTTAACAAAATTTAACTAATCTTGCACATATTAAACTATTAACCAGATATTAAAACCAAGCTATAAGAATCACTTACTGCAAATTCCATCGATGCTTCATCAATCCACCCACTAGTGGTAGATCCGTTGTCCGAAGTGACCTTGTGAGTCCTACAATACACTTCCCAAGTAGTTGGCTCCCTATTAAGTTCATCGGTCTAGAAAATAAAGATAAAAATAGAGTAAAAATGTGATTAGCTGATGTAAATTAACGTTAAAATAAGATTATAGAGATCAAACCAAATCGTTTCGATAATCCGCAAAGGATCTCGAACCACCACAATGTCGCTTTTGGTTTTGAGCCCTAGAGTTTGCAGCTTTTTCTGCCTGAGCTTTTACTTCAGGAAGCTCCCAATATGCCAAAAACTGCTCATATATCTCCTGGGGTAGGTTCAGATGCTTCTTGCCTGACTCTTTCATACTGTGAATCCAGTCTCGATACTTCAAACTTGCTTTTCTATTCCATATCTGCTTCACAACTGCTGGTGAAGCATCATCTGTCCATTGAAATGACTCCTGTACATGTAGTGGAAAATGTAATGACCAAAAAAATAGATGTAACACAAATACGCTAATATTATTTTACCAAAAACTCCTGAAACATCACTTTCTTAACATCATCGGGTATACTTTTAAAATTGGGCCAAAAATCGTTAACCCGTGCTAACAAACCTACTCGAATAGCATAAGATGTAGCCTTGGAAGTGAACTCATATCTGAAACATATATATGTAAAGCATGAATATACATTACTCAAACTGTTTGTATGAGATATATCATTCAAGCACGATAGTGGTTTTTGACAATGGATACAATTCGATAGTGTCTAGGAAAACAATTTATGTTCTCACCTAGCTTATTTCAAATTAGTCAAAGTAAATTAAACAGAGTCACAAAAGTCAACATCATTTACTTATTTTGCAAAAGTCAGCATCAATTACTTATTTTGCAAGAATTCTTACCCAACATTGGCTTGCCAGAAAACTCCGACCCTTGTTACGGAGGAGGAGTCCGACACGGATGCATTAGTCGATGGATTGGTGGCATCGACTTCAAGGGAAGTATGATGAACAACAGGATACATGATATGCTGCTCTGCTGACTGTGATCCCGATCCATCTTGACCGCTAGGAGATGCACTAGGTTGTATTGTGGCAGATGTGTTGTTGCCAGAAAGACGTAGAGCGGGTCGTTTCATGGAACGACGATGACGATCAGCTCGAGTAGACATGTCCTGTTAAATGCAATTACTATAACATAGAGAAATACATATGATTTGAAGAATTAAATATACAACAAACCAGTTAAAACAACATGAACTGAAGACTAAATACCCAAAGATAACTAAGCATACAAGAGTGATTTGAAGTAAAAATTCATACTAGTAGAAAAATCAAACAAGTATATTAATGAAAGCATGCTACCAATCAACATTATCATCATAACTTCCATTATTTACACTATCACATTCATCTTCACATTCATCAACTTCGACATTTTCATCTTCAATATCATTTTCATCGGCTTCGATATCATAATCAACTTCGACATCATCGTCAACCTCTACTCCATCAAATACTTCATTATGAAGTGGTCCGATGTCGTTAATGTATTCAGTGATTTGTAGTAGTCCGTTATGGTCCAAATCATTCTGATATGGTTGATCTTCGCTTACAATCATGTTCGAGTTGAATGACCATCTTGGCTTTGTTTTAACGACATCCCACCAATCCGCTTTATTGTTGTTCATAGCAGGATAGGGTACATAATAAACTTGAGTCGCTTGCATCGCTAACACAAATGGATCATAACCTTGGTATCGTCTTTTGTGATTTATTTCAATAAGTGGATAATCTTTATGTGCACGACGTATTCCTACATCTTTTCTATCGTCGAACCATTCACATTTGAACAAAAAGGTTTTAAGCTCTGGTGCCATCGAGTAAGTAAGTTCAATTATTTCCTGTAACATGCCATAATAATCTTCTAGATCATCATCCCCGTTGCCTCCTTTAACACACACCCCACTGTTGTAAGTTGTTTTATTTGCTCCAAATTCAGTTGTGTGAAATTTATAGCCGTTAACGTACATAATTGGACATTTTCTATACTTCATCATAGGACCAAATGCAAGTTTTGCATAACAAACATCAGTGATTCCATTATCATCAACCTATTAAAATAAATTCACATACATTATAATATTATATAGATTTATGATATAAAACGCGATTAATATATAATAAATCATGCTCACATATTTCTTAAACCATTTTTCAAATCCTTTACTGGGCTCAACATCCGGATTTGCTTCTTCAAATTGACTGTTGGACGATTAGAATTACCAAGGAAAATTTATGATATAAAACATAAATCATTTTAATTGAGTGAAGTTGTGTTACATACCAAATAAGATTTGATAGCTCTTCACAATTGAGAAGCACGGTTGATTTAGCTAAAGTAAAATCTTTAATTATCTGAAAACCTCCATCTTTCCATTTACCATATGGACGTCCCCGTTTCTGAAATATGGATAGAGATATATCAGATGGATCATCCATTTCATCCTCATTAAGGTGGCCACTGTTAGAAATCTTGATATGGTCTTCAAAATAGTAATTGAAAAATGTGGATGCTTCTTCAGTAATGTATGCTTGGCAAATTGAACCTTCAACGCGTGCTTTTTGTTTCACCTTTTTTTAAGGTGACCAAGATACCTTAATATGAATACATGAAATATTAAATATAACATTCTCATAATGATCTGATGAAAATATGAAAAAAAAAGTCCACCTTAGTTATATATATATACCTCTCAAAAGGGTACATCCATCCATTTTGTACCTGTCCTCGCATTAAAGCTTCAGTTGGTAGATGTACAGGTAGATGTTCCATGCTATTAAAAACTCCAGGAGGAAATATTTTTTTCCAATTTACACAATAACTTCGGTACATCCTTCTCTAGTTTCTCCAAATGAGCTTTAATAAGAGTCTGAAGAAATAGCTCCTTAAAAACTATCGGAAATAGAGTCTAAAGAAATACATGACAATCGTGACTCTTCATTCCCGATAGTTGAAGGTCCTTCATGTCAACACATCGTTTCATATTAGAAGCAATTCCATCTGGTAACTTCAAATTTTCTACCCACTCTAATACTTTTTTACGATGAATATTTTCCAACTCATAACAAGCTAAACGTTTGAAAATTGGACGTTCACTATCAATTTTTAGTTCAGGACGATTACAGTAGAATGCAATATCCTTCCTTGACTTCAAATCATCTTTTGTTTTTCCCTTAACATTCATAATTGTGTTAAAGTAGTTCTCAAACACATTTTTCTCATTATGCATTACGTTCAGATTGTGCCGAAGTTTCAGATTCTTCCAATATGGTAGCTCCCAAAATATACTTTGTTTGCACCAATTATGAATTTGTCCTTTACTAGGGATTTTTGGCTCTCTTCCTATCTCATGCATTTTAGGATAATCTTGCACGATCTCGTACACTTGTTCACTACTCAAAATGTCAGGTGGCTCTAAAGTAATAGTTGTATTTGCCCTGAAGTTTTTCGTATCAAATCTAAAACGGTCGTTTGGATGCAAAAAACGACGATGACGATCCCACCAACACTGTTTTCCGCCATATTTTAATCGAAAGGATTCAGTCGAATCCATACAGATAGGACAAGCGAACTTGCCACTAGTACTCCAGCCAGAAAGCATCCCATATGATGGAAAATCACTTATTGTCCATAATAAAGAAGCAAACATTCTGAAATTTTTTTCCCTTGACACGTCGTAAGTAACAACACCATCTATCCACAGTTTTTTCAGCTCATTAACTAAAAGTTGCAAATATACATCTATTCCGTTTTTGGGATTCTTTGGTCCAGGAACAATCACAGTTAAAAACATGTATGAATTCTTCATACACATCCACGGAGGTAAATTATAAGGTGTTACAATAACTGGCCATGTCGAATAAGGTTTTCCGAACGACGTAAAAGGCGCGAAACCATCCGTACACAAACCAAGTCGGACATTTTGTGATTCTTTAGCAAAATCGGGATAAACTTTATCAAAATGTTTCCACGCCTCGCCATCAGAAGGATGACATAAAATCCCTTCCTCTCGTTGTCGTTCATTGTGCCATCGCATGTGTTTTGCAGTAGCACAAGATGCATATAACCTTTGTAATCTGGGTGTAAGCGGAAAATAATGCATACGAGTGAAAGGTACACCTTTTCCATTAGTTTTTGTAGACTTATATCTTTTTTTATTGCAGAATTTACAATTCATAAGGTTTTTATCTTCCTTCCAATATATCATGCATCCACCTGGGCATGTGTCAATTTTTTCATACGGCAAACCAAATGCAGATACTTCCTTTTTTAATGAATACCAATTACATGCCAATACATTCTCAGGTGGAAGCATTTCTTTACACAGACTTAAAATCGCATTCATCATGTTTTCCGACGCGTCGTATTCGGATTTTATAGTGATTAACCTAGATGTAGCCAACAAGTGTGTCATTGTACAACCTTTATAAAGCGGTCGTTTCGATGCTTTTAACAAATCAAAAAACTTTTTAGCTTCCGAGTCAAGTTCTTCTACTTCAGGTTCATCAGTCCACATACTTGGACCGTCAGCATCATGGACCATTTCTGTCATTCTATCTTCCATACTATAGTCATCAAAATTAGCATCGATGGTTTTGGTTGCATCTTCAACTACCACTGTCGAATCACGCTTTGTCCCCGATTCACCGTGATATCTCCACACGTAATAATTTGGCATAAAACCATAATTATGCAAGTGAAAAGTTATAGTTTCGTAACCTTGAAGTTTCATGCAATGGCATTTCTTACACGGGCATCGAATTTGTTTCATCTTTGTTTTATTACAAGACGCCACTTTTAGAAATGCTTCCACGCCGTTTCTAAAATGCAATGATATTGATCCTCTTTTCCATCCAGGATCATACATCCAAGTTCGAACTTTCATATAATTCATCTTTTACTGCATAATTAGAAATAAAGTAAATTATATTTAATTTTAGGAAATTAATCATTAATTGAAAAAGCATGTGCTATGCTTCGTAGTTCACAATTTTATGTATGATAATCTGTAAATTCCGTTATGATTGAACAACAAGATATAGTATGTATGATAACGTTAACTACCGTTTGATTGAACAACAAGATACAGTATGTATGATAATCTGTAAATTATGTCAGCAGTCATTAACTGACTTGTTAATGAGAGGTGTTGCTTACAACTAAAGCAGGATCACATTGTAGATCAATGGCCTTGTTTTTTGATATCATATAATCTATGCATATTTTCACAACCCTGGTTAGGAAGATTGTATGTTTTATATGTACAAAAAAAAGAAAATCAGATATTACATGATTTGCACAAGTAAAACAGAAATATATATAAATGCATGTCCATGATGTATACAAGGAACATCAGTAAGCCTTGCTAGTCTAATTTTTCTTTAATTGCTATGAAATTAGTAAGATATATCTGAGAATCAGCAGCAAGGGTTAACTCAAATGGATTACATGTCACAGTCTTAACAGTTCAAAAGATGCCTATTTAAGTTAAGCATAGATTAAAACAATAACTATGCCACTCTGTCCTAATTAATTCCACTTTATTATATGATTACGTATATATAGTTAAGATATTTAGCCCTACCAATTTGATGGAAATAACATGCAGGCTCATATTGTCTACAAGTGACATGCACAAAAAGAGATGCACAATTAAGAGGTGTAGATATGTTAGCATCATGGTAGTGCACTGTGCACGCTCTATTTTATTAATTACACAGAGACAATATTAGTTCATCTGCAGATAACCAATTGGAGCTCATTTAAGCATGTGCTTGTGCTATGTATCTACAAACCATTTTGAAGCGCAACTTACCTTTGAGACTCTGGAACTAACACCTTTTATCCTAGATTATTTGATCAACTGCATCAGAAATGATGAAAATATTCAGCCATGTCAGTGACACTACAAAATTATTTAATAACCCTTACTAAAGTGTAGAAAGTCAAATTATGCAGTAATAATTGTTTGATCTCTCGTTAAAATATTTTACGAAATAAAAAATAAATAAATAAACATAAGGAAGGACAGTAGTAAAATATGTCATGCGCAACAGAGACAGATAACCAAAATCAACTGCAAATTAACATTTGTCTTCATAGGTATAATCAAGATAACCATGTTGGTACCGACTGCTATAAGAGACTTAGCATATTTTATTCACATGGGGAAGCAGGACCTTCTGCCCTTCTGTAGCTAAACTGTCATTTTGATTCTAACTTCGTCTTATGACCTCCATTTCACCTCTCGCTATCGCCGTTACATCACATAAATTTTTGTCCTTAAAATATCGCCGTTACATCACATAAATTCTCATCTTTAAAATAACATAGTGTATCACATAAATTCTAGCCTTTAAAATAATATAGTGTACCGCATATTATCAACAGAGAAATGATAGAATATGCAAAGTTGAAAGGATATTTCTATAAATTCAACGAAGGCTGAAATTTCAAACTAGTGACACCATCAATTCCTCTTAATAATAGTAAAGATATATACTCAATGATTGTACAAATGTCATTATCATGTTTTACTACACTAGTCACAAAGCTCTGTTAATTCCGATGCTCTAAACAATTTAATTTAAAACATTGACATGCAACCACTGAATGAGGATTTTCATCCACCATTTTTACGATAAAGCCAACAGTATCTTGGAGAGCCAAACACATTGCACAAAAATGAGGGTAAAATATTCTTCTATTCATATTTGAAGCTAAAATACCAATATTATCTAACTCAACCTATGATTGTCCTTTCTCTGCAAATAATTTATAGCTGCAATAATGTCAACATGCAGAAGCTGGCGTCCTAATGGTCTACAATAGTTTCCACTTTATTATTTAACCAGTAAAATTTGCAGGTGGCAACTGGAATATCTTTTAGACATTGACCTACCAATTGGAGAGTAAGTTCACAAACATGACATAATCTTCTATTACAGAGAACTGTTACAAGACACAAAGGTTCTAAAATTAGGAAAAGCAACACCAAATGTTGCTAACATTAGAAAGAAAACAGCTTCTACTTACTTTATCTTTAGACAGAATAGTTAAAAGTCAGAAGGTTAATGTAAAGCTAAAGATATGGTAATTTTATAAACTCTGCACTATTTGAGAAAACCGAAAAAAGTTTGAGTTTTGGTTTGTGTGTGAATCAAATGCTGCTCGAAGCTATGCCTTCAATCGAACACCCTCTACGAACTCATTGCACAGATCCACGAGCACTTCAATCGAACCACCCTAAATTCAATCCGCGATCGAAATTCCCCTTCCTCCTCAAACCAGAAGCCACTGCTGCCCACCCTTCTCTTGCAATCGAACTGCAACAAACAAACAACTCCACTTCCTTTCTTTCTCGAAATCGCGTCGACCCCCAATAACCGTCGAATCACCTCAGCAACCCAAATCCAAAACCGCGACATTGGAATTGTGTATGAATTTTAATTTAGTTAAGAAAATGCATAAGCGTGAAATTTAGGCTTTTGTATTGGAGAGGAAAGGAGAAGACGAAATCCAATCAAAACAAATATAAAACGATGAGAAAATAATTTACCTGAAGTGTCCAAAATGATCGACGATTGTAGAATTAGGTTTTTTTTTATTCGGTAAAAAACTGATGTTAGCTAGGAGAATGGAAGCGGTGATTAATGTAAAAATAAAAAATTATTTTTGCCCTAAGCATGTGTAGGGATGGCGTGGGAAATTTACTACGTCTTTCCTACGCCAATGTGGAATTGTATACAATTAACAAAGGCGTGGAAATGGCGTAGGAGATTATCTACACCTTTTTTACAGTATCATTTTAGTTTAGGCGATTTCCTACACCTTACCTACGCCTCGATTTTTTTTGCTACGTGTTGAAGTTGGTGTAGGAGAAACGTAGGAAATTTCCTTACGTCTTCCCTACGTCTTTACCTCTTTCTACCAGTTTTCTATGCCTACCCTACGCCACGCCTTTTGGCATAGGAAAGACGTCGGAAACTTTGCGTAGGAAACTGCAGTATTTTCTAGTAGTGTAACGTTTGGCTGTTAAAGAGATCGGGATCGGATGTTGTCATACTCTTTGCCAATACCGAAAACCACTTTAACAGCTGTGTACGTGGTGGAGATTCCAGAATGAAGTAGGATGGTTTGGCGTCGATTCTATATGGTATTTATGTGGAGCTGACTCCCATGAGTCAACTTGATGTGGCTAATACAGGAGCTATACCGGGCCAAGTGAGGTCATTCCTCCTATCAGACACATTTCTTCGATACCATTCTATTGCTTTTGTGATGTGATTGGGTGCGCCCTTTGATTTGGGAGTGTGTCACGAGGTGGGCGATAGTACCTACTATGCGTTACCACCAGTCCGGGAGTGCAAATGGTATATCTACCCTGGCATTGCCTCGAGTGCCTTGTCGCATGCCTTATCGCGCCTTCTACGAGTTTGTTTTGTACCGTACCTATGTGATGTCCTCTGGGTAAACCTCCAGTTTACAGAGGGGCGTACGGCATTGTATAGACTACGGGAATATATAAAAAAAAAATTTTGAAAAGATAAACCGCCTCATTAAAAACCTGATCCTATACCCAGTGTGGGAATAGGACAGGGAAAAAGAGTGCGACGCTTTATTAACAACATATTAACAAAGCAAAGGCATAATACCAATGTATATACAAATGACACAGATGCCAAAAAACTAGACAAAAAGAAAAGAAACAACAAATGCAGCAGCAAACAAAGATCAAACCCCCAGTCCATCTAAACCGAACAAAAAAAGAAAAGAGAAACACACCCATCTTCAACAACACTGGCGAATCATTCCCCCATCAGGTCAATGCCCCATCGTTCAAGAATACTCTTGCTTCTGTTAGAAATAAAACTCATCTTCTTCAATTTGTTGTTACCCAGCAGTTTCAGATCTATTTCAATAAGCTTCCAACGATCCCGATTCGAGAAGTTGCGGCCATCATGGAGTCTACAATTTCGTTCCTGCCAGATGTGGTGAATTACAGTAGAAAAGCTAGCAAAAGCTAATCCGGTTGCTTGATCCGCTGCAACGAAGTTTGCAATTAACAACTGGCATCCCTCTTCCAAAGTCAGAGAGATCGGCTGAGGTAAGTCTAAATTTTTGCAACACGTAGTCCATAAATAGGCAGAGTAAGGACACGCAAAAAATAAGTGGGAATGGTTTTCAAGGAAAAGATTACAAAGTAAACAGATAGTATCAGATACATAACCCCAATCTATTAGTTTATCTCTGTTAGGCAAACGATTGTAAATAGCTTTGTAGGCAGTTAAAGACATCCTAGGATTATTACACTTGTTCCAAATAATTTTGCCCCAATCTACAGTAGGATAATGATTTCTAGTCTCATTCCAAGCTGATCTGAAACTGAAACCTTTTAAATCGCTATTCCATTTCCAATAATCAGAGGAAGACGAAGAATCTATACGAACACTTGAAATCAGATTGTTTAGTTGCCTAGTGAAAGGAACTAAATCCAGATTAAAAACACCGTCTTGAATGATAGACGAAACATTATCAGTCTGATGGCCATATAGATATAAGCTATCCCATCCAAGAATAGAAACCATGCTTTCACTATTAATCCAAGGATCATGCCATAACAATGTATTTCTACCATTTACAATAACTCTGGAAATATTATTCCGAGCAACCAGTTTATGCTTGAGAATGGATTTCCATGTACAGGAGGAGTTGTTATCAATCTCCATGGTCCAAAAATGCTTATTGTCGCAATACCTTTTGCTCATCCAGCGAGACCAAACATTTTTTGAATTAATAAAATGCCAAAGAAGTTTTAGACTTGCCGCTTTTCTGATATCCACAAAATTCCTCAAGCCAATTCCTCCTTCTAATTTAGGTCGGCATAGAGTATTCCAAGCGATTTTATGAACTTTACCATTCCATATAAAATTTGTACACATTTTATTTAATTTGTCAATAGTGGCCAGAGGGAGCTGGTAAACCATCATCCAATACATAACCATAGGGGTTATAACAGAATGGATTAATTCAATTCTTCCAGCCAGGGATAATAATTTGCTATTCCAACCATTTAATCTATTATTAATGTTATCATAAAGAGCCCCACAATCAGCAAAATGAAGATAGTTATGAGATAAAGGCACCCCTAAGTATTTGACTGGAAGTTTGCTCTCTTGCATATTAAGAATATTCATAATCTCATGTTTACTTGTAGTGCCTTTACTAAAATATAGCTTAGATTTACTATTGTTAACATTTAACCCCACATAGATTTTAAGCTTCTCCAAACATTTACTAATCACCCTGGCACTTTTAATGGAAGCCCGAACAAAAATCATCAAATCATCAGCATAAAGTAGGTGAGTAATTGCCGGTTCAAAATTAAAAGGAGGAGTAATGTCCTTAACTTTGTAAGCCTTCATCATCAAAATAGAGAAATACTCCATAGCCACACAAAACAAATACGGCGAGAGAGGATCGCCTTGTCTAATACCTCTAGTGCTAGGAATCAGGCCTTTGGGGTAACCATTAATCATAATAGAAAAAGTGGGAGTAGAAATGCAGTTGTAGATTAGTTTAACCAATTTTTTAGGAAAACCCAACTTTTTAAGCATATGGCAAATAAATTTCCTATTAACCATATCATATGATTTGTGTAAATCTAGTTTCAAACAAAATTTACCAGCACCTTTTCGATTAAAAAATCTTACCTGTTCATGAGCTAGTAATATATTTTCCGAGATAACTCTTCCAGGAATAAAAGCAGATTGAGCTTCTAAAATTAGATAGCTAAGGAAAGGCTTAATTCTGTTACAAATAACTTTAGCAATAATTTTGTAAATAACATTGCAGCACGATATAGGCCTATAATCAGCAAGAGAAGTGGGATTATTGATTTTTGGCACCAGAGTTATGAAAGTATGGTTCACACCTTTGTCTAATTTGCAGGTAGAAAAAACCTGATTTATCATACGAGTCATGTTACTTTTTAACTCATTCCAGTGTATTTTATAAAATTTTGCAGAGAATCCATCTGGGCCCGGACTACTGTTATCAGAAATGGAAGTGATGGCTTTGAAAATTTCATCCGAGCTAACACTGGTAGATAAGAACTCTCTGCCACCCTCATTAATACGACAGATACAATTTACATCAGGTAATGTAGTATTGATATTATCATCATTAAAAATCTGAGTAAAATATAAAATAGCTTCATTTTCTATCTTATTGGGATCATGCACAAGTTTACCTTCAATAGAAATAATGGAATTAAGATTAGATCTGTGCTTCCTCATCGACATTTTAGAGTGAAAAAATCTTGTACAATCATCCCCTTCTGTGAGCCAATCCACTTTAGCTTTTTGAGAAGCGTTGAGAAATTCGTTATGATTTTGATCCTTCCATCTTTTACAGGCTGTCATTAAGTTGTCAAAAGCTGCAGAATTATCTGGGTTGCTGTCTACACACTTAAGAGCTGCTGCATACTCCTGTTCCAATTCCTTCACTATTTGACTGTCTAATCTTCTTCTAGAGCTCCAGTCTTTAAGGTACAATTTGCAAACTTTCAACTGTTGTCTAAAAATATGTAACTTAGAGCCTTCAAAAGATAACTTAAATGCATTAGAGAAATAGTCTCCATAACCCTCTAATAAATTCCATGTGTTCACATATCTGAATGGTTTTCCTACATTTGATATAGGGGGATTAAGTAATTTAAGACAGATAGGGATATGGTCACTGATGAGATTAGAGACTCCAAAGCAGGCAAGGTTAGGGAATTTATTCATTAAAAGATCATTACATAAAATTTTGTCAATTTTAGTAGCCATTCCCCTTTTTCTCCATGTATAGTTGAACCCCAAGATAGGCAAATCAACCAAACCCGAATTGATCACACAATTTTTGAAACCTTCCATTTGGCTGAAAGGGACAGAATTACCTCCTTTTTTATCTGAAATAGATAGAATATTGTTGAAATCACCAAGCAGACACCACGGAACATCAGTATATATTGACTCCTTTGATAGAATATTCCATAGAAGTTCTCTGTCCTTTAGAAAATTACTAGCATAAATAAAGGAAATTTTCATTTTGAAGCCCCCAGAATTCACAATATTCAACGAAATATGCTGAGAAGACATATGAGTAGGCTCAACCTGCCAAATAGAGTTATCCCAAATAACAAGGATTCTTCCTTTACAAGAGCAAATGTTATTGTCTAAAGAAGACCAGCCACTATTCATTTTGGACATTAGCTTACTTTTGGCTTCATTACTAAGTTTATTCTCTAGCAAACCAACCAAAGTTGGTTTATGAGTTGTTAGAAATTTAAACACTGCTAATTGTTTTTCAGCAGCATTTAAACCTCTAACATTCCAAGCAATAATAGTCATTTAACTTTAGAGTGGCTCCTTGTTTGCCTTTTAGGAGGAGCAGTGGATGTAAAATGAGCATTACCATTTTTCTTGGTCATCTTTCTATTATTTATCTCGTCAATTTCATCAACAAATTCCTTGTTAACTTCAACAAAATGTTCAACATTCATAACAGGTTCCTGCGAACTAATTGGATTATCCTCCACAGCAATCTGATTTATTAACTCCTCGTCAGAGTCAGAAAGAGTATCAACAAGTTCTTCTCCAGCCCCTAGTGACGAGCTAGGACCTCCCTCTATTTGCTGAACCTGCTGTCTATCATTAAGATTACAAAGAGAATTAAACATACCCATTTCTTCTGTTAATAGATTTGAAACATTATCTTTTAATGAACTTCCAACCGCATTTGCACTAATTGTCTGGGACTTACTAACAACTGTTTCTGAAATAGATGCAGAACCTACCTCTGGATTTTGGACTTGTATATCAACACATGTTACAGACTCACAGTTTTGTTCATCAGATGATGGCTGTCCAAGTCCTTGCACGTTAACCTCAGCTTGAATATTCGGCGAACGAAATTCATGATCCAGAACCAAAGGGTTGAGACAATTTACATTAGTTATGGTACTGGGATGTTTAAGATTTATGTTATCATGTGCCTGTAAATCTTGTTGTAATAAATTTAATTCCTCATCCCTGCAATTCCCATTGTTTAGTTGGAACGATCCAGTTTCAAAAACTCTGCTAGCGTTGTTAATAACATCTTCAGTATTGACTGGCAAATTATTACTAATTATATTAACTTCCCTCATAGACTGCATAGATTCATTACAATTTGCATTAATTTTCGGAATCCATTTACTAGTTTTTTTGATTTTACAGAGATCGGTAGAATGGCCAAAAATTTTACATTCCTTACATAGTATAGGTTTATAGTCATATCTAACTGAAATTTGAAGTTCTTCCCCATTATGCATTAACACATCAACATAGTTAGGAAACCCATCCTCAACAGACATTTCTATTAGCACCTTAGCATAAGCAATTCTGGATTCATCCGCTGTGATTTTGTCCATTTTCATTGGTTTACCCAGAACACTAGCTATAGCACTTATAGCTTCCTTATCCCATAAATCCAGTTCAAGGTTATGCAACTTCACCCAAATTGGCATTGTAGATAGTAAATCTCTGCTAAACCTCATCCCTGCCTGCCACTTCTTAAGAATTATAATACGATTGTCAAACAGATAAGGACCTCCCTTCAACACATTCTCACAATCCGATGCCTCTAAAAATCTGATAATAAAAAATCCATTATCCCGAGCCAATAAGTTAAACTGTTTTTTAGGTTTCCATGTACGTTCAATATACGCTTTCAAATGTATATGATACGGTCTGGATCCATAAACGTAAAATATAATAGAATTCTTCCACTTATCAGCAGCCCTCTTGTTCATTTCAATGTCGATAACAGCCTTTTTCTTCTGATTAACTAAAACTGGTTGTCTGTAGTTTAAGTCTACAAATTCATCTGTTCCACCAATCCCCCCATCAGCAGCATTTCTCCATTCTTTATTACGCCCTTCTGCTAAGCCAGTCTTGATTCTATTCCAGTTAGTCGCACGTTCAACAAATGGTTTTCGATAATTTCCTGAAATACCAGAAGGTTTCGAATTATTGGAAATATAATTCCGGTCTCTGGCTCGGTAATGATTCGCCTGTTTGATGATACCCGGATTATTTTCAGATCTACCATTAACCAGTCGATTGTTATTATCCAAATTCTCCAAATTCTCCAAATGATCAGAACGAGTTTGCAAACCATCGTTATCGAATTTCCCAAGACTTTCCGATAATATTTCCGGACTAGGGTTCGGGGTAGAGACTCCAGATCTACCATGTTGATTGTCGATACTTATTTCTGACACCCTAGCTTCATCATCTAAAGCGGATCCAGATCCATCATGATTATCCGGAGGTCGAGAAAGGGAATTGAAGCCGCCTTGAGATCCACCAGATCCACCAGAAGCCGCCATGTCTGGGAATATATAAAATGTGTTAAGGGGGATATGGGTAACGCCTTAACGCTATTTTAATACTTTTACTTTACTATAGACATATTATAATAGCGTATATTACTACATAGTAGATAGTTCCACAGATCCTTAAAGGATGGTTATCCTAAACATTCTTTAAGTTACTTGTATTTCAATTGATATTTCACTTGAGTTAGATTTATTGATATAAGAATGTTAATCCCGACTCGAGTGTTTTGTGTTTTGCTTTACGCTCAGGTCAGACTGAGTGTCACAGCATTTGAGACTCACCTTTGGAGTTGGAGCTTCGCTGGGAGATCCAGCTATATCTATTCAGCTTCCAGTTGTTCGGTTGACTCCAGTGATATATTCATATGTTGTTATTTGATTATTGTAGTGAGACTTCTATGTATTCGAGACCTTTGTTGTATCTTGTTTAACTCTGTTATATATATAGTAGCTTCATGAACTACTATTCATTTGTTTCCACTGCTTATTGTTATATTACTCTGTGTCTGTGATTCTGTGATTGTTTTATTTACTGTATATGCTAAGTTTTGCCAAATATAAATTAACAATCTAATATTTTGAGCAATTCAAGTCCGACATGTGCGGATGCGAATGACACGAAATATCGGGTCATTACAACTAGTGTATAACCCGTGCGTTAAACACGATAAGTTTTAGAAAAATAATTGTGTAAACATTTTCTAAGAATTGAATTTATTATGGTTAAATTTATTAAAATAATTGAGTTATGTAATAAACTTATTAGCTTTAAGTATGCAATTTTTTTTAATGTGAGTTATAGTTTTTATTTTTGTACAAAATTATATTGTCATTTTTTGTATATAATAATGAGTTTGATATAGATTTGTTATTTTTTAGCATTTAATATTGTTAAGAAAATAGATAATAGTTAGTATTCTTAATTAATTTTAAAATTAATATTTTATGAATTTCAACGTATAAATATTTATATAAATACTTTTTGAATTTAACATTAAGCTTTTAGTACATTTGTTCAAAAGGTAAATGGTGTATAGATTGGATTTCAAATATTACTTAAAAGAATGACAAAAATACCTAAAAATGAATGTGTAACAGCAATGAGTCGGTGTATTTGTATGCATTTAAAGCTCTTACGACTAATATCAACAGCAAGAATAAGTATATTATATTATCTAAGTGATACGAAATATTTATTTAACAACTAAAAGAAATGTTGATTAAAATAAACGTTACAAATCATACTGTTATTTAATTATGTAAAAACTATAACTTGATTTTTAAATTGTTGTTTCATACCTTAATAATTTTAATTTATAATAAAAGCTTCTTAAAAAATAATATTTACCTCAAAAAGGCAATAAAATACCATGAGAAAAAAAATATATAACTAAAATACTATATATTTTATCCTTTAGTTAACGTAAATTATGAATTTACATAATTAAAATTTAACATTTTCACAAAACGTATTAACTGAAAATATTCAATGCTTTTCAAAATTAGAAACTACATTATTAATCACTGATAATTAATTTAATATCATTCTTAATAAAAATAAATTTTATTAATGATAAATAATCCACTTGATTTACCATTTTTAAAAAGAAAAACGCTGTATATGTTTGTAATAATACATGTTTTAGAAAGAAAAAAATGTATATATGTTTGTTTATAATAAAATAACAAATTCAGAAAGAAAATTCATTTTAGAAGGAAATAAATCATATAACTTGAATTGGAATAATGTAAAAGAACTAAAGATATTTCTGTAAATAATCGTAGAAATTTTAAGTTATATTGACTAAATGAAATATTAGTCCTACAATTTTTGTCAACATGCGTAGTACAACACATTAAATTATCATCTATGAGAACTTGTTAGACCGAATAATGATTATTAGTTAATTGCATATATTTTAAAAGTCAGGAAATTATTGTCAAGGACAAAAATTTTCAGTGTTTTTGCCTCAAGGACAGGCCTTTAATATTTTATCCTGAAGGACAACTTTTTTTAGGTATCAGTTTTTAGTCATTGATAGTATCAGTTTGTAGTTATCGGTAGCAGTTTTTAGGTATCAGTTTTTAGCTTGGTAGCAGTTTTGTTGTCCTTATGAATAATTTTGGAAAATATTTGTCCTTATGAATAATTTTTAAAAGAATGTTTGTCCTTATGGTAAAAATATTGAGGTTGTGTTCTTGAGGCAAAAAATATACAAATCTTTGTTCTTTAAATTAATTCCCCCTTTAAAAGTTCAAGTTTTAGATCACTTAATTAGTTTAAATATATGGACCCGAATGTAAAATAATATGATAAAACTTAGAAGAATTTATGAATAATTGTAGAAATTATCAAATATTGATTTTTAAATGCAAAATGATATGTGTTCAAATCGCCAACCCAAGAAAATTCTCCTTTCACGATATGCTTGCATCTTTACAACCGTCAAATTGAAACTGAAGAGGCACAAAAATATTTTTCAACCAACCAAAGTATCAAACTGATAAATCAACATAAATATGACTTTTTGTTCCTAACTGCTCTCAGAGGTACTCTTTGCAACGAGGTTTGATTTTCGATTTGTTTTTGTATTTTCAATGTTTATTAGGGTTCGACTGCTCACCAAGTTTGTTGCTTACTCTGATTTAATCAAATTTTCAGCTGGAGTCGAGAATTAGGGTTAGATTGGAAGAAATCTGTGTAGGTTTATAACTGTAATTGTTTTCCATTTTGAATCGAAATTTCAATTTGTCGTAGAAGCCGATTGTTAATCTAAATAATGTACCTATTTCCTATCTCAAGTATTTTAGGTAACAATTTTACAGTGATCTTTCCATATGCATTACTTAATAACGAACATAATCTTTTTCTCTTGCCTGCTTCAGCATTTCCGTGTGCTTATGACTGTTTAAATCTTGCTGTATTGGTGATAAGGCGGTGTCCATCCAAAAAATCTGGCATCTAATTCAGGTATCTTTATGCATGTTTTCAGATTTTAATAACCTTTTTAAAAAAATCTTTTTAACATACATACTGACTGGTGAGGGGTCAACTTTTCAAAAAAAAATTTCAAGAAAATTGTCACTGGTGATAGGGGCAAGGCTACATCCTGAATGGGTCATGAGAAGTATCTAATGGATGCAATAGATAGCCATCCTACATAGGTTAAATGCTTATAGTATACATTGACAAATAGTATAAATATTGTTAACCACATAAGTAAACGCTTTGCAATTATGCTACTGCACTACTTCAGGTTTTAATTATTTTAGATCTATAGACTTCATCAAGATAATGTAAATGGTGTTGGTTGTGGCTACTTTTCTTACTTACACACGTAAATTAAGTCCATTGCTCCAACAAAGTGCATCACAGGTTACATGTTTCAAAAGTGATGATGATACATTTAAGTGTTCACCACTGTATCTGAATGTCATTACAGCTTGGTATTTTCCTACTTCAAATTTGATTTATTTTTTATCCATTGACTCAAGAAAATATAACCAGTGTCATGAAAAAAATCACCCAATTCAAAGGCCAACAAGTTACATCTCATTTTTGAGTCATTATTGTTTAAACACAACTTTTTAAAGTCACAATTCTTTGTTTTAGGTAGTAGAGTGTAAAACCTTTAATGTATAACTTTGACATTACTTGAAAGTTAACAATAACGTTGGTGTAAATAGACAGAAGCTCATCTTCATATGTTTTATGTTGCTTGCTTGAGCAGAGTATATAAACACATTTTATGTGAAAATTTGTCTCAAGTTTTATTGTTTTAATTAGACACGTGAATGTATATACAAATTTGGTTAGGAACCATGTATGGCTAAAACTATTATCGCTTTTAAACTATCGTGCTCAGCGTACTTTAGTTTTCAAGCTATGAAGCACGCCAAATAATATGCTTTTATACACTTCTCAGTTATCAATTACCATAGTTAAAGATGATCACTTATTAACAATTTCTGTGTTCGCGTATTCCACTAAGGGTTAATTTTCCTTAAATAATTTTTTCAACCTAAATCTTCTTTAACTGGTGGAATCATCCTTATGCTTAGTTTTCAAAAGACTAAAAGGTAAGAATTTTATATGATAGTTAATTGGTACTTTACCTAAATCTTCATAAGATATTAACCTGACCAAGTAAAAAGCATATTACTATAGGACATGGTCCAACATGTTCACAAATGAACATGGGAATGAGTATTTTATAAACAAAATTAATCTAATTATAGTACTTACTCTAAAAATTGTTTTACGTATTTATACACTATGGGTGATTATACCAACTTAATAAACCAGTGTAAATATTGTTTTGAATCCTACATACATATTATACATACACACATATAGACCTGTCAATTGTACGGGCTTTCGCTCGAGCCCGATCCGAACCTGTCCTGTTAATACGGGTATGGGTTTTTCCATAATTACCCAGACCTGACTCGGTTACTATTAGGGTCGGGTACGGTTTTATTAAACCCGGTTCGGTTTGGGCCCGACGCGTTTATCAGTTTTTCGTAGTATTAAAACATGAGTGTGTATGTTATTTGTTTACTATTTTGTTTATTTACATCAGCACCATCCAATTTTCATGTTAACATTGTTTGTGTACACATTTTACAAAAATTGCAAGTTTAATATATGATTTTAACATAAATAATATGAGTTCGTTTTACGGGCATTATCCAACGGACTTGAAAAGCCCGACGGGTCGGTCAATTTTACTTTTC
Source organism: Allium fistulosum (assembly GCA_030737815.1). Taxonomy (NCBI): domain Eukaryota; kingdom Viridiplantae; phylum Streptophyta; class Magnoliopsida; order Asparagales; family Amaryllidaceae; genus Allium; species Allium fistulosum. The sequence continues at coordinate 521,838,682 of CM060906.1, forward strand.
ATGTCAAATCCGGCTCGGGTATTTGTTTTGAAATACCCTACAAGTTGGGCTCGGGTTTTGATTATTGTAATCGGGCTCAGGTCCAGGTTTTAAAATACTCGGACCGAACCCGATCCATTGACATACCTATATATATATATATATATATATATATATATTACTATATATTTGTGGTTGTTTAAATATTTTCAAACCCACACACGTGGCGTGTCTGTGTATGTACAAACTCATTTTGCACGGTGAACAACTGCTGACAACATCGTTTTCCACGGTCATCAACCACCGAACTATCGTAGTTCGGTGGTTGATGACCGTATAAAATGGTGTTAGTCGGAGGTTGTTCGCCTTGCAAAAAAAGTCAAAATTGATGCCTTGGGTAGCCCCTTAAAAAGTATGGTATTAGGAAGAGTATAGAGTAAAATTATATCGTATTATTTAACAATGGTATTAATAAGCACTTTTTGAAGTGCCCTTAGCATCAAACTACATTTATATGTATGCAGCATGTATTATACAATAGGCGCACTCAACAATTACCTTACTGCTATTTTCAACCAGTAGTTGATTGTACATAATACAATAAAATATCTGATGCATATTATATTGAATTATAATAAGACTTATAATAAGACTATTTGATATTTTTATAATTTTAAGGCCTTTTATCTTTGTACTGTTTCTCCTATCTTATGGGACAACAACTGTTATCACACCTATGTAGAAAATCCCTACGGTAGATAGATTACAGTGTGATGTTTGGGGACAATGCAGGGGACGAAGGTGATGTCTATACTGAAGTTAGAACACTGCCATTCATTCAGTAGTCATTGACCAATTATTGTAAATTTCTTTATGAAGTTTAAAACTCAAGCTTATTATGCTACACTTTTTTTTGTTAAATTTGTGAACAAAAGCACTTAGTTCAAATCCTTGATGTACTCTCTTTATATTTTAGCAGACGATCAACCCCTCTTTCAGCTTATCCTAACTTCATCTTCTCACTCTTACAATCAATGACTAACCGGGATTTTGGTTTGCGGTGGACGTAATTATGTAGATGTCAAAAACATTTTATGAAAAAAAATATGGTTTAACTAATTTGCTTTAGGATTTGGCACATTCACACATAATAATAATAATAACCAATAATGATAATAATGAGTTTATATAAATTGCATCAATACCATATGTAAACATCGATGATGAAATGGTAAATACTCCATTCAAATTGCGCTTTATGAACTTCTTGAAAACCAATCCATAGCTTCATGCTTAATTTTTTTTAGCAATTTTTCATTCTATATCATCTTGTGGTTTTTTCTTCAAATAAACCATCATGCATCCTATTATTGGGGGATGATGTTTGTTGTCATTCTAGAAACAGTTTCATCATCATAGAATAGTGAAAATAAATTAACACTAACTTTTAATTATATAGTTATGTTATAGTTACAGTAGAGAAAAAATTAGTATAAAACCGTCTAGTTTTAAAGTGCAATCACTTTCAAACATAGAAGAAGCAATACTCCAACAGCAATTTAGTTTTAAAGTGCAATCACTTCAAAACTTTTTCTATACCTATAGTTTGTGCATGTGGTAGGAGTTTGGGCTGAAATGAAGCTCTTTGTTTATTCTTTTAAATTTTCTTTTTCTTGGGATGGGCAGTTGCCCACCTGACCCATAGGCTAGTTACGTCCCGCTTACAATGTCACTTATAATACTACCTATTAATACTAGAACTGTTCTTTACTTCCTTGCAGTTATTTCTTTTTTTAGATCATTTGGTTGGTTCAACCTTAACCATGTGTCTCATTCACTGAGTAACATGTTGTAGTTGTTTTCATTATATACCGATTTTGCCTTCAATTATCATGTATGCACTAAGCTCATGATTTCGTTTCAAGAAAAGCCCAATCGTAGCTATTTATCCCCTATATACAACATGTCAGTTCATAATTATTATATAATAAAAATAAATATTTTTTATGTGTGAGTTAATCATTTTGTCATTACTGAAGTCAACTTTTTGGAGCAATGCTTCATTTGTTGTAAACTCTCCTTAGTCGTATATTGACTGCATAATATTTTCGATTTATTATTTGGTATAATTACTATTGCTGGATTTCGGTTTTGGAAAGCATGGGTTTGCTGGCTTATTCTTAGATCATCTCTGTATAACATGCTAAAGTGAACATACTAATCTTTTATCAGTTGAAGTTCTTTTTTTTCACATTGATACATGACGTTCCTACCCATTATCTGTGATGGGTCTGAGGATTGAAGTTTGCCTTTGTGATATAAATTATTTTTCAAAGAAAAAGGAGAAGAAAAAAAGAGGGGGTAGAAAATTACGAGAAGAGTGCAATGTTAAGAGTCATAAAAATACAGGTCATTGCTTTCTTTTTCACCATTATCTATCTCTAACTCATTAATTATCATCTAATGGGGGTAGAAATACAATTTGACTACATCAACCCATATGCGGAAATAGATTTTGACTACATCAACCCATATGATCATGTATCCTGAATATATAGTGGTTTTTTTTCTAGAAAGTTGTTACCAACAAATGTCCATGCAAACTAAGCATATTCTTACTGTATATATGCAACAATATTTGATGTATGTGAACAGTATACCTAACCAACTCAATGGATAATGGAAACCAAGATCGTCGAAGCTTATATAGGTCTTCTTTCCTATCAATACATGCTGTGGCAACGATGACCTAAACATTTTGAGACCTTAGGGATATGCTTCTAAATGTGAAAATTCTTTTGGATGTTCAAGATGTTGAAGTGCTCTCTCGACCTGCTCTCTAGATCCAATTCGACAATCAGAAAGATAACAAACCTTTGCAAATTTCACATTATTATGTTAGTAAATCATGGATTCAAAAGAGGATGACTTAAACTATCAGCAAGATCTCATGCAACTAATGCAAAACAATAGCAGATGGCAGTGGTTCAATTGCAATAACATAACCCCTAGTGATATTTAACATATAGACGAAACGAGGCTAAACTAAAAAGGGATACAGTTTAAATGCAGCATGAAGGTGCAAACAACATCATTTCCTAATAATTGCTTAATATACTGTTAAACTATATCTTTCTTTTACGGAGCATCAGATTTAATGAGCTGGAAAATATAATAGAGGATATTTAAAATCATGACATATGAAAGAGTTTGTAGCAAAAATCCCTATTAAGAACCGCAAACTGCAAATGTATTCCTTCATGTCATGTCAGCACAGGTGACCCCCAAAACACACCACATTTCCAAATTAGGGGTGTGTATATGCCAGTAGAATATTTAGCTTTAGGGAAGTAAGCGAAATCAAGATACACAAGATGGTTAGTGCAATTGATTCTGACCTTGAGTTATAATTGACTTCTCTAATGGACGATAGGATTCGTTCGTCTTGGGATTTTGATCTTGAGTTCGCTTAACAAATCATAAGTCTGCAAGCTATGGATAACAATTTATTCGTAATATTATATACAACTTCAACCTGTGGTCTTTTCTTAATCTCAATCTCAACCTCGAGTTTGCTCAATAAATCGAAAGAGATTATTCATTCATACCCACCATCTGGTGACGGCCTAGGTAAAATGGATACACATGGAGTTTGCTTAATAAATGCATAATGTATCTTACCTCGTGTAGCAATATATTAATAATATTATACATAACATCTTAGCTTGAGGTTGCTCGACAACTAAAGAGTATTCAAATAAAATATTAACATGTAAATGGTAGAAAACAACATTTATATTAGAGATTCATAATTTTTTATAATATAATCTGTATTTTACGTAGATCATAAAATATTATTTCTAAATTCATATTGGGTCGTATGATGCTATAACTTTGAGGAATATTGAGTAGTGACATTTTCAATCCTTAGTAATTTTATTAGACGACCTTGACCTTAAAAACTTGTAAGACATATAACTTTTGATATAAGCCGAATTTGGGGTCAATGCCACTTTCATTGGAAAGATATGATGGTTTCTCTTTCCGTAGAGTGGTTATAATAACCTTTTGGATTTACCGTTTAGGAGATAAGGCTGTTTGAAGTTTAGATGGTTTTTTGACAATAAGTGGGTAATTATTTAGGCCCGAATTAGGCCCATTAATTCATTTCAGGATTTGTGCCTAATAAGGAAGATGTGAAAGTTCCTAATCACTTTTTCCACTTCTCAAAACTCAACCAAACCTCCATTAATCCATTTCTTAGCCAAAAGGCAACTATTTTCCCTACTTAATTAACCAAATCATGTCATTAAGGGGTACTTAGCAAGGGAGATTAAAGATTTACTGTTTGGACAATCTTAGGATTCGTGCATCAACTTTTCACTTTGGGATCGGTGCATTTTTAGTATTAGGTTAGTTATTCTTTCACTATCTTATGTTAGTTAGTATAGCAAAGTTGTTGTTTTTGTGATGATTTTAAATGTTAAAACATTTTTAAACTTATATCTAACCTTGCCAACATTTTTGAAACGGGTTTAAAAGGATAAATATGCATTTTGATTCATTTTTGACCATTTTGCGAAACAACTCGTCATTTTGTATATGGTTCGAGCTAGGACAATATATGTGTTTGAATTGCATATGGATTGCTTGTATATAATGTCCGGATGCTATATAATGTTTGTATATGATTGTTTGCTATGTTCTTAAGTTGTTTTAATATAGTTAGAGAGTGGTTGTCATTGTGTGCTAATTGATGACAAATGTATTCGAAACATGACACGACCAAAGTATGTTGTCTTAGAGGCCTAAGGAGCCTAGGGTTTTAGTCGCAAGTTGATTGGATTCAAATTGATGGAGTTTTGAGGCAAAGAAAGACAAATCGATGGTGATCGTGCAGGACAAGTCAGTGGTAGGTGATTTTGAAGATTTGGTGGAGTCTGTTCAGGCATATGGGATAGAACCACGGGCTTGGAATGCATGATGAAAGGTTTTGGAAGTTGGGTGGAAAATCGGGTAAGTAATGTTACCACGGAGAGCTTTAGGGCTGACGGGTTGGTTTCGAGTTGACGATGCAAAGACTTCAGGGTGCGGGGGTACTCACTTCAGGTTGACATGATGAAGGAGGTACTCACTTCGGGTCGACATGATGAAGATGAGAGGTTTTGGTTCATTAACTTATAAATTTTAGCTAAGGGGATATGTCGGCATCGACTTGATTGACTCCGAGAGTTTTACTTCGCTGCTTCGTGGCGATGGAACAAAGACTTTGGGGAATGGCTTAGGTGATGAGAGCTTTGAGTTGAAGGGGACTTAAACCATTTTTACCATTTTTGGGTTAAGTGAATCATGTCGGACCCGACATGATTATGTCGGAGTCAACATGATCGAGGTCGACAGTGACCATATGGGGTCCAAGGGGTTTCGAGGTGTGAACTTAGAGATCTATGTCGTATTTGTTCGTTCGTTCGTTCGATATTCGATTTTGGCGTATTGCATGATGAAGAATGACCTTGATGGTGATGCGATGATGTGACACTTCGATCTGATGACTTCAAAACTTTGATGAGATGATGCTACAAATTATTAGGGATGTCTAGAGATGTTCCAATGACGATGACCCAATATGGGAGTCGAGATAATGATCTAGAAGGACGAGTTCAATGATAGGGACTCATGAGTGGAACTATGATTGTGTTCAACTATAGAGATGAATGGAATGAAACGTTGACTGTGTTATATTATAAAGACGTGTGCAAATGGATCGTTGATAATTGGTAGTTTCCAGTGTGCTCTTATAGAAGGGGTACGTGGGGATGCCCACATGGACTATTATTATGTCCAGATCTTACGACTGTGGATTACCCTAGGCTTTATGATCGTGGGTCTAGTTCCAAGCTTATGAAGTGGAATGGATTTGAGCACCGAGAAACCAGGATTCTGATTATGTCTCTAGCTAATTTTTCTGCCATACAAGTTATCTTATATCCAACGCATCTGAGTGATGTGAGGAATGTTTGGTGGTTGCCATGTTTGGTATGTTTTCTATCACCCTAGGGCTTTGTCACATGACGTAGGTATTATGACTTGGACACCCAAACACCCGACATTGTACTTAGACTTACAGTACATCCATATGATGATGATGATATTAGATTAACATATATTAATGTTATTTTCTAACTCTTTGGATGCAAGGACGGGTTATGTATGATTCTTCATACCCTATGTCCTATATACACTATATTGACTTTTATGGTATATTGAGATTGTTTATCGCTTCAACTGGACTATTATTTGACTCAAGGTTTTATGATTTGCTTCTTATTATCTCGGATACTCTTAAATGAGTAGACTAGATAGCATGTATGGGACAACACATGGAGTTGTGCGGATGGATTTGCAGGAGGCTACGCTTTTATACACTTATACTTGGCTTACTATTGCTATTATTTTGCTGTGTGACACTATAGAACCTAGATAGTGTTTGACTTATATTAGAGATAGATTATCATTTGAGTTATTGTTACATACTCTAAGATCTGTTTTGTATAAGTGTATTGAATATGTGCTCTGATCTGCGATGATTCATATAGTTATTTTCTATCTCATCTGTCTTATATTTGTGACAACTATTATATTTTATCCCTGCACTATGAGATATACGACAAGTTTACTTTGGATATTTCTACCTTTATTAACCTTGAAAATCATCCTACATCGGTTGGGTACCGTTAAAGTGCTGTAATACCCCACAAATATTAATAAGAAATTAATTAATTAATAAGAAAGCTAAAAATAGAAATTTTGTGAACGTCAGAATTTGGCCATGGAAGTTCCACCATTGCGTTCGTGGCAATTTCTGATCAATTCTCATTTATGAAGTTTTGTAATTAGAGCTCAAACGGAAAAGTTAGTGACATTCGAAGTTCTCGAATTTAAAATAGTTCGAATGGAATTCAAATTCAAATTTTAAATTAATGTTAACATTTGAAATTTAAAACATTAATAAATATGTTAACGTTGATTAGAAAATGGGTTTAAGGAAATGTTAAAATAAACGTTAACATTAAAAGTAAATAAGGAATTAAATAAATTAAAACGATAACATTTAATATGGTCCAAAAACACTAGGATCGGTCGACCGCCTTCCATGGGCCGGTCGATTGCTAGTGATCGACCCTTAAGGAAGGGCGGTCGATCAATGAATAGTGTGACGGCTAGGTTATTGTGAGGCGTAAACGGTTCGGATTTTATTATTTTAAACTGATCTAAATTCGACGGTTCTGATCCTTTCTAACCACTATAAATAAGAGGTCAGCCCCTCGCTTTTATCACAAATTATTTGAAACAATAACGGAGCTCTGTCAGTTTCTTCTATACGATTCAAAATTTCTTAGGATCTTTAGGTAAGGAATTTTAGATATTTAATATTCGGTTTCTAATTCTGTTCTTCTCCAATCTCTGAATTTTTGAATCTAATTCATATACAATCCAATTGTTGTATATTTCAAAAAAAAGAAGTCTAAAATGAGATTGGAAGTAAGTGTAATCAAACCCAAAAGGGAGTTAGAAACCATCTGTGAGTGGAATCTTAGTTTTTCTCATTTTTAGGAATTGTATTGTATAAGTTGGATTTGATGTATGCCTTGGGAAATTATGTTCATGAAAATACCAAACTAAAACCCCAAAATTCCTCCAAAGCAAAATATCAATTCTTATGTTATTGGAATCTAAATTAGTCTATATTAAAATAACATAATTTGTATAGATATTGCAATTTGAATATTTTGCTTCCTATTCCACTTCTGACTTTTCTCTTTTGATGCAACCGAGGGTTCTAAAATGAAAATTAGCAAGAAAATTGTATGTTAAGTATGGATTCCTCTATTCATAGTTCGCACTGTCTATTTCTGTAATTTATATATGAATCTCTTTTTCATTTTATATGTAAAAGTTGAATAAAGTGTAAAAGGGTTTGAATTATAAGTTCCATGGGTGCTGATTTTACTATATTGATATAGAATAAGTTGGTAATTGATTACATTTTCTGATGCAAGTCTATTGTTGAGCTAAGGATATTAGCTAATTTGTAAACTTATTGTATGGATTTAGACCTGTACAAATTGGAAGTTTTGACATTTAAAGCGATTAGTATAGGACACAAAATCTTCGCACTCTTAGGAGTATTTAGTTACGTGTGTGTTTTTTATGTGTGTATGTATTAGCGTATAAATAACATATGATTAATAATGTATTGATCGCGTAGTATAAATAGTTCAGTAATTAACATTAAAACCCCTTAGAAAAGAAGTTGAGGTAATTATGAAAACTAATTTATAATTAAAGGCGGAGTAAGAAGATTTCTTAAAAGGCCATAATGCGAAATGCGTTGAGGTATATATGATAGTACGTTAGGAGAGTGGAAATTATAACTAAGTTATAGGGATGCAAGATCAGTCAAAAGCACGCAGAAGTCTGCCCAGCTAATTTGGTTATCAGCAATGTGACTTTGTGCCTAATGTGAGACATCGCTATATAAGTACCCACGGAGGACGCGAGATTAGTACCAATTCTTTAGGTTTAGTTTGTTCAGTTAATCTGGCTACCATCTCCTACGAATAGATAGACTAATTTGAGACGTCACATTTTGGGTTACGGGTCATAATGCATAAGACCTGCTTTTGGGTCGGGGGTATCAAGTGGCTATTATAGGGTCCGCCTCCTTCCTATTTATGAAGTGTTAAATGGTTGGGGTTATAATTTAGGCACAGTAGTGGAAAATCTCGAGAAGGGTCCGCTTCAAGTTCGAAGTATTAAGTGATTATTGTAGGGCCCACCTCTCCCTAAATAGAAGTATTAAGTGGCCTAATGAAATTTCCTATGATGTCAGCTAGAGAATACCAAAGAGGGCTCTACCTAAGGTTAGGTATTAAATGATGAGGACTTGCCTAAGATATTGGTATTAATAGTTAGAGTTTGCCTAATTTCCATTGAAAATGTATTAAGTGGCTTGGGTACTTTCTCTTACATTGTTAGGACATGATTGACTATAGATGAGTGGGACCGGAAGGGCCTTTGGCTTACAGTTGTTGGTGAGTTATAGAGTTGAATTGGAAAATGGGTAGGTTATAGAATTGGACTGGAAAAGCCTTAGGTCTTACAGTTGGAGATATTTCATGTAGGATATAGTTAGGATCCGTAAGACATATTCTTAGATCAATTATACTGCCCAAATACTATATCGAAAGACTCGAAAGTTTTATTCACCATACATTGTTGTTCTAACTCCCTTCTTATTACAACACATGTTAGAGAAGACGATGCTGATTTAGGATATGAAGGCGGAGGCAGAGTCTTGTGGTAGTTATCTATTTATTTATGTTTTTGTTATATTTTGATGTACCCATTTCAGACATGATGTTGTTATGTTGAGATATTGTATTTCAGATATAGAGATATTATGTTTATGAGATTTGAATTTTTATAAAATTGGTACTATTTCTGATATTATATTTTATCCTTTCTGCCATGAGATTCTGATAACATAAATAGATAGCTGTGTATTGTTCATTGTATCAATTTACCCAACCAACATCCAACTTTGGAATGAGTCAAATGTTCGATGCTGGTTCGAAAGTTAGGCCCATTTCAAGGCCGGTTGTTACAAGTTCACTATATAGGTATATTGGATGCTGGAGGTGTAAGGCGGTTGTCATATCGAAGTGGTCGACGTGCGAGCAAAGGGACTCGGTTGGGCCTTGTCCTATGTTGCCTACCTCGCTCGCCATCATGATTCTAGTTTTTGACGCGAAGAAGCATAATTTGAAGTCGAAACACAACTGGGCCTAAGAGTGGATACTACTACCATAAAGATGAAGGAACCAATGGGAAGCCAGTCCGTTCAAAGTAGAAGGGAAAAGTAGGCACTTGACATGGCGGGAGAGCTGGCACTATGGATTCTTGTGTTGAAGGAAGTAATGTGATTAGATGGGTTAGTGCTTCCATTATACTTTTCCATGGAAGGTTAAGCGCACCTCTGGTGGATGTAGATGCTCAATATCTCTTTGAAGAAAGGATCTCCGTTTTCATCATCTGAAAGACCCTTGCCACCTTTATTACTAGTCTAGGATCCGTGCATTTGTTGACGCAAAGTGGTCGTCTCTTCTTGGAGACCAGCCTCTGCATGCTACGGATGGCGCTGGCCCCTTGTTGGGGAGGGACTCCCTTGTCGTCTGTTTGGTGATGGGGATCGATGAAGGCGGTATAGCAAGCGGGAACGATGGCGTCAAACCGGTATAGGGGACATGCTCTTGATGATTGATTATGACCTGGGCGGGTAGGGCCGTCTTTCATGAGACCTAGGCCTGGACACTTTCCCTTGGGGTCGGGAGTGCAGTGATAGTTCTCTGAGTTATGAATTTCTACCTCACCCTCCACCAGCGAGACGGTCAAAGTGCAGGTCTCGTGCCCTATATGCTCCCCGAAGACGAAGAAACACATATAGTCTTTCTATTAAAGGGTAACGATGATCGACGTGGATTTCACAATACACTACTGGTTCAGTTTGAGGGACGTCGTGGACATTTCCCGGCTCATGGGTAACATGCACCACTAGTACAAAACTGGTCATTTGTGTCGGTTGTGTAACTCCTGTTGTGTCGGTTTTACAACCGACTTATATGAAGACGACACAAAAGACATTTTTCTGTTGTGTCGGTTGTACGACCGACACAAATATCAATCATTTGTGTCGGTTGTTATTAAAGAACTGACACAAAACTATGAACAGTTGTGTCGGTCTTTCTAAAAGGACCGACACAAATCAGCTTGTATAGTGAAGCACACCGCCGTTTATTGTGTCGGTCCTTTTATAAAAATCGACACAACTGTTCATAGTTTTGTGTCGGTTCTTTAATAACAACCGACACAAATGATTGATATTTGTGTCGGTTATGTTTGTTTTTTCAACCGACACAATTGATATAAAGTTGTATCGGTTTCCTTTGAAGTAACAACCGACACAAGTAATATCTAAAGAAGAAAAAAAAAATATTGCCGTTTAAGATTATAGAAACAGTATGAAATTGAATTTTAATTTTTTATAAACCAACGTTACTATGAACTGATTGAACAAAAAATATAATTATATTATCCATCAACATAATTCATGTTTACAGACCAAAATAGAATATAATCTATCACAAACATAACGTACATAACAAAATACCAACGTACGTTACAAAAGATCAGCGTACACAACCAACTACATCCAATTATACATGATATAACTAGCTAAATTCTCTCGAACCTCGTCCATCTCTTGTTGGTTATAAGAACCGTCTCGTACAAAGTCCTGCAATTAAGAGAATTGTTATACAAAAGACAATAATTAAGTGATCAGGAATACTCTGCAATATATATAAAAGATCAGTCTGAGAGTTCCCTCAGCAGCACTTCACGTTCAACCCTTGTTTCTCACAAGAGGAGAGCCAAGCTTTGATCACTGTTTTTTTTTCTTTTTTTTTCTTTTTTTTTCTTTTTCAGTAAGTTTATATGTTCTTTGTTAAACGTTAAATGTGTCGTCACATGTTAAGTTCCAAATATTAATGTTGTCCTGAATTCTTGAATAAAATGGTAAATTTATATTGAATACTTTATTGGTAAGGTGACGTGTAGTGAAGAAACTATATCACTACATTCACCAAATAAAGTAACGCTTGAATAAAATCTACTTTTCTGAACGTTATAAAAAATGCAATAAGAATATAAATGATTCAGTGGCATATGTACATCTATTATAGTACAGTCATGATTCTAGTTTAAAGTTTGAGCTTGTTTAATTATAATCCAACATGGATACTGCTCTAATTCTAAATCATAACGCAATATGACATGTATCCAATAACAGCATTTCACCAAAACTTCCAAAGTTCACCACACAAACAAACCTTCCCGACCACCTAACTGTCGCCATCCCTTCTCTGTTATATTCAACTTCATAATTACAATCACCCACCCATATCACTGTTGCATACACACTGTTGCATTATCACCTCTACAACTCCAACTTCAACATTTCTGCTACAAATTGACTGCTTCTTCATACTTCCCCCTGACTTAACCTCTACTCATATAATAGTGCGCAGTGATTCACCACCACTACAACTGCTACTTACATTCAACTCTCTGACACTGCCTCTGCACCTACCTTCAAGCAACAATCTCAATAAACTACCCATTGAACAACACTCCTACTCCATATCAATACACTTCTTTATCACAACCCAACCAACATTCCCCCTCTATACAACAAGCAAAACTTTCCACCTGAACAGAGAAAGTGCCATCACCATTCACAGTTCCACGTCTTCTACCAAGCAACCAAAAATAGTCTGCAACCTCCGAAACATGATCACTCCAATATCATGATTTAGTATTCACATTTTTCTATCTACCATTTGCTAACGGAACATCCCTTCACCAACAAGTCCTACTGTCACCACACACAACAGCTAAATTTCCACTATTTACACGCCTATTTTCTCCAACTATATAGTACGATACTTAGATAGGGAAACAGCAACTATAAGTAATTTAATTTGATAGTAGGGGTGAGGTCAAATATAAGCACGTAATATTTGGCTAAATATTGTTGATAACAATCTTAGAGTGAAAGTGACAATTTGCAGGCAATGAGATGGTAGTATTCCGAGGGACGATCAATTTCATTTAATCTGAAATGGAGAAACGTTTCCCTTTTTTCTAGAAAACAATAATTTTATATTTAATAATTTTTTCAATCTTTTTTTAATGCAATGTTGAAACTTCTGAATTTTTTGAAATCGGCTAAATGAGGAACATACTAATAATTATAATTATATCAACATTGTTTACTGTATATGTTTTTGATCTTCCAGCCTGCTTCTTTTCCTCATACGCACGTTATTTCTCTTTGTTTATTTACTTTTACAAACTACTATTCCCTCGTACGCACGTTATTTCTCTTTGTTTATTTACTTTTACAAACTACATTAATTTGTTGGCTCTGATTATTTGTGTACCTATAAAATAATCATTGATCAACAGTTTGTGATTTTCTTGAGTTTATACAATTATTGAAATTATTTATTTAATATATTGGTTTACATGCAATTATTGAGTTTGAGTTGGCAGCAACATATGGATAATACTGTTGTTCATCTTCCCATAGAAGTAAAGCGTAAATAAAAATAGACTGGTCTTTTAGCTACAATTATAAAATAGCAAATTATCTCTGCGGAAAATTAATTGGAATGATGTTAATTATATATATAGATCCAGTCTGTAAAAAAGTATCAAATTGCTATGATCTGTTACAATGTGTTGTAGAGACATCTCCATTACATACGACTACAATTAAAGATAAATGGACTCCTAAGTTGGTTGAAAATACAAATATATGATATATCTAAGTATAGAGTACCTGTCAACGATATTTGAAATATGTCCAGTAAAAGCTTTAAAACGCAGACTAACTCGATCAACAAATTTTACTGCTTGCTTCTATACTTAGTGAAGGATATTAAAGAATACCCTTCTCGTACAGCGTGCCTAAAATAGCAGCATAAACATCATGGCAATAGACCTCACAAAGAAGGATTAAAACAAAGATGATAAAGATAATTTGAAAATTCGTTCGAAAGTGAGAATTACGTTAATTGAGGCATATGCTCAGATAAGTTGCTTCTCTACTCGTTGAAGGGTATTTCCAAGAAAACCCTTCTCATACGACTACAATTAAAAATGAAGACAGTTAAAGAATACCCTTCTCATATTTGTTTACTGTATATGTTTTTGATCTTCCAGCCTGCTTCTTTCCCTCATACGCACGTTATTTCTCTTTGTTTATTTACTTTTACAAACTACTATTCCCTCATACACCTGGAGATTTCAATAGAGCAGGGAGACCATACACATAATGTCTAATGTTTTTTATCACCTTTAAGTTAAAGAGCATAAAACATGTCAGAAAGAAAATTGGTAAAAGATGTACTTGGAAGATTGAACAAACCAGCTAAAGTGGATAAGTGAATCATGAGTCTTCAAATATAAGCACTGTTAAATTCAGTTTTGAACATATCGATAAAGTTAATAGCAATTTGGTGCACTTCATCTTAATCAAATCACAAGTTCAAATAAATAAGATAGTTCGGTGATTCTTTCTATCTAGCTGCCAACAAAGAATGATACCATGCAGAGTTTTCCAAATGCAATGCAAATATGCAAATCACAAAGAATGTTAGCCTATATTATATATTTTCAAACTAAAATACAATAGTAATGTTCTTGGTTTTATAGGATTATACAATATTTTGGTAGACCAACTGTAACAATAAACTTATTAGCAGTAGTTCATTTTAAATTGAACTTCCACAGCACGTATAATCCAAATTTCCTAAATTATGAGCAAGAAAGTTTTATACGGTTATAATTTTAAACTAAAATTCAGCATCAACTTAGAGTCCATAGTTTTACATGATAATACAAGATTCTGGTGGCCCAACTGTAATGATAAACTTATTAGCAGAGCCCTCACTGTCTTTAATTTTAAAGCTTCAAGTATTAACCGACATAAAAGGCACATAGGAGACCAAGCAAAAGCAATAAAAAATTGAAGACTGAAGAAATCAAGAAGTATAACAATGGTGAACTACAATCTCATAATAGTAAGAAATATGTGATCATATAGTATATTGAGCTTGACAGTTCATTAAATAAGCAACTAAATCAACATCTATACGTTGCATAAAGTACGTGATATTTGTTACTTTGAAGTTAATGATAATTAGTAATAAATTAAGAGTTCAGAAGTTAAAGCAATAAAAACATCACATCTATTTGAAACGAATGGATACAACGCAAATGAGGTGATATCAACCAAGAAATCAGTACCTTTTTAAGAACATTTTCATAGCTTGCTCGGCCGATCAATGAGCAAGCAAGAACAAAAATATCAGCGCCTCTATAACATAACCATACAACTGCTCACTGCTTCCAAAGACCTTCGCTACCCCTATCAACTGACTAACTTCATCTCCATTGAGCAATACGTTGAAGTACAAACTGCCAACCACTCGACCACTGAGCAATACATACCATTCCCTACAGCATATCAACTGCCAACCATTTTTGAACTACAGCTCACCACAACCCATTCATCTACCTCCTTGCAAACCATCAACAACTCATATTCAAGATTAAATATGGCATGAATTTTAAGAAGATTTTTATGTTAGGATTTTTGGGAAAATAAATGTGAGAGGGTGATTTTGAAAGGCGAAGAGTTTGCAAAGGTTATTAGACTAAATTTTGATTGATTTTACCTTTTGCTAACATATACTATGTTGTATACTTAAGTGATAATAGGAAAATAAAACCACCAACAACTCTTAAATAGGTGGGTTTTTTTTTTTCTAATTAAAAGGAGTTGGGAAGATAAAAATTTCATTATCTGCCTATCTGGGGTATCTGCATTAACCTTTTTTTCCTCTCTTCTCTTCTCTTAAGACCACCGTCCTTTAATTTTATTAAATTAACGATATTAAATAAAGCCTTTCCCTTCATTTGCATGCCCACCGCATCATCTACATCTCTATGTTTTTTCCTTTCTCATTTTCCCCCATTTTGTTGACTGTTTTTATTTTGTTTTTGCTATTGTTTCAAGTCAACAGTAATGTCACAATGATTATACGGAAGCATCCTTTCCATTCAGCATAGGACGACAGAAAATATCACATAACCTTTCTGATTTCAATTGGTTCTTTTTAACTTACGCCTAACATGCTTATGAGCTAGCTTTTCAGCAAGAGCCCTATTCATATCAGTTAATTTCTCCTTCCTATCATTTGATGAATCTTCAGGATCTGAATAAGAGTGCTTCCTCCTTTTGTTATGGTTGCCAATGTCAACTTCTAACTCATATGAAGTTGAATGCCTACCTAAGTAGTGGGTATAGGAGAAAGTCACGATTGCAAAATCACACTCTGGCGATGTCATTAGTTTCTTAGAGTCATCGGAATTTCCATCACCCAACCATGTGCAACATATTTTAATGATATTCTGACTCCCATCATCAGTTTCATGTACTCTGCATCTAATATGACCATACCCAACAACTCGTACACTCAAATTTCCAATTTCATCATTATGTACAACACCAGGAATAACTACAGAATCTTCAGTAGTTATATAGTTCTCACTTGGGTTACCATGGTTTTCACTTGGGTTACCATAGAAAAATACACCATCATTAAATGGCTATGGAGTAGGATGAAAAAGAGTAATCTTAGCAAATGCCAACCTTTTTGCACGGTGATTGACATTTAAATGTGCATCCAGCACACCACTTCAGGATAATCATTCAAGAACTCAGAAGGCAACATCTCAGTGTACACATACGGAACAACATCTCAGTGTACACATACAGTTCTTCCACACTTACATGCCCCTACCACTCTTCTAAACTGCTAACTGTTGCCTCACAACACACTGTTGCTAACCACTTGACCATATTCAAATGAAATTAAAAGGAAACTAACTGTCTTCATTTTTATTTAAGGAAATATTGAACCATAGACGTGAAAGTGACAAATGGTTAAAGTACAACAACTAAAAAGCATTAAATTCAAAGATAATTTATTGAAGCAGCTACTTAAGTTCAAGATGTTTTAGCGAATACTAGGAAGAATATATTTCTTAGCTTCACAAGTTTCTTTTCTGTTTTCACTATTGTTGTGAATATTTCATTTACCATTTAGATATAGAGAAATATAATCAAAGGGAAATAACTAAACTCTTTGGTCAATTTTCAAACCAAAAAAAAAGTTAGACGGATTCACCACAAGCTATGATAAAACATAATCAAAGGGAAATAATTTACTTAAAAACAAACTCCACATTCTTCCTAACATTATACAAAAATGAAATTAAAAGGAAACTATAGTGAAAGAGGAAAAATACTTACTAGGATTCACCGTAAATGAAAAGGAAGTTGTCGGTCTCTCCTTCATAATCCCGCACTCCAAGTAGGCCTACAAAACTACAGTTTAACTTAAAATCAAAGTCAAAAATAGAAAGGATAACCTAGAGCAAATAAGGTAAAATAAGTAAGGAAAACAAGCGTGGGATTGATATTTGTATAGATTTTCAACCTTTTTTCTAAAGTTCTGCTTATTTAGATCCTAGCAAGTTTGCACTAATTGAGATGAACTATCAGAAGTCTTCGATCATTCGCGGGTAGAGAGAACGGCAGTATAATGGGTAGAGAGAAGGAATAAAATAACGAAGAAGATGGGGCGGCAGTAAAATAACGAAGAAGATGGGGCGGCAGTATAATGGGCACCTAAATTTTTCCTCTAAAATTTAGCGTTCGCGGGAAAAGAGGGGGCGGGC
Organism: Allium fistulosum; assembly: GCA_030737815.1. Lineage (NCBI taxonomy): Eukaryota > Viridiplantae > Streptophyta > Magnoliopsida > Asparagales > Amaryllidaceae > Allium > Allium fistulosum. Next base: position 521,856,094 of record CM060906.1, read on the forward strand.
GAAATGGATTTGGGGGAAAAGTAGTGTGCCTATTGTGTCGGTTTTTGGACAACCGATGCTATTTTATTTAGTTGTGTCGGTTGTTCAAACAACCGACACAAATAGATCTACTGCTTCCCTCCAATTGTGTCGATTTCTTAAGAACAACAGATGCAAATTACATTTTTAACATTTTCTTCTTACCCCCATAAGTCAATAGTTTCGGTTGTTAATGAACAACCGACACAAATTACACTGTTTGTGTCGGTTTTATGGACAACCGACACAAATGAGGCGAAGCAGCTGATCTGTTTTGTACTAGTGCACATTCCTGGGTGGATGGGAGCACCTCCTTCGGCGGTTTCCAATTGACCCTCTTATGAGCATCATGCATTATGTTGTATGTGCTAGGAATAACTGGCTGGACAGGTGTTCGGTCAGTCGCTAGGGGACTATTGGGCCAAAGTTTATAGTTGTCTAAGCATCCATTCTAAACTGGTGGTCGTTCACATCACAAGCAAGTTGTCCTATATTGGTCAAGCCATTGATCATGCCGAGCCACATGTCATTGCTCAACCTAGGGAAGGGATCATTGATGCTCGAAGGTTTCCCTTATCCTTATGTAGAGGAGATACATGGGGATGCGCACTTGGATTATGATCATGTTCAGACCTTATGACTGGGGATTACCTTGGGCCTTATGATTGTGAGTTTAGTTCCAAGCGTTATGAAGTGGCATGGATTTGATCACTGAGAAATAGAGACTCAAATTATGTCTTTGGATAATGATTGGGCAATATTATTTATTTTATATCCAATGCGCCTGAGTGATTTGAGGATTGTTTGACGGGTGCCATATTTGTTATGTTAATTTTATCACTCCATGGCTGTCACATGGCATAAGTATTATGACTTGGATACCCAAGCACCTAACATTGTACTTATACTTGTAGTACACCCATATGATGATGATGATGATAGTAGATTAGCGTATATTGATGTTATGTGCTAGCTCTTTGGATATAGGGACATGTTAAGTATGATTCTCCATACCCTATGTCATATATTGACTTTTATAGTATATTGAGATTGTTTATCGCTCATGTCAGACCATTGTTTGACCCAAGGTTTTATGATTTGCTTCTTATTATCGTGGGTATTCTTAAATGAGTATACTAGATAGCGGGCTTGGGACGACACATGGAGTTGTGCGAATGGATTAGTAGGTGGATACACTTTCATATACTTGTACGTGGCTTATTATTGCTATTATTCCGCCGTGCAACACTTTGGAGCCTAAACAGTCTTTGACTTATATTAGAGAAAGATTATCACTTGAGTTATTATTTGATGTATAAACTCTATGATATGTTTTGTATAAGTGTATTTGTAACAACCCTGATTTTAGATTTACCTTAATTAAATATATAATAATTTAGATTGAGATTTTAAATGGAAATTGGAAATTTTCAAGTAGTGAAATATGAAGAAATTAGAAATTTGGTTCATTTATAAAATGATGATAAATTCTTTTGGAATGTGAATTCAATATATTGGGATTTTATTCTATTATCTTGTATTAAAAGGATAAATGGATGAATTTAGAAATATATTAGTAGTATTGGTTAGAAAAATTGCTCTGTAATTTATTTTTACAAATATGAATTAGAAAAGAATTAGGTTTTAAAGGATGGAATAAAAAGAAATAAAAAGGCAACTCTTTCTCTTATTGTTAACCCAAGCGTAATTAAATCATGGTGAAAGAGAAGTTCTTTTCTTCTCCCAAATTTCAGTACGTTCAAAACCAGACGATAAGAAAATAGAATCAATGCTCATTCTCTACAACCTTAGGCTAGGAGATCTTCCAATTTAAATTCAAATAAATTCTCAAAAATTGTAGAAAGTTCAAGGTAATGATTTCAAACCTTAGTCTATCTTCTAGGTTTATTGATTTCAGTTTCTATAGTGTTTTGAGTCCTCTTTTTTTCTCTTGTATGCATTGGTTCTAGGGTTTGGCTGAAATAAGAGAAGGCGTGTTATTTTGTGTGTCTTTGGCTAAGGATTCAAGGAGTTAAGGTGAGTAGTCCTCACATCAAGCTCTAAATGAACTGCATGTTGATATTGTTTGATTGTTTATGATCTTTAGATGATTTATTGACTGTCAGAATATATGCTGTAAAACCGAGTTGAGGAAATCCTGTAAAATCACTTACTATAGCTCAGCTTTCATCTCTTATATAAGTCATTAAGGTATGGGGGATTATGAGCACATATAGCAGTAGTTTAGGTTTCAATATTCCAAGTTGCAGTGGTCGAAATTGGTTATATCATCATTGGAGACGATGGTTGGAGTTTTCATGATCCAGGTTACGTCATCGGTTGACCGATAGCTTCGATCGGTGAACCGCTAAGGGTCGACCGACCGGTCAGCTATTTCCATGCTTCATTCGCTTTAAATTTTAGTCCATTTCCCATTTTTTTCTGTTTTCTTCTGTTTCTTTTGCTTTTTGAGTTTCTGTGATTTCTGAAATTTTGATAGCTTCATATTTTTAGGGAATTTATAATTTTAATTTATTTGTAATATATATATATATATATATATTAATTACATAGAATAAAAATAAATTATCTTTAAACTAGTTATATTAAATATATTCTTTAAAGTCACTTTTAGAGTTTATATAAAATATATCGTTGATTTTAAAATTCGGGTTTTGAAATATGGATATGAATCTTATGTTTCAAAGTATTTTGATAAAGGAAGATTATTTTAGAATTTTTAATAATAATAGTGTTATAAAAGATGATAACAAAATTATAAATACACACACACACACACACACACACACACATATATATATATATTAGATTTCTATATGTACGTAGTAGCATGTTTTATAAATATAGCTATTTATGGTCATTAGACCAATATTTGAATGTTTTCAAAAGAATTAATTTCTATATAAAAATATTACTTCAATTAGATGAGAACTCTAATTAAACGGTTTAGTAGTACAAGTGGTATGGAACACTTGTATCACTTTATCGCTTAATTCTTTGACTCGTTTGGTAGAATATTTTACTTAAGTGGAATCTACGATCTTTTAGTAAATATTCACGTACCACCGAGTAGTTATGAGACATTAGGGTTATACTCGTTTGATTACTAGTTGAAACTATTTAACATTTTGATCAGAAATGATTACTTCGACGTATTTTCAAACTCGTCTTTCGATAAATCATTTTTAGGCGGGTTCAACGTGCTTTTAGGCTCGTCTTTAGCTATTGACTTGTGATGTGCTCGTCAACAATCATGTTGACTTGCGATGTGCTCGTCTAATGTGCCGACATGCGATGGGCTTGTCAATTGTGTTGACCTACGATGGGCTCGTCTTTAGTGATTGACTTGCGGTGTGCTTGTCTATTATTGTAGCTTGCGATGTGCTCGTCCATTATGCTGACTTGCGATGTGCTCGTCTTTAGTGTTGACTTGCGACGTGCTTGCCTTTAGTGTTGACTTGCGATGTGCTTGTCTATGACTCGCTTTCATGCTAGTTAATTGAAAGGATTTTAATGTGATTGTTATTATGTTTTCGATGATTGCCGATGATAGGCATAGCTTAACTTTATGATATGATGACCTTATAATGATGCCTTATTATGCCTAGTATAGCACGCTGCATGGATATTTTTATATCTTTGATGTTTATGCATGCTCATTATGTAATCTCACCTTTTATAATATTTAGAGATAGTTTGACCCGTTTATTATTTTCATAATACTCGGGTCAGACCAAGACTTGACAGGACAGGGACTCGGTGACTTTGGATGTGAGATATCTTGAGTAGATATATATTATGTCATCTATATAGTATGGTTTCATTTTGGGATGCTATTCTTATGTGTATATTGTGGTTTTTTATGAGATTTAGACTCATTTTGTTGGGGAATTTTAAAGACCTATCATAGTCTTTGTATATGTATTTATGCGAGTCTAGTACACTTCTTGTTGACTCACTTTATGTTATATGATATGATCTGTATTATATTTTTCGCTGCAATCTGTGATTATGTGTTGTATATTATGTGATATATTGTTTTGTTCTATATTAGCCAACGTATTTTTACTTTATGCTGAGACTGTTCACGTCTTTATATTGTGTCATGAGATAAAAGATGATGTGATAGTATTAGCCCAAGGGAATAGACATGGATGGTCACTCCTCTTCAGCCTTTTTCTGTGTATTACTCAAAAATATTACTTGTAATATTCTTGGTAATATGGGTATAAAGATGGGGCGTTATAGCTTGGTATCAGAGCCGAGTTTCAGAATAATATAGAATGTAAGAGATACGAATCTTGGCCTAAACAAGCTTAGAGTCCCGTCCTTAGGTGTGTAGGGTTGGATTTAGAATTTAATTCCTATTCAGAAAATGATTGTTAGGAAATAATCATCGGGACATATTTGTAAGATTTTATATTGCTATATAAATATTATTATGGATAGTCTAGAGTAGACCTTAAATGGCTTGAAATTTGAATTGTTGTACCCTGATCCGCTAGTGATCAGAGTTACGCAGCGGAAGCCGATAGATTGCTTTTCGCTGAGTACATTAATTTGTTTATCTTATGTATGTTTGATTGATGATTGATTGTTTGAAATTATAACCGATTGTCTAAATCAGTATTGGGTAGGAATCATCACTTGAAAGCTGAAAGCTGAAACCTGCTCAATACTGATAATAAGACCTTACGGTGCCTTCGGTAGTGTAGTTACCGCAAGGAATATTGAAAATTTTATTTTGTATAAAATGGAATATGAATCCATATGTGTGATTAACTAAATTTATGATGAATTTAAAATTTGACATTTTGCTTGATGTATGCATAAATGAATAAATGCATTATTGGATTGTTGTCAATGAACTATTATTTGTATGTAAATAAAAAGATTAATTGAAAGTGTTTTAATAAAAGCAATCATTTATTTAAATAAAATTCATTTTGGTAAAGGATATGCATATATTGGATATTTAATTATGATTATTATAAGTAAGCTAATATTTTTCAAAAGCAAGATAATCAAAGGATATATGTATATCATGTTTACATAAAATTTTGGAAATATATTTTGTGTTATATTGTTTGTTGAGTGCTTTAAGAATTCTGATCGAGATGTTTGGCTAACGTTATCGATAGGGATTCCTAAAACTGGGACGAGGCAATTGGACATACTATTGAATAATAAAATAATTTGTTAAGTAATAAAATATATAATATTTTGAAAAGAGTTATAAATAATATTTTGAAATGGAAATAAAAGTTTTGAGGTAAGTCTAATATTATTTAAAAATGAATTGAATATTTTGGATATATATATACATATGTAATGATCTAAAGGAAAATGTCTTGAAGTAAAGACTACAATTTCAAGAAGTGGGTGAGCCATATTTTTAAATGAAGTATTATATGGTGTTTCGATAAATAATAAAAAGTAGTTAGTATAAAACAACATATATTTCTCAAAAAGATATTTTGGTAAATATTTGCGATGGGAATTCATACACACACACACACACATTATTTTGGTATAAAAATGAGTTATTTGAAAATTTCAAATAAATATAAGCTGCTTGCTAAAGTAAATTTATATGTTATGCTTTTGGATTATTGTGCATAGCATATTGTAGTATAAATGGGACGTTGAAATTTATAATTATAATGAAGTGTAGAGTGATATAAAACTTATATATACGAGTTTCCAATTTAAGAGAAGCTGAAATGAAAGTATAATTCATATATGATTGGAATGAATTGTTGAATGTTAAATACTTGTGTTTTGTGAATAAAAAGTATTTTTTTCCAAAGTATAGTTTTGTATAATAATGAAGGGGTATAAAAGTCCTTTTATAAAAACAAAGGAAAGAGGTTTTGTGGAGTAAATGTATAAAGAGGAATATCTAGTAAAGATATTATGTAACAGAATATATTTTAAATTTTGAGTATAAAGGAAAGTTTTGAAATTGTATATAAGATGAAGCTTGGCAAAGATAAAATATTCTAAGTGAAAGAAAAGGAAATCCTTTTGTTTTATATATACAACTCATTAGAAGTTGGTCTTTCCAATTCTTGAGTTTTAAAATATGGAAATTTAACTTGAAGAAATTAAAAAGTTGAACAATGATTGGATTTTTATGATTTTCATTTCGATGGAAAATAATTCTTTAAAGAAATAAATTTTGGTGATAAAATAATTTAAATTGTGAAGTTTATAATATTTATATAAAGGAAATATTTGAATTATTTCACATCCTTATTTGTAAAGAGGTATCAAATAAGTGGAATGTCTTAAGCCCCTCAAAATGTTTAGTATTTTAAACTGTAAAAGGTGTTATATTAAAAAGGGATGTAAACTCAGGGTACATATACCATGCTTAAGCCATCGCGATATGGTAGGTATGAGTGAATAATCACTTTCGATTTGTTGAACAAACTCAAGGTCAAAATGAGGTAAGGATAAGGTAACATGGGTTAGGAGTTGTATGTGATACATCTGATAAAGAGTTATCCATCATTTGTGGGGCAATGATTTGTTGAGCAAACTCAATCAGAATACCAAGACAGATGAGTCCTAACACCCACTAGTGAAGCCGAAAGACTTCTATGTTTCATCTTATGGTTTAGAGAAACATAAAAGACTAGTGTGAGCCTTATTAGAAAAATGAAATGGTAACATTTAACCTTTCTAATATTGTAAGATCATATGCAAAATAATGTTATAATTGGCTACAATGATAAATTTGTGCAATTAATACTAATGATAAAACGTTTATCAATTAATATATACAAATGAACTTAACTAAAAATTGACAAATAGAAATATAATATATACTCACCATTAAATGCCTATTGCATGTTAATGTTTTCTATACCCATGCAAGTTCCTAATTTTACAACTACTTAATACGTTCGTAATATAGTCACTCACGTGTTTGTTGGGTTGAGACTATGTATTGCATTCTATGGGTTTCAAACTCTAATAGAAATACAAGACCGTGGATAATTGATCCATATACTATCACGTATAAATGTTATATGGTGAACGGTCACAGTTCGTAATGTACGATACTTCGATGAATATAGTTTGTTCGAAATATGCTAATAAACAGTACTATGAGATAGAGTATTCAATTTGATTGATTACAAAAGTACTGTATTTTTTTAAATGTAACACTAGATCAAAACTACAAGATAGATCTAAGAACTCGATCGCTAAAATGTCAATTTGATCAATTACGCAAGGTGCAACATATTTGATGTCCTTAAATATTATAGATAATCGAATTTGATTTTGTAAAAAGTACGTTATGATATTGTAGTAAGGGTTTTCTTTTTGGACGGTTTGATCATTTAGAAAGGAAAACGAATGCATAAGAGTAAATGTGATTTAATGTACAGTTGGGATGAAGAGAGTGAATGGTCACATTTATAAAGAAACATCGAAAATGAGAATTGTGATACTAATGATTGATACTTAACATTGGAATAAGAAATATGATTTCTGTTTCGAAATGTATTTTCATATAGAAAATTGTTTTCTATGAGATTTATTTCTTTGAGTTCAAGATATTTGATCAAAAAACTCTCCACTATGAACTAGCTACAGTATATGAAATAAATAATCTATATTAAGTGAATAATGGACCTCCGAATTCAGTATGCTATTATAGGAATGGCGGAAATAGTGGGAGCATCCCATATAACACTTATTGGTTGCATCAAAATACGAAAATTATTTTTTTAAATATGTCGAACATTATTTATGAAATAATAACTATTTTCTGTGACGACTGAAAAATAGACATAGTTATATTTCAATGTGAATATTATGAATATTCGTTATGAAATAAAATAGTAGTGTGGTATTTGTTTTCACAACAAAAGTGATCCATTGAAAGTACAGAAGTATTTAAATTATTTGATTATTTTGGAATTATAGACTAAGTCATAGATTTGAGAAATAATTCTTATTATATGATTATGAATCATATGACCCTGGTTAATTATATCTCAAACAATTAAAGAGATATGCACCTAATTAGTGGGAGTATCATAAAAGTTGATGAACTCTTTGGATTGATACATATAGATGTATGCAATCGGAAGTCTGTTAATACCAAATTGGTTCCATGTACATGGTTATATTCATTGATGATTTATCACTAACATGGACTTGTGTATTTGATACACATGTATTATGTCTATGATAAGATCATAGAATATAAAACAAAAGTAAATAAAATAATATGCAATAAAATAAAATGATTCGATTTGATCAAATAATGAGTATATTTGAAAGAGTTTTGAATGTACCTAAAAATGAATAAAGATTAAATCTCAAAGGTAACTCCTCCCTATAACACACAATGATGTATTGATAAGGAGTAATCAAACTTTGTTGGACAAAGCACGATTAATGAAGAGTAAAGTTGAGATAAACTCTTTCTATAAGGTGTGTACTTAAGAGTAGTACACAAGGTTAAAATTAATATATTCCAAAGAATAGTTTACAAACCATATAAGATAAGGGCTTATAAGAAACCCCTACATATCCTAGACCAAGGACTTGGTTTAGGTTGTGCGAATCTAAAAACTGCACGTAATAATTATCTAATAAATCTTGTATGAATCGTCCCAAGAGAATTTTAGGAACTACAGTCATTAGATAGCTAATTTATGTTGTGAACATAAATATATTGTGAACTAATGCAAACTTAATTCTATAAAGAAATTCATAAAATATTTATGAATATTCATTCCATTTTATTGAGAAACAACTATTGTTTCAAGAAATACCAACTTTGTGGCGAATGAATTTCATTAAGAAATTATTGGTATAAAATGGATTTGGATATGATCCAAGGATAAAACTGATTGTAAGGGATGTAATGAAATTTACCAAACCAAATTGAACACAACACATTAGAATGTGTAATAAGTATTCTCGCACACTGAAGATAAAGCATGAGTTTCTTATCAATGTCGATAATAGATAATCCTCGGCAATCAATTAAACCATTAAGAGTATTGACCCTATGATACAGTACGATACGCAAATCCAAAATAGATTCCAAGCACATTATCAAAATATGATTTTGATAGTTGAATCCAAAAGGATATGATCCCTTTGGCTGCTTATGTGTCTTCAAGAGAAAGACAAATGTAGTTGGAATGCGGTGAGATATATTGATAATAATAATACCATAAATTTCAATTATTGAAAATAACGTAATCGATTCACCATTCGATGTGCTCAATTAAGTTCAGATTTTACTCACAAAATTATTGCGTAGTATGACTTTATATATTGGTACATATGTGTTGAAACAGAAAATTATAAATAATGATTTAGAGTAAATTGTTTATACATAATAACCAAAGTGTCTCAAAATCAGTGGGAGCGATATTAAGTTTGTGAGTTTTATCCAAGAATAGATACAAAAGTTTTGTTCGACAAGCATCAAAATTGAACAAATGTTTTGATAGAAATATAAAATAGTTTGATTGTCAATCAAAGTGCAGAGGAGGTGTGTGCTCATAAGAAAGAAAGTTAAAAGGTATATAGATATTTCTAAATCATAAGTAAACAACACATTACTGATTGTTAACGATGTAGTTGTGTTAAAATTAGTTTCAGTTGTTTTAATACTCGATGTTGGATTTTTTAAATGATGTCATTTATAGTAAGTATAAAAGGCGTTGGGAATGTCCCAAACAATATGCAAGGACACGTTATTAAAATGTTTAATACAGAACATGTAAGATGGATTCCAATTGCATTGGCAATATGAATTATCATACATGTTATATTGTCTATGATATCGTGATTTTTTTTATGTGTTTGATACATGAAGCAAATATCAAATCCATATTGATATCACTAAATGATTATGTAAAGTATTCTCGCGTATTTATGAAGAATTGATTACATAAACAACAAACTTCTTATGAAGGAGTGTACGGATTCAAACTTCATAGGTGATATTAAGTATAATATGCCAATAATAAATTCAAGATAAGAATCTTTAAGTTGAAAATGTTCCAAATGAAAGATTGTGGCTGATTCAACGAAAAAGGCTAAATACATCGCCTTGAATAGCGTCGCAATAAAATCAATGTATATAAATGTATAGATGCACAAATTTATAACTGAGTTGAGGGTGATTCCAAATATTGTGAATCCCATAACATTGTTATATGAGAACGATATCGCGATATAGTTCATAATAGAACTTAAAGCTCACTTGAAGTCGAGAGACATACTTCAAATTGTTCCACATGATAAAATACTTTATCACCATCAAAGAGAGTTGATTGACATAGTAGATAATTGAAACACAATAGCATACCCGTTCATTGAGGAACTGACCCAATTGGTTTTTTTAAAACCGATTGGAGAAGTTAGAATGAGATTGCAAAATTGACCCTAAGTGCAAATAGGAGATTGATAGAGTTAGGGGTATGCCTAATGGGCAATTATGTAATTTGTTACATATATTTAACTTGATAACCAATCTTGATCGAAAATAAAAGTTGTTTTCTTTCTATTATATACTTGATATATTAATTAATTAATTAAAAGAATATTTAATAGAAAATCCATAAATGGTATGTTTTGTGGTAGTAGTTACAAAGTGTTGTAACCATGAGTAATTTGTCACAATAAAAATAATAACCCATTTTAAATATTCCTAGTCAAGATGTGTCAAGATTGGATATTAATACATCTGTTATGAATAAAGTACACAACGCTCTCCAAATATTGGGCAGTGTATTACTCATGGCGCTGGGGGTACAAAGGGGTTACATACTGATAGTTATTGGATAACTATGGAATGACTCACTCGATAGTTTTCTGCTGGTTATATAACTAAGGTCAAACAGAAAACATCGATGTGACTATTTCACACAATTCTCTCAGCTTCATAATACTTTTAATCTTTAATGTGGAAGCTCCACTTTGATTATAGTTAAATCATGGCACGACATCCATCGAACGACTAAGGTGATTCGAGTGAAAGCATTGGAAGTGAAACACTATTCAAGTGAGGATTCATCTCCTCGGTTATATGAGGTTAGTATCACGGTCAACTGATGCAACTCAAAGCCAAAGTCTTTGGCCTGAGTAGTTCGATTAATAATAATTGTTATTACTGAACCAAGGACTTTGTGTTTGGGCAACAAATTTAGATGTGGACAATATTGGAATTTTGACCATTACCAAATTCCATAAGTCCTAATGTGATATAATTTGACGAAGAGAATTGGTGTAAATAATTGTCACTATCGGGTCCCGCTTATAATAAGTAAAATTGGATTTTACCAAGAGATGTATAAGAAATAAATTAAGAAAAAATGTCACACCACCTGCTAAATGATGTGTGAACATTAATATTTGAATAGTTCGATATTAATCACTAACTGAATTTACACCTTTGAGTCGCACAACCAAAATAATGCATGCTTTAAATGAACCACATGTTTAACTAATTCATAATCATTGTAAATTAATTAAACTAATTAATATTTATGAAATATTAATTACCAAACTTTATTTAATTTGTTTGAATGCTATTTGTGTTTAGTAAAGTGCGTATATAAAAGTTATAAACGCGCGTATCGACATACAATATCTTTATAATGTTTAAATTCGATTTAAACATAATAAATACTAAAAAAAGTAGGGGTTTAAATAAATTAAATAAATTAATATTTGCGAAATACTAATTATTAAAATTTTATTTGAATTTGGTTGAATAACATCAGCATTTAATAGTGTTCGTATATAAATGTTATAAACACGCACACATATGTATTGAATTTAAATGGGATTGATGCTGATAGAATTTTGGACATTTTTTTAGGGCCTGTGTGGCACTATCTATGGCTAGCCATGCATATAGAAGAGAAAGAGGATTTGATTAACATTTAAAAAGGAAATTAAGAGGGGAAAGTTTTAAGGAAGGAACAGGAAAGATTTCTATCATTCCTTTAAAACAAATCTCCCTTTATTTTCTTTGTGTATTGATTTCTTTCTTGAAAACCATCATTCCCTTTCTGTCCTATCATAAAATTTTGAATTTTTCATGGCTTGCTCTAAAATTCCAAAAAAAAATATCAAATAAAATTGATAACAAAAGGTGGTTCTAATCTCTTAATTCTTGTAAAATTCGAAGATCGATTCACAAAATCTAAGAGCCTATGATTCATGATTCAAGGTGCATTCTCTTGGCAACATCTCAAGGTAATAATTCTAATTGTATTTATTCATCATCCACCTTGTAATATAATTAGGATCCCTCACATATTTCATCTCATTTGAGTATTTATTTATTTGATCACATAGATTAGATCCCCTTTTGCTCCATCTTAATTAATTATCAATGTTCGCCATGTTATTTTGATTTGGATCCATTTTAGGATACATATTGATTACTTACCTATTCATACTGTCATTATTAAATCTACATCTTATGATTCCATATTTAATTAATTGTTCATATTGCCTATATAGTTTAGGTCTGAAACCTTTGCAACATATACATATGTGTCTGATTTCTCCTATCTATTTTGTTGTTGTTTCAAATTTTTTGTTTAAAAGGAAAATCCTTTTTGATTGAAATGTAAGTCTTAACTAATGAAATATTTCTATTATAGATTCGAATAGAAAATATATGTAGCCTATTAACGTTTGTATGTATGTTTTGTGTTCATTATTTTAAATCCAATCTTTTGGTTTTTGGATATTTCCGTTTAAAGTTTAAAAAAGGTATCATTATAAACATAACTGGATTTTATTCCAAAACATCACAAACCCTTGGATTTCCTTTTAAATTAAAGTTAAGACTTTAATTGGTTACTTTATATTAAAGCATATGCTAAGTTAAATTTTTTAACATAAAGATGTTGTACTAAGTTTAAAGCATTATTTACAACGATTTGTATATACAAATATGTGTGTGTGTGTGTATTAATTTGATTTAAGATTTAAAAAATGGACTTTTAAGTAAAATCATAATTTTTAATCTTAAAACCTTTTAGTTTTGAAACTAGGTTCAAATTGCTCTCTTTAATTTTAAACTTATAAAATAGTGAAACTTAATTTTAACACATTTATATGTATAAGTCTATTGTATATAAATGTGTATATATGTATTTTTAAATAATACTATGGACAACAAAGTCACATATAAAGGAAACATCATCTTTGTACACAATTTGATATGTTGCACTTACATAATTTACAGTAGAATACATTTGGACATAGTTACATTAAATGTCATGAATAAATTGCTAGTTAATGACATTTAATAAATCGATCAATTTAATTAAAGAGAGAGAATGAAAGGTTTATCTATACATGTGATGCAATTTATGCTCTTAATTAGTTACTTGTTTTAGGAATAGAAACGAAAGGATTCCTTTCCTAAATTAACACTTATAAATAATTGTTAGGCGTATTTTGTACACTATACATTTAAATTAAATTAATTTTAGACTTCCTTTTAACCAACTTTAAATAAAATAAGATTTTATTTGAAGTTTTATTAGATTGGACCTAATATACCTTTAGACTTCATGGGCCCAAATGATCCAAAATGGTAAATTTTTTGAAATTCACCAATTATTTCCGCTGTTGGCTGGCCTAGTTTCAACATAAACCACATTCTCTCTTTCTTTTCCTTCTTCTAAATAGACATAAAATCAAACCCATTTTGAAAACATCCAACATTTGGTATCTTTTTCAATTTTAGCTATAAAAAAGAAGTAATTTGGTTATGAATTGATAATTAAGATAGTGGTTGAAACACTGAAAGGTAAAAAAACTTAGTGGCATGAGTGTGAGGAAGTAGATGTTACGATTTGTAGATTGAATGTAGAAGAAATTCCAAAGAATTACTCTATCGATTGATTTATGCAGTGGTTGCTTAGTTCAAATTTGAAGGTAATACATAGAATATATCATTGTCATCTTCGTTTAGGTCATGTAAAAAAATGAGTTCGTCAATCGAGTGTATACCTAGAGTTGTACATTATAAAACAAAAACGGCTCTGGTTATGGTATACGAAACATGGATTAGTTGAAATAAATTTATATTGCACCAATGGCATAAGTCAGTTAATAAGGGACTAAGAGGAAGAATCTCAATCACTTGAAGATGCTCCATGCTCCTGAAGAAACACCCCCAAATGAGGCAAACCATGTATCAAAAGGTATTAGCGTTAGAACCTTGATGTCAATAATATTATAATGACCTAGAATAAAATCTAGCACATCTTGAAAAACAACATACCAGATAACCACTTACGCTTGGTGAAGAAGACGTATCTACATATGATATTTCTAGTTGATAATAAAATAGGTAAACCGCAACATCCTATATTTTTTGGTACATTACAACTTCTTCCATTTTTAGACTTGAAAATGAATGTAGATAACACTGCAGTTATCACCATATATATTTTCAAACAATAAAATAGAAGTAGTTTTTAGAGACCAATAAGATAATATAACTGCTAAATAAATTTTTATTTCACAGTAGTGTTTTACATGCATGATAAGTAATATTGTAAGAGCACAACCAAATATGGCTTGTTCAGCGAAAATTTTGGACTGAACTAGCCACATGCAATCATATATGGTTTATTCACTTCCTATGGCCGGTTTAAATGAAATATATGGATAATGAACTAAACAAGAGGACTATTCTTAGCCATTTTAAATATAAAATGGAAAAATGTTTGGCATTTATTAAAATTGCAATGACTTTGCCTTTTTATTTATAATGGAAAAGTGTTTTCCATTTTAAAGAAAATGGAAAAGTCGTTGCAATTTTAATAAGCGCCAAACACTTTGTCGTTCTATATTTAAAATGGCATAGTCTTAGCCATTTTATTTCCATGTGCCAATGGTTAGTACAACTGATAGTGTTTCCCATAAACTATATATTTTAGCATAACTCTTTCATCCACCACATCAAAATCCTTCAACAACATTCTTCTTCTAATACCCGATTTCCATTAATACACGTTGTCATCTAGTAAAAAAATCCACAAGTAACAAAATAAAGGCAAAAAAATTATTTGCTTCCTCAAACTCTAGGAATGAACTTATCATACAATTCCACTAATCATCAAGATATTTATTGTAACACCCCGATATTCTACGAGAAATGTAATTAAAAAGAAATTAAAAGCGCATTTGGTACAGTGGTAAAGGCGCATGTTGACTTCCTTAGTAACCAGGGATCAAGTCCTATTGTCCCAAAATCTGGAGCGATGTTTTTTTACCTGGTTCGTTTCCAGCGATTTTCCTACGTATTTCAGCATTGTTTCTGACATATGACGGCTTCCCATTCGCTCCAGTGTTGTAATAGGATGAGATGACTAAATTTTATTGGTTGAGTGATGTGTATGGGCTAGAATGGATAAAATAATCTAATGGATTTTATTCACTCAAACAATCTATAAATAAACCATCTAACATAAACCTAATCTCTTATTCAGCCATCGCCATAATTCTACAGTAAAATTAGTATGTATTATTCTTCCACCATTTCTCTACTAAATAAACAAATCTCTACCAAATTAAATTATCTATATATATTCAAGCAATTTGGGGAATTTAGAAGAATCAAAGGGAGAAAGATTAAAGCAAAGCTTTTTTCAAATTTATGCAAGCTCAAGTGTCAGGTGAGTGAGAATTAATATGAAACAGAAAAATAAAGTAGTTCAATTTCAGTTCTTTTCTGGCACGCTAATATGGATTAATTTATGTTATTAATAGAGAATATATGTAAATTATTGCAACTTCTTCTTCTTCTTTCACTTCTCAAATCTAATTCATGTTTGGTTTAAATTATGGGACATATAAATTGTTATTCATGTTTTATGGCATAAATAAGATTGAAATTTATGTAAATTATTGTATCTTCTTCTTCTTCCACTTCTCAATTCTAATTCATGTTTGGGTTGAAATTTGGAACAAACAATTCACGTTTCATGGCGTAAGTAAGATTGGTTTAATTAAATTGAATTAGAATTGTTATTCAATTTCTAATGGTAGAACAGGTTAGTTGAATAAATTCAGAATATGTTACTTGAATAAAATTATGGTTTTGTTTGATATAATTACATGCTTTTGAATATGGTTTTGGAACAAAATTAGGAAGTCTAATTGGCATAATTGTTTGTTTCATATGTGTCCTAAAAATGTAAAATTGAATTTTGTGTAATTAAATGGTTTGTGGCTATTGGATAAATTTTTTATACAGATTAAATCTCTAAAAGGAGACCGTAAATTAGGGTGGGAAAAAATGTAAATTAAATGGACCCTAGGCTAGTGTAAATGTAACAAAATGACATAAAAATTACAAACAAACCATACAGACTGAACGAACGTGAAATTGAAATACCATTTATGTAAGAAAAAGAGAAATTGTGAAATAACTAAATCGGATGTAAAAATGGCCTAAAGCAGATTAATGGAAATAAACAGTTTGTAAACTGTAACGGTAAAATTAATTAATCTGGAAGCAATTTGGTAGGCAGACCTTTTAAAGGTCTGGATAGGTGTTTCATGCAGTTAAGACCAAAATATAGTTTTGGCTGTACGTACTAGAAGCGGGTAAGTAGGTTCGCAAGGATGTTTGTTACCTTTCATAGGTTTCTAGTAGGGGTGGGCATTTAACCGACTTAACCAACTTAACCGACATCGACTGAACCGACTTAACCGATAATTTCGGTTAACCGACATAATGGTTAACCGATCGACCATAACCGAACATTTTCGGTGTTAACGGTTAATTAAATTTGCTCAATCGGTTAACCGTTAACCGACCGAAAAAGTTTAGTTTTTTATTAAAATGAACTGGCTGCCCAAAACCAGCCCATCTGCAAACAATGCATACCCGAACCAGATCTAATCCTATTGTAATCCAGCGTGCCCTAGTATTCCTCTTTCCAGATCCAAACTAGCATGCCATAATATTCCTTTTTCCAGATCTAATCCAATCCTCATTTTCCAAATAAAATAGAATAAACGAGAAAACTCAAAACGTAGATCTAATATATTCGCCGATCTCGTTTGCTAAATGCCGATTTTAGTCGCGATGCTTCACGATGTTAACGATGACCACCACCATCATCGAGTTGTTGCAGTAATTAATGGCATCAATATGGTAATGAAAGATCTCAAGTTTAGTTTTTTAGAATCAATTCTTAAGTTCTAAATTGACTTATCTCAGTTACTTAGTCCATTTACTATAGTTTTATTTTAATTGATTTAACATATTTTGGTTTGTGATTCCATTTCTGTTCGCTTAGAGTTCTCGGCACCCATTAGTGGTTGTGTTGTTGGCGAGTATTTTATGGTAATTGGTTGAATAATAATCTGAATAATATAGTTTGAATATTATCACTTTCATTTTTATCTCCTTTCTTCTGCAATTAGTATTTTAGTGATCAGAAACACTATTAAGTAAAATATATGAAAGGTGCAATTGAATTAAAGGATTAGTATATGATATGAAAGGTTATAGAATGAACATAGAACTCCTAATTGGCTTTGGTTGAAGTCATCATTGCTGATTCTTAATATATATATATTGTGATTCTTTTCTCTGCTTTTTAGCACAACAAGGTGATACTGCACCTTATATATAATATATAAACTTGAGCAATTGTCTTTAAATTTGTAGATGTTCACCTTTTGACAATTGTAGGTTGTGACAGCCTATGTGTGAGTACTTTGTGCGAGTATCTGTAAAGAGTTATGTGTATATTTTTATGTTTGTATTATGCGTGTTCTCCTATCTGCCTGGTTATACTAAATGAAAGATCATATAATATATTAAGTTCTACTATCATCCTGTTACTGCTAGTTTGTTACTTGCCGATTTCAGTTGTATGCTATGCTATGTATACTTCCTATATTTATTGTATTAGCAATTCAGTAGTCATATACTAATTACTTAGTGGTGCGTGCAGCTTTTCTCCTCAACTTCTTTAATATGTCTGAAAAATATTGGTTGGTTATACATATCTATATTTGTTTAGCTTCTGATAAATTATATGTACATTGATGACTGTAAGCTCATATCAATAGGCTACAACAAGATAGATGGTCATTTTCTCGACACTGATATCTTGATGTATACGAAAAAAAACGAAGAATGGAAATGATTGAGAAGGAAACACAGGCAATGGAAACACTACATTACTTTGGATAGACTTGGAGAATGGGGATAAAAGTTGAAGAACAGAGAATGGAGAATGGACTAAGAACTGTAACTAAGCTAAGAACTGAATTAGTAAATTATATGTTTGTTGAAATTGGACTGAATTACTAATGTAATTTAATAATTGTGAAGTCTGTAATGATTCTTGTAAGCTGTAATGTACAAACTAAGGACTGATGTATGAACTAAGTAGCTGAGAACTAAAGTATCAAGTATGAACTGAAGTGATGATGTTTGTAATCATATACTGTATGAACTAATGATGCATGTAATGTATTGCATCGTCTCTTGCTAGTATTAATATATGAACTGAAGCATCATGTATTACTAATGGATGAATTAAAATACCGAAGTCTGAAACTGCATTTATAAGTATATGTGTTGCAACATTTTTGGTTAATCGGTTTATTTAACCGGTTAACCATTAACGGTTAACCGTTCAGGTTAATCGGTTAACCGGTTAAATAAACCGGTTAACCACGGTTAACTTTTATCGGTTCGGTCGGTTAATCATAACCATAATTAACCGAAAACCGGTTAACCGAACCATTATCGTTTTACGGTTAACCGAAAAAATTAACCGATTAAGTCGGTTAACCGACCGTGCCCACCCCTAGTTGCTAGTACGTAGGATAGAAAGCATCCGCAATCATAGGCTTCTTCAGGCAGATCGACGCGGACGGAACAAGACAAGTGTGCTCCGACGTAGGCTTCTTTAGGCAGATCATTGGAGGATTTTGCGTAGCCAACCCAGCCGTGGGCGCTCTTTCGGAGGACCGACACTTTAGATAGGGGCAAGTCCACGTTGGTGACCGAGGAGACAGGAGGATAGGAGTCTAGTTTGGCGGAGCCAGAGCGCAACTTCGGGGTCCTGCGAGGTTGTTTGAGTCGGTGCCGGTCAGACGTAAGAGGCATTTAGTCACAGTGCACGGGTGAAGAGCATGACTTTCACGCTGTAGCATGTGGATAGGTAAGGACTGGAGGTCCGACAGGCCGATTGATGTTTAGTATTACTGCATGGTTGACTTTCCTAGAGTGACCACAGACTTTGGCTTCTTAGCAATTGTATCTAAGAAGGATTCACTACATTATATTATTCACCCTCTACGATATCCGGGGAAGACCTGGAATTAAACTGTTTTATTCTTTTTGCTTCATTTTATTTCTCATTCACCAGACTCTATGTCTGACCCATTCCTATTTTTCCTATTTCCCCCAAATCACTGGAGGGCAGGTCTAGGTTGCAGTTCTTTGCAACTTGGAGGGTCATTGGAGCAGTTGTTATCTTCGGCTTTTATTTCTTTTGTTTCATGTACTTCGTTCTTCTTTTCCGTACGTTATTCTATATATGGGGACCTATATTGTGAACTTTGTTATGTTTTACGTTTTGGTGGAGACTACTTGGTACGTTTGGTTTCAGAAATAAATTTGGGATAATCTTGTTTTTAATGAAGCTGTTTTGCTATTAATTTATAATTAGTGAAAGTTTTCTTCCGCTGTAATATTTTAATCTTTTTATGCTGTTGCCATAGTCTATGTGCTATGTTATGGATTTTTATTTCACCCAACCACCGGTGCTTCTAGTCATGTCTGATTTTCGGGGTGCCTCGAGGTGCGGGGTGTCACAGTTGGTATGAGAGCTAAGGTTTCGGTAATCCTAAAAATATAAAGGTTTTTGAATAATTATTAAAGGATATTCCAAATAATACTTTTAAAAGTATATGTATATATTTTGGAAAAAAAAGAAATTTTAGAAATGGGTCCCTCATATCTCTTCCTCCCTATCTATTGAACTATTTGTGGAGTAACTAATCCCATCTTTTTAATATCCACAGATAGAAATGTCTGAACCGCAAGATATCCCCAAAGTTTCAGGCCTTAATATGTCTGCTTAGTTCAGACGTTATTTGTAGGTTACTGCACGAGCAAAGCCGCCAACTAGGGATGCTGCTCCGACGGAAGGGACTTCTGCCCGTCCGCCAGGCATTCCTGATTTTCCCAAGTTATGCAAGGACTACGCCAGCTTAGGAGGCAAGCCTTTTCTTGGCACCGAGTCATATACTGAGGCGAGAGCTTGGATCCGTAGTTGTGAGCGGATATTTGGACTTTTGGGATTGGAGGACTTGGCTCGGAGGCAGTTGGCTTCATGGCAGTTGCAGGGAGAGGCTCTTTGTTGATGGAAGATTATGGAGGCTGAGGCTGATAATTTGACTTGGGCGGATTTTCGTACTAGGTTCGAGAGGAAATTCTTATCGCAGGCTAAAGAGGGAGTAAGGCTAGAGAAATTTATACAGCTCAAGCAAGGGGATATGACAGTTAACGAATATGTTAATCAATTCAATGAGCTTTCCAGATTTGGACTAGACCTGATCAATACTCCTCACAAGAAGGCACTGATGTTCGCTAAGGGTTTGAGTCAGCCACTGTAGAGTTTGGCGGTGAGCCACATTCCGATGGGAGCCACTTTTGAGGGATTGGTAAAGATGGCTTTACTTGCTGATACTGAGAAGAAAGGAGATGTGGCACAGAAGAGTGATGGGAAGAAGCAGTGGAAAGGAAAGAGGAGAGGAGGAGGAGGGTCAGGTGGAAAAAGGAAAGTTCCAAGGAAGGACTGGAAGTGCAATACTTGTGGGAAACCAGGTCATCTTGCTAAGGAATGTAGAGGGGTAGGAGAGCGACCGAGACTGAGGTGCTATCTTTGCGATCAAGTAGGGCATATGAAAAAGGACTGTCCGTCGAAGCCTAAGGATAGTTCACAGACACCTTCACAGCCTACTCAGGCTTATGCTTTAGAGGTAGCTCCTTCCTCTAGTACTCGTCCAGTTATGGACAAGGGAAAGAAGGTGATCATCGAAGGTGTTTTATCTATCTCTGATTTTCCTGTTCATACCCTATTTGATTTTGGAGCTTCGCACTCTTTTATATCTAGTACTCTTGTGGAGAGTCTTGGTCTTGATGCTTGCTTAGTGACCGACCCGGTAGTAGTATGAAATCCCATATGAGGATTGGCCTATTTTTCCATGTTATGTTGGGATTTGAAATTGTTTATTTTAGGGATTGAGTTTGACTGTAGTGCCTTTGTATTGGGCATTTCCATGTTCGGGTTGATTCTTGGTATGGATTGGCTATCCATGTATGGTGTTGTTCTTGATTGCGATAAGAGGGTATTGAGGTTAGGCACTTGTAGTGGACGTACCTTGGAGGTATCTTGTGATCCTAGAGGATCAGTTATGTTGATCTACCTTTATTCTCTTGACTTATCGCCCGATAGTTTGAGTTCAGTACCCGTCGTTAGAGACTTTCCAGATGTGTTCGAGTAGGTTTCTGGCCTTCCACCTCGAAGAGAGATCGAGTTCAAGATTTATCTTGTCGATAATGCCAAACTGGATGCTTTACCGGTAAGGTATGGCTCCTAGGAACGTCGTGAGTTGAGCAAGCAGATTGGAGATCTTTTGGAGTAGGGCTTCATTCATAGGAGCATTTCTTAGTGGGGTGCAACCGTCGTCTTTGCCACTAAGGAGGATGGCTCTCTCAGGCTTTGCGTGGATTATAGGGAGCTTAATAAGCCGACAAAGAAGAATCATTATCCTCTTCCTCATATAGACGTTCTCTTCGACCAGCTAGTAGGAGCCAAGGTATTTTCGTAGCTCGATTTGGCCACGGGATTTCATCAGGTTCATGTGGCAGAGGATAGCATCGAGAAGACCACGGTTAAGACTCCGGATGGGCTATTTGAGTGGTTAGTCATGCCATTTGGGCTAACCAATGCTCCAGCATATTTTGTGGACCTGATGAGTCGTGTATTTCGCGAATCGTTGAACAAATTTGTGGTGGTGTTCGTCGACGACATTTTGGTTTATTCGCAAAGCAAGGAGGAGCATACTGTTCACTTGGAAGAAGTGCTTAGGACCCTGCGAGCACATAAGTTGATGGCGAAGTTCTCCAAGTGCCACTTTTGGAGGGATGAGGTTCGCTTATTGGGACACATCGTTTCAGAAGATGGGCAATAGATCCGGCGTAAGTGGCAGCAGTACTGGATTGGTAGACCCCTAAGAATGCCACAACATAAGTAGTTTCCTTGGTCTTACGGGCTACTATAGGAAGTTCATTAAGGACTTCACTAAGATATCAGCTCCACTTACCCGCCTTACCAAGAAGAACTCAGATTTTGTTTGGGATGCCAAGTGTGAGGATGCCTTTGGTTGATTGAAGGAAGCTTTAACTACCGCGCCCGTATTGGTATTACCGGATGGAACCAAGCCTTTCTCAGTTTATACAGATGCTTGTGGTACGGGGCTAGGGGCGGTACTGATGCAATAGGGTAGGGTAGTGTGCTATGCGAGTAGACAGTTTGAAAATGCATGAGAAGAACTACCCCATGCATGATCTTGAGTTGGCAGCTATAGTTTTCTCTCTCAAGTATTGGAGGCACTATCTCTTAGGAGAAAGATTTGAGCTTTTCCCGGATCATAAGTCTTTAAAGTATCTATTCTCTCAGAAAGACTTGAATTTGAGACAACAAAGATGGATGGTGTTTTTAGCCTCTTATGACTTTGAGATTTCCTATACCCCTAGCAAGGGTAATGTAGTGGCAGATGTGTTGAGTAGATGCAAAGTGGTTTTAAGTCCTCTGTTTTTGAATTGGAAGCATTTGGAGTACATTGCTACCTTTGATTTTAGACCTCCATCGGATTTAGCTCCGGGATTGTTAGCAGCCCTCGACGTCCATCCTACTTTGATGGAGCAGATTGGAGCAAGGCAAAGATGAAGAGTTAAAGGACATTTTAGATAAGCTTGGTAGAGGAGAGTCATCACCACATCTTAGGCGCTATACCATGGACACTAGAGGTTGGCTTAGAAGGGATGGTAGACTTTGTGTTCCCCGTAGTGAGGATTTAGTAGATGCGGTGTAGGCCGAGTCACATCATTCTAGGATGACAGTGCACCCCGGTGGTGATAAGATGTACCGGGAAATGAAGAGGGTATTCTATTGGCCCGAAATGAAGAAGAGGGTGGTGGAGTATGTATCGAAGTGCGTCACTTGCCAAAGGGTAAAGGTGGAACAGAAGAAGCCCGGAGGACGATTACAGCTATTGGATATTCCATTATGGAAATGGGAGAGCATCCCTGTGGACTTCGTGTATGGATTACCAAGGTCACAGAGAGGGAACACGAGCATTTGGGCCATTGTGGATAGATTGATGAAGAGCGCTCATTTTATACCCATTAAGAGTAATAGGACGGTAGCTTCTTTGGCTACTTTTTATGTAAGGGAGATAGTTAGGCTTTATGGAGTTCTTGCCAGCATTATAAGCGACAGAGATCCATTATTCATCAACGAGTTTTGGAGGAGTCTTCAGCAAGCCTTGGGAACAGAATTGAATCTGAGCACGACATATCACCCTTAGACAGATGGAAAGACTGAGAGGGTAAATAGGGTTTTGGAATATTTGTTCAGATTGTGCATCATTGACTTCAGCGGCTCTTGGGAAAACCACCTACCTTTGGTGGAGTTCGCGTATAATACTAGTTATCAAGCTATCATTGGGATGGCACCGTTCGAGGCCCTCTATGGCAGACCATGTAGATCACCAGCCTGTTGGTGGGATACCACCGATAGTATCTTGCTTGGACCAGACTTGGTGAGGGAAACTTCCGAGAAGGCGGATTTGATTCGCAAGAGGTTAAAGACCGCAAAAGATAGACAAAAGTCATATGCCGATAGAAGATGTTCAAATTTGGAGTTTAAGGTTTGAGATATGGTTTTTGTCAAGGTTTCTCCTCTGAGAAACGTTATGAGATTTGGCTTAGTGGGTAAGTTGGCACCATGATTTGTAGGACTCTTCCCTATTACCGCACGGATTGGAAAAGTGGCATACAGAGTTGATCTTCCAAATAAGTTGGCAGGAGTTCACGATGTTTTTCATGTTTCACATTTGAGGAAGTGTTTACATGATTCCGCAGTAGTAGTAGAACCCAATCGGCTAAGGGAAGTGAAGGTAGAGCGCGAATCACTTATGCGTCGTAACCCACCCATATATTGGAACACGACGTCAAGAGATTACGCAACAAGGAAGTTCGTCTAGTGAAGGTTCAGTGGGGAGATGACCCCAAGGAGTGCACATGAGAATCCGAGAAGAGAATTCGAACTTCTTATCCTTTTCTATTTGAAGGTACACTTCAAATATCCTATCTTTGACCTTTGATCTTTCCTTAGTTAGGGTCTTTTCGATAATCTTTAGGTGAAACCTATGGATGGTAACTTGGTTGTAAACATGTCATTAGGGCATGTTATGTTTGATGGATGAAAATGATTGCAAGTGGATACCAATGTTTGCAAATGGATGCATTGCATGCACTAGATAGATATTTATTAGGATAATCGGCCAATTAGATACACACACCTGCATATTCGTGCCTATTATCTATTGCATTTGCACATGGTTGTATATATATGTGTGTGTGTATATAAATGGATGTTGCATATGGATGGTGCACTTGGGTGAATGATTGAAACATACATATAGAATTATCAATTATACTAAGGTAATTGCATACATTTGGTTGCATGGCATAAGCATACTTGCATTACAGGAGGTCAACTGAATCAGTAGACCGACTACCTTTTTGCATTGGGTAAGTACATATGCATTTCACTTTGCATAAATCATAAATTGCATTAGTTAATAATAAGGACAATGGTAGAAATGGATGATGGTTGAGTAGATGGATGTAGTTCTTGGATGTTGGTTGTTAATTACGTTCTTCCGTCTTTGGAGATTTCGGGGACGAAATCCTTTAAGGAGGGAGAATGTAACACCCCGATATTTTATGGGAAATATAATTAAAAAGAAATTAAAAGCGCATTTGGTACAGTGGTAAAGGCGCATGTTGACTTCCTTAGTGACCAGGGATCAATTCCTGTTGTCGCCCAAAATCTGGAGTGATGTTTTTTTAGCTGGTTCGTTTCTAACGATTTTCCTATGTATTTCAGCGTTGTTTCTGACATGTGGCGGCTTCCCATTCGCTTCAGTGATGTAATATGATGAGATGGCTAATTTTATTGGTTGAGTGATGTGTATGGGCTAGAATGGATAACCATTAAGTGTATGAAAGAACCACATTTAATCTAAAATAATCTAATGGATTATATTCACTCAAACAATCTATAAATAAACCATCTAACCAAAATCTAATCTTTATTCAGCCATCGCCATAATTCTATAGTAAAATTAGTGCGTATTATTCTTCCTCCTTTTCTCTACTAAATAAACAAATCTTTACCAAATTAAATTATCTATATATATTCAAGCAATTTGGGGAATTTAGAAGAATCAAAGGGAGAAAGATTAAAGCAAAGCTTTTTTCAAATTTATGCAAGCTTAAGTACCAGGTGAGTGAGAATTAATATGAAATAGAAAAATAAAGTAATTCAATTTCAGTTCTTTTCTAGCACGTTAATATGAATTAATTTCTGTTATTAATTGAGAATAGATGTAAATTATTGCAACTTCTTCTTCTTCTTCTTTCACTTCTCAAATCTAATTCATGTTTGGTTTAAAATATGAGACATATAAATTGTTATTCACGTTTTATGGAATAAATAAGATTGAAATTTATATAAATTATTGTATCTTCTTCTTCTTCCACTTCTCAATTATAATTCATGTTTGGGTTGAAATTTGGAACAAACAAATTGTTATTCACGTTTCATGGCGTAAATAAGATTGGTTTAATTAAATTGAATTAGAATTGTTATTCAATTTCTAATGGTAAAACATGTTAGTTGAATAAATTCAGAATATGTTACTTGAATAAAATTATGGTTTTGATTAATATAATTACATAATTTGGAATATGGTTTTGGAACAAAATTGGGATGTCTAATTGGCATAATTGTTTGTTTCATATGTGGCCTATAATGTAAAAGTGGAATTTTGTGTAATTAAATGGTTTGTGGCTATTGGATAAAAATTTTGTACAGAATAAATCTCTAAAAGGAGAACGTAAATTAGGGTAGGAAAAAAATGTAAATTAAATGGACCCTAGGCTCGTGTAAATCTGTAACAAAATGACATAAAAATTACAAACAAACCATATGGACTGAACGGACATGAAATTGAAATACCATTTATGTAAAAAAAGGGAAATTGTGAAATAACCAAATCGGATGTAAAAATGGCCTAACGTAGATTAATGGAAATAAACAGTATGTAAAATGTAACAGTAAAATTAATTAATCTGGAAGCGATTTGGTAGGCAGACCTTGTAACGGTCTTGATAGGTGTTTCATGCAGTTAAGATCAAAATATAGTTTTGGCTATACGTATTAGGAGCAGACAAGTAGGTTCGCAAGGATGTTTGTTACCTTTCATAGGTTGCTAGTACGTAGGATAGATAACATCCACAATCATAGGCTTCTTCAGGCAGATCGACGCGGACGGAACATGACAAGTGTGCTCCGACGTAGGCTTCTTTAGGTAGATTGTTGGAGGATTTTGCGCAGTCGACCTAGCTGCGGGCGCTCTTTCGGAGGACTGACACTTTGGATAGGGGCAAGTCCACGTTGGTGACCGAGGAGACATGAGGATAGGAGTCCAGTTTGGCGAAGCCTGAGCACGATTTCGGGGTCCTGCGAGGTTGTTTTAGTCGACGCCTATAACACCCCGCGCTTTAATGACAAATAAAATCAATTGAATTAACATAATTGCAAAACAGTGAAAAATATATATGTCAAATATATGCATTTAAAAAAAATTAGGAGGTTACATAGATATATGCAACCAATGAGTGTGTGATTAATTGACGCATCAATCAATTAAAAGGGGAATTAATTAAGAGACATAAAGGTGTCAATTAGTCAGAGAATATGTCACATTTATAACATTAATTAATTGAGGGATCTTCTAATAAAGGGAAATGTATGTGGGGAATAAATAAAGTGATAACATACATATATTAATTTGTAATTGACGCAATCAATTAATTGAGAAATTAATTAATGACATTAGGTAAGCGTCAATAAATAAAAGAGGGAAACTTATATGTCAATTAATTAGGTAATGAATTGGCAGTTTAAATATGTACAACTAATAAATGTGTGATTGAGTGACGCATATGAATTAATTTGGATATCGATTAAAATGAGACAACGTGTCAATTAATTAATTGGCAATTATTTGAGCGTTTTAAGAAAGGGTGTCAATTAATCAAAGAATATGCCATTTTTACAATATCTAATAATGTAAATTAATTAGCTAGAAGAAAACGCCAGTTGTAGGATTATTTGTTTTCAAGTTAAAAAAAATTGGAACGCATACAAAAATTAAACAAAGTAATTAGGTTTATGATGAAGGTAAATCAATAAGGATAAATTAAAAAGCATAACTTTTATATGCATTCAATTAATAGAGGTATTAATTGACATGTTCAAATAGGTAAGAAATTATAACGTATAAGAATCAATTAGTATTGGATATATATATATATATATATATATATGTATGTATGTATGTATGATCTAATTAATTGGATAATTAATGAGAGAATTTTATTTAGAAGGAAACGTGGATTAATAGGGTCGTATAACAAAGGAACAAATGAATAACATTGGAGAGTTATACGTTATAAGATAACGTAAAAAAATCAAGTTTTGATGTTGAGGATTGTTTTTAGGGTTAATCGGATGGTTCTTGGTTGTTCATTGCACCTATAAATTGAACGTAACTTAACCCTAGCCCACACTATTTTCTTTGAATCAGCTGCTGTCGTTTATAGCAAACTCCTCTTCTCTTCTCCCTCTTCCTTTCTCCTCTGTTAATCAAATCTTTCCCCAAACTAAAAATAAAATTAAGGAAATACATACAAGCAAATCAGAGAATTGCACAAACAAATCAGGGAATTTACAGCGAATCAAAAGGGGGAAAAGCGTAGCAAATTAAAAGGGATAGAGATTGAAGCTGAGGACTTTAGGTATGTGGGTTTAAATTATATATCTTTTATGTTTATGATATATTATCTTTAGATTCCCTTTAATATTTTAATTTAGCATTTATTTCAGTAATTAGTTCTGTTGAAAACTGTAAATTGTATAAGAGAGCTTATATTTAATTATTATTTATATAGAAAAGGAAGATAGCAATCCAATTAAATATGAATAATATTAGGCTTGACAGTTAGAGAAAGGCATAAGCCTAAAAGTAAGAAATTTACTGTTATTTACATCTATTTTAAAGTTGAAATTTAGCCGGTAAATGTTAGCTTATTTTTATTCCTTTTTACGCGAATAAAATAGTTAAAGATAAGAATTTGCAAATAAGGACTAAAATAGAAAAAACACTAGATTTACATAAATTAGATGTAAAATAAGAAAAACCAAAATAAAAAGAGAAAAATTGAAATTTACAGTAAATTGTGCTAAAATGTGAAAAATAAATAAAAATGGGAAAATTTAATAACTTGATTGGGAAGTTAGTGATAGATTAGTTGGTTGGTTTAGAAAAGAGAATACATTTCCATAGTTTAATATTTAAAGAATAACAATAAACGTAATTGCAAGAATAAAAGAAAGAAAAAGGGAATTACTATAAAATAGAGACACTGATGTATTTTGCACTACCCAAAAAGTAAAGAAATAATAAAAGAAATATCTTGCAGTTATGGATTATTGTCTATAGCATTATTTAGTATTAAAACATGGAAATGGATTTTTAGCACAGTTTTTGTAACGAACCAAAGAGGATAGAACTACTTCCTAGAATATAAGAAAATAAATTGAAGAATTAAAGGAAGTAACGAAGAAATCAAGTTAATTATTAGACAAGACTATAAGTAATGTAACTAGATCTGCATTTACTGCGCAGATAGTAGAATAAAAGCAAAGCAGTTATTATGATAAGTAAATTTGTGACAGTCGGACGTAGGCCCATGACAAGATTGTCGTATAACATAAGAGAATCAAAGAGAATTCAATATCATAATAAAAGAAAACATACTAGAATAGAAAAGAGACACTTGTAATTATATTTATAATATATAGATTATAAAAGAATATAGAAGTGACAATTGCTAGTAGAATTATAACATAGGTTATAATCAAACAGAAAGAGCAGAAAAGGCTTATTTTAAGACTTAGATTAGGTTAATAAGCAAATAGAGCAGAAGTAATAGAAGAGGCTTATTTTAAAATTTACACTAAGTTAATAAGAAAACATAGAAACAGGGCCCATAGCAACAACATTCTCTTTCAGTTAGGAACTGATTGTCTCACAATAGCTAGGTGAGGCTGGGACAAGCTTATGCTAATTAGGGTAAATAAGTAGCCAACATAATAAGAAAAGTAAACTAAACGCAAAATAAAAGATTAGACTTAGGGTCTAATAAAAGAGTAAGATGCGTTTGAAGCAGCCCAAAGGATGAAGTGCCTAACGAAGCAGTTTGTCACAAAATTTTAGCATAGAAGAAGGATGTCCAACTTAGATATTTTGGGCTAGAGGAAGTACGAGACTTCAACGGGACGTGAGGGTACTCTAGGATGGCCCTCTGGGGTAGGCCTAATGAAGCAGTCCCTCGAAGGCAAGTCTGTAGGTGTTCCATCAAGAGAGTATGCCTTGACTGCTTTTGCATGGCAGGACCATTGTAGGCAGTCAAAAGGGTTGATGTTTGGAGTAGGATATTCGTATGACACCGTGCTCTAACTTGAGAGTAGGTTTTAGTGGGCAAGACCCAAAAGGATAGTCACATGCGGATATTAGGCCAGCATCAAACCAAGAAGCGATTTCGGGAAAGTCTAGAGTTAAAACAAAAGGCCAATGATTCTTTCACTATCGAGACATTGGATGAGGGGCACATCCAATTGGATGTTTAGATGATTTGCAATAGGGCACATCCACTTAGCTCTTTACAGGTCTTTCGATTAGTTGAGGGGTGGCTGCGTGGGGCCATAGCCACGATGAGAAAAGCGACAGACCAAGTAAAATATCTGGATTGTAGGCCTAACAAAGCAGTCCTTTACAGATATAGAAAATCCCCGACTGAGTTCCGTACAAGGTAGAACTTGTTAAGCGGGATTCAGGGAGTAGATAGAACGATTACGTATAGTCCTCAAGGTACGCACTGGGTGGTACATTGTGGATGTCCAAGCATTAGTATAGGCTAGTGAAGACGCAGTTTTATGTTTTCATAGCAGACGATGGAACATTTGTATTGTAGGCCTAACAAAGCTGTCATTTACAAATGTAGTCATAGAATGCTCTAGGAGCAAGACGATGGAGTCCTTTTCGAGGAGGATACAAAAGGTACTATGGTAGTACCTAGGACCGACGCGGTCATTGGGCATGTAGCCACATATATATTAGTTATTAGGTTTTAATCTATTAGGGAGTAGATGGGTACGATTCACGCACGGAGGCGAGAGTAGTATAAATCCAATAACCCTAATATAACAGAAAATGGAAATAAAACAGTATATGTAGAATTAAGCCTAGAAGTGTATAATTTATCCATTCACTAGAACTTTAGTTCTGACCCCCTCCTAATAACATCCTACAGGTTAGTTAGATGACAGAGACTTTCCAGCTTTGAGACACTGGTTTAGAAAGTGTTATTATATTGGTGAGTATTTACTTACTATTATATTTTAGTCAGTTCCGCTGTGAGATATTTATTTGAGATCTGATATATTTGTCTTTGCCTATTTGCAGGGTACCAGGTACCCAACTCGGGCTTCAGCGGGCTTAGATTTTAGCATTTTTGTGAAAAATCCGGACCCACTGGAATTCGGGTTGTTACAACGCCGGTCAGACATAAGAGGCATTTAGTCATAGTGCACGGGCGAAGAGCATGACTTTCACGCTGTAGCACATGGATAGGTAAGGACAGGAGGTCCGACAGGCCGATTGACATTTAGTATTACTGCATGGTTGACTTTCCTTGGGTGACCACGGTCTTTGGCTTCTTAGGAATTGTATCTAAGAAGGATTCACTACATTATATTATTCACCCTCTGCGATATCCGGGGAAGACCTAGAATTAAACTGTTTTATTCTTTTTGCTTCATTTTATTTCTCATTCACTAGGCTTTATGTCTGAACCATTCCTATTTTTCCTATTTTCCACAAATCACAGGAGGGCAGGCCTAGGTTGCAGTTCTTTGCAGCTTGGATGGGTCATTGGAGCAGTTGTTATCTTCAGCTTTTGTTTCTTTTGTTTCATGTACTTCG
Source organism: Allium fistulosum (assembly GCA_030737815.1). Lineage (NCBI taxonomy): Eukaryota > Viridiplantae > Streptophyta > Magnoliopsida > Asparagales > Amaryllidaceae > Allium > Allium fistulosum. The sequence continues at coordinate 521,887,594 of CM060906.1, forward strand.
TTCCTCTTTTCCGTACTTTATTCTATATAGGGGACCTATATTGTGAAGTTTGTTATGTTTTATGTTTTGGTGGAGACTACTTGGTACTTTTGGTTTCAAAAATAAATTTGGGATAATCTTGTTTTTAATGAAGCTGTTTTGCTATTAATTTATAATTAGTGAAAGTTTTCTTCCGCTGTAATATTTTAATCATTTTATGTTGTTGCCTTAGTCTCTGTGCTATGTTATGGATTTTAATTTCACCCAACCACCCGTGCTTCTAGTCATGTCCGATTTTCGAGGTGCCTAGAGGTGCAAGGTGTCACATTCATCCTCACTATCAACAACAATTCCTTCAACGACAACACAAGTATGATTATATGTCATGTTAAAACGTCCCCTATTCTCAACCTTATCCTCATAACTTTTCACCTAACACCCCTCACCATCAACAATTGTATTACCATTCCACTACGCTATTACCATACTACCACTAACTCACCCCTTGTCGACTTAGTGTTCACTCACAGTATGAGGACCATGCATTGTTCACATTGTTGATGACACAGGCTGACCAACAACAACATCATCAACTTAATGCTCAACAACTGAATTCTTATGACCCATATGTTATGCGAAACCTAGCAAGATAGTTTTCTTATGCCCTTAAGGCCCTAAGCGCTAGTGTTGATGCCAAAGAAGAAAAAACTAATAAAGATCAAGAAGATGAGGAAATGGAAGCAGATGGAGTGGAAGAAGAAAATGTTGAAGGTGGAATAAAGAAGGAGCGGAAGAAACCAAATTACTTCAAAGACTGGTGTATAATAAGAAGAAAAGGATGTGGAAATCTATTAACCGAGTTTTTGACCAACCCAATTTCAACCGGAAGTTAGAACATCAAAACGAAGGCAAAATGATTCAAGGACTTTGGAAACACTACAAAAAGGTAAGAAAAAGGAAATATCAGAAAATGAGTTGAAAAAATTGACTTGAGTTTTTCAACTTGGTGCTTGGGGTCAGGCCCGAGTTGTAGCTGAGCGGAACCTAGGAAAAATAAAGGAAAATTTAAGTTTAGAAATAGCGAGGTAAGACAATATGACTTAGAGTCGGACCTGAGTCAAACCCGAGTCAAACTCGGGTCAGCTCGATTTAACTCAGTACCGAGTTGTAAGTCACAGCTCGGTACCGAGTTATGATTTTTCTCGGGTCCAACACGCAAAACTCTCGAGTCAAAGTCCAAGCAATCGATACCGAGTAAAATTTGGGTCGAACTCATAAAACTTCCAGGTCAGACTCCAAGCACTCCAACTTTTGGACAATTTTAAGTAAGGCCTGAAGCAAATGCATAAACCACTCAGGTCGGACACCAAGTCAGGTCATCCCCGACCCGAAGCTCATGATATTCATCGACATGGTTTTCACCTTCTTTTTTTTTGCAAGGCAAGCGGGATTAACTGGACCCCTACCAGATTATTATAAGAAATGAAAAAGGGAAAAAGTGACTATGAACAAGCTCACAGTCACAAGAAGAAAAAACAACGAAACAGAAACGAAAAAAAGAAAAAAAAAAGTTACAACACAAAGGAAAAAAAGGGAAGACAAAAAGGAAAAAAGAAAAAGAAAAAGAACACTAGAGCCAATCAGCCGTGACAAAGGAACTGAAATCAAAGATACAATCCCTCATTCCCATCTTTATACTGGCCTGTAGTGCAGCCAAAAGCTGGCTACCATTCCTTGTCTTGTTTTCAAAGATTCTCAAATTTCTTTCTTCCCATATGCAATTCAGGTATCTTTTGATAAGAAAGAAGTACACAAATCTTGCTTTTTTCTTCCACTTAGTTGCTTTTCCTATCAGAGCCCACTCAACACTTGAGATGCCATGGATATGATTAACATTCATTGCTCTCATGAGGTTACACCACAAGCCCAATAACTCACTGCATTCAAAGAATAAGTGATCAACAGTTTCAGGTAGCAACTTGCAGAAAATGCAAAGAGGATCAACTGTCAACCCAAGGTTCAACAATCTGTCCTTGGTTAAAAGCGCATTATTGATAACCTTCCACAACATCAGGTTGTCTCTGGGAATCAAATTTCTAGACCAAAGGACTTTATGCCATTTTATGTCAGAGCTGCCAGTAGATTTCGCAAGCACTTTATAAACCGAGGAGATTGAGTGAGGTTTTCCTTTCCATAGTATTTCATCATAGGGAGTGGGTTAGAAAGAGTTAGGTTGGTACTTATTCCAGAGAGCTCTAATGACTTGGTTACTGGTATAAGGCAGAAGTAACTTGCCATCAACAATGTAGTCAGTTGCAATAGCAAATCTACTTATACCAGATTGTAAGATCTGCTGAGGAGAAAAGAGCTTGCATAGGATAAGGCCTTCAGCCATCCAAGGTGCACACCAGAAGTTTGCAGCACTGGAAGGAGAAAGATTGACTTTGATTAGAGGAAGTAAGAAGGATCTTGACCACAGCAAGCTCCTCCAGGTCCAACTAGAATTTTGGGGAGTAGTCATAGTTCAAAAATTCTTGCTACCCAAGTTATGAGTTTTGGTCCATTGAACCCACAAGGTGTCTACATTGGATAGCAATGCATTCAAGAAGGAACTGATAGCTGCTCTATTCCATGTTTGCAAATCAATGATTTTCACCTTCTTGATTCACTCCAACATGATTAGAACTGTAACGCCCCGCATTTTTATATAGTTAAAATGTAACGTATAACGATAAGTAATGAAAATAAATAATTTTGGAATTATCCGAATATGGCTTCGGAACTTGTACAATTATGTCCAGGGCGATTTTTCGATCAGTTTCCATATATAACTTCTCTAAAACCAAACCAATATGAAGAAGTTAAGAACGAAACAAAATAAGTAATCGAACCAAAAAAATAGTAACACGGATATGGGTCGACCTGTAGGTCGACCCAATGGGCACAACGGTCGACCGCACAGTCGACCGCTGGCTAAGGGCAGTCGACCCACGTGCAACCTGGACGAAAGTTCGCCCAGGTATGTACTGTGACATGTTTTCTTGTTTTTGCACGATCTGAGCCATACATTCTTCAATCCTATGACTCCGAACAACCCTGTGACGTGGTGGCTTCAGGTTCAATCCAAGAATCCGACGGTCTTAGATCCCCAAGCTCCAATATAAATAGGATCCTAGGCCTAGCTATCTTCTCACAATTAGATTTTCTCCCATGGGTTCATTCCCTAAGGCTGAACCCTAAAAAGAAAATAATTTCTAAGGAGAAGATTTTCTAAATTAAAATATTGTACACCTTGGAAGAAGGGGATCTAGAAGGACTGTGGAGCCAGGTGGAGCACCAGCGAAGCTAAGGACGATAGGTGAGTGGATTTATTTATATATCTTTTAAGTTTAAGATATATTATCATTAGATTCCCGTTTAGAAAATTTTATTCAGTAATTAATCATATTAATTAAATTAGGCTGAACTATAAGAAAACTTGCAGTTTATTTACAGTATCAGTATTTACACACTATTTCCTATGCCTTATTTACATCTTTTTCTACGTTTTGGATTTTTATGCAAGCGTCATTTTTCTTTTATCCCCTCTTTTTTTCTTTCTTCACGTATGGATTAGAATAGATTAAACGCGAATACGGATTATATAATTAAGAAAACCGAAAAGAAGGAAATTAGATGTAAAATAATAAAAGTTGAGGAATAGAATTACTGTAATAAATTGCATTAAAACGGGAAAAGTTAATTTAGGAGTGATTATTAGATTAATTGGTTGGTTTAGAAAATATGATACATTTGCATAACTTAATATCTAAAAGATAGCGATAAACGTAACTGCTAGAATAAAAGAAATAAAAATGGGGAATTAGTGTAAAATAGAGGAACCACTGTATTTTACACTACTCCAAAATAGTAAAAGAGATATCTTGCAGTTAGACATTATTGTTTATAGTATTATTCAATATTAAGATATGGAAATGGATTATATAGTTTTCATAACCAAACAAATAAAATAAAATTACTTCCTAAAATAGCAGACAATAAAGTAAAGTATGATTTGAAATAAGAAAATTATTAATTTAAGAATTTGAGGCTATAAAGGAAAATTTAAGGAGCCTAAGTCTGCATTTACTGCGCATGCCATTTAACTAGGAAACTATTATGATAAGTGAATTATGTAATATTAGAGAACTAAAGAAAATTCTATATTATAATAAAAGAAGGCATACTAGAGCAGACAAGAAATGCTTGTAATTATATAACGGACTATAAAAGAAGAAAAGGTAACAATTACAAGTAGAATTATAACATAGGTTATAATTATGAAATAAGAACGGAAAAGCTTATCGTGAGACTTATAATAAATTGGTAAGAAATGATAGTAGAGAACAATGATAGAAGCTACTTTAAACAACTTATACTAAGTTGATAAGCAAATAACACAGAAATAATAAAAATGGATTATCTTATTGAACTTAGTAATTAAGTTAAATAAGCAAGATAGTAAATGTGGCTTATACTAACAGCATTCCCTATTAGACATATGGTTATCTCACAATAGTTAGAAGTGAGACGAGGGCAACAATATGCTAATTAAATTAAAATAGGTAGCCAATAGAATAAGAAAGCAAACTAAACGCAAATTAAAGGATTAGGCTTAGGGTCTAATAAAAGAATAGAAATGCGTTTGGAGCAGCCCAAAGGATGAAGCGCCTAACGAAGTATTTAATCACGGATTTCAGCAATGTAGAAGCATGTCCAACTTAGTATTTTTGGTCTTTAAAGAAGTACGAGACTTCAACGGGACGTGAGGATACTCTAGGATGGCCCTCTGGGTAGGCCTAACGAAGCTGCATCCCCGGATGCAGGTCTGTAGGTGTTCCATCAAAAGAGTATGCCTTGACTGCATTTGCATTGTAGGCCTAACGAAGCGGATCCTTTATAGGCAATCAGGAGGGCTTGGTGTTCGGAGTAGGGTATTCGTATGTTCAGTACTTGCAAGTAAGGTTAAGGATAGTCGCATGCGGATATCGGCCAGCATCAAGACCAAGAGCGATTTCGGGAAAGAGTAGAGTTAAACCAACATGCCAATGATTCTTTCACTATCTAGACATTGGATGAGGGTCACCGCCAATTAGATGTTAGATTGTTTGCAGTAGGGCACGACCACTTAACTCTTTAGAAGTCTTTTGATTTGTTGAGGGGTGGATGCATGGGGCCATAGCCATGACGAGAAAGGGACAGACCAAATAGAATATCTGTATTGTAGGCCTAACGAAGTGGTCCTTTACAGATATAGAAAATTCCCGACTGAGTTCCGCACAAGGGAGACCTTGTTGGCGGGATTCAGATAGTAGATAGAATGATTACGTAGTCCTCAATGTACGCATTGGGTGGTACATTGTGGATGTCCGAGCACTGGTATAGATTAGTACGGATGCGATTTATGTTTTCATAGTAACTAGTGGAGCATCTGTATTATAGACCTGCCGAAGCGGTCCTTTACAGATGTAGTTATGGAACGCTCTCGAAGCTAGACGGTGGAGTCCTTTTCGAGGAGGATACAGAAGGTACCATGGGTGGTACCTAGGACCAATATGGTCATTGGGCATATAGATACATATATGTATATATTAGTTATTAGGTTTTTATCTACTATGGAGTAGATGGGCACAGTTCACGAATAGAGGTGAGAATATTGTAACCTAGTGAACCTAATATAAGAGTTAACGAAAATAAAACAATATATGTAGAATTAAACCTAGAAGTATATAACTTATCCATTCGCTAGAACTTTTGTTCTGACCTCCTTCTCATAACATCCTACAGGTTATGTAGATGGCAGAGACTTCTCAGCTATGTGACACTTGCTAGGGAAGTGTCATTATTTGAGTGAGTATTTACTTACTATTATATTTTAATCAATTTCGTTGTGAGATAGATAATTAGGCTCTGATATATTTATCTTTGCCTATTTGCAGGATACCAAATTCCCAACTCGGGTTTCAGTGGGCTTAGGTTTTAGCATTTTTGCAGAAAATCCGGACCCACTGGAGCTCGGGTTGTTACATTTGGTATCAGAGCCTAGGTTTAGATTCCTAGGCAGATAGTGAATGGACATATTTGTATTTTTAATATAAATATATACACTCTTAAAACCCCAAAGAGAAGTCCATTCTTTTGAGTAAACCAATAGTTGGAGAAAGTTTGGAAAACAATTCAGTTTATCAAAATTTGGAACGAGGAAATTCCAAAAGCTCAAAGACCTCATATGGCAAAGATTTTTGGATTCAGTAAGGGATATTTGGAAAGATTAAAGCAAATTAAAAAGCTACTTTTTAGTCTAGCCCAGCAATTAAACTCTTAAGAATTTGAAATGTTTTTCAAGTTTTAACTTTAGAAGTTTACAGCTTATAAATTGTATTAGTTTAAATATGAGAAGTTAGAGGGAAATAACTTTAAAGCATTTTTGAATTTGAAAATAGAGAAATATACGGGTATTATTAATTGTAATTGAAAACTAGTATTTTGGGCTGTAGTGACGATGTTTTACGCAACATCTGTCTTAGCCAAGTAGAAATGTATTTTTGAAATCCTTATTCAAGTACGAAAAGGTTTATAAGTACGTAAAAATATTTTTCTAGCTGTAAAGAAATTAAAGCTGTTTTGAAAAAGAATTTTTATGGGTTAGACAATTTAAGTGGTTGGAGCAAGCTTATGGATATTAATATTGGTTCAGTTGAAGTGTAGAACACGTCAAGACTCCACTTGGAGGGTGGAGAGTAGACAAGGATATTTAGCCTAAATCGTAACCGCGACTCGAACAGCCCGGTAGTAGGTAGAATTCTCTTAGGCTTTGATTAGTTAAAGGGAGGAGGGCTGCGCGGCAACTCGAAGATGGAAAAAAGAAGATAACACAGGCCGACCAGGTCGACCATGCGATCGACCGAGCGGTCGACCGGCTGGTCGACCAGGCGGTTGACCTGTAGCAAACTACACGTGTATAAACGCGTGCTTTGGCCTCTCTTCGTCATTTTTTCTTCCTCCCCGAAGACAACAACCGCACCCCAAAAAAATAAACCCTTCCAACCATCCAAAATCCTCCAAAACTCCACCATTTAACTCGCCGTCAGTGCCAAATCAAAGCGCGTCGCGAGATCTACTCGGATCCATACTCCGTTTCCACAGATCTGAAGTTTTTCACCATGCCTCCAAGACCCTCTCTAGTTCACCTCTTTCCCTACCTCACACCATAGGAGATAGCTTGGTGTCAGAGTGATAGGAAGATAGTGCAGTCTTACTCCGATACAGCCGCGTACCAGTTTCTGCAAGGGAGGGCGGTGAAGTTTACTGATTTTCCGGGCACATGTTTAGAGCAGCTCTTCTTGGACACAGAGCTGCGACAGATTCTTAGCCATGAGACATTCGAGTAGTGAGCGTATCCTAGGTTAGTTCATCTTTTTGATGCTAACTTACATACTAGCGATGAGGATGAGGAGTTGGCCTTCCGGTCGGAGGTCAAGGGAGTTAGGATAGTTTTCACCGAGTCTCAGTTGGCTAGTATTTTGGATATCAGAGGGTATGGCTTAGAGGTAGGGCAGATTGAGATGACGGACATGGTTGTTTTGCAGCAGATTCTTGTAGACCCCCAGCACCCCGACTGGAGCGCTGGGAAGTTGACCCCGTTAGCTAGGTTAGTTATCCGCATTCTGTAGCATAACCTTTTCCCTAAGACAGGGAGTTTTGATCAGATATACCCTATTATGAGGCGGGCCACCTACGCCATATTTGGAGGATTGCAGGTGAACTGGGATAGGATGATTATGGCCCAGTATATGACAGCGACCGGACTTCACTTATCTACTATGATTTATTGTCACCTTTGGACACGGGTCTTCAAGTGGGTTAGGGTTGAGATGGAGAGGGAGACTTACAATGAGCAGGCCCACCCCATGATAGATTCATCCACTCTAAGGAGGATGCATACAGGATTGGCCCAGATCCAGGCTCCATAGGAGGAGCAGGAGCACGAGCAGCAACCATCACCACAGCCCTCACCACATTAGCAGGTACCCCAGTACTTTCATGAGCATCAGCACTTTCCCACGCCACTATTTGGAGGTGGCGTAGGACATACCGAGTCGCCATGGCCCGCTTGGCCATCAGAGCCTGCGACGCAGGGTACGTGGGGATATGGACATGGATATGGATCTTGGGGAGAGGGAGAATGACCCTCTCAACCCCCTCCACCGATGAGCTACGAAGATCAGTTTAGGACCCTTGCCGAGAGGCAAGAGCAGCTCGCTAGGGAGCACGTAGAATTCTTCAGGGACAACAAAAGGTGATTAGGAGACATGATGAGTTAGCTAGGTCTCAGCGTGAGGTTGAGACGAGCACTAGGTGGCAGGAGGAGCGCCTTAGCTATTTGGATTCCTTTATGAGAGCCTTCCTATGTCAGGGAGGACATGTGCATAGGCCTTCTAGCCTGAGATGATGGCTATGTTTGCCTACGTATGTCATCTATCTAGTATCATATTGTAGTAGGGTTTGTTTTCTCTCTTTAGTTTTAAAAATTGTACTCTTAAGTATGCATTTAAAATTCTATGGTAGTATATCGGTATCGATGCTTTTTCTCTTTATTTTTGTGATATTCACAAGTGGAAAATAAGGACATAAGAACGTTATAAGAATAACAAAAAGGAAAACAACAAATTAAAGAGGCGACGGAAACATCAACTAAAGATTTAAAATGCTATTTTCTTATGTAAACCATGCTTGGGAAAATAAAAGGGGGTTTTATAGGATAGCAACCCAAAATTCCAAGTACGGGGAAAGATGTACGAAAAAAGAAAATCGGAGAAAAATGAAGTTTCTCTGTTTTCTGTCTTCTTTCTAACATAAGAACTCGAATTCAGAAAATTAGATTTTTCTGAAATTCGAATATTAAAAGTTGTGTGCTAGGATTTGGACGAAAAATTGGTTGAACTACACCCCTATTTAATAGGAGTGTGGGAAAAATTGGGTGAAAAATATTTTAATTTTTCAAAAAGTTGCATTCATATAGAAATTGGAAGTATATTTAGGTTGTGTGCATCATGTTTTAAAAGTAAACTTTTAAAATAAAAAGCATTCATATAGGAGGTACCACTTAGAGATTTATGTACATGCATATACTTTGACTTGAAAAGCACTTTTGCACAAAAGCACAGATGGTTGCAAAATTGGATGTACACAAAATGGCTGTAATTAATGCGAAAGATTACAAAAATTTTTACCCTAGTCAAATTTTGGGGATGAAATTTCCTAAGGGTAGGAGAATGTAATGCCCATCATATTTATATAGTAAAATGTAACGTATAATGATAAGTAATGAAAATAAATAAATTTGGAATTATCGAAATATAGCTTCGGAACTTGTACCATTACGTCCAGGGCAATTTTCTAATCAGTTTCCATATATAACTTGTCTAAAACCGAACCAATTTGAAGAATTTAAGAACGAAACTAAATAAGTTATCAAACCGAAAAAAAAGTAACACAGATATGGGCCAACCTGTAGATCGACCCAATGGGCGCAACGGTCAACCCGCGTGCAGCCTGGACGAAAATTCGTCCAGGTATGTACTTTGACGTGTTTTCTCGTTTTTGCGCGATCTGAGCCATACGTTCTTCAATCCTATGGCTCCAAACGACCCTGTGACGTGGTGCCTCCAGGTTCAATCCAAGAATCCGACGGTCTGAGATCCCCAAGCTCCAATATAAATAGGACCCTAGGCCTAGCTATCTTCTCACAATTAGATTTTCTCCCATGGTTCATTGCCTAAGGCTGAACCCTAAAAAGAAATAATTTCTAGGGAGAAGATTTTCTAAATTAAAATATTGTACATCTTGGAAGAAGGGGATCCAGAAGGACTGTGGAGCCAGGCGGAGCACAAGCGAAGCTCAGGACGACATGTGAGTGGATTTATTTATATATCTTTTAAGTTTAAGATATATTATCGTTATATTCCTGTTTAGAAAATTTAATTCAGTAATTAATCATGTTAATTAAATTAGGTTAAACTATAAGAAAACTTGTAGTTTATTTACAGTATCAATATTTATACACTATTTCCTATGCCTTATTTACATCTTTTTCTACGTTTTGGATTTTTATGCAAGCATCAGTTTTCTTCTATCCCCTCTTTTTTTTCTTTCTTCGCGTATGGATTAGAATAGATAAAACACAAATACGGATTATATAATTAAGAAAAATGAAATGAAGGAAATTAGACGTAAAATAATAAAAGTTGAGGAATAGAATTACCGTAATAAATTGCATTAAAACCGAAAAAGTTAATTTGGGAGTGATTAAATTGGTTGGTATAGAAAATATGATACATTTCCATAACTTAATATCAAAGATAACGATAAACGTAACTGCTAGAACAAAAGAAATAAAACGGGGGAATTAGTGTAAAATAGAGGAACCACTGTATTTTACACTACTCCAAAATAGTAAAAGAGATATCTTGCAGTTACGGATTATTGTTTATAGTATTATTCAATATTAAGATATGGAAATGGATTATATAGTTTTCATAACCAAACAAATAAAATAGAATTACTTCCTAAAATAGCAGACAATAAAGTAAAGTATGATTTGAAACAAGAAAATTATTAATTTAAGAATTTGAGGCTATAAAGGAAAATTTAAGGAGCCTAAGTCTGCATTTACTGCGCATGCTATTTAACTAGGCAACTATTATGATAAGTGAATTATGTAATATTAGAGAACTAAAGAAAATTCTATATCATAATAAAAGAAGGCATACTAGAGCAGACAAGAAACTCTTGTAATTATATAACAGACTATAAAAGAAGAAAACGTAACAATTACAAGTAGAATTATAACATAGGTTATAATTATGAAATAAGAACGGAAAAGCTTATCGTGAGACTTATAATAAATTGGTAAGAAATGATAGTAGAGAACAATGATAGAAGCTACTTTAAACCACTTATACTAAGTTGATAAGCAAATAACACAGAAATGATAAAAGAGGATTATCTTATTGAACTTAGGAATTAAGTTAAATAAGCAAGATAGTAAATGTGGCTTATACCAATAGCATTCCCTATTAGACATATGGTTATCTCACAATAGTTAGAAGTGAGACGAGGGCAAGAATATGCTAATTAAATTAAAATAGGTAGCCAACAGAATAAGAAAGCAAACTAAACGCAAATTAAAGGATTAGGCTTAGGGTCTAATAAAAGAATTGAAATGCATTTGGAGCAGCCCAAAGGATGAAGCGCCTAACGAAGTATTTCATCACAGATTTCAGCAATGGAGAAGAACGTCCAACTTAGTATTTTTGGTCTTTAAAGAAGTACGAGACTTCAACGGGACGTGAGGATACTCTAGGATGGCCCTCTGGGTAGACCTAACGAAGCTGCATCCCCGGATGCAGGTCTGTAGGTGTTCCATCAAAAGAGTATGCCTTGACTGCATTTGCATTGTAGGCCTAATGAAGCGGATCCTTTATAGGCACTCAGAAGGGCTTGATGTTCGAAGTAGGGTATTCGAATGTCCAGTACTTGCAAGTAAGGTTAAGGATAGTCGCATGCGGATATCGGCCAGCATCAAGACCAAGAGTGATTTCGGGAAAGACTAGAGTTAAACCAACATGCCAACGATTCTTTCACTATCGAGTCATTGGATGGGGGGCACCGCCAATTGGATGTTAGATTGTTTGCAGTAGGGCACAACCACTTAACTCTTTAGAAGTTTTTCGATTAGTTGAGGGGTGGCTGCGTGGAGCCATAGCCACGATGAGAAAGGGACATACTAACTAGAATATCTGTATTGTAGGCCTAACGAAGCGGTCCTTTATAGATATAGAAAATCCCCGACCGAGTTTCGTACAAGGGAGACCTAGTAGCGGGATTCAGATAGTAGAGAACCTAATATAAGAGTAAATGGAAATAAAATGATATATGTAGAATTAAGCCTAGAAGTATATAACTTATCCATTCACCAGAACTTTGGTTCTAACCCTCTCCTCATAACATCCTACAGGTTAGGTAGATGGCAGAGACTTCTCAGCTATGTGACACTTGCTAGGGATGTGTCATTATTTGGGTGAGTATTTACTTACTATTATATTTTAATCAATTCTGCTGTGAGATAGATAATTGAGCTCTGATATATTTACCTTTTCCTATTTGTAGGATACCAGATTCCCAACTCAGGTTTCAGTGGGCTTGGATTTTAGCATTTTTGCAAACAATCCAGACCCATTGGAGTTCGGGTTGTTACAAGAACTATCTAGAATAATGGTATGAAGTAACTAAACAAGTTGCAAAGGCAATGGAGCTAAGTAAATAACTCGGCACCGAGTTATTTAGGTCGGCAACGATCAATTTATTCACCACATTCCTCCCAAAATTCCATACCTCTCACATACTACTTCGAGCACTTGTGATCAAGCAGTTTTCCAGAGTTTGGACAAGCAATTACAAGGATGGACCAGAAGATAACCAATAAGGTAGGATAACTCAAGTGTTAATGGAAAGATCACTAGAATCAACCAAAAGTCGATGAAAAGAGCTTGAAACACATCAGGTAGAAGGAAGAAGAGCTACAAATGAGAGAATTTGATTTGCATCAAAGGAAATAACTCGGTACAGAGTTGAGCTTTTGTCTTGTGGGCCCTCGAGCTCTCTCGTGTAATATTGGGCTATTGTCTGGACTACAGTGCAAGTAGGTTTCTGACCCAGTACCTTTATTTCCAAAAAATACAAACCATAGTTCAACCAAAACAGGATCTCTTCCCTAATCTCTTCACTCTGGATCTGGGATTTCACTGCTCTTCACCATTTCCTCCCTCATAATAGTCACCAAGGCAACTAGCCTTGGAAGTTCTAGATCTAAGAACTTGTCAACTTCTTGTACTTGTAGCTTGTAATCTCATACAAAATCTCCCAGATCCATAATCAATAAAGCTATAAAGTGGACGTAGGCCAGAGATTGTCGAGTCACTACAAATATCTTGTGTATCCCTATTCTATTTTCCTTTATTTTCAATATTATCGGCTAGATCTAAGTCTCACCGGTTCATTACATCTCATTCTTAGGTGTTGATCCATTTTTGACGCCAATATTTTGGTGCTTTCATTGAGAGTTTAATCCAAGCTTAAATCTAGATTTCTATTGTGGATTTAGAGAGATCCAATAGTTAGATCCAAAAAACTTGCTATTGGAGATCAATGGCACCTAGAAAAGGAAAATATGCTCTTGAAAGATCCATAGATGCGATGGAAATTGTGATGAAGGAAACATTCACCAAGCGGAAGTTAATAATGGAAATACAACACCTGAATTCTTTACTCAACAAGAAGTTGTTCCCAGATGAGAGCTTAATAAAATGATCCATGAACTTAACCAGAAGGTGGCAGATAGCCAGAAAGCTCTTAAGGATAAGATGGACACATTGCTAAACTTACAGCTGCCAATGATAAGAAAAGTTAGAAGAAACTTCTCCTGCAATAGAAAAGAGAACTCTTCAGTTTTTGGTCAAAATAGAAGGTATGGAAAGCAAAGGTTTAAGAAACTAACTACACGAGTCATTGTAGGAGGAAGCACGAGTGCTCTCTCATAAGAAGATCAACTGGCACCGATAGGAATGCTCATGCAAATGCTTCTTAGAAAGGTGATGTCGTGGTTGTCTCCGATGAGGATATGGATTTGCACCTTGATAATGATGACTTAGAGTTGGAAGTTGATGAAGGTGGAGTACAAACAACCATAGTTCAACCTACCGTACATCCATCAAATAGCAAAGGAGTGGTACTCTCGGAGATAGGAGCATCAAGACATTAGCTGGCAAACCGAGACTATTTGCGAAGGCAAACACTCGGTGTAGCCTTTGATAGTCGACCTTTGGATTATAGATCATGCTAACGAGGAGTACATCGGTTATATGGTCAAACGGTTGATGGAGGAAAGTAGGGGTAGAAAGGATGAAGACTGGGGTTCTGTGCCAAACCGAACTCAATTTGCTGAGAATATTCCAAGAGAAGAGTATCCCCGCAAATTCATAATGCTGACAATGCCATCCTACAATGGAAGAACTGATCCCAGACCAGACTTACTCAAATACGATTAACATATGGATGGAGCTAGAGCTAGGGATGTTTTTCATTAACATTCGTTGTGATTCACTAGGCTCACGCCTAAATCCATATTGAATTTTGATGAATTGGCTAAGAAGTTTCTAGAGTAGTTTAGGCTCTACACTGCACAACCAAAGGATGTAATGTCCTTATCAAGCTTATCTCAAGGACCCAAGTAATCACTGAAAGTGCTCTTGAACCAATTTAACATTATTGTGACGGAGGTCAGCAATTCGAAGGAAGATTAGGTATTCATGGCTTTATTCCAAGATATCTACCCGGATATGGATTTTGGATGATGGTTAAAGATAAAATAGCCAACAACTACGGAAGAATTTCATAGGAAGGAAAATCAATTCCTAAGCAGGAATGACCGAAGGAAAGAATGATGATGGGCAATCAAAGGAAGTAATACAGAGAAATGTTGCGATTAATGCTGGAAACTCTCGTAATCATAAGAAAAGAAGTCAAAGCTCTAGTAATGGGCATGATGCGAATGTGAAACGTCCAAAGAACTTCAGATTAGAAGATTACACGCTCTTGATTGACACGTTGGAGAATATATATCTTGCTACTCAAGGAACTGAGTAATATAAGAAACTACCCAGGAGGAAAGCGACGGAGTAGGAGAAACGTTTGGGAAGTACTATCACTTCCATGAACTTACAGACATAATAGCTATGAGTGTCGACATATGGAATTTGATCGAGAAGATTATAAAGAAAAACAAGTTCCAGTAGTATGTTAGGGAACCACAGAATGGCGGAGAAACTGCAAGATCATAGAGTCTACCTACAAGCCTCCTAGGGACGCTGGGGGCATTGTAAATATGAACGACTTTCCATTTCTTCTACTCATTAACAAAACCTACTTCTTGAACCAATGAAACCATGTTCTTGTAAGAAAAACTCCTATGCCGTGCAACCGACATCACAGTCGAGAAAACTCTCCTCTGCCCTTGAGTAACGGACGAGGAGTGTAAACTCACTAATCACCACATTGAAGAGTCATATCGATCTTCAACCTTCTAAGAACTAGCATTGTCCTAAGACTGGCAACATTGAGAAGGTCATAACCATCAAGTTGCCGAGGAAAATCAACTCAAACTATCGGATCAACGGGTCGTATCGATCCCCAACCTTCTAAGAACTGGTATTGTCCTAAGACCGGTAACGCCGAGAAGGTCTAAATCGCTGGATTGATGAGTCATATGATCCGCAACCTTCTGAAAAACGACGTTGTCCCAAGACTGGCAACGTCAGGAAGGTCTAAACCACTAGATCAATGGATTTTTATCAATCCCCAAACTTTTGAAAACTTACGTAGCCCCAAGATTGGCAACGTTAAGAAGATCAAAACTAATGGGTCGAAGGTTAAATCGACCCCTGCATTTTGAGAATCAACGTTGTCCCAAGATTGGCAACATCAGGAAGGTTCAAACCACCAAATCGATGGATCGTATCGATTTCCAACCTTATAAGAATCGACATTGCCCAAAGACTGGCAATGTCCAGAAGGTCTTAACTGCTAGGTCGACGGTCACATTGACCCCTCACTTACTGAGAATCGACGTTGCTTCGGCAACATCGGGAGGCTTAAAATTGATGGGTTGATGGTGAAATCGACTCTTAGTCTTTTAATAATTGGCATACACTGGCAATGTCGGGAAGGTCCAAACAAATGGATCGACGGTCACATCGATCCCCTATTTTTTGAGAAACAGCATTGCCCTAGCAATGTCAAAAAGAGAAGCCGACTTCTAGAAAGTCGTTGCTTCCTGGAGACTAGCAGGAACACACTATCACCCGAAGATAAGCGATAATAGAGGGAAGAAGTGCCTAGCCTTCAAGAATAGGTCGCTACCCAGAGATAGACTGCGAAAAGGCAACTTGATAACAAAATCTACCTTCTAGATGTCATTGCTGCCCAAAGATTGGAGATAGAGAGAAGGTTCTTAAAACCAAACTAGGAACCAATTAGATAATTTGGCTTTGACCTTTAGGAATTTGCCATCGCCTAAAGTCTGGTGATGGCTAGAAGGATTGATAACCTACATAAGGACCGACTAGATCATTCAGTCTCAACTTCCAGGAATGTGCCATCGCCTAAAGAATGGAGATGCTAAGGAGAAACCCTAAAATGGAAATATCCATACACTAGCTTTTAGAAGTAGGAATCAGAGCTCGATCGAATCTTCAGCCCAACCTTTTGGAATCTGACGCTGCCTAAAGATTGGAAACATCAAGAAGGTAACATCTTATAATTGTCGCAGGTCTAGCATTAGTTAAGGTTAGGCAACGTCGGGATGGCGTAATCATAAAATCTTTAGAAATCTGATGTTGCTCGGAGACTAGCAACGTCAAAAAAAGTATTCACTTTCATGCCGATCGAATCATTTGACTCTAAACTGCAGATATCAGCTATTTCAGAGACAGGCAACATCAAGGACGAATCTTCAGAATAAAATTACCAGTGTGGTAGTTTCTGAAGATTGAAACTGGTGCATGACCTGATTTACAACCCCAAACTTTAGGAACCTATCGTTGCCACGTTATGATGAAAAAGGCAGGTGGACATGTGGAAGAGTGAGCAAAAAGGTCTAGATACCGAGAGGAACCTCTTGGTATCGTAAGGTTCGGAATTGAGTCATTGCTGTGCTAGTTTTCGAAGATGGAAACCGATGCACGATTAGGCTTTTAGCCGCAACCTTTAGAAATCTGTCGTCGCCCGGAGATTGGCAACGTCAGAAAGGTGTAATCACCAACCTTCAGGAATTCTATCGTTCCCCAAAAATGGCATTTTAAAGGAAAGAAAATTGGAATCGAATAATTCTTACACAAATTTCCAAAGATTGAAGCTAGTGCATGACCGGACTTCAACAACAGCACAACGACCAAGCGGGGTACCATCGCTAGAGGATAGGCGAGGATAGTCGTGGAAGGTTAAAGAAAAGTATTATTAGGCTTTCCTAATCCAAGACCATGATTTGGGAAGCACAATCAGACTGGGGGTAATCAGATAATTTTCCTCGCATGTTGAACTCACACTAATTCCCAGATTTGCAGTAGAAAACTCCATGAATAGGAGTTAGTTCACAATGGAAACATATGAATGAGGGGTAAATATTGCAGATAATGTTTGCTAGTGATATGGAGCAATACAGAACTTGGACTATTTGCAATGAAAGTTGGCCAAGGGAAACTTAACCTAAATAATTAGGGATTTACTATCGCCTAGAGATAGGCAACATCAGGTAGGAATAACCACATAGGGACTGATGGGATAATTCAACCCCAGCTTGCAGGAATCAACCGTTGCCTGAAGGTAGGTAACGTCAAGAAGGATGCTCGAAATATAAAAATTCATGCGCTAGTCTCCGATGATCGAAAAAAGTGCACGATTGAACTCCCACGACAATGCTAGCGGCAAAGTGGGACATGCTTGGTCGAGAATAAACAAGGATAATCATAAAGAAATCTGAACCTAGTATCATTGGGTTTTCTCGATCCAGGACCAGGATTTGGAAAACAATCTTAGACATGAGGCAACTAGATAATTTTTCTCACAGCATTTAGCTACCGCTAATGCCCAAAGACATGCATTTTAAAAGAAAATATGTTTCGCCGGCATGAATTAGTTCATGACAAAGATCATACAATGAGAGGATGAACTTCCCAACTGCTGCTCTAAGACAGTTAGGAGTGGCACAAACTGGGATTCTTCACGACTAACAGTTTTTCGAAAGGAACACGACCTATTTAAAACAAAAACAAAGAGCATGGATTATACAATCAAAAGGAAGACTGATAGGCTAGAAAGCTTTGAGAGATCCCTAATTGCTCTTTGCTCTTTGTTCAAGACTCATAAGGCCATGTACTGATTTAGAGGAGGAGTCAAATTTAGTAATAGCTCTATAAGAGCAACTATGCCTTGTAATTCTGTCATGATCAATCGTCCAGGCATAATAGGAATAGAAAGCGAAGCCTTAGTTGTGGAGGACCCAACTCTAGGAGGAGTAGACGCACCATTACCAGACTTGAAGCGAGGTGATCAACATGTCAATCTAGAAAAGCAAACTTGAACTTGAACATGATTAGGTATGTTTTATTTTGAAAAATTAAAAGCCGAGTGACCAACGCCCGGAGTCCAAAGGATGTTGATGTATGTTGACCAATCGAATTCCGAGCACTGGCCGGGGATAGTGAGAAGTGTTAATCTATGTTGTATGAGTCTTATGTCCCGTATGCGAGAATGGACCATCTTGTGTAAATAGCTCGCTCGTGCTGGAAAAACGAGCTATGTCGTATAATTAAATTATATGTCGAAACTTACCCATTATCGATGAATAATCGATAATGGAGCCACTGCACGGAGCGACGCGGAAAAGCTTTGTCAGGAACACGAAGAGTGCAACAATGGGTAAAGCGTAGCGATGGAATCATCCAATACGACCATTCCTGAAGTGAACCTTCTTATTGGAATGTAAGCGGTAATATAAGAATAGTCGTGCGTTAATAGGAGTTAACCAAAGAAAAAGAGTCAGATGTGTCTCCAATGCGGTATGAATACAAGCTAGGACAAGCTTGAGATTCATCATAGGTCAAGCATAACCCAAACTTCAACTATCTCCACAAAGAAGCAATCAGCTGCACCACCACCATCATTGCCATTCCTCCGACCTTAGAATAATTTCACTTAATGGCTAGTAGAATTTAGGGGCTGAAAGCCCTTGATGATGACTTGAAGGATTCGGCTTTGGAAGGTCCTGAAGGTAAAGTTCTTAATGGCAATAGAAAAGCAAAAATGGAAACAATACACAACAAGGAGAAAGAATGCTCGTCTATGGCATGGGATGATCTCTAAAGCATAGATCATATCCTTAGCATGAAGAATAAAGAATGGAACTCTAACTATTCAAAATGGTTGAAGAAAATTTTACAGGACAAAAGCAATGCTTCAAAGCATTTTTTTGAATAACTATTCAGAATCAAGGGATAGTAAATAAGAGCTTGTCTTGATCCAAAGCATGCTTTGTTTTCAACGAAACCATACTCTAGAGGGCAAGTGTTAACTGACTTTTTAACCAAGACGATTTAAACCAGAAGTTAGAACATTAGAACAAAGACAAAATGATTCATGGACTTTGGAAATACCATAAAAAGGCAAGAAAAAGGAAATATCAAAAAATGAGCGAAAAAGGTTGAATTGAGTTTCTCAACTTGGCGCTTGGGGTCGGGCCCGAGTCATACCTGAGCTGAACCTAGGAAAAATAAAGGAAAACCTAAGTTGAGAAATAGCAAGGCGTGACAAGACTTGACGTCAGACCCGAGTTAAACTCAGGTCAAACCCGAGTCAACTCGGTATCAAGTTGTGGGTCACAAATCGGTATTGAGTTATGATTTTTATCGGATCCGTCTCACTAAACTCTCAGGTTGGACTCCAAGCAATTGTTACTGAGCAGAACTTGGGTCAAACTCACAAAACTCTCAAATCAGACTCCAAGCACTCCAACCTTTGGACAATCCGAAGCAAGGCCTAAAGCAAATGCATAAACCACTCGTGTCGGACACCATTTTGGTCAACCCAACCAAAAGCTTATGATTTTCATCAACATGCTTTCACCTTCATGATTCACTCCAACCTGATTAGAACTATCTACAATGATGGTATAAAGTAACTCAACAAGCTGCAATGACCATGGAGCTAAGTAAATAACTCAACATTGAGTTATTTAGGTCATCACCGATATATTCGTTCACCACATTCCTCCTCCCAAACTTCAAACATCTCACATACAACTCCAACAACTCGTGATTAAGTGGGTTTCCAGAGTTTGGACAAGCAATTCTAAGGATTGATGAGAAGAGAACCAAGAAAGTAGGACAACTCAAGCATTAATAGGAAGATAACTGGAATCAACCAAAACTCGATGAAAAGAGCTTGAAACACATCAAGTAGAAGGTGGAAGTGCTATGAAAATGAGGGAATTCAATTTGCATCATGGGAAATAACTCGATACTGAGTTAAATGACTCGTTACTGAGTTGAGCTTTTGACTTGTGGGCCCTCAAGCTCTCTTTTATAACATTAGGCTATCGTCTGGACTTCAGTGCAAGAAAGCTTCTGACCCAGTTCTCTATTTCCCTATAAATACAAATTATAGTGCAACCAAAACAGGATCTCTTCTCTTCACTCTGTATTTCGAATTCCATTACTCTTCACCATCTTCCTCCCTCATAATAGTCACCAAGGTAACTAATCTTGGCAGTTCTAGGTCTAAGAACTTGTCAACTTCTTATACTTGTGGCTTCTAATCTCATACAAACTCTCTCGGATCCATAATCAATAAATCTGTAAAATGGACATAGGCTAGAGATTGTCGAACTACTATAAAAATCTTGTGTCTCTATATTCAATTTTCCTTTATTTTTGAAACTATCCACTAGATCTAGTTCTCACAGGTTCCCAATAACTCATTCTTGGGTGTTGATTCATTTTTGGTATCAAAAAAATCTTTAAGTGGTATGCTTATAGGACTTCATATTAATAATCAATTTGGTGGAGATTCAACTTCAACTAGAATTGAAGACATCAAAGAAATTAAGGATATTGAAGTTGAAGCAGAACAAAATAAAGCAAGGAAATAGTGAAATTTACTCCCGAGTGGTATATATTACCTTAAAAATCTTGGATTAGGATTTCAAATGAAAATATTAAAGGGAATAGCTTAAAAGGAGAGAAGTTGTGGTAAAAAGTTGCCGACTTCTACATTTCGTTGCAAAAAGTGCCAAGGACTTGGGCCTCATTGAGAGAAGATTATCATACCATAAACTCTACATACCAAAATAATTTTGCAGTATTATCTAAATGAGAATATAGACAAAGAAGCTGTAACAACCCAATTTTTAGAAAAGTTAATGATGTGATTAAGTCGTTTTAATGAGTTAATACAGATATAATCGAGTTAAGAATAAGTTTGGACGTAAAAGTCCAAATTTTAAAGATGATGAAATTAGGTCTTGAAACCAGTCTAATTTTTTTCGGAATGTCATTTACATTTAGGAACATATAAGGCTCGAAGGGGTTGGAGAAGGGAAGAAATCAAGTTGGGAGGGGTGAACTTGTAAATAAGTTATTGGAAAAGCTTTAAAAAAATACAAGCCTCACTTTATCATTTTTCACATTTTCCTTCTCCTATATCTTCCCCGTCTTCCTCAAGAATTACTCCTCCTCTTTACTCAATAACTTCTTCATTCCTTCACCAAAAATGACTTAAAAATACTCTAAACTCAAATTAGATCTTCCTTTACGATACTGATTAGCCAAACTTCCCTAGAGCCAAGAATTCATCTTAGTATTTTCAAAATAGAAATTTGGAGAAGCTGATATTAAACAAGATTGGGGATTTCTTCTAGCTTAGGTGAGTGGGAATGATTCTCTACCATATATGATATTCCTTATGCTTTTGTACTTGCTTAATTGCTTTTTTGGGTTAGGGCTTAGCCATGAGTGCTTCGCACCTAGTTAAATGATGGGCTTTTGAACGTTTGATGAATTATTTTTGTTAAATTGAGTGGAATGTTGAATTAAAATAATGAACCAAGTTATAAATTAAATAACTGAATTAACTTGAATGAAATAAATAAATGATAACATTGTGTGTTAGCATTTCTTGAGATTGAATATTGGTTGGTTTATGGTTGTGCTACGGTTGGTTGAGTACTCCATATAAATTGGTCTGTAAGGTGTTGGAGTTCTAGGACGATTCATCGAATTACCATTTATGGCATTCATCCCATGGTGGATTGTCATGGCTTGAGCTCGAACATGGAAGGTAATGAGTGGGCGCAAGGTCTTCAAGCTATGAAGCACGACATCAGGGTGAGGAGAGACAAAGAAATGGTCAAGCATATTAGAGGTAGGATGAATTCCCTTAGGGAATTTCACCCCATCAAGGTTTAGACTAGCTTACCTATAGGCGATCAATGGACCGATAGGGGATGGTTAGTTAACTATTTAGGGTTGAAAAGCTTTGGTTTGAAACTGAAAAGAAATATTCCAAAAGTAGCCTAGAATAGTCAATTGGTTGATCATAACCAAGTGATAAAGGAGTCAACTAGTTATAGTCGACCAGTCGACTGTTTAGCTATAGCCAAAATTGGCTATGGCGAGGCGACCAATTAATCATCATCGATCAATAAACCGATGGCCTGTGCTGGGAACTTTTAGGGTTTTCTTTGGAGTGTGATATTTGGAACAATTTTGATAGATCGAATGAGGCTTGTGGGATCCGATGTGACTATAGAGTGATGTTTTTGTGTTATTCGACTTAGGATGACAAATGGCTCAGGGTCGAGACATAAGGTACATACTGTGACGTATGGTGACTGAAATGAGATCGAAAGAGAAGTCGGGAAGTAAGTCGTGGATTGGGATATTCAAAAGAGCTACAAAGAAGACGATTAGAAGGTTGTGCTCGACATGATTTCTAAACATCAATTGGGTTTGAGTATGATACAATGTTACTCATACCCAAGGCTCATAGCTATGGCTTAGGCATTATAATTTTCTATTGAGACTACTAGGGATCAACCATGGCTTTCAATGAGAGTGATAATCGGAGAGAGATGGGAATGCTCATCTATATTGGTAATCACCATGAACTGGCGATAACCATTTTGTTTTTTCCAATATATAGTAGTTTGACAGAAAGGCATTGACTCATCCATATCAATTCTGATAAGATTGGTGGGTATGATATGATGTTACATTTGAGTCATGGTTAGGGTACGATACGACATTACCGAGGATTTCACTTATAGGTATGATAAAGGCTTAGCTTGAAGTTGTGGCTCATTTTTATATAGACATGTGTTTTCATATGCTTTTGTATGGTATTTTTCAATGATTATTTCATCACTATTATCAATTGTGCTAACTTATTGGATGTAGAAGAAGAGCAAGACTAGGTATGATATGACTTACTTTAGTGCTGTTGCTCACCTTTATATCTACACGTGGTTTACGTATGTAAGATATTCTAGGGTACCACTTAGTGCATTATTTATGTCATATTAGTGTAATAGATATCATGTTTAGTATGTTTCCTTTTCATAAGACTTTATATCTGGCCCCCTTTATTTTTTTCCTTTTATATATTTCTTTAGTGGGTATAGACTAGAGACATGGGAAGATATTGCTAGCTGGAGTAGGTTACAGAGCCAAAGCTAAATATTGCTATGATTATCCTTCTAAAATTTTGTATATGGACATGTCAGACTTCATATTGTATATGGGACATATTATTTTAGGATGTTGATCATTTGAACTCCATATGTTTGGAGTGTTATGAATTATGATGATGGATACTATTGTCTTCATATTGTATGATATTTCTAGTCTTGTTCATGTATATGTTGTATTATGTTTTATCCTTTCGATGTGAATTCTGTATGAGTCATGATGGATGCTTTATTACCACCCCTAAGAGTTGTCACTTGGGAATTTGGGTCCTGTTATGCATTGATTTTTAGGTATTATGAATGGTGGATCTTTGCATTTAGCATCTGAGCATAGCTTACCTAATAAGAAACTTAAGCAACATTGAGTGAGTGTATATGAAAATTCTTACCTTGTAACTACTTAAGTTCGCACCATTTATCTCTTGTACTGTGATTATGTATACATTTTGTAGATAAGTGACTATGAGACATGGTAAGTAGAGACAATGCAAATGTCGATAATGAAGCCGAGTTGTCAGCTTAGTTCAAAGAATACCTAGTGGCTACACGTAACATCCCCTATATGGAGGCCCAAAGCTAAGTGCTACAGATGTTGTAGTCATCCATAGTATTAACTTCCGGCGACTAAATATGGCTATGCTAATGGTATCCATAATTTCAGAAGCACTTGAATATGAAACAAAATCACAGATTTCAAAAACAACATTTTACTAATTAAATTTCAAAACATATGTTTCACATTCAAATTAAATAATCCCATGATCATTTCCCAGGATCAGATAAAATATAATTATTACATAAATACTCCAAGGGCGACATAGATGATGCCCTCTTGGTTGACTAGAGTACTATATAAACATAATCGTCTTAAATAACCAACAGCAGAATAAAACAAAACAAATCAACAGCTCCTAAATAGCTATCCATCAGCCTCTTGCTCGTCTCCGGAAGCTTTATTCGTCAACCTACTAAAACTGGTAAAACCTCAACCCTCAGCCTACTTAAATCAATTTTGAGCACCCAAGAGTTTAAGGGGAAATACATAAACTTCAAGTCAGACATAATACTTAGTGTGAATAATACTACACATCTCGGTTATTTGATATTAAGTGAGACCACGCCGCTTAGCGGAATGGGTTACATCTCACTAATATCCTTTTAAAACATATCTTTTGCAAACCTTTAAACAATATTTTAGAAATAAACAATTTAATTTATTTATAAAATACCCCTTCTCCTTTTATAAATATATAAAACATTTAAGTCCCATACCTTAAATAATTTTATACATTCATCAAAACACTTGGGAAAATTCAAAAAAAATTCCAGAAAATCATTTCTAACATATTTTCTAACATATATTAATTCTAGACCCAAAATATTAATTATTTAGCCGTAAATAACTTAAAACCCAAATAATCATTTTCTACCTTAGAAAATTAATATAAAATCCATATTAATTCAGAAAATTATAAAAATTGAAACCCACCTCTAAAATATCATTTCTAATCTATATCTAAAATCGCAAGGCATTTGGATGTAATTAAATAGGGTTTTCACATTAAAACATACCATAAAACCTATATGATTCAGCATAAATCATCAACAGGCATATATAAACAATTAATCATTCAAAAACATGGCCTAATCATGCAAAATACTCAGATTCATCTTTAAACAGAAAACAATTATAAAAATGAGAAGTAATCATTATTCACCTTAGCTTTTGAAATTAAGGATTTGAGATTTGAATGGATTTAGGTTGATTAAGCTCCCTTTTGATTCTTTTATCTTCCTCTAGTTGCTTCTAATGGTGGCCGTCCTCTTTATTTAATTTTTGCAAATGATTTGAATGTGAGAATACACGGCTAAGGGTTTAGGTTATTTGAATGCTCATTTTACTATTTTGCCCTCACCTACTTTACTCAACCATTTTATTTTAGTTCATTTGTTATCAAGGCACAGCTACCCCTTGTTAATTACAAATCTCAATCCCCTAATCATTACATTATTTTATTTAGTTTAACTAATTAAATATCCTAAATAATGTTACTAAAAATATAGGGTGTTACAATCTCCCCTCCTTAAAGAATTTCATCCTTGAAATTACGATAAGGTACACAACAATCAAACATAAAGGTAAAACATATCATCACACAAATCAAGATAAACATCTCTAATCTTGCTCTCAGTCTCCCAAGTATAGTCTCTCTCATCGTCACTCTACTGGACTTTCACTAATATGACTGTTTTGTTCCTTAGCCCATTCTCATCTCTCGCAACTATACGAATTGGCTTTCTAACTATATCAAGTCTGGTTCTACCACTAAGTCGTCATACACAGTTGGTGCTATAGTAGACTTTGGATCTCTAACACACTTCCTTAGCTGAGAAACATGAAAAACATCATGGACTCCTGCCAAACTGCTCGGTAACTCTATTGTATACGCGAGTCTCCCGATCCTCTCTATAATAGAAAATGTTCATGCGAATCTCGGTGCCAACTTCCCTGGTTTTTCGAATCTAATCACACCCTTCATCAGTGATACCTTAATAAAAACATGATCTCCAACATAGAACTTTAAGTCTTTCCGTCTTTTGTCTGCATAACTCTTCTGCCTAGATTGAGCTTCCTTCATCCTAGCTCGAATCAACTCAATTATTCTCTATAGCTTCTCTAACCAAATCCGGACTAAGAACCAACCTATCCCCGGTCTCTAACCAAATCCGGACTAAGAACCAACCTATCCCCGGTCTCTAACCAACAAACTGGTTATTTGCATAGCCTTCCATACAAAGCTTCAAACGATACCATCCCTATACTAGTTTGATAAATATTGTTATATGAAAACTCGACTAAGTGTAGATGGTCTTCCCATGATCCTCCAAAATCTAACACAAAAGCTCTTAACAAATCCTCCTAGACTTTGTTAACTCTTTCTGTTTGCCCATCGGTGTGTGGATGGTAAGCGGTACTCTTCTTGAGCTTGGTTCCTAAAATCTCCTATAGACTCTTCCAGAACTCACTAGTGAACAAATAATCTCTATCACTTACTATACCACTAGGAATTCCATGAAGTCTAACTATATTCTTCATAAATAACTTTGTTAAAATATGTACCGTCCTAGTTGACTTAACTGGAATAAAATGGGCGCTCTTGGTCAATCTATCCACTATGGCCCATATACATTCATTTCCTCTACTAGATCTTGGCAACCCGTCAATAAAATCTATAGAAATAGAATCCCATTTCCATATTGGAATATCCAATGGCTGCAGTAACCCACTTGGCTTCTGATGTTCGTCTTTTACCTTTTGACAGTTCAAATACTGCTTCACCCATAAGCCTACATCCCTCTTCATACCTTCCCAGAAGAAACTCTGCTTCATGTCCTGATACATCTTAGTTCCTCCTGGATGAATAAAATTTGAACGATGGCATTTCTCCAAAACATCCTTCCTAATGTCTCCCATATTCGGAACACTTAACATACCTTTCTTTCTAAACCACCCATTCCGGTCAAGACTAAAATCCTCTAAGTCATCGCTCTTTGTTCCTTCCTTCAACTTCTTGATCCGTTTAGCCAACGCTGGATCCTCCTCCTATTTAGAAGCAATCCTTTCAATCATTACTGGTCGAACTTCTAAACAAGATAACACAATAGATCCTTCATTAGATCCGGCCTCAAATCTCCACTGAACTCTACTAGTCGACAATGCTACCAAATCTTTCCACTCCGCTTTCATTGCCAACACTGCATTCTGATGCTTTCTGAGTGCGTCTACAAACTTGTTGCCCTTTCTTGGTGTGTACTCAATACCAAAGTCATAAGCGGCTAAAAACTCTAACCACCTCTGTTGTCTCATATTCAGCTCCTTCTGAGAGAACAAATACTTCAACGACTTATGATCCGTATAAAGCTCAATCCTCTCTCCCAAATGGTAATATCTCCACACCTTCAAAGCAAAAATCACTACGGCCAACTCCAAATCATGCATTGTATATCTAACATCATGCGGTCTAAGCTGTCGAGAAGCATAGGACATCACTTTACCTCTCTACATCAACACAACTCCTAATCTTGTTCCACACGCCTTTGTATAAATTACCAAATCTTGATTCCCCTTCGGAACAACTAATACGGGTGCATGGGTCAATAAGTGTTTCAAGCTCTGGAATGCTTCCTCACACTTATCGGTCCACACAAACTTCACATTCTTTCGCGTTAGCTTGGTCATCGGCACTGCTATCCGCGAAAAATCCTTAATGAACCTCTGATAATATCCAGCCAATTCAAGAAAACTTCTAATCTCATTCACTGTCTCTGGTCTCTTTTAATTATTAACAACTTCCATCTTATGTGGATCGACTTACAACCCCTTCTCTGAAACCAAGTGACCAAGAAACTTCACTTCCTTCTGCCAGAAATGACACTTCGAAATCTTCGCCTTCAGCTGATTCTACCTCAGCATCTCAAGCACAACTCTAGGATGAAATTCATGCTCTTTTCATCCTTAGAGTATATCAAAATATCATCTATAAAAATCAAAATCACCTTGCCATGTTATATATACTTTACTCAAATCTTGGTTGATGAAAACATTTAAACCTTTGAAAGTAACCCTTTCGAATCCATTTAAAGTACCCCTTTGGAAACCAAGTAAAACCCTTCTTTCAGCTAGGCCGAAAGGCCAAAACATTCCTTTCGAAACCATTCATAATCTTCCTTTTGAAAACGTTGAAAAACCATTCCTTCAAAAGCATTAAAACCTTAGACATCCTACTTCAAAACCTTTAAACATTACCTTTCGAATACATTAGAAAACCTTTCCTTTCAAACCTTTCGAAACCATTGGAGAACCACCCCTTCGAAACCATTCTTTAAAGCCTTTCGAAAGCAATAAAACATCACACCTTTTGAAAGCCTTTGGGTTCAAGTAAAACATGTGGAAACACCTTTCGAAACCACTAAAAATTAACTCCTTCTAAACCATTTGAGTTCTACCTTCAACAGAGCAAAAGAGTCATAAAACATTTAAGTCGAAAGCACTCTTTCAAAAGCATTTCCTAAGCAAAGAAGTGATGGTGTTGAAACCATCCTTCCGAAAGCATTGGAGAAGCGACTAAGTTTTAAAAGCAAAGTATACCTTCGAAAATCATTGGCGTCGAATGGTAGAAAAGCAGCGGCTAAGGAGTTACGACCTCGACGAAAGCATTTACTTAAAACAAGAGGCGCAACCCATTCAAAACCTTTCCTTTAAAACATTTGACTCGGCCGAAAGCCAACTAAGTCGAAAGTGTACCCTTCAAAAGCAAAGTAGACGCGTTTTCATTTAAAAGCAAAGACACACTTCGACCTCTTCGAAACCTTTGGTCTCGACCTAGTGCCTTCCGCCTTAGTCCAATTCACTCTGTACCAAGTTATTGATTCTATGTGCATTGGTTTCGATGGCATGGAGGCGTAAATACTTGGTTGGAATCCCTATGCCGAAAGTGGCGAAACATGCTAAAAGCATGTAAAAGCTTATTTTTTACTTTAAAAAGAATTGCTTTTCAACTAACCTGCCTTGTTTGTCAAAATATTATTGGTTGTAAGTTTTCTTTTCTAAAAGTGCTGCCAATATTTCAGAAATAAACAATTTAATTTATTTATAAAATATCCCTTCTCCTTTTATAAATATATAAAACATTTAAGTCCCATACCTTAAATAATTTTATATATTCATCAAAACACTTGGGAAAATTCAAAAAAAATTCCAGAAAATCATTTCTAACATATTTTCTAACATATATTAATTCTAGACCCAAAATATAAATTATTTAGCCGTAAATAACTTAAAACCCAAATAATCATTTTCTACCTTAGAAAATTAATATAAAATCCATATTAATTCAGAAAATTATAAAAACTGAAACCCATCTCTAAAATATCATTTCTAATCTATATCTAAAATCGCAAAGCATTTGGATGTAATTAAATAGGGTTTTCACATTAAAACATATCATAAAACCTATTTGATTCAGCATAAATCATCAACAGGCATATATAAACAATTAATCATTCAAAAACATGGCCTAATCATGCAAAATACTCTGATTCATCTTTAAACCGAAAACAATTATAAAAATGAGAAGTAATCATTATTCACCTTAGCTTTTGAAATTAAGGATTTGAGATTTGAATGGATTTAGGTTGATTAAGCTCCCTTTTGATTCTTTTATCTTCCTCTAGTTGCTTCTAATGGTGGCCGGCCTCTTTATTTAATTTTTGCAAATGATTTGAATGTGAGAATACACGACTAAGGGTTTAGGTTATTTGAATGCTCATTTTACTATTTTGCCCTCACCTACTTTACTTAACCATTTTATTTTAGTTCATTTGTTATCAAGGCACAGCTACCCCTTGTTAATTACAAATCTCAATCCCCTAATCATTACATTATTTTATTTAGTTTAACTAATTAAATATCCTAAATAATGTTACTAAAAATATGGGGTGTTACAATCTCCCCTCCTTAAAGAATTTCATCCTTGAAATTACGATAAGGTACACAACAATCAAACATAAAGGTAAAACATATCATCACACAAATCAAGATAAACATCTCTAATCTTGCTCTCAGTATCCCAAGTACAGTCTCTCTCATCGTCACTCTACTGGACTTTCACTAATATGACTGTTTTTTTCCTTAGCCCATTCTCATCTCTTGCAACTATACGAATTGGGTTTCTAACTATATCAAGTCTGGTTCTACCACTAAGTCGTCATACATAGTTGGTGCTATAGTAGACTTTGGATCTCTAACACACTTCCTTAGCTGAGAAACATGAAAAACATCATGGACTCCAGCCAAACTGCTCGGTAACTCTACTGTATACACGAATCTCCCGATCCTCTCTATAATAGAAAATGGTCATGCTAATCTCGGTGCCAACTTCCTTGGTTTTTTGAATCTAATCACACCCTTCATCAGTGATACCTTAATAAAAACATGATCTCCAACATAGAACTTTAAGTCTTTCCGTCTTTTTTCTGCATAACTCTTCTGCCTAGATTGAGCTTCCTTCATCCTAGCTCGAATCAACTCAATTATTCTCTATAGCTTCTCTGACCAAATCCGGACTAAGATCCAACCTATCCCCGGTCTCTAACCAACAAACTGGTTATTTGCATAGCCTTCCATACAAAGCTTCAAACGGTACCATCCCTATACTAGTTTGATAACTATTGTTATATGAAAACTCGACTAAGTGTAGATGTTCTTCCCATGATCCTCCAAAATCTAACACAAAAGCTCTTAACAAATCCTCCAAGACTTTGTTAACTCTTTCTGTTTGCCCATCGGTGTGTGGATGGTAAGCGGTACTCTTCTTGAGCTTGGTTCCTAAAATCTCCTAGAGACTCTTCCAGAACTCACTAGTGAACAAATAATCTCTATCACTTACTATACCACTAGGAATTCCATGAAGTCTAACTATATTCTTCATAAATAACTTTGTTAAAATATGTACCGTCCTAGTTGACTTAACTGGAATAAAATGGGCGCTCTTGGTCAGTCTATCCACTATGGCCCATATACTTTCATTTCCTCTACTAGATCTTGGCAACCCGTTAATAAAATCTATAGAAATAGAATCTCATTTCCATACCTGAATATCCAATGGCTGCAGTAACCCACTTGGCTTATGATGTTCGTCTTTTACCTTTTGACAGTTCAAATACCGCTTCACCCATAAGCCTACATCCCTCTTTATACTTTCCCAGAAGAAACTCTGCTTCATGTCCTGATACATCTTAGTTCCTCCTGGATGAATAAACTTTGAACGATGACATTTCTCCAAAACATCCTTCCTAATGTCTCCCATATTCGGAACATATAACATACCTTTCTTTCTAAACCACCAATTCCGGTCAAGACTAAAATCCTCTAAGTCATCGCTCTTTGTTCCTTCCTTCAACTTCTTGATCCGTTTAGCCAACGCTGGATCCTCCTCCTATTTAGAAGCAATCCTTTCAATCATTACTGGTCGAACTTCTAAACAAGATAACACAATAGATCCTTCATTAGATCTGGCCTCAAATCTCCACTGAACTCTACTAGTCGACAATGCTACCAAATCTTTCCACTCCGCTTTCATTGCCAACACTGCATTCTGATGCTTTCTGAGTGCGTCTACAAACTTGTTGCCCTTTCTTGGTGTGTACTCAATACCAAAGTCATAAGCGGCTAAAAACTCTAACCACCTCTGCTATCTCATATTCAGCTCCTTCTGAGAGAACAAATACTTCAACGACTTATGATCCGTACAAAGCTCAATCCTCTCTCCTAAATGGTAATATCTCCACACCTTCAAAGCAAAAATCACTACGGCCAACTCCAAATCACGCGTTGGATATCTAACATCATGCGGTCTAAGCTGTCGAGAAGCATAGGACATCACTTTACCTCTCTACATCAACACAACTCCTAATCTTGTTCCACACGCCTTTGTATAAATTACCAAATCTTGATTCCCCTTCGGAACAACTAATACGGGTGCATGGGTCAATAAGTGTTTCAAGCTCTGGAATGCTTCCTCACACTTATCGGTCCACACAAACTGCACATCCTTTCGCATTAGCTTGGTCATCGGCACTGCTATCCGCGAAAAATCGTTAATGAACCTCTGATAATATCCAGCCAATTCAAGAAAACTTCTAATCTCAGTCACTGTCTCTCGTCTCTTTTAATTATTAACAGCTTCCATCTTATCTGGATTGACTTACAACCCCTTCTCTGAAACCAAGTGACCAAGAAACTTCACTTCCTTCTTCCAGAAATGACACTTCGAAATCTTCGCCTTCAGCTGATTCTACCTCAGCATCTCAAGCACAACTCTAAGATGAAATTCATGCTCTTTTCATCCTTAGAGTATATCAAAATATCATCTATAAAAATCAAAATCACCTTGCCATGTTATATATACTTTACTCAAATCTTGGTTGATGAAAACATTTAAACCTTTGAAAGTACCCCTTTCGAATCCATTTAAAGCACCCCTTTCGAAACCAAGTAAAACCCTTCTTTCAGCTAGGCCGAAAGGCCAAAACATTCCTTTCGAAACCATCCATAATCTTCCTTTTGAAAACGTTGAAAAACCATTCCTTCAAAAGCATTAAAACCTTAGACATCCTTCTTCAAAACCTTTAAACATTACCTTTCGAATACATTAGAAAACCTTTCCTTTCAAACCTTTCGAAACCATTGAGGAACCACCCCTTCGCCTTTCGAAAGCAATAAAACATCACACCTTTCGAAAGCCTTTGGGTTCAAGTAAAACATGTGGAAACACCTTTCGAAACCACTAAAAATTAACTCCTTCTAAACCATTTGAGTTCTACCTTCAACAGAGCAAAAGAGTCATAAAACATTTAACTCGAAAGCACTCTTTCAAAAGCATTTCCTAAGCAAAGAAGTGATGGTGTTGAAACCATCCTTCCGAGAGCATTGGAGAAGCGACTAAGTTTTAAAAGCAAAGTATACCTTCGAAAATCATTGGAGTTGAATGGTAGAAAAGCAGCGGCTAAGGAGTTACGACCTTGACGAAAGCATTTACTTAAAACAAGAGGCGCAACCCATTCAAAACCTTTCCTTTAAAACATTTGACTCGGCCGAAAGCCAACTAAGTCGAAAGTGTACCCTTCAAAAGAAAAGTAGACGCGTTTTCATTTAAAAGCAAAGACACACTTCGACCTCTTCGAAACCTTTGGTCTCGACCTAGTGCCTTCCGCCTTAGTCCAATTCACTCTGTACAAAGTTATTGATTCTATGTGCATTGGTTTCGATGGCATGGAGGCGGAAATACTTGGTTGGAATCCATGTGTCGAAAGTGGCGAAACATGCTAAAAGCATGTAAAAGCTTATTTTTTACTTTAAAAAGAATTGCTTTTCAACTAACCTGCCTTGTTTGTCAAAATATTATTGGTTGTAAGTTTTCTTTTCTAAAAGTGCTGCCAATATTTTAGAAATAAACAATTTAATTTATTTATAAAATACCCCTTCTCCTTTTATAAATATATAAAACATTTAAGTCCCATACCTTAAATAATTTTATACATTCATCAAAACACTTGGGAAAATTCAAAAAAAATTCCAGAAAATCATTTCTAACATATTTTCTAACATATATTAATTCTAGACCCAAAATATTAATTATTTAGCCGTAAATAACTTAAAACCCAAATAATCATTTTCTACCTTAGAAAATTAATATAAAATCCATATTAATTCAGAAAATTATAAAAATTGAAACCCATCTCTAAAATATCATTTCTAATCTATATCTAAAATCGCAAGGCATTTGGATGTAATTAAATAGGGTTTTCACATTAAAACATATCATAAAACCTATTTGATTCATCATAAATCATCAACATGCATATATAAACAATTAATCATTCAAAAACATGGCCTAATCATGTAAAATACTCAGATTCATCTTTAAACCGAAAACAATTATAAAAATGAGAAGTAATCATTATTCACCTTAGCTTTTGAAATTAAGGATTTGAGATTTGAATGGATTTAGGTTGATTAAGCTCCCTTTTGATTCTTTTATCTTCCTCTAGTTGCTTCTAATGGTGGCCGGCCTCTTTATTTAATTTTTGCAAATGATTTGAATGTGAGAATACACGGCTAAGGGTTTAGGTTATTTGAATGCTCATTTTACTATTTTGCCCTCACCTACTTTACTTAACCATTTTATTTTAGTTCATTTGTTATCAAGGCACAGCTACCCCTTGTTAATTACAAATCTCAATCCCCTAATCATTACATTATTTTATTTAGTTTAACTAATTAAATATCCTAAATAATGTTACTAAAAATATCGGGTGTTACAATCTCCCCTCCTTAAAGAATTTCATCCTTGAAATTACGATAAGGTACACAACAATCAAACATAAAGGTAAAACATATCATCACACAAATCACGATAAACATCTCTAATCTTGCTCTCAGTCTCCCAAGTACAGTCTCTCTCATCGTCACTCTACTGGACTTTCACTAATATGACTGTTTTGTTCCTTAGCCCATTCTCATCTCTCGAAACTATACGAATTGGCTTTCTAACTATATCAAGTCTGGTTCTACCACTAAGTCGTCATACACAGTTGGTGCTATAGTAGACTTTGGATCTCTAACACACTTCCTTAGCTGAGAAACATGAAAAACATCATCGACTCCTGCCAAACTGCTCGGTAACTCTACTGTATACGCGAGTCTCCCGATCCTCTCTATAATAGAAAATGTTCATGCGAATCTCGGTGCCAACTTCCTTGGTTTTTCGAATCTAATCACACCCTTCATCAGTGATACCTTAATAAAAACATGATCTCCAACATAGAACTTTAAGTCTTTCCGTCTTTTGTCTGCATAACTCTTATGCCTAGATTGAGCTTCCTTCATCCTAGCTCGAATCAACTCAATTATTCTCTATAGCTTCTCTAACCAAATCCGGACTAAGAACCAACCTATCCACGGTCTCTAACCAACAAACTGGTTATTTGCATAGCCTTCCATACAAAGCTTCAAACGGTACCATCCCTATACTAGTTTGATAACTATTGTTATATGAAAACTCGACTAAGTGTAGATGGTCTTCCCATGATCCTCCAAAATCCAACACAAATGCTCTTAACAAATCCTCCAATACTTTGTTAACTCTTTCTGTTTGCCCATCGGTGTGTGGATGGTAAGCGGTACTCTTCTTGAGCTTGGTTCCTAAAATCTCCTATAGACTCTTCCAGAACTCACTAGTGAACAAATAATCTCTATCACTTACTATACCACTAGGAATTCCATGAAGTCTAACTATATTCTTCATAAATAACTTCGTTAAAATATGTACCGTCCTAGTTGACTTAACTGGAATAAAATGGGCGCTCTTGGTCAGTCTATCCACTATGGCCCATATACTTTCATTTCCTCTACTAGATCTTGGCAACCCGTCAATAAAATCTATAGAAATAGAATCCCATTTCCATACCGGAATATCCAATGGCTGCAGTAACCCACTTGGCTTCTGATGTTCGTCTTTTACCTTTTGACAGTTCAAATACTGCTTCACCCATAAGCCTACATCCCTCTTCATACCTTCCCAGAAGAAACTCTGCTTCATGTCCTGATACATCTTAGTTCCTCCTGGATGAATAAACTTTGAACGATGGCATTTCTCCAAAACATCCTTCCTAATGTCTCCCATATTCGGAACACATAACATACCTTTCTTTCTAAACCACCCATTCCGGTCAAGACTAAAATCCTCTAAGTCATCGCTCTTTGTTCCTTCCTTCAACTTCTTGATCCGTTTAGCCAACGCTGGATCCTCCTCCTATTTAGAAGCAATCCTTTCAATCATTACTGGTTGAACTTCTAAACAAGAAAACACAATAGATCCTTCATTAGATTCAGCCTCAAATCTCCACTGAACTCTACTAGTCGACAATGCTACCAAATCTTTCCACTCCGCTTTCATTGCCAACACTGCATTCTGATGCTTTCTGAGTGCGTCTACAAACTTGTTGCCCTTTCTTGGTGTGTACTCAATACCAAAGTCATAAGCGGCTAAAAACTCTAACCACCTCTGCTGTCTCATATTCAGCTCCTTCTGAGAGAACAAATACTTAAACGACTTATGATCCGTATAAAGCTCAATCCTCTCTCCCAAATGGTAATATCTCCACACCTTCAAAGCAAAATCACTACGGCCAACTCCAAATCATGCGTTGGATATCTAACATCATGCGGTCTAAGCTGTCGAGAAGCATAGGACATCACTTTACCTCTCTACATCAACACAACTCCTAATCTTGTTCCACACGCCTTTGTATAAATTACCAAATCTTGATTCCCCTTCGGAACAACTAATACGGGTGCATGGGTCAATAAGTGTTTCAAGCTCTGGAATGCTTCCTCACACTTATCGGTCCACACAAACTTCACATCCTTTCGCGTTAGCTTGGTCATCGACACTGCTATCCGCGAAAAATCCTTAATGAACCTCTGATAATATCCAGCCAATTCAAGAAAACTTCTAATCTCAGTCACTGTCTCTCGTCTCTTTTAATTATTAACAGCTTCCATCTTATCTGGATTGACTTACAACCCCTTCTCTGAAACCAAGTGACCAAGAAACTTCACTTCCTTCTTCCAGAAATGACACTTCGAAATCTTCGCCTTCAGCTGATTCTACCTCAGCATCTCAAGCACAACTCTAAGATGAGATTCATGCTCTTTTCATCCTTAGAGTATATCAAAATATCATCTATAAAAATCAAAATCACCTTGCCATGTTATATATACTTTACTCAAATCTTGGTTGATGAAAACATTTAAACCTTTGAAAGTAACCCTTTCGAATCCATTTAAAGTACCCCTTTAGAAACCAAGTAAAACCCTTCTTTCAGCTAGGCCGAAAGGCCAAAACATTCATTTCGAAACCATTCATAATCTTCCTTTTGAAAACGTTGAAAAACCATTCCTTCAAAAGCATTAAAACCTTAGACATCCTTCTTCAAAACCTTTAAACATTACCTTTCGAATATATTAGAAAACCTTTCCTTTCAAACCTTTCGAAACCATTGGGGAACCACCCCTTCGAAACCATTCTTTAAAGCCTTTCAAAAGCAATAAAACATCACACCTTTCGATAGCCTTTGGGTTCAAGTAAAACATGTGGAAACACCTTTCGAAACCACTAAAAATTAACTCCTTCTAAACCATTTGAGTTCTACCTTCAATAGAGCAAAAGAGTCATAAAACATTTAAGTCGAAAGCACTCTTTCAAAAGCATTTCCTAAGCAAAGAAGTGATGGTGTTGAAACCATCCTTCCGAAAGCATTGGAGAAGCGACTAAGTTTTAAAAGAAAAGTATACCTTCGAAAATCATTGGCGTTGAATAGTAGAAAAGCAGCGGCTAAGGAGTTACGAACTCGACGAAAGCATTTACTTAAAACAAGAGGCGCAACCCATTCAAAACCTTTCCTTTAAAACATTTGACTCGGCCGAAAGCCAACTAAGTCGAAAGTGTACCCTACAAAAGCAAAGTAGACGCGTTTTCATTTAAAAGCAAAGACACACTTCGACCTCTTCGAAACCTTTGTCTCGACCTAGTGCCTTCCGCCTTAGTCCAATTCACTCTGTACCAAGTTATTGATTCTATGTGCATTGGTTTCGATGGCATGGAGGCGGAAATATTTGGTTGGAATCCCTGTGCCGAAAGTGGCGAAACATGCTAAAAGCATGTAAAAGCTTATTTTTTTACTTTAAAAAGAATTGCTTTTCAACTAACCTGCCTTGTTTGTCAAAATATTATTGGTTGTAAGTTTTCTTTTCTAAAAGTGCTGCCAATATTTCAGAAATAAACAATTTAATTTATTTATAAAATACCCCTTCTCCTTTTATAAATGTATAAAACATTTAAGTCCCATACCTTAAATAATTTTATATATTCATCAAAACACTTGGGAAAATTCAAAAAAAATTCCAGAAAATCATTTCTAACATATTTTCTAACATATATTAATTCTAGACCCAAAATATTAATTATTTAGCCGTAAATAACTTAAAACCCAAATAATCATTTTCTACCTTAGAAAATTAATATAAAATCCATATTAATTCAGAAAATTATAAAAATTGAAACCCATCTCTAAAATATCATTTCTAATCTATATCTAAAATCGCAAGGCATTTAGATGTAATTAAATAGGGTTTTCACATTAAAACATATCATAAAACCTATTTGATTCAGCATAAATCATCAACAGGCATATATAAACAATTAATCATTCAAAAACATGGCCTAATCATGCAAAATACTCAGATTCATCTTTAAACCGAAAACAATTATAAAAATGAGAAGTAATCATTATTCACCTTAGCTTTTGAAATTAAGGATTTGAGATTTGAATGGATTTAGGTTGATTAAGCTCCCTTTTGATTCTTTTAACTTCCTCTAGTTGCTTCTAATGGTGGCCAGCCTCTTTATTTAATTTTTGCAAATGATTTGAATGTGAGAATACACGGCTAAAGGTTTAGGTTATTAGAATGCTCATTTTACTATTTTGCCCTCACCTACTTTACTTAACCATTTTATTTTAGTTCATTTGTTATCAAGGCACAGCTACCCCTTGTTAATTACAAATCTCAATCCCCTAATCATTACATTATTTTATTTAGTTTAACTAATTAAATATCCTAAATAATGTTACTAAAAATATGGGGTGTTACAATCTCCCCTCCTTAAAGAATTTCATCCTTGAAATTACGATAAGGTACACAACAATCAAACATAAAGGTAAAACATATCATCACACAAATCAGGATAAACATCTCTAATCCTGCTCTCAGTCTCCCAAGTACAGTCTCTCTCATCGTCACTCTACTGGACTTTCACTAATATGACTGTTTTGTTCCTTAGCCCATTCCCATCTCTCGCAACTATACGAATCGGCTTTCTAACTATATCAAGTCTGGTTCTACCACTAAGTCGTCATACACAGTTGGTGCTATAGTAGACTTTGGATCTCTAACACACTTCCTTAGCTGAGAAACATGAAAAACATCATGGACTCCTGCCAAACTGCTCGGTAACTCTACTGTATACACGAATCTCCCGATCCTCTCTATAATAGAAAATGGTCATGGTAATCTCGGTGCCAACTTCCTTGGTTTTTCGAATCTAATCACACCCTTCATCAGTGATACCTTAATAAAACAAGATCTCCAACATAGAACTTTAAGTCTTTCCATCTTTTTTCTGCATAACTCTTCTGCCTAGATTGAGCTTCCTTCATCCTAGCTCAAATCAACTCAATTATTCTCTATAGCTTCTCTAACCAAATCCGGACTAAGAACCAACCTATCCCCGGTCTCTAACCAACAAACTGGTTATTTGCATAGCCTTCCATACAAAGCTTCAAACGGTACCATCCCTATACTAGTTTGATAACTATTGTTATATGAAAACTCGACTAAGTGTAGATGGTCTTCCCATGATCCTCCAAAATCAAACACAAAAGCTCTTAACAAATCCTCCAAGACTTTGTTAACTCTTTCTGTTTGCCCATCGGTGTGTGGATGGTAAGCGGTACTCTTCTTGAGCTTGGTTCCTAAAATCTCCTATAGACTCTTCCAGAACTCACTAGTGAACAAATAATCTCTATCACTTACTATACCACTAGGAATTCCATGAAGTCTAACTATATTCTTCATAAATAACTTCGTTAAAATATGTACCG
Organism: Allium fistulosum; assembly: GCA_030737815.1. Taxonomy (NCBI): domain Eukaryota; kingdom Viridiplantae; phylum Streptophyta; class Magnoliopsida; order Asparagales; family Amaryllidaceae; genus Allium; species Allium fistulosum. Next base: position 521,927,252 of record CM060906.1, read on the forward strand.
TCCTAGTTGACTTAACTGGAATAAAATGGGCGCTCTTGGTCAGTCTATCCACTATGGCCCATATACTTTCATTTCCTCTACTAGATCTTGGCAACCCGTCAATAAAATCTATAGAAATAGAATCCCATTTCCATACCGGAATATCCAATGGCTGCAGTAACCCACTTGGCTTCTGATGTTCGTCTTTTACCTTTTGACAGTTCAAATACCGCTTCACCCATAAGCCTACATCCCTCTTTATACTTTCCCAGAAGAAACTCTGCTTCATGTCCTGATACATCTTAGTTCCTCCTGGATGAATAAACTTTGAACGATGACATTTCTCCAAAACATCCTTCCTAATGTCTCCCATATTCGGAACATATAACATACCTTTCTTTCTAAACCACCAATTCCGGTCAAGACTAAAATCCTCTAAGTCATCGCTCTTTGTTCCTTCCTTCAACTTCTTGATCCGTTTAGCCAACGCTGGATCCTCCTCCTATTTAGAAGCAATCCTTTCAATCATTACTGGTCGAACTTCTAAACAAGATAACACAATAGATCCTTCATTAGATCTGGCCTCAAATCTCCACTGAACTCTACTAGTCGACAATGCTACCAAATCTTTCCACTCCGCTTTCATTGCCAACACTGCATTCTGATGCTTTCTGAGTGCGTCTACAAACTTGTTGCCCTTTCTTGGTGTGTACTCAATACCAAAGTCATAAGCGGCTAAAAACTCTAACCACCTCTGCTATCTCATATTCAGCTCCTTCTGAGAGAACAAATACTTCAACGACTTATGATCCGTACAAAGCTCAATCCTCTCTCCTAAATGGTAATATCTCCACACCTTCAAAGCAAAAATCACTACGGCCAACTCCAAATCATGCGTTGGATATCTAACATCATGCGGTCTAAGCTGTCGAGAAGCATAGGACATCACTTTACCTCTCTACATCAACACAACTCCTAATCTTGTTCCACACGCCTTTGTATAAATTACCAAATCTTGATTCCCCTTCGGAACAACTAATACGGGTGCATGGGTCAATAAGTGTTTCAAGCTCTGGAATGCTTCCTCACACTTATCGGTCCACACAAACTGCACATCCTTTCGCATTAGCTTGGTCATCGGCACTGCTATCCGCGAAAAATCGTTAATGAACCTCTGATAATATCCAGCCAATTCAAGAAAACTTCTAATCTCAGTCACTGTCTCTCGTCTCTTTTAATTATTAACAGCTTCCATCTTATCTGGATTGACTTACAACCCCTTCTCTGAAACCAAGTGACCAAGAAACTTCACTTCCTTCTTCCAGAAATGACACTTCGAAATCTTCGCCTTCAGCTGATTCTACCTCAGCATCTCAAGCACAACTCTAAGATGAAATTCATGCTCTTTTCATCCTTAGAGTATATCAAAATATCATCTATAAAAATCAAAATCACCTTGCCATGTTATATATACTTTACTCAAATCTTGGTTGATGAAAACATTTAAACCTTTGAAAGTACCCCTTTCGAATCCTTTTAAAGCACCCCTTTCGAAACCAAGTAAAACCCTTCTTTCAGCTAGGCCGGAAGGCCAAAACATTCCTTTCGAAACCATCCATAATCTTCCTTTTGAAAACGTTGAAAAACCATTCCTTCAAAAGCATTAAAACCTTAGACATCCTTCTTCAAAACCTTTAAACATTACCTTTCGAATACATTAGAAAACCTTTCCTTTCAAACCTTTCGAAACCATTGGGGAACCACCCCTTCGCCTTTCGAAAGCAATAAAACATCACAACTTTCGAAAGCCTTTGGGTTCAAGTAAAACATGTGGAAACACCTTTCGAAACCACTAAAAATTAACTCCTTCTAAACCATTTGAGTTCTACCTTCAACAGAGCAAAAGAGTCATAAAACATTTAACTCGAAAGCACTCTTTCAAAAGCATTTCCTAAGCAAAGAAGTGATGGTGTTGAAACCATCCTTCCGAGAGCATTAGAGAAGCGACTAAGTTTTAAAAGCAAAGTATACCTTCGAAAATCATTGGAGTTGAATGGTAGAAAAGCAGCGGCTAAGGAGTTACGACCTTGACGAAAGCATTTACTTAAAACAAGAGGCGCAACCCATTCAAAACCTTTCCTTTAAAACATTTGACTCGGCCGAAAGCCAACTAAGTCGAAAGTGTACCCTTCAAAAGAAAAGTAGACGCGTTTTCATTTAAAAGCAAAGACACACTTCGACCTCTTCGAAACCTTTGGTCTCGACCTAGTGCCTTCCGCCTTAGTCCAATTCACTCTGTACAAAGTTATTGATTCTATGTGCATTGGTTTCGATGGCATGGAGGCGGAAATACTTGGTTGGAATCCATGTGTCGAAAGTGGCGAAACATGCTAAAAGCATGTAAAAGCTTATTTTTTACTTTAAAAAGAATTGCTTTTCAACTAACCTGCCTTGTTTGTCAAAATATTATTGGTTGTAAGTTTTCTTTTCTAAAAGTGCTGCCAATATTTTAGAAATAAACAATTTAATTTATTTATAAAATACCCCTTCTCCTTTTATAAATATATAAAACATTTAAGTCCCATACCTTAAATAATTTTATATATTCATCAAAACACTTGGGAAAATTCAAAAAAAATTCCAGAAAATCATTTCTAACATATTTTCTAACATATATTAATTCTAGACCCAAAATATTAATTATTTAGCCGTAAATAACTTAAAACCCAAATAATCATTTTCTACCTTAGAAAATTAATATAAAATCCATATTAATTTAGAAAATTATAAAAATTGAAACCCATCTCTAAAATATCATTTCTAATCTATATCTAAAATCGCAAGGCATTTGGATGTAATTAAATAGGGTTTTCACATTAAAACATATCATAAAACCTATTTGATTCATCATAAATCATCAACATGCATATATAAACAATTAATCATTCAAAAACATGGCCTAATCATGTAAAATACTCAGATTCATCTTTAAACCGAAAACAATTATAAAAATGAGAAGTAATCATTATTCACCTTAGCTTTTGAAATTAAGGATTTGAGATTTGAATGGATTTAGGTTGATTAAGCTCCCTTTTGATTCTTTTATCTTCCTCTAGTTGCTTCTAATGGTGGCCGGCCTCTTTATTTAATTTTTGCAAATGATTTGAATGTGAGAATACACGGCTAAGGGTTTAGGTTATTTGAATGCTCATTTTACTATTTTGCCCTCACCTACTTTACTTAACCATTTTATTTTAGTTCATTTGTTATCAAGGCACAGCTACCCCTTGTTAATTACAAATCTCAATCCCCTAATCATTACATTATTTTATTTAGTTTAACTAATTAAATATCCTAAATAATGTTACTAAAAATATCGGGTGTTACAATCTCCCCTCCTTAAAGAATTTCATCCTTGAAATTACGATAAGGTACACAACAATCAAACATAAAGGTAAAACATATCATCACACAAATCACGATAAACATCTCTAATCTTGCTCTCAGTCTCCCAAGTACAGTCTCTCTCATCGTCACTCTACTGGACTTTCACTAATATGACTGTTTTGTTCCTTAGCCCATTCTCATATCTCGAAACTATACGAATTGGCTTTTTAACTATATCAAGTCTGGTTCTACCACTAAGTCGTCATACACAGTTGGTGCTATAGTAGACTTTGGATCTCTAACACACTTCCTTAGCTGAGAAACATGAAAAACATCATCGACTCCTGCCAAACTGCTCGGTAACTCTACTGTATACGCGAGTCTCCCGATCCTCTCTATAATAGAAAATGTTCATGCGAATCTCGGTGCCAACTTCCTTGGTTTTTCGAATCTAATCACACCCTTCATCAGTGATACCTTAATAAAAACATGATCTCCAACATAGAACTTTAAGTCTTTCCGTCTTTTGTCTGCATAACTCTTATGCCTAGATTGAGCTTCCTTCATCCTAGCTCGAATCAACTCAATTATTCTCTATAGCTTCTCTAACCAAATCCGGACTAAGAACCAACCTATCCACGGTCTCTAACCAACAAACTGGTTATTTGCATAGCCTTCCATACAAAGCTTCAAACGGTACCATCCCTATACTAGTTTGATAACTATTGTTATATGAAAACTCGACTAAGTGTAGATGGTCTTCCCATGATCCTCCAAAATCCAACACAAATGCTCTTAACAAATCCTCCAATACTTTGTTAACTCTTTCTGTTTGCCCATCGGTGTGTGGATGGTAAGCGGTACTCTTCTTGAGCTTGGTTCCTAAAATCTCCTATAGACTCTTCCAGAACTCACTAGTGAACAAATAATCTCTATCACTTACTATACCACTAGGAATTCCATGAAGTCTAACTATATTCTTCATAAATAACTTCGTTAAAATATGTACCGTCCTAGTTGACTTAACTGGAATAAAATGGGCGCTCTTGGTCAGTCTATCCACTATGGCCCATATACTTTCATTTCCTCTACTAGATCTTGGCAACCCGTCAATAAAATCTATAGAAATAGAATCCCATTTCCATACCGGAATATCCAATGGCTGCAGTAACCCACTTGGCTTCGGATGTTCGTCTTTTACCTTTTGACAGTTCAAATACTGCTTCACCCATAAGCCTACATCCCTCTTCATACCTTCCCAGAAGAAACTCTGCTTCATGTCCTGATACATCTTAGTTCCTCCTGGATGAATAAACTTTGAACGATGGCATTTCTCCAAAACATCCTTCCTAATGTCTCCCATATTCGGAACACATAACATACCTTTCTTTCTAAACCACCCATTCCGGTCAAGACTAAAATCCTCTAAGTCATCGCTCTTTGTTCCTTCCTTCAACTTCTTGATCCGTTTAGCCAACGCTGGATCCTCCTCCTATTTAGAAGCAATCCTTTCAATCATTACTGGTTGAACTTCTAAACAAGATAACATAATAGATCCTTCATTAGATTCAGCCTCAAATCTCCACTGAACTCTACTAGTCGACAATGCTACCAAATCTTTCCACTCCGCTTTCATTGCCAACACTGCATTCTGATGCTTTCTGAGTGCGTCTACAAACTTGTTGCCCTTTCTTGGTGTGTACTCAATACCAAAGTCATAAGCGGCTAAAAACTCTAACCACCTCTGCTGTCTCATATTCAGCTCCTTCTGAGAGAACAAATACTTAAACGACTTATGATCCGTATAAAGCTCAATCCTCTCTCCCAAATGGTAATATCTCCACACCTTCAAAGCAAAATCACTACGGCCAACTCCAAATCATGCGTTGGATATCTAACATCATGCGGTCTAAGCTGTCGAGAAGCATAGGACATCACTTTACCTCTCTACATCAACACAACTCCTAATCTTGTTCCACACGCCTTTGTATAAATTACCAAATCTTGATTCCCCTTCGGAACAACTAATACGGGTGCATGGGTCAATAAGTGTTTCAAGCTCTGGAATGCTTCCTCACACTTATTGGTCCACACAAACTTCACATCCTTTCACGTTAGCTTGGTCATCGGCACTGCTATCCGCGAAAAATCGTTAATGAACCTCTGATAATATGCAGCCAATTCAAGAAAACTTCTAATCTCAGTCACTGTCTCTGGTCTCTTTTAATTATTAACAGCTACCATCTTATCTGGATCGACTTACAACCCCTTCTCTGAAACCAAGTGACCAAGAAACTTCACTTCCTTCTTCCAGAAATGACACTTCGAAATCTTCGCCTTCAGCTGATTCTACCTCAGCATCTCAAGCACAACTCTAAGATGAAATTCATGCTCTTTTCATCCTTAGAGTATATCAAAATATCATCTATAAAAATCAAAATCACCTTGCGATGTTATATATACTTTACTCAAATCTTGGTTGATGAAAACATTTAAACCTTTGAAAGTAACCCTTTCAAATCCATTTAAAGTACCCTTTTTGAAACCAAGTAAAACCCTTCTTTCAGCTAGGCCGAAAGGCCAAAACATTCCTTTCAAAACATTCCTTTCGAAACCTCGACGAAAGCATTTACTTAAAATAAGAGGCGCAACCCATTCAAAACCTTTCCTTTAAAACATTTGACTCGGCCGAAAGCCAACTAAGTCGAAAGTGTACCCTTCAAAAGCAAAGTAGACGCATTTTCATTTAAAAGCAAAGACACACTTCGACCTCTTCGAAACCTTTGGTCTCGACCTAGTACCTTCCGCCTTAGTCCAATTCACTCTGTGCCAAGTTATTGATTCTATGTGCATTGGTTTCGATGGCATGGAGGCGGAAATACTTGGTTGGAATCCCTGTGCCGAAAGTGGCGAAACATGCTAAAAGCATGTAAAAGCTTATTTTTTACTTTAAAAAGAATTGCTTTTCAACTAACCTGCCTTGTTTGTCAAAATATTATTGGTTGTAAGTTTTCTTTTCTAAAAGTGCTGCCAATATTTTAGAAGTAAACAATTTAATTTATTTATAAAATACCCCTTCTCCTTTTATAAATATATAAAACATTTAAGTCCCATACCTTAAATAATTTTATACATTCATCAAAACACTTGGGAAAATTCAAAAAAAATTCCAGAAAATCATTTCTAACATATTTTCTAACATATATTAATTCTAGACCCAAAATATTAATTATTTAGCCGTAAATAACTTAAAACCCAAATAATCATTTTCTACCTTAGAAAATTAATATAAAATCCATATTAATTCAGAAAATTATAAAAATTGAAACCCATCTCTAAAATATCATTTCTAATATATATCTAAAATCGCAAGGCATTTGGATGTAATTAAATAGGGTTTTCACATTAAAACATATCATAAAACCTATTTGATTCAGCATAAATCATCAACAGACATATATAAACAATTAATCATTCAAAAACATGGCCTAATCATGCAAAATACTCAGATTCATCTTTAAACCGAAAACAATTATAAAAATGAGAAGTAATCATTATTCACCTTAGCTTTTGAAATTAAGGATTTGAGATTTGAATGGATTTAGGTTGATTAAGCTCCCTTTTGATTCTTTTATCTTCCTCTAGTTGCTTCTAATGGTGGCCGGCCTCTTTATTTAATTTTTGCAAATGATTTGAATGTGAGAATACACGACTAAGGGTTTAGGTTATTTGAATGCTCATTTTACTATTTTGCCCTCACCTACTTTACTTAACCATTTTATTTTAGTTCATTTGTTATCAAGGCACAGCTACCCCTTGTTAATTACAAATCTCAATCCCTAATCATTACATTATTTTATTTAGTTTAACTAATTAAATATCCTAAATAATGTTACTAAAAATATGGGGTGTTACAATCTCCCCTCCTTAAAGAATTTCATCCTTGAAATTACGATAACGTACACAACAATCAAACATAAAGGTAAAACATATCATCACACAAATCACGATAAACATCTCTAATCTTGCTCTCAGTCTCCCAAGTACAGTCTCTCTCATCGTCACTCTACTGGACTTTCACTAATATGACTGTTTTTTTCCTTAGCCCATTCTCATCTCTTGCAACTATACGAATTGGCTTTCTAACTATATCAAGTCTGGTTCTACCACTAAGTCGTCATACACAGTTGGTGCTATAGTAGACTTTGGATCTCTAACACACTTCCTTAGCTGAGAAACATGAAAAACATCATGGACTCCTGCCAAACTGCTCGGTAACTCTACTGTATACGCGAGTCTCCCGATCCTCTCTATAATAGAAAATGTTCATTCGAATATCGGTGCCAACTTCCTTGGTTTTTCGAATCTAATCACACCCTTCATCAGTGATACCTTAATAAAAACATGATCTCCAACATAGAACTTTAAGTCTTTCCGTCTTTTGTCTGCATAACTCTTATGCCTAGATTGAGCTTCCTTCATCCTAGCTCGAATCAACTCAATTATTCTCTATAGCTTCTCTAACCAAATCCGGACTAAGAACCAACCTATCCACGGTCTCTAACCAACAAACTGGTTATTTGCATAGCCTTCCATACAAAGCTTGAAACGGTACCATCCCTATACTAGTTTGATAACTATTGTTATATGAAAACTCGACTAAGTGTAGATGGTCTTCCCATGATCCTCCAAAATCTAACACAAAAGCTCTTAACAAATCCTCCAAGACTTTGTTAACTCTTTCTGTTTGCCCATCGGTGTGTGGATGGTAAGCGGTACTCTTCTTGAGCTTGGTTCCTAAAATCTCCTATAGACTCTTCCAGAACTCACTAGTGAACAAATAATCTCTATCACTTACTATACCACTAGGAATTCCATGAAGTCTAACTATATTCTTCATAAATAACTTCGTTAAAATATGTACCGTCCTAGTTGACTTAACTGGAATAAAATGGGCGCTCTTGGTCAGTCTATCCACTATGGCCCATATACTTTCATTTCCTCTACTAGATCTTGGCAACCCGTCAATAAAATCTATAGAAATAGAATCCCATTTCCATACCGGAATATCCAATGGCTGCAGTAACCCACTTGGCTTCTGATGTTCGTCTTTTACCTTTTGACAGTTCAAATACTGCTTCATCCATAAGCCTACATCCCTCTTCATACCTTCCCAGAAGAAACTCTGCTTCATGTCCTGATACATCTTAGTTCCTCCTGGATGAATAAACTTTGAACGATGGCATTTCTCCAAAACATCCTTCCTAATGTCTCCCATATTCGGAACACATAACATACCTTTCTTTCTAAACCACCCATTCCGGTCAAGACTAAAATCCTCTAAGTCATCGCTCTTTGTTCCTTCCTTCAACTTCTTGATCCGTTTAGCCAACGCTGGATCCTCCTCCTATTTAGAAGCAATCCTTTCAATCATTACTGGTCGAACTTCTAAACAAGATAACACAATAGATCCTTCTTTAGATCCGGCCTCAAATCTCCACTGAACTCTACTAGTCGACAATGCTACCAAATCTTTCCACTCCGCTTTCATTGCCAACACTGCATTCTAATGCTTTCTGAGTGCGTCTACAAACTTGTTGCCCTTTCTTGGTGTGTACTCAATACCAAAGTCATAAGTGGCTAAAAACTCTAACCACCTCTGCTGTCTCATATTCAGCTCCTTCTGAGAGAACAAATACTTCAACGACTTATGATCCGTATAAAGCTCAATCCTCTCTCCCAAATGGTAATATCTCCACACCTTCAAAGCAAAAATCACTACGGCCAACTCCAAATCATGCGTTGGATATCTAACATCATGCGATCTAAGTTGTCGAGAAGCATAGGACATCACTTTACCTCTCTACATCAACACAACTCCTAATCTTGTTCCACACGCCTTTGTATAAATTACCAAATCTTGATTCCCCTTCGGAACAACTAATACGGGTGCATGAGTCAATAAGTGTTTCAAGCTCTGGAATGCTTCCTCACACTTATCGGTCCACACAAACTTCACATCCTTTCGCGTTAGCTTGGTCATCGGCACTGCTATCCGTGAAAAATCCTTAATGAACCTCTGATAATATCCAGCCAATTCAAGAAAACTTCTAATCTCAGTCATTGTCTCTGGTCTCTTTTAATTATTAACAGCTTCGATCTTATCTGGATCGACTTACAACCCCTTCTCTGAAACCAAGTGACCAAGAAACTTCACTTCCTTCTTCCAGAAATGACACTTCAAAATCTTCGCCTTCAGCTGATTCTACCTCAGCATCTCAAGCACAACTCTAAGATGAAATTCATGCTCTTTTCATCCTTAGAGTATATCAAAATATCATCTATAAAAATCAAAATCACCTTGCCATGTTATATATACTTTACTCAAATCTTGGTTGATGAAAACATTTAAACCTTTGAAAGTAACCCTTTCGAATCCATTTAAAGTACCCCTTTTGAAACCAAGTAAAACCCTTCTTTTAGCTAGGCCGAAAGGCCAAAACATTCCTTTCGAAACCATTCATAATCTTCCTTTTGAAAACGTTGGAAAACCATTCCTTCAAAAGCAATAAAACCTTAGACATCCTTCTTCAAAACCTTTAAACATTACCTTTCGAATACATTAGAAAACCTTTCGTTTCAAACCTTTCGAAACCTTTGGGGAACCATCCCTTCGAAATCATTCTTTAAAGCCTTTCGAAAGCAATAAAACATCACACCTTTCGAAAGCCTTTGGGTTCAAGTAAAACATGTGGAAACACCTTTCGAAACCACTAAAAATTAACTCCTTCTAAACCATTTGAGTTCTACCTTCAACAGAGAAAAAGAGTCATAAAACATTTAAGTCGAAAGCACTCTTTCAAAAGCATTTCCTAAGCAAAGAAGTGATGGTGTTGAAACCATCCTTCCGAAAGCATTGGAGAAGCGACTAAGTTTTAAAAGCAAAGTATACCTTCGAAAATCATTAGCGTCGAATGGTAGAAAAGCAGCGGCTAAGGAGTTACAACCTCGACGAAAGCATTTACTTAAAATCTCCACTGAACTCTACTAGTCGACAATGCTACCAAATCTTTCCACTCCGCTTTCATTGCCAACACTGCATTCTGATGCTTTCTGAGTGCGTCTACAAACTTGTTGCCCTTTCTTGGTGTGTACTCAATACCAAAGTCATAAGCGGCTAAAAACTCTAACCACCTCTGCTGTCTCATATTCAGCTCCTTTTGAGAGAACAAATACTTAAACGACTTATGATCCGTATAAAGCTCAATCCTCTCTCCCAAATGGTAATATCTCCACACCTTCAAAGCAAAATCACTACGGCCAACTCCAAATCATGCGTTGGATATCTAACATCATGCGGTCTAAGCTGTCGAGAAGCATAGGACATCACTTTACCTCTCTACATCAACACAACTCCTAATCTTGTTCCACACGCCTTTGTATAAATTACCAAATCTTGATTCCCCTTCGGAACAACTAATACGGGTGCATGGGTCAATAAGTGTTTCAAGCTCTGGAATGCTTCCTCACACTTATCGGTCCACACAAACTTCACATCCTTTCACGTTAGCTTGGTCATCGGCACTGCTATCCGCGAAAAATCGTTAATGAACCTCTGATAATATGCAGCCAATTCAAGAAAACTTCTAATCTCAGTCACTGTCTCTGGTCTCTTTTAATTATTAACAGCTACCATCTTATCTGGATCGACTTACAACCCCTTCTCTGAAACCAAGTGACCAAGAAACTTCACTTCCTTCTTCCAGAAATGACACTTCGAAATCTTCGCCTTCAGCTGATTCTACCTCAGCATCTCAAGCACAACTCTAAGATGAAATTCATGCTCTTTTCATCCTTAGAGTATATCAAAATATCATCTATAAAAATCAAAATCACCTTGCGATGTTATATATACTTTACTCAAATCTTGGTTGATGAAAACATTTAAACCTTTGAAAGTAACCCTTTCAAATCCATTTAAAGTACCCTTTTTGAAACCAAGTAAAACCCTTCTTTCAGCTAGGCCGAAAGGCCAAAACATTCCTTTCGAAACCATTCATAATCTTCCTTTTGAAAACGTTGAAAAACCATTCCTTCAAAAGCATTAAAACCTTAGACATCCTTCTTCAAAACCTTTAAACATTACCTTTCGAATATATTAGAAAACCTTTCCTTTCAAACCTTTCGAAACCATTGGGGAACCACCCCTTCGAAACCATTCTTTAAAGCCTTTCAAAAGCAATAAAACATCACACCTTTCGATAGCCTTTGGGTTCAAGTAAAACATGTGGAAACACCTTTCGAAACCACTAAAAATTAACTCCTTCTAAACCATTTGAGTTCTACCTTCAATAGAGCAAAAGAGTCATAAAACATTTAAGTCGAAAGCACTCTTTCAAAAGCATTTCCTAAGCAAAGAAGTGATGGTGTTGAAACCATCCTTCCGAAAGCATTGGAGAAGCGACTAAGTTTTAAAAGAAAAGTATACCTTCGAAAATCATTGGCGTTGAATAGTAGAAAAGCAGCGGCTAAGGAGTTACGAACTCGACGAAAGCATTTACTTAAAACAAGAGGCGCAACCCATTCAAAACCTTTCCTTTAAAACATTTGACTCGGCCGAAAGCCAACTAAGTCGAAAGTGTACCCTACAAAAGCAAAGTAGACGCGTTTTCATTTAAAAGCAAAGACACACTTCGACCTCTTCGAAACCTTTGTCTCGACCTAGTGCCTTCCGCCTTAGTCCAATTCACTCTGTACCAAGTTATTGATTCTATGTGCATTGGTTTCGATGGCATGGAGGCGGAAATATTTGGTTGGAATCCCTGTGCCGAAAGTGGCGAAACATGCTAAAAGCATGTAAAAGCTTATTTTTTTACTTTAAAAAGAATTGCTTTTCAACTAACCTGCCTTGTTTGTCAAAATATTATTGGTTGTAAGTTTTCTTTTCTAAAAGTGCTGCCAATATTTCAGAAATAAACAATTTAATTTATTTATAAAATACCCCTTCTCCTTTTATAAATGTATAAAACATTTAAGTCCCATACCTTAAATAATTTTATATATTCATCAAAACACTTGGGAAAATTCAAAAAAAATTCCAGAAAATCATTTCTAACATATTTTCTAACATATATTAATTCTAGACCCAAAATATTAATTATTTAGCCGTAAATAACTTAAAACCCAAATAATCATTTTCTACCTTAGAAAATTAATATAAAATCCATATTAATTCAGAAAATTATAAAAATTGAAACCCATCTCTAAAATATCATTTCTAATCTATATCTAAAATCGCAAGGCATTTAGATGTAATTAAATAGGGTTTTCACATTAAAACATATCATAAAACCTATTTGATTCAGCATAAATCATCAACAGGCATATATAAACAATTAATCATTCAAAAACATGGCCTAATCATGCAAAATACTCAGATTCATCTTTAAACCGAAAACAATTATAAAAATGAGAAGTAATCATTATTCACCTTAGCTTTTGAAATTAAGGATTTGAGATTTGAATGGATTTAGGTTGATTAAGCTCCCTTTTGATTCTTTTAACTTCCTCTAGTTGCTTCTAATGGTGGCCAGCCTCTTTATTTAATTTTTGCAAATGATTTGAATGTGAGAATACACGGCTAAAGGTTTAGGTTATTAGAATGCTCATTTTACTATTTTGCCCTCACCTACTTTACTTAACCATTTTATTTTAGTTCATTTGTTATCAAGGCACAGCTACCCCTTGTTAATTACAAATCTCAATCCCCTAATCATTACATTATTTTATTTAGTTTTACTAATTAAATATCCTAAATAATGTTACTAAAAATATGGGGTGTTACAATCTCCCCTCCTTAAAGAATTTCATCCTTGAAATTACGATAAGGTACACAACAATCAAACATAAAGGTAAAACATATCATCACACAAATCAGGATAAACATCTCTAATCCTACTCTCAGTCTCCCAAGTACAGTCTCTCTCATCGTCACTCTACTGGACTTTCACTAATATGACTGTTTTGTTCCTTAGCCCATTCCCATCTCTCGCAACTATACGAATCGGCTTTCTAACTATATCAAGTCTGGTTCTACCACTAAGTCGTCATACACAGTTGGTGCTATAGTAGACTTTGGATCTCTAACACACTTCCTTAGCTGAGAAACATGAAAAACATCATGGACTCCTGCCAAACTGCTCGGTAACTCTACTGTATACACGAATCTCCCGATCCTCTCTATAATAGAAAATGGTCATGCTAATCTCGGTGCCAACTTCCTTGGTTTTTCGAATCTAATCACACCCTTCATCAGTGATACCTTAATAAAAACAAGATCTCCAACATAGAACTTTAAGTCTTTCCATCTTTTTTCTGCATAACTCTTCTGCCTAGATTGAGCTTCCTTCATCCTAGCTCAAATCAACTCAATTATTCTCTATAGCTTCTCTAACCAAATCCGGACTAAGAACCAACCTATCCCCGGTCTCTAACCAACAAACTGGTTATTTGCATAGCCTTCCATACAAAGCTTCAAACGGTACCATCCCTATACTAGTTTGATAACTATTGTTATATGAAAACTCGACTAAGTGTAGATGGTCTTCCCATGATCCTCCAAAATCAAACACAAAAGCTCTTAACAAATCCTCCAAGACTTTGTTAACTCTTTCTGTTTGCCCATCGGTGTGTGGATGGTAAGCGGTACTCTTCTTGAGCTTGGTTCCTAAAATCTCCTATAGACTCTTCCAGAACTCACTAGTGAACAAATAATCTCTATCACTTACTATACCACTAGGAATTCCATGAAGTCTAACTATATTCTTCATAAATAACTTCGTTAAAATATGTACCGTACTAGTTGACTTAACTGGAATAAAATGGGCGCTCTTGGTCAGTCTATCCACTATGGCCCATATACTTTCATTTCCTCTACTAGATCTTGGCAACCCGTCAATAAAATCTATAGAAATAGAATCCCATTTCCATACCGGAATATCCAATGGCTGCAGTAACCCACTTGGCTTCTGATGTTCGTCTTTTACCTTTTGACAGTTCAAATACCGCTTCACCCATAAGCCTACATCCCTCTTTATACTTTCCCAGAAGAAACTCTGCTTCATGTCCTGATACATCTTAGTTCCTCCTGGATGAATAAACTTTGAACGATGACATTTCTCCAAAACATCCTTCCTAATGTCTCCCATATTCGGAACATATAACATACCTTTCTTTCTAAACCACCAATTCCGGTCAAGACTAAAATCCTCTAAGTCATCGCTCTTTGTTCCTTCCTTCAACTTCTTGATCCGTTTAGCCAACGCTGGATCCTCCTCCTATTTAGAAGCAATCCTTTCAATCATTACTGGTCGAACTTCTAAACAAGATAACACAATAGATCCTTCATTAGATCTGGCCTCAAATCTCCACTGAACTCTACTAGTCGACAATGCTACCAAATCTTTCCACTCCGCTTTCATTGCCAACACTGCATTCTGATGCTTTCTGAGTGCGTCTACAAACTTGTTGCCCTTTCTTGGTGTGTACTCAATACCAAAGTCATAAGCGGCTAAAAACTCTAACCACCTCTGCTATCTCATATTCAGCTCCTTCTGAGAGAACAAATACTTCAACGACTTATGATCCGTACAAAGCTCAATCCTCTCTCCTAAATGGTAATATCTCCACACCTTCAAAGCAAAAATCACTACGGCCAACTCCAAATCATGCGTTGGATATCTAACATCATGCGGTCTAAGCTGTCGAGAAGCATAGGACATCACTTTACCTCTCTACATCAACACAACTCCTAATCTTGTTCCACACGCCTTTGTATAAATTACCAAATCTTGATTCCCCTTCGGAACAACTAATACGGGTGCATGGGTCAATAAGTGTTTCAAGCTCTGGAATGCTTCCTCACACTTATCGGTCCACACAAACTGCACATCCTTTCGCATTAGCTTGGTCATCGGCACTGCTATCCGCGAAAAATCGTTAATGAACCTCTGATAATATCCAGCCAATTCAAGAAAACTTCTAATCTCAGTCACTGTCTCTCGTCTCTTTTAATTATTAACAGCTTCCATCTTATCTGGATTGACTTACAACCCCTTCTCTGAAACCAAGTGACCAAGAAACTTCACTTCCTTCTTCCAGAAATGACACTTCGAAATCTTCGCCTTCAGCTGATTCTACCTCAGCATCTCAAGCACAACTCTAAGATGAAATTCATGCTCTTTTCATCCTTAGAGTATATCAAAATATCATCTATAAAAATCAAAATCACCTTGCCATGTTATATATACTTTACTCAAATCTTGGTTGATGAAAACATTTAAACCTTTGAAAGTACCCCTTTCGAATCCATTTAAAGCACCCCTTTCGAAACCAAGTAAAACCCTTCTTTCAGCTAGGCCGGAAGGCCAAAACATTCCTTTCGAAACCATCCATAATCTTCCTTTTGAAAACGTTGAAAAACCATTCCTTCAAAAGCATTAAAACCTTAGACATCCTTCTTCAAAACCTTTAAACATTACCTTTCGAATACATTAGAAAACCTTTCCTTTCAAACCTTTCGAAACCATTGGGGAACCACCCCTTCGCCTTTCGAAAGCAATAAAACATCACACCTTTCGAAAGCCTTTGGGTTCAAGTAAAACATGTGGAAACACCTTTCGAAACCACTAAAAATTAACTCCTTCTAAACCATTTGAGTTCTACCTTCAACAGAGCAAAAGAGTCATAAAACATTTAACTCGAAAGCACTCTTTCAAAAGCATTTCCTAAGCAAAGAAGTGATGGTGTTGAAACCATCCTTCCGAGAGCATTAGAGAAGCGACTAAGTTTTAAAAGCAAAGTATACCTTCGAAAATCATTGGAGTTGAATGGTAGAAAAGCAGCGGCTAAGGAGTTACGACCTTGACGAAAGCATTTACTTAAAACAAGAGGCGCAACCCATTCAAAACCTTTCCTTTAAAACATTTGACTCGGCCGAAAGCCAACTAAGTCGAAAGTGTACCCTTCAAAAGAAAAGTAGACGCGTTTTCATTTAAAAGCAAAGACACACTTCGACCTCTTCGAAACCTTTGGTCTCGACCTAGTGCCTTCCGCCTTAGTCCAATTCACTCTGTACAAAGTTATTGATTCTATGTGCATTGGTTTCGATGGCATGGAGGCGGAAATACTTGGTTGGAATCCATGTGTCGAAAGTGGCGAAACATGCTAAAAGCATGTAAAAGCTTATTTTTTACTTTAAAAAGAATTGCTTTTCAACTAACCTGCCTTGTTTGTCAAAATATTATTGGTTGTAAGTTTTCTTTTCTAAAAGTGCTGCCAATATTTTAGAAATAAACAATTTAATTTATTTATAAAATACCCCTTCTCCTTTTATAAATATATAAAACATTTAAGTCCCATACCTTAAATAATTTTATATATTCATCAAAACACTTGGGAAAATTCAAAAAAAATTCCAGAAAATCATTTCTAACATATTTTCTAACATATATTAATTCTAGACCCAAAATATTAATTATTTAGCCGTAAATAACTTAAAACCCAAATAATCATTTTCTACCTTAGAAAATTAATATAAAATCCATATTAATTCAGAAAATTATAAAAATTGAAACCCATCTCTAAAATATCATTTCTAATCTATATCTAAAATCGCAAGGCATTTGGATGTAATTAAATAGGGTTTTCACATTAAAACATATCATAAAACCTATTTGATTCATCATAAATCATCAACATGCATATATAAACAATTAATCATTCAAAAACATGGCCTAATCATGTAAAATACTCAGATTCATCTTTAAACCGAAAACAATTATAAAAATGAGAAGTAATCATTATTCACCTTAGCTTTTGAAATTAAGGATTTGAGATTTGAATGGATTTAGGTTGATTAAGCTCCCTTTTGATTCTTTTATCTTCCTCTAGTTGCTTCTAATGGTGGCCGGCCTCTTTATTTAATTTTTGCAAATGATTTGAATGTGAGAATACACGGCTAAGGGTTTAGGTTATTTGAATGCTCATTTTACTATTTTGCCCTCACCTACTTTACTTAACCATTTTATTTTAGTTCATTTGTTATCAAGGCACAGCTACCCCTTGTTAATTACAAATCTCAATCCCCTAATCATTACATTATTTTATTTAGTTTAACTAATTAAATATCCTAAATAATGTTACTAAAAATATCGGGTGTTACAATCTCCCCTCCTTAAAGAATTTCATCCTTGAAATTACGATAAGGTACACAACAATCAAACATAAAGGTAAAACATATCATCACACAAATCACGATAAACATCTCTAATCTTGCTCTCAGTCTCCCAAGTACAGTCTCTCTCATCGTCACTCTACTGGACTTTCACTAATATGACTGTTTTGTTCCTTAGCCCATTCTCATCTCTCGAAACTATACGAATTGGCTTTCTAACTATATCAAGTCTGGTTCTACCACTAAGTCGTCATACACAGTTGGTGCTATAGTAGACTTTGGATCTCTAACACACTTCCTTAGCTGAGAAACATGAAAAACATCATCGACTCCTGCCAAACTGCTCGGTAACTCTACTGTATACGCGAGTCTCCCGATCCTCTCTATAATAGAAAATGTTCATGCGAATCTCGGTGCCAACTTCCTTGGTTTTTCGAATCTAATCACACCCTTCATCAGTGATACCTTAATAAAAACATGATCTCCAACATAGAACTTTAAGTCTTTCCATCTTTTGTCTGCATAACTCTTATGCCTAGATTGAGCTTCCTTCATCCTAGCTCGAATCAACTCAATTATTCTCTATAGCTTCTCTAACCAAATCCGGACTAAGAACCAACCTATCCACGGTCTCTAACCAACAAACTGGTTATTTGCATAGCCTTCCATACAAAGCTTCAAACGGTACCATCCCTATACTAGTTTGATAACTATTGTTATATGAAAACTCGACTAAGTGTAGATGGTCTTCCCATGATCCTCCAAAATCCAACACAAATGCTCTTAACAAATCCTCCAATACTTTGTTAACTCTTTCTGTTTGCCCATCGGTGTGTGGATGGTAAGCGGTACTCTTCTTGAGCTTGGTTCCTAAAATCTCCTATAGACTCTTCCAGAACTCACTAGTGAACAAATAATCTCTATCACTTACTATACCACTAGGAATTCCATGAAGTCTAACTATATTCTTCATAAATAACTTCGTTAAAATATGTACCGTCCTAGTTGACTTAACTGGAATAAAATGGGCGCTCTTGGTCAGTCTATCCACTATGGCCCATATACTTTCATTTCCTCT
This sequence comes from Allium fistulosum, assembly GCA_030737815.1. NCBI lineage: Eukaryota > Viridiplantae > Streptophyta > Magnoliopsida > Asparagales > Amaryllidaceae > Allium > Allium fistulosum. Next base: position 521,945,929 of record CM060906.1, read on the forward strand.
ACTAGATCTTGGCAACCCGTCAATAAAATCTATAGAAATAGAATCCCATTTCCATACCGGAATATCCAATGGCTGCAGTAACCCACTTGGCTTCTGATGTTCGTCTTTTACCTTTTGACAGTTCAAATACTGCTTCACCCATAAGCCTACATCCCTCTTCATACCTTCCCAGAAGAAACTCTGCTTCATGTCCTGATACATCTTAGTTCCTCCTGGATGAATAAACTTTGAACGATGGCATTTCTCCAAAACATCCTTCCTAATGTCTCCCATATTCGGAACACATAACATACCTTTCTTTCTAAACCACCCATTCCGGTCAAGACTAAAATCCTCTAAGTCATCGCTCTTTGTTCCTTCCTTCAACTTCTTGATCCGTTTAGCCAACGCTGGATCCTCCTCCTATTTAGAAGCAATCCTTTCAATCATTACTGGTTGAACTTCTAAACAAGATAACACAATAGATCCTTCATTAGATTCAGCCTCAAATCTCCACTGAACTCTACTAGTCGACAATGCTACCAAATCTTTCCACTCCGCTTTCATTGCCAACACTGCATTCTGATGCTTTCTGGGTGCGTCTACAAACTTGTTGCCCTTTCTTGGTGTGTACTCAATACCAAAGTCATAAGCGGCTAAAAACTCTAACCACCTCTGCTGTCTCATATTCAGCTCCTTCTGAGAGAACAAATACTTAAACGACTTATGATCCGTATAAAGCTCAATCCTCTCTCCCAAATGGTAATATCTCCACACCTTCAAAGCAAAATCACTACGGCCAACTCCAAATCATGCGTTGGATATCTAACATCATGCGGTCTAAGCTGTCGAGAAGCATAGGACATCACTTTACCTCTCTACATCAACACAACTCCTAATCTTGTTCCACACGCCTTTGTATAAATTACCAAATCTTGATTCCCCTTCGGAACAACTAATACGGGTGCATGGGTCAATAAGTGTTTCAAGCTCTGGAATGCTTCCTCACACTTATTGGTCCACACAAACTTCACATCCTTTCACGTTAGCTTGGTCATCGGCACTGCTATCCGCGAAAAATCGTTAATGAACCTCTGATAATATGCAGCCAATTCAAGAAAACTTCTAATCTCAGTCACTGTCTCTGGTCTCTTTTAATTATTAACAGCTTCCATCTTATCTGGATCGACTTACAACCCCTTCTCTGAAACCAAGTGACCAAGAAACTTCACTTCCTTCTTCCAGAAATGACACTTCGAAATCTTCGCCTTCAGCTGATTCTACCTCAGCATCTCAAGCACAACTCTAAGATGAAATTCATGCTCTTTTCATCCTTAGAGTATATCAAAATATCATCTATAAAAATCAAAATCACCTTGCGATGTTATATATACTTTACTCAAATCTTGGTTGATGAAAACATTTAAACCTTTGAAAGTAACCCTTTCAAATCCATTTAAAGTACCCTTTTTGAAACCAAGTAAAACCCTTCTTTCAGCTAGGCCGAAAGGCCAAAACATTCCTTTCAAAACATTCCTTTTGAAACCTCGACGAAAGCATTTACTTAAAATAAGAGGCGCAACCCATTCAAAACCTTTCCTTTAAAACATTTGACTCGGCCGAAAGCCAACTAAGTCGAAAGTGTACCCTTCAAAAGCAAAGTAGACGCATTTTCATTTAAAAGCAAAGACACACTTCGACCTCTTCGAAACCTTTGGTCTCGACCTAGTACCTTCCGCCTTAGTCCAATTCACTCTGTGCCAAGTTATTGATTCTATGTGCATTGGTTTCGATGGCATGGAGGCGGAAATACTTGGTTGGAATCCCTGTGCCGAAAGTGGCGAAACATGCTAAAAGCATGTAAAAGCTTATTTTTTACTTTAAAAAGAATTGCTTTTCAACTAACCTGCCTTGTTTGTCAAAATATTATTGGTTGTAAGTTTTCTTTTCTAAAAGTGCTGCCAATATTTTAGAAGTAAACAATTTAATTTATTTATAAAATACCCCTTCTCCTTTTATAAATATATAAAACATTTAAGTCCCATACCTTAAATAATTTTATATATTCATCAAAACACTTGGGAAAATTCAAAAAAAATTCCAGAAAATCATTTCTAACATATTTTCTAACATATATTAATTCTAGACCCAAAATATTAATTATTTAGCCGTAAATAACTTAAAACCCAAATAATCATTTTCTACCTTAGAAAATTAATATAAAATCCATATTAATTCAGAAAATTATAAAAATTGAAACCCATCTCTAAAATATCATTTCTAATATATATCTAAAATCGCAAGGCATTTGGATGTAATTAAATAGGGTTTTCACATTAAAACATATCATAAAACCTATTTGATTCAGCATAAATCATCAACAGACATATATAAACAATTAATCATTCAAAAACATGGCCTAATCATGCAAAATACTCAGATTCATCTTTAAACCGAAAACAATTATAAAAATGAGAAGTAATCATTATTCACCTTAGCTTTTGAAATTAAGGATTTGAGATTTGAATGGATTTAGGTTGATTAAGCTCCCTTTTGATTCTTTTATCTTCCTCTAGTTGCTTCTAATGGTGGCCGGCCTCTTTATTTAATTTTTGCAAATGATTTGAATGTGAGAATACACGACTAAGGGTTTAGGTTATTTGAATGCTCATTTTACTATTTTGCCCTCACCTACTTTACTTAACCATTTTATTTTAGTTCATTTGTTATCAAGGCACAGCTACCCCTTGTTAATTACAAATCTCAATCCCTAATCATTACATTATTTTATTTAGTTTAACTAATTAAATATCCTAAATAATGTTACTAAAAATATGGGGTGTTACAATCTCCCCTCCTTAAAGAATTTCATCCTTGAAATTACGATAAGGTACACAACAATCAAACATAAAGGTAAAACATATCATCACACAAATCACGATAAACATCTCTAATCTTGCTCTCAGTCTCCCAAGTACAGTCTCTCTCATCGTCACTCTACTGGACTTTCACTAATATGACTGTTTTTTTCCTTAGCCCATTCTCATCTCTTGCAACTATACGAATTGGCTTTCTAACTATATCAAGTCTGGTTCTACCACTAAGTCGTCATACACAGTTGGTGCTATAGTAGACTTTGGATCTCTAACACACTTCCTTAGCTGAGAAACATGAAAAACATCATGGACTCCTGCCAAACTGCTCGGTAACTCTACTGTATACGCGAGTCTCCCGATCCTCTCTATAATAGAAAATGTTCATTCGAATATCGGTGCCAACTTCCTTGGTTTTTCGAATCTAATCACACCCTTCATCAGTGATACCTTAATAAAAACATGATCTCCAACATAGAACTTTAAGTCTTTCCGTCTTTTGTCTGCATAACTCTTATGCCTAGATTGAGCTTCCTTCATCCTAGCTCGAATCAACTCAATTATTCTCTATAGCTTCTCTAACCAAATCCGGACTAAGAACCAACCTATCCACGGTCTCTAACCAACAAACTGGTTATTTGCATAGCCTTCCATACAAAGCTTGAAACGGTACCATCCCTATACTAGTTTGATAACTATTGTTATATGAAAACTCGACTAAGTGTAGATGGTCTTCCCATGATCCTCCAAAATCTAACACAAAAGCTCTTAACAAATCCTCCAAGACTTTGTTAACTCTTTCTGTTTGCCCATCGGTGTGTGGATGGTAAGCGGTACTCTTCTTGAGCTTGGTTCCTAAAATCTCCTATAGACTCTTCCAGAACTCACTAGTGAACAAATAATCTCTATCACTTACTATACCACTAGGAATTCCATGAAGTCTAACTATATTCTTCATAAATAACTTCGTTAAAATATGTACCGTCCTAGTTGACTTAACTGGAATAAAATGGGCGCTCTTGGTCAGTCTATCCACTATGGCCCATATACTTTCATTTCCTCTACTAGATCTTGGCAACCCGTCAATAAAATCTATAGAAATAGAATCCCATTTCCATACCGGAATATCCAATGGCTGCAGTAACCCACTTGGCTTCTGATGTTCGTCTTTTACCTTTTGACAGTTCAAATACTGCTTCATCCATAAGCCTACATCCCTCTTCATACCTTCCCAGAAGAAACTCTGCTTCATGTCCTGATACATCTTAGTTCCTCCTGGATGAATAAACTTTGAACGATGGCATTTCTCCAAAACATCCTTCCTAATGTCTCCCATATTCGGAACACATAACATACCTTTCTTTCTAAACCACCCATTCCGGTCAAGACTAAAATCCTCTAAGTCATCGCTCTTTGTTCCTTCCTTCAACTTCTTGATCCGTTTAGCCAACGCTGGATCCTCCTCCTATTTAGAAGCAATCCTTTCAATCATTACTGGTCGAACTTCTAAACAAGATAACACAATAGATCCTTCATTAGATCCGGCCTCAAATCTCCACTGAACTCTACTAGTCGACAATGCTACCAAATCTTTCCACTCCGCTTTCATTGCCAACACTGCATTCTAATGCTTTCTGAGTGCGTCTACAAACTTGTTGCCCTTTCTTGGTGTGTACTCAATACCAAAGTCATAAGTGGCTAAAAACTCTAACCACCTCTGCTGTCTCATATTCAGCTCCTTCTGAGAGAACAAATACTTCAACGACTTATGATCCGTATAAAGCTCAATCCTCTCTCCCAAATGGTAATATCTCCACACCTTCAAAGCAAAAATCACTACGGCCAACTCCAAATCATGCGTTGGATATCTAACATCATGCGATCTAAGTTGTCGAGAAGCATAGGACATCACTTTACCTCTCTACATCAACACAACTCCTAATCTTGTTCCACACGCCTTTGTATAAATTACCAAATCTTGATTCCCCTTCGGAACAACTAATACGGGTGCATGAGTCAATAAGTGTTTCAAGCTCTGGAATGCTTCCTCACACTTATCGGTCCACACAAACTTCACATCCTTTCGCGTTAGCTTGGTCATCGGCACTGCTATCCGTGAAAAATCCTTAATGAACCTCTGATAATATCCAGCCAATTCAAGAAAACTTCTAATCTCAGTCATTGTCTCTGGTCTCTTTTAATTATTAACAGCTTCGATCTTATCTGGATCGACTTACAACCCCTTCTCTGAAACCAAGTGACCAAGAAACTTCACTTCCTTCTTCCAGAAATGACACTTCAAAATCTTCGCCTTCAGCTGATTCTACCTCAGCATCTCAAGCACAACTCTAAGATGAAATTCATGCTCTTTTCATCCTTAGAGTATATCAAAATATCATCTATAAAAATCAAAATCACCTTGCCATGTTATATATACTTTACTCAAATCTTGGTTGATGAAAACATTTAAACCTTTGAAAGTAACCCTTTCGAATCCATTTAAAGTACCCCTTTTGAAACCAAGTAAAACCCTTCTTTTAGCTAGGCCGAAAGGCCAAAACATTCCTTTCGAAACCATTCATAATCTTCCTTTTGAAAACGTTGGAAAACCATTCCTTCAAAAGCAATAAAACCTTAGACATCCTTCTTCAAAACCTTTAAACATTACCTTTCGAATACATTAGAAAACCTTTCGTTTCAAACCTTTCGAAACCTTTGGGGAACCATCCCTTCGAAATCATTCTTTAAAGCCTTTCGAAAGCAATAAAACATCACACCTTTCGAAAGCCTTTGGGTTCAAGTAAAACATGTGGAAACACCTTTCGAAACCACTAAAAATTAACTCCTTCTAAACCATTTGAGTTCTACCTTCAACAGAGAAAAAGAGTCATAAAACATTTAAGTCGAAAGCACTCTTTCAAAAGCATTTCCTAAGAAAAGAAGTGATGGTGTTGAAACCATCCTTCCGAAAGCATTGGAGAAGCGACTAAGTTTTAAAAGCAAAGTATACCTTCGAAAATCATTAGCGTCGAATGGTAGAAAAGCAGCGGCTAAGGAGTTACAACCTCGACGAAAGCATTTACTTAAAATAAGAGGCGCAACCCATTCAAAACCTTTCCTTTAAAACATTTGACTCGGCCGAAAGCCAACTAAGTCGAAAGTGTACCCTTCAAAAGCAAAGTAGACGCATTTTCATTTAAAAGCAAAGACACACTTCGACCTCTTCGAAACCTTTGGTCTCGACCTAGTACCTTCCGCCTTAGTCCAATTCACTCTGTGCCAAGTTATTGATTCTATGTGCATTGGTTTCGATGGCATGGAGGCGGAAATACTTGGTTGGAATCCCTGTGCCGAAAGTGGCGAAACATGCTAAAAGCATGTAAAAGCTTATTTTTTACTTTAAAAAGAATTGCTTTTCAACTAACCTGCGTTGTTTGTCAAAATATTATTGGTTGTAAGTTTTCTTTATAAAAGTGCTGCCAGTATTTCAGAAATAAACAATTTAATTTATTTATAAAATACCCCTTCTCCTTTTATAAATATATAAAACATTTAAGTCCCATACCTTAAATAATTTTATATATTCATCAAAACACTTGGGAAAATTCAAAAAAAATTCCAGAAAATCATTTCTAACATATTTTCTAACATAGATTAATTCTAGACCCAAAATATTAATTATTTAGCCGTAAATAACTTAAAACCCAAATAATCATTTTCTACCTTAGAAAATTAATATAAAATCCATATTAATTCAGAAAATTATAAAAATTGAAACCCATCTCTAAAATATCATTTCTAATCTATATCTAAAATCGCAAGACATTTGGATGTAATTAAATAGGGTTTTCACATTAAAACATATCATTAAACCTATATGATTCAGCATAAATCATCAACAGGCATATATAAACAATTAATCATTCAAAAACATGGCCTAATCATGCAAAATACTCAGATTCATCTTTAAACCGAAAACAATTATAAAAATGAGAAGTAATCATTATTCACCTTAGCTTTTGAAATTAAGGATTTGAGTTTTGAATGGATTTAGGTTGATTAAGCTCCCTGTTGATTCTTTATCTTCCTCTAGTTGCTTCTAATGGTGGCCGGCCTCTTTATTTAATTTTTGCAAATGATTTGAATGTGAGAATACACGGCTAAAGGTTTAGGTTATTAGAATGCTCATTTTACTATTTTGCCCTCACCTACTTTACTTAACAATTTTATTTTAGTTCATTTGTTATCAAGGCACAGCTACCCCTTGTTAATTACAAATCTCAATCCCCTAATCATTACATTATTTTATTTAGTTTAACTAATTAAATATCCTAAATAATGTTACTAAAAATATGGGGTGTTACAATCTCCCCTCCTTAAAGAATTTCATCCTTGAAATTACGATAAGGTACACAACAATCAAACATAAAGGTAAAACATATCATCACACAAATCAGGATAAACATCTCTAATCCTGCTCTCAGTCTCCCAAGTACAGTCTCTCTCATCGTCACTCTACTGTACTTTCACTAATATGACTGTTTTGTTCCTTAGCCCATTCCCATATCTCGCAACTATACGAATCGGCTTTCTAACTATATCAAGTCTGGTTCTACCACTAAATCGTCATACACAGTTGGTGCTATAGTAGACTTTGGATCTCTAACACACTTCCTTAGCTGAGAAACATGAAAAACATTATGGACTCCTGCCAAACTGCTCGGTAACTCTACTGTATACGCGAGTCTCCCGATCCTCTCTATAATAGAAAATGTTCATGCGAATCTCGGTGCCAACTTCCTTGGTTTTTCGAATCTAATCACACCCTTCATCAGTGATACCTTAATAAAAACATGATCTCCAACATAGAACTTTAAGTCTTTCCGTCTTTTGTCTGCATAACTCTTATGCCTAGATTGAGCTTCCTTCATCCTAGCTCGAATCAACTCAATTATTCTCTATAGCTTCTCTAACCAAATCCGGACTAAGAACCAACCTATCCCCGGTCTCTAACCAACAAACTGGTTATTTGCATAGCCTTCCATACAAAGCTTCAAACGGTACCATCCCTATACTAGTTTGATAACTATTGTTATATGAAAACTCGACTAAGTGTAGATGGTCTTCCCATGATCCTCCAAAATCTAACACAAAAGCTCTTAACAAATCCTCCAAGACTTTGTTAACTCTTTCTGTTTGCCCATCGGTGTGTGGATGGTAAGCGGTACTCTTCTTGAGCTTGGTTCCTAAAATCTCCTATAGACTCTTCCAGAAATCACTAGTGAACAAATAATCTCTATCACTTGCTATACCACTAGGAATTCCATGAAGTCTAACTATATTCTTCATAAATAACTTCGTTAAAATATGTACCGTCCTAGTTGACTTAACTGGAATAAAATGGGCGCTCTTGGTCAGTCTATCCACTATGGCCCATATACTTTCATTTCCTCTACTAGATCTTGGCAACCCATCAATAAAATCTATTGAAATAGAATCCCATTTCCATACCGGAATATCCAATGGCTGCAGTAACCCACTTGGCTTCTGATGTTCGTCTTTTACCTTTTGACAGTTCAAATACCGCTTCACCCATAAGCCTACATCCCTCTTCATACCTTCCCAGAAGAAACTCTGCTTCATGTCCTGATACATCTTAGTTCCTCCTGGATGAATAAACTTTGAACGATGGCATTTCTCCAAAACATCCTTCCTAATGTCTCCCATATTCGGAACACATAACATACCTTTCTTTCTAAACCACCCATTCCGGTCAAGACTAAAATCCTCTAAGTCATCACTCTTTGTTCGTTCCTTCAACTTCTTGATCCGTTTAGCCAACGCTGGATCCTCCTCCTATTTAGAAGCAATCCTTTCAATCTTTACTGGTCGAACTTCTAAACAAGATAACACAATAGATCCTTCATTAGATCCGGCCTCAAATCTCCACTGAACTCTACTAGTCGACAATGCTACCAAATCTTTCCACTCCGCTTTCATTGCCAACACTGCATTCTGATGCTTTCTGAGTGCGTCTACAAACTTGTTGCCCTTTCTTGGTGTGTACTCAATACCAAAGTCATAAGCGGCTAAAAACTCTAACCACCTCTGCTGTCTCATATTCAGCTCCTTCTGAGAGAACAAATACTTCAACGACTTATGATCCGTATAAAGCTCAATCCTCTCTCCCAAATGGTAATATCTCCACACCTTCATAGCAAAAATCACTACGGCCAACTCCAAATCATGCGTTGGATATCTAACATCATGCGGTCTAAGCTGTCGCGAAGCATAGGCAATCACTTTACCTCTCTACATCAACACAACTCCTAATCATGTTCCACACGCCTTTGTATAAATTACCAAATCTTGATTCCCCTTCGGAACAACTAATACGGGTGCATGGGTCAATAAGTGTTTCAAGCTCTGGAATGCTTCCTCACACTTATCTGTCCACACAAACTTCATATCGTTTCGCGTTAGCTTGGTCATCGGCACTGCTATCCGCGAAAAATCCTTAATGAACCTCCGATAATATCCAGCCAATTCAAGAAAACTTCTAATCTCAGTCACTGTCTTTGGTCTCTTTTAATTATTAACAGCTTCGATCTTATTTGGATCAACTTACAACCCCTTCTCTGAAACCAAGTGACCAAGAAACTTCACTTCCTTCTTCCAGAAATGACACTTCGAAATCTTCGCCTTCAGCTGATTCTACCTTAGCATCTCAAGCACAACTCTAAGATGAAATTCATGCTCTTTTCATCCTTAGAGTATATCAAAATATCATCTATAAAAATCAACAAAAACCTATCGAAGCACTCTCGGAAAATTCGGTTCATCAAATTCACAAAGAATGTCGGCGCATTAGTTAGTCCAAACGACATCACTAACCATTTGTACGATCCATATCTAGTTCTAAACGCGGTCAAAGGAACACTATCCTCTGCTACTCTAAGCTGATGAAAACCTGTTGCCAAATCCAACTGAAAAAAATACCTTGGCTCCACTCAACTGATCAAACAAATCATCAATTCTAGGCAACAAATATCGATTCTTTATCGTCTTCTCATTCAACTTACGATAATCGATACATAACCTCAACGATCCGCCCAACTTTTTAGCGAAAACTGTAGCTGCTCCCCAAGGTGAACTACTAGGCCTGATAAAATTCTTGCCTTCCAAATCCACCAATTGCACCTTGATCTCCCTCATTTCGGTAGGTGTCATCCTGCTTGGCGATCTACTTACTGGTTCTGCTCCAAGCACTAAATCTATCCGAAACTCAATGGCTCATTTCGGTGGTAATCCTACTACAGGCTCGAAGACATCCATGAATTATCTAACCATGAAAATGCGATTCAACTAATCTTCCAACTCCACTACACCCAACAAAGCATTTATCTCACAATTAGGGCTTTTTATGGTATATACAATTCGATCACTACAGTCAGGGTGTCTAAGCGATGTCTTCCTATCATGGAAAAATATCCTAGCATCATACTTAACCAATCCACACCCAATATAATTCTGAACCCTACAAAGTCAAACACATGCAAACTGCAAACAAAGGTATGACCTAGAAAATCAAACTCTAAGTGGTCACACTTCATCCCAAGTGTCACATACCTTCCTATCGGATTTGCAACCTTAAGGAAGTAACTAAGTATGTGGGTTCTAGGTTAAGCTTATCTACCAAACAACGAGATATAAAAGAATGCGATGCACCAGTATCAAACAGAATGCCAACAGACATACCACGAATCTAAAGCGTACCTCCCAGCACCGCCTTTCCTTTCTTTTGCGCTGTTGGTCCTGATGTAGCAGGCTCCAATGCAAATACCTTGCCTCTTCCATCCTTAGTGGGCTCTTAGCGTTGTTCTTATTGTGGCCAATCTGATCACAGTTAAAACATCTGATGTTTTTCTTCCCGATCACTTCTTTCGCCTTTCCAGTATAACACTCATTCGCAAAATGCCCCTTCTTATTGCACTTAAAGCACACAACCTCGGACTTTCCCTTCTTTGCTACTCTGCCTTTTTGAGCACCCTTCTTATGAAAGAACTTCCTCTTTTGGCCTTGCCCAACCTGGACCTCCTTCGCCTAACTCTTCTCTAGACAAGCAAGCATCTCCTCGGTCTCTAAGCCATCTCTACAACCACATCACAAGGGTCTCTGATATGAGGTAATGTAGCCCTTGCCAACTCAGGCTTCAACCCCCTTATGAACTTCTCATTCCTCTTCAACATAGTATCCACAGTAGCATACCCATACCTAGCCAATTCCTCAAATCTTCTAGCATACTCCAAAATAGACATCCCCCCTGCTCCAACTCAACAAACTTCCTGAGCAAAGCAGACTGCGCCATCACAGACATGAACCTCTCCTAAAACCTTCTCCTAAACTCAGCCCATGTCATCTCCTCTTCATTTACTCTAGCCACCACACTATTCCACCAAAATAAAGCTGCTCCCTGAAGCTGTCTCGAAGCAAGCCTCCTCTTCTGCTCATTACTGAGCCCTATGTCTGTAAAGATCCTCTCATAATGCAGCAACCAGTTCTCCATTTCTATAGCATCCTCAGTTCCAATATAGGGCTTCCCTCCAATCCTAGCATAATCTCTACTCAAAGTAGCATAATGGTTGACCATTGGAGCTTCCTGAACTCCTACTCTAGCATTTCCTTCAACCATTCCAGCAGCAACACCCGCCTGCATCATATTCACGAAAAACTGATACGCAGCTCTCATATCCACTTGTGGGACTCCAGAACCAACATTCCCTGCTTATGCTTGACTTTGGTTTCTCCTGGTATTCGGTCGGCCATTTCCATTTGTGGTGGTGCTTCCTCCAAGATTCACTATTCCACCTCTAGCGTCCATATCTGTATTCAAGCCTCGTGAGATACAGAAGAATAGCTTAAGAGAGATAGGAAACTAAAGATATAGCGTAAACTTATGTATAGTATATACAAGTACGTTATTATAGCGTTATCCCATACCCCAGACTTACTCTAATTCCTTAGGATTATGTTTTCAATAATCATTTTTAGTTAAAAGTTTTCATAAACCTATGCTCCGATACTAAGTTGTAGCATCCCCTATCTAGAGGCCCAAAGCTAAGCGCTACAGATGCTGTAGTCATCCATAGTATTAACTTCCGACGACTAAATACAGCTATGTTAATGGTATCCATAATATTAGAAGCACTTGAATATGAAAAAAAAATCACAAATTTCAAAACAACATTTTATTGATTACATTTCAAAAAACATGTTTCACATTCAAATTACATAATCCCATAATTGTTTCCCAGGTTCAGATAAAATATAATTATTACATAAATATGCCAAGAGCAACATAAGATGATGCCCCCTTGGTTGACCAGAGTACTATATAGACATAACTGTCTTAAATACAACACAGCGGAATAAAACAAAACAAATCAGCAACTCCTAAATAGCTATCCATCAGCCTCCTGCTCATCTCTGGAAGCTTTATTCATCTACCTACTAAAACCTGTAAAACCTCAACCCTAAACCTACTCAAATAAATTTTGAGCACCCGAGAATTTAAGGGAAAAAACATAACCTTCGAGTTAGACATAAAGCCTGGTGTGAATAATACTATACATCTCGGTTATTTGATATTAAGTGAGACCACGCCACTTAGCGGAATGGGTTTCCCCTCACTAATATCCTTTTAAATCATATCTTTTGTAAATCTTTATCCTGCAACCAAAACTAGTTAAAACTGTAAAGCAATATTATGTAAACATACGTATTAGGTAACAAATGAACTATCTGTCCGAACACTATAATTTTGTTTGGCTAACTACTAATCTTTGGCTAAATCGAGCCTACCAGACAATATAATTAAAATAATCTAACACCTGCTCTTTTGGACGGTCTATCCTTAACTATCTGTTAAATACTCCTCTTCTGGACGGTCTGTCCCTAACTTAACATCTCAGGGTCACCTGATCCTAGTGATTTTGCGGGCTCACCAATAACCTATCTGTATACAAATATATATTTCCTTCTGTGTGTAATCATAATTTTAGTCTTACCTGTGACAAAGCTCTACACACTGGAATTTTGGACTAAATTAGCTAGGGCTAATACTTAATGTATAGGGCGCGACCCTATACCTGTCCTATCTGGTATTCTAATATCTGAGTAATTTTACTTAGGGTAATCTTCTCTTAAATTTTCCTTGAAAATCTTTTCATCTCAAATTGATTTATAATCTTTAAACCAAACTTAAACAAGGAAAATATATACTTTATGCTTTACTCAAAATCACCTTGCCATATTATATATACTTTACTCAAATATTTGTTGATGAAAACATTTAAACCGTTGAAAGTACCCCTTTCGAATCCATTGAAAGTACCCCTTTCGAAACCAAGTAAAACCCTTCTTTCAGCTAGGCCGAAAGGCCAAAACATTCCTTTCGAAACCATTCATAATCTTCCTTTCAAAAACATTGAAAAACTATTCCTTCAAAAGCATTAAAACCTTAGACATCCTTCTTAAAAACCTTTAAACATTACCTTTCGAATACATTGGAAAACCTTTCCTTTCAAACCTTTCGAAACCATTGGGGAACCACCCCTTCGAAACCATTCTTTAAAAACTTTCGAAAGCAATAAAACATCAAACCTTTCGAAAGCCTTTGGGTTCATGTAAAACATGTGGAAACACCTTTCGAAACCATTAAAAATTAACTCCTTTGAAACCATTTGGGTTCTACCTTCAACATAGCAAAAGGGTCATAAAACATTTTATTCGAAAGCACTCTTTCAAAGGCATTTCCTAAGCAATGAAGTGATGGTGTCGAAACCATCCTTCCGAAAGCATTGGAGAAGCGGCTAAGTTTTAAAAGCAAAGTATACCTTCCAAAACTATTGGCGTCGAAGGGAAGAAAAGCGGCAGCTAAGGGGTTTCGATCCTGACGAAAGCATTTACTTAAACAAGAGGCGCAACCCATTCGAAACCTTTCCTTTAAAACATTTGGCTAAGCCGAAAGCGTACCCTTCGAAAGAAAAGCAGGTGCGTTTTCATTTAAAAGCAAAGACATGCTTCGAACCCTTTGGAATCTTTGGTCTCGACCTAGTGCCTTCCACCTTAGTCTAATTAACTCTGTACTAAGTTATTGATACTATGTGCATTGGTTTCGATGGCATGGAGGCGGCAATATTTGGTCGGAACCCCTGTGCTGAAAGTGGCGAAACAGGCTAAAAGCGAGTAAAAACTGATTTTTACTTTAAAAAGAATTTCTTTTCAACTAACCTGCCTTGTTTGTCAAAATATTATTGATTGCAAATTTTCTTTTCTAAAAGTGCTGCCAATATTTCAAAAATAAATAATTTAATTTATTTATAAAATACCCCTTCTCCTTTTATAAATTTATAAAACATTTAAGTCGCATACCTCAAATAATTTTATATATTCATCAAAACACTTAGGAAAATTCTACCAAAATTCCAGAAAATCATTTTTAACATTTTTTCTAACATATATTAATTCTAGACCTAAAATATTAATTATTTAGCCGTAAATAATTTGAAACCCAAATAATCATTTTCTACACTAGAAAATTAATATAAAATCCACATTAATTAAGAAAATTATAAAAATTGAAACCCATCTCTAAACTACCATTTTTGATCTATATCTAAAATCACAAGGCATTTAGATGTCATTAAATAGGGTTTTCACATTAAAACACATCATAGAACCATATAATTAAGCATAAATCATCAACAAGTATATATAAATAATTAATCATTCAAAAACATGGCATAATCATGTTAAATACTTCAAATTCATCTTTAAACCGAAAACAATTATAAAAATGAGATGTAATCATTATTCACTTTAGCTTTTGAGATTATGGATTTGAGATTTGAATGGATTTTGGTTGATTAAGCTCCCCCTTGATTCTTTTATCTTCCTTTGGTTACTTCTAATGGTGGCCAGCCTCTTTGTTTAATTTTTGCAAATGATTTGAATGAGAGGATACACGACTAAGGGTTTAGGGTATTAGAATGCTCATTTTCTTATTTTGCCCTCACATACTTTACTTAACCATTTTATTTTAGTTCATTTGTTATCAAGGCACGGCTACCCCTTGTTAATTACAAATCTCAATCCCCTAATCATCACATTAATTTATTTAATTTAGCTAATTAAATATCTTAAATAATGTTACTAAAAATATGTGGTGTTACACTTCGACATGGGCTTCCCCTATGGCGGGGGAGATTGCGAATGTTCCAACAAGGGATACGGGCGGCACAGCCATGGTTTTGCCCATGCCCCTAATAAGGGACTTCTTAAGGATGTACCAAGGGTTTATAAGTTTGGGTAGGAAGTTGTACATGGGTACAGAGACCTTTTCCCAATACTCAAGATTGGATCAAATCTTGTGATTGTATATTAGATAACACAACACTTGCTGGCACAACATGGCACATGCTTGCTCCATGGACTATCGAAGATGAAGCTCTTAGTTATTGGGAGGTGGTAGTAATTAACGTAGAGGAGGAGGGAATCAAGTTGGATGATTTCAAGTGCCAATTCTAAGCTAAATTCATTTTGGAGGCCGGGAGGGGAACTAAGCTTGAAGAGTTCTTCAGCCTTCATCAAGGAAATCTTCCCATGCGATACTAAGTGAGCAAGTTTAATGCTCTACCTAAGTTCGGGATGGATCTTATCAACACTCCATTAAAGAAAGCTTCCAAGTTTGCAAGGGATTTAAACCTGGTCCCTAAAATATATGAAAGTGAACAAACCACATTTTGGTCATGTTGAAAAGTGTGATTCTTAGGTCATGCTGCGTTTGAGCATGTGATCTTGGTAGATCCAAGTAAAGTAGTTGTGGTGCAAGATTGGAAGGTACCAAAGCCAGCCATGAAAAGATGTAGTTTTCTCGGATTGGCCAGGTACTATCAAATGTTAATTAAAGACTTCTCAAAGATGGCTTCTCCTCTTACTCTAACCAAGAAGAATTAACCATTTGTTTGGGATGATCATTATGAGCATGATTTTTCTAAGTTGAAAGAATTATTGACTAGTGCATCGTTCCTTATTATTCCTAAAGGAGAAAAATCATTTATTATATATACAAATGAATATAGCATAGGTCTCAGGGCGGTATTAATGCAAAAGGGGAAGGTTATTGCTTATGAAAGTCAATAACTAAAAGCACATGAGATAAATTATTCGACTCATGATATGGAATTGGCAGCGATTGCGTTCGCATTGAAAGCTTGGAGTTTTTCTTATTGGTTGATAAATGGTATGTTCAGAGATCATAATTTATTGAAATATCTCATTTCATAAAAGGATCTCAACCTTCATCAACAAAGGTGGTTGGAGTTCCTTGCTTCTTATGATTTTGGTATATTGTACACTCTAGGTGAAGGGAATGTAGTGGTGGATGCGCTTGAGGATGTTGTATTAGGCTTTGTGGTCATGGAATGGAAAAGGTTTGACCTTATTGCGAGATTTGATTTTTCCCCCCATGCAACTTGAGGTCGAATGTTTAGCAAACATGGAGGTAATTCCTACTCTAGTTGACTTGGTTGGATCGTGTCAAAAACATAATGCTAAGTTGATGGAAGTTTTTATGCAACTCGAAAATGGAGTAGATTTTAGCAATTATGCTCGGTTTAGTATTGAGCAGAATGGTTAGCTCCGTAGAAATGGGAGGTTGTGCATACCCAATGTTAATGGGACTAGGAATGAAGTGCTTCATGAATTCCATGATTCTAAGGTGACTATTCGTCCTTGTCGTAATAAAATGTACAATAATACGAAACATTCATTTTATTAAAAGAGTATGAAGTGTGACATATGAGAATTTATTGCAAAATGCATGACTTATCATGAGGTAAGGAAGAGCAAAAAAACAACCAAATAGCTTGCTACTTCCACTAGGTATTCTAGAATGGAAATGGAAGCAAATTTCCACGGATTTTATTAATGGATTGCCAAGAAGAAGGGTAGGTAATGAGAGCATTTTGGGTCATTGGTGATTGAATGACAAAAAGTGCTCAACTTTTACCGGTTAAACCAATAAGAACTGCTATGTCTCTAGCCACTTTATATGGAAAGGAGATAGTGAGATTGCATTGGATTCCAAAAGGTATTGTGAGTTATAGAGATCCATTATTCAGTAGTGAGTTTTGGTGAAGCTTCCAATTTGCATAGACATCGAATTGAATTTTAGTACTACATAATCCACAAACTGATGGGTAAATTAAGAGGGTAAATAGAGAATTTGAAAACCTATTGATATCTTGCACATTAAACTTTAAGCGATCTTAGGAAGGTTGCTTACCCTTAGTGGAATTCACATATAATAAGAGTTTTCAATCGAATATTGGGATGACACCATTTGAAGCCTTCTATGGGAGATTATCTAAGTCTCCATCATGTTGATGTGGAACGACTGATCGATTAGTACTTAGGACGGATGTGAGTAGAGAGACATCAGAGAAGGTTTATTTAATTTAGAAAAGAATGATTCTCGAGATCGATATAAGAATCATGTTGATAAGAGACGAATTGATTTGGAGTTTGCGGTAGAAGGTTTTTTTCTTTATGATGGTTTCTTCATTAAGAAATGTTGTTTGGCTTGGTACTTCGGTTAAATTGTCATTGAGATTTGTTGGACCTTTCCCCAATGAAAGCATTTGTAGGCTTTCACATCGAGTCACTCTTTCCAAAAAAAGATGGACAGGTTCATGATGTATTTTTGTATCTCATTTGCGCAATTGCGTGCATGATTCTAGTGTCATCACAGAACCGAGTCAACTTGAAGATATAAGTGTCAAACCAAAAGCAACTAAACCAAGGGGGACTATCTATATTGTTTGGCATAGTATGAAGTGACTTAGGAGGAAAGTGGTCAAGCTTGTACGGGTTCAATGGAGTGATAACATTGGGGATAGCACTTGGTAACCTGAAGAAGAAGTTCAAACTTCCCATCCAGAGCTATTAACTGGTATGATTCATACCATGTAAAGCTTATTTTCGTCTAGTATGCACGCGCACACATGAGAATAGGTAGAAATTATATTTATTGTATGCTATTTATAATTGTGTTAAGTGTTACATCGTACCGCTTTTAAGAATTTCGAGGATGAAATCCTTTTAAAGGGGAAGAGTGTAACGACTTAGATTTCTAGAGAAGTGTAATGAATGTGATTAATTTGTTTTAATGAGCTAAAACAGATTTAATCGAGTTAAGAGTAATTTTGGACACAAAATTAAATTTCTATGGATGAAGGAATTAGGTTCCAAAACTAATTTTAGTGTTTAGAATTCCGTTTATATTTGAAAAACATATATGAATCGAAGGAATCAGAAAATTATGAAAATAAAAGCCTCACTTTCACATTTTTCATTTTACCTTATCCTTCATCTTCCCTATCTTCCTCAAGCCTTACTCCTCTTCCTTGCTCTACAGCTCTTACATTTCTTTGCCAAAAATTATCCAAAAATACTTTAAATTCACATTAGATCTTCCTCTACGATACTCATAAGCCGGATTTCCCTAAAGTCAAGGAATTTATCTTAAGATTTTTGAAATAGAGATTTGGAGAAGTTGATTTCAAGTAAGATTGGGTATTTCTTCAAGATTGGGTAGTAGGATTGATTCTCCATTATATATGATACTCTTTATGCTTTTGTGCTTGTTTAATTACTTCGTTGGGATTTGGCTTAGTCATGGGTGCTTTGCCCCAAATTGTATGATAGGTATTCGATTGTTTAATAAAGTATGTTGGTTAGATTGAATGAAATGTTGAATTTAAATAATGTATCAAGTCATAAATTGAATAAACAAACTAACCTGAACGAAATCAATGTATGGTAACATTGTATGTTTGCATTACCTGAGAATAATTGCTGTTTTGGTTTATGGTTGTATCATGGTCTGTTGAGTACTCCATTTTTGTAAGGTTTGCGAGGTGTTGGATTTCTGAGACAAATCACCAAATTGCATTTTTGTGGCATTCACTCCATTGCGGATTATCATGGATTGAGTTCAAAAATGGAAAGTAGTGGGTAGGAACAAGTTCACCATGCTTCGAAGCACGACGTGGAGGCAAGAAGAGATGAGGCGATGTTCGAGCATAGTTGAGTGGATGGATGAATTCACTTAGGGCACCCTATCAAGGTTAAGGCTGGCACCCCTTCAGGCAATCAGTCGATCGATAGGGGAGGGTCAGTCGATCATTTGGGTTAAAAATCTTTCAATTGAAAATAAAAATGAAATAGGCCAAAAATGGCATAGAATAGTCGATCGGTTGACCAAAACAATTCGCATGTTTAGCGGTAGCCAAAATTAGCTATAGCGAGGCGGTCGATTGATCATTTTGATCAATCGACCGATGGCCTATATTGAAGATTTCTAGGGTTTTCTCTAGTGTGTGATGTTCAAGCAAGCTTTTAACGGCTTGGATGAGGCCTATGCGGTCCGGTGCAATATGGAGCAATGTTTGGAGTTCTTCGGCTTAAGAGCACGAGTGGCTCAGGGTCAATGTAATATCTCATAAAATCGACCCTAATTAAATAACTAAATTAAGATAAATTCAATTAAGTAGGATATGGATAAAAATGAAATTTTATAAAAGTTAGAATTTGACCATGAAAGTTATGGCATTGCGTTCGTGGTGAAATTTCAATCAGTTTCAATATATATGCTGAAAATGGAGCTCAAACGAAGAAGTTATTAGTATTTGAAGTTTTCAAGTTTTAAATTAGTTTAATTCGAATTCAAATGAGTAATTAAATTTAAAGTTTGAATTTCAAAAATTAACTTTGATTAGACTTGAGGGTTAAGTAGACGTTCAAGTTAGTAACTAACTTTAAAAGTTAATTAAGGAATTAAATAAACAACGGCTGAAAGTAATAAACGTTCCCAAAATTAAAAGGATAGGTCGACCCCTTGACCTCTACCGGTCGACCCCTAGTGGTCGACCAGAGGTATAGGGGCAGTCGACCTATCCTATATAGGTGGCGGCTAGGGTTTTTTATTTTAAATGCTCCAGAATTATCCGTTTCAACCTATATTCATCCTACGGTTCTGGTGTGTTTCAACCATTATAAATAAGACCCTAGACTGCTCACTTTTATTCACAAATATTTTAGGAACATCAGTGAAGCTCTGTTAGTTTATCTCTTTTAAGATTTAGAAAATTCCATTAGGGTTTCAAGTAAGAAATCCTAATCTATCTTTGTTTATTATTTAATTTCGAAACCTTTTCTCCTCCAACCTTTCTAAATCTATTATATATATAGGCACACACACAAATCCCTTGTTGTTTATATCAAAAAGATGAAATCTGAAGGAGATTATAACAGGCGTTGCAAATACAAAGACAAGCAAAGCTAAGGAACAAATTGAGTGGAAATCTAAGTTTTTCTATTTCAGTAGTTGAATAGTATAGTTTGGATTTGATATATGCCTTGAGGAGTTTTGGATTATGATAATATCATATAAAAATCCCTAAAATTCCCCTAAAGCGAAATGTCAATTCTAAGAATTGGAATCTTAATAGGTATGTGTTAAAATAATGAAGTTTTATGGATTTTGCAGTTTATGTATTTAACCTTCTATTCCACTTTTTATTCTTCTTCTCCAGATCTGATTAAGGGATTTAATTAAGAAAGGGTGTGGATGAATCTTTATTAGTAGTTTACACCGCCTATTTTTATAAAATAAAAATTCCCTTGTCTAAATTAATGTAAAAGAAGTTGAATAGAGCGTAAAATTGATTAAATTGTAAGTTTCCATTTTTAGTTTATTCCATTGTTTTAATATGAGATAAGTTGGATTTAGATTCTATATATGAGTCTATTTATTGCAATTTTGGATATGAGTATTGAATCCTTGTTATGGATATTTGAATTTGTATATTATTAGTAAAATGGAAGAAAAAGGAAAGGCTTGTATTATTATGGTTGAAAAGGAATTGAACTATTCTGATTCTTGCCCAGATGGTGGGCCTAGCTCCCAAGAAAGATCACCATTGTGTGAAAGGGTCATCCACTTGGTAGAAATAAGTCTATTCAGATAGAGCAATGGAATCCATAGTTTACAACAGCATATTCGCATATGATAAGCTTGTCTTGGAAACCTTATAAAGTAAGAAAGTCGACATCAGTCAAGGAACGAATTTCAGCAAATGCTTATACAAAACCATGTAATGAAGCAAGAAGAGGAATCACAAAGGAGGCTAGGTATAAGGAGAAGAATAAGATTAAATTATCACCTACGACTTTAGCAAGCTACCTCCTTCGCAACAAGAAATCATTACCAAAAAACTAGAATTTTATCAAAAAATAGAGGAAGTGGAATGGTGGTTCTAGTGCTGGTTTTGAAGATTGATTCTTTTAATTGTGGTCCATTTAGTGTTGTTTGATCTCTACTATATTTGTGTGGTCCATATATTTGCACTTGTGCATCTATTTTCATTCAAGTTATATTTTGTATTCTGAGCTAAGAATTTTTTCTGACAAAAATTGCATTAAGTATTAAACAAGCATAGAATTCCATACACCACTACTAATAAAATATCATACAAAGCATACAACTCAACAAACTACTACCAATAAATTATTTAAAAAAGCACACAACTCCACAAAAATCTCCACGAACAAGCATACAACTCCATAAACAAGCATACAACTCCACAAACAATACCACAAACATACTACCTAGACAACTCCACTAACACACTAACCAGACATGTTCTGCTGCATCGTCCTAGCAATCCTCCCATTGTGCACCCATAGGTAATCGACTAGTTGATCACATAATGCAAAGTATCCTACTTGATCCTCGATATGCTTTACTGTTGCAAAAAACTTATCCATCGAGTTCACGTCCGTATGTGGTCCTATATTTGAGACTTTGAACATGTCTAGTCTAAGCAATTATTTTATTGTTTTTGTATCGGCCTCTTTCATCAACCAAAATCATGTTATGAATTATTGTGTGCCTACACATAATCTTGTGAAGAACTCTTACATCGTGAAATCAAGCAAGATTTAATAGAATCTGAAACCTTGTAACCCCGAATGTACGTTCAATGTCCTTACTATAGCTTGCCACGTTCTCTTCGAAAGACCCTTCCTCATCATTGCTTGGGACCCTGCACCCCTAGATTAATTTTCTGCCCACTCAACCCACGATATCAACCAAGGATAATCTATTATCCCCTCCAAGAATAAATAAGATTGTTTAAAACAATGATATCATTAAATGAACCTGGTACTCCAAAAAAAGCATGTAAAATCCACATGTCATCAGATGCAACCACTTCTAGAATCACAGTCGTTACCATTTTATGCCCATTGAACATTCCTTTCCATCTAATTGGACACTTCTTCCATGCCTAGTGCACGCAATCAAAACTGCCTAACACACCAAGAAACCTCTTTGCTCCTCCTCTTGCTAGAAACCTATCGATATCATTTGGCCCTTGTCTGCATAATTATTCAGTACCAAACTCCTTGATTATATTTTTATAGAATTCCTTCATGCACTATATTATCATTGATATTGCAAGCCAAAAATATTCATTTGGAATATCATCAGACATGCCATGGTTTAACATTTCTAATGCTGCTAAAATTTTGATTTATGGTGAATTTCTTGGTTCAAGTGGCCCATTTATTCTATAATCAAAATATAGGTTCCTATCATGAAGTTTAAAATAATTTCTACTGAAAATATGTAGATTCATGTGAAATCGTCTACAAAAAAGTGAAACATCGTAGGTAGGGTTTTCGATGAAGTAGTCCCTTATAAATTTTGCATGACTATCTTTGTAGTCTCTCTTATCACTACGATCAGTTCTTCTAGGAATGCTATCGCGATGATCGTTGAAAGAGCCTTCGCCAAAGAAATAAGGGTAACCTTGTGTAAATTATTGAGCGCAAAATCAATAGTTTTACTATGCATATATTCTTCTTTGTTGATCATTCCTTTCATGCTTTGATTATAATAGTATGGTAAAAATCCACTTTTATTTATATAGTTTTGTAGTTTTCTTATATAGTTTTGTAATTTGCTTCTACACAATTGATTACTTATATAGGTATGTAAATTGCTTCAAACAAATACACTTATGCTTGTTTGAATAGCGTCGATGTGCAACATGTGTATAGTCTGATAGGAGCCGAAGAAGCCATGTGGATTACTGAATGGCTCAAACAAACACACTTGTGTTTGTTTACATAACATAGATGCTCGATACATGTATAATCTGATAGTGGTGAAGAAGCCATGCGGAAAACTGAAAGACTTCAAACTAACAAACTTATGTTGTTTCAATAACATGGATGCTCGAAACATGCACAATTCAATGAGAGGTGAAGAAATCATGTAGAATATTGAATAGCCTCAAATAAACACACTTGTTTTTGTTTGAATAGCGTGGATGATCGACACATGTAAAATTCGTTGGGAGATGAAAAAGTCATGCAGATTACTGAATGGCTTCAAACAAACACACTTATTTGTGTGTAAATAGCATGGATGCTTAACACGTGTACAATCTGATAGGAGATGAAGAGGTCATGTGGACCATGAACTTACTATATAATGTATGTTTCATTTGGAGAATTCATAAAATCTAAATGGAAAACCTGCTTGGACTTCATATGATTATTTAGAGTTGATAAAAGCGTATATAGAAGCCTTGTAAACATACGGAAGAGTGGATTGATCAAGATTTATGGTTTACCATTAACGAAGCTTATAACAATCATCCAAATTGTAGGTCATGGCAGAGGAATATGGATACTATAAGTACTTACGTTACATTTACTAGGGTTTGTTGAAAATATCATAAAATTGTAGACGAAGTGATATAGGAAGACGTTTTGGAGTTGTCTCGAACAACTTAGGACCCACATTATCATTTCAAATATTGTACAAGCTTTAGTGAGAATGTTGTGTATAAAATCTAGGTTAGCTATTGAATACCCCTAATTTTTGATAACATTATTCAGGAGATTTAATTAGACAGGTTAAATAAAATAATGTAAATATTAAGTGATAAGGGGATTGAGACTTGAATTAATTTAATTAAGGCCGTGCCTAATATAATAATTAATGTGCTAAAGAATGGTATTGGGTTAATCAAATTACATAAGGGTATATTAGGAAATTCGCCGCCCATAACCCTTACCCTTATATATTTTCGTTCCTACCATTTTACTTCTCATTCACGTCATTTTGAAAACTAAACACAAGAGAGAGGCCGACCATTAACAAGAAGAATTAAAATTAAAAGCTAGAGAATCAAGCCTAAGGGAAATCAATATCAATACAATCTCCTTATATAAATCAAGGTGAATAATAATTCCATCTCTATTTTGTTTTGAATAATATATTTTCAGATTTAAGGGTAAATTCATTTTTATGATATATATTGGATGATGATATGCTTGATTTATAATTTATATGGTTTAAACAAGATTGTTTAAAAGAGGTTACACACAGTTTTAGGGCAAAACCGAGGTTTAATGATGTCAAAATGCCATGGGAAAATTTTATGTCATGAGACACATGATTTTGGAGTTGGATTTCTATTTTGATAATTTTCCAAGGTATGGAAAGATTATTATGAATTTTCAAAGGAAAATATGGTTATTTGAGTTTATAAATTTATTTCGAAAAATATATTAAGAATTTGTGTCTGGAATTTTGATATGTTAGATAACATGATTAAAGTGAATTTTTACAATTTTTGGAGATTTTTCCAAAGTGATTTGCTATGCAAATTAAATTATTTCAAAAGTGGGACTTCTTTGCAAAATTGGTTTTGCTTAATGGAAGGGCTTATTCGATTAACTTAACCAAGGTTTAGATCAGAAATTAGCGGCAGTTATTTTGAATTTGAAAAAGTTAAGGCAACCAATCTAGTGTTGACACGTGGCAGGTTAGTTAGAAAAAGATTTGCTTGAAGTAGAATTAAACGAGGTTAACTCAGAAAAATTTATTCCGCCTACTTTGGGAAGTACCTTTCGACACAGAGCTTCCACCTTCAACTTAGTCGAAACTTTCTAAGCCGAAACCAATGCACAGGTATCACAAAGATGGTATGTAGTGGATTGGAGGAAGGCGAAAGGTAAAGTGTCGAAAGCATAGCTTCCGAAGGAGTCGCTATCTTGGTTTGTTTTTAAAAGAAAAGCGCCTGACTTTGTTTTATTTAAGCCTTCGAAGGAGTCGAAGCATATGGTTTCGAAAGATGTTTTAAAAGGTTTCGAAAGGGTTGCCATTAACTTAAGTTTGCTTTCGACTGGGTTCTTTACTTATGAAAGAATGTTTTGAAGGGGGGGGGGTTCCGACCTAGTCGAAACCCTATTGCCGTTCTTTAGCCTTTCGATGGTATTGAAGATATCATGCTATCGAAAGGTACTTTTTTATTATAATTTTAAGCCACTTCCTATAGCTTTCGAAAGGGGTTAGGCGTTTCGAAGGCAATACCAACTGTAACAACCCGTATATTTGGACCATTTAAATTGACAATAATCCACATATGTCAACTTAAATAGTTCAAAACACGAATCATTAATGGAGTATATGTATATAAATGAGAATCATCACATAATCACAAACAGATACAATATAACAGAATAACGTAGCGGAATTACAACAATGTCATAATAGTAGTTCATGAAGCTACTAAGTAAATACAACAATGTCTCAAGCAAAAAGTGAAATAGAAATACATAGATGTCCGATACAATATCAATATAGAATAGAGCAATACTGATAAAAATAAAGATAAATGATAGTCTTCAAGTCTTCAGCTCCCAAGCAGCACAGCGACAGAAATCCTCAGGCTGACCCGAGCATAAGCATAAACAAACACTCGAGTCAGGACATATATTCTTATACAAGATAATATGGTTCAAATTTGAAATAACAATAACTCAAAGATGAATGGAATAACATCTTTCAGGATCCGTTAAAGTATCTACTATGTAATAGTGTACGCTAAGTAGATAATGCCTATCAGTAAGATAAAGTATCAAAATAGCGTTAAGGCGTTACCATTTATTCCCCTTAACACATTTATATAGCATCATAGTCTATACAGCACTGTAAACTCTACCGTAAACTAGTGGGATATCAGGGAGTACTCCATAGGTATAATACATAACAAATTCGTAGTGGTCGCTTATAGGGATACAAGTATGACAAGGCACATGAGGCAATACCCAAGGTAGTGAAACTACCGTTTGCATGATCCGGACTGGTGAGAACGCATCGTCGCAACGATTGCAACACCGCGATACAACACTCCAAATTCAAGGGTGCACACCAATCAGAAACAAGTAATGAGTAATTACGAAGAAGTGTGTTCGCTAGAGGTAGCTAACCTCGTTGGCCCGACACGGCTCCTGTTTAAGTCATTTCCAATTTGACACAAGTGTCAAAGTCATCCATTATCGTTCTCTTTCTTCAATCATCAACGTACATCATTCCAACCACTTCATTCTAGATCACACTCCGCATATAGTTATTAAAGTGGTATTCGGTTTAGACAGTGAGTATGTCCCTAACCGATCCCAATCTCTCTAATAACTTCGTAATTAATACACCGATTGGTCATTAAATAAATTTCAAAACCAAATAAATTTCACTTTAAAATTCGAAAGCCAACATTTCATTTGTCTTTCTATATCAATTCCTTTAATTTACGTTTCTAAATTTCAAATTTCTACTTGATTACACAATTCAACTTCTATTTGATTTAAAGAAATTCAAAAATTGATTTAAATTTATATATGGATTTCATTCAATAATTATTTAAATTAAGTAAATTCAACGTTTCAAAACAATTCCAATTAAATTTCCCATTTGATTAAACCATTCACTTAAGTTTACCTACATTATGTCCTAACTTATAAATTTAATTTTAATTGAATTCGTCAAATTAAATTCTTTAAATTACAAGTTTGTATTAATTTCAATAAATAAATCCCAATTTATTTCTCATTAAAGAAATTCAAATTCACTTATATACCCATCTACTTAAATAATCACAAGTTAAATTTCTTCGGTGAACAAGTTCCAAATTTGTTAAATTATTAAATAAATTTACAAAACTTAATTCAAGAATTTATTAAGTTTAAACAACATTCTTTCATCAAACCTTTGTTAATATTTATTTCAATTTATCAAATATTTAACACTTAAATTTCACTGGAATTTACAAATTCAAATTTAATTATTCATTTCTTTTAAATCAAATCTTATTTTATTTTTATTTAAATCAAATTGTTCGACCAATCAGTTTTTTTATTTAATTCTCTATCCTAGGTCAAGTGTTTTATTTGGGTATTTATCATTTCAACCCGATTCCATTTCAATTCAAAATCAGAAACACAGTAAAGGGAACTTGCAGTGTGATAACTAGGATAGTGTCAAAGTAAATAAACAAGCAATAACAACAATTAATAACAATCCAATAATTAATTTAAATAATCCCGAAATAATCGTATTAACTTACATTATAATTTCACGTAAATTAATATAATTCTTTCTAGAATCTACGCTATCATTTCATGTAGATTAAAGATTATTACGCTATTATTTCATGAGGTTCTACACTTGTTAACTACTTTATTCAATTTCATACTTCAACAATTTATACCACATAAATTTAAATGGTTCAAGGTGTAACTAATTATATTTCTACGTGTCAACTACTTAGACATTTAAAAGGTCATATCATATAGATTTTTATTTAATCAAATTCAAGCACATATGTCAATTTCAAAGTGTCAACTACCATACGTCAAATTCAAGTGTATATTATTTCTCACTTCATGCATTAACCATTTTTAACATCCAATATCAACATCAACAAACAACATATTATTTACCAAACTTGATTATCATCGTATAAGAATATAAGTTATGAAATTTATTCACCTTCAGTGGTTAGAGAAAATGAACGACGTAGCCCGAAGAGGCACGAATAGACTTGATTCAACGCAGCACAAACACAGACAATTTGAACAAACTACAACCATCGACAAGAAGAAAGATGGTATTAATTTCAATATGGACGTTCATATATATTTTTATAAAATCATATATATGTACTTACCAAACAGCGAAGAAAAAGGAAAACTGAGAATTTGGGTGCTGCTGCAAACTGGAAACTTCAATTGGTTGCTGTACACAATAGAAAAGAGAAGTGGGTTACTAATCAGCAACCATATATATACACTGCATAGATATATGTTCTTTCGGCAATCACTTAAAACAACAGTACACTTTTTCTTTTCATAAAGCGACACTGTTTCCTTCCCATTTTTATAAACAACTGTTTTTTTAGAAACAAAACGGTTACTCTTAAAAAAACAGAACACATCATTTCCTTCTTCAACGTACGCACACTGCATTTCCTAACCACGTATGCACATGATTTCACACATATGCATGCGCACGGCATGCACAGCATGCACAAGCGAGGTCAGGGGATTGGTGTGGCGGCGCGGCTGGAGGAATAGGACGTTGGAGGGGGTGTGGTGGCTCAGGCAGTGGAGTAGGACGGCGCGCGCGCGTCTTCGCGTGGTGGAAGGCGGATTGGGAAGGCACACGGCCAGAGGAGGGTCGGTGGTGTGCGAGATCCGGGGAGGGTGGCGCACTGGTGGTCGGCGTGGGCGAATGCGGAGAGAGGCGTGGGGTAGTGGTTGGCTTCGGCCAGTTTCAAGTGAAGGGAATAGTGGCGCGCGGTCTGGGGTGGTGGCTGGAAGTGGTGCGCGCAGTTCAGTGGAGGAGGCGGAAGGCTGGGTCGTTGCACGCGTAGGGAGAGGAGGGGCGTGCACTGGTGGCTGAGGGGGTGGAAGCTGTGAACGGTGTCGGTTGGAGTGGGTGAGATGGAGTGTGCGACGACGGCCGGGGTGGACTAGACGGTGGAGGCCGGTGGAGGGTTGTGCGCATGTATGTGGTGCTGAGTTTATATTTTTCTTTTGCAAATTTTTTTCAACAGTGAAAGGAAATGAAAAAGAAAGAAGAAGGAATAAAGATGAAGAAGAAGAGGAAAGGTGGATCTTACCTGTAGCAATTAGTGAATGAACTGATACGTTCGTTTCTTTTAAATTTTATAATTTGCAACAGTAATTTTCATTTTGAATTCCGAAACGCCATCCCAATTTTCCAAGCTAACCCCTATCTGCCAATACCCACATAAATTCCCATCAGCTGTAGTTTTTATTTTCAAATTTAAATGAATACGGGCTGTGCATCTCAGGGCTGAACACGCATTTACCGGTCCATTTGAAACTGTAAAATTAGCGCGATGTTTAACGTCGAACTCCGATTTGTACAAATGAATATACCGTTTTGATCGGCGCGACGAGGCGCTTCCAACGGAACACAGAAAATTTTGATACGGCAGTTTTATAAAATCTTGAAATTTACGCCGATTAAATTGTTCGTTTGATAAAACAATTTAAATGAAGTAGGCGACGATGGAATTAGACGAAACGAAATGCGACGTCTTGATCAGATAAATCTTTACAACATTACTGTGTAAAAATATTTGGATTAGAAAGATAAATTTTTCACAGTTTAAAATGAACTGATATACAATAAAACGAGAATGAAATTTACTACAATATTTTGCGACGAAACTTTTCCTATATTTATAACTAGCTAGACGCATCTTATATAGGAAGTTTGGACGTTAATTAAGATCGCATATAAATTTCAAATTTTATATTAAAATAATGGATTTAATTTTTTTAATTTGGGTCGGAAATTCAGGGTCGTTACAATCTCCCCCACTCAAAACTTTTCATCCTCGAAAAGGAATGTGCCGGAAGAAGTAGGAAAGAAGCAAGCAGAAAGTCAAGATAGGTTTTTGAGAAAAAATGAATTATACCCGGAATCAGTAATTCGGGTTTTTAATCCTGAATACTATCCTCAGTTTCCCATGTGCAGTCTCGGTCATATGCACTCCTCTGAACTTTGACGAGATTGACCGACTTCCTTCTAAGTTGCTTTGTCTCACGGTCGATTATCCGAAGTGGCTTTCGCTCAATGGTCAAGTCAAGCTCGATAACTAACTCTTCCAATTGGGTAGTGGGAATGGTCACAGATGGATCGCGCACAACTTTGCGGAGATGTACGACTTGGAACACATTGTGCATCTACTAACATAGGTAGAAATATCACGCTTCATCCCAATCCACCAGTATAACTTCTTCATATTTTGATACATCTTTGTGACTCCTGGATGAAATGAAAGCGAAGATGATGGTTTTCTCTCAGCACTTCCTATCTTAAACCGTCAACATTTGGAACACAAATTCGGTTGTCGATCCTCAAAACTCCATTACTATCCACTTGTGCACCCATTTTGCTGTTAACATTTCTGACTCTACCGAGAACTATTTCTTTGATACGATAGAGCAAGGTGTCTTCATATTGCTTAGCTATAATGCGATCCATAAGAGCTGGGGAGACGACGAGCTGAAATAACATTCCCTCTACAAGATTACAACATACCATTGCTTGGTTTCTGCTTAAAGCGTCGGCTACGGCGTTTGCTTTCCATGGGGTGTAGTTAATATCAAGATCATATGCAGCTAAGAATTCAAGCCATCAGACTTGTCTCTGATTCAAATCCTTTTGTGAGAAAATATATCTCAATGACTTATGGTCTGTAAATAATTCGAATTTGGTCCCCAAAAGATAATACCTCCATATCTTTAGAGCAAATACAACCGCAAGAAGCTCTAAATCATGAGTTGCGTAATTTGCTTCATGGGTCTTTAACTGACGACCATCATAAGCAATGACCTTTCCATTCTGCATTAAAACCGCTCCTAACCCATCCCGGCAAGCATCAGTATAGACGGTCAATCCTTCGCTTCCGTCAATAACTATAAGGACTGGGGCAGAGGTCAACTTTTGCTTCATCTCATTGAAAGCTGATTCGCACTTTTCATTCCAATTAAAATTGACATCCTTTCTGGTCAGTGCGATGAGCGGTGTGGCAATCCGAGCAAAGTTTTCTATAAATCTGCGATAGTAGCCGGCCAAGCGTAAGAAGCTACAAATATCTATAGGAGTTTTGGGAGTCTCCCAATCCTGCAAATTCAAAGGATTCGAGTTTAGATAGAGATAAGATGTTTGGATAGAACGACGAATAAGGATAGAACTTACATGGATTACGGCGATCTTAGCTGGATCGACCGAAATCCCATTTTCCGAGACAATATGGCCAAGAAATCGAACTTCATCACTCCAAAAGTGGCATTTCAAGAACTTGGCTTTAAGCTGATGACTACGGAGAGTTTCAAGAACAAAAGCCAAATGTGACCTATGCTCTTTCTCATCTTTAGAGAAGACGAGAATATCATCGATGAAAACAAGAACAAACTTTTTAAGAACGTCACGGAAAACTCTGTTCATCAAATCGACGAAATAAGATGGAGCGTTAGTAAGGCCGAACGGCATAACCAGCCATTCAAAGAAACCATTTTCAGTGCGGAATGCTGTTTTAGGAATACTCTCCTCAGCAATTCTGAGTTGGTGGAAGCCGGTAGCCAGATTGAGTTGAGAGAAAACTTTAGTTCCATGGAGCTGGTCGAATAAATCATTAATGCGGGGTATTGGATATCTGTTCTTGTGTGTGAGCTTGTTCAGCTCTCTATAGTCCAAACACATTCTGAGAGAGCCATCAAACTTTGTGACGAATACAACTGCAGCTCCCCATTCTGAATGACTTCACCGTATCAAGCCTTTAGCAAATAAATCTTCAATTTGAGCATTCAATTCTGCCTTCTCTTTAGGAGCCATTCTCCTGGGAGGGAGAACTACTGGTCGAGCACTAGGGATAAGATCAATGCGGAATTCAATTTCCCACGGAGGTGGTAGAGAATTGACTTCTCCAAACACATCAGAAAAGAGTTGAACGATCGGGGTAGAGCTTAGATCATTTGGATGAGAGTCAAGAGAGAATATAAAACTTCCAGCACAATCCTGAGGAGATTTTCCTTCAATAACTAAGGGTTTACTCTTGTCGTCAATTAGAGAGACGGTTCGAGCTTTGCAAGAGATAACGGCTTCGAACTTTCGTAGCCAATCAACACCTAATAGGAAATCGAATGCCTCGAATCCAAGGACATAGAAATCCCAAGTGAAACGGTGCATGCCATACATAAGCGTGACATATTTGCAAACCCTTTTGAGGTTAGCGGGTCCTCCAATGGGATTTGATACACATAAGAAAGTAGATGCAAGGATGGGTTCCAATCCAAGTTTATTACAAAAATAAATAGATATGAAACTATGTGTTGCTCCAGTATCAAATAGAACTTTAACGGGTAAAGTATGCAACATAAAGGTACTCTGTAATGTACCTTGGGTATCACTAGGAGCAGGTGGGGTAGGTGGAGCATGGGAGGAAGACGTCATAGCAAAAACTCCAGATGTCTTGCCCTTTTGATACAAGGGACAATCCTTCTTGAAATGGCCAGGCTGCAAACAGACATGACAGAGGTTGTTCCTGGTATCCTGAGGTGGAGGAATGGCGGAACTGATAGATGTTGGACAACTGTTGGCATAGTGACCCTTATGGTCGCACTTGAAACAGGTGATGGAGGATAAGTCAATGGGCTTCTTCTGAGAATAGCCAAGCCCGGTAGTTTTCTGCCAGTTCTTCCTTTGCTGCTCGAAATTCGGCTTCCTCTTTCCAGGCTGACTAGAGGATGGTTGAACAACTGGTGCCTTGGTGGCTGATGAACCCTTTGGCTTTCCCTCATATCTAAGTGCATAATCCATCAGCTCGGAGAAAGTGCCATAGACATGGGCTGTGAGGAGATCATAGTACTCTGGACGTGCTCCATGAATGAACTTCTCATTTATCAGAAGTGGTGTGTCAATCAAGCCAGGTCCGAACTTGGAGAGTTCGTTAAACTTCCTTTCATACTCAGAGAAAGTCATGCTACATTGTTTGAGGTCCATAAATGATCGGTAGAGCTGAGCCTTTCCGGCCGCTGGCATCCACTGAGCTGAAAAAGAATCCCTATTCACAAGCGAGACAAAGATGAGTCAAGATTCTAAGAGAAAGAAGGAATTATTTGGATGAAATTTCAGTTAGATTTTACCTAAACTGGGCCCAGGTGATGGTTTCCTCGACAGTACGGGAGGTTACTGACTCCCACCAATCCTGTGCCGCATCCTGAAGCTGCCAAGCGGCCAATTGACGCTTCTGCGTGTCAGTAATCTCAAGACTAGTGAAGATCCTTTCTAGGCTCTTCAGCCACTGTTGCGCTCCAATGATGCTCTCGGATCCAGAGAATTTGACGCCGCCAAGCTGGGTGTATTCTTTGCTAAGAGTAAAGAACTTGACTGCTGGAGCTGGGGCACGTGGTTCGGGAGCATTTCCTCTACCCCCACCTCTAGCGTTCCTTCTGGTACTCATCCTAGAATACCAAACGTGATTTAGAATCAAATATAGAAATTTATAGAACTTAAGGAAATTCTAATCAATAAATTCAATAAGGAGGATGAAATCAAAGGATATAGATACTGTAATGATTCTCCTCATTCTAGGGTATGGTTACCCTAACTCTAATGAGCTTTACAACTCCACAGGCTAAGGTTTTCGGGAACCAAAGCTCTGATACCAACTGTAACAACCCATATATTTGGACCATTTAAATTGACAATAATCCACACATGTCAACTTAAATAGTTCAAAACACGAATCATTAATGGAGTATATGTATATAAATGAGAATCATCACAGAATCACAAACAGATACAATATAACAGAATAACGCAGCGGAATTACAACAATGTCATAATAGTAGTTCATGAAGCTACTAAGTAAATACAACAATGTCTCAAGCAAAAAGTGAAATAGAAATACATAGATGTCCGATACAATATCAAAATAGAATAGAGCAATACTGATAAATATAAAGATAAATGATAGTCTTCAAGTCTTCAGCTCCCAAGCAGCACAGTAACAGAAATCCTCAGGCTGACCCGAGCATAAGCATAAACAAACACTCGAGTCAGGACATATATTCTTATACAAGATAATATGGTTCAAATTTGAAATAACAATAACTCAAAGATGAATGGAATAACATCTTTCAGGATCCGTTAAAGTATCTACTATGTAATAGTGTACGCTAAGTAGATAATGCCTATCAGTAAGATAAAGTATCAAAATAGCGTTAAGGCGTTACCATTTATTCCCCTTAACACATTTATATAACATCATAGTCTATACAGCACTGTAAACTCCACCTTAAACTAGTGGGATATCAGGGAGTACTTCATAGGTATAATACATAACAAATTCGTAGTGGTCGCATATAGGGATACAAGTATGACAAGGCACATGAGGCAATACGCAAGGTAGTGAAACTACCGTTTGCCTGATCCAAACTGGTGAGAACACATCGTCGCAACGATCGCAACAATGCGATACAACACTCCAAATTCAAGGGTGCGCACCAATCAAAAACAAGTAATGAGTAGTTACGAAGAAGTGTGTTCGCTAGAGGTAGCTAACCTCGTTGGCCCGACATGGCTCCTATTTAAGTCATTTTCAATTTGACACAAGTGTCAAAGTCATCCATTATCATTCTCTTTCTTCAATCATCAACGTACATCATTCCAACCACTTCATTCTGGATCACACTACACATATAGTTATTAAAGTGGTATTCGGTTTAGACAGTGAGTATGTCCCTAACCGATCCCGGTCTCTCTAATAACTTCGTAATTATTACACCGATTGGTCATTAAATAAATTTCAAAACCAAATAAATTTCACTTTAAAATTCGAAAGCCAACATTTCATTTGTCTTTCTATATCAATTCCTTTAATTTACGTTTCTAAATTTCAAATTTCCAATTTCAAATTTCCAATTTCGAATTTCTACTTGATTACACAATTCAACTTCTATTTGATTTAAAGCATTCAAAAATTGATTTAAATTTATATATGGCTTTCATTCAATAATTATTTAAATTAAGTAAATTCAACGTTTCAAAACAATTCCAATTAAATTTCCCATTTGATTAAACCATTCACTTAAGTTTACCTACATTATGTCCTAACTTATAAATTTAATTTTAATTGAATTCATCAAATTAAATTCTTTAAATTACAAGTTTTTATTAATTTCAATAAATAAATCCCAATTTATTTCTCATTAAAGAAATTCAAATTCACTTATATACCCATCTACTTAAATAATCACAAGTTAAATTTCTTCGGTGAACAAGTTCCAAATTTGTTAAATTATTAAATAAATTTACAAAACTTAATTCAAGAATTTATTAAGTTTAAACAACATTCTTTCATCAAACCTTTGTTAATATTTATTCAATTTATCAAATATTTAACACTTAAATTTCACTGGAATTTACAAATTCAAATTTAATTAAAACCCTTCATTTCTTTTAAATCAAATCTTATTTTATTTTTATTTAAATCAAATTGTTCGACCAATCGGTTTTTTTATTTAATTCTCTATCCTAGGTCAAGTGTTTATTTGGGTATTTATCATTTCAACCCGATTCCATTTCAATTTAAAATCAGAAACATAGTAAAGGGAACTTGCAGTGTGATAACTAGGATGGTTTCAAAGTAAATAAACAAGCTAACAACAATCAATAACAATCCAATAATTAATTTAAATAATCCTGAAATAATCGTATTAACTTACACTATAATTTCATATAAATTAATATAATTCTTTTTAAAATCCACGCAATCATTTCATGTAGATTAAAGATTATTACGCTATTATTTCATGCGGTTCTACACTTGTTAACTACTTTATTCAATTTCATACTTCAACAATTTATACCACATAAATTTAAATGGTTCAAGGTGCAACTAACTATATTTCTACGTGTCAACTACTTAGACATTTAAAAGGTTATATCATACAGATTTTTATTTAATCAAATTCAAGCACATATGTCAATTTCAAAGTGTCAACTACCATACGTCAAATTCAAGTGTATATTATTTCTCACTTCATGCATTAACCATTTTTAACGTCCAATATCAACATCAACAAACAACATATTATCAACCAAACTTGATTATCATCGTATAAGAATATAAGTCGTGAAATTTATTCACCTTCCGTGGTTAGAGGAAATGAGCGACGAAGCACGAAGAGGCACGAATAGACTTGATTCAACGCAGCACAAACACGGACAATTTGAACAAACTGCAACCATCGACAAGAAGAAAGATTGTATTAATTTCAATATGGACATTCATATATATTTTTATAAAATCATATATATGTACTTACCAAACAGCGAAGAAAAAGGAAAACTGAGAATTTGGGTGCTGCTGCAAAGTGGAAACTTCAACTGGTTGCTGTACACAACAGAAAAGAGAAGTGGGTTACTATTCAGCAACCATATATATACACTGCGTAGATATATGTTCTTTCGGCAATCACTTAAAACAACAGTACACTTCTTCTTTTCATAAAGCGACACTGTTTCCTTCCCATTTTTATAAACAACCGTTTCTTTTTTTAGAAACAAAACGGTTACTCTTAAAAAAACAGAACACATCATTTCCTTCTTCAAGGTACGCACACTGCATTTCCTACCCACGCATGCACACGATTTCACACATATGCATGCGCACGACATGCACAACATGCACAAGCGAGGTCAGGGGATTGGGGTGGCGGCGCGGCTGGAGGAATGGGATGTTGGAGGGGGTGCGGTGGCTCAGGCAGTGGAGTACGGGACGGCGCGTGCGCGTCTTCGCGTGGTGGAAGGCGGACTGGGAAGGCGCATGGCCAGAGGAGGGTCGGTGGTGTGCGAGATCCGGGAAGGGTGGCGCACTGGTGGCCGGCGTGCGCGAATGCGGAGAGAGGCGTGGGGCAGTGGTTGGCTTCGGCCGGTTTTAGGTGAAGGGAATAGTGGCGCGCGGTCTGGGGTGGTGGCTGGAAGTGGTGCGCGCAGTTCAGTGGAGGAGGCGGAAGGCTGGGTTGTTGCACACGTGGGGAGAGGAGGGGCGCACACTGGTGGCTGATGGGGTGTAGGCGTGAACGGTGTCGGTTGGAGTGGGTGAGATGGAGGGTGCGACGACGACCGGGGTGGATTGGATGATGGAGGCCGGTGGAGGGTTATGCGCATGTATGTGGTGCTGGTTTATATTTTTCTTTTGCAAATTTTTTTCAACAGTGAAAGAAAATGAAAAAGAAAGAAGAAGGAATAAAGATGAAAAAGAAGAGGAGAGGTGGTTCTTACCTGTAGCAATTAGTGAATGAACTGATACGTTCGTTTCTTTTAAATTTTATAATTTGCAACAGTAATTTTCATTTTGAATTCTGAAACGCCATCCCAATTTTCCAAGCTAACCCCTATCTGCCAACTACCCACATAAATTCCCATCAGCTATAGTTTTTATTTTCAAATTTAAATGAATATGGGTTGTGCATCTCAGGGCTGAACACGCATTTACCGGTCCATTTGGAACGGTAAAATTAGTGCAACGTTTAACGTCGAACTCCGATTTGTACAAATGAATATACAGTTTTGATCGGTGCGACGAGGCTCTTCCAACGGAACACAGAAAATTTTGATATGGCAGTTTTATCAAATCTTGAAATTTACGCCGATTAAATTGTTCGTTTGACAAAACAATTTAAATGAAGTAGGCGACGACGGAATTAGACGAAAAGAAATGCAACGTCTTGATCAGATAAATCTTTACAACATTACTGTGTAAAAATATTTGGATTCGAAAGATAATTTTTTCACAGTTTAAAATGAACTGATATACAATAAAACGCGAATGAAATTTACTACAATATTTTGCGACGAAACTTTTCCTATATTCATAACTAGCTAGACGCATCTTATAAACGAAGTTTGGACGTTAATTGAGATCGCATATAAATTTCAAATTTTATATTAAAATAATGGATTTAATTTTTTTAATTTGGATCGGAAATTCAGAGTCGTTACAATCTCCCCCACTCAAAACTTTTCGTCCTCGAAAAGGAACGTGGCGGAAGAAGTAGGAAAGAAGCAAGCAGAAAATCAAGATAGATTTTTGAGAAAAAATGAATTATACCTGGAATCAGTAACCGACTTCCTTCTAAGTTGCTTTGTCTCACGGTCGATTATCCGAAGTGGCTTTCGCTCAATGGTCAAGTCAGGCTCGATAACTAACTCTTCCAATTGGGCAGTGGGAATGGTCATAGATGGATCGCGCACAACTTTAAGGAGATGTGCGACGTGGAACACATTGTGCACGCCGGCAAACTTTTCTGGCAATGCAATTCTATAGGCCAAGGTTCCAACCCTTTCCGTAATCTCAAACGGGCCAACAAATCTGGGAGCAAGCTTTCCCTTCCTTCCAAATCGAATAACATTCTTCAAAGGCGACACTTTGAGAAATACTTCGTCTCCTACACTGAATTCGAGATCTCTCCTTCTCCTGTCAACGTAGCACTTCTGTCTGTCTTGTGCTATCTTTATCTTTCTCTTGATTTCTTCAACTTTCTCGGAAGCTTCCGTAATCATTTTCGGACCAAGCACTAATCGGTCCCCAGGCTCAATCCAACAAGCTGGCGATTTGCATGGCCGTCCTTATAAAGTTTCGAACGACGCCATATCAATACTCGCCTGATTGTTAAAGATAATTAAATTCCGATTCAAATATACTATTCCAATTGAATTTCTATTTTACCTGATAACTATTATTATAGGTGAATTCAACCAAATGGAGATGGTCTTCCCAGGATCCACCAAAGTCTAAAATACATGCTCGGAGAAGATCTTCCAAAATCTGATTCACCCTCTCAGTTTGCCCATCTGTCTCAGAATGATAAGCTGTTCTCAGATTCAGTTTAGTGCCCAAAGTATCCTGAAATGCCTTCCAGAATTTACTAGTGAAAATAGGATCTCTATCGCATACGATACTAGATGATACACCATGAATTTTAACAACTTCTCTTATGTATATCTCGTCAAACTCGAAGTAGTACGAAATGAGCGAATTTCGTCAGTCTATTGACAATCACCCAAATGCTCTCGTTACCCTTTCTAGTCCTTGGTAGCCCATCAATAAAGTCCATAGAAATCTGCTCCCACTTCGAGGTTGAAGCAATCCTGCCGTCTTCCTGTGATCGGCCTTAACTTGTTGACAAGTTGTGCATCTACTAACATAGGTAGAAATATCACGCTTCATCCCAATCCACCAGTATAACTTCTTCATATTTTGATACATCTTTGTGACTCCTGGATGAAATGAAAGCGAAGATTGATGGTTTTCTCTCAGCACTTCCTGTCTTAAACCGTCAACATTTGGAACACAAATTCGGTTGTCGATCCTCAAAACTCCATTACTATCCACTTGTGCACCCATTTTGCTGTTAACATTTTTGACTCTACCGAGAACTATTTCTTTGATACGATAGAGCAAGGTGTCTTCATATTGCTTAGCTATAATGTGATCCATAAGAGTTAGGGAGACGACGAACTGAAATAACATTCCCTTCACAAGATTACAACATACCATTGCTTGGTTTCTGCTTAAAGCATCGGCTACGGCGTTTGCTTTCCTTGGTTTTGAAAGAGATGCTTTTGCCTATATTCACTTTGACCCAAATAATATTTTAAGTATAAACCCAATGGTTTCGAAAGGGGGACTTTCAATGATTTCGGAAAGGTTACTTCCAATGGTGTCGAAAGGAGTACTTTCAACTGGTTTTGAAGCTATGCTTCTAAATTTAAATGCTAATACTTTAACATAATCAAAAGGTTTCGAAAGGAAGATTTTAAAGTATTATAAGGCAGGAGCCTAATGTTTTGAAGATAGAATTTAATGCTCTCGAAGGAGGTCATCCTATGGAGTCAAAAGCTAGGTTTCGAAGGCGTCGAAAGGTTTTATAACCCAAACTCATTTTTAACAGTTAAACCCATGGCTAAATTAAAGGAGTTTTTGTAATGGTGTTGAGAAGAAGCTTTCTTTAATGAAGTTATTAAACCCACAGGAGTGGTATTGTTGTGTTATTATGTTTGCTTCTTCAAATATAAATATATTCACTTTATAATGGACCCATAACTGCATTTTGGGGATAAAGGGTAGAAGAACTAGCTGGGTTAACCCAATAGTGAATATAAATTGATTAAACTCCTGAATGATTAGAATTGAATCCAAGAGGTCAGGAAGACCGGAATATAGGATGCTAAAATATAAAAGAAAGATATTAGCAGGGGACAAAAGGTTCTCAGTAAGTCCATGAAAACTGTGTATAGGAAAAGATATTGGCAGGGGCCAATAGGTTCATAGTTAGCCCATGAAAACTGTGTATAAAGGAAGATGTCAGAAAGACAGGTTCATAGTAATCCCATGAAAACTATGATTTGATACTGGCAAGGGCCAGTAGGTTTGTAGTTAACCCATAAAAACTATATCTGGATTAAGATATTGACATATGTCAATTGGTTCCTAATCAGCCCATGAAAACTAGGGTAAAAAGAAGGATATTGGGGTCACCAATAGGTTCCTAGTCAACCCATGAAAACTAGGAAAAGAGTATAGATATTGGAGTTACCAATAGGTTCTTAGTCATCCCATGTAAACTATGAAATTGGACAAGGAGTCCTAATATTTTATCGGTTATTAGTCAGCCCATGAAAACTAATAGGTTAATAGTAAACCTAGAAACTATATTTGAGACAGATTGTCAGAATTGAATGGGGATGGGTAATCCAAAATTAATTCATTTGTTTGCATATCATCATATTATACTATTTTGAATTGTTTTAACCATTGTGGATGCAGGAGCACAGTATATGGTTTTATAAATGTTTTAAGATACTAGTGAGGGGAGAACCCGTTTCGCTAAGCGGCGCGATCTCACTAGATATCTAGGTGATTTGAGATGGTAGATTATTATTCATACCAGGCTTTATGTCTGACTCGAAGTTTACGTTTTCCCCTTGAACTCTCT
Organism: Allium fistulosum; assembly: GCA_030737815.1. Classification (NCBI taxonomy): domain Eukaryota; kingdom Viridiplantae; phylum Streptophyta; class Magnoliopsida; order Asparagales; family Amaryllidaceae; genus Allium; species Allium fistulosum. The sequence continues at coordinate 521,986,803 of CM060906.1, forward strand.
GGTACTCAATTGATTTTGAGTAGTTTGAGAGTTGAGGTTTTCAGGAACCTCTTAAGACGAACAAGCTTCTGGAGACGAGTATGAGGCATGATAGCAATTTAGAGTTCTCTTTTCTTTTTCTTCTGCTGTGTTGTTTGAAATGACAAAGCTATTATATTGGCTGAATATACTCTGATCATCCAAGGGGGCATCTTCATATGCCGGTCTTGGCGTATGTTGTAATAAATATACTTTCTCTGAACGTGATTTGCGAATATGGGATTATGTAATGAATTGGAAATATTTTGAAATGAAATGTGATTCTGTTTGAAGTTTAAATTTTTCCATATTCTTGTGTTTCTATGTATCAATGAATCTAACATTGCCATATTTTATCGTCGAGGATTAATAACTATGGATGACTACAACATCCGTAGCCGTTAGTTTTGGGCCTCCAAGTAAGGGGTGTTACAACTATATTAGGCAATTCGAATGATTCTATGTGTTTCCGTGTGTTTGTAAGTTCTTCGTATTTTCGAGTATTCTAAAAGTTCTACGTATTTCAATGTATTTCCATGTATTTGTAAGTTCTATGTACTTTCTAAGTAATATGTATTTTCTAAGAACAATAAATTTATAGCTAATAAACATACATGAACTAATTAAAACAACGAACATGACACAAACATGCATAGTTATGCATAAATATAACAGTAACAACAATCATAAGATAGGCGTACATAACCATGACACAAGCATACACTATACTAAACATTGCAGATTAGTTGTGTCAACAACCACCTTGAAACTGCAGTGAACTAAACCTATTGCTTAGTGCTACTATTTCACTTTCAACTTTAGTAGCATAATCAACGACTCATCAAGGTAATGGCTCGTCAATCCATTCTCATAACCCACAATGATTTGGGAAGTTGGAGCATCTAAAATAGAGTCCATTGATGTCATTTTCATTTGCGACAATGGAAAACATAACTAACACTCCACAGTTGTAGTAGATTAGAGGAGAATCAACCTATTATCCTCTTTCAACGATTATGTCGTTCTCATCTTATTTCTCCACGTCATTGTAGGATTCTCCATTATTCCTATCTACTTTGCTCTTCTTGTATTTTATGCTCATATAACTCCCACCTATTCTCTTTTATATCTTTATAGTGTCTTTCTTACATTTCGACATACCACTCGGTCAGTAGTTTAGGTGACGAGGGATTCAGAGGGGTGTCGTGGTTTATATGACCTTCGCAGGAATATGATGAAGGAAGAGAAATATGGTTGCAATCCACCATTTTTGAATATTTAATATGATAGTTGAGTATATTAAGCTTTTTTGGAAGGTAATATTTATAATATTGTAACAACTCAATAATAACTACATTACATGATAAGACAAGTCACTGACTAACTAGACTCGTTGTTTGGCAGTACGTAAGATTAAAATGCATGGTTACAAACACATAATAGTGGTTATAGTACAAAATAAGAAAAGTCAATGACTGACAATGACTTATTATTTTGGCAATATGATAAATAAATAACATGTCACTATGTCACAAAGTGAATCAGACAACAGTGATCACACAATATAAGGTAGATTTTCTATTATCTCACTTTTTCACACAACACATGAAAAAACCATCTGTTAGCTGTAAAGCCCCTGAAATCTTTCATCTGTTTTCTAAATACCCCGTGAAATCTTTATGAACATGCTTGTTTTTCAGAAAACATTTTATCTATCGTATGATTTAAGTTATCAAAATTTATAGTTTTGGCTCCATCTTTTCCCTCTCAATTATTCCACGGTCGCTTTTTATTTTTGTTTCGCCCGTATACATTTTTGTCCCTCCCTTTCTTTCTATTCTATCTTTTACTCGTTTCTTTCTTTCACTCCGTATCAAAAAATAATGCATTTCTGGAATTAAGGTTTCAACCGCTTTTAAATTCTTTTGAATCATCTTACTCCTTTCATTCCTTGTTGATTGTGTGCTTTGAGGCTGTTGATGGTTGCGGCTCCTTGTTGAGTGTTCTTCGATTAATATTGGTATGATTTTTGCCCTTTTCGATTTATATTATTCTCGACTTCGATTATCCTACCAATGATGAATTGGGTTCTTTATATAAGAATTAATTTCCTATATTTTCGTATATATGCTGAGATTTGAATTTCAAAGTATTTCATGAATACCGGTATACTTGTTGGTTTGGTTGCTTTGATATTGTATTTGTCCCTTTTTGATTTTCTTATTTCTGCACTTGAGCTTGCTTTGATATTGTTTTGCCTGATTTTTCGGTATTCTCGACTTTGAAATTGTTTTGCCTGATGCTTATGTTTAGTTCATGACCTTGCTTTGATACATGGAGTTCAAGGCAGTGTTGAATTCCACTTGAGTTACACTTGAGTTTATGTATATATATGTACATTTATGTATATACATATGTGTATACCATGTCTAAGTTCCACTTGAGTTCATGTGTTTTGGGATATATGTGTATATATATGTATATAAGTACATGTATGTTTTGAGATATATGTGTCGTGATGGTGAAAACTTGAATTGGGTTGCTGCTTTGATGAGTTCATGTCTAAGTTAGTGGATGTTTTGAATTTCCATGTATGTACATACATACTGTTATCCCGCCTTGTTAGCAAGGCCGAGATACCAAAAGATTGGCCGAGAAACCAAAGATAGTTCGTCTCGAAGAATGGTCAACTCAACATCTCAACAAAGCAAGTCATGCTGATTGTTTGTTCAAATAAGATCCTCTGCGGAGGGGGGGGGGTCCAGGGGGGTGGCAACCCCCCAAGGTGAGGGTGCGGGGTCAACACCCCCGCTACGGGGTTCGACCTGCCCGGTCAGGTCGCAGGGGTCCAGGGGGCAGCGGCCCCGGCGGGGTGCGGGGCAGCGCCCCGTCCGAAACGGTACGTTTTATTTACTACTTTGCGACCTACGACCTAAAGGTTCCAAGCGACCTAAAACATGGAGTAACCCAGCGACCTAAAAAGCCCTCCGACCTAAAAATCCCTCCGACCTAAAAAGCCCTCCGACCTAAAAAGCCCTCCGACCTAAAAAAGTCTCCGACCTAAAAAGTCCTCCGACCTAAAAAGTCTCCGACCTAACTTCCTCCGACCTAACCTCCTCCGACCTAACTTCCTTCGACCTAACTTCCTTCGACCTAACTTCCTCCGACCTAACTTCCTCAGCGACTTAGGAGATTCAACGACCAAGTGATCTACGACCTAACAACCTTAGCGACCTAAAAGGCCTTAGCGATCTAAAGTCCCAGCGACCTAGTGATGTCTCAACATACTTAGGTCGCCACTTCCTTAGGTCATCATAGCCTTAGGTCGCCAATGACCTACCACTCCCTGCACCATAGCACCTTAGGTCGCGGCTCTCTCTTCTGCTATCCCTTAGGTCGCTCACGACCTACGACCTATCCCTTAGGTCGCTCACGACCTACGACCTACGACCTAGACCCAGTTTCTTCCCTATAAATACCTCGCTAACTCCACATTGAAGGGGGGATGATTCCGGATTTCAAAAGGACCGATACTCTGCCATTTTTTGGGACTCCTCCAACACTTCAAGCATCGAAGATTCCTCATCAACAGTTCTACTTCATCCAACATGGATCCAAAGAGCAATTCGTTATCAAAATTCTAATATCTTGCTTCGATTGTGTTGTAATCGTTGAAAAGTGTTGTAAAGGTGTTGTAACCGGGAAATCGTGTTGTAAAAGTGTTGTAATCTTGTAAAAGTGTACTCAAAGAACATAATGAAGGATGTAAAGTGGACGTAGGCTGAACTTTAGGCCGAACCACTATAAAAATTGTTGTCTCTTTTACTGTTTTTTCCCTTTTTCTGTTTACTTTTAGTTCCCGTGTAGACGGGTGGTTCTTTCACTAGATTACTCCAGACACCAGGGTGTTAGCGTTATACTTTTTAGCGTTAACACATACATATGTATGTATATATGTGTGAATGTTCGCTAATTTCTGATCGAATAAATAACTTGCTGGTAAATATGTGATGTTTTGATGCATGTTGAACTAAATTTGCACTGGCGCTTGCACTTGTTTACTACAGTTGCACTTGTTGTTTTGCTTGAGCTTGTATATGTGCACTATCTTGAATTCTTGCCTAATTTTCTTGTTTACATTTCCTGGATGTGCAAGAGTGCATTTTCATGTATATATACATACATACATACACACACAGATATATATATATATATATATATATATTGTGTGAATGTTTTTATATATGCATATATGTATGTATGTTTTTATATATATGTATGTTTATATCTATTTGAGCATGTTGAACTGCCTGGTCTTATTTGATGTTTTGATGCATGCATGTTGAACTGCTTAGTCTTAAGCATATGTGTGTGTTGCTGGTCTTGTTGGTCCATGTTTAAAGCTTGAGTGTTGTCAAGGAATGCATGTTGAACTGCCTAATCTTATGTGATGTTCCGAACACAGTGCATTGCCTTGTTCAATGCTTGAGTCTTGCTAGTCCATGTTGCACCTAAGTTGAATTGTTTACTGCATATACATGTATACTTACTACATATACATGTATATACATGTATGCTTTGAACTTGCACTTATGCACTTGAGCACTTGCACTTGAATTGTTTACTGCATATACATATATATCCTATTGCACTTGAGCACTTGCACTTGTTTACTGCATATACATGTATGATTTGAACTAATGCATGTATGGTTTATATCAAATAGTGGGATAACACACATGTATGCTTTGAACTTCCATGTGCATACATACATAGATATGTATGTATGTATGTATATATGTGTGCACTTGTTCTATTTGGATTATTCAAGTTGCAATTTAATTTCGAATATCTAATTTCGACTAGTTAAATTTCTATGTTGATACTAATTGAACTGAAATGAAATGTTTTACCTGATGCTTGACACTAGATTCATGTGTTTTGATAATTCTGTTTTAAGATATATATGTGTATATATGTATATATATGTTTTGAGATATATGCGTATATGTATGTATATATGTGCGAATGTTCTTTTACTTGCACACTACTATTTAATGATGGAATTTCAATCGAATTAGAAAGCCGTCGAAAAATTTATAATAAAATTTATACTGCAAGCGCACGGTGTACTATTGTAGTATGTAGTGAGTACGGGTCGATCCGTAGGGAATTGTTGATTTTAAATCTCTATTCAATCAAATTATACCGAAGTCGAGAGTGAATTAAACTAGAAATGTAAGAAAACTAACAAAAACTAGCAAAAGAAAAATAGATAAAAATATGAAAGTTAAATGACAATTTAGAGATAATTTCACTCTCTAGATCATATAGTTCAACAAAACATGAAATTATGATCTCTCTTTTTTGGTCATAAGTGAATTTAAATGATGTGTTTATCATATGTATGGCCTATTTGTGCTATTAATTAGCTCAACATAAGCCATCAAACTATAACACAACCCTTAAACCACTTTTAATTCTCATGAAAAATAACAAGAAGTTGGAAATGAAATCTATTTTAAGCATGACCTATTAACTATTGATTAGAAATATAGACCATCAAATTTTGATTTAATTTCACTTCATTGCCATAATCTTATGTAGATGAAGAGGCAATTTGTGATTCATATGACTAAGCATAGACTATTTGTTTTGAACAACATAGGCTATCAAACTCAATACTAAACACAAAATTACATAAACACCTTTTTTCCATGAAGCACAAAATTAATTATCAAACTATGTTGAAGCTACATAATTAGAAAGCTTCATTACCCCTAAATTGAAGGGGTTTACCCTCTCATATTTGTTATCAAATCAACAAATGTAGCTTGCAACATTAAATGAAAACAAGAGGAAAAAGAGAGAAAAATGAAAAGAAAAGCTAAGTAAAGAAATAAACACTAACCTACTTGCATGAATAAATGAAACTACACTACTAGCATGAAAGAAAATAAACAAGAAAATAGAAGAACATGTATTGAAATTGCATAAAAATAAGAATTACATAAAAGAAGAAATCACTAAGTAGCCATGAAAAGAAAGAGAGCTCTCTTATTATTTTTGATCTAAACTAACTAAGAGAAGAGAACCTAAAGAAGAGACTAAGGGAAGAGAGAGCTAATTACATAAAGATAAGAGGTATTTATACATGTATGAAACCCTAATCCATATTTTTGGGGAATGCCCAAAATACCCTCTTAAGAAGTGTGGTGGACAAGTAATCATTAGCATCCAATAATCATCCATTAAGTGTGCATGAAGATTTAATGGCCTTTTAGCGTGTGCATTAGCTCCTAAGTGTACATTAAGGTAGGTGGGTAAGTGGCGTCCTTTATGATCCATGAAATGAATTATTTCCATCTCCATTCCTTTGTACTCACTCTTGTGCATGAATATATCTTAATGAAGCCACTTTTATTTGAATTTAAATTCCTACAAAATAACATAGAAATTTTCAATTAAATTTTAAAAAATTAATATATGCACAAAAATGACCATTTTGCCCTTGAATGAAGATGAATATGTGACGATTTGAAATAATTTGAATTTTGGTTTAAACAAGTTAAAATACCCATTATGATCATTTATTTAATTTAAGTAGGTTTAATATGGTGGTAAAAATATGCACATTTACGTGCACATTAAATACCCCCACACTTATCTTTTTATTCGTCCTCGAATAAAAAAAAGAAAAAAACTAAGATAAATCCGTTTTCGTAGGAAACACGATTGCATTGAGCGTATGCAACAAGCCATTAAACCTCTGGGTGTCCCCAGTAGGGCGAGTGTTTTCTCGTGAGGGTTTTCAATGGATACTACCCACAAAATCCAAATGCGGAGTGAAAAATATTTACAAAATGCAAGATTTATTTACAACGATACAGATGCAAGTTTTTGAAAATATTTACAAATTTACTTTTAAATCGACATGAATAAGTTAAATATAGGTTTTGGTCATTATCTTGAAAATTTAAGTCATTTACTAGTCAAAATTGTGAGGAATGCGGATTATAGATCTTAAGGCTAGGAATAACACTAGAGGGGGGGGTGAATAGTGTTTTTAAGAAATAACTAAATCTTTTTGAGTTATTGTTGATTTGTACACAAATGTATGCAATATTCAGACACATATATAATCACAGATGCAGAAATAAAGTAAATGCAGTAAAGGAAAGAACACACCGGATTTTATACTGGTTTGGGGTTACCCTACATCCAGTCCCGCACAACTAAGTACAGATTTCCTTTCAAAAGCAATTCAACAATTACAACCCTCGGTTTCAAGGCTACGAGGTACACCCTCCAGAATCACAATCCTCTGGGTAGAGATACTTGATTTCCGGGGCAACAAGTTCACCCAATTGATTTCCAAGGCTACAATCACACCTTTTCTCGCTTGATTGATTTCCAAGGCTACAATCACACCTTTTCTCGCTAGATGGATTACAAAGAAGCCTATAACTCTGAATAACACTTAGATCTTGTTGAGATAGTGATAGAGAATCAAACCAGAGATTATCTAGTTAGATTCAATGTTGATTTCGGCAGAGTAAGGATAGGATTTTGATTAAGAAAAAATAGAAGAAGAAGAGAAGTGAAAAACCAGAAAAACTGATGTTAAATTCGTTGAAACTAACCCCTATTCATAGAAGAACAACAGTCATGTCCATTCGTGAAAGGTTATGGCGAATAGACACTTCTTTTGAAATTCAAATTTTGAATCTAACTGACACTATGTCGACATGGTGTACTAGGGCATGTCGACATCCCAAAGGAAATTCTGATGTTTTTTTTTCTTTGAAAATAACCTTTATTTTATATTAAAACTATTTTAAACTTTATAAATATACTTGACTATAGATAAAATACATAGATGAACATAAAGAATAATATATATATAATTTTACTATAATTTTATATTTAAATCTAAGTATAAATATATTATAATTAAAAGATAGTTTAAAACAACCAAAGTTTAAAAACAAGAATATTAAAGGCTAAAACATCTTTTTGAAAATCATCTGAAAAGATAATTTTTAAGGCTAAAACATTTTGAAAAACAATTTTGAAAATCATTCTGAAGTAGTTTTGAAAATCATTTTGAAGTAGTTTTGCAAGCTTCTTCCTGCAGAATATCTCATCATGACAAGACTCGAGAACTTGTACAAAACCAGGATGTTCGTGGGTTTGTAAGCCACTTGTCATAGGTTTGTAAGCTACTTGTCGTGGGTTTGTAAGCCACTAAAAAGGTAGAAATGGGTTCCATCCCAAAAGAAAATTGGAGTGAAGATTTCAGTGCTATTGTGAAGTTTTAACATAATTCTAGACTCAATACTTATCTTGAAATCTTGAACTCTTGATTATCTTGATACTCATGATTCTTCAATCTTGATATCTTGAATCTTTATACTGTATAGTCTTCATTCTTGGTACCTGCATGGTTAAATCCTGCATATACATATATATATATATCTAAACTATAATGTTAGTATTTATATTTTATAATCTTATTCTAAGGTTGTTGTCATCAAAACCATCTACTCATGGACTAACAATCTCTCCCTTTTTGATGATGACAACCTTTGTTAATAAATTATTACTTCTATCCTATTGACTCCCCCTAAATCTAATAACTCCCCCTTAATCTATGCCTAACTCTCCTATTTTATATTTCTCCCCCTTTGTCATCAACAAAAACAAACAAACTCTAAACTATACAACTCCCCCTCATTCTTGTACTCTAGTACCTGCATTAATAAACTATATAATAGAGTATATAAGAAATAACTATACTTATAGACATGATATTCAATCAACGATTATAAATATATTAATGTATATTTATACAATCATCAAACCACACCAATGTATAAATCAAATCAATCAAAACAACCAATTTCAATCAAAACAATTAAGTCAAACAAAGTAATAAAGCAAACAAATTAAACGTTACGGGGAACTTCCACCCATCCTTCTTCTCCGAAAATAGGATCTGCTTTGATGGCATCCCAATTTTTATTGTCATTTGTGAGAGAGACAAGAGGATTGAAATGACCCTTAATATTTTACCTTAATTTTTCAAGGATTTTTCTTGAATATATATATACACACATTTAAACTTAATTTAAATTCTTAGAGTCATTTTTCTTTTCAATCAATTATCCAGGATGCAAATTTCTACTAATATAAATATATCAGTGTATTCATAAAGATATGCACATACATATGAGGATGCATGTGTCCCTCTAGTTTAAATCAGAGTTATGATAAACAAGAGCATATTCTGTTTGATTTGAATTTGAATCAATCTACACATAGTTGATTTCCATATTCTTTTTTATATTTGTAATATATGAGTAGATCATGCTCATATTTATTCTTAATGATTTTGATCATTCTAACTATGATTTACTAATAATTTATCTTAGCAAGACAATCTCAGAATACATGGCCTTTTCATAGTATAGTTCAAATGCTTGATATTTGATTAAGGCCAGAAAATGATATCTATATTTATCATTTTCAACTTATGGTTTTCTTTGAAACTCATCTATTCTTTGACTCAATCAATAAGACACACTATGTGTTAATATAAATACATACATATATATATATATATCCCTAAGTCACTTCTACTTAGTAATCTTAAAGTTATCTTAACCAGAAGATCAATACAAGTCGTGGACTTGAAAGTCCAGAATTTGGTGTCTTAGGTAAAGTGTTTTCTGTGTTTTATTTGTGCAAACCAGACCTCAATGTGTTAATCACTTGCATACCAGTTTCTAAGTTTTCTGTGACTAGGGTACTGGACGTGAAAGTGTTTTAAAAAGTGGTGCAATCCCTGGATTATGGTGAACGAGGGATTGAATGCAGAGTGCTCCCTGGTTTGATACTACAAACCAGTCAAAGTGCATATTTGTCTATGGTATTTGAAAGAGAGTTTTGGTGAAACACTTGCTAAAAGAACAAAGGGTTATGAAATGCATTTTACAATCAAAATACAAACCAACATGATCAACCAAGACTCCATTCTTTTGAAGCTAGTTAACCCTTGTGACTGTGTCAACCAGACACTCTATCCATGTCAATTGAAATGCCATTCATTTGCAAAGTACTTGAAACCTTTTTAAGATATATACACTTCTCAAAATAACTCACAAATGGACTTGAACTCATTTACAAAATATTTCAATGAAAAGCAACTTAATACTTAAAAGAATACTCCAAGTTAAAATCAGATTTTACCAAAAACTTAATGCTTTTGAATGACTCAAGATTGACTAATACATAATATAGGTTATGTAAGACAATTGCTCAAATATATATTTCTTTTTCAGATTTTCATAGATAATACTTTAAGCTTATTTTCTTGTTCACAACTCAGATAATCCTTCAGTTCTCAAACCTTAATACATAACAAAATTCAACAGAAACAACTAGTTTAATCAAACATAACAAGTTCATTACATAACAGGAAATTTAAAAACACAAATTTTCATGAATACATGCAGATAAATCATCCTATGGTCTTATTAAAAACTAGCTAGCATGCTCATTCATTCTTTCTCATTAGCTATAACTTTCCTTCCTACTTAGGTCCTGCATTCCCTGAAAGAGCATTAGTGGCTGCCTTATTTTAAAATAAGACACCCCCATATGCCATGAGCAAACAAGGGTCAGATCTATGATCTGGTGTGAGCAACAACAATATATCCATAACATTAAGCAAATAGGTGATACATGAGTACTGGCTTGTTGCTTATGCAATTTCTTTAATCAACTATTTTACCATGTTTCAGATAATTTTGTGCATGTATGATAACTTCAACAATCAACCATGTACACATATATAATTATGCAAACATCCACATTAATCAGTAGCATATAGATGCACTGGAACAACCATGGTTCCATTCCAACCAATCTAGGAAATACTCAAGTTCCTATTTCATCATTTATGGGTTGTATTTATCAATTTAAATCCTAGCCTCATTTGCTATCAAGGAATCATAGGGACACATTGCAATGAACTAATTCACACCATTGCACAAAGATCTCAGGGCTTGAACAAACCATGTGCCAACTTGCATACTTCAAATATGACAAGCATTCCAGCAGCCTTCTTGGCTCACCATCCCTAGTTTATTTACTAATTATATTCATGTTTAATCCTATCATCAGATAGCTAGGTGAACAAGTCATTGTGTACATGAAACATCCCATACATCTTGCAAACATATTTTTCAAAAGCAAGCAGATAATCATTTTCAAGGACATTGCCATCAGATGTCTTAACTTTAAATCAAATATAAGAATATTTACAACTGAGAATAGAGACATGGCATGTTAGGTTATTATGATTTGCAAGTAACTATGGTTGAACCAGATTCAAGATCTAGCTTAATCATAATTTTTGACTTGTGGGTTTGCTATTTGATTAGGGGCTCAGCACATAAAGATCTCTATTGCACCCCTAATTCCTTTTTCTTAAGCCTCGGCACTTATACAAAGTATAATGCAGCTCATATTATTTTCTCTATTGAAATTTTCATGCCATGGTTCTATATCAGTTGTAAGTACTCTTTCCATAATTTCAAGGTTGTGTGCCTTAGCTTTTCTAAGTATAATAAAATAGTGGGATGCACATCCATAATAAACATCATATCAGATCAAAACACCCCAAAGAACATCCATAAGTGACGCAGCAGCGGATAACTGAAAATGTATGATGCAGTGAAAGTAGTAATCGATGAAATAGAAGATACCGACTGGCCCAAATCCGTTGATCCAAGATACCGGATTCTAGCTATCCCAAACACATTGATCGCGCACGATACTGTGTTTAAAGATCTACGATTCTTCGATGTTGATCTAGCGCACTAGATTCCGTGAATCGGCTTCAGCGATCGTTGATTCGAGCGCACTCGAATACCGAAAGTGGAGATAGGAGATCACACTCAACTACCAATTGAAGAAGTGGCACAAAGCACACAAACAAATTTTATTCAAAATCAACTTGTTTTTACAAATGATACAACCGGCCTATTTATAGGCAATTTACAACTCCATTTACATCACAACACCTAGGTCGTTAACGACCTAACAGACGCGACCTACGACCTATCACATTACAACACACGCGACTTATCACATCACGTTACACGACCTAAAAACAATACAGATTACAACAAGTAAACGACTTATAGTATTTACAACAGTTACAACATCACGACTTACACTTGAGCGACCTAAAATGTAGGGTAGCGACTTAAGGAATAGCTTCTGGAAATCTTCATGCGACCTACCCCTTGAGCGACTTAAAGAAATGCAGTAGTAGCGAGCGACCTAAAAAAATAGAAGGCAGCGACCTATCTTCTTAGTACATAAGGTCGAGCGACCTAAAATAACGCGACATCCACATCAGCGACCTAACATAGGTCGTAATTCTTCTTCGCAACCTAACTTCCAGCGACCAAACTCCCCGCGACCTAACTTAGGTCGTAACTTGTCAAAGTCGTCTTTCGAAAGGTCGGAGCGACCTAAGACTGGTTCGCCTAACTCGCTTGGTTGTTTGCATACCTTAACACTGATTTGATTAGCTCGTGAGCGATCCAAAGTGTCACTAGGTCGTGAGCGACCTAAAGTATCACTAGGTCGTGAGCGACCTAAAATCTCACTAGGTCGTGAGCGACCTAAAATCCTGGAACAATCAGATTGCGCTGCATCATCCTCCCCCGGTTGACAAAAATTCATCCTCGAATTTGCACCTTCCTCTTCCACAACTAGCCCATCCCCATGATACGGAATCAAATATTTGACATTGAAAACATCAAAAGTATGAACATTATCCGGCAATTCCAACTGATATGCATTATCATTGATCTTCTTCAAAAACACTGGTCCAATTTTACGAGCTTTCAACTTATTGTACGTTCCCACTGAAAAACGATCTTTTGTCAACACGTAATAAACCAAATCACCTTCTCTGAAGTTTACACTCCTTCGCTTCTTATCCGCCAGTTGTTTATACTTTTCGTTTGATGCAAGCAATCGTTCATGAACAGTTCTGTGGCACTCCTGCAACTCAGTTACAAAATCACAAGCCTGCTTAACAACTACCTTCTGATATGGCACTATCGTCAAATCCAATGGACCCTTCGGACTTGCTGAGTATACAACTTGAAACAGACTGAAACCCATACTACGGTTAACAGCATGATTATGTGCAAACTCTGCCTGACATAACTTCATATCTCAACTCTTCAAATTATCCTGTAATCAACCCAAAACAAAATCCATGCTGATATCAACCCATGGTCTGGTAGGCACAGGTAATGGCATATATAATCCCGCATTCGTCGCTGTCCCTTTTGAAACTTGACAAATATGACATCTCTCCACAAATCTTTCAACTTCTTTTCTGATAGTAGGCCAAAAATATGATTGTGAAATCAACTGTAATGTCCGGTCTCTCCCCACATGACCTTCCTCATGCAACTCCTTCACAATCTTCATTCGTAAGCTGCACTCTAGTATGCACAATCGATTCCCTTTAAAAAGAAAACCATCCACCATTACAAACTCATCCGTCTTCCCCTCCTTGACTTCATCAACAAACTTCGCAAAGTAAGGATCATCAACAAATAATTCTGGCAACACATTAAACCCTGTCACTTCAACCTTCATTGTAGTCAACACATGATTCCTTCTGCTTAATGCATCTGCCACTCGATTCGTAATTCCTGACTTATGCTTCACCACAAATGTAAATTGTTGCAAGTAGGCGATCCACGAAGCATGCCTAGCTGCAATCTTGTCCTGTCCCTGCATATGCTTCAACGCTTCATGATCAGTATATAAAACAAATTATTTATGAAACAAATAATGTCTCCAATGTTTCATAGCTTGGACGATAGCATAAAATTCCACATCATAAGTATTATATCTCATCTTAGCTCCCGATAACTTCTCACTGAAATATGCAATAGGACGACCTTTCTGACTCAACACCCCTCCAATTCCAACTTTCGATGCATCAGTATGTAATTCAAACAACAACTGAAAATCTGGCAACACTAGAATTGGTGCCGTCGTCAAAAGTTCTTTGATTCGTTCAAAAGCAACCCCTGCTTCCTCCGACCATGAAAATTGTTTCCCCTTCATAAAATCAGTAACTGGTGCCATCACGCTACTGAAGTGTGGAATAAACCTTCGGTAGAATGATGCTAAACCATGAAAACTTCTAACTTCTGTTATCGTCCTGGGTTGTGGCCAATTCTGATTGCTTCAACTTTATTCTGATCCACCTATATACCTCCTTCCGATATAACATACCCCAAAAATAAAACACTATGCGTCATGAACACGCATTTCTTCGTTGCAGCATAAAATTGTTTCTGTCTCAGTATCATTAACACTTCTCTCAGATGATGCAAGTGTTCTTCTGGGCTTCCACTGTATATCAGTATATCATCAAAATACACCACCACGAATTTCCTAATAAATGGTCTAAAAATCTGATTCATCACTCGCATAAATGTACTTGGTGCATTCGAAAGACCAAACGGCATAACCAGCCATTCGTACAACCCCTCTCTTGTCTTGAATGCTGTCTTCCATTCGTCTCCTGGTCTAATTCGAATTTGATGATAACCACTCTTCAAATCAATTTTCGAAAAGATAGTAGCCCCGCTCAACTGATCCAACAAATCATCAAGCCTCGGCATCGGAAATCTGTATCTGACAGTTATTTTATCAAGTGCTCGGCTATCCGTACACATCCTCCACGTTCCATCTTTCTTCGGTACTAACAAAGCTGGCACTGCACAAGGACTTAAACTTTCTTGTACACGTCCCTGCTCAAGCAACTCTTCCACTTGCCTTCTCAACTCCTCGTGTTCCTTTGGACTCATTCTGTAGTGTGGTCTATGAGGTAACACAGCCCCTGGAACAAGGTCAATTTGATGTTGAATGTCTCTCAACGGCGGTAACTCCGTTGGTAGCTCCTCAGGAAATACATCGTCAAACTCTCCCAGCACCGGCTTTACTTCTTCAGGAATCTCAACCACTTCATTACTCTCACGTCCAATCAACAAAAACACTTCGGGCTCCTCTTCTACTTCCTTAACAAACTCCTTCAAAGATAGCAAAGTTTTAAGTTCTTCAATCTCTTCCGACTTGCTTTCTTCGTGTTGTCTCTTCTTAGGAATTAAAGTGATTTTTGTACCTTCAAACATGAAACTATAACTGTTAGTACGACCATCATGTTGCACCGCTCTATCGTATTGCCATGGTCTTCCCAACAACAGATGGCATACATCCATGTCAACCACATCACACCAAATTTCGTCTTTGTATTTCTTCCCAATTGAAAAATTCACACAAGCCCTTCGTCCAACCTTCACTTCCCCACCTTTCCTCAACCAAGCTAACTTGTAAGGTTTCGGATGTTTCTCAGTCTTCAATGCCAACTTCTTCACAGCCTCTGTAGAGATAATGTTATCGCAACTTCCCACATCGATGACAACCTTGCAAACCCTTCCCAAGATAGTGCATGTTGACTGAAAAATGTTACTCCTCAACCAGCTAGTTTCCTCTTCTTGCTTTGGTGTTAAGCAATTTCTCCTTATCATCAATGAATACCCTTCATCTCCCGACACATTTTCTTCCTCCTCATCATGTAGTGAATTAGAACCTTCAATTTCTGCATCCTCATCTTCCACTTCAGCAATCATGGTTCTCTTCTTTGGTTTCGGACATTCGTTGCTCTTGTGTCCCACTTCCTGGCAATTATAGCATTTGAAATTGGTGTTGACTTTTGGTTTAGCCACTTCATGAACCACAACACCAGAACTGCCATTTTGTAACGGTTATAACCGTTGGTAATTTAATTCCCAACGGTTATAACCGTTGGTAGCAGGTACGTTACAATTTTTTTTACATATTTTGTAACGGTTATAACCGTTGGGAATTTTGGAACTTCCCAACGGTTAGAAATGTCCAAAATTCCCAACGGTTATAACCGTTGGGAAAAAAACCGTAATTTCTAACGGTTATAACCGTTGGGAATTACTTCACATTCCCAACGGTTATAACCATTGGGAATATTTTAATTTCCAACGGTTATAAGCGTTAGGAATTCCTTGTATAAGTAAATAGCATAATTACCAACACTTATAAGTGTTACAAATTTGGTATAGTAGAACCATATCTTATTCAGCATCTAATAATATTTCATTCAACTATATCTATACGAATATATAACAATAGAAAACACGAAACTAAAATTCAAAACTAACATATCATCAAATTGTTAAAAAGCATCAAACATACGAAATAGTACATATCAAATTCTACAAAGTTCATTGTGACAACTTCAAATTTCACTACTATAACATATATAGAAGCTAACAAACAACGAATATGACACTCTGACCAAACTACAAAACCACCATCAACCAACTCGGACAATGTATAATGACCATTTTGAGGTGCATCAAAAAGTGGCTCGTCCGGATTAAGAACATCCTCCACCCAAACAACCTTTTCTCCATCTCCAACCTTTCTACCATGACAAATCTTCTGCACTCCAAGATGTCCTTTAGCTACCACTTCCATTTTTCGTGACAATAATTGCACCGCTTGCCTTTCAACCGTAGAAGATCCAATACTAGCAGTAGATGGAGTAGGAGTAGGGCTAGGATGGTGCTCGATATGCGAACCAATTTCTGTTCTTAGTGCCACAC
Source organism: Allium fistulosum (assembly GCA_030737815.1). NCBI lineage: Eukaryota > Viridiplantae > Streptophyta > Magnoliopsida > Asparagales > Amaryllidaceae > Allium > Allium fistulosum. Next base: position 522,003,572 of record CM060906.1, read on the forward strand.
ATTCGTTCCAATCTGACTAACAAGTTGCCTTATTATGGACATTCATTCAAATATAATGGAAATGATTACTAGGGAAATGTGACTGCATGTGAACTTAAAATACACCTCCAATCATAATTCGAGAACATGCCAACTTAAATTACGAAACTTAAATTTTCTCAGAATATTCGTTCAGTTTTGCTTTTGAAATGCAGCAGAGCAATCCATGTAAAGTTACTAACTGAACAGTCAACGGTGATATAATCTAATTCAATAAAGCAGAAAAATATATTTTTATTTAAGAAAAAAGAAAATACAGACTCATACACGTTGCATATTTTGGTCTCTGATGATAAATTTGTTGGAGTTACTGGCAAAAAATATTTGATACGTTTTTTAGTTTTATCTATCTTAAGTTGGTCCCCTGTTAATTACAGGATTATAGTCACAGACCAGAAACCCAGTTTATAACTTATTAACCTACTAGTCATGGCACATTTAACATGCAAACCAACAAATATCTATTTTCATAGTTCGATTGATGTTTTGGCACTCCATTTTTAATCATGATCAAATGTCAAGATTTTCGCCTGGCTGAAATTTAAATGTGCATTTAGTTAATAAACATCATGTATTTTTAAAATTTAAAAAACACTGGTATTTTTAGATAGTACAAGCGACAGGTGGTCAGAAATAGTGGCACATCCATGGATAAACTGCTTGCACCGTACACCTTCTTATCCACGATTTGCATTAGCATGGTCTACGAAAGCCCAAAACAGAATGAATAATGACTAAATGCATTAAGTCGTCTGCACATGTTTTCACTGATTAGATAGTTGAAATATCTTAAACCAAGTTTTGATCTTTCTTCTTATACAGTTCAACGTTTCAAAAAACAGATTTACCTAAGAGATTTTATTTAACATCAATTAACAAGCATATTTCCATTCTGTCCATCTTACATTATTTTAAATGTGCTTTTAAAAGACTATGACAATGACCAAAACTGTGAATACACAGCAGCTTAAAAGAATGAATAATTATGAGAGCTTCAGGAATAGGAGGATTCCTAAATAATATCATATGTTTTAGTGAACATTGGGTTAAGGGGCTTATTTTCTATTTAATAAAGTTTTCAGGAATCACACTTGTTTCTCTAAAAATTAACAGACTCCTCAGCATGTTTTTACATAAATAACCTTAATTTTAAAACATCTTGTCGTTAGTGCCAGAACAAAGGAAACTAATTTAGAATTTCGGAAACAATAAAACAGTGCCGGCTCAACATCAAAGGCATGCTAGGCATTTGCCTAGGGCCCCAGCTAAAAAAGACATATGTATATATGTTCAGATGCAACAAAAGCATGTAAATATAACAAGAACTTACACTAGAGCTTAAAAATTCATGAATTCTGCAATATCATCTTCATAAACCAATAGCCATGAAACAATGCGATATGTATCAAACTACTAAACCAATAGGCAAGTGTTTGTGAACTTCTCTCCAGTATTGCATCTAATGCTTCCAATATGCTGCATGAATACAACACAAAAAGTTATAATTCAAGAAGCAACTGACACCGAGTAAACTTTCCATAACTTGATTAGATGCCTATAGTTTAAAATAGGACATATTAGTTCACCTGGACAAGTTGAGGCATAACAATTAGAAACAAGTACTGTTTGGAACATGCACATATTATTTTTTAGCCTTTACAGAGACACACTTGATCTTTGGTGAAGAAAGGTGCGATTCAAAGCAACTATAATGGAAGTTTGCAATAAGTGCAAACATTAAACAAAGCAATAAGAGAAACAAATCTTATTCTGATTTTCGCTTTAAAGCTTTTTGCATGCCCCAGCAAAAGCTTTTGATATAGCTTACTTTGTTGTAATTTTAGTGCATGATGCATCTGTATTTGCAGGTAAGAAACCTACAGATCTTTATTAATTCTTGTGTAGATTATGAGAAAGCAATTGATGTATATTTACCTTAGTTTATATATCATACAATTCCTGGTTCAGACAGGTATTAGTATTATTATACATGATGAAGTCAACATTTACCTTAGTTTATATATCAAGCAATTGATGTGAATTGTGTACCTGGAAGCTGGATAGTGGCTAAAATTCTCTGATGTACCATGCAAAACAAGTATTGGAAAAGAAAATTATCCATCAGTTGATCCAGCAGTATTACACATACAGAACCTTTAGCGAGAAGAAAATAAAGCTCAACTATTAGTTGTCTGCTGATTTTTTTTATATGAAACTTGTTTTAAAACGGATTATAGTTGACCCCATAAACAAGCAATTGGGCCTTACAAACGGGTATAAAACCTACCCGAAATAAAATAACATATATCAAATAATCGAGCAGCATTGCATATCTACCGGAAATATGATGTATTTCATTCAATGAAACAGTAATGGTCAGAATTACTTCAGAGATTGATCAAGAGGAAACGATCGGAAACATTTAAAAATGATCAAAAATAGGCAATAATGATAGGAAATAATATACTGTATCTAAGCCTCTGGTCTCGAATTCTATGTATGTCTCCTCGTATTTACTGATTTGAAATATGGTTATTTGCTACAAAATTGGTGGAAACATGTGTCAAATGATCAAAATTTCATGTCTAAAGTTGTGTAGAATGTGGCCAAAATCCCTTTAACTTGGTTAAGGCATTTTACAAAATGATTTTGAAATCAAAAACTTTTTTGTAACATATAACCCGTATACACATGTCATTACATGATAGTAACATTTGTATGAGTTTTTAGTTTCGTAAGTTGTTTAGGAACACCTATTTGTTTGAGTGACCTTCTTATCCCATTAAACCCAAAAGTATTTTAAATACAGTAGTCAAACAAAACCCAAAATTTTAAATACTATAGAACAAAACAAACATAAAGTATTCCTTTATCTTCTAAATTTGCACCTCATTTACTGTTGCGAATTTCCATGTGTTTATTATGATTGTCTGTAATTAGTTTGGTAGACATACTTTTTTATCGTGTTTCTAAAACTACTAATCTATTTTACACTCCTATCCTATGCATATTTTATTTCATTGAAAATCATTTTGAATAATAACTCGCTTCTCATTTGTTTGGACATAAAATGAGTAACTTCTATTTAAATTTACACTACTTTTATCTCTATTAACACCTACAATAGTAAGTTGCAAGTGATAAATATATAATTAAAGAAAGATAATGCTTTCAGCATTTGAAAATGAAGGATGCAAGCCTACACAGAGCAAAATAATGTTGTCATGGTTGGATGAGTTATATATTTTAAGGAATCGCTTAAGTAACAGATACTGTAAGACGGTGCATTCTACCCTAAATAATATTTGATATGTTATGTATTTCAGGGCAATTTATTTAAATAAACTATTACATTTTATTTCTGTCTAGCTTTTATTGCAACTAGACATCCATAGAGAATTTGTTAACAAATTATTTGCTTTAACCCAATTTGAACATGTAACAACAGACAGTTAGATCCATTTCGATAGAATAAACAACAAAACAATACATGTTTTAACCCAATCACAGTTTGATGTACAATAAATTCCTACACTTGAATACAAACGCTACATACCTAAAAATTATATAATAATCTGAAAAGAAGAGTTTAGGACAAATGAGTGAAAAGAATTATATGATTTTCAATTGTGGAGATATTGAATGAGAAGAGAATGATTGACAAAATAGTCTAGAGTTGTCATTAATTTGCTGGGATGTTCTAAATGTAATTATTTTAGTTATGGTTTTCTTGGATAGGGGAATTGCCAATCCGACCCACTATATAGTTACGTCCCTGATTATAATAAAGGAAAGCCTACGAATTGAAATATATTCAGTTCATTTCTTAACATGTGATTGAAATTTCTAGAGGAATTAAACCATAATATTAGCTTAGTCACGAATTGTCATATACCTTAATGTACAAAAGGTTATACTACTTCTTTTAACAAGAGTATTTCTGAAACTTTCTTATAGTGACGATCTCTACTTATAGCTCACCATAATTTCATGTGATTCATGAATTCATTAATAAAAAAGATACCTTTCCCGTTTTGAAAAAACCATCACTGTCTTGAAACCCACTATCTTGTTTCCAGCTTCTGTTGGCGTGATAGGAGTAAACTGAAACTGAAACGGAGGCTGTAAATATATTTGAAAAAAATGTAGAATAATCAGCAATTGACTGTACTGGATTCAACACTAAATTTTCCAAGTAGTTGGGACTGAATAACTTATTAATATTTTTCATGATTAGCCATTGCTTATTTAACAAGATATCATTTCTGTATTGCTAAGCGATGAAATTATGAAATACTCTTATTCAGAACAACAAGATATTAAGTCGGTGTAAACTGTGCATGATAAAGCTGCAAACAACAGTTCACCTGAGAAAGTCCGACTATATTGTAGCCCCCGGCTAGTTCTTTCATTTTTTAATCTATTCAAAGAAGAAAAGTTGTTGAAATTTACCTATCTAGAAATTTAAAAGGAACGCATTTTCTTCTTCTTTTTCTTTTACAGCTTTCTCACCTTTTCACACGAAACGCTCGACTGTAGTCACACAAAGGGAGTAAAAAATATGTTAGGATTATGATATATTAATACCTAGGAAGTTTACAAATTTCAAATCAAATTATTTTACTTTTGAATTCCCTTTGCTACTAAAAACACATATACATTCAAATCCTGATGATAATTAACATATAAAAGAAAAGAACAAAAACCAAAATAAAGCACATAGGATATAGGACAAAATACACCAAGACCATTTTGTAAAGAGTGACCAAGTTTCCCTCCAAGTTGCTTCCTTAAAAATATAAACACATGTAGAATACTGTTATTCTTAAGATATAGGATCAATTGCAATCACTTAAACTGATTCAAACAAAGAAAATAATTGATTATATTTTATTAAGTGGAAACGTAGCTAGCAAGTCTTTTATTGAAGAAGTTGGAACAACTGTTTGTTGTGCAGATTTATGCATTACGCTATCAAGTTTAGCTAACATATGCAAAACATGTAAGACAAACATATTATCCTTTAAGACTTCTATATAATAGTAAAGCATAAGTATTGCCCCCTCCCCCCATCTCCCATAAATTCTTACTAATATTTTCATTTGAATCTTCCGCATTCAAATTTTTCATCCATTTTAATCTCCTTAACAATGTTTTCATTTAAATTCTCATAACAAGTGATACTACCTCTCGCACAAATGCTCATGCCATTTATAGGCAATACTGTTGCAACACTGAGTTGCAAGTTACAACTGCAACTAAATTTTAAAACTGAGTTGCTAAGTTGTGCCACTCAATTATAAAACTGAGTTGCTAAGTAAAACAATGACCAACTACCTTTATGAACTTTTGTTGCCATATTCCAAGTTCGACAATAAGTAAAAGATAAAAAATGAGAAACCATAAAAGAATTAACAGTTAGTTTCAAATAAGCTAAATATGTTTCAAATCCAATTCGGTTGCAAGTTTATTGAATAATCAACTTTATATGGGTTTAATTCATAGATAAGTGATTTTTTATAGACTTACGCCCATGCAAATATAACACTTTGGAGTAAATAATATAAACTTGGGGTGTGCGATGAGGATATATAAAAATCTAATAATTCAAACACAACTACTTTTAGAAAAAAAGAAGACTTCAAAATCAAATAAGTACTTATGAAACTTTTTTATCATAGTACATCAAACATATATTATGTCTTCATGGACAAAATGTAGTCCAAATCTTCGAGAATAGTCAAGAAAAATTTCACCAGTATCGGAAAAGAGTCCTAATGTGAAAACAAAACATAAAAAATTGATAAAATTCCAAAAAGAATAATTTTCCAATTTATCTAATTTCATTAACGTAACTTAAAACTTGTCCATGGTTTAACACAACAATTAAAAGCAATAAATGAATATGTTTAAATGCTTCAGCTAATTATGGGCTATTTGGTGTTGTGCTAAGGGGAACACGCTAAATATTTACCATTTTGATTTAGTCTTTAACGGAAACGGGTATTACTAAGAGAATACATCTAGGTCTAGTAAACAAGCGAAGTTTGAGATCATAATACTCATTTGGATGTTGTTTTTTCACATTTAGGGAGAAAATATGATGTGAGTAATTAGTAATTTGAAACAATGCAGTAAAAGATATGATTTTCAAACAAGTCACAATGGTTATATTTTGCTGAGACACAATAGTTTAATGTGTTGTTGAATAATTTAGTGTCGTAATGTCTTTGTGTTTCATTAGAAAATGCATTCAGGTTAGTATGGAATATCAGTAAAGCTTAAGTTTAGATCTTATGCTCAGTTCAATAATTCAACTGCCTTGTTAATATTGTACCTTACTCTACATAATCTTAGAATCTTTCTACAATTTAATACGCACTTTAGACTATATATGGGTGAAGAAAACGAGCTAGCATGTAGTTTGATTCATATAAGAACTATTGGCGAACAAAATGAGCAATTCACTACTACAAATGGACAAATGAGCAGGTTTTGGATATCAAATTGGGAGCATATAAACTCCTACATTACATTACAGTACAATGTGAAACAGCAGCAGCAAAGCATAAATAGAATTGATTGATTTTAGCCAAAATCAACGTTAAATCATACTCAGTTAATTGGTAATATACACGAGACTATACCAAATCTCACATATCTACATACAAATGATTGATTTTGGCTTAAATCAGACCAACTTGATGGGTAAAATCCATGAGGCTATACCAAGTCTCACATAATTTTTGGGTAAATAAAAAGGGAAGCATATGAAGTTGGTTCATAAAATCCAGGAGATTGTACCGAATCTCACATATTTTCAGTTTCAATCTTAGACCTGACTGAGATGAGAGGAATATCAAATTTAGAGTTCAATTTAATCATAACCGGTTAGCTTGGAAAAGAACAGATACATGTAGAAGAAGACGCACCGTGGTTGAAAAATCCGAGAAGCCATCGATCGAAGTTCTTCAAGTAACAATATCCGACTATATCTCAAACTCTAGATCTAGTGGATCACGACATTGACAGCAAAGCGGGACTGCAAATATTAGATTCGGGGTAGATTTGGCTGCTAAAGATTTAGGGCTCAGATCCATGAACAAGGCGGCAACCCTAAATTAAAAGCACGAAAGAGGAAGTATGAAAGCGTTCAAGCGTTAGAATTGCGTTAGGCAAGAATACAGAGGAAATTACAAATATGTCCACCGTACTTTAGTTTAATTATGAAATTACCAAAATTTATAACGATAATAACCGTTGTAATTGATTACAACGGATATATCCATTACTAATTTGTTACGGTAATAACCGTTAGAAACTGAAGGGGAAAAAGTGTTACAAAATGGCATGTTTGGTGTAGTGAACAACTGGCTTACTCGATGTTTTAGGAACATTAGAACTACTACCCGCTCCTTTGTTCTGCCCCGTAAAACTTGGAAACACACCTCCCTCACGTCTTCCTTATTTCTCCCAAGCCAACGCCTTTTGATGTGCTTCGGCCATAGATCTGGGGTCGAACATGTTCACCATATCCTGGATCTGTGTTCTAAGTCCACCAACAAACCTAGCAGTCAATTGTTCTTCTGTCTCCATAATGTCATTTCGAGCAATCAACTGGTAGAACTCATCTTCATAATCAGTAACAGTCTTCGTTCCTTGCCTCAGGTTCTGTAATCTCTGATACATCAGTGATTGGTAATTGTAGGGCAAGAAGGTAGCTTTCATCAACTTCTTCATCTTCACCCAAGCAATAATCTTCGACTTCCCCATCCGCTCTCTAGTAAGTTTGGTTTGCTGCCACCACGTCATAGCTCTCCCCCTCAACCTAATGGCAACCAACTTCACTTTACGATCCTCCGGAACCTCCTTGAAGTCAAATATTTCCTCAACATAAGCTAACCAATCAAGAAATTCCTCGGCTTGCATACCTCCCTTGAATTCCGGTATTTCAGTTTTCATCCCAAACTCCCACTTGTGATCATACTCCGACTGATTTCTTCCTTGACCTCGTCCTCGTCCATGAACACTATCACCATCAAACCCCTCTTCAAAATCTGATGTATATCGATGTTGATCCTGACCACCAACATCTCTACTACCTCCATTTCTTCCACCAACATCCCTTCTATCTACATTCCTCCGTTCACGATCATTCACATTTCTATCACGATTTCGATCATCAACATTTCTACCATAATCTCGATCCACACTTCTATGATCACTATCAACACTTCTCTCTCGATTGGAATGTGGTGAAACTCTACTTCCCTCATGGTTAGATTCAGGTGAAACCCTTCTCTGATTTTGATTCATCTCCAACATCATCTTCTCTAATCGACCAATCCCTTCATTAAGCTTCTCACTAAAGTTTTCGTTAATTCTTTGCTCCATCTCATCGGCTTCTTCTCTTTATACAATGTTTCAACATTCTGATGGCGATTAGCTCTTCTCGGTGGCATTTTCGAACTTCAATTCTCGGCCTTGATCTAAAAATGATGCACGGCTTCACTAACTCTTCAAACTCTTCAATAAGAATTGGCTCCAAGACTCGGCTTAGCTATGATTGGCTAAGTCTAGCTCTGATACCAAATGACGCAGCAGCGGATAACTGAAAATGTATGATGCGGTGAAAGTAGTAATCGATGGAATAGAAGATACCGAATGGCCCAAATCCGTTGATCCAAGATACCAGATTCTAGCTATCCCAAACACGTTGATCGCGCACGATACCGTGTTTAAAGATCTACGATTCTTCGACGTTGATCTAGCGCACTAGATTCCGTGAATCGGCTTCAGCGATCGTTGCTTCGAGCGCACTCGAATACCGAAAGTGGAGATAGGAGATCACACTCAACTACCAATTGAAGAAGTGTCACAAAGCACACAAACAAATTTTATTCAAAATCAACTTGTTTTTACAAATGATACAACCGGCCTATTTATAGGCAATTTACAACTCCATTTACATCACAACACCTAGGTCGTTAACGACCTAACAGACGCGACCTACGACCTATCACATTACAACACACGCGACTTATCACATCACGTTACACGACCTAAAAACAATACAGATTACAACAAGTAAACGACTTATAGTATTTACAACAGTTACAACATCACGACTTACACTTGAGCGACCTAAAATGTAGGGTAGCGACTTAAGGAATAGCTTCTGGAAATCTTCATGCGACCTACCCCTTGAGCGACTTAAAGAAATGCAGTAGTAGCGAGCGACCTAAAAAAATAGAAGGCAGCGACCTATCTTCTTAGTACATAAGGTCGAGCGACCTAAAATAACGCGACATCCACATCAGCGACCTAACATAGGTCGTAATTCTTCTTCGCGACCTAACTTTCAGCGACCAAACTCCCCGCGACCTAACTTAGGTCATAACTTGTCAAAGTCGTCTTTCGAAAGGTCGGAGCGACCTAAGACTGGTTCGCCTAACTCGCTTGCTTGTTTGCATACCTTAACACTGATTTGATTAGCTCGTGAGCGATCCAAAGTGTCACTAGGTCGTGAGCGACCTAAAGTTTCACTAGGTCGTGAGCGACCTAAAATCTCACTAGGTCGTGAGCGACCTAAAAGCCTAGAACAATCAGATTGCGCCGTGCCTTAGCTTTTCTAAGTATAATAAAATAGTGGGATGCACATCCATAATAAACATCATATCAGATCAAAACCATCCAAAGAACATCCATAAGATATCTAATAAGACTATGTTCAACAAAACCAGAAATATGCAAATAACAACATAAAAGTTTGGCTGCCTCATATCAGGACTTAATGCCATGGATTTAGTGAGATTACTCACCTAAGTACTTCCTTCTATTTTATCTAGAAAACCCTTGAATGTTTTTCCTTCCTTTTAAATATTTTCTTCCTTTCTTATTTTTAAGTATCTCGGGTAAATGATTTTCTGGCCATAACTTCTTATTTAAATGAATGTTTTTCACTAGGGTTTTATCAAGATAAAATTCCATTTTTGTCCTGGCTAACATCAGGCATTTTGCATTTTGTATTTTCACATTTCCCATCCTTAATACCCCCGGCTACATTAGTTGGTTATGGTTAGTGCTTTCCTCTTTTTGCTTTTCAGAAAATGGCTATTTTTGAATACCTCTCCACTTACTCAAGTCATGTTAAAAGTGTGACTTAGCTATATTTTATACATTTATTCATTTCTAGAAATTCTCTTTTCTATTTCTTACCTACACATACATGCTTACTTGTATTGTGTCTCATGTCATTTTGATGTTATTTTTCTTGCTTAGCTTTAACATATTTCTACTCAAAGAAAAGTATACATGTATATAGATATATATATTTATGTAATTTTCCTTGCTTCACAGAAAAAAATATATACATATATTTCATATTTATAACTTGGTTAGGTCTGGGTTAAAAATCCAGTGCTTTAAGTAAGAATTTACTTTCTTACTCAAATAAAATATTTTCTGCTTTTCATTTCAAAATAATTCATATGACCCAGAAACAAAATATCTACACCTGGGTTAATAATTCACATTTCAAAATCATATTTGAAATGCTTTCTTTTCATATTTTTATTTTCAGGAAATTTGGATCCTTCCTTGTGCCATTTTCAGTGTGCACGTGCACACATATCCTTGCACATTATTCAATCCCAGAAATTCCTCCATAATTGAATCTAAATATTTCAAAACTAAATTATTTCATTAAAATAATTTTTCACAAAAATTTAGGGTATTACATTCACCCCTCCTTTTAGGAATTGTGTCCTCACAATTTTCTAATTCTTATAACAAGTATCTACTAATTCTAGAAAATTTATCAAACACATGCATAAGCAAACAAATTCAACCATAGCAACTATACATATTAAATTTTCCAAAAATTTTAAAATTACCTTTAATTTGCAAAAAGCTTAGGATAATCCACCCTAATCTTGTCCTCTAACTCCCATGTACAATCATTAGGATCAAGACTCCACTGGACCTTTACCAGTTTCAAAGTTTTTCTTCTCAATTTCTTTTCTTCTTTAGCTAAGATCCCTACTGGTTCTTTCTCATAAACCAAATTAGGATTTATCTGGACTTGGGTAGGTTTTTCTAGAATTTCTTCCTTATCATGTACCCATCTTCTAAGTTGTGACACATGGAATACATTGTGCATTGCTTTCAATTCTTCTGGCAGCTCCAATTTGTATGCTAATGAGCCTACTCTTTCCAAAATTTTATAGGGCCCAACATACCTTGGTGTGAGCTTTCCTTGCTTGCCAAATCTCAAAACCTTTTTCATAGGTGAAACCTTGATGAAAACAAAGTCACCCACTTCATATTCCACCTGCTTTCTTTTCATATCTGCAAATTTCTTCTGCCTGTCTTGAGCTGCTGCCATCCTCTTCCTTACTAGCTCAATTTTCTCTGTAGTCTCTTTTATATACTCAGGCCCTAAGACAGCTCTCTCTCCTGTCTCAACCCAACATATAGGTGATAAGCATGGCTTGCCATATAAGGCTTCAAATGGTGCCATCCCTATAGTGCTTTGATAACTATTATTATATGTAAACTCAGCAAAATGGAGATGGTCCTCCCAGTTTATTCAGTACACATGCCCTCAATTAGTCTTCTAAAACTTTGTTCACCACCTCAGTTTGTCCATCTGATTGTGGATGATATGCAGTGCTTAAGCATAATTCACTTCCCATGGCCTCTTGAAAACTTTTCCAAAATCTTGATGTGAAAATGGTATCCCTATCACTCACAATAGTTTTGGGAATGTCATGCAATCTTACCACTTCCTTCATGAACACTTGAGCCAACTTTAGTGCATTCCTCTCTGATTTCACTGGGATAAAGTGTGCCACTTTAGTTAACCTGTCTACTATTACCCATATACTTGTGTTTCCTCTTTTGGATCTAGGTAGGCCATCTATGAAATCCATAGATATATCCTCCCATTTCCACTGTGGTATGCTAAGGGGTTGTAACAATCCTGATGGTCTTTGTGTCTCTGCCTTGACTTGTTGGCAAGTCATACATTTTGCAACATGTTTAGCTACATCTGACTTCATTCCCTTCCACCAATAATTCCTTTTTAGTTTTTGATACATCTTTGTACTGCCTGGGTGTATGGAGTACTTACTCCTATGGTATTCATTTAATATTTCCTCCTTCAACTCCATGTTTTCTGGAACACATATTCTATTTTTGTTCCTTATGTAACCATTTTTATCAATATGGTAATTTCTCACTTCTTCCCCTTTTGATATGAGAATTTTCTTCTCTAATAGGTCTGGGTCTTGTTCTTGCATTTTTCCTATCTTGACAATTAAATCTGATTGTAAGGTTATTAAACTCAGTCTCCCTTTACTCTCATCTCCTTCAGTTGTCACCATGTGTATCTCACTGCTTGCTTCAATTTCTAAGTCAGCAAGTATAGATAAATCCTTAGATTCTTCCATCATCAACATAGCTACCTTAGCATGTTGTCTACTCAAGGCATCTGCAACCTTGTTTGCTTTACCTGGTGTATAAAGTATGTCTAGGTCATAGGCAGCTAGAAACTCCACCCATCTATGTTGCCTCATGTTCAAATCTTTTTGTGAGAAAAGATATTTTAGTGCCTTATGATCTGCGTACAAATTAAATTTGGCACCTAATAAGTAGTGTCTCCAGAGCTTCAATGCATACACCACTGCTGCTAACTCAAGATCATGGGTTGCATATCTTGTTTCATGTGGTTTTAATTGTCTGGATGCATAGGCTATTACTTGATCTTGCTGCATCAACACAGCTCCTAGCCCAGAACCACTTGCATCAGTGTACACAATTAAATCCTCATTTCCTTCAGGTACCCTTAATACTGGTACATTAACTAAAGCTTATTTTATCTTGATAAAAGCTTGTTCACATTTTTCAGTCTATACAAATGCTTGATTCTTTCTGGTTAAATTAGTAAGTGGTGATGACATTTTGGAAAAATCTTTTATGAATCTCCTATAATATCCTGCCATCCACATGAATGATCTAACTTCACTCATTATGCTAGGTCTCTTCCATGCTTGGATAGCTACAACTTTGTTGGGGTTCACAGAAATTCCTTTAGCAGAAATGACATGACCAAGAAAATGTACCTCCTCTTTCCAAAATGCACATTTTGAAAATTTTGCCTTTAAATCTTTTTCCCTCAATCTAGACAAAACCAGATGCAAATGATTTTCATGCTCTTCTAGTGTTTTGGAATAACTTAAAATATCATCAATAAAAATTAGCACAAACTTTTCCAGATAATCCCTGAATATCCTATTCGTTAAATCTACAAAATATGAGGGGGCATTTGTCAACCCAAATGGCATAACCATAAACTCATATAAACCATACCTAGTGTTAAATGCAGTGTACTTAACACTTGAGTCTTCAACTTTCATCTGATGGAACACAGATGCTAAGTCTAATCTAGAGAATATTTTAGCTCCATTGAGTTGATCAAAAAGATCATCAATCCTAGGCAATGGGTATTTATTCTTGATGGTAACCTTATTTAACTTCCTATAATCTATGCACATCCTCAAAGTACCATCATGCTTCCTTACAAACACTACTGGAGCACCCCAGCATGAGTTGCTTGGCCTTATAAACCCTTTACCTTCTAATTCCTCTAACTGGTTTTTCAACTCCTTCAGTTCACTTGGCCCCATTCTGGTGGGTTTCTTAATTATTGGGCTTGCTCCTAGAATGAGGTTGATTTGAAACTCCACTGGTCTATGGTATGAACACCCTTAACCTCCCTAAACACATCCAAATATTCATTGACTATGGGAATTTCCTCAATGGAAGGTTCACTGAAATCCTTTTCCAAGTCAATTAAATGATATAATTTTCTTTCTTTAGCTACTTCACATAAAATTGTGATTCTCTGGCCTCTAAGGTTTTGCAATGATATGGTGGATGAATCTATATTAATTATGGCTTTAAATTGCCTTAACCAGTCTACCCCAATATAACACCTATATTTGGGTAGTTTAAAACATATAAATTGGAAATAAAAATATTTCCTCCTATGTTTAATTCCACATCCACACAAATCATATTTAAAACACTAGAACTCCCCAGTGGACTTTGAACAAGCAATGGTGTTTCAACCAATATGCAGTTCAGTTTTAGCATTTTAACTATTTCATAAGAAATTAGAGAATGAGTTGCCCCAGTATCATATACTACTGCTATGGGTATGGTACAAATAAGTAGTGTACCTTCCACTTGACCATGATTTTCAGCACTAGTCTCCACTGTGGATTTGCTTTTGCCTTCCAGATTTGCCAATTTTCCTTGCTGTTTGTACTCAGGATAATTTCTCTTCATATGCCCCTCTTTCCCACATAGGTATCACTTGAAGGCTCCTCCTTTTAATTCTGGGCACCTTGGTTTGATGTGTCCCTCCTTTCCACAATGATGGCAAACCAATTTCTTCTTAGCATCATTGGCCTTGGTGTCACTGGCCCTTTTGTTATCTGTTTCCTCTTTCTTCTTGTCATAAGGGTGGTATCTTCCCTTATTCTTCTTGTTATTGTTGTTCTTAAAATTTCTATACTTCTCTCTTTCCTTGTCATGCTGCTCAAATTTCAAAGCCAGATTTATTACTTGATCAAAAGTTTTATCAGCATATAGTAACATGGCCCTGCTAATTCCTGGGGTTCAAACCTTTAATATACCTATCATTTTTGGATGCTTCATCAGCCACTAACATTGCTCCATATTTGGATAATCCCTCAAATTTTTGAGTATACTCAGTGACATTCAAAGTTCCTTGTCTGAATTTAATAAACTCTTCAAGTAATGTGGTTTTAGCTGATGCTGGTACAAACCTTGCCTCCAACATCTCCTTGAATTGATTCCAAGTGATTTCATTTTCAATCCTCCCAGCTATGATCACCTCCCACCAGCCTAAAGCTACCCCTTTCAGCTGTCTTGAAGCCACTTGCCTCTTCCTTTGATCATCAAGCTGCATGTCATTGAAAATCCTATCCAGTGTTCTCAACCATGCTTGAATTTCCATCACATTCTCAGTCCCTTCAAAACTCTTGCCTCCCAAGTTTGTATAAGTCTTTAATAGTTTTGAAAGTTCCTCATGTGGATTCTCAGGCCTATGCCCAATTCCAACCCTTAAAACCCTCACAAACTCCTACATATCAAGCATCTGTGGTGCACTTGTTCCTGCATTGTGATGAGATCCCTTCCTACCATGGTTTGATAACTAGTTTATGGGCAGATGGGAATAGTATATTGTGAGTATTCTCTATAATTAGTATTTTCCTATCTAAATTATTTCATCCAAAACAAACAGACATAATATATTTCTATAGCACTCAACAATCAATGCAAACATTTTCTAGCTTTGATACCAAATGAAATGACCCTCAATATTTTACCATAATTTTCAAGGATTTTTTTTTGAATATATATATATACACATTTAAACTTAATTTAAATTCTCAGAGTCATTTTTCTTTTCAATCAATTATCCAGGATCCAAATTTCTACTAATATAAATATATCAGTGTATTCATAAAGATATGCACATACATATGAGGATGCATGTGTCCCTCTTGTTTAAATCAGAGTAATGGTAAACAAGAGCATATTCTGTTTGATTTGAATTTGAATCAATCTACACATAGTTAATTTCCATATTCTTTTTTATATTTGTAATATATGAGTAGATCCTGCTCATATTTATTCTTAATGATTTTGATCATTCTAACTATGATTTACTAATAATTTATCTTGGCAAGACAATCTCAGAATACATGGCCTTTTCATAGTATAGTTCAAATGCTTGATATTTGATTAAGGCTAGAAAATGATATCTATATTTATCATTTTCAACTTATGGTTTTCTTTGAAACTCATCTGTTCTTTGACTCAATCAATAAGACACACTATGCGTTAATACACACACACACACACACACAGATATATATATATATACCCCTAAGTCACTTCTACTCAGTAATCTTAAAGTTATCTTAACCATAAGATCAATACAAGATTGATTTCCTGGACTTGAAAGTCCAGAATTTGGTGTCTTAGGCAAAGTGTTTTCTGTGTTTTATTTGTGCAAACCAGAGTGTTAATCACTTGCATACCAGTTTCTAAGTTTTCTGTGACTAGGGTACTGGACTTGAAAGTGTTTTAAAAAGTGGTGCAATCCCTGGATTATGGTGAACCAGAGCTTGAATGCAGAGTGCTCCCTGGTTTGATAATACAAACCAGTCAAAGTGCATATTTGTCTATGGTATTTGAAAGAGAGTTTTGGTGAAACACTTGCTAAAAGAACAAAGGGTTATGAAATGCATTTTACTATCAAAATACAGACCAACATGATCAACCAAGACTCCATTCTTTTTTAGCCAGTTAACCCTTGTGACTGTGTCAACCAGACACTCAAACCATGTCAATTGAAATGCCATTCATTTGCAAAGTACTTGAAACCTTTTTAAGATATATACACTTCTCAAAACAACTCACAAATGGACTTGAACTCTTTTACAAAATATTTCAATGAAAAACAACTGAATACTTAAAAGAATACTCCAAGTTAAAATCAGATTTTACCCAAAACTTAATGCTTTTGAATGACTCAAGATTGACTAATACATAATATAGGTTATGTAAGACAATTGCTCAAATATATATTTCTTTTTCAGATTTTCATAGATAATACTTTAAGCTTATTTTCTTGTTCACAACTCAGATAATCCTTCAGTTCTCAAACCTTAATACATAACAAAATTCAACAGAAACAACTAGTTTAATCAAACATAACAAGTTCATTACATAACAGGAAATTTAAAAACACAAATTTTCATGAATACATGCAGATAAATCATCATATGCTCTTATTAAAAACTAGTTAGCATGCTCATTCATTCTTTCTCATTAGCCATAACTTTCCTTCCTACTTAGGTCCTGCATTCCCTGAAAGAGCATTAGTGGCTGCCTCATTTTAAAATGAGACACCCCCATATGCCATGAGCAAACAAGGGTCAGATCTATGATCTGGTGTGAGCAACAACAATATATCCATAACATTAAGCAAATAGGTGATACATGAGTACTGGCTTGTTGCTTATGCAATTTCTTTAATCACCTATTTTACCATGTTTCAGATAATTTTGTGCATGTATGATAACTTCAACAATCAACCATGTACACATACATAATTATGCAAACATGCACATTAATCAGTAGCATATAGATGCACTGGAACAACCATGGTTCCATTCCAACCAATCTAGGAAATACTCAAGTTCCAATTTCATCATTTATGGGTTGTATTTATCAATTTAAATCCTAGCCTCATCTGCTATCAAGGAATCACAGGGACACATTGCAATGAACTAATTCATATCATTGCACAAAGATCTCAGGGCTTGAACAAACCATGTGCCAACTTGCATACTTCAAATATGACAAGCATTCCAGCAGCCTTCTTGGCTCACCATCCCTAGTTTATTTACTAATTGTATTCATGTTTAATCCTATCATCAAGTAGCTAGGTGAACAAGTCACTGTGTACATAAAACATCCCATACATCTTGCAAACATATTTTTCAAAAGCAAGCAGATAATCATTTTCAAGGACATTGCCATCAGATGTCTTAACTTTAAATCAAATATAAGAACATTTACAACTGAGAATAGAGACATGGCATGTTAGGTTATTATGATTTGCAGGTAACTATGGTCGAACTAGATTCAAGATCTAGCTTAATCATAATTTTGACTTGTGGGTTTGATATTTGATTAGGGGCTCAGCACATAAAGATCTCTATTGCACCCCTAATTCCTTTTTCTTAAGCCTCAGCACTTATACAAAGTATAATGCAGCTCATATTATTTTCTCTATTGAAATTTTCATGCCATAGTTCTATATCAGTTGTAAGTACTCTTCCCATAATTTCAAGGTTTTGTGCCTTATATTTTCTAAGTATAATAAAACAGTGGGATGCACATCCATAATAAACATCATATCAGATCAAAACCATCCAAAGAACATCCATAAGATATCTAATAAGACTATGTTCAGCAAAACCAAAAATATGCAAAAAACAATATAAAAGTTTGGCTGCCTCATATCAGGACTTAATGCCATGGATTTAGTGAGAATACTCACCTAAGTACTTCCTTCTATTTGATCCAGAAAACCCTTGAATGCTTTTCCTTCCTTTTAAATATTTTCTTCCTTTCTTATTTTTAAGTATCTCGGGTAAATGATTTTCTGGCCATAACTTCTTATTTATATGAATGTTTTCACTAGGGTTTTATCAAGATAAAATTCCATTTTTGTCCTGGCTAAAATCGGGCATTTTGCATTTTGTATTTTCACATTTCCCATCCTTAATACCCCGGGCTACATTAGTTGGTTATGGTCAATGCTTTCCTCTTTTTGCTTTTCAGAAAATGGCTATTTTTGAATACCTTTCCACTTACTCAAGTCATGTTAAAAGTGTGACTTAGCTATATTTTATACATTTATTCATTTCTGGAAATCCTCTTTTCTAATTTTTACCTACACATACATGCTTGCTTGTATTGTGTCTCATGTCATTTTGATGTTATTTTTCTTGCTTAGCTTTAACATATTTCTACTCAAAGAAAAGTATACATGTATATAGATATATATTTATTTAATTTTCCTTGCTTCACAGAAAAATATATATACATATATTTCATATTTATAACTTGGTTAGGTCTGGGTTAAAAATCCAGTGCTTTAAGTAAGAATTTACTTTCTTACTCAAATAAAATATTTTCTTCTTTTCATTTCAAAATAATTCATATGACCCAGAAACAAAATATCTACACCTGGGTTAATAATTCACATTTCAAAATCATATTTGAAATGCTTTCTTTTCCTATTTTTTATTTTTAGGAAATTTGGATCCTTCCTTGTGCCATTTCCAGTGTGCACGTGCACACATATCCTTTCACATTATTCAATCCCATAAATTCCTCCATAATTAAATCTAAATATTTCAAAACTAAATTATTTCATTAAAATAATTTTCACAAAATTTTGGGGTATTACAAGGATGTGCTTCGTTATCATCCTTGTGCAGGGAAGAAATCATCCATCGAATTGCATCAAAATGCCTTTCTTTCTCCTTGATCATCTGCATTTGACTCAACTCTAAGTGTCGCTGGTTACGAAGAATGAACGAGATAATATGCTTGAATGAATTAAGAGTTTCTTCAAGATTCTCGGATAAGTTATGAATTGGATTAGCCATTTTTGAAGTTGAGAGAAGAATGAGAGATAGAATAGATAAGAAATAATATTCAGTAATGATTTCTGGAAGAAATGGGTATTTATAGGTGTAGAAATTCATTTGAAATGAATAGACATATGGTAGTTATTCAAATTTCAAATTCAAAATGAATTGTCATTTCTGACCAGTATATGTCGACATGGTCAAGGGGGGTATGTCGACATACTACAGTGAATTTTGATGGTAATTTTGACTTTGTGAATAATTGTGTATATATATATAAATTTATATAATATATTAACATTTATTCAAGAGATAAGATAAGCTAGATACCAGAAAGGAAATTTAATTTCATTGCATAATAGGATAATACAATGATTAAACATAAAGAACTACATAAACACTCAAATTAAAACAAACTTAAACTAATTCGATATGATATGAAGATATAGAACTAGTTAGAGGATGATGAAGATGAAGATAATCCAAGTTTCTTGCTGACTTTGGAGAAAAACTTGTTCATCTTGGATGATATTTTGTCCAACTTCTTACTAACGAATCTTTTAAGAACCCGTTGATTCTCAACAATAACCTTTTGGTTTTTGAGAAGAGTTTTGTTGGTAGGATTGGAGGTATATTCAATACTTTCTAGGGATGTTTCTCCTTCTTCTTCTTCTATTTCCATTTCATCCCCTTCTTCTTCTTCTTCTTCCATTTCTTCATGAGCCAAGCGCTCTTCCTTTTCGGTAAGAGTTTCATAAGGTTGAAAAACATATGGGATTTTCATGAGAGAAATGTTTGAGATATTAAAAACTTTTCTTGAAATAAATTCTTCTCCTTTGAAATTTACTCCAAAATAGTTGAAAATCCGAGTAAGGTAAATTCCATGATATAAAGTGTTTTCTCCCATTTCAAAATTTTTAGGACGAAGTTCATCCAAAATAACTTGCGCCCAATTGATATCATAATTTCTGAAAATAGCAAAGAGTGCTTTGCACACTTTTGAAGTAGGATTGTTAAAATTTCCCGATCTTGGGGTCAAAGTATGTTGTAATAGAAGATTGACAATTCTTGCTTTAGGACGAAAGTTTCAATTTTTAAATTCAAAGTTTTCTTCTCCTTCAAATATATGATGAAATGTCTCACGATCATGTTCATCGATTTGAAAACTAGAAAGATCCATTCCCGTATTCTTACAATTGAGAATGGTACCCAAAAGATCACAATTTAAAACAATTCTAGTGCCTTTGACACTACTCCAAATTTCATTATCATTTCTTTCATAAAATTCTCGATTGAGATTTGCATAGAAAATTTTAACAAGATTTAGGTAACAAACAAAATCATTTTGAGAAGAATCAACAAGACTAAGAATTCGATTGTTTGCAAAAAGAGTATCAATTTCATAAGAAGCAAAATCTTGAAAAATAGCAAACTTTCTGGGATGGACTTTTCCTTAGTTAGCATAATTGATGTATGCTTTTATTGCCTCCGGATTATTGAGGAGTTGCTCTTTCAAGTTTCTGGAAAGTCTCATGGTGGAGGGGTTGCTTAAAGAAGCCATTAAAGTAGAGAGTAGAGAGCTTGAAGTTTTGAAGAGAGAGTTTGAATTTGAGAATGAAAGTGAAAAGTTGTGATAAAAGATAATGAATAAATAGATTTTTGAAAGACATGTTTTCTGGTCAAAAGATGTCTTTTCAGAGTATTGAATGAAGTGAAAAGATGGAGGGAAATTCAACCATTTGAATTCAAATTTTGAATTTCAAAATTTGTACCCATGTCGACATCATGGTAGGGACCATGTCGACATGTGCCTGTGAATTTCTAAGATTTATTTTTCCTAAGAATTCTAATATATATATATATACTTATTGTTCTAATGTGTGTGTGTATATATATATATATATGGAGTATTCTTATAGTATATTCTAGAAAATATTATATTAAAAATAATAAAATAATAATAAATTATAATAAAAAATAAATTTAAAATTCAATCAACACACCAATTCAAAATCAATCAATCAATCAATCAATCATCTAATTCTAAGCATGCAATTTCAATCAATAGTATTGTAAATGTGTACCTTTTTCTGAGTCCGTTTCCTTGAATTTGTTGAGGTCGTGAACTGCCGTGAAACACAAATTTGAGTTATCTGACTTCTGATCATCATCGCTTGAGGACGAGTCTGAGTCATCTAGAGTAGCAGTAAATGCACGCTTTCGTTTCTTTACTGAATCATTGTTTATAGGAGGATTCTGCCTTTTTGTATACGGACAGTCTCTTTTGATATGGCCTGGTTCATCACAGTTGAAACATTTGACATTGTTTGGCATTACATTCTGATTTCCAGAATTCTTATAGTTGTTTCTCTTGAGATTATTCATCTTTCTGTATTTTAAAAATTTCCGAAAATTCCTGGTCATAAATGCTATCTCTTCATCATTATCACTGTTTGAGTCTGATCCGTCGATTAATGCATTGAATGCCATTGATTTCTTTTCAGATGCTTTGCTTTCTCTTCTCCCAATCATTTGAACTTCAAACGACATTCGATTTCCAATCAATTCTTCTATCTTTAAAGTACTGATGTCATTTTTTTGATCCCATTCTAAAGTGAGAGAATTTAAAATTTTCCTGACTTGATCTTCTTTCGAAAATTCCTTTCCCAAGGATATTAAAGAATGCACAATATCTTGAAATCGACTATACATATCTGAAATAGACTCATTAGTATTCATTTTAAATAACTGAAACTGATTTGTGAGCATGGAAATTTTGGTCTGTTTAACTTTGCTTGTTCCTTCGTGAGTCACTTGCAAAGTTTTCCAGATTTCATATGCAGACTTACAAACTGACACTCTATTAAATTCATTTCTTTCAAGTGAACAAAACAGAATATTCATTGATTCAGAATTATTTTGTGCAATAGTCTTTTGCTCAATGGTCCACTGTGCAAAATTAGTTGTGGGTTCAGAATATTCAGTTTATGTGATATTCCAAGTATCTAATCCTACAGATTATAAATATATTTTCATCCTACATGCCCAATATGCATAGTTACTGCCATTAAAAAGTGGTGGTCTGGCAGTAGACTGACCTTCTACAAATGAACTAGTGACAGGGATACTAGTGTTAATAACAGTACCAGTGTTGGTAGCTATTTTGAAAAAATTTCAAAAATCAGATTATGAAACTTTTGAAAACCTTGCTCTGATACCAAATGTGAGGAATGCGGATTATGGATCTTAAAGCTAGGAATAACACTAGAGGGGGGGGGGTGAATAGTGTTTTTAAGAAATTACTAAATCTTTTTGAGTTATTGTTGATTTGTACACAAATGTATGCAATATTCAGACACGGATATAGTCACAGATGCAGAAATAAAGTAAATGCAGTAAAGGAAAGAACACACTGGATTTTATACTGGTTCGAGGTTACCCTACATCCAGTCACGCACAACTAAGTACGGATTTCCTTTCAAAAGCAATTCAACAATTACAACCCTCGGTTTCAAGGCTACGAGGTACACCCTCCAGAATCACAATCCTCTAGGTAGAGATACTTGATTTCCGGGGCAACAAGTCCACCCAATTGATTTCCAAGGCTACAATCACACCTTTTCTCACTTGATTGATTTCCAAGGCTACAATCACACCTTTTCTCGCTAGATGGATTACAAAGAAGCCTATAACCTGAATAACACTTAGATCTTGTTGAGATAGTGATAGAGAATCAAACCAGAGATTATCTAGTTAGATTCAATGTTGATTCGGCAGAGTAAGGATAGGATTTTGATTAATAAAAAATGGAAGAAGAAGAGAAGTGAAAAACCAGAAAAACTGATGTTAAATTCGTTGAAACTAACCCCTATTCATAGAAGAACAACAGTCATGTCCATTCGTGAAAGGTTATGGCGAATAGACACTTCTTTTGAAATTTGAATTTTGAATTTTAACTAACACTATGTCGACATGGTCACCATGGGTATGTCGACATCCCAAAGCAATTTTTGAAGTTTTGTTTTTCTTTGAAAATAATCTTTATCTTATATTAAAACTATTTTAAACTTTATAAATATACTTGACTATAGATAAAATACATAGATGAATATAAAGAATAATATATAAAAAAATTACTATAATTTTATATTTAAATCTAAGTATAAATATATTATAATTGAAAGATAGTTTAAAACAACCGAAGTTTAAAAACAAGAATATTTAAGGCTAAAACATCTTTTTGAAAATCATTTGAAAAGATATTTTTTAAGGCTAAAACATTTTGAAAAACAATTTTGAAAAATCATTCTGAAGTAGTTTTGAAAATCATTTTGAAGTAGTTTTGCAAGCTTCTTCCTGCAGAATATCTCATCATGACAGGACTCGAGAACTTGTACAAAACCAGGATGTTCGGGGGTTTGTAAGCCACTTGTCGTAGGTTTGTAAGCTACTTGTCGTGGGTTTGTAAGCCACTATAAAGGTAGAAATGGGTTCCATCCCAAAAGAAAAATGGAGTGAATATTTCAGTGCTATTGTGAAGTTTTAACATAATTCTAGACTCAATACTTATCTTGAAATCTTGAACTCTTGATTATCTTGATACTCATGAGTCTTCAATCTTGATATCTTGAATCTCTATACTATACAGTCTTCATTCTTGGTACCTGCATGGTTAAATCCTACATATACATATATATCTAAATTATAATGTTAGTATTCATATTTTATAATCTTATTCTAAGGTTATTGTCATCAAAACCATCTACTCATGGACTAACAAAAATTTCCAACAAAAATCAAGTTATCATAACAAATAGACTATAGTTTAACCCGTTGTTTCGGTTAATAACACAGTGTAACTATGAAATGGATCCTTAGTTAATTATCAAAGTTTATCAAAGTGGTATTTTCATTTCTTTTCAATAACAAATCAAATCAAATAAGTAAAAATAGTGCTTGGATTTCATTTTCTTACTCTCTCTATATTTTTTTTGAAAATTTTATTGATATTAACAATATATACACATGCCTAACTCAGATAAACTGAGGCTAGATATATTACCCATGCACTGCCTTACAGACTTATGTAAGGGGAATACAGAGTGTGGCGAGTGAACACACAAGTGTGAACACTTATTGATTGTAGGCGTTATTAGTAAAAAAAATTATATACACACCTAACTCAGATAAACTGAGGCCAGATATACCGATCGTGCACTACCTTTCGAGCTTACGTGAGAAGGGTACAGAGCATGGCGAGTGAACACACAAGTGTGAACACATGACTCTAGGTGTTTATTAAAAAATATAAACATATATACAAGAAATAAAAAAATTTGTTTTTTGTTTTTTTTGTTGTTTTTTTTGAAGAGAGAGTTTTGCAAAATCATCTTAGCACCATTTAACTTAGAAGACAAAAAAAATGTTATATCCTTTTATTTGAATTCACCACTTTTTTAAAACAAAGATTTTCAAGTAGGATATTTCATAATTAACACGTATGAATCTCCCTATATACTAGTTAAACCATCATTATTTTTAATCAAACTTCATTTTTATTTTTGTTGAGACAAATAATTTTTCAAAGATTTAATTAACCAAAACCATATATTTATCTTATAGTGTTTCTTTTTAAAAAAAATCAAAATTCTTAAAAAAATTGTTTTTTTGTTTGTTTTTTTGTTTCTGAGATTTTTTTTATAAAATTTTGGAAAGAAAAAGTAAAAATAAATCATGAAAAATTGAAAATGATGATGAGTTTCCCCCACACTTGATTTTGATTGTATCCCCACAGTCAACCCAAGTGGAAGGATAAAAACAAAAACATGACCTTATTTAAATGAATATGAAAAGATGATTATTTACAAGACATCAGAAAGTATATCGTTAAAAAGTAAATGAAACGGTCTTCTAATTCATTTGTCTTGTCAAGTGTGCGAGACACAGCTTAAGCTTGGAAAACCAAACCGTAAAAGATTCCGAATTAAATGTTGATTTGGGAAAACAAATGACGTTTTATTGAAAATCGTATGAGTTGTTTTATTTTCAATGATTTTCGAGGTTGATAAAAAATTGATTGAAATTCAAGTTTATTATCACCAAATTGAAATTCAAATTTATCATTGAAAAATTCTTCAGAATTATTGATTTCAATATCAAAATGGTGATTTAAATCTTCCCCTTCAGAATTTGACAACTCATTTTCGAAAAGTCCAAAGAAATCGTGTTCATTGAATTCGTCTTCCTTTATTGAATTATCAACAACTTTATTACATATGTCAAGTTCAAAATCCAAAGTTGTTGTGTTCAAAATTTCAAAATCGGGAAAAGGAAGATCAAATCTTAAATCGAGTTTCTCACCCTCAAAAGAATTGAAATCCAACTCAATTACCGTGTTTTCAACAACTTCATTAAGATCATCGTCATCATTTTCATTTTCAAAAGTTGTTGTTTGAAAATCGTCGATTTGGGTAAATGGTGGATTATCACTTGACTCGTCACACGCTGGGATTTGATTTTGTTTATCACCTTGTTTCATATCTGTTTCGAACAACAAATCTGTTTATTCATCGTAAATTTCGTCCATTTGTTCAACAAAATCCAATTTATAATTATTAACTTGATAATTCTCGATTTGGATTTGTTGAGAACAAAAATTATCAATCGCATTGTAATCGAGATTATTTCCATTGCCAAAATTATTTGAAAAGTTATTTCCACTTTCGTTTCGGTTTTGAAATTCATTTTGAAGTTCGAAATTGACTTGGCATGGGTTATACTCGAAATCGTTTGAATTTTGAAGTGAATTCAAATTTTGATTATCTTGAAAACTTTTACATGAATTATTGCACAAATATGAATTACACAAATCATTTATCATTTGATTTTGTTGTGTAGAGAGTTCAAGTAAAGACGAAATCATTTTCATACTATTTTCAAAATTTGAGGGTTGTTCATCATTTTGAAAATTTTGTGGTTCAAAATTCGAATCGTTTAAACAATAGTTGGTGTTAAAATATTCATAAGAATTTGGTGTGAAATTATATGGATTATATTGATTTTCACGACTATCGTAGAATTAATGTGAATATAGAAATTCGGACATTTTCAAGAATGTTTTTGGGTTTTTTTATAAAGGAAAAATATTTACAAAAAGGAATTTATTTTTCAAAAAGAAACTTGATTTTTTTAACAAGAAGTATTCACAAAGGAAAATTTATTTTTCAAAAAAAAAGGAAATTTGATTTTTGTTTTGTTTTTGGATTTTCAATTTTTTATTTTATTTTTGAAAAAATTTAAATTTTTTGTTGTTTTTCTATGAAAAAACTAACATAATTTTTTTTTGAAAATTTTCAAAAGAAAAGGATTTAAAAAAAAACTAAGTTGAAGAATATTTACAATTTTTTTAGTTTTGGATTTGATTTTTTTTAAATATGCATGAACTAATGCAACTAAATGAATGCAAGGTTTTAATTAAAAATGATTTATCCAAAGTAGCTCCTAACCCAAAATTGTATAATCACACGTTGTCTTAAATCAACAAGATAGTCCTCGGCCAGGTAATGGACATGATTTATTGGTGCACCATGAATCACCGTAGCAATATAACCTAAGGTTTAAATACCTTCAGAGGAACAATCACTATAATATTTACGAATCACCGTAATATTTATAAATGGTTATTACTCTGTCGTAGCCTAGACACCAAGAAAATAAATTGTTCAAAGAAGACAAATTATCAATATACAATTAAGTGTTATCAATGTCTAACCGTTATTATTATTCAAAAATTCTAGGATGAAATGCAAAACAGAAATTAAATGCGTATTAACAATGCAACTACGATGGATTTTTGTTTTTGAATTTTTTTATAAAATGCAAGCAATCAATAATGCAAAACAAATAAAACTAGAAATGAAAGTAGCAATGTTTTTTTCTAAGCAAGCAGGCGGAGCAGTTTTATAGCAGCAACTCCTTATTTATTTGCTTTGACAACTTGAAAAGAAAAACAAGATATATACTATTTTTTGTTTTTTTTATAAGATCGAGCCAAAGCATAGACACATGAAAGAAAAAGGAATTTTTTTAGATAAAAAAAACTAAAACAAATGAAAATCAACACAAATGAAAATAAATAAACAAAACAAATGACAAAGATATATACAATTGTTTTTAAATCAAGAAACAAATGAAAACAAAGATTTTTTTTAGCCAAAGAAATTGAAGAAGAAAGGAAAGAAGAAAGAAAAAGGAAAGAAAGAAAAAAAAGTAATAACAATAAAGTTAACAACACAACAACTCAACCGACCCAATTACAAAGCCCAATACCCAAACCAATAGTTAAACCTATTTTACTAAAAAAAATTAACGATTAAACCCATTTTTTCGTTCACTCAAAACAAAGTCAAATCGCAGTTCTACTTCTTCCTTTAACTCGAATTCTACTGTATGCAAACTCCTAGCTAAGAATCCGCGAATAAGTTCGAGTGGATGTTCACAAATTTCAAGAGTGGTCGTGGCTGCAATTAGGGATGAATCATTTTGAGGCGACTTGCGACTATTCGATTAGGTGCAAGGTCATTGGGGATATCGTGATTACGGATGTTGTGGTGTTCGAAGTCGTGATTCTTCGACTTGGCTTTTGAGTGTTCGAGTGGTTGCTCAGGTTGGAGAGATGTTTGGTAAAGGTTGAGGTAGTTGTGAATTGGGTAGCGATGGAAGCTATTGCAGTGACGTACGAGGCAATTGTAGTAAGTTTTTTTTGTTGGAGTGTGATTGTCGATATGCTGTAGTTATAGGAGGATGGTGACGGTGTATACTTGCAGTAGGTTCAGGTTGGAGGAAGTTCAGGCAGTGATAGTGTGTTTGGCCGTTGATAATGTTTCAGGGGGAGGAGCAGTTGTGGTAGAGGTTCAACGATGGTCGAGGCGGATGAATATTTGGCAAATGTGGATAAATGGAATTGTATTTGGTGGGGGAAGGCTATTGTCTAGCAGAGGCGACATGGGATGTTGCAGAGATAAGAAGCAGTAATGGTGTGGTATAGGGAGTAGGAGTTTGTGGCTGTGAGTTGATGTTGATGGATGTTGGAAATGGTATGTGTTGTTCTGGTGGTGGTGCAACAGTGGGAGAACGGTTGATTTTCAGGTGAAGCGGTATTGATTCGATGGGGGCTATAGTTTGTAGTTGATATGGTTTGGCTACGAGGCAGTTGAGTCGTGAGTTTGACTGTGAGCCGCGAGTATGTTGAATGTGTATGTAGTGGTGAAGTCAATGAATGTTACAGCGGTAGGAGTAGATGGTCTGAATGCCAGTTATGGCATGGTGGTGGTCAGTGGCTTGTATGACAGTTTTGGCATGGTGGTGAAGGGTGAAGGAAGTGATAGAGTAAGTGGTATGGCTAATAGGTGGCAAGGGATGTTGCAGTGAGGTGAAGGTGAGTATCACAGTGAGATGATGAAGTGGTGAAGCTATGGAGGGATGTTTGTGGTGATGTTGATGGAAAAGTATGGTTTGAAAGAGGGATGAACAGGCAGAAGGTTTGGCAGAGAATGTGGCAAGTGATGAAGTAGGGTGGTGAAGTAATGGTCGCAGTGCAGAAGTGTGTTGCGTTGTAGGCGGTGGTTAGGCAGTGAAATGGGCTAATGACAGTGATATGGACCAGATGGTTTTGGTGACGAGGTAGGGATTGTTTGATGGGTTTTGAGTGGTTTTTGATGGAAGTGAAGATGGTAAGAGAAGGCAGAGATGTGGAGTAGATGCTCTATGCCGTAGTCTGTGAATTGGTTGTTGCGTTTGCTGCGTGGTTATGGTTTGTGAAGGAGTGGATGCTGCTGCTTGGTGGTCTGGTTGTTTGAAGTGGACGATGAATGGTTTGAAGTGGTCGATGAAGGTGTAGTAGTGATTTGTTGGTGAAGTTGATGAGGAAAAATGGAAATTGCAGTGTTGTTAGAAATATGGAAGTGATATAGGAGTTTTTGTGAATGGTGATAGAAATGTAGATGCACAGTAGTTTGATAGAAGTGAAAAATGACAGGGGGTGGACAATTGTAGATGATATGTATTTGGTTGGTTGCAGAGATGGAGGGGCAGTTTTGTATGTGTATGAGAATATGATTGAAATTGTGGTTAACCTTTTTTTTCCTCTTTTTTTGGTTTGCACTGCAAAGGAGTGATGGGTATAGGGTTGGATGAAGTTTGTGAAATGTCAGTGGGGTGGAAGATGACAGGGTGTTTGTATGGTTGAGTAGTGTGAAGTATGTGATGTGTGATTTGTGACCGGTTGGTATAGCAGTATGTTTGTGGTTGTGCAGTGTAACAGGGAGTGTGGTGATCGTGTTAGGTTGTCTGTTGTAATATGGCAAGTGATTGACAATGAAGTTGTATGGCAGTTTGGTTTTGACGGTGAATGTTTGTTGGTTGAAGTCGATGTAATGGCAGGGTGACTTGTCAGTGAAGTTGTGAAGGCAGGCAGTTTTATCAAGGAAAGCAAGAGGCACTGTGCATTAATGTGGTCAGTTGTGGTGGTTACTTCAGGGGAGTTAATGGATGAAGTGTGGAAAAGTTTCTCAGAGTGTATGTGAGGCAATGTGAAGTGTTGAGTGATGTTTTTAATGTGTAGCAATGGATAGTGATTATGCACAGAAAATGGTGGATGGACAGAGCAAATCAAAGAGGGGAATAAGAAGGCAAGGAACAGTGATTATGCACAGAAAATGCCCAGTGCAGTTTTGTAACTTTGTAAATGTAAATTGTGGCTTAAAAACTGTAAATGTAATTGAAATGGAATGGAAATTTTTTTCTTTTCCAATTGAAGTTGTGTATTTTTTTAAATATGAAATGCAAATGAACAAAATAACTCGAAAACAAACACAAACATACAAACAAAATCACAAAAACACAAAAAAAATTTAAATGCAAATTAACACACACAATAAAAATCAAACGAAAACAATTCGAAGAATAGAAAATCAAAATCAATGAAATTCCCTGGCAACGGTGCCAAAAACTTGTTTAACGACGGAATTTCTATCGAATTAGAAAGCCGTCAAAAAATTTATAATAAAATTTATACTGCAAGCGCACGACGTACTATTGTAGTACGTAGTGAGTACGAGTCGATCCGCAGGGAATTATTGATTTTAAATCTCTATTCAATCAAATTATACCGAAGTCGAGAGTGAATTAAACTAGAAATGTAAGAAAACTAACAAAAACCAGCAAAAGAAAAATAGATAAAAATATGAAAGTTAAATGACAATTTAGAGATAATTTCACTCTCTAGATCATATAGTTCAACAATACATGAAATTATGGTCTCTCTTTTTTGGTCATAAGTGAATTTAAATGATGTGTTTATCATAAGTATGGCCTATTTGTGCTATTAATTTGCTCAACATAAGCCATCAAACTATAACACAACCCTTAAACCACTTTTAATTCTCATGAAAAATAACAAGAAGTTGAAAATGAAATATATTTTAAGCATGACCTATTAACTATTGATTAGAAATATAGACCATCAAATTTTGATTTAATTTCTCCATTACCATAATCATATGTAGATAAAGAGGAAATTTATGATTCATATAACTAAGCATAGCCGATTTGTTTTAAACAACATAGGCTATCAAACTCAATACTAAACACAAAATTACATAAACACCGTTTTTCCATGAAACACAAAAAGAGAGCATTAATTATCAAACTATGTTGAAGCTACATAGTTAGAGAGCTTCATTGCCCCTAAATTAAAGGGGTTTAGCCTCTCATATTTGTTATCAAATCAAAAAATATAGCTTGCAACATTAAATGAAAACAAGAGGAAAAAGAGAGAAAAATGAAAAGAAAAGCTAAGTAAAGAAATAAACACTAATCTACTTGCATGAATAAATGAAACTACACTACTAGCATGAAAGAAAACAAACAAGAAAAGAGAAGAACATGTATTGAAATTGCATAAAAATAAGAATTACATAAAAGAAGAAAAGGCTAAGTAGCCATGAAAAGAAAGAGAGCTCTCATATTATTTTTGATCTAAACTAACTAAGAGAAGAGAGCCTAAAGAAGATACTAAGGGAAGAGAGAGCTAATTACATGAAGATAAGGGGTATTTATACATGTATGAAACCCTAATCCATATTTTTGGGGAATGCCCAAAATACCCTCTTAAGAAGTGTGGTGGACAAGTAATCATTAGCATCCAATAATCATCCATTAAGTGTGCATGATGATTTAATGGCCTTTTAGCGTGTGCATTAGCTCCTAAGTGTACATTAAGGTAGGTGGGTAAGTGGGATCCTCCATGATCCATGAAATGAATTATTTCCATCTCCATTCCTTCGTATTCACTCTTGTGCAAGCATATATCTTCATGAAGCCACTTGTATTTGAATTTAAATTCCTACAAAATGACATAGAAATTTTCAATTAAATTTTAAAAAATTAATATATGCACAAAAATGACCATTTTGCCATTGAATGAAAATGAATATGTGACGATTTGAAATAATTTGAATTTTGGTTTAAACAAGTTAGAATACCCAATATGATCATTTATTTAATTTAAGTAGATTAAATATGGTGGTAAAAATATGCACATTTCGTGCACATCAACTACCTTGTTCATGTCCATGTACTTGCACTTGCACACTGCCTTGTTTTAACTTCCATTTATACATACATACATACATACGTATGTATGTATATATGTGTGAATGTTCTTTTACTTCCACACTGCCTTGTTCATGTCCCCTTCCATGTACTTGAGTCTTGCTGCTCCTATTTCGAAACTGTCCCTTATTTACGGCATTTGCACTGGCACTAGCTTGCACTTGTTTACTGCATTTGCACTTGTTGTTTTTCCTAGTTGTCTTGTTTGCATTTCCTGGATGTGATTTGAGCCGAACCATTGTGAGTTGAACCATTTTGAGCCTAACCATTTTGAACTGATTCCGAGATGTGCTATGAGCTAAACCATTTTGTTTTGCTATATTGGTTTGTTTTAATTGTTTTGCCGCCTGGTTTGTACTTGTATATGTACTGCACCTAAGTTGAGCCCAAGAAGGCTTGGGTTTGACCTTGTACACATGTGCACTGTGTTGAGCCTTCAGGCTTGACCTTTGCAATAGTCCGTGAGAGTTGATCGATGTCCGTTCTTATGATATTCATAGTGATACACTATGTATATCATATGTTGTCCATGCATAGATATATTTGTCCCTGTCTAAAACATGAAAAGAAAACAAACCCATAAACTGAGGTAATATTAATTCAAATTCAATTTTATTTTTGCATTTTAGATTTGTTTCCTTTTCCATTTTACTGCGTTGGTTATTTGACAGGTATAGGAGATTACTGGACACAAGCCTGAGCAAGCAAATCAAGATCAACATCAACATCAAAAACAAACTTGAGTGAATGTGAGTAAAATAATGTTATATATGAGAGTGTAGAGAAATGTTGTACATATGAGAGTGATAGTGAAGTTGTATTGTATTTGAAAATGTAAGTAGAGTGATAGTGAAAGTTGCATTGTATTTGAATTTAATTTGAAATAAAATATTTGTTTAAATAAAATTGCAATTCTTTTATTTCATTCCATGAACAATTAATCATACCAGTCAATATTTATATGTTGCATAATAGAAAATTCTAGAAATGATACTATAACATCAAACAACATATGTTTTTTTGTCGTGTACATGCATATCAGATGACCGGGCATATATGTGGTCTGATGTGCAATGAGACAGCATGGTGTTTAATAACAGATAAATATGCAATTAGAAAATGGAGCATATATGTCGTCTGATGCGTTTTTCCGCATAGTGTGTCTACAAACCCACAATAATGGCAATAGTGCGAGATAAGATAGGTCACGAATGACTATGACTCATCGTTTGGCAGTATGCTAAGATAAAGAACATAATTACAAACACACAATAATGGGGACAGTATGAGATAAGGAAACAACTTAGTCATTAATTATGACACATCATTTGGAAGTATGCTAAGATATAGAACATGGCTAGAAACACACAATAGTGGCAATAGTACGAGATAAGACAAGCCACTGATTGACTATAACTCATCGTTTGGTAGTATGTTAAGGTTATAAAGAATGATTACAAACATACAATAAGATAGAGTTAGGGGTATGCCCTTGGGGCAGTTATGTAATTTGTTACGTATATATAACTCAATAACCAATCTTGTTCGAAATAAAAGGTGTTTATTCTATTATATACTTACTATAATGTGTTATATCAATTAATCAATTTAATTAAAAGTATATTTAATAGAAAATTCATAAATGATATGTTTTGTAATAGTAGTTATAATGTGTTGTAATCATGAGTGATTTATTACAATAAAATAAACGTACCATTTTACATATTCCTAGTCAAGATGTATTGAGACTGGATATCAATACATCCAATGAGATTAGAGTACATAATACTCTCCAAATGTTGGGCAGTGTACTTTCATGGTTGTTGTGGGCACCAAGGGATTACATACTGATAGCTATTAGATAATTATAGAATGACTCACTCGGTAGTTTTATATTGGTTAATATAACTAAGGTCAACCAGAAAATATCGATGTGACAATATTACACAATTCCCTCAACGTGAGAATACCGTCAAACTTCAATATGGAAACTCCATTTTGATTATAGTTAAATCGTGGCATAACGTTCATCAAACAACTGTAGTTGGGTCGAGTGGAAGCATTGGAAGTGAGACACTATTCATAAGAGAATTTGTCTCCTCAGTTATACAAGGTTAGTATCACGGTCAACTGAAGCCAACTCAAAGTCAAAGTCTCTGGCTAGAGCAATTGTTACTATCGAACTAAGGACTTTGTGTTTAGACTATAAAGTTAAATATGGACAATATTGGAATTTTGACCATTACCAAATTCCATAAGTCATAATGTGATATAGTTTTGATAAAGAGAATTAGTGTAAATAATTTTCACTACCGGGTAACGCTTAATAAAGTAAAATTGGATTTTACTGTTGCTAAGTAAGCAATAAATTTAGCCATAATGTCACACCACCTACTAAGTGACGTGTGAATGTTAATATTCAAACTGTTCAATATTAATCATTGACCAAATTTACACTTTAGAGTCATACAATCGAAATGTTGAATAGTCTTGTTATCACCCGATTTCATTAAATTATAATTATTATAAATTAATTAATATTTATGAAATATTAACTATAAAATTATTATTTGATATGTGTTGATCAACAATAAATAGTGTGTGTATAATAGTTATAAATACACTTACCGATATACGATATCGATATGCATTTAATTAGGATTTATGTGTACTAAATATTAACTGGGCTAGAAATGATTATGGGGTCCATTTGGGAATTGTAATAGCCATCCTTACATAAGCCACAATAGTATGGCCATTAGATGATTAAAGGAGTTAGGATTTGAATTAAAAAAGCGAGAATTAGTAAGAGAAGAATAAGGATCTAGATCCTTGTTTTTCTTCTTTAGATCTCCTTTATTTAATGACCACCCCACATTTCTTTCTTGACTTTTGTCTCTCCTCTAGACCTAATTAGGCTAGCCATATCCCCTCTTTATGCTTCAAATTATCAAGCTTTAGAACATCAAATAAATTTGATTGTCAGTGGTAGCTGCATTCGGGAAGCTAGCAACTTCTGGATATGGGATTCAATTCAAGGTGTTTTGTTCTTCATTTCAAGGTGTTGCTTCTAGGCTTTGGCTAAAGGTAAATCGTATATTTACAATTATATATGAATGTGTTTGCACAAAAAATGGGCAAACACCTCCAAGTCGTATGATTTAGTTGATTTTATGTTGTTTTTAGTGATCTGGGTGATTAATGCAAATATATGAAAAGCAGGGACTATACTGTAAAAGACACGCAAATTTATAGTGGTTCGACCAGAACGTGCCTACGTCCACTTTATATGTTATTCTCCTTTACTGTTCAGATTACAAGTACAAAGCTTTGATACAAGTATATGAAAGTTGTTTGAAAGTTCTATCCGTGCTTGAGCTCTCAAGACCTGTCTGCCATTATTGTACCCCTGCCCCTCTATTTATAGAGTGAGGTTGGGGGTAGGGGTCTTGGATGTATATAGCTGCTGGTGGGCCTGGGCTGATGCAATCTGGCCTGGCAAGGTTGGTTTGGTACTCCATGGTCCGGTAGTACGTTGGGAAGCAAGTTGGTTCGGTGGTAGGTGGAGTAGGTTGGTTCGGTAGTGTGGAGCAGAGGTTGGTTCGGTAGGCAGTGGAGCAGAGGTTGGTTCGGTAGGCAGTGGAGCAGAGGTTGGTTCGGTAGGCAGTGGAGCAGAGGTTGGTTCGGCTATGCATAGGAAGAGGTTTGGTTCGGCTATGCATAGGAAGGAAGTTGGTCCGGTAGTAGGTGGAAACACTCCCAACATTTGCCCTCCAAAGTGGGGCATATGCTTGCGTATGGTGCGCTTTGTTTATCTGGACGCCCTCATCCGGTTCTAAATGCCGAATTATCTGGTCCGGCTATTTTGTGCTTGCCTATAAGTATGGGCTTGAGGCTTTCGTTATTCCTTACCTTTTGTAATAGCCGGACCAAATTCTTGACTGCCGAATCGATTATAGTGCCGAACCGGTTTTGACTGCCGAACCATTTATAGTGTCGAACCAGTTCTGATCGCCGAACCAAGTAAGACATTCTTTTGCCGAATGAACTTCGGGCTTGAAATACCAAATGACCATGAGGAGTATGATTGCCGAATGAGATTGGGAGTTTGAATGCCGAATGAGATTTTATGTTTTAACCTATAAATGAAATTCTAGTCTTCATACAGTTGCTTGTTTACTTCCTTCATTCTAACGACGCACTTCTTTGTGTTTGCAGATAAATGTCTCATAAAGTGGAAACTCGTTCCGACAAGAAGAAATCTACGGACAGAAGAGAGTCCCCCGTCGTGCCCCCAGTCTAGCCGAATCTAGAACAACATGGACCCACCCCGAGATCGCTAGTGGACGGTTACGGTCCTCAAGAGCTTCTGAACTCACCTCCTGATTGCTTCCCTAGCTCCCTCAAAGACGAGCAGCTTGATGTCATTTCTCGCTCTTTTGGGATTGACAGAGCACGTATGCTGTTGCCGAGGGAAGAGGTGATGCCATATAATCCCCCCGAAGGATATTTCGCTTACAGTATGTACCATTGTATGTGTGGGGCCATCCCCCCGATCAATGCTTGGATACTCAGCTTCATCACCTACTTGAAGGTGGCTCCATTTCAGCTTCAGCCTAACTCCTACGCCATCCTGGTGAGCCTGTTTGTCATTTTTCAGAGGAGATACAGGCGTCCTCCCTCCAACCGGGAGATCCGGTATTTGTACAATCTGAGAGGTTATAAGAAGGGGTCTCCATACATTAGCTTGGAATCAACCGTATCTTTCAAGCCGGTCCTGGACTTATATTCGAAGTTCAGCATGTTCAAGAAAGAATGGGTTTTCATCAAGGATGACTCTGTTTCAATCCGTCGCTTCACCTCTGGCTGTAAGTTGAAGCTTATTTATGATTTCCGTTATGACTGCAATGCTTCTTCTCATGTTCTTTTATTTCTTGCTAGCGACAGGTGGCTTTGCGGTCGTGCAAAACGATCGCCTGGTTCAGATGGCTGTGGAAATAGAAGCCATTACGGGAAGGGATAGGTCGGCTTCTTACTTGATCAGGAACGCTACACTTCTGGGGCACAGCCTGATTCTACCACATCAGTCCGTGGTCAAGCAGAGAGACACGGCGGAGGAGAGGGCTGCCAAAGCTACAGGAGGGGTCACGGCGAAGAGAAGTAAAAGGAGACCCTTCTCGATGCATCCAGTTGCCGGGGGGAAGAAACTCAAAAAGTCCGATGGACCCTCTCCCAGCACACATCCAGATGTTCAGGAGGAGGAAGTAATGGAGGGGGAAAAAGGCGAGGATGAAGGAGGTGAGGTGGAGAGCGGAAGTGGTAGAGAAGGTGACACTGATTGTCACGGCGATGATGGTGGCGAAGGACAGGGCGGTGATGGTACCGGGGCTTTTCCTCCTGGGCAGGCAGGCGTGATTCAAGAGTGGACAGATGACGCTCTCCGCCAAGCCTTTGGAGAGTTGGAGGAAGGACCGGCCTTGGCGGAGAAGCCCATGAAAGCTGATAAGGCCGGGACCGGCGCCGATTTATCTTCCGGGAGTGCTTCTACTGAGGCAACTTCTGCAATTCAAGGTGAATTTCTCTTTATTCTTTTTAATTCTTGAATGATGGCTCAATGCATGCTGGTGATACTTGGTTTTTATTCCAGGAGCAGGCAAAACGGCCAAGACCTCAGATCTTCGGCACAGGCTTGAACAATACAGACTCCTTAAAGCTTCTGCCAAGCCGAAGCCTCCTACTAACCGCCCTGGAGACGTAGTCGGTTATCGTCCTCTTCTTGGAGTTATTGAAGAAGACATACAAAAGAGGAAGAGGAGTCGATCTTCATTTGAATCTCTTCCTGGTCCTCCGGCCCCACTCCAGCCTATTCATGATATTACAGAGGATGATACTGAGTTTATGCCTTCCCCACATCCGTCTGAGAATCCAACCTTCACCCCGATAGATCACCCTGGCTTGGTTCGTAACCCGTTTGCGGGTCATCCAAATCTGGACCCGGCCTCTCATGACATCTCCTTCGATGAGGCTACTGGCAAGCACCTTCTCCCTCGCAATCCTATGGTATGGGTGCTTGACGAAGCTAAGTCCCTGGACCTTGATTTGCTTACCACCCGG
The DNA here is from genome assembly GCA_030737815.1 of Allium fistulosum. Lineage (NCBI taxonomy): Eukaryota > Viridiplantae > Streptophyta > Magnoliopsida > Asparagales > Amaryllidaceae > Allium > Allium fistulosum. The sequence continues at coordinate 522,041,662 of CM060906.1, forward strand.
GTTGTAACTCTGGGGGATGAAGCTAAGGCGAACATCGACCGGGTTGCCGAGGAGACCAAGAAATTGATGGGGCATCATGCCCGACTAGTCAAGGCCAGGGAGGAAATTGGGAGTGCGAACATTCGGTTACGGTCAATGGTGTCCGACCAGGCTAAGCAACTTGCCGATCAAGCCATTCAAATTTCTCAGCACGAGGCCGCATCCAGGCAACTGAAGAAGACTATGGAAGAGGCCAGCAGGGCAGAGTTGCGAAAAATTGAGGCCGCCTGCAAGGAGCGGATTGACATGGCCATTGCGACGGTGGATGAGGTTCGACAAGCGAACCTCGAGCGGGTACAGGAGTTATCGGGGAGACTCGAGGCCGCGGAGCTTGCTCAGTCCAAGTTGAAGGAGGAGATGGAGGCGATGAGGATATCCCTTCAGGCTGACCGCTTACGATATCGATTGGAGAGGGATGCTGCCGTTGCAAAGCTGCGTGCTTTTGAGGCCCGAATGAGGGAGCTTGAGGAAAACGAGGGGATGATGGATGAGATGCTCCAGGATATGTATTTCCGCACTTGGTAACAGGGTAACTTATCCTGGATGGATGATTACCCCCGAGTTATGGCCAGGATTTATCTCAGGGCTCTGGAGGAGGCTAAGGCTGATGCGGATAAAGAGGGTGGTGCGGTCTTCAGAATGGATGTGGTCACTATCCAGTTTACCGAGGAGGAGAAGGTGGCGGTGAAGGAGGGTATGCGGCTGCTTGCCGCTGAGGAGGCAGGTGTGCAAGTAGAGGATGATGATCAGGATGGTCAGGAAGCAGGCGCTGGTAAGCCTTCCCTCCTAGTCTTTTCGTTAACTTGGCTTCTTATCACTAATGAATTCTTTCTTTGACCGGACAGGTGGGCAGCAGGACATGGGCAAAGCTCCGATGCAGCCGGCTGGATATTTTTTTGTGGATTTGACATTGTTGTATATGTTAGTCCCAAAATAGTAATGTAACTTTTAGGTTGTAATTATGCTACTTGTAATAAACAACATTATTCTTGACGTGTAATTTTTTAACCTAAGCTGATTTTGTCGCTTTTGAATGTTGTTTGCTATTTTGACACGTTGTGTGAGAAATATAGCTATGCGCGTGCTTGTAATTCAATTGTGTTTGATGTCAAGTTCTCGCTGAAAACATAATTTCATGCCTTGCAATGCTAGTGTGATGTATGAATAAGTTATAGCCATGTATTTGTACACAAAAGAAGAAAATACCGCCTTTCATGTTTTAATTGTAGATGACAGTTTTTGAATATCTTGTATGGTCGAGTATGGAAAGCGGCCTAGTGTCCCGTTGTGAGTTCCCACTCCCATTAGCGAATATCTCCTATTTTGTGTCATATACTTTAGGGATCATTATAGAGGATAGGAGAAAAGTCTTTTAAATAAAATTGAAATATGAGATAAAGTAAAAACTTCCAATCACGGAAGGCCTTCGATGTGCTTAAGTTCATGGCAAACGGTCTTTGTAGTCACTTTCCCTAGCTGTGGGTCTTGGAGACATTTGTCACCCATCTTACGCCTCCGCGGGGAGTTAATCTTTTGTACCACAGCCGTACTTAAGACACACCGGAGCCGAGATCGCGCACAGTAACTACCCGGGCCATTATGGCCCGTAATCGTGGGTATTATTCGATTTACTGTGGCCGGCTAGCGTAGGTGCCGATCGTCAACCGTGAACTACCCCTGGTTGGCCACACCTTGTGTTGGGGCTTAAAGTAGGTTCACGGCTGCCGGCGAGCCGAACGCCGTAATGAGCTGCCTCGGCTATAGTCGGCCTTCTCGGTGGCTGATAATCGGCTCATTACAGTTGGCTTTGAGGGCCGTCGCGAGCAATGAGTTAACCCGCAGCAGAGGGATGCCAGAGCAAAAGTGTCTCATTGGCGAGGGCATAGATTCGTATAGTACCTTTTAGGTCTTGTCCAGGATAAGTTGCGATGTGGAGCGCTGTTATCCCACCTTTTGGTAAAGGCTGGAATATCAACAAATTGGCAAGGAATGATGGATATCAGGATTGGAGTTCAGTTGGAAACAAGGCTGCAATGGATGACGTCAAAATTTGACCGGGCTCCGATCGGGACGGAATCGATTGGAGATGATGATCAATGCTAGAGAAGGATACATTTCAAGTTTCAAGTCAATCCGAGGTCGTACGCTCAAGATATCATCGACATAAGTGGAGGACATAGCCTCGGGTTCACATCCATATGGGTCGAATCCATTAAGATCGAATCCATATGGTTCGAATCCATCAGGTTCAACTCCATCAGATTCGGTTCCATCACGTTCGACTCCATTTACTTCGTATCCATCGGGTGATTACACTTCGTATCCATCAAGATACCATGCTTCGTATCCATCGTCACGCAACGCTTTGTGTTTATCAGCCAAAGAGAGTAGTTCGAATCCACCAGTGTTCGTATTCGACAAGGTGTCTTACTTCGAATCTGTCCTATATGATCAGTTCGTATCGATCGATACGAACAAGATGATTGTTTTGAATCCATGGAATGACCGAAGCCTGCAAACTCATCAAGTCGAAGTGGTGAAATCTTCGGAGCGACTCAATCAACTAGGCGAGAGAGGCGGCCGATACGAAAATTACGCTCCACGTCATCACGGAAGCGCATGCTTGGATCGATTCGAAGCAATCGATTCGAACGTAATCGATTCGAATAGAGCACTGCAACCAGAAAAGCGATTTCGAATCGACCATAACTCGAGATCCACAAGTCCAAACGCAATGAAATTTTCACAGAAGCTTGCACACATGTTGAAGGATGTCCACGCCAAATTTCAGCTCGATTGGACAATTTCTTGATCGATTTGAATGGACTTCGAATCGATCCCAAAGTGGGCCCGGATTCCCAAAGAGCGGGCATGTGGGCCCCCTCACGTGCCAGAACTGGTCTCCCCTCAATTTAGGCGAAATATCAGCCTCCTACACCTATAAATAGAGCCCCTGGTTATTCAGAAAGGAGGGTCGGACAATTTTGAGAGCTAAAAAGCGCCCAGACTCTGCCAGATTTACTCCAGATCACCATTGCTGCCTTAGATTCAGACTTAGCTCAGAAAATCAGTTGTAATACAACACACGAAATTGTAATCTTCAAGCAATAAAATCATAAAAACCTTGAAGTGGACGTAGGCCGGAGATAGCCGAACCACTATAAATTGTGTGTCACTTTTCATTATTTCTGGATTGTTGTTTGCTTCTTGCTTAGATCTGATATTTGTGTTTGAATATTGCTTATTTGTATTCATACACTGGTGCTTTCACAATATTTGGGGTTTGTGACCAATTTTGGCACGCCTTGAGTGAAAATGCTATTTGCACAGGGTTTTGTTCAACAGAAAAGGATAAAGTTAACAAGCAGCCAAGATATAAAGGAACAAGCTAAAAAAGAGACAAGGTTTATAAAGTGGTTCGGCACGAAAATGCCTACGTCCACTGATTCTCTTTGTTAATTCACTTCATATGGGCAGTACAAGTTAAGAAAAGTATCGACGGAGGTGTTGGATGTTCCATGCCCTCTGGAACACCTCTCCGTCTACTGTTGACAAAATATAAGCTCCATTGTGGAGATCTTTATGAATTACATATGGTCCATCCCAGATTGGATCTAGTGCTCCGGGGCGAGGGAAGATTCGCTTGAGGACAAGATCTCCTTCTTGTAAGATACGATGTTTGACCTTGGAGTTGTATTGTACTACCACTTTTTGCTTGTGGGCTGCTGCTTTGAGGGCTGCATCATTTCTTCTCTCCTCAATTAGATCCAAAGACATGTGAAGGAGTTCTTCGTTCTCTTCTGGGTTATAGTGGATCCTACGGTGGGAAGGTACGATGGTTTCAACTGGGAGCATAGCCTCCGATCCGTATGCCAAAGAGAAAGGAGTATGCCCCGTTGATGTTCTGAAAGATGTGTGATAGGCCCACAGTGTCGTAGGGAGTTCATCCACCCAAGTGTCCTTTGACTTTTCAAGTTTCTTTTTTATTATAGTTTTCAGACTTTTGTTGACGGCTTCGACTTGTCCGTTTGCCTGGGGATAAGCTACGAAAGAGAAGCTTTTGTGAATTCCGTGCTCTTGGCACCAGTTGGCGAACTCCTCGCTGTCAAACTGAAGTCCATTGTCCGATATAATTTTGAATGGGACTCTGTACCGGCATAGAACATTTTTGATCAAGAAGTTAATAACTTTCGCTGAGGATACTTTATTCAGGGGTTCTGCTTCCACCCATTTGGTGAAATAGTCGACTGCCACTATAGCATATTTGGCCCCGCCTCGGCCCATTGGCAGTTCGCCAATCAAGTCAATTTCCCATACTGCAAAGGGCCAAGGGCTGGTCATTTGAGTAATCTCAGTTGTTGGTAGCCGCGGAATCTTAGCAAACTTCTGACATCTGTCGCATTTTCTGACGAAATCTAAGGCGTCCTTGCTTAAGGTGGGCCAGCAATATCCATATTGGAGTATCTTTTTTGCCAAAGTCTGCCCTCCAGTGTGATCTCCACAGCTTCCTTGATGGATGTTGGATAAGATTTCCTTGGCTTCCCTTCCATCGACACACCTTAATAAGGGGTTCGAGAAGCCGCGCCGATAGAGGATGCCTTCTTGTATTGTGTAGCGGGAAGCTTTCCTCAAGATTTTCTTGACTTCGTTACGCCCGTTGGGTAGTGTGCCACTTTGTAAGTAGTCTCGGATGGGGGTCATCCAAGTTGCTCCTTCGGTTGCAGCTATCAGATTCACTTTCTCAAAACTTGGGGTCAGTTGCTTCGAGATGGCCACTGCTTCGAAAATAGTGCCGTCTCTCATGCTAGCTTGCTTCGCCAATTCGTCGGCCTCTTGGTTCTCTTCCTGGGGGATGTGTTTGATTAAATAGCGATCCAATCGATTGAGAAGCAACTTGGTCTTCTTTAAATATGCCGCGAGTCGTTCTTCTCGAGCCTGGAATTCTCCTAGTATTTGATTTACAATAAGTTGAGAATCGCTATGAAGACACAAAGAATTGGCTCCGATTTCTAAGGCAAGTTCTAATCCAGCTATAACTGCTTCATACTCTGCATCGTTGTTGGTGGCAGCGAATTCCAACCTTATAGCATAGTGTAGCTTATTTCCCCTGGGAGTGATTATTACCATACCTGCCCCCAAGCCTTGTTCGTTTGACGCACCATCCACAAAGAGATTCCACTTGATGTCTTCTGCTACTTCCGATTGCTCCTTACCTTCGTTGGTAGTGAATTCGGCAATGAAATCGGCCATGGCTTGTCCCTTGATGGCGGTGCGAGGATGGTAGGTGATATCATATTGAATTAGTTCAATGCACCATTTAAGTAGTCGCCCAGAAGTGTCGGGACGGTGGAGTACCTGCCTCAGTGGTTGATCGGTCAGAACTCTGATGGAATGGGACTGGAAGTAGTGACGCAGTTTTCGTGATGTGATTAGCAAATAGTACGCTAGTTTCTCAAGTTTAGGATATTTGGCTTCCGCCCCTGTAAATCTCTTGCTTACAAAGTATACTGGCCGCTGCGTGTGTTCGTCTTCTCTAACCAATGCGGCGCTTAGAGCATGAGATGACACAGCAAGGTATAGGTATAGCTCTTCGCCTTTGTTCGGAGTTGAGAGTACTGGTGGTCTCTGGAGGTGTTCGATTAAGTTAAGGAAAGCTGTTAAGCATTCGTTAGTCCATTCGAATTTTCCTTTCTCTTTCTTTAAAGCTTCGAAGAAGGGGATGCATTTGTCGGTCGCTTTAGAGATGAATCTGCTCAAGGCGGCCACCTTCCCATTTAGGCTTTGCATTTCCTTTAGGGTAGAAGGTATCCTGATATCTTTCAGAGCTCGGACTTGTTCAGGGTTTGCTTCAATTCCTCTGGCATGGACGATGAATCCTAGAAACTTTCCTGATGATACTCCGAAGGAGCACATTAGAGGATTCAACTTCATTCCATATTGACGAAGTACTTGAAACATTTCATCCAGGTGGTTTACGTGATCGTCGGCTCCCCTTGACTTTACCAGCATGTCATCCACATAAACTTCCATAGTTTGTCCTATTAGCCCTGCAAACATCTTGTTGACGAGGCGCTGATAGGTGGCCCCTGCGTTTTTAAGTCCGAAAGGCATTACCTTGTAGCAGTACAATCTCCGATCAGTGATGAAACTGGTGTGGTCTTGATCGGGAGCATGCATAGGAATTTGGTTATATCCTGAGTATGCATCCATAAAAGATAAGAGTTCGTGCCCGGCTGTGCTGTCCACAAGCTGATCGATTCGGGGAAGTGGGAAGCAATCCTTCGGGCAGGCGTCATTTAAGTTGGAGAAGTCAATGCATGTTCGCCACTTCCCATTAGCCTTCTTTACCAGCACCGGGTTGGCGATCCACTATGGGTAGATGGCTTCTCGTATGAAGTCATTGGCAAGTAGGTTCTTTACTTCTTCATCGAGGGCTGCTGATCGTTCTGCCCCCATACTTCTCTTTTTCTGTTTTACTAGCGCCTTGGTAGGGTCAATGTTTAGTACGTGGCATGCTATGTCAGGGGAGATTCCGGTCATGTCAGCATGTGACCATGCAAATACATCCAAGTTGTGGTGGAGAAAATCAATGAGTTGTTCCTTCAATTTTGCTTTTAGTTGGGTCCCGACTTTCAATAGTCTACTCGAGTCATGTCGGTCTACAGATACAAATTCCATAGCTTCTGCAGGCTCGACGGTGCCCTCCTCCTCTTTGTCCCTGGGGTCTAATTCATTGAAAGGGTCGCTGGTATATCGAAAAGGAGGGGCTTTCTTTAGTTGCTATGCTTCCAAACTTTTTGTGCAGAGGGCAATCTCTACACTCTTCCCTTTATCCTTCCTGTGGTTGTTGCGAAGTTCGGTTACATAGCAGTCTCGAGCAATGTCCTGGTCTCCTTCTACTTCCCCTATTCCATTGTCCATTGGAAATTTCATCTTCAGGCACCATGGGCCAGGATAATTTGGAAGTCAGACAAGGCTGGTCTTCCTAAGAAGGCGTTGTAGGCCGAATGGTTTTCTATCAGCACAAATGTCTGTTTCCGCACAACGGAGCGGGGATGACTTCCTATTTCAACGAAGAGGTCTAGTTGTCCGAGGGGCATCTTCGCATCTCCCATGAAACCGTGTAGTGGTTTATTGCAGGGAGAAACGTCCTTCATTGACAGTTTCATTTTGTCGAATGCATGCTTGAATAGGATATTTACTGAGCTTCCAGTGTCTACTAGAATTCGGAAAACTTCGGCTGGACCAAGCCGGGCAGAGATAACCATGGGATCCATGTGAGGGTACTGCCTTCCCTCTAGATCACGCCTACTGAATGTGATGTCATCACCCTCTTTCCGCTTCGGGTGGCGCTCTTCTATAACAGAATTAACGCAGTCTTCATTGTTTCTAAGTGACTTTCCATATCTTTCCATCTCTGCCCAGCTTCTGTCGGCGATGTGTGGTCCTCCCGAGATGGTATGGACCACTATCTTCTCTTGACTAGAGCCTCTAGTGTTGCGGTTTCCTCTGCCTATCTCTGGGGAGGGTAGCCTTGGGTTCTCATTGGCAAGAGCTGGAGTCCTGTTCTGACCTTTTACATAGCATTCCAGTCTCTTCCTTCTGATGTGTTCTTCAATCAAGTCCCGGAGATGATGGCATTCATTGGTATCATGCCCATGAGATTCGTGGAAGCGACAGAACTTTCCAGATTGAAGTGCGTTATCTGATTCCTTCTTGTATGGTGGCCGTTTGTATCTAACTTCGTCTTGGGTGGCAAGGAAGATGTTTTCGACGGTTTCATTCAAAGGAGTGTAAGTGTCGAACCTCAGTCCTGGCCGATATAGGCTCTTTTCTCCCTTCTTGCCCCCAGCATTGTCTCTAAAATCGTTTCTTCGAACGTCCTTTGCTACAGCGGGCGTGTTGCTGTGAGCTGCCTTATTTTGTTGCCCTGACTGCCCCTCGGTGGCAGCATCTTCAAGCCTCATATATTTCCCGGCTTCATGGAAGAAATCGGGTAAAGTAGCTGGTTTCTCTTTTGTCAATTTTCTAGCGAATTTAGTATTCGGATGCACACCACTACAGAGGGCCATTAAGATAAGCTTCTCATCGGCATCTTGGACTACGGCCGCTGCGGCATTGAATCGGGTTAGGTATTGCTACAGCTTCTCTCCAGGTTTCTGTTTGATACTGGATAAGGAATAAGCGTCCTTGGATTGTTCCACATGAATGCGGAACTGGTTGATAAACTTTTCTTTCAACATCTCCCACGAGCTGATGGATCCTTGGGGTAGATGACAGAACCAGGAGGTAGCTAGATCTGCTAAGAATAGTGGAAAGCATTTGCACAGTACTCCCTCTATTGCTCCACTCATGAGCATATGCTGTGTGTATCTCTGTAAGTGTACAACGGGGTCGGAGGTTCCTTTGTAAGGTTTCATTGTTGGCATTTTCCATTCTCGGGGGGTGATGGCAATTTCGACATTGCGGGCGAAGGGGCTGGTTACCCTAGCGCCTATCCCTCGATCTCTTTGATCCCGTTGGATGCACTCTCTGAACAAGCGTGTCATCCTTTTATCAGAATTTGGAGCAGATAGAAATGAGTTCGGTTCTGCTCTGTGGGACTGATTCCGTCCAGATGACCTGTAGGGATGGTATCGTCTATCATTCCTGATATTTTCCAGTGGTTGTCTTTGATCTTCTGGGAGCATGCTAGGGTCAGCTACAGTTGGCCCTTGCCTTGATCTTCCTCTGCTGGGTTCTGATCTAAGCACTTCCTCGGGTCCAACTTCGGGCTGGACTCTAGCTCGGCCCCGTTCACTGGTGTTTCCATGGTTAGGCAGTACGACAGGCTCGGCTACAGTTGACCTCCGCCCGGTACCTCCCCCGTTGGGTTCGGTTCCAAGCGTTTCCTCGGGTCTAACTTCGGGCTGAGCTCGGTCTCGACTCCTACCATGGCCGCTTCTGTCGTTAGCTCCTTCGAAGAAGGAAGATCTTTGTTGTCCCTAAGATCCTCCAGATTGGGACTCACCCCATGATTCAGTGTTGCGGTTGGACTCTTCAGCATCCTTAAGCGTGACATGAGTTGGTCCACCAAGGCTTCCTGCTGGGATGTGAAGCGGTTAGTCACTTCAGCCACAACCCTGTCTAGATCTGCCCTAGTAATTGCTGCCGGTTATTCTGTGGTAGGGGTTGTCGGATTTGCCTGACCTTCATTTGGTACTGCTGCTAGAAGGGGACGATTTACTTGATCCGTGACCACTGAATCTGGAAGACTGCTGGTTGCGATGTTTTTTCCTTTGTTAACATCTTTCTTCTGCTTGGGAGGCATGTCTTCCAAGAAATGTGCGATGCTGATAGGAAGAAAGTTAAGTGGGAGAAGCCGAAGTCCAGGGTTCAGCGTTCTCAGTGAAAGCACAAAAAATGTTTGCACAAAAAATGGGCAAACACTTCCAAGTCGTATGATTTAGTTGATTTTATGTTGTTTTTAGTGATTTGGGTGATTAATGCAAATATATGAAAAGCAGGGACTAAACTGTAAAAGACACGCAGATTTATAGTGGTTCGGCCAGAACGTGCCTACGTCCATTTTATATGTTATTCTCCTTTACTGTTCAGATTACAAGTACAAAGCTTTGATACAAGTATATGAAAGTTGTTTGAAAGTTCTATCCGTGCTTGAGCTCTCAAGACCTGTCTGCCATTGTTGTACCCCTGCCCCTCTATTTATAGAGTGAGGTTGGGGGTAGGGGTCTTGGATGTATATAGCTGCTGGTGAGCCTGGGCTGATGCAATCTGGCCTGGCAAGGTTGGTTCGGTACTCCCTGGTCCGGTAGTACGTTGGGAAGCGAGTTGGTTCGGTGGTAGGTGGAGTAGGTTGGTTCAGTAGTGTGGAGCAGAGGTTGGTTCGGTAGGCAGTGGAGCAGAGGTTGGTTCGGTAGGCAGTGGAGCAGAGGTTGGTTCGGTAGGCAGTGGAGCAGAGGTTGGTTCGGCTATGCATAGGAAGAGGTTTGGTTCGGCTATGCATAGGAAGGAAGTTGGTCCGGTAGTAGGTGGAAACACTCCCAACAGAATGTATATACTGTCCATTATGATATATATATATATATATGTATATGTATATGTGTATATATATGTATGTATATGTATATATGTATATATATGTATATATATATATATGTGTGTGTGTGTGTGTGTGTGTATAAACGCGCGCGCGCACACTCTATAGTAGGTTTGTCTTTTATCATGAATATCACACACTATATTAGGTTTGTCTTTTATCATGAATATATATATATATATATATATCTTGGTGTTATCATCATTGAATGATAATGTTTATATATGTATTAATTAAAAAAATTCTATTGCGTACTTAATTCTTAAGGCAATAGATTAATAAAAACAATTTTTTAATTTGAATATAATATTATTTTAAAATGATTATTTAATAAAATAGAGTTTAACGCAAACATTATTATATAAAGTATATGTTTATATATTTTATAAATATGTACGAGCTTATAATTAATTTCAAAAAAAATTCATTTTTAAAAGAGTTTTAAATTATAATAACTGTTTTATAAAAGAGGTTTAGGAGATGTTTAAGTGGCTTAATCATGTTTGTTTTGTTCTACTTATTTATGGAATGTAATTAAATATACTTAACACTAAGAGCCAATGAAGTAGACTTGTCTATCTATGAGAGTTAAGAATGTTGTTCGGGTACGGTTTAGAAGTAATAGTGCTCTAACCTACCGGCTTCACTCTTGACCGAGGAAAGTAAGTTGAGATGGTCAGAAATGTGTTAAGTACACGAAACTTGATTTCCATAAGCGATCATTTTTTTAGAACTAAATAATAAATTAGTCGATTAATCAAACTTGACCGTTTAACTTAGGAATTATATGAAAGCTTCATGGCATCATATGATTTGAGATACCCAAGGGAGGACTTATTGGTATGAACATCTATAACTTTAAGAATTGTATATATACGAAATCCCCCGGGGATGACTCCTTTATATTAGGAATGCTTACCTCTGAAAGAACCAAAGTTGAGTTTACCGAAAATTCATCCTTTTAGTTTCAACGAGTCTGGGATCAGTAAGTGTTTTACTTACCGAATACCACTTCAAAACTAATATATGAGCCTATGTTTTAGAAGCAGTTGTGAAGTGGAATGTTATAGAGTTGAACTGTCTACCATAAGGTTAAGTCCAAGGGAGTGACCAACGTTAACATTTCAAACTAATGCTATAGAGTTGAACTATCTATCTTAAGATTAAGTCCAAGGGAGAGGTCATTATTAGCATTCGTCAATCGACTAGTGCTACAAACCATGGAAAGGATTCGTGTGTTTGAGTGATGAAGACTCATGTGAGAAACACCATACGTGACTTCGACATCAGAAATGACAGAAAATAGAGTAGGATGCATAGCCTGGGGTTTAGCTAACCCGCTAAAGGGTATATCAACTCCATATATAGAGTATGCTTATCGATGTTTATACCGCGAGTTAATGATACTTGGTTCCATGTGTTAGGTTGGGGGCTAGTTGTGTTTACCTTAATGGTATATTTTATCTAGAGATATACGACACTTGGAATGTACTTTCTAACCCTTGTTAAGAGGCTGGCCTTAGTTTATCTTGGGAAGTATTCAACGAAAAATCCATATGTGAATGTAACTTAGCGGTTATAGATGTACTTCTAATATTGTTGTGTTGTGAGATGCAAGCAGCACAACTATATTATGATTTATATTTTACACCCTAGAGGTTATCTATTATATCACTATATTAACTTCACAAATGATTTGGTTACTTTTGAAGGGAAAATAATTACAATGATTCGTACAATATCAAAAGTTACTATTATATGGATATGTGTATCTTGAGTTTTCTCATACCAAACTTATGTCTGATACATGGTTTTTGTTTTTCCTAAATTCCTCGTGTACTCTTTCGAGTAGGCTGAGTAAAGCAAGTTTTACTTTGGATGCTTCAAAGCTTTAATAGACGAGCCAAAGGCTTCCGTTATCTATCTATTTATATTTTTGTTGCACTGTATTATGTATGTATCAGCATTGTGAGGACAAGCAGTTATAACTGTCCAGGCTGATGATGGTACTTAGCTTTTGTAAATCTGAAATTACTTTGTATTTTGGAGTAACCATTTGTATTGTTCTTTTGATATTATATGTTGTCGTTCCACTGTGATATTCTGATATTATGTTCTTTGTTTCTTGTTTTGTTTCTTTTTTTACTTTACCCCAACTATTTATCTTTTTGGCACTTAGGTGCTCAACAGAAGATTACCGTGGATGTATTTAGTATCGACAATCAAGGGTCAAAAACTTAGGTCATTATATTTGTATCTAAGCTGAAGGTTAAGCAAATTCCTTGCCTTTGGTTAGGCATGGATTATTAGAGATAGGATAAGTGACACTTTAGAGTTAGTTGAGTGTATTATATATATGAAAGAATATTTGTATTTTTCTATAAACCTATCCCTTTATAGTATTTCCTTAGGAATAACTCTTTCTTTAAAATAACTTTATCGTTGAGTTTTTTAAAGATTTTTTGCTATGTTCAAGTAGTAAGAACTATGAATACTTGAGCTGCTAATTCTAAAAGAGTTAGTGGTAGAAGCAGAAGGGGTAGTACTATCACTAATGGTGGGAATAGGGTACTGAGGAATGCCGCTGCTATCGAGGAACTGATGACGAATGTTATGGAGGAGGTCATACAGGTTTAGTCAGAGTTGAGCTTTTCTTTGCTTTGTCATGATTATGATAGGTTGGGCAGTAAGAGGTTCAATGGCACAATGACTATTATTGAGGTTCATACTCTGCTTACTTTATGTAATACAATTTTTGAGGACATGGAGTTAGATGACCCGGTGAAGCGTCCTTTACATCACGGCATTTGACTGATGCTGCTATGGATTGGTGGAGTTCAATTACTGCAGATGTCCAGGAGAATGACTTTTTGTGGGCCCAATTCAATGAGGTTTTAAGATGAAGTTTGTTCTAGAGGCTTGAAATACTTTGCTGTTTAGGAGATTTATAGATCTAAAGCAGAGAGCTATGCATGTTGTTGAGTATGAGAATAGGTTTAATGCATGGTATTAGTTTGGGTAGGAGTTAGTAGATACACCGCTGATGAAGAACGAGATGTTTAAAGCAGGTATGCATCTAGAGTTTCAGAGGGATATGACATTTGGGGATCTTTTGTGAATCTTATAGGTCTGGGTTTGAGAGTTTTGGATTGCACTAACTAGGGACAATAAGCATAAGTTTTAACCATCGAAGGATATTTTCGGTTTAATTTGTCATAACTATGGAAAGAAGGGGCACTTTGCTAGGAACTGTAGGTTGGGTGGAGGAGGACAAGTGGCAAATGTAACGACCCACCTTTTTGGACGGTTTAAATTGACGATAAACCACACACGTCAGATTTAAACCATTCAAAAAGGAGGATTGTTATGGGGTAAATAAGAAAAACATAGGAAGAAAGAAAAACAAACATAGAATCTCACAGTAGAATGACAAAATATAATAATCAAATAAACAGTTCATGAAGCTATTTTGCAAATAACATTTGATTACACTTTACAATACAGATCAGAGTTACAGACAATAGGAATAAATAAATGCAGCGGAACAACATGATGCAGCAGAATAAATAAAATAAGTAATATGGTATACAAATCTCCATCTTCATCCTCCCGAAAGGCAGTCTTCGATACACTGAAAAGTTTAGACAGACCCAGCTAATTGAAAAGACAAAACACTCGAGTCAGAACTAAAAGATCTTATGTAAGTTAAATCAACAGTAAATAAATATGAGTGTAACGGCATCAGAGATGTTTATAGGGTTTGACATCTCCTATCCAGTGTCTAACGTGAGTGCAATAACTTAAGAGATGTCCGGGATTACATCTCCTAAGAATCTATCAAACTATCTGCATTCATAGTATAATACGCTATTATAATAGTGTCTACAGTAAAGTAAAGTATTAAAATAGCGTTAAGGTGTTACCCATATCCCCCTTAACACATTTTATATATTCCCGTAGTCTATACAATACCGCAATTCCTCCGTAAACTGGAGGGCTATCAGAGGGCACTCTATAGGTACGGTACAAACCAAACTCATAGAAGGCGCGATAAGGCATGTGACAAGGCATGCGAGGCAATGCCCAGGGTAAGATACTACCGTTTTATAGATCCAGACTGGTGGTAACGCATAACATCTACTACCGCCCAGCTCGGAACACACTTCCATAATCAAAATCGAGGGGTGGCTACCAAATCAATCACAAAGTCATAATATGGTATCGAAGAAGCATGTCCGATCCGAGGTGCGACCTCACTTGGCCCAACATGGCTCATGTTTTAGTCACATCAAGCTGACTCGAGGGAGTTAGGGCTACGTTAATACCTCATACAGAATCATTCGCTAAACCATCCTACTTCATTCTGGAATCTCCACCACGTGCACAGTTGTTAAATTTGTTTTCGGTATTGGCAGAGAGTATGACAATATCTAATCCTGGTCTCTTTAACAACCAAATGCTTATTACACACCGGATGGTTCTTTTACATTTCCAGAACCATTTCATATTGATATCAAAATATCATATTCTCAAAAATCATATCACTTTTGAAATCATATCACATTTTGAAATCATATTACTTGCGAAATCATATTTACTTTCAAAATCATACTTCCAAAATAGGTTAAACCCTTATTTTAAAATCATCATATTTAGTCATAATATGTTATTTCACTAGAAAATATCATTTCAAATCCCAACTTAGATTATAACATCATTTAATCATTTTCTCTTTTAAATTAAAAATTTAAATATAGCAGTCCAATCTTGCACCGTTATTTTTAGAAAATAGTTTAGATAGTTTTAAAATAGTTTAAATAGTTAAATTAGTTTAAAATACTTTAAAATAGTTTAAATGGTTTAAAAATAGTTTAAAAAGATTTAAGATAGTTTAAATAGCTTTAAAATAGTTTAAATAGATTTAAAACGATTCAAACGGATTTAAATTGTTTAAATAGATTTAAAATCGATTTAAAATAAATTAAAATAGATTAATTTGATTGAAATAGTTTAAAATAGATTAAAATAGCTTAATATGGTTTAAAATAGAAATTAGTTTAAATTAGGTTAAAAATAGATTAAAATAGTTTAATAGTTTTAAAATCTTAATAATCTAGATTATAAAATAATATATCTTTAAACAATTTATATTAAAATACTAATTTGAAATTAACATCAAATTTAACTATTTCTTTCATTTCAACAAATCTGGACCATATCCAGATTTCAAATCAAAACCCCAATTTCAATCCTTTAAACAATTTAGTTTATATAAATCAAATTCTATTTCAAAATATCATTTAACTGAATTCAAAGTTTAAGGATTTAAAATCATTTAATTTAACCAATCCGGTGTCCATATATAATTTTCTACCCTATGATCAAGTGATACAGATGTATATCATTTCAATCCGCAATACATTTAAATTTACGGGTATATATCATTTCAACCTGCAATCCCGAATTAAAATTCAAAAATCCATAAAATCTCTCGAGTTTATCATTTCAACCCATAACGATTTTTCCCTAATCTATAGATCGTTCGGGTATGTATCATTTCAACCCATAGTGATTTTCCTAGCAATAACTACGGGAACTTGCAATGTTATAACAATATAAAATATAGCATTCAGTCTTCCAATATCAACAATTAACCATCCATTACAATCATCGTTCAAACCAACCAATTAACAATAACAAGTGACTGATTATCAATAACATGTATAACTGGCAATTTAAAATTTAATATTAAATTATGGCGAATAAATTAAATAAAAGTCAGATTTAACTGGAATGACAATTTAAATATACCAAACATCAACCGATCAATTTCTACTCGCATCGTATATTCAATTTAACTAACATATGATAATTTAGTAGTTGTGAGTGGGTTAAAACACTCACCTTTGATTTCAAATCGATTTGAAATCCAAAATAAAGCCCAAAATTTAACATTTTCAGAATCCGTCCAAACCAGTTCCATAATGTCCGAAATTTCGATACGATTGCAGCAGAACAAACCGTGCAGACATCGTATGCAAAAGTTATCGACATTAGAAGATAAACGGTTTAAAATTAAAATAAATAGAATAATAATAACTCACTTCCATGTCATCACCTTCCATGCGTGAAACCCTAGCCGCACAGAGCACTCGCATTCCATCTCATCTCGATCGTGCCCTACCCATAGCCGTTGACCACCAAACACGGTCACCTACGTCGACGTCAACCAGATCCATGGCCGTCGCTCACCTCCCAGGCCGAGGTGCACCACCCTGGCCTCACCACGACAAATCCACCGCCCCGAATAGCCTCACGCCACCGCCACCTTGATGACCAATTTCTGGCAAATCATGACCACCATGACATGAATGAACGGTAGATCCAAGACCTGCTCGACTCCACCTTTCCAACGCCACCTTCCGATCGTCGATCGGACGAAGATCCGCCGTTGGATTGTGAAAACCTAATTTCAACGGCCTAGGTTCGTCCTCATTTCAGGTCAAACGATGCACCCAACTGGAAAACGAATTGCTGCAGTGGATTACGCTCATCAAGAGCTTTCCAACGATATATAATTTGCTATGCTTTGAGTAGTTTGAATTTTTGAAATTGATTTTGATTTGAATTTGGATTTGGGAATTAGGTTTTCAGCCATTGAGAAGAGAGAAATGATAGAAATTTTAGTACATACAGTAATGGGAAATAAAAAGGCTGCTAGGGTAGAACAAAACTATTTATATGAACAAAGCCCGATAAGAAAATAAACATGTATCGAATTTGTACGAACGTCAATAACGACCCGAAAAGCCCGTTTCGCTTTCGAAACGGAAGTAGGTCATCCCATATATCAAAATAGATTTTCGATATTTTTAAACTCAATGGAACAGGTTTCAAGTCCTAATTCCATCATATGAAGACATTAGCTTTTAAAATCAGCTTATTTCAAATTGATTTCATTAAATTTATTTCTACGCGTTTTGAGCCCGCACGATCAAACGACAAGTCTGATTGCTATAAAACTTGAAATCCTACAATAATTCACCGTTACGGATCCGATGAAACTAGTTTCGTCAGAATCCAAGATAGTGGCCAAAATGGCTATTTTCACATTAATTAAATGAATTATTAATAAATTGATTAAATCACCTTTTAAATTCAAATTTAATAACTAACAAATTTTATCATTTTTGATTACTTAGTAATTTATAATTTTTTAAAACAAATTTCCATATCAATTCAATGTTAAATTTTACACTAATTACAGTGTTCAATTTCAATAGCAATAAATTCAATTGATTATTAAAATTTCAATAAATCCATTTATTTCATTTTTCATCTTATTATTCAATTCATTATCATCTTACTATTATAATTAACATTGGTTTATATCTTATTACATCAATATTCTATAGTTACCATTTTAATTCACATTAACTGTAATATTTCAGTAGATTAATTGCAATTGATTTCCAATTATTTCAACGAATTAAATAATGAATTTATAATTAAACTATTGTTACAACTTACTAATTCAAACACATTTCTATGTTTATTGTTAACAAATAAATTCACATACTGATTAATTATTCTATATTATCCAATTTCACTTAATTTCCTATAATTTCACCGTTAAATACAACATTTGGTTTATTTACTTATTTACAATTTATAACCAATTATGACTTTATAATCATTTCAATTAATTGAAATTTCATTAAAATAGTTAGCAATTACCTTAAATTAACATTTTTATATTTCATTCTAGTTATTTTTCTCATTATTAAATCTTAAATTTTTAAACTTCTACAACATTAAATTCCAAAGCTTATTTAATTAAAAAAATTAATTATCGAAAATTACGGGTCATTACACTCTCCCCCACTCAAAACTTTTTGTCCTCGAAAAGGGAAAAGAAGGAATTAAGGAATTAATATATCTTATTCAAAGCATTCAATTTATAAACGATTAATTTACATAATTAAATAATTTAAATATAATATATCAATTTACAAACAATTAAATCCATTTATATTCAAGTTCAATAAAAGTTTGAAAAACATTTCACTTCCACAAAAAATTTCTAAGTCCAAAATTCACGAAAAATTTCGGCAGAGTCTCCTTTATACGAAGAGGTACAGGAGAAAAATAATAATATCAATAATAATCATATATATATATATATCACATTTTAAAATAAAATATCCTAAACCACATGAAACAATATAACATCGCTATAAAACCGTAATCCGAGAACTTACCTATTTGTCGGGCAACAACGCTTTATTTATGAAACCAAAAGCAGTAGCTATTGCTTCCATAAACCTGTATTTCACTTATATAATCCAAATAGGTTAATAATTATATAAAAGAGAAATTTAAGTTGTTTCAATTAATAACGAAACAAATCATCACCACATAACACTAATCACAAGCAACAAAACCATACAATCATCATATGCAATCAAAGAAATCAACCATCCATCCACAACAACCAAAACAAATGGTTTGTTTGGATTCAAAAACTTTTAATCATATAAAATGATAAACAAACTACTAAGTATACCGTACACTCAACAGTCTTAGATAAAACTTAATAGATTATTCATACATCTTTATACAGTTAGAAGTATCCTTTCCCAACCATCCCATAACCCAAATCAAAAAATAATTTTAAATATCGTTTAGGTTTATTATTATTAATCTCCTTTCACATCATTTACCGTTCTTCAGTTTCATTCATTCATATAATGCTTATTTCGATTAATTTACATTCATTACTTACAAAATTTCATTTCTCATTTATTCATACAATGCAAATTTCCATTAAATTCCATTCCTTTACTTACATAAGTTATTTCCATTCAATTATCTAAGATAATCAATGAATTCATTATTGAATGATTACATACATTTTATTTCAGTTTACTTCACATTTATTATTAAATTATATACTTGATTCCCATTGAATATTAATATTCATTAATTCATAAATCAATACTTAAGTTCCTTAGCTTCTTAACTTACATTCATCTTCCCATTTATAGTGCCATTGGATATTAAATCCATTTTCTCAGTCATTTCAACATTTTTGAAGTTATAATCATTCAATTAATATAGTATTCACTTTTACTATTCATTTTAATTACAAATAGTTGCAACATTAACTTAAGTTTATAATCATTTACATACAGTATTCACTCTTTCTATAAATTTAATTAGTATCATTTCAAATTATTAACTTAAGTTTATAACAATTTATAACATCAGATTTCTTATTTATAGAAGTGACTCCATTGAACACCTTCATTACTAAAGTTTTACTTGTATAATATTCCATTACATATGTCTCTTTAACGTTACAACTTTTGACATTTTGGTAAGTTATACATACATACATACATACATACATATATATGTTTTAAGAATGCAATTGAATGTTACACACATTTATCTCATTCACTTTAGTTAACAAAATGTTCAATAATTACATCTTCTAAATTTTCATTATTCTTTAATTTACAAGTTTCCAATTTCTTATATATTTCATTAATCACTTAGCATCTAATTACTTATATTTTCTTCATTTTAGAAACTTCCAATTATTAAAATAGCTAAGATTTCATTTCACTACAATAATTGAAATTTCTAATTTACAGAACTTGAGAACTAAATACCGGTTTCCATTTTCTAATCATTTTAAAATAAAATATATATAATCATATCTTTTACATATTCAAATCATATTTAGAAAACTTAAGATTCATCATCAAAACAAATGTGTAGTAAAATTACTACAGCGGTCTTCCCACTTTGAAACTCAGAAATGAACGTCGATGATGCGTGCACTCATCACCGAAGTTATTTTTTTCCAGTGATAGAGAGGGGAGTACAGAACTTATTTCCTTCCAAAATTCCTTTAAAACATTTCTTCCAAATCATATTGAAATATTTATATTAGAAAATATTTCCAATAATACTAATATTGTATTCTAAATCCCTTTGAAAGCAAATTTCAAAATCTCGAAACCTAAGTCCTCAAAATTCCAATTTATGTTTACTTTATTTATAAATGTTATTTGACAACCAATATTTATCAAATTACCTACCCACCAACAAACATATCACACACAACTATACCATTTATAAAACTATTCTTTTATATACAAAATATAATACTAGGTAAAAAAAAATTCATTTACCTATATTTCAAGAAAATATTGTGTCGGTCTCCCCTATTTGGTGTTTAGAAATCCCTATCGATGCCATAGCGTCCTATGTACCGACCAGAATTTATAAATACTAAACAAAACAAATTAACACAATACAAAAACCTTTTATAACGCTAACAAATATGCTCTCTCATATATATACACTAAACGACTCATTCTAGGGTATTACTACCCTATTTCTATTGAGTCAGACCCCACAAAGCTAAGGTTATAACTAAACCAAAGCTCTAATACCACTTGTAATGACCTACCTTTTTGGACGGTTTAAATCGACGATAAACCACACACGTCAGACTTAAACCATTCAAAAAGGAGGATTGTTATAGGGTAAATAAGAAAAACATAGGAAGAAAAAAAAACACAAAATCTCACAGCGGAATGACAAAATATAATAATCAAATAAACAGTTCATGAAGCTGTTTTGCAAATAACATTTGATTACACCTTACAATACAGATCAGAGTTGTAGGCAACAGGAATAAATAAATAAATGAAGCTGAACAACATGATGCAACTGAATAAATAAAATAAATGATATGGTATACAAATCTCCGTCTTCGTCCTCCAGAAAGGCAGTCTTCGATACACTGAAAAGCTTAGACAGACCCGAGCGTATTGAAAAGACAATACACTCGAGTCAGAACTAAAAGATCTTATGTAAGTTAAATCAACAGTAAATAAATATGAGTGTAACGGCATCAGAGATGTTTATAGGGTTTGACATCTCCTATCCAGTGTCTAACGTGAGTGCAATACGCTATTGTAATAGTGTCTACAGTAATGTAAAGTATTAAAATAGCGTTAAGGCGTTACCCATATCCCCCTTAACACATTTTATATATTCCCGTAGTCTATATGGTACCGTAATTCCTCCGTAAACTGGTGGGCTATCAGTGGGCACTCTATAGGTATGGTACAAACCAAACTTGTAGAAGGCACAATAATGCATGTGACAAGGCACGAGAGGCAATGCCTAGAGTAGGATTCTACCGTTTTTCGGATCCAGACTGGTAGTAACGCATAGCAGCTACTATCGCCCAGCTCGGAACACACTCCCATAATCAAAATTGAGGGGTGGCCACCAAATCAATCACAAAGTCATAAAATGGTATCGAAGAAGCATGTCCGATCGAAGGTGCGACCTCACTTGGCCCGGCGTGGCTCCTGTTTTAGTCACATCAAGCTGACTCGAGGGAGTCAGGGCTACATTAATACCTCATACAGAATCGTTCGCCAAACCATCCTACTTCATTCTAGAATCTCCACCACGTGCACAGTTGTTAAAGTGGTTTTTGGTATTGGCAGAGAGTATGACAATATCCGATACCGGTCTCTTTAACCACCAAGCGCTTATTACACACCGGATGGTTCTTTTACATTTCCAAAACCATTTCATATTGATATCAAAATATCATATTCTCAAAAATCATATCAACTTTGTAATCATATCACATTTTGAAATCATATTACTTTTGAAATCATATTTACTTTTAAAATCATATTTACTTTTAAAATCATACTTCCAAAATAGGTTAAACCCTTATTTTAAAATCATCATATTTACTTAGAATATGTTATTTCACTAGAAAATATCATTTCAAATCCCAACTTAGATTATAACATCATTTAACCATTTTTGCTTTTAAATCAAAGATTTAAATATAGCAGTCCAACCTTGCACCGTTATTTTTAGAAAATAGTTTAGATAGTTTTAAAATAGTTTAAAATAGTTAAATTAGTTTAAAATACTTTAAAATAGTTTAAATGGTTTAAAAATAGTTTAAATGGTTTAAAAATAGTTTAAATAGATTTAAGATAGTTTAAATAGCTTTAAAATAGTTTAAATAGATTTAAAACGATTTAAATAGATTTAAAATGATTTAAATGGATTTAAATTGGTTTAAATAAATTTAAAATATATTAAATAGATTTAAAATAGATTAAATTGATGGAAATAGTTTAAAATGGATTAAAATAGCTTAATATAGTTTAAAATAGAATAAATTAGTTTAAATTAGGTTAAAAATAGATTAAAATAGTTTAATAGTTTGAGATCTTAATAATATGGATTTATAAAATAATATATATTTTAAACAGTTTAAATTAAAATAATAATTTTAAATTAACATCAAATTTAACTATTTCTTTCATTCAACAAATTTGGACCATATCCAGATATCAAATCAAAACCTCAATTTCAAATCTTGGAATATCAATTTAAGCTCCCCTAATTTTAATAGATTTCAAAGTTACAATTTCAAACATTTCAATAACTCAATTTCGATAAATTTCATTTATACTACAAATTCAACTTTAGAATTTCGATTTAAATCCTTAAACCAGTTCAGTTTATATAAATCAAATTCTATTTCAAAATATCATTTAACTAAATTCAAAGTTTAAGGATTTAAAATCATTTATTTTAATCAATCCGGTGTCCATATATA
Organism: Allium fistulosum; assembly: GCA_030737815.1. Taxonomy (NCBI): domain Eukaryota; kingdom Viridiplantae; phylum Streptophyta; class Magnoliopsida; order Asparagales; family Amaryllidaceae; genus Allium; species Allium fistulosum. The sequence continues at coordinate 522,064,479 of CM060906.1, forward strand.
ATTTTCTATCCTATGGTCAAGTGATACGGATGTATATCATTTCAATCCACAATACATTTAAATTTACAGGTATATATCATTTCAACCCGCAATCCCGAATTAACATTCCAAGATCCATAAAATCACTCAGGTTTATCATTTCAACCCATAATGTTTTCCCCTAATCTATAGATCGTTCGGGTATGTATCATTTTAACCCATAGTGATTTTCTTAGCAATAACTAAGGGAACTTGCAATGTTATAACAATATAAAATATAGCATCCAGTCATCCAATATCAACAATTTACCATGCATCACAATTATCGTTCAAACCAACCAATAAACAATAACAAGTGACTGATTATCAATAACAGGTATAACTGGCAATTTAAAATTTAATATTAAATTAATAGCGAATAAATTAAATAAAAGTCAGATTTAACTGGAATAACAATTTAAATATACCAAACATCAACCAATCAATTTCTACTCGCATCGTATATTCAATTTAACTAACATAAGAAAAATTAGTAGTTGTGAGTGGGTTAAAACACTCACATTTGATTTCAAATCGATTTGAATCCAAAATAAAGCCCAAAATTCAACAGTTTCTGAATTCGCCCAAACAAGTTTCATAATGTCTGAAATTTTGATACGATCACAGCGGAACAAACCGCGTGTAAATCCGACCTCGTATGCAACAATTATCGACATCAGAAGATAAATGATTTAAAATTAAAACAAATAGAATAATAATAACTCACTTCCACGTCATCACGTTCCATGCGTGAAACCCTAGCCGCACAGAGCACTCACATTCCATCTCATCTTGATCGTGCTCTACCCCTAACCATTGACCACCAAACACGGTCACCTACGTCGACGTCAACCAGATCCATGGTCGCCGCTCACCTCCCCAGGCCAAGGCGCACCACCCTGGCCCCACCATGACAACTCGTGCGCCCCGAATAACCTCACGCCACCGCCTTGATGACCAATTTTTGGCAAATCTTGACCACCATGACATGAACGAACGGCAGATCCAAGACCTGCTCGACTCCCCATTTCCAACGCCGCCTCTCGATCGTCGATCGGACGACGATCCGCCGTTGGATCGTGAAAATCTAATTTCAACGGTCGAGGTTCATCCTTAATTTCTGGTCAAATGAAGCATCCAATCGGAAAACAAATTGCTACAGTGGATTACGCTCGTCGAGAGCTTTCCAACGATATATAATTTGCTATGCTTTGAGGAATTTGAATTTTTGAAATTGATTTTGATTTGAATTTGGATTTGGGAATTAGGTTTTCAGGCATTGAGAAGAGAGAAACGACAGAAATTTCAGTACATACAGTAATGATAAGTAAAAGTCTAGGGTTAGAACAAAACTATTTATATGAACAAAGCCAGATAATAAAATGAACATGCATCGAATTTGTACGAACGACAATAACAACCTGAAAAGCCCGTTTCGCTTTCGAAATGAAAGTAGGTCATCCCATAATCAAAATAGATGTTTACGATATTTTTAAACTCAATGGAACATGTTTCAAGTCCTAATTCCATTGTATGAACAAGTTAGCTTTTAAAATCAGCTTATTTCAAATTGATTTCATTAAATTGATTTCTATGCGTTTCGAGCTCGCACGATAAACGACAAGTCTGATCGCTACAAAACTTGAAATCCTACAATAATTCACTGTTACGGATCTGATGAAACTGGTTTCGTCGAAATCCGAGATAGTGGCCAAAATGGCTATTTTCACGTTAATTAAATAAATTATTATTAAATTGATTAAATCACCTTTCAAATTCAAATTTAATAACTAACAAATTTTATCATTTTTGAGTACTTAGTAATTTATAATTTTTTAAAACAAATTTCCATATCAATTCAATGTTAAATATTACACTAATCTCAGTGTTCAATTTCAATACCAATAAATTCAATTGATTATTAAATTAAATTTCAATAAATCCATTTATTTGATATTTCATCTTATTATTCAATTTATTATCATCTTATGGTTATAATTAACATTGGTTTATATCTTATTACACCAATATTCTATAGTAACCATTTTAATTCACATTAACTGCAATATTTCAGTAGATTAATTGCAATTGATTTCCAATTATTTCAACGAATTAAATAGTGAATTTATAATTAAACTACCGTTACAACTTACTAATTCAAACACATTTCTATGTTTATTGTTAACAAATAAAACAAATAAATTCACATACTGATTAATTATTCTATATTACCCAATTTCACTTAATTGCATACAATTTCACCGTTAAATACAACATTTGATTTATTTACTTATTTATAATTCATAACCAATTATGACTTTACAATCATTTCAATTAATTGGAATTTCATTAAAATAGTTAGCAATTACCTTAAGTTAACATTTTATATTTCATTCTAGTTATTTTTCTCATTATTAAATCTTAAATTTTTAAATTTCCACAACATTAAATTCCAAAGCTTATTTAATTAATAAATTTAATTATCGGAAATTACGGGTCGTTACAGCAAAAGTGCCGATAGTGAAAGCATTGATAGCTAAGGTACCGAAGCTAGAACTGCAGGCAACCAAAGCATAGTGTGTTCCGAGGCAGAGTTGTTATAACTGCCACCAGCCAGGTCATTTTGCTTAGGAGTGTCCACTGCTTCAGAAAGGGTAGCTGCCTAGAGTTTTTGTACTTGCTACAGCACCTTCCACTTCTACAGCTGGAAAGGGGAAGCAGGTTCTGGAATGTATTCTATTAATTTATGGCATTCCTGTTTGTATTTTATTTGATACTGGTGCTTCTCTTAGTTTCAAATCTAGCAGCCTTTTTAATAGATTGAGAATGGAGCCAATTATGGCTTCTGACTCTATTTATGTGTCGAAACCTGTGGGGTGGCTCGTTCAATCTTAGTATGATTTGTATAGGAATTCCGATTACTTGTTTTGACCAACTCTTTCCTTGCAATATATATGTTCCGGGTTTTTTTAGGTTTGATGTTTTACTTGGGATGGATTGGTTGTCTCGAATCATGCTATCTTGGATTGTGTTAAGCGCACTTTGTCATTTAAGATAGGGGATGGAAATTCTAATAGTGAACTATGGAGGACCTAGCTTGCTTATGAGTAGTTTTCTTTATTCTCTTAATGTGGCAGAAAAGGAGTTGGGTTCAATCTTTGTTGTATAGGAGTTTGTAGATGTCTTTGAAGAGGTGACGGGTTTATCACCTCATCGTGAGATAGAATTTTGTATCGATTTGGTTAAGGATGCTAAACCTATCATGTTGCCTGTTCGTAGGCTAGCACCGAAGGAGAAGTTGGAATTAACTAACCAGGTCAGTACTTTATTATGGAAAGGCCTGATCTAACCGAGTCGTACGAATTGAAGGGCGCCTACTGTTTTTGCTACGAAGGCGGATGGTTCCTTAAGACTGTGTGTGGATTACCATGAGCTCAACAAGTAGGATGTTAGGAACAAGTATCTTTTTCCTAGAATAGATGACTTGTTTGATAGCTTCATGGTGCTCGAATGTTTTCTCAGCTTTATCTTGCTATGGGGTTTCATTATCTTATGGTAGTAGAGGAGAGGTACCCTCGACAACTTTCAAGTTCAATAAGTTTTAGGGGTGGTTAGTTAGCCGTTCAGCCTACCTAATGCTCTAGCATATTTCGTGGACCTAATGATTCGGGTATTCTGGGATATGTTGAATAAGTTTTTTTAGTGTTGATTGATGATATTCTGGTGTACTCCAAGACCGAGGAGGAACATACTCGCCATTTGAGGATTGTATTGACAACACTGAGAGAGCATGTGTTGAAGGCTAGGTTCTCAAAGTGTAACTTTTGGCATTCGAAAACTTGGGTCATGTTGTCTCAATTCGGAGGGTATTTTTATTGATCCAGCGAAGGTTATGGCTGTTTATGATTAAAAGAGGCCAGAAAGCACAATCGAGATTAGGATTTTCTTGGGATTAGCCGGTCATTACAGATGATTTATTCAGGATTTCTCGAAGATTGCTTTATGCTTGAAGAATCTGACAAAGAAAGACGTCAAATTTGTTTGGACTGATAAATTCGAGCAAGCATTCATATAGTTGAAGGAAAAGTTGACTAATGCTCTCGTTTTTACTATTATGGATAGACGTGAGGGTTTAACTGTTTACACAGATGCTTTTGGAATAGATTTAGGTGTTGTGTTGATGCAACATGGAAGAATTATCGCTTATGCTTGTCGATAACTCAAGCTGCATGAAGCGAGGTATCTAATCCATGACTTAGAGTTGTTAGCGGTTGTTTTTGCATTGAAGATGTGGAGACATCACTTGCTAGGTAAGAAGTTCGAGATGTGTACGAACCATAAATCTTTAAAGTATCTTTTCACCCAGAAGGACATAAACATAAGGCATCAGCTGTGATTGGAGTTTCTTGTGGCCTATGATCTAGATATCTTATATATGCTTGGGAAAACTAATTTTGTAATTGATGTGCTTAGGAGGAGGTATGCTATTGTGGCAAATGTAGAGGTTTCGCGACCCTGATTAGCCGTATCGAAGGAAATTAGCTTAGATATCTTCGTATTGCTATGATAGCTAGAGCGATAAGTGAGACTAAGGCACTAGAGAGGTGGCCAGGAGTTGAGGTAGATAGTCGCAGTATAGTGAGGTTGAATGGATGGTCATGTGTCCTAGATGTTAATGGGATTAGGCAAGGGGTATTGACAGAGAGTCATCATTCGCGATTGACGAAACATCCAGGGGTTACTGAGATGTATCAAGACATGAAGCGGGTGTTCTAGCAGGAAGGCATAAAGAGAGACGTTTTCATCTTTGCGAGTAGATGTTGAAACTGCCAATAAGTCAACGGTAGCGACCAAAAGACAGCTAAACAACTTCAACCACACGAGATTCCTAAGTGGAAATAGGAGCAGATATATGAACTCTATTAATGGCCTATCGAGATCAAGGAAAGGTAACGAAGGTGTTTAGGTTATAGTGGACCTATTGACCAGTGCGCACATCTTACCAATGAAGACAACAAGGATGGCTTCTAGTTTAGCTAAGTTATATACGAAGGATATCGTCAAACTTTATAGAGTTCTGCGTGACATCGTAAGTGATACAGATCTGATATTCACAAGACAGTTTTGAAAAGGTCTACATGATGCTTTGGGTATAGAGCTTAGTTTGATTATGCTTACCATCCACAGACTGATGGAAAAACGGAGAGGATAAACCGAGTGTTGGAAGACTTGCTTCAGGCTTATATGTTAGATTTCGGGGGTTCATGGGAAGAGCGCTTACCACTTGTTGAGTTCTTATACAATAATAGTTATTAGGCTAGTACCGGAGTGGCACCTTTTGAGTCATTGTATGGAAGGCTTTGTAAATTTCCATTGTGTTGAGTGGAACCTAGAGATCATCTAGTACTTGGACCGAATATGATTCGAGAGGCCCCAAGTAAGGTAACATAGATTAGAAAGCGAATCAAGGAAGCACAGAATTGGTAGAAGAGTTATGTAGATGAGAGGTGTAGAGACTTGGTGTTCTCAATTGGGGACTTTATGTTCATAAAGGTTTTTCCAATGATAAGTGTTGTTTGGTTTGGAAGGTTAGGGAAGTTGGCTCCTTATTATATAAGACCATTCCTGATTCTAGAGAGGATTGGTACACTTGTGTATAGAGTTGAGTTACCAACTAGACTATCAGATGTGCACAATGTGTTTCTTGTATTGCATTTGCATTTGTGCATGATCCTTCTATGATAATGGAATCGTCGTAGTATGAGGACTTGGAGGTTGAGCCGATTTAGCTATTATGAGGCAACCAGTTCGCATTGTTTATCGAGATACTATGCGATTGAGGACTAAGGTCACGAAGCTAGTTAAGCTACAATGGAGCGAGGATGCTCAGGATTGTATGTAGGAGACGAAGGATAGTGTGAGGGAGTCCTATCCGGAGTTGCTTTTAGATTTCTTATCTTATCTTAGTATATATTTTGTGGTGTACTCACCACTTGAGGTGGAGTCACTTAATATGCATTTTGGTTTGCTGTTTGGTTTGTATATAGTTTTAACGGTACTCTGTATATGTGTATCTTGTTTCTTTTATCTTCTTTGATTATCGTTCTTGTTTGAAATTCAGGGACGAAATGTTCTAAGTGTGGGAGAATGCAACAACCCACAATTTTGAACCTTTGATTACCGTAAACTTTGAAATATAGTTAAGTGTTATAAATATGATTATATAACTCTGTTAAACTCCTTTTAATGAATGAATAATGATAAGAAACTTGTTTTTGGAATTGGTTTTTACAAAAAAGATATTTTAAAGAAATATCGATAATGTGACCGAAAATCATTCTATTGATAAACAACTTTGTATTCATATAATTCGTTCAAATTTTTTTGTACATGTCTAAATAACTTAGGAAATCATTAATTGTAAATAAAAATATTTTGCACTAAACACTTAAGAATCTCCTAGAAGATAATGGGATATTTGTGAGTGGAAGGAGATATTTTCTAAGGCATGTGATGTATAAAGTAGAGCACATGCGAGCACATAGGGGATGAGCCTTCCGTGGTGGGCCAAAGAAGTGAAGGGAGAGGGTGAGGCTAAAATCTTGATGCCTATATAGGTTTGTGCATACCCCTTGAAATCACTTTCACATTTTAGCAAAGTCAAATTACACTCTTTATTTCTATTTTCTTCATAAATTTCCAAAGAATTAAGCTATTCAAAACAACTCCAAATCAACTCAAACTTCTTCTATAAGTCTTCTACAACATAGCAACATCTTTCATCAACTCAAAGCTTTAAGATTTAAATAAAATAAGTCATCGCAATCATAGGCCATGAGCATTAGAAGAGGCAATATTGCCCAGACCGTGAGCAAAAGCAAGGAGAGGTAGGAAGTTTGGTGTTTGCAAGGTTAGGTAGGAAGTGGAAGCTTGTACTTGATTGTTTGCTTTTTGAAGGGTGAGTAACTCACCATTTGAATGAATATGAAGTGTGTATAATGTTGTTTAAATGTGGTATATGTGATTGAATTTATATTGCTTATATTTGTTGCGATTCTTGCTTTGGAAAGTGAATGACATATGTAATTGATGGATATGGACTTGAATGACTTTGTATGACTTGTTGCATAGCCTTGAAACCAAACACATAGGGTTCAGTTGAGCATATGTTGAATTGGACTTGAGTTTGAAAGTGGTTTTATAGCGATAGTCCCTATGAACGCACTTTGCAAATGCCTTGTGTTCGACATTTTCTATGAATTTTTATAGAGAGATCCTTAGGGTTTTCTCACTATGGTTATGATGTATGATGTGTTTATTAGTTATTATAAAAGGATTGGATGTTACAAAGCTTGTTTCCATATCAAAATCGATTAAATATTCAAGATACCAAAACTAGCCCAGCTCATAGCCTTTTATAACAGTTAGTAGTACTTTGAAAACGACATCTTCGCCCTTAACCTGCTTTTACAGCATTCTATAATTGCTGTAGCTGTTTGAGACTTTAAATTGCTTTGTAATGACTTTAAACTTAAGTATTTTATTTTAGTCTTTTTAGTAGTCTTTTCTAACATATATCGGAGTATTTTAAATCTGGTTTGGAATATTATATTTTTCTAATAATTTATTATGAGTTACTAAAATAAGAGGTTTATTTTTAGATAAAGAAAACATGTTAATTTGATGTTTTAAATAAATTAGATATTTAAGCAATATTTTAAATAAATGTTTTAAACAATGTTGCAGGTATTCTAAAGTATATTTTAAGCACGTATTGTTTTTATAAAATTTGTTAATTATTTTAAGCTTTTAAAATACAGTATTATTTGAATTGTTTTTAAATAGTTTATCTTATAAAAATTATTATACATACATCTTTATCATTTTTAAAAGAGTTTTAAATTATAAACAAATGTTTTATAAAAGAGGTTTAGGATATACTTATAATCATGTTTGTTTTGTTTACTATTTTATGGAACGTAATTAACTATACTTAACACTAAGAGCCGGTAATGTAGACTTGTCTATTTGTGAGAGTTAAGAATGTTGTTCGAGTAGAGTTTAGAAGCAATAGTTCTCTAATCTACCGGCTTCACCCTTAATCGAGGGATAGTAAGTTTAGATGGTCGGAAATGTGTTAAGCATATGAAACTTGATTTCCATAAACGATCGTTTTTAGAACTAAATATTCAATTAGTTGGCTAATTAAACTTGACCATTTAACTTATGAAGTATATTAAAGCTTCATAGCTTCATACGGTTTGAGATCCATCGAGGAGGACTCATTGGTATAAAATGTCACTAGCTTTAAGAATTCTATATATACAACATCCCTCGGGGAGGACTCATTAATATACAGTTCATTTACTTCTAAAAGAACCGAAGTTGAGTTTACCGAAGATTCAATGATTTATTTTTGAGAAGTCCGAGATCAGTAAATGTTTTACTTATCAGATAGTACTTCAAAACTAGAATACAAGTCTACGTTTTAGAAGCGGTTGTGAAGTGTAATGTTATAGGGTTTAACTGTCTATCCTAAGGTTAAGTCCAAGGGAGAATTCGATGTTAACATTTTAGACTAATGCTGTAGAGTTGAACTGTCTATCATAAGATTAAGTCCAAGAGAGAGGTCAACGTTAGCATTCGTCAATTGACTTGTACTACAATCCATGAAAAGGATTCATGTTCTGTTCGAGTAATAAAAAATCATGTGAGAGATGTCGTATGTGACTTTAATGTCGAAAATGACAGAAAACAAAGTAGGACCCACAGCCTTGGGGCTAGCTAACCCACGATAGGGTATATAAACTCCATGTCTAGAGTATGCTTATCGATGTTGGTACCCGGAGTTGATGATACTTTGTTCCACGCGTTAGAGCATGGGCTAGTTGTGTTTGCCTTAATGTTATATTTTATCTAGAGATATGTGACGCTCGGAAGGTACTTTTTGACCCTTCTTAGGAGGCTGGCCTCAGTTTATCTAGGGATGTCTTTAACATAAATCCATATGTGAACTTATGTACCTAGCGGTTTTAGATGTACTTCTAATATTGTTGTATTGTAAGATGCAAGTAGCACGACTATTTTTTGATTTATATTCTACACCCTAGACATGATCTATTATATCATTATATTAACTTAACAAATGATTTAGTTTCTTTTGAGTGGAAACTGTTACGATGATTCGTACGGTTTCAAAAGTTACTATTATATGGATACGTGTATCTTGATTTTCTTATACCAGACTTATTTCTGACGCATGGTTTTTGTTTTACCTAAATTCCTCATGTGCTCTTTCAAGTAGGTTGAGCAAAGCAGGTTTTACTTTAGACGCTTTAAAGCTCCAGGAGACGAATTGGAGGCTTCAGTTATCTACCTATTTCTATTTCCGTTGCACCATATTAGGTATGTATCAATACTGTGAGGTCATGCAGTTATAATTGTCCAAACTGATGATAGTACTTTGATTTTGTAACTCTAAAATTACTCTATATTTTAGAGTAAACCTTTGAACTGTCCTTTTAATATTTTATGTTATCGTTCCACTGTGAGATTCCGATATTGCGTTCTTTCTTTCTTGTTCAATTTATTTTACTTTACTCTAACTATCTATCTTTCTGGAATTTGGGTGCTAGGCATAAGAATATAGTGGATGTATTTAACGGTTACATTCAGAGGTCGAAAAGTCGGGTCGTTACATTTGCAATAATATAAAACTCTATATATATATATTTGTATATGCACATATATTTGACAGCATATGTGTATATAGTGGGGCTAATATGTCCGTTATGATGTAAATCCCAACATCTATATATGGGCATGTTAAACCTTATACACAACTTAAGTGCACGCACGCACATGTGTATATGATACACGTATTATATATATAACATATAAATATAATAACAAATAAAACCTTATTTATAACTTAAATAAAATATTAATTTTATTTAAAATAAATTTAGATAAGATCGATATAAATTTAGTCTTCATAGGCCTAATGAGATCCAAAATAGAATAAAATTTTGAAATTTACCCATTTACCCGTTGCGTACTGGCCTAGTTCCAACACAACAATGGCTACAGTATGAGATAAGTAATACATGTAATGGCAATAATTACAAACACACAATAAGACAAGTCATTGTACAGTAACATAATAATGATAAACAACACAGTAATGGCTATAATAAGTAAAACATATAGTGCGAACATGAATAAGAGTACATACAACATTATGGGTACATAAACCAAAATACATACAACAAGATTCTACTCATCATCTTTACATGGACGCAAACTATGATGACAATGTAAGTCGTCATTATCATTTCTCCAAGAAAATTGATTGAACCACATGTTGTAATCCAAAAATCTCTTTTCCTCTTCTCTTCGGCTCAGCCTGTAATCGAGCCTCTATATGTGCCAGTACATCTACTTGAGATCGATGACATCCCTCTACTTGTTGGACCCATATCTGAGCTTGTACCTATGCATGGGCCATCCACCCACCCTATTGATGCAACATATCCATATAATAGCCAATGCTATGCCTATGCTCTACATACCTAGTATGGCGGAGTTTGATCTATAAATTGTATAGATAGACATAAGACATCTCAGTGGAATTGGGGTAATGATCATGTGTAAAAGGATGAAATACACCAACATAACAGTCAATCCCAAAATAAGTAGTAATTGCCATCGACCAACCAAAATGGCCAGCAGTCAAAAATCCAATACATGATATCCCTGACTAGGCTACGTAAGATCGTCGATAACTGAAGGTACTATCTATAACGAACAGAAGCTAGTCCAACTAAATCTATCAAGGCTTCATGTGTAATCGTATCACTAAATTTTGTATTAAATCTACATCTAAATCATAGTACGATGGCCTACTAATGATGAATCTCTCTGTTGGCCACCAACCCGCATCTCTTGCTGCAGTAAGCTAACAAGGGCTGTAATCATGTTGTAGTTTGTATGAGGGTGTAGATCATCAAGAATGGCCTTATCATCATGTAACTTCCTCTAATATCTTAAACCAAGATACCAATAACTACCAAACACAGGAAGGTACGAAAGCAATGGAAATCGACGCATGTTAAGCATCTTAGCTACCAAAGTGAAATCAAGGTCTATCGACTCACTGTCATCAAATAGATGCTATATCAACTACCCTCTATACATCCTCAAGTTAATCTGGTTATGATTAACATAATATACGTGATGAGATTCATTGTCCCTCCTCCTCCTATTATCCGCATACCAAAAAAATATACATGTAAAAAGTTAGTAGCATTCGAAGTCACTATAACAAAGTGGAAGTTTCAAGAATACTCAAAATAAAAATACTATGATTACTCCCACAAACCTAACAGTGAAACTTATGACTTTGAGAGAATACACTTCATATCCAAATAGTGGTACAATTATACAAGTGTGGGGATACCCCAGTCTACATAACAATGCAATCAAAGTTCAAACCAACCACAGTCTTAATGTACCCAACTTGCACACTATTGCTACTAGTACTAAAGAACAATTTGCTAATAAGATATGTAACACAAACAACTGTCCAAGTTACAAGTCAAGCTCCGGTGTATGTGTCATAAGTATACTATCCATGGCAACTGTAATATTACCAACTCTAATAGTAGTGTTCATTTGGTAAATTACTTGTGACATGCTGTCAAAATGAGGAAACAGTTCATAAACAAGAGTAGCATCATGCCGCCTATCATCTTATGGAAGTGACGAAAAACCAACTACTCCAACTATAATGCAGGTATGCTTAGTAAAGTATAAAGGTGTAAGCCCAAGCCTTATACATGGAAAATTAAATGTATGAGTGGTTTATACCACCAAAGAGAAATAATAACAACTAATTGATATTTTCCATTAATAACTCTACGAGTGCCTAAACTTAAATCACACAACAACTTAATCTCTAATATAATGCATTTGTCAAATATTTTTTAAGTTACCGAGTAAATAAATTACCTAAAAAATGGGCGAGTCAAAGATCATGTAGGAAATTAACTGCTATGGGATGCTCGCAAAGTGATTATGATGGTATTTCATAATACTTGCTGATGAACCATGAGAATGTATATTCTGTGACTGTTTTAGGTAAACAAAACATTAAATATGTAAATGATAGGAAAATGCAGTCTAACTGTAATTGACATACGCTAAAATGAGTCAAGACAGTTAAAAAAATATTTATAGCCAAGCTGATTTGGGTGCTGATAATTCTTTTCATCTTTTGCCAGATAGAAAGTGAGCCATAACTCCTATCTCAGTTTCTTATTCTCAAATATAGGGAAAACATATACATAAAATCAAGATAGAAATTGACCTTTTTCAAGAAGCAAAATCCTTTGTTCAACATAGGATCTGCAAATTTCAGAAAATAAAAAATAACCATGAGCAAAACTGAAATTAGGGTCCTCAAAGCCACTTAACTCAGTATCTCTACTAGTAGTCTGTGCCAATCCCCAACAACTTCTCCTAGCCCTATCACCTCACTGGCCTCCATGACCCTTTCATATTGCATGCCTGCCTGCTCTCCCTTCTTCGACATCTTCTTCATCCCTTTTGGTCGAAGCTGGATTGAAAAATCCTCTAAAGCATGCTCTTATCGAAATGGAATAGGTACATTCTACGCCACATCCTCCGCCCCCACGCCATTGCTTTCTCCATGCATGAACTTTTTTGGAAAAATTTTAAGCAATCTAGACGTTTGTAAACACAAAAATAATGTTCATTTTGTTTGATTTTTAGTGGATTTTTCATATGGTGATTAAAAAATTTGGTATGAAGTTGATTTGCTTGGATTTGAAATGGGAGGAAGGAAGCTAGGGATTAAAGAAGAAGAGGATAAAACAGCAAAGTCTTTGTCATTTCATATTTAAAGCGACATGGACATTCCCTTTTAAAATATAAAATAATAAAGTGTTTGTCATTTTAATAAAATGGCAAAGACTTGGCCATTTTATTTGATTGTGAATTGTTTAAAAAGGTGGTCCACTGGTTGGTTTTTGTTCTTCTAGATGCAGTGGTTGTTTGGTCAATTAAAAAATGGATGAAGGTTTGTAGGTGAATAGAATGGTTGCTGGTAATGGTCTAAGCTTAGGATACATAAATGACAAAAACAATATGAATAGTTTTAGAAACAAGTCAAAAACGGTCTAAAAAATCACTTTTGACAATGGTTTTTCCTTTGTTGTTGCAAGTCTAGAACATATAATAACATGTTTTTATACAATGGTTATAAAAGCATAAAAGTTTAATTTTCTAATTAGAATAAATGTTTTCGGACAACAATCCACACTAAGAGTATTAATTCACATTAGGGATGACATTTTATTTTATTTTAAAACATGGAAGAGTTTACACTTAAACATGAGTTTATATGCAAGAGTTCAAACATTAGACATATCTATGCATGCTTATAACCCTTTGATCCCCTCAGTTGGATGATTTCACATCAATATTTACAAGACTGTTGTAGCAATCCGGGAATTCAAACTCTTTATCTTCAAATATCGTAATGTTTTTAAATATAATTAAGTGTTATAAATATGATTTTATAACCTTGTTAGATATCATTTAATTAATGAATAATGATAATAAATTTTGTTTTTGAAAATTGTTTACAAACATATATTCTTTGAAGAAGAATTGATAATGTGACCGAAAATCGATTTATCGGTAAACAGCTTTTCAATCAATATAAGTTGTTCAACCTCTTGTACACTTGTCTAATGATCAAATGAACACATTAGCAACTAATTAACACACACACCTCTTTATAAATCATGGAACATTATAGAAGCTTCCATTAGGATAAGGCATATTATCATGAGAAGGGTATAAGTGTAATTAGCATAAAGGAGAAGTGATGTAAAGGAGAAGTGCTGAGCGGTGAGTCTACCATGGCATGGTGGTGGGTGAAGACAAGCTTAGGCAACACAAATGGAGCTTATATAAGGAGGCGCATACCCTTAGGAATAAATCACAAATTCATAAACCAAAACAAAGCACTCTTTAATGGTTTCTTCTTCTTCATCTCTAAATGCACCTAGTTAGAAGTTAAAGAAACTAAGCCACACTAACCCTACTCTTGAAGGCCATGAGCATATTGATGGGTTTGGAGGTAAAGGAAGGTGAAAGCAAGAGAAGAAAAAGGAAGGAAAGGTGAATGCAAGGTAGAGGTTTGACTTGGTTGCTTGGATCTTGGTTGTTGTTGGGTTAAAGGTGAGTAAAAACACCTCTTTGAATGGAAAATATAACATATATATGTTGTATTTTGATTGTGCTTAAATTGTTGAACTGTTATTGACATTGTTTAAAAACATTGGTTTGATTCTGGTTTTGAAAACAAGAAGCATATGTGATCCAAGTCTATGGACTTGGAATGGACTTGCATGACTTATGACAAGACCTTGAAACAAAGCATATAGGTTATATATGGACTTTGGTTTAGATCAGACTCCGATTTGAAAGTGCAATTATAGCGATAGTCTTTATGGATGCACTAGTGGATTGCCTTATTTTTAGCGATTTCTATGGAACATTGTAGAGAGATCCTTAGGGGCCTCTCACCATTTTTATAATGTTTTATATGTATGTTGTTACCATAAAAAGTTTGGATAGTAAAAATTTAAAGTAACATCTCGAAAAGTGGCCAAAACTTTACTTGTGCCTAACTGCCCCCATTTAGCCTTGATTTTTGAACTTTAATGGTTTGAAAAGATATTTAAATTTAAATATTTTGTTTCATTCTTTTTACAAGTGTTTACTAATTCATATTAGAGTATTTCAAAAGAAGTTTGAGATATTTACGAATTTTTAATAATTAGTGGTGAATTTTTAAACAAGAGGAATTTATAATAAAAACTTGTTTTTTCAAGTTTTTATGGAAATTGTAAAGTTCTTATTTTTTAAGTAATATTTTGGGAATTTTTTTTAAACCTATTATAGGTCTTCTAAAGTATTTTAAAAGCATTTTTAAGTATATATAGTTTTTAGAAAATGTGTTGACTATTTTATATCTTATCTAATAAAATATCTTTTGACTTGTTTATTTAAATATCAAGTTTTGGTAAATAAATTACTATACTTATATATAATTTTAAAAAGGGTTTTAAAAGTATAAACAAAAGGTTTAGAAAGGGGTTAGAATTGCTTAAGGGCTAAATGGTTAACTGTTTAATTACTTGTTTGAAAAGTAGTTAACTATGCCTAACACTAAAACCGATGAAGTAAGGCTTTTCTATTTGTGAGAGTTAAGATTGATGTTCGAATAGGGATGGAGCAATAGGGCTCTAACCTACCAACTTCCCTCTTTACTGAGGAATAGTAAGTTGGAAAATGTCGAAAATGTATTAATCGTGTTGATTTCTTACTTGTTTATGGAAGTCATTAATACCGTAATTAACACTAAAAGCCGACGTGGTAGACTTATCTATTTGTAAGATTCAAGAATGAAGTGTCTATGCAGGGCTTTGATGTAACCAATGCTCTAACGTACTTGGCTCAGTCTTGGGTGAAGAATAGTTAAGTTGAAATGTCGGAAATAAGTTAAATATACGAATATTGATTTGTATAAGCAATTGTTTTTTACTAGATAATCGATTAGTTGATTATCGATCTTGGGCAATTATAATTTAAGAAGTGATTGAAAGACTTTGCGATTTCATACAAATGAAAACCCCCAGAGAGGAGTATTGGAACAAAATGTCTCTAGCTTTCACTTACTTTTGAAAGAACCGGAATTGATTTAATTGAAAATTCATCGATTGGCTATGACGAGACCGATTACTTATCGAATACCACTTCAAAACCAGTATACAAGTGCTATGTTTTGGAAGCGGTTGTAAAGTGAAATGTTATAGATTTGAATAGTCAATCCTAAGGTTTAATCCAAGGGAGAGGTCAGCGTTAACATTTAACGATGCTATCATGTGGGACTGTCTATCTTGAGGAGTATTCTAAGAGAGAGGACATCGTTAGCATTCGTCAGAGGACTTATGTTGGAATCTATATGGAGATTCGAGATGCTCAAAACCAGGTAGCAATTTGTGATCTGTTTGAGATGGTCGAATCCATTTGGAGATTTGTATTCTGTTTGAGTGATGAAGATTCAAGTGAGAGATGCCGAACATAGCCTCAACATCGAAAATGACTAAAATCAGAGATAGGATGCATAGCCAAAGGAAGTAGTATTTTAGCAATCCCAAGGGTGCATGCAACTTCATCTAGTATTACTTATGGATATGCATGCAGAAGCGATGCATTCAGAACCACGAGTTTTTGGGTGTGAGCCAATTATGTATTTTTCCTTTAGTACATTCCCTAGAGATGTACGTTGCTTAGAAGGATATCTCTGATCCTTGTGCTGGAGTTCGGATTCGGCTTGATCCAAGGAGATCTCTATGGAAAATCCATTATGCAAATGCGCCTTAGTGGTCTTGATTGTATACCTATTATTGTTGTAACATTCACATAGTACCTATTTGATATGATTTATGTGCTACACACTAGAAATTATCTATCAAATCACTATATGTTAAACTTAATGGATGGTTGGTTTCATTTGAGCGGAAAACCGTTATGGTAATCCGTACGGTCTCAAAAAGGTACTATTATATGTCATTCTTATTTCTTGAGTTTCTCATACTGGTTTACCAGACTGATCCAGGTGTTATTTTTTTTATAATACTCGGGTTAGCCTCGTGTATGTTTTCATATTTAGCTACAGATTCTTTGGAGCTTATAGATACGAGTTGGATGTTTACCTTCCGTAGTATTCTTATTTCCACTGTACCACTGTATTGTATATATCAACATTGTGACAGAAATTTATAACTATCTAGCAGATGATCATACTTAGGTTTCATAACTCTGAAATTTCTGTATTTGAAGTAACCCTTTGTACTAATCTTTTGATATTATATATTATCGTTCTGTTGTGAGATTCTAATGTTGTGTTCTCTCTTTCTTGTTCTATTTATTTTCCTTTTATTTTACCCTAACTTTCTGTCTTTCCGGCACTTGGTTGTTCGACATACGAATACCATGGATGTATTAGTGTTGATTCGAGGGTTGAAAAGTCAGGTTGTTATATTTGGTATCTGAGTTCGCGGTTAAGGGTACACCTTGGCTTTGATTGGGTATGGCTCATTGGAGATAAGGTAAGTGACACACTAGAATGAGTCGAGAGTATTATACATATGAGTGTGTACTTTTATTTTGAAAACTAGACTTTTAAAATTACTCCTTAAGAATATCTCTTTCTTCATAACCCTCTCTTTGGAGTAACTTTATCCTTTAGTTTCCTAAAGTTGTTCCACTTTGATTAGGTAGTAAGAACTATGAGTACCAGTGCTGCCAATACTAGAGGTGGTTGGGGTAGTACTGTCATGAATGAGGGGAATCGAGCACCAATAAATGTTGCTCTAGTTGAGGGACCAAGGGTGAATGTCGTTAAGGAGATCATGTAGGTCATGCCTTAGATGAGTTTTGCTTCGCTCTACCATGATTATGAGAGACCGAGGTAAGAGGTTTAGTGGCATAGAGACTATTATAGAAGTTCAGTCTTGGCTCAGATTATGTGATTGGATATTTGGAGATATGGAGCCAAATGATGCATTAAAGCAGGGGCTGACATTGCGACATCTAACAGATGCAACCTTGGATTAGCGGAGTTCCATTACATCTCATGTCCAAGAGAACGAATTCTCTTGGGCCCAATTCAAAGATGAGTTTGAGATGAAGTTTGTTCCAGAAGCCGAAAAGACTTTGTTATTTAGGAGCATCCTATATTTGAAGTAGTGGGACATGCCTGTGGCGGAGTATGAGAATTGGTTCGTTGCTTTATCTCGGTTCAGTTTAGGATTGGATAGACACACCATTGAAGAAGAATGAGATGTTCATTGTGGGTATGCGGACTGAGTTCCAAAAGGATATGATTAATCACATCACGGGGTCGTATATTGGTTTGGTGAATATGGGTTTAAGGTTTGAGAGCTTAGAGCTGAAGCCATCTATTTCTACACCAGCTAGGAACAACAAGCAGAAGTTTCAGCCTCCGAGCGATATTTCTAGTGTAGTTTGCCATAAGTGTATGCAGATGGGACACTTTTCTTGGAGTAGCAAGTCGGAGGAAGAAGGAAGATGGCTAGAGCGTAGATAGTGAAAGCACTGATTGAAAAGTTTCAGAAGCTTGAGATACAGTTTGCACCGAAAGGTTGTTACGGTTGCCATTAGCCTGGCCATTTTTTTAAAGATTGTTCTATGCTCAAAAAATGAAGAAGCAGATTCTTGAGTGTATACTATCTGGCTTTCCTATTCATGTTTGTTTGACTCTAGTGCTTCTCATAGTTTCATATCTCTTGACCTCGATTGTTAATCATGCTCGCCATATTAGGAACATTGACTATTGTTTGTTTTTGATTTGTGCTCAACTAGTTTATAAGCAATTTTACCTTTCTACATCATGGGTTGGGTAGACAGTAATTGTGGGCTCATTGAAACGAACACCTTGCGAATTAAGTTTCACGGTTTGACTATAAGATGTTCGCTGATAATGTTGGGTTAAAACTTAGAAATTTAGTAAATTATATTTACTATAATCAAAAGGAAAGAGAGAGTATTTTGGAAATAAATATTTGTGAAAAGATTTACATAAGAAAGTAATTTTATATAAGTATAGTTTATAAAATATAGACAAAAAGTATTTAAATAGGGAATTCGAAAACTTAAATCCTGGTATCTTTGAAAAAAAAATTCCAACATTTTGGAGAATATAATAGTTTTATTATTTGAAAATATTTGGGAAATGATTTAGTAAATTGAGATCATGATACTTAGTATTATTATATGAAGTATTTGATACCGCTTTTAAATAATTTTGGTTAAGTACCAAAAGTATGGTTTGGATGTACTGAGCTCACTTCTGTCACCTGAAAATAATTTCAGTGATGACTGTAGCATCATCGGCATTCATTTTTGGGTTTCTAAGTATGGGATGCTACAAAGTTGTTTTGGTAATATAGATTTTGATTTAATCCCTAAAGTATGATTTAATATACAAAAGTTATATACATATGTTATTTTAAAATGATTTGAAATGAAAACCGACGTATAGTTTCAAAGTTTTCTTGTTAAGTTATTTCATGGACACATGTAGCTTATGCATTAGGAAAATATGGTATATGCATCATGATATGATATGTTGTTTGTTATTTTTCATTTGTTAAAATGAAATGAAATTTTCGACGGTTTTTTATAGTCGGAAACTTCTGAATTGTTATAGGACTTGCAGTTAAGTGTTTTTAAAATAGTTGAGTTTATATAACACTTAAATTTGAAAAGGTAGTAACTTAAAGGAGTTCAACCTGTTTATCATCCTTGTTAAGTAAGATGAATTAGATGTTTGTATATACTCTTAGGATGTAATGGAGTATTATACAAGTATGAACTTAAGTTATAAAATGTGGATAAACTTGAAGTTAGGTTTCTATGAAATGATTGATAAATAGTTTTAGCATTGAAAGACATACTATTTGGATAAATGAACGTGCTTAAAAAGGAATTGGTGTAGTTAAAAAACCAATAGGATAAATTTGTTAAGTTGTACGTAGATCGTTTTAGTCGCATGACTGTTCTTAATTCAGTATTTGAGTACATGTTTTCGAGCTTGTTTACACCGGTACGAACAAAGATTTTTTGCTTGATTCTTGACAGCGAACACTCTATATGGATTCATGATACAATCCCGATATTTTCTATCATAATATATAACTATGCAAGGAGAACGTAGATTTCAAATCAAGAAACCAGATCGGAGTCCGCACTAGAGAGGTCAAGTGATCTATACTAGCTTGGAAGAAAAATTTATATGATCGAGTAAGTAATCAGATCGGATGTTGTGTACGGATGGTTCATATGCATTGTATGGGCTTTAGTACATTTGTATACTATATTTGTTAGCTTATGAAGAGTTTGGGAATGACTTTTCGATTTATTATGAAGTAGCATGAATAATCGTCTAAGTAATGATCTGAGGCTGTTGAGCTTAGGTATGCTTTGTAGATTGTTTATCGTCCTTAGACGACGAGAGAGTTTTGAACATGGGCAAACCATGAGCATTGGTTGCTAGTAATTTTGAATGTTATTTGAGTATTTGTGTGTTTATTCCTTTGTTAAGGTAAGAAGAGTCATGGAGCGAGGATGCTTGAAGTGGTACCAAGAGGAAGGAGGGTAGTTTATAGGAGATCCATCCAGGGTTGCTTATATACAAGAATTCCTTCTTATCTTAGTATCGTATATCTTTTGTAGCGTACTCACCACTTGAGGTGGAATCACCTAGTATGCATTCAGTTTGCAGTTTAGTTTTTATATAGTTTCAGCAGTATGTTATATATGTATCTTGTTTCTTCTATCTCATTTTATTATCGTTCTTATTTGAATTTCGAGAATGAAACATTCTAGGTGGGGGAGAATGTAATGATCCGGGAATTCAAACACTTCTTCTTCGATATCTTCATGTTTTGAAATATAATTAAGTGTTATAAATATGATTTTATAACCTTGTTAGACATCATTTAATTAATAAAAAATAATAAGAAACTTTTTTTGAAAATTGTTTACAAAAACATATTCTTCGAAGAAAATGATAAACAACTTCTCAATCGATATAGTTCAACTCTTATGCACTTGTCTAATGATAAAATGAACACACTAACAAATAATTAACACACACCTCTTCATAAAACATGGAACATTCTAAAAGCTTCCACTAGAATAAGAGATGTTATCATGAGAAGGGTATAAGTGTAATTAGCAAAAAGGAGAAGTGATGTAAATGAAAAGTGACAGAAGGTGAGTCTTCCATGGCATGATGGAGGGTGAAGGCAAGCTTAGGCCAGACCAAATGCAGCCTATATAAGGAGGGGCATACCCTTAAGAATAAACCACAAATGCACAAACCAAAACCAAGCTCTCTTTAATGGCTTCTTCTTAATCATCAGCTCTACATTCCTAAAGCAAAATAATTGCAAATCAAATCTAAATCAACTCAAATTTGGAATGAAGCCCTGGAAGAATATTATAATACCTTCCATCTAGTTATAAGTTGAAGAAGCAAAGCAACACTCACCCTACACTTGAGGGCCGCGAGCATATTGAGGGTTTTGAGGCAAAGAAAGGTGAAAGCGAGAGGAGGAGGAAGGAAAGGTGGTTGCAAGGTGGAGGTTTGACTTAGGAGCTTGGATCTTGGTTGTTATTGGGTTAAAAGTGAGTTAACACACCTCTTTGAATGGAAAATATAACATATATATGTTGTGTTTTGATTATGTCTAAGTTGTTGAATTGTTATTAACATTGTTAAAAACATTGGCTTGATTCTTGTTTTGAAAACAAGAAGCAAATGTGATCCATGTCTGTGAACTTGGAATGGACTTGAACGGACTCTTATGACTTTTGACAAGACCTTGAAACAAAGCACTTAGGTTATTGATGGACTTTGGCTTAGATCGGACTCGGATTTGAAAGTGCACTTATAGCGATAGTCGCTATGGATGCACCTATGAATTGCCTTGTTTTTAGAGATTTCTATGGAATTTTGTATAGAGATACTTAGGGAGTTCTCGCTATCTTTATAATGTTTTATATGTATGTTTGTTTTCATAAAAAGTTTGGATAGTAAAAAGTTAAGTAACATCTCAAAAAGTGGCCAAAACTTCACTTGTGCAAAAACTGGCCCATTTAGCCTTGATTTTTGGACTTAAAAGGTTGAAAAGATATTTAAATTAAAGTATTTTGTTTCATTCTTTTTACAGTGTTTACTAAATCATATTAAAGTATTTCAAAAGTGGTTTGAGATATTTATGAATTTTTAAGAATTAGTTGTGAATTTTTAAAGAAAATGATTTTATATTAATAACTTGTTCTTTCAAGTTTTTAAGGAAATTGTAAAGTTGTTAAAGTAATATTTTGAGAAATTATTTCAAAACCTATCATAAGTATTATAAAGTATTTTAAAATAATTTTTAAGTAAATATAATTTTTAGAAAATGTGTTGACTATTTTATATTTTATGTAATAAAATATCTTTTGACTTGTTTATTTAAATATCAAGTTTTGGCAAATAAATTTCTATACTTACATATCATTTTAAAAAGGGTTTTAAAAGTATAAACAAAAGGCTTAGAAAGGGATTAGAATTTCTTAATAGCCAAATGGTTAATTATTTAATTGCTTGTTTAAAAAGTAATTGACTATGCTTAACACTAAAAGCCAACGAAGTAGGGCTTGTCTATTTGTGAGAGTTAAGGTTGATGTTCGAGCAGGGACGAAGCAATAGAGCTCTAACTGAAAGTCTATATGAGTGGATCGTATATGCAAGTATAAACAGCTAACTATATAATATAACTCGATAAACGATAGTAGCAAGTAAATGAAAATAATCACACCGGTATTTTATACTGGTTCGGACCTCCCGTCCTACGTCCAGTCCCGAAGCTCCTCTTCGGAATTTCCTTTCAACTAATCCTCACTTGACCCGGAGGAATAGGTTTACAATAGCAGAGTTTCTTTGTCAAGAATGTGTTTTATAACACGGATGTTGACTATTGAGTACAAATGCTTCCAATATATATATATCTATCTAGAGAATATCTGAATGAGGAGTTCTGTATATATGGAAGAGTTAGATACAGGTAGTTGATTGCTTATAGATTAGGAATAAATCAGAGTACAAGAGATAAGAGCGTAAGTAAGTAAGGTTAAGAACTTCTCTTGAATTCCTAATGCTATTTATAGTGATGAAGAGTCTCTATGTGTAGTTGCCTTCATTAACAGTCATTGTATAGTTGCTCCTGTTGGTGATGAAGAGTTACAGTGAAGAGGAGCGGACGTGTCTCTTCGGATGTGACAGTTGGAGTTTGAAATTACACAGTCGAGCCCTTTTTCTGACGTCTGGAAAGTGACTTCAGACGTCTGGCCTTCATATATTTTTTGTGTGTGGTAGCATTTCAGACGTCTGAGTTTATAATCCAGACGTCTGATCTTTACTTCTGTATTATGTCTGGATATATGTCAGACGTCTGAGTTCAGGATCAGACGTCTGGTTTCTTCTGAGTTTGTGAACCAGAGAACTTAACCAGACGCCTGGTCTGTGCACTCAGACGTCTAGATTAGTGCATGTTGCTTTTCTTGTGTCTGTATCACTTCTTTTCCGATTCTCTCGACTTGTAGCCTCTTGATACTTCTTTTGAGTCTTGTTCTTGTCTTTTTGGTGATGTTTCTATATCAACTTCCTGTATATGTACATTTGTTTTCCATTGCATAGTTGTGATCATCGAAACCGAGGAATTGATTTCCTAACAATCTCCCCCTTTTTGATGATGACAACTATTCAATGTACTTATATATATATTTTAAATCTCCCCTGAATATGTGCTTAGTTTTGTTGTTAAGATTATATATATTTCTCCCCCTTTGACATTATAAAAAAGAATATATAAAAGTTCAAGCCCAAAAAAAGAAATTTTCATTAATAATAGGAAGGAGTTACATTCATAGATTTGAACAAAACGAAAACAAAGCCTATATTCTAGAGTTGCTTAGGAGTAGTTTATTTTGAATCATCTTCCTTTGGTTTGTCAGAAGTGCTTGGCTTAGAAGGAGATGTCAAAGCTTCGTTGGAAGGTTCACCCTCGAATAGTTTTGAATTTTTTGCTGGAGGAGAAGGAACAAGAGTCGTCCAATCTTCTGAGGATGGAGATGGATTACGTACTTGTTGAAGTACCTCCTTGAGAACTGATAAAATAGTCGAAAGAGATTCTTCGACTGTGGCTAGTCTTGTAGCAAAAGATGTCTCGAAGCTGTCAATTCATTTCGCTAGAAGTTTTTGATTTTGAGACAAGATTTGTTGATTTCGAAGCGTTAAATCTCGAATGCTTTCATTTTGATTTGTTTCCGTTCGAGTTTCCAAAATGTCATCTTGTCCCGGATATTCAAATGAAGTGGGAGATGGGGGAGTGTTTTCCCGATTTTGTTCTTGTTCTTGAGATGGATCAATATGGATCTGAGGAGGTGGATCAACCCTTCTAGATTGTTGACGGTGAGTCCAATCGTCGAAGGACATGAATTCTGGTGGAATTTCAGGTAAATGCATCAAGGAGAAGAATTTTGTGGAAGCATACTTAGGTGAAATTTCTTCGAAGGTTGATAGATAAGAAGAAATATTGTTTGCACGAAGAAGTTTCATAATATAAGTTGGGTAAATGATCGATTGTCGCGATCGATTCCAAAATTGCTTGAGCTCGTCGAATATGAACTTTGCCCAATTTACCCTGGTTCCACTAAAGAGAGCATGAAGTGCTTTGTGCTCCAATTTCGTTATTTGCTCGTGACTTCCCATTCGCGGAACGATTGTATTGATTATCATACTTGTTAGGAGTCGAGCTTTAGGACGCAAATATTTTGAAGCAAATTTTGGCATTTCGTCCTCCCATATCTGATGAGTGATATTATTCCTGGGCTTAAAAACGCATATCAGGGATGTTGTGTAGATCCTCCCCAGTGTCGGAGCATCCCAAAGTTCTTCCTATTAATCCCGGAGTCAAACGAATAGTATTTCCATAAACACTTGACCATAGCCAGTTGTCTTCGTTTTCGGTATTCCAAACTGCAGTACTATCTAGATTGGCGTAGAATAAGAATATAGCCAATTGATCTATTTGAACATCATTGGTTGTAAAAGAGATTAAAGTGTCCAATCCAGCATTTTCACAAAGTTCGTCGAGATCATACATAGGAAACTTAAGTAGATTATAGAAAGGTCCTATATGAAGTTTTTTCTTTTGAATATCTTGATACCTTTTAATTGAATGAGGTGCCTTGTACATCCATCGTTCGATTTGATCATCTGAACACACTTGAGGGTTGGAAGATGTCGTAGGTTGATCTAGTTTGCGTTTTGGAGCTTTGATGTTCTTTGTACGAGGAGACATTGTGATTTCGACGTGAAATAATGCGGAATTTGAAAATGAGTTGCAAATCGACAGAGAGGAAATTTGATTTGAATTTGAAATAGTAAAAAAATGACGTTATTTTGGGGTTATAATAAAGGTCGATTGAATTCCAAACGTCTTATGTTGAAAGCAGACGTCTGGTTTGCCCTAAAAATTATACATATTACTCAAACAGACGTCTGGTTGTTATGAGTTAGACGTCTGATATGATATAGTGTAAAAAATGTGGAGGCAGAGAGATTATTCAGACGTCTGGATGTAAACACAGACGTTTGTTTTGGTTTAATTGCGAAACAGATAAGTAAGTCAGACGTTTGGAAATTAGTTCAGACGTCTGAATTATTCTGAATGTATTTTTAGAGAAGGCAGAGCTTTATTCCACACGTCTGAGGGCTATATCAGACGTCTGACATATGCACATTGCTTAAAGTTGCGACATATATCAGTGAATCAGACGTCTGAAGACCATAGTCAGACGTATGAAAGGAGCAATTTTGCTAAAAATAGTATAAAATTGATGGTTATATTTATTTATCAAATGTACATATACATATACATACAATAACATATACATATATACAATAATTAAATTTATTTTTGTTTATTAGGCGACGGAGTTTTAGGATTTCCCAAGTCGTTATCCTTCCATGGTTTAAGTGGAGACCATATATTCCTACGTTCGTGGGTCCGTGGGGAGCCAGAATATCGTCTTGGGGAAGGATCTGAAGGAGTGCGATACGATAAAGATGGATCTAATGAACTACAAGGTTTTGGTAGTGGTTCATGTACATCTTTCTTTCGTGATGAGCAAAACTTCATCGCCACTTGTTCTAGAAAACTTAGCCTTCGTGCCGTAACCTTCTGTTCGAAATAAAGTTCTCGTTGAAGATCCATCTGTTGTTTTTGGTAATGATGAATTTCATCAATTTTCTCCTTTGTATTAGGAGAAATAAACAAGGATCTTTTAGTTTTCTTATTCTCTGGAGTAAAACCCGTATGATACGGGGACCACCTATTTGTCGGTTCTTGCTTTGGTGTAGGTGTCGGAAGGCGTTGTGTTGTGTCTACTGCGCTGTCCGTCGATGGTGTGGAGACGGAGATAGATATATAGGAACTCCCAGAAGACATTGTTTTTCTAAATTTTAAGAATTTGATACTTTGTATTTAATATAAAACATTTTGAGCCAAAAGTTTTAAAGTATGATACTTCAGGTTTTTTACCAAAAAATATTTCAAAATAAGTTTGTTTAGTCATTGGGCGAATAGTTACTCGATTCAATACATAACAAGATGTAGCAATAGCTTCGGCCCAAAAGTGTTTTGGTAATCCGCTACTATTTAATAACGTTCGTGCGCATTCTTGTAATGTACGATTTTTTCTTTCTACGACACCATTTTGTTGGGGTGTACGATGAAAAGAAAAATTATGAGTTATTCCTTTTTTATTGCCAAAATTTGAAAAAAGATCATTTTCGAATTCTCCTCCATGATCACTTCTAATATTTTTAATTTTCAAATTCATTTGAGTTTTAATTCGTTTTGCAAATATTTTAAACATACCAAAAGTATCGCTTTTATGTTTTAGAAATAAAGTCCATGTATATCTTGAAAAATCATCGACTATTACAAAAACATATTTGTTATGATTAATAGATCTTATTTGTGTTGGACCAAATAAATCTAAATGTAATAATTCTAATGGTTGTTTTGTAGAAATATTATTTTTAGATTTAAACGAGCTTTTCTTTAGTTTACCAATTTGACAATCATCACATAAATTTTCTACTTTGTAACTTATTTTAGATAACCCTCTTACTAACTCATATTTAGCTAACTTATTAATATTCTTAAAATTAATATGTCAAAATCGTTTATGCCATAACCATGGATCATCATGTTTGGCAGTTAAGCATAAGTTTGAATTTTTATTAATATTCATGTTTAATACATAAATATTTTTGTTTCTAAAACCTTCAAAAATGAGTTGTTTGTTATTATCTAAAATATTACATCTATCTTTTTCAAAATTTATTTGAAAACCATTATCACATAATTGAATAATGCTTAACAAGTTGTGTTTTAAATTTTCTACTAGTAAAACATTTGTAATAATAGGAGAGTTAGATATACCAGAGTTGATGACTTCTCCAATGTCTATGACAAATCCCTTTGAATTGTCTCCAAATGTTACCGTTCCACCATCGATGTATGTTATATTTGATAACATTTTTGAATTTCCAGTCATATGTTTGGAGCAACCGCTATCTAGTATCCATTTCTCCTTATTTTTTATTTTGGGTACCTGCAAGATAAAAAATATTTTAATTGGTACCCATATATTTGATTAGGGTCCTAATTATTAGAGGAAGGTAGCCATACCCAAGATGGTTTGGTACCTTTATATATATAACTTTTATTATAAACTACATTTTCTAAGTAATTACTGATATGCTTTTGTCTAATTAAATTATTATTTGTTTTAGGAACCCAAATTTTCACATTCAATAAACTTCTAGTTTTATATAACTGAAATTTTTTGGATTATTTTCTTTTTGTTTAGAACATTTTTTAAATCCTATTCCATTTCTATTACCTGATGGTTTTGATGTTTTGATAAGGTTTTCCAAATCTTGTTTTCCTTTGTTGAATTTTGATACATTATTGGTAATTTTATCTAATTTTTCTTTTAATTCTCTATTTTCTGTTTTCAATAATTCAATACTATTTTTAAGATCAACATTTTCTTTTACTAGAGTAATGTTCTCACTTTCTATCACATTATTTCTTAATTTTTCTTGAGATATTTCAAGTTCTTTTTCTAAAATAGTTTTTTCATCTTTCAACATTCCTACTTCTAGTTCTAATCTATTTACTTTTACTATATATTCTTTGTTCAACTTTTTTAATTTGTCTAAATTTATCATCTAATTCTATGCTAAGTTCAAATAATTCTTCATAGCTAAGTTCCGGACATACCTCATCTTTTTGTGCCATAAAGCATACATTAGCTTGCTCTCCGTCACTATTGCTTTCACTTTCTGAAGATGAAGAATCAGTGTCATCCCATGTTACTTTGAAAGCTTTCTTCTTTTTGAATTTTTCAAATTTACTCTTCTTTTTATCATTGTTAAGCTTTGGGCAATCCTTTTTCATGTGTCCGTATTGATCACATTCATAACACTTAATTTGAGATAGATTTGTTGAGTTGGTCTTTCCTTCTTTTTGAAACTTGGTCATCTTTCTAAATTTCTTGAATCTATTATAGTTTTTGGCAATAAATACTATCTCATCTTCATCTAAATCTGAGTCATCATTCTTTATTGATGGAAATGCTATGTTCTTCTTCTTCGAATTTAATTCTTTACGTGCCTGCAAATTAGCTTCATATGACATCAAATTTCCTATCAACTCTTCAATTTTGAGAGTAGAAAGATCGTTAGCTTCTTCAATAGCTAATACCTTTCTTTCCCAATCAGGTGTTAAAGAGTTGAGTATTTGAGAAACTAAATCAAAATCAGTAAACTTAACTCCTAATGCCATCAGATCATGTTGAATAGTTTGAAATCTAGAATACATGTCTACTATAGTTTCATTTTAAATGATGAAAATTGGTTTTGTAAGATTGAAATTTTAGTTTGTTTGACCTTTGTTGTACCTTCATGTGTAATTTGTAAGGTACGCCAAATATCAAATGCAGTTGTACATAGCATGACTCGTGAAAATTCATTTTTGTCTAGTGAGCAAAACAAAACATTCATAGCTTTAGCATTATTTGATGCTAAGGTCTTTTGTGCATCGGTCCATGTGTTCATAGCAGTAGTTGGAGCTTCATATTTATCTTGAGTGGCTGACCAAATTTCTAAACCATTAGCTTCCATAAAAATTCTCATACGTGTTGACCAATATGAATAATTAGAGCCATTAAAAAGTGGGGGTCGTGCTGTGGATTGTCCTTCTTGAAAAATACTTGCCATATTAGAATGATTTAAAAAACGTGTTACTGTTCTTTTAAACGAACCTTGCTCTGATACCAATTGAAAGTCTATATGAGTGGATCGTATAGGTTATATGCAAGTATAAATAGCTAACTATATAATATAACTCGATAAACGATAGTAGCAAAGTAAATGAAAATAATCACACCGGTATTTTATACTGGTTCGGACCTCCCGTCCTACGTCCAGTCCCGAAGCTCCTCTTCGGAATTTCCTTTCAAATAACCCTCCCTTGACCCGGAGGAACAGGTTTACAATAGCAGAGTTTCTTTGTCAAGAATGTGTTCTATAACACGGATGTTGACTATTGAGTACAAATGCTTCCAATATATATATCTATCTAGAGAATATCTGAATGAGGATTTCTGTATATATGGAAGAGTTAGATACAGGTAGTTGATTGCTTATAGATCAGGAATAAATCAGAGTACAAGAGATAAGAGCGTAAGTAAGTAAGGTTAAGAACTTCTCTTGAATTCCTGATGCTATTTATAGTGATGAAGAGTCTTTATGTGTAGTTGCCTTCATTAACAGTCGTTGTATAGTTGCTCCTGTTGGTGATGAAGAGTTGTAGTGAAGAGGAGCGGACGTGTCTCTTCGGATGTGACAGTTGGAGTTTGAAATTACACAGTCGAGCCCTTTTTCAGACGTCTGGAAAGTGACTTTAGACGTCTGGCCTTCATATATTTTTTGTGTCTGGTAGCATTTCAGACGTCTGAGTTTATAATCCAGACGTCTGATCTTTACTTCTGTATTATGTCTGGATATATGTCAGACGTCTGAGTTCAGGATCAGACGTCTGGTTTCTTCTGAGTTTGTGAACCAGAGAACTTAACCAGACGTCTGGTCTGTGCACTCAGACGTCTAGATTAGTGCATGTTGCTTTTCTTGTGTCTGTATCACTTCTTTTCCGATTCTCTCGACTTGTAGCCTCTTGATACTTCTTTTGAGTCTTGTTCTTGTCTTTTTGGTGATGTTTCTATATCAACTTCCTATATATGTACATTTGTTTTCCATTGCATAGTTGTGATCATCGAAACCGAGGAATTGATTTCCTAAAACTAACCTACCGGCTTCCCTCTTGACCGACGAATAGTAAGTCGGAAAATGTCGGAAACGTTTTAATCATGTTGATTTCTTACTTGTTTATGAAAATCATTAATACTATACTTAACATAAAAGCCGACGAGGTTGACTTATTTATTTGTCATATTCAAGAATGAAGTGTCTAGGCAAGGCTTTGATGCAACCAGTGCTCTAACTTACCTGGCTTCACCCTTGGGCGATGAATAATTAAGTTGGAATGTTGTAAATGTGTTAACATTTTAAACGATGCTATCGTGTGGGACTGTCTATCTTGAGGTGTATTCTAAGAGAGAGGACAGCGTTAGCATTCATCGGAGGACTTATGCGGGAATCTATATGGAGATTCAAGATGCTTGAATCCATGTAGCAATTTGTGATCTGTTTGAGATGGTTGAATCCATTTGGAGATTCATGTTCTGTTTGAGTGATGAAGACTCGAGTGAGAGATGGCGAACGTAGCCTCAACATCGAAAATGACTAAAATCAGAGATAGGATGCATAGCCAAAGGGAACGTAGCATTTTAGCAATCCCAAGGTTGCAGGCAACTCCATCTAGTATTACTTACAGACATGCATGCAGGAGCGATGCATTCAGAACCACGAGTGTTTGGGTGTGGGCCAGTTATGTATTTCCTATAGTACATTCCTTAGAGATGCACGTTGCTCGGAAGGATTTTTCTGATCCTTGTACAGGAGTTCGGATTCAACTTAATCCAAGGAGATCTCGATGAGAAATCCATTATATGAACATGCCTTAGCGGTATTGATTATATACTATTTTTGTTGTGGCGTTCACACCGCAGCTTTTGATATGATTTATGTGCTACACACATGACATTATCTATTATATCACTATATGTTAAACTTAATGAATGGTTGGTTTCATTTGAGGGGAAAACCGTTATGGTAATCCGTACTATGTCAAAAAGGTGCTATTATATGTCACTCTTCTTTCTTGACTTTCTCATGCTGGTTTACCAGACTGATCCAGGTGTTATTTTCTTATAATGCTCGGGTCAGCCCAGTGTATGTTTTCATATTTAGACAAGGACGGTTTTGAGCTTATGGAGATGAGCCGGAAGTTCAGCTTCAGTAGTATTCTTATTCTTGCTGCATTACTGTATTGTATATATTAGCATTATGAGGACAAATAGTTATAACTTCCAAAGCTGATGATAGTACTTAGGTTTCATAACTTTGAAATTTCTATTTTTGAAGTAACCCTTTGCACTAATCTTTTGATATTATATATTACTGTTTCATTGTAAGATTTCGATGTTATGTTCTCGTTTTCTTATTCTATTCTTTTTTTACACTAACTTTCTGTCTTTTCGGTACTTGGTTGTTCGGCACACAAATACCATGGATGTATCAATGTCGACATTCGAGAGTCGAAAAGTCGGGTCGTTACAACTGTTGGGAACTTGGTATATTTATTGATTTTAAATATTAGTTTGATAATTACAAAATATTATTTATTACTAAAACAAATTTTGCTTATAGCACTACGCCATAGATGACCTTCTGCAACACAAAAAAAATGTTGGCTCAGGCCCGAAAAATGTTGCCATAGGTCTATGGCAACACTTTTAGGGTGATGCAATTTTTGCCGTTGCCTTAGACCTCAAAGGCAACATTTTGACTATCTAAGGCAACATAAGTAATATTGTTGCAATAGAACCCTATTTGGGTCTATGGCAACACCCTTAGGTATCTGTAGCAACATTCCAAAATGTTGCTATAGATATTAACTTTCTGAATTTGTGGGGCCCACAATGTAGAGCATATTTGATTTTTTAATAAAAATAAATATTTATTTAATAAAATGCTATTGCACAAAATTTGATATTTAAACAGTAATTTATTTAAATAAATATTTTATTTCAACATTTGAAATAGTACAAATTCCTGACTCCACTATTTTATAATTCAATGATATATAACACTGATATTCACATATACAGATATTCCTCACTACATCACTCAGTTCACTCAGTACATATGCAGTTTCAATTTATACAGACACCGACACTGACAAATATATGACGAGCTGAGTGCCGAGCCGAAGGCGAGCCGAGAAGCGGGTCCGGGCGCAGCGCTGGCGGGGGTCCGGGGCACCGCAGTCCCGGCGGGGATCGACCTAACAATCCCCGATTCATCTGATTTTGGAAGATCGAGCCTTCTTTTAAACGACGTAAAATGATGCACAAATGGTAATTGCAAGCACTACAACAATAAATGAGGCAACTGTAATAACTGGACCAACAGCCACCTTCAAACCGTCAACAACCCCTGTCGAACACTCACAGCACCACAATAAAACTTCTACCAACAATCACCTCTGCCACTCACAACCTGAACATTGTAATCATCAATTCACCATCAAACAGCAGTACTACATGAAAACGTGCACTAGATTATAAAACTGAACTTGGAGCTCCTAAGTTCAACAATATTTCCCTTAACAACAATTTGAAAATAAAACACTAAAAATTATCTATAAGGAGGATGTATATAAACAAGTCTGTGAGTATTAACTAGTAACCGACATGAAGAAAATGATATAATGTGGATTATATACACATGATACCTGCAAAAATATAACTAGAAAATGATATATAGTTCCAAAGGAGCATTTGCACAAACATATGGGGGGCGTACTACCTTATTGAAATTACCAGTACCATTCCCATGCTTATCCTTAATAATGTCATCATCTTGCAATCTATTACCATTAGCAGATAAGTTTTCAACAAATAAATCATAATTTTCCGAACATCACACCAAAGGCCTTCAGTACCAAGTGAAGCAACCGCAATCATAGGGGAAAGTACGAAGAGATCAGCCTGGGATGTACCTGATATAGGAGCCGTGGACGGATTAATTATTGCGAGAATGACAGCTAAATCTCGAGGGCAGTTCGGGTTTTGGGAGAAATTAAGGCGCTAGAAGGGTTTTCAGGTGAAGTAGTCTAAAGGAGAAAGGTAGAGGGGTTGGTGGCGAGCAAGTCTTCTGTTGGAGGTGAGAGCTGATGGCGACGACAGCGGTGGCAAAAGGGGTTTGAACGGAAAACTTTGTTTGGCTTCGGGTTTTTGTGTCGTGACGGGGCTCTGGTTGGAGCTAGATGGTCGCGATGGGTCGGGGGTAGCTGGGGGTGAGGGTGACAATTTGGTGGCGGAGGCGAATGAGGAAGCAGAAGAAGAGGAGGGTGACAATTTGGTGGCGGAGGCGAATGGGAGGAGGCGAATTGGAATGAAAACCAAAAGGGGATCTACTTTGAACTAGTTCAGGCAGGAAAACGAAATTTTGGGGCAAATTGCAGTGGTGATCCATTTTAACAACCAGATTAAATGTAGATCGTTGGATCGTATTCACGCGGATTGCTAATTTTATTAATTTTTTAATTTGAATACATCTATTTCAACACTATATAAAAATGTTGCATCGTGTTACACTTGTTTAGCTAGAGCAACACATTTTTATGGCTAAGGTAACACCAAAAATACAACGTTGCAGTAGGACCAAAATTTTATAGCTGTCGTAACATTTTAGCTGGCAACACCTTGCAAAAATATTGCAGAAGGTCATCTATGGCGTAGTGTAGGCCCGAGAAAAAAATTTTCAACTTTAAGTATCGTTCAAAACTTATTACAAAAATAGACCTCTTTTTACATATACTAGCATGTTATACTTATGCAACCCAAATTTGCGCAAGCACAATTTTTTTTAATAAATTACACTTGCGCAATCCAAATTTGCATAAGAAATTTTTTCAAAAAAATTATGCTTGCGCAATCCAAATTCACGCATGCACGATTTTTTTTAATATATACTTGTACAAATTTAGATTACGCAAAATTAGGTCTATTTTTATAATAAGTTTTGAATGAGACCTAAAATCAGCCAAACTTTATTTACCTACCATAAAACTACTAACAAGCAAACTTGGATTCCTATTTTATCAATTTATAAATTGTCACCATTGGAATTGCAGAATATCTAAAATGCTTACCAAATTTGCATCCCTCACTTGTGATAGCTCTTGTGGTTTTCATACTGCAATCCCAAACCCGGTATTGCTCATGATTCACGTTGAGGTTTCTAAATACCATCTGAACCTTAATATATCAGTCTAATTCACAATTTCTATATTGGTGACATGCCATTAAAAATCTTGATAAAAAGATTTACCTTTCTTTACTTAAAACGATCCTTTGACTATATTCTTGTCAAACTAAATATCTAGATTAGCCTAGCCAGGATTTGATATTGAAGTGGCAATAATGTAAAAAGTTAGTGGGTTTGGGGCGACGGCGGCCCCTAAAAATTATTTATTTATAAATATTGGTATAAAAGAACTCATAAATAAATAAATGAGGATTTTCGCTCAAAGGGCTTCTTTGTGCAGCATAATAAGTTTTAAGGACGACACTTTTGAAAAATTAGTTTTAAGAACAATTTACAGGAAAAAAATAAATGAAGTTATCATTTTCAATTATAAAGAAATAATGATAAATGAATTCATCATTTTCCTGTATAACTTAAAATGATAAATGTATTAATCATTTGCCTGTTAATTGTTCTTAAAACTAATTATTCATAAGTGCCGTCCTTAAAACTTATTACCCTAGAATAAGAAGCCCTCCAACCTAATTTTCACTAAATAAATTATTATTCTACTGAGTTTACAATAGTCTAACATATTTTAGTGGTTCAAACTTCATGATAAAAGAATAAGGCAAATTCTACTTGAATCTAAAAATGTATTTAATTGCCATCTAAATTTTTAAAAAAAATTAAAAAAAATCCCTTTTTGCCAAGTCATCTCTAAAAAAATCCAAAAATATTCTTCCACGCAGCTGCCCTATGTGGTGCCTTTAGGGCACCATGCAATGGTTCTGCGTGGTCCCTGAAAGCACCACGCAATTGTCGTGCCTGGTGCCTTCAGGGTACCACGTAGTTGTCCTGCGTAGTGTCATGAAGGCACAACTTACGTGGTAGACGAAAAAATAAAAAATAATAAAACATAAATTTAGATAAAATAGATCACAACTCAGCCTTTTTGTACTTGAACTTTTTTGTACTATTTTTGTAAAAAAAATTTAGAGCAACATAAATTTAGATAACATAAATTTAGAAATTTAGATCACATAAATTTAAAAAACACCAAGGACTATTTTTGTACTTCAATTTTTTGCAAAAATAGATCAACTCAGTCTTTTTAGGGTTTTGAATACGCCCAGCCAAAGAGTAAACGAATGTTCTAAGCTATTACTTAAAAATCAAATTAGGATATCGGTTTAGGTTCATCAAAATGTCTATTCAGATGTATTAGGAAACTTCAGCAAACAAATAAAAAAATTGAGTAAATCAATTAGGGTTACTATATCATATTGAAATGAAGGAACAACAAAGTCACGGAAAACGACAAAGGGATCGACAAAGAATTAGGGCTAGAGCCTGGAGCAACACGTTAAAGAAGAAGAATTTTTGTTCGGTATGCATTTTCTAGAGGGGTCAAGCGACCCCGCAATGATAATGTGCCTCCGCCCCTTTCTAGATCAATTGAAGGTGGTAGAATCGAACTTTATTTTCATAAATAACAGAGTTTATTAGCCTTCATAATTAGTAATAAAGAGCATTGTTGACCGCTTTTGCTAAGTAGATCCGGTCTAACATTGACTTAGGCCTTGGGTGGGGATCAAAAAATTTAGAAATGTGATGATAATCATTAAGGTCAGAACCATGCAGATGCACATAATACACATCCATAACTTAAGAGGCACTATTTTTGGTTTAGCCAAGAGAAACATCTCATTGAAATCCTTTTTAGTTACTTTATCAAACTGTTTGTTGAAATGTATAGGAAAAAGGTCTAAAATTAAGTGAAATGAAACAGCAAGAAAGTAAAAGTATACACATAGATTTAATCATTAATAATATAATCATTTTTGACGTTTGATGGATTCTTTTCTTTCTTTATACCTGTGATTTTTTTTGTTTTTATTATAAAAGAAAATCACTGCTAGAAAGAGACCCTTTTTTTGGCCACAACATCTTTCCTTTTATATCATTCTTGAATCAGGTGGATCTATTTGTCATTGTTTTATTCCGACTGCTTGACATTGGATCTTGTGCATGTGGCTGTTATCTAGCAGCTCTTCAAAGAGTGAAATGTGATGCTAATTACCTTGGAGAGATCTTGGATTTTAGGCGAAATCATAAAATTAGAACAAAATGATGATTGGCGTACAAACATTGAATGATTGCCATTTGGATTTATTCCCTGTTGTAGGTCTAGCTTTCACGGGTTGATCAATGTACAAACATTGAATGTTTATGTTCTAAGCCAGTGGTTCTTGCTGCGCTTCTTTATTTGTGCTTAGGTTTTTCACATATCGTTTCAAATTTCTTGCTTAGACTACGGAATTTAATGTTGTAAACTAAGACGAGGCCCGTGCTTCGCACATCTGTAGATAATGGTATTATGATTAAAGGAAATGGAGGAAACTGGTTAATTAAGATATAAACATGTTTAAAATGCATCTATTCTCCAAATCAAACTGTTGTACATGATGATAATGAATTGAGATGCAGAGTTTCTAAAATGTTAAATGGATAACATAATAATGAATGATGATGGAGGAATAAAGTTTTTTATAATCACCACAATAGAATCTAAACATACAATAATCTAAGAAGTTACCAATCAACACACAATGATATTGCTTCGGTGACAACATCAAGGAACATTGTAAGCTTCTGTTAGCATTTTTTAATTAACCCGTTTTAAACATTCGTGAAGCTTAAAAGCAAAGATAGCTTCTAGAGGAAATAAAGGCAGAAACTTGTGAGGCAAAGCTTTTCCTATAGAGCTTGAAAAAAGAGAACAAAATGTAAGGTAAAGTCCATAGACAAAAAGAGAACCAAATGCAAGACAAAGCTTCAATAAAAATTTAAAAACAAACAGACATACTAATAGCATACATAAGAAACTCATAATTAACATGGTGTTTTCTTCAAAAATTCGTACTATATGAATTGCACGCTCAGCCACAAAGATATGACCGGGAGGCGGCGGTTGCTGATGATATACACGATTCCTGAATTGATCTCTCTATACATGATTCAATCTCACTACCTAAAGCCACATCAGAAGATCTACTGTTATGGTCATCTGGATGGCTATTTGCATGTGGATCAGAGGTAAGGACATTACTGTTAAAATTTGGTGATACAAAATCACAAATAGAGGGAAAGAAATATGCAAAAGAAAGAAAGAGAAGATTTGTTTTCCATAATTAATAGGCATATTGACTATGTTTATTTCTTTCTCTAATTGGCTAATCAAATTATTTTTTGCCATCTAATGTTAACTTGGGCATTAAGTAATTGATTATATAAATAGAGACTAGAAGAGAGGGTAAAAGTATGGTGGAAAATCTTTTTGCTAATTCCTTGTTCTCCATCTTTGTTCTTCTTCTCCAACAATTTTAGCCATATAGATATTTGCTCCCTTTCTCAATTTGGTTATTGATTCAATGGTATTTTGTTTATTTTAGCTTTGTTCTATTAATTGTAAACAAAAATTTTGGTGAATCAATAAAGTGGGTGGTTGGGTGGAATATCTTCTCTTATTGTGTTTTGATTTCAATTCCGTCTTGTTTTCAATCCAAGTTATCTCTTTGTGATTTGGGTGACAAAGATCCGTTGATATAAGCTTCCGCAAAGCGCTACCATTTTTGCACATCAGTTTGGTATTAGAGCGCATATCATCGCAAAGCTTAGAGTAATTTCGGATTGAAAAATTATTAATGTCGGATATGATTTCATTTTCGAAGATGGCTATTTTGGATGGGAAAAATTGGGGTATTTGGAAGCCTAAGATGGAGGATGTTCTGTACCTCAATGATCTTCATGATCCGATTGATGGAGATGGAAAGAAGCCCTCTGATGTAGATGAGGGAAAATGGAAGAAGATGGATAAGAAGGCGATTGCTTTGATTCGCCAGTATCTTGATGATTCAGTTTTCCATCATGTGGCTAGTTGTGAATCCGCGAAGGCTTTGTGGGACAAGTTGACATCTTTGTATGAGTCAAAGAGTGCTACTAGTAAGGCTTTTCTGGTTTGAAAGATTGTACAACTGAGATTAGATGAAGAGAAGTCTGTTGCAGAGCATTTGAATGAATTTCAGGATGTAATAAATCAATTGGCAAATATGAAGGTCAATTTTGATGATGAGTTACAAGCTCTTTTATTGATGAGTTCGCTTTCAGAAAGTTGGGAAACTTTGGTTGTTTCATTGAGTAATTCCAATACTAATGGAACTATCTCTTTGGAAACTGTTCGAAGCAGTCTTTTGAATGAGGAGCTTAGAAGAAAAGGGTCAGGTATTGTTTGCACAAAAAATGAACAAACACCTCAAAGTCGTTTGATTTAATTGATTTTATGTTGTTCTTAGCGATTTGGGTGATCTATGCAAATATATGAAAAGCAGGGACTAAACTGTAAAAGACACGTAGATTTATAGTGGTTCAGCCAGAATGTGCCCACGTCCACTTTATATATTATTTCTCTTTTCTTGCTTAGATTACAAGTACAAAGCTTTGATACAAGTATCTGAAAGTTGTTTGAAAGTTCTCTCCGTGCTTGAGCTCTCAAAC
Organism: Allium fistulosum; assembly: GCA_030737815.1. NCBI lineage: Eukaryota > Viridiplantae > Streptophyta > Magnoliopsida > Asparagales > Amaryllidaceae > Allium > Allium fistulosum. The sequence continues at coordinate 522,103,297 of CM060906.1, forward strand.
TTGTCCCCTATTGTTGTACCCCTGCCCCTCTATTTATAGAGTGAGGCTGGAGGCAGGGGTCTTGGATGTATATAGCTGCTGGTGGGCCTGGGCTGGTGTGGTCAGGCCTGGTAGCGTTGGTTCGGCATTGCTTTGGTTCGGCGGTTGGTTGGAGTAGGAGTTGGTCCGGTAGCACCTGGGAGGTAGCTGGTCCGGTAGTGAGGTAGAGTAGGAGTTGGTCCGGTAGCACCTGGGAGGCAGCTGATCCGGTAGTGAGGTGGAGTAGGAGTTGGTCCGGTATTACTTGGGAGGTAGCTGGTCCGGTAGTAAGGGGAGCTAGGTTGGTCCGGCAGTGGTAGGGATGCCGAATGAAGCTTAGGCAAGCCTGGACGAACCTGGTGCTCCTTGGTCTTGAGATCTCCTAGGTGAGAACACGCCCAATAGGTATGAAATCAATTCAAAGTGAGGCTATGGTGGCAAGGGACTCGAAGAAAGATACAATTTGGAAGAAGAAGGATGCTAATGGTAAAGGTGTTATCACTTGTCATTATTGTAATAAGAAAGGTCACATACGTAGCAAGTGTTATGCTTATAAAAGAGATTAGAAAAAGGCTGCGTACGGTGATACTAGTAGTGATGCACATGCAGGTTTTGTTGAAGGTACCGATAGTGATGCTTCTTATGATGTCCTCTTTAGTGAAAATAAGCCTTGGAAGATGGATTCGGGAGCCAGTTTTCACATATGTAGAGATGTGAATTATTTTTCTTCTTATGAGAAGAGTGTCGGCATGATTAGGACAGCCAATGGAGAAGAGCTACCGATTTGTGGTATTGGATCTATCCGGTTTCGTATGCATGATGGTGTGGTTAGAGAAGTCTCTGGAGTGAGACATGTACCCACTTGTTCGCATAATCTTATTTCTCTCGGTCAGTTGGATCGCCATGGTTGCACTTATGAGACTCAAGGTGGAGTTTTGAGAGTGAAGAAAGGTGGTCGTGTAAGGATGAGAGGAGTATTGGAAGAAGGAAACCTTTATAGCTTGGTTGGTTCTGTAGTCGAAAATGGAAAGCGAGTGACGGTTGAAGGACCTAGTCCACAGCAAGGTGGAGAGGTTAATGTGGTCACTGCTTATGATTCTAGCATTGAGGATCATATTTTAGACAGGTGTCTTCATGTTGATGATGCTCGAGGGATCGATAGTGATCAAGTAATGAGCTCAGATCGAGTGATAGACGGGTGTCGAGTTGTAAAATCCACAAAGACAAGACGGAGATCTTTGTGGTATTACAAACATTTTTGAGACCGGATTTGTGTGGTGCACCTCATGTGGGAGATGTATCACTTGCAGACGGTGGTTGAGGTTTGTAATTTAGTGTGGTTGAGATATGGGGATTTGTGATAGATCTAGATATAGTATGCTCGATATGTTGGAGATATGTGATTTTGCATCAAGGTGGAGTGTTAAAATTTGGTGATACAAAATCACAAATAGAGGGAAAGAAATATGCAAAAGAAAGAAAGAGAAGATTTTGTTTTCCCTAATTAATAGGCATATTGACTATGTTTATTTCTTTCTCTAATTGGCTAATCAAATTATTTTTTGCCATCGTTAACTTGGTAATTAAGTAATTGATTATATAAATAGAGACTAGAAGAGAGGGTAAAAGTATGGTGGAAAATCTATTTGCTAATTCCCTGTTCTCCATCTTTGTTCTTCTTCTCCAACAATTTTAGCCATATAGATATTTGCTCCCTTTCTCAATTTGGTTATTGATTCAATGGTATTTTGTTTATTTTAGCTTTGTTCTATTAATTGTAAACAAAAATTTTGGTGAATCAATAAAGTGGGTGGTTGGGTGGAATATCTTGTCTGATTGTGTTTTGATTTCAATTCCGTCTTGTTTTCAATCCAAGTTATCTCTTTGTGATTTGGGTGACAAAGATCCGTTGATATAAGCTTCCGCAAAGCGCTACCATTTTTGCACAACAATTACATTAATAACCATCCATGTGTGATGCTGGTGCTACTTTTGGTTTTAATTATGCCTTGCTTTTCAGTTATAAATGAGGGACCTTTTCTCTTTTAATAACTTATCTAACTGTCTTGAGTTTCTCTTGATAATGTATATTTATTTCGCTTGATCTCTCTATGCCTTAAATTGTCTTTATCATCTTCATCTTCAGGGGTCAAGTCAATAATATGTTGGATAAACTTTTGTTTGAGACTTTCAAAAGCAAGGGCGGACCTAGGAATTAAAGTAAGGTTGGGCTGACTTTAAAGCTAACTTTTTTTTCGAGTTATAATGCAATTCCAATCACTACAACAAAACAATAATCCAAAAAAAAAATTCACAAAATATATATAGATTCATATTCCACTTTCAATACATAACATTAGCTTAATTGTGCTCGACGAGTCTTTACAGATTCAAATTCTTTAACTACAGAATCCAAATCAATCTTCCAAGCAAAATCACGCTCTAAATAAAGAGACGTGCAATCAGAGAGAAATTCATTTCCTATAGCATTGCGAATCGCCGTTTTGACATGTTTCATGCCCGAAAATGCTCTTTCGGTAGTTGCAGTAGTGACAGGAAGAATCAACACAAGTCGGATCAGTTTATCAATCAAATAATAGATCTCAAACTTTCTTGTTACAAATAGCGATTGACATAAGCCACCAAGTGTAGTTATATTTTCAAACCGAGGATCACTTTTAACATCAAGCTGATAATGCATCAATTGACATTGCAAAGAATGAATGTCTTGTTCATTGAAATCCATAGGGTAATAATTTTTGGCAAGCTTGCATATATTTTCTACATTAAAAGACTTAAAAAAATCACTAGGATCTAGAGCTGAACTAAGAGTAAGAAGTTCAACCACTGCACCATTGAATCTATTTTCTAACTACATTAACTGAAAATCAATTGTAGAATTAAAAATGTCATAATGATAATGATGTTCAACTGTGATGTCATCCCGTTGTTGACAACTACGACTTGTACCTTCTTTATAAGGAGAATTCATGTTAGGAACTACTATGTCATGGCGATCACAAAAGGATAATAAAGTCTTTAAAAATGTATCCCATTGCTCCAATCTTAACTTCTGAAGAAGAATTTTTGTTGTTGAGACGAATTTCATTGCATTCAAAATGTCTTGAGATTTGTGTTGTAATGCTTGACAAAGTCCATCAGTGATGCCCATTATTTTGTCCATCAAGTGCAAAATAAATAGAAAATCAAAGCTTTTTAAAGTTTTGAATATACCAAAGGCTTGACCTCTCAATGTTTGATGTCTACTCTTTTTAATACATTCAACGACCAAGCAAGCAGGATCATACATATTAATTAAATACCTTACAGAATCATAATGTGAACTCCACCGAATACCTCCAGGACGGTGTAAAGTACCAATTTGATTAGCCCCTGTTCTTGTTTGCCGTTCTCCACTAACCAACATTTTTTCAATTTCAATCTTTTGAGCATTTTTTAACTCACAAAGACGTTTTGGAGATGCAACAAAAAGATTAACAACACATGTTAAATGAGAATAAAATTGCCAAACATTAGATTCATCTTTTGCCGCTGCAACTAATGCTAGGTGTAATTGATGAGCAAAGCAATGCACATAATAAGCAGACGAACAATCTTTAAGAAACAACGATTGTAAACCTCTCCACTCTCCACGCATATTACTAGCACCGTCATAACCTTGCCCTCGCAAATTTTGAATTGTTAGATTAAATCTTCCAAGCATATCAGATATCTCGGTCTTAAGACATAGTGCTGATGTACTCTTAACACCAATAATATCAAAAATCCGTTCCGCTATTAAACTGTAATATGTGACATATCTCAATACAAGGGCCATTTGTTCTCTTTTAGCTTCATCTTGAGATTCATCAACAAGAATACAAAATTTGTTATCTCTAATTTCATCACGGATCATATTTCTTACTCGGCTGGCTAGAATATGCAGGATCTCCTTTTGAATTTTAGGAGAAGTGTATTTAGCATTTTGAGGGGCATTCTCCAATATATTTCTTATAAGGTTATCATTTCCTTCTACTTTAAACTTCAATAATTCAATGAAATTTCCTCGGTTTAATGAACTCGGGCTTTAATCGTGTCCTCTAAAACCAACAGCCTGAAGAGCAAGGTAGCGAACAGCTTGAATGCTTGCTTTAAGCCGCATTTGGTTCTTAAAAATTTCCTCTCTTGATTGAGAGTTAATCACTCTATCGATATGTTGGGGGGTGTTTTTTAAATTTCTTACACACTCCTCACATTTTCTATGTGACGAAGTGGTAAGACCAACATGTTGTAAAAATGCACATTTTGTTCCATCATTAATCCTCTTCCATGAGTTAAATCCCTCTAAAGTTAACGTGGATTGAGCCCCGGATGATCTACTTTTCTCTCCAAAAAGATAACAAGGAAAACAATATGCTTTATCATTAGTAGGAGAATACTCTAACCAAGAAAATTGTTGAAACCACACAGCTTGAAATCGACGATGTTGCTTTCCAACTAGTGTTTTAGGGTATTGAGCCAATTTAGGTTGATATGGCCCTAAATTAATATAAGCTCGTCGAACCTCGTCTCTTTTAGTAAGAGATTCAATTTCAAAAATCGACGATCGTAATGTTGGATCTCGTTCAACTATTGTTGAATTGGATTGAGGGATAGTAACTGAAACAGATTGAACATGAGATTGAGAGTTGAATTGAGGTGTATCAACTTCCAATATTGAACGCTCGTTTGATATTCCATCATCGTTGCTCTTTTTAGAAAAAGATAGAAGAGTTTTTGGTTTCTTGCTTGGTTGTTTGTTTGACATTTTAATATAACCTATTAAACATTATATCATGTAATTAGCCAAACTAGACATTATCAAATATGAAATTCAACAAAATAACAATTGCTTTAACCACCAATTAGAGAAAACAATCCAATACAATTTAATAAAATGGCTGCCACTTGCAAACCGCAATAGTGTCATCAATGAATAAATAGATAAACTAGCAAATTACAATAAAATAAAAATCAATTTGCCTACAACCTAATTTCTAAAGACGTGTATGCAGACTGCAGTTGTCAGTAATGCAAATTGCAAGTTTGCTTGCAACTTTTGAGATTTGAGACATGAGGTCATCAATGAATAAATAGATAAACTAGCAAATTGCAATAAAATAAAAATTAATTTTCCTACAACCTAATTCCTATAGAACTAAACAATTGTATGCAGACTTCAGTTCTCATTAATTTCTGAGGCAAGTTTGTAATTTTTGAGATTTGGGACATGAGAAGTTCAAAATTTAGGGGTTTTCATTCAAAGAACTAATCTCCTATCTAGTGACCTGAAAGCAATTAAACAAATGAGAAATTACCTGAAGTGAAGATATTGAGTTGAATTGAAGGAAAATGAGAAATTACTTGGCAGCTTCGTGAAAAATTTAGAGTCATAGGAGCAGGAATGGGGGTCGCAGGCTTTGGCTTCGTGACTTATGATTGCAAGATGAAATTACTTGGTAGTTTGAACTATGAAAGATGAGGCTGGGCTAGGCTGAGCTTTTGAAATATATTTTTTTACCCTGGGCTGCAGCCCAGTTGAGCCCAGGGCTGAGTCCGCCCTTGTTCAAAAGTCTAGGGAAGGGCAACATTGTCTTCGTAACCCACTTCTATATCAGTTTCATGAGATTGAGTTCTTGGGTCTTTAACTGCTTGTTTCTCTAAATCTAGTTTCCCTTTCAGTTTTTGGCTTGGATATGGTGGTCTTGATGCATTAGTTATTTGATCTTCATGGTATATATGATGCAACATTTCATGTGATGCCTTTAGGCCCATCTCTGTTCCATTGCAACTGTCACCCTACTTTTGAGGACATGTATTAGCGTTCTTTTCAGCTCTTCGAACAATGGCCTATTCTTCAATCTTGTTTGCGTCAAAATTGATCACAAACACCTAATTGCAGATGAAAGCACCAATCCACAGTCACATATCACATATAGAATATGTGAAGATGATATAATATGAAGAACAACAAAAATTAAAAAGAAAGCAAGAAAAAGACGAGATTTATAATGGTTCGGCGTTGCAACCTACGTCCACTTTGAAAAGTTTGATGTTTATTGATGATCCTCAATTGATTTACAACAGTACAATCAATAGCACTCAAGTTATAATGGAGTTTCAGCAGAGTAACGACGTAGAAGAGCCAAAAAAGTCATTTTTCTGTAAGCGTAGGTGCGCTATTTATAAGTATAGATCTGAAAATATCTGCCTTTGAACTCGGAACTCTCTTTCTCACAAGTGGATGGGCCCACCAGATCGATCAGGGCTTGTTTAGGATCGATCCCCGATCGATCCCTATGTACTTCGTATCGATCAAAGAAAGGCCAGATAGAGCTGCGATCGATCGTAGACATTCTTGAGTGAATAAGAAAGCTCCTGTGAAAATTTTATAGCATTTGGACTTCTAGATTTTGAGTTATGGTCGATCCAAGATTAGATTTATAGGTTGGCTGATGGCTGCGTATCGATCCATGCATATCGATCGATTTTGTATCGATCGATCCTGTATCGATGACATAGAGCTACAATTACGTGGAGATCCACTTTCCATGCCAGTAGTCCACTTCCCATGGTTGACTATGCCATCTTCGTATGGATCCTGTGTATTGCTCTTCGTATCTATACTATCTCTCCCCTTTCGTATCGATGCTTCATGTGTGTAACTTCGTATCGATGTCGAAGTCCTTCCTTCATATCGATCGTTAGCTGTTGGAATCGTATCGATGCTTAGTTGATCGATACGAAATGGATGGAAGTGTGATCAATGCGAAGTGGGCAGCAGTTGAGCAGATGGATTAGAATCGAGGCTGTTGTTTGATGGATACGAACCGGATGGACACGAAGTTGATGGGTACAAAGTAGATGGATATTGATCGATCCATGATTCTGACCCGAAGTAGCAGCTTCCTTGACCTGAAGTAAACCCTCCAGTGACTCGGAGTAAATGCCAAGGTGACCCGAAGTGGTTGCAGAGCCCTTGTAAATTGTTGATCCCTCAAAGACCCGAAGCAGGCCCTTCTCTAACCCGAAGCAATCCTCTTGAAAACCCGACGTAAACATGAAGGTGACTCAAAGAAAACTCCAAGCAGCCCATTCTTTCCAAAATCTATACTCCAAGTATGTCGCGTTGTTTGTCCATCGACTATGCTATATCCTGGCCTCATGATCATGTTTATTCTCCATGAGTGATTGTCCATCCATTTGTTTGAACCAAGTCCATGTCAATCACGCTTCGATATTTGCACAGTCGATTGGGTTAAATCCGCCTGTACGTTGCCTTACCAAAAGGCGGGTTAACACTTTGCCCCCTAAAACATGCCTTGCGATAGGAAGGTGTGTTTTGTAGTGCCATAAGCTTGATGTTCGTACCCTGTTGATGACCTGTGAAGAGATCGATAATCTTACCTGATTGTGGATAGCGATCGTTCGAGATCGCGTGCCGTTCGAGGCGAGATGTGACCGTTTGAGGTCGGGTGCCGTTCGAGGAAAATTGTGACCGTTCGAATTCGGATGCCGTTCGAGGCGAGATGTGATCGTTCGAGGTCATACGTTGTTCGAGGCGAGATGTGACCGTTCAAGGTAGGGTGCCGTTCGAGGCGAATTGTGACCGTTTGAGGCCAGATGTGACCTTCGAAGTCGGGTTTTGGAATTATAAACATCAGATTTACATTCAAATGAGCCTTGCAATAAAAAATGTCCAACTAAATCAAGTTCAGATGCAAAAAAGAGAAAACAAAAGAAAAACAGAAACATCAAAGTGCTAGCATCTCCACTATTGCAGTTTATAGTCATCTCAGAGCATGCCTGAGAACCGTTCGTGATCACGTACATGTGCAAGTGACTTAACCGTTTTATTGTGGAGTTTATTACTTATTCTTCATTATCCCGATCAGTTGATGATAAGCTGATGCCTTGATCCGGGGCCATCTTCATTTGATGCAGATGGTGGTCGCTCATGTTCCACCGTCGCTACTCGCCTTTTCACGTACTGTAACAGCATGTCGTTCTGGATATGTCCTTCGATCTCATCCCTCAAGTGCCTACAATCGTTTGTACTATGGCCGCCTAGCTCATGGAACATGCAGTATTTGTCTGATTTCCTTTCATTATTGGTTGGCTCTCTCCTGATTGGCCTTCGGTAAGGAACCTGCATCTAAGTGTCTTGGTATATTCATTCTAAAGTCTCACTCAACTCCGTATAAGAGGTGAATATTGGTTCGTTTCGTGGCCGCTTCGGTTCATCGGAGCCATTCTCTGCTTTTCACTTCCCTTTATCCTTGTTTGAATCTTTCCTGGGCGGATCCCCGCCTTTGACCGCATAAACATTAACTTCCTCGCCTTCCTTTCTTTCAGCCTTCGCGTCTTCCTGTCGCAAAAACCTTTCTGCCTCATGGTAAAACTCTCCTAGATCTATTGGTGGATCCCTTGTCAATGAATTCTTGAACTCCGTGCCATCTACTATGCCAGATACAGCTGCCATCAAAACCTTGGATGGATCTGGACGATCCATTGATGCCGCTGCTGCATTAAATCATGTTATGAAATTCCTCAGAGACTCTCCATTCCTCTGCTTCAGTGTTGTCAAACTCATCACATTTTTGGGTCTGGAGATGTGAACTCTGAACTGTCGCATAAACCTTTCAATCAATTCGGTCCACGTTCCAACAGAGCCGCTTTCCAGTTGCCTGAACCACAATGCTGCTATATCCGTCAAATACAAAGGGAAACACCGGGCCATGGCCTCCTCCGATGCCCCTAGTACTTCCATGTGCCTCATATACCTTGTCAGATGAACAGCAGGGTCCGTCCTTCCATCATACGTCTCCAGTGTTGGTAGCTTGAATTTAGGTGGATTCCTAGTCTGCCTAATTATGGGAGCAAAGGGGCTCCTGTTCACAACCTCCAAATCTTTATTCACCAATCCTCCTCTCATGGTTCGTCTGACCATTTCTGCCAATCTGTTATTATCACCAAGTGGTGGTCTTTGTTTGTTGCCTCCGACTTGCCCTCCGAGTTCTCGAGGGAATCCTAAAATCTGCTCTCCTGGACGAGCATTCATTTCTCTATCGACGCCAAATTGCACAGCACCGCCTGGTATCGGGCCTAGAATTGAGCCAACATGATCCGAGGGTGTGTCCCCTAGTTCAAGGGCTGTTCTCGATGGCCCTACTCTATCCCGTATCCTGGTTGATCCGTTCCCACGACTCTGGTTATGGACTTCCTCTGCTCTTACTGCTCCATCTTCGCGATCCACATTTCCAGCATTCCCTACAGCTACGTTCTCTTGATTTTGCACTCCAGCTTGTCCAACCCGTCGGAGTAGGTTCTGGATCATTTCCTCCTGCCTTTTCAGCATCTCTTCCTGCATAGGACCCATCATCATCATCTCCATCTCATCTCTGGTGATGAAGATTGAAGTCTGATTAGCTCCTGAGGAAGCCTCCTGACTTCCTTCAAGATGGCTCCTCTCCGTTCTCTGTCTCCTTGCTGATTGCTTAGCCATGGCTTCCCAGATCTAAGTTCCTTAGCCTTCAAATTCAAAATCCAAGCTTTAGAATTTCTGAGCGTTAGCCTTCTCAGTCGAAGTACCAAAATGTTTACGCCAAAATTGGTCACAAACACCCAATTACAGATGAAAGCACCAATCCACAATCACATATCACAGATAGAATACGTGAACAGGATATAAATATGAAGAATAACAAAAATTAAAAAGAAAGTAGTAAAAAGATGAGATTTATAGTGGTTCGGCGTTGTAGCCTATATCCACTTTGAAGAGTTTGCTGTTTATTGATGATTCTTAATTGATTTACAACAGTACAATCAATGGCACTCAAGTTATAATGGAGTTTCAACAGAGTAACGACGTAGAAGAGCCAAAAAAGTCCTTTTTCTGTAGGTGTAGGGGCGCTATTTATAGGTGTAGATTTGGAAATATCTGCCTTTGAACTCAGAATACTCTTTCTCACACGTGGGTGGGCCCACCAGATCGACCAGGGCTTGTTTAGGATCGATCCCCGATCGATCCCTATGTACTTCTTATCGATCAAAGAAAGGCCAGATAGAGCTGCGATCGATCGTAGACATTCTTGAGTGTATAAGAAAGCTCCTGTGAAAATTTCATAGCATTTGGACTTCTAGATTTTGAGTTATGGTCGATCCAAGATTAGATTTATATGTTGGCTGATGGCTGCGTATCGATCCATGCGTATCGATCGATTTTGTATCGATCGATCATGTATCGATGACATGGAGCGACAATTATGTGGAGATCCACTTTCCATGCCAGTATACCGCTTCCCTTGGTTGACTATGCCTTCTTCGTATCGATCATGTGTATTGCTCTTCGTATCGATACTATATCTCCCCCTTCGTATTGATGCTTCATGTGTGTTACTTCATATCGATGTCGAAGTCCTTCCTCCATATAGATCGTTAGCTGTTGGTTTCGTATCGATGCCTGGTTGATCGATACGAAATGGATGGAAGTGTGATCGATGCGAAGTGGGCAGTAGTTGAGCAGATGGATTAGAATCGAGGCTGTTGTTTGATGGATACGAACCGGATGGACATGAAGTTGATGGGTACGAAGTAGATGGATATTGATCGATCCATGACTCTAACCCGATGTAGCGGCTTCCTTGACCCGAAGTAAACCGTTAAGTGACTCGAAGTAAATGCTGAGGCGACCCAAAGTGGTTGCGGAGCCCTTGTAAATATGGTGATCCCTCAAAGACCCGAAGAAAGCCCTGCTTTAACCCAAAACAATCCTTATGAAAACCCGATGTAAACATGAAGGTAACTCGAAGCAAACTCCAAGCAGCCCATTCTTTCCAAAATCTATACTCCAAGCATGTCGCGTTGTTTGTTCATCGATAATGCTATATCCTGGCCTCATGATCATGTTTATTATCCGTGAGTGATTGTCCATCCATTTGTCTGGACCAAGTCGTGTCAATCCAGCTTCGATAGCTGCACATTCGATTGTGTTAAATCTGCATGTACGTTGCCTTGCCAAAAGGCGGGTTAACAAATCTGTTGCAGCCTCTTGCTTATGCACACCGAATTTGAGCAAAAAAAACATTTGATTCATCTTGAAATAAGAACAATTATCTTGTCTACTCATTTTTGACAAAATATAATTTCCTTTTTGATGTAAATGCTGCAACTGTTTATGTTTTTTGAATTCTAGGATTTGATTATTTTAAAAATTCAAATTCAAGTAGCAATCTAGTAAAATTTAAGAGCCTCGTACCAGATCTGGAACACCACTACAGAATAGGCTATTAACATATTGCAAATAAACTATTACCAGTTTTATACTCAGTTTTACGTTCGAAATTCCATTTTCCGTTTTCGTTCTGACCATTGGTAATTTTAAAATTTCCGGTTCCGTTTCAGAAATTTCGAAAGTTTCGCTTTAATTTCGGTTTTCTAATTCCGGTAATTTCTTACTTTAATTTGCTATATACGCTAATAAATATCTATTACTCATAAATTTATAGTACATTTTTTACATTACATATAAAATACACACTTTAATAAAAAGCTTAGTGTGTAAGATTCTGTATTGTTCATTTGAGATTTTACAACTGTAATGACCCGAGATTTTCGATCCCGAAAATCCCAGATAGTTAGGAAAAGAAGAAAGAGATAGAAGAAGAAGAAACAAAAACACAACACTGATTCTCACAAAACGCAGCGGATCAAAATATAATATCAAATAATAACAGTTTACAAAAGAATACCTGTATCTGTCAATTATATTTTTACATCAGAGTTACACTCATACACAAACACTGGACATATACAAATCGCATGGCTCAGATAAACAGAAATAATATCACAACGGAAACACTCCATACGTTCCTGCCATCCAGCTCGTCTCCTGAGCTCCAGAACGTCCTTACCTGAAAATCTGTAATACTCGGTCTAACTCGAGCATTACATCAAAGTAACACCCGGGTCAGGCTGGAAACCAGCGTGAGTAAACCCATCTAACATGGAATACAATAACATAAAACTTACATAAAACCCGAGGTAACACGTGTCAATTTACAAATTCACAATTTGATAGAGACATCACTTATTTCACACATCAATTTCTAAGTACCAAAACTTAGATTAAATGGTCCAATTCACTTAAATCATTCCATACCAACCTATTGATTTGACATATCAATCTATAAAGAATCGAAGTGGTTTCGAGTTTTAACTAATACCCGACTCCGGTCTCTTCGAATCCAATGTCATCTTAACCCAAGTTATTCAAGTGGTTAAATTTTAAATATAGGATGTCACTTTTACACAGCAATTCATCATAGATAACCACATTATCTCTGTTCAACCCAACATATCATATTACAAACATTTCATTTCACAAAGCATCACAATCACATATCAGGGATAACAAATAATCCAAGGCATTTAAATGTCATTCAATCATTCATAAGCAAGATAAATTAGTCATACCATTTCTGATTAATTTAATTAACTACCAATGAATTAAATTAATTACTTTATTACTTAAAAATCTTGCTTATTTAACATTAATTAATTATATTCAATTAATTAATCATCCCTTAATTATTCATCTTGATTAATCATCCTTTATTAATCATTCTCTAATTACATTATGTAATTATCCTTAATTAATTACACAAATTAATTATTCTCAAACAATTATAGTAATTAACCTTTAATTACTCCTATTAATTTTTTAACTATAATTAATTACATTAATTCTCAATTAATTACATTAATTAATTCTTCTATAATTACTTCATTGATTAATTAATCAATCCCTTAATTACTTCATTAATTATATTAATTAATGATCCTTAATTACTTCTTTAATTAATTATTGTTCTAATTAATCAAATCTTTATTCATTAATCAGCTTGATTAATCACATTTAGTAATTAATTACCCTTAATTAATTACTTAATTAAATTCAAATAAATTTTATTAATTAATTAAGTCTTAAATTAATTACACTAAGTAATTAATTCTTAATTACATTCACAAAGTAATTATCCTTCATATTAATTACACAAAGTAATTAAACCCAAAACCACTACCATTCTTCAATTAATTACATCCAGTAATTATCCACTAATTACTTCATTAAGTAATTATACTTTATAAATTACACTAAGTAATTTATACTTAACCCATCATCCAATGATCATTAATTAAACTAATTAATTAACTTAAACTAGTCACATTAATTTAATTAATTACACTGAGTAATTAATCCCTTTAATTACTTCCACTAAGTAATTATACTTAAACAATTCCACAAAAGATTATTTTTAATTAATTAATATAGTTAATTATTAAAATTAATCACATTAATTAACTATTTAATAATCCCTAGTTAATGATCTCTCATTAACTATTAACAATTCTTTAATTAATCACTTAAACCTTAATTAATTAATTTAATTACTAAATTAATTAATCCAAATCATTAATAAATTAGATTAATTAATTATTCTTTAATTATCTTAACAATTTAATGAATCACAAATCATTAAATCTTAATTATCTTTTAAGATAAAGACATTATTCTTATTAATGATTAAATTGTCATTAACAAAAGCATTTGAAAACATTTTACTTTAAAATTTCATTTAAATTCCATTTCAAATTTAAGATTTAAATGAATACAAATTTAACTTTACAAAATTTAAAAACAATTTTTGAAAATCCTTTTTAAAATCCAAATGTTAAAGAATCACTTATCACTTATAAATTAAATTTATAAGAGTTTTAAACCAAACAGTTAAATTCAAATCATTATTTTTGTAATGTACTTTAACATTTTTAAAGTTGTTAAAACATTTAAATTTTCTTAAACTTTATTTATTTTAAAACTAGGATACAAATTCAATTTGAATCCATACTTTAAAATTTGGTTTTAAACTTTGTTTAAAACCCTACTTCCAAATTAAATTTAAATTAAAGTTTGAAAATCTGACAGGTTTTAAAACCTGTCACAAACCCAATGCCCCGAGCCACATACCTAATACTCCGAGAACCCCTTCGAGTCTCCAACCCAAAATCACGAGTACCACTTCGAGCCACCTCCCCAACCCAAAACTGACACATAGAACTACACCGTGCATATGCACGGTGGCTCCGATCACCTCTGGTCGACGTCGCGACCTTCCCAAGGTCGGCGACGACACCCTCAGACCATCCAAACTTCAATTCCTTCGATTCCTACTCGAAATCGAATTCGAGTACCCTGAACAAATCCTGGAACAAAACACTCGAGCCTGGAACCACCTCGTACTCGAGTCTCTGACCACCAGAGCGTCTGCAATTCCAGCCCCGACTTCGACAACCACCATACTAACATATCATAGAGCTTGATGGAACTCAGTCCACCAGAGATGCTGGGGTGATCAAAACTTCCGACCATCCAAAAACTAGGGCTATAGCCTTAAATCGATCGCCGCCGTCACCACAGTGAACTGCCATCACTTCTGCCATTTTCCCCACACTCTCCGTTCATTCTTCCACCACCAAAGGAAACCCCGACCTTCCCGAGCAAGTGGATCACCAAAGACAACCCAAAATCCAATTTCTGATCAAACTCGCATTGCTCATCCAAACCCAATCTAAAAATTATGGTTCCACTTTTAAAAATCATGTCTTTGATTAAGGATTCAGTTTATAATTCTGGATTTATGAATTAAGATGTTTTAATTTTCCACAAACTCAAGCTTTCCTATTATACTTTGTTTTCCAGAGCAATTTCAATTTTAATTCATTTAAATAAAGTTTAAACCTTAATTCATGATTAAACAAACAAATGTTGTTTGAATCATAAGTCCTAACCGACATTGGTTCAAGAGATAATGATTTTTGAATAAATCTTGAGCCTGGAAACTAAGAACAGAGATACACAAATACATCAGCATACACACATATCCATACATTCATATATATATATATACACATACATACAGAAACTCACTTATATATATTCACACAAAACATATTCATTCTAGAAATTAGCATGCAATCCAGATTCCTACTTAAGCTTTTTAAAAAAGTAATGTTACTCACTGTTTTCCAAGAATCATGATCTGCTACTATGATTTCTTCTTCAAGCTTTATGTCTTCAACCCTTGATTTACTTCTGTTTTAATGGCAGAGCTCTTTGGTTTACTTAATATATTTTTTTCTTTTCTTATTTTCTTTTATGCGTGAGTATGCTATAGGATCATATATATATATAAGAGAAGGTAAGCTTACAGGATAAGTATTTGCTGGTACAAATTTGTTTCTTTGGTCAGAGATTTTTTCTCTTCCTTGACCTGACAAGATTTTGTGGAAAATGAAATGATTTATAAACATTTTGAAATGACCTTGTTTTTGTGCTAGAATTGATAGCATTAAATGCAAGTGTCTCCTTCCATGTTTACATACTTATCCATACTTTTTCAACTTTCCTATATTTTATTTCATATGGGTATATGTACATACATGCACCTTTATATACTTATATACGTTATCAAATATCATAAGGTTTGTGTAATTTATATATATTCCTTTGGATGTTTTATCTTAATTTTAAATGGTGGAGTTTGTATCAATATATATATAAATATATTTGAACGTTTATCATTAATCTAATCTATGGGATTTATCTTATCCAAAGATATTAAAAATGAAATCTCTAATATAGTTTTTAATTATATATATATATATATTAAGATATTTTAATTATCAGAATTTTATTTGTTCGACTTATCTAAAGTAATATTCCAATGATTTAATTCAATTATTTACCAATTAACAACCGTTGAAAATCTGGGTCATCACATTCCTCCCCCCTTTAGAACTTTTCGTCCTCGAAAAGGAACGAAACAAATTTATGAAAATGCTTAAAATCAGAGAAATATTCTTTGATCATTTTTAAAACACTTTTTAAAATCTATATAATATTATTTCAAAGTAGTTTTTATAAAAATACTTTTATAACTCGATGTTTCGACTTGTCCATCCTTGTTCTCATAGAAATTCGGTCATACGTTGATCAGACGTAGGACTGAAAATCTATAAGTACTTGGTAAACTCGTTTCCAACACCCAGTGAAAATACTTTGGAAAATAATTTTATTGAAAATATAGAAAACAGTTTTTGAAAATAGAGGAAATATCTTTGGTGAGAATGCTATGGAAATCATCACTCCCATCCACGGTCGTAGTTAACCCGATGGTTACGTTGTCGTCCCGACAAAATCCATAGATAACTGTAGGCCTCCGCGCCCCTCGATTACACCATGGAACCCGCTACAGATCGCAGTTATACCTGGGCTTTACGTTGCTATCACAGCAAAAACCCATATAACCGTAGGCATCAGCGCCCTCGAATTTCGCTGCCAAAAGAATGAAACTCCTCCACTCGACCATAGATCGCAGCCTACCGATGTTACGTTGCCATCCAGGCAAAATCAAGTGTAGACTGTTAGCACTCATCCTCCACACGATTTTCGCTATGGTCCACACAGCAGATCGCAGCGACATTGAGTTACACTGTCGTCACAGCATAACCCAAATACCCCTGTAGGCTTCAGCGCCCTCGACTTTCGCTACCCAACAATCCTCAGGAACTAGTTTATCCGGACTCCTCACTGGATCAGCTTTAGAACCCCCCCCTTAGGGCTCAAGGCAGTACCACCCTGTGGCACTCCTGAGAAGTTCATTCAAGGGAGCGCCTTTTTCCCCAGAGCCACTTTCAAAACACTTTATACTATATATATATAGTATTTCCAAATCATACACCAATCATGATCTCATATAAATCTCCTTTCCCAAAATCGATTATCCCAAAATAGATAATTCACAAACTAGGCTTTCCAAGTTCCAAATTTGATTTTCCTCAAAATTCAAAAGCCTTTTTAGAAATCCATAGGTTCCCAAAACTTTTTCCCAAAATCATTTTCACAAAATCCTTTATATATACATACATATATATATATATATATATATATAATAACCTTGGGAAATTTTTGAATCACTTCATACTTGTATAAATTCACTTTTATACTTCAAATACTTTCAAAACCCTTTTTTTCTGTCAATAGATTCAACAAGGGAAGTTTACCATATATAATAAAGATATATAACTTTATTTATTCCAGATCAAATATTCATATTTGATTTTTTTAAAAAAGCCATTTACCATATTACTTAATTCCATAAAGTAAATTTTAATCATAGAAATATTAATTTTCCACCTTATTTCCTCATATATCTCACAAAATACACTTTTCATTTCAAAACCACTTTACAATTCTTATCCACAACTTACAATATCAATTTCATTCAAACTCGTATGATGTCCACATATCATCCGTATGCAATATCAATCTGATCGCTCACTCGATCACACAATTTCACTTCCGAACTAGTATTGTCCACCCGAATTCCTAGTGCGGACTCAGATTTGGTTTTTTGATCAGAAACCGTCATTCTCCTTGCATAGTCACAACTATGATAAAGAATATCCAAAACCAATCAAAAATCCATATCCAGGTTCACCGTCGAAAATCAAGTGAAAAAAATCCCAAATCGGATCGATAATACTATCTCGAAATTATGTGCTCGAATCTGGATCAAATCACTATGCGAATAGAATAATATACGTACGTCCTACGTATTTATCTTCATTGATTATCAGTTAAATCAATACTCTTTCTATTCATCCTCACTTTGATTTTATTCACTTATTCACATTTGCCTTAATCCCCATTTGGATTATCACCTCAATTCTTACCTCAATTGGGTATTTGACCATTAACAGTTTGAACTCTGACCAGCTTATATTTAGAAAATAGCTTGAAAATTTTAAAATAGATAAGTAGTTGGAAAATAAGTATTAGTTTGTAAAATAGCTACAAATAGTTAAGTAATTGTAAAATAGTTGAAAAATAGTTAAATAGTTATAAAATAGTTAGATAATTGCAAAATACTTGTAAAATAGTAATTAGTTATAAATAGTTGAAAAACAGTAATTAGTTTATAAAAAGTTGTAAAATAGTTAAATAGTTTCAAAAATAATTATAAAATAAGTATAAAATAGTTTGGCTTTTGAAAAGAAAGATTGTATATAGTAAATAGCTTGGCAAAATAGATTTAAGAAAACTTATATTAGTTTCAGAGCCAAACTGCCAAATTCCCAATCTGAATATCTTCAATTTCCATTGAACTTGATTTATCCCCCAATTCAAGTTGAATTAACCTCAACTTCTTTCCAAATTCAAATCAAATTGCATTTGATTTTAAACCTATTCAACTTTAATTACCAGTCCAAATTATTAAAATCAAATTTAAATTTGAACTAATTTCAAATTAATCCAATTCAAAATTTCCATTTGAATTTTATACTTATCCATCTTCAATTCTAATTAGTTCAAACTAAATTCAATTTGAACTAATGCAATTTAAATCTCAACTTTACCATCTCGAATTATATAAATTCGAGTTAAATTTTCAAATGTTGATTTAACCCCTTAAATCAAATTAACCTTTATTTTTAAATCAATAATCCCAATCTTTAAAGAATTTAATTCTGAGTCCAATTCTCAAAATTCCATTTTAAATTATCTTTATTCAACATATTTCAAAACTCAAAAACAATTAAATCTTCAGATTCTAATTTATTATCCATTTTTAAAACCAATTCTCAGTTTCATACATTATTTATAATAATGGAATGATATCAGGATAAATAAACATCCAAATTTATCCAAACACCCATTTTAATTTCCAAATCTCAAACCCATTTTGAGATCACTCATAAATTCCCATTTAAACCAATCATTTAACTTCCCAAAGTTAAATCTCAATTTCATCTTGAAATTCCCAATTCAGGTTGCTTGTTAACTTATTTAACTTTCCCAAAGTTAAATTCAATTTACTTAATCCAGCCAACCTTACCCAATTTGAATTCCCATTTCAAATTTTAAACTTCACATTAATAATCTTATAAGTTCAAAAACTTATCACCTTGGGTATCACATTTCATTCCAAATTTAAAACTCAACATTTAGAGTTTATTTCAAACCATTTTTGATATTATGTATATTCCTCATATATACATATTATTTCCTTTACACACTAAGTTATCCTTAAATTTTAAATCACCTTTGGTTTTTAATTCAATTTTTTTTCAATCAACCCTTGTTTGCAACAAGTCCCTTTTATTCAAATAATATTTATTTATTATTTCTTTTAGCACTTTGAAACAAATTCCAAATTTTCTAGCTTAGATTTAAAACTTCACAATCTAGATCATCTTCAGTTCCAATTTATAAGTCATACTTATCTAAAACATTTCATTTTGCTTACTCATTAATACACATCTTATTATTAAACACAAAAATAATTTATGATAATAACCAAGATTATCATATCTGGTAACCAATTCATTATTATCTTATTCTGAAACTTCCCCCCAAATTCAAGATTTAATTTCAGTTTGAATCCATTTTAAACTTACCTTTATTTAATTTCAATTTGGTTGTATTTCTATTACCTCTTAATTTAATTCCAATATTTTAACAACCAATTACCTTAACATTTATTGGTTAAGGAATATTGCTTTATATATACCAAAATATATTCTTATATAAAATCATTTAAAATCTTTATATAAGAAAATAACTAGTACACTCTCATATATATATACACACTCAACTCATTCTAGGGTACTGTTGACCATATCCTTTATGAGTACACCCACCAGAGCCAAGGTTCTCGCTTAACCTTCGCTTTGATACCAAATGTAACGACCCGAGATTTTCGATCCCGAAAATCCCAGATAGTTAGGAAAAGAAGAAAGAGATAAAAGAAGAAGAAGAAACAGAAAAACGGCACTGATTCTCACAAAACGCAGCGGATCAAAATATAATATCAAATAATAACAGTTTACAAAAGAATACCTGTATCTGTCAATTATATTTTTACATCAGAGTTACACTCATACACAAACACTGGACATATACAAATCACATGGCTCAAATAAACAGAAATAATATCACAGCGGAAACACTCCATACGTTCCTGCCATCCAGCTCGTCTCCTGAGCTCCAAAACGTCCTTACCTGAAAATCTGTAATACTCGGTCTGACCCGAGCATTACATCAAAGTAACACCCGGGTCAGGCTGGAAACCAACATGAGTAAACCCATCTAACATGGAATACAACAACATAAAACTTACATAAAACCCGGGGTAACTCGTGTCAATTCACAATTTGTTAGGATCATCACTTATTTCACACATCAATTTCTAAGTACCAAAACTTAGATTAAATGGTCTAATTCACTTAAATCATTCCATACCAGCCTATTGATTTCACATATCAATCTATAAAGAATCGAAGTGGTTTCGGGTATTAACTAATACCCGACTCTGGTCTCTTCGAATCCAATGTCATCTTAACCCAAGTTATTCAAGTGGTTAAATTTTAAATACAGGATGTCACTTTTACACAGCAATTCATCATAGATAACCACATTATCTCTGTTCAACCCAACATATCATATTACAAAAACATTTCATTTCACAAAGCATCACAATTATTACATATCAGGGATAACAAATAATCCAAGGCATTCAAATATCATTCAATCATTCATAAGCAAGATAAATTAGTCATACCATTTCTGATTAATTTAATTAACTACCAATGAAATAAATTAATTACTTTATTACTTAAAAATCTTGCTTATTTAACATTAATTAATTATATTCAATTAATTAATCATCCCTTAATTATTCATCTTTATTAATCATCCTTGATTAATCATTCTCTAATTACATTATGTAATTATCCTTAATTAATTACACAAATTAATTATTCTTAAACAATTATAGTAATTAACCTTTAATTACTCCTATTAATTTTTTAACTATAATTAATTACATTAATTCTCAATTAATTACATTAATTAATTCTTCTATAATTACTTCATTGATTAATTAATCAATCCCTTAATTACTTCATTAATTATATTAATTAATGATCCTTAATTACTTCTTTAATTAATTATTGTTCTAATTAATCAAATCTTTATTCATTAATCAGCTTGATTAATCACATTTAGTAATTAATTACCCTTAATTAATTACATTACTTAATTAACTTCAAATAAATTTTATTACTTAATTAAGTCTTAAATTAATTACACTAAGTAATTAATTCTTAATTACTTTCACAAAGTAATTATCCTTCATATTAATTACACAAAGTAATTAAACCCAAAACCACTACCATTCTTCAATTAATTACATCCAGTAATTATCCACTAATTACTTCATTAAGTAATTATACTTTATAAATTACACTAAGTAATTTATACTTAACCCATCATCCAATGATCATTAATTAAACTAATTAATTAACTTAAACTAGTCACATTAATTTAATTAATTACACTGAGTAATTAATCCCTTTAATTACTTCCATTAAGTAATTATACTTAAACAATTCCACAAAAGATTATTTTTAATTAATTAATATAATTAATTATTAAAATTAATCACATTAATTAATTATTTAATAATCCCTAGTTAATGATCTCTCATTAACTATTAACAATTCTTTAATTAATCACTTAAACTTTAATTAATTAATTTAATTACTAAATTAACTAATCCAAATCATTAATAAATTAGATTAATTAATTATTCTTTAATTATCTTAACAATTTAATGAATCACAAATCATTAAATCTTAATTATCTTTTAAGATAAAGACATTATTCTTATTAATGATTAAATTATCATTAACAAAAGCATTTGAAAACATTTTACTTTAAAATTTCATTTAAATTCCATTTCAAATTTAAGATTTAAAATGAATACAAATTTAACTTTACAAAATTTAAAAACAATTTTTGAAAATCCTTTTTAAAATCCAAATGTTAAAGAATCACTTATCACTTATAAATTAAATTTATAAGAGTTTTAAACCAAACAGTTAAATTCAAATCATTTTTTTATAA
The DNA here is from genome assembly GCA_030737815.1 of Allium fistulosum. Taxonomy (NCBI): domain Eukaryota; kingdom Viridiplantae; phylum Streptophyta; class Magnoliopsida; order Asparagales; family Amaryllidaceae; genus Allium; species Allium fistulosum. Next base: position 522,125,384 of record CM060906.1, read on the forward strand.
TATACTTTAACATTTTTAAAGTTGTTAAAACATTTAAATTTTCTTAAACTTTATTTATTTTAAAACTAGGATACAAATTCAATTTGAATCCATACTTTAAAATTTGGTTTTAACTTTGTTTAAAACCCTACTTCCAAATTTAAATTTAAATTAAAGTTTGAAAATCTGACAGGTTTTAAAACCTATTACAAACCCAATGTCCCGAGCCACATACCTAATACTCCGAGAACCCCTTCGAGTCTCCAACCCAAAATCACGAGTACCACTTCGAGCCACCTCCCCAACCCAAAACCGATACATAAAACTACACCGTGCACATGCACGGTGGCTCCGATCACCTCTGGTCGACGTCGCGACCTTCCCAAGGTCAGCGACGACACCCTCAGACCATCCAAACTTCAATTCCTTCGATTCCTACTCGAAATCGGATTCGAGTACCCTGAACAAATCCTGGAACAAAACACTCGAGCCTGGAACCACCTCATACTCGAGTCTCCGACCACCGGAGCGTCTGCAATTCCGGCCCTGACTTCGACAACCACCATGCTAACATATCCCAGAGCTTGATGGAACTCGGTCCACCAGAGATGCTGGGGTGATCAAAACTTCCGACCATCCAAAAACTATGGCTACAGCCTTAAATCGATCGCCGCCGCCACCACAGTGAACTGCCATCACTTCTGCCATTTTCCCCACACTCTCCGTTCATTCTTCCACCACCAAAGGAAACCCCGACCTTCTCGAGCAAGTGGATCACCAGAGACAACCCAAAATCCAATTTCTGATCAAACTCGCATTGCTCATCCAAACCCAATCTAAAAATTATGGTTCCACTTTTAAAAATCTTGTCTTTGATTAAGGATTCAGTTTATAATTCTGGATTTATGAATTAAGATGTTTTAATTTTCCACAAACTCAAGCTTTCCTATTATACTTTGTTTTCCAGAGCAATTTCAATTTTAATTCATTTAAATAAAGTTTAAACCTTAATTCATGATTAAACAAACAAATGTTGTTTGAATCCTAAGTCCTAACAGACATTGGTTCAAGAGATAATGATTTTTGAATAAATCTTGAGCCTGGAAACTAAGAATAGAGATACACAAATACATCAGCATACACACATATCCATACATTCATATATATATATATATATATATATATATATACACATACCGAAACTCACTTATATATATTCACACAAAACATATTCATTCCAGAAATTAGCATGCAATCCAGATTCCTACTTAAGCTTTTTAAAAAGTAATGTTACTCACTGTTTTCCAAGAATCATGATCTGCTACTATGATTTCTTCTTCAAGCTTTATGTCTTCAACCCCTGATTTACTTCTGTTTTAATGGCAGAGCTCTTTGGTTTACTTAATATATATTTTTCTTTTCTTATTTTCTTTTATGCGTGAATATGCTATAGGACCATATATATATATATATATATATATAAGAGAGGTAAGCTTACAGGATAAGTATTTGCTGGTACAAATTTGTTTCTTTGGTCAGAGATTTTTTCTCTTCTTTGACCAGACAAGATTTTGTGAAAAATGAAATGATTTATAAACATTTCGAAATGACCTTGTTTTTGTGCTAGAATTGATAGCATTAAATGCAAGTGTCTCCTTCCATGTTTACATACTTATCCATACTTTTACAACTTTCCTATATTTTATTTCATATAGGCGTATGTACATACATGCACCTTTATATACTTATATACGTTATCAAATATCATAAGGTTTGTGTAATTTATATATATTCCTTTGGATGTTTTATCTTAATTTTAAATAGTGGAGTTTGTTTCTATATATATATATATAAATATATTTGAACGTTTATCTTTAATCTAATCTATGGGATTTATCTTATGCAGAGATACTAAAAATGAAATCTCTAATATAGTTTTTAATTATATATATATATATATTAAGATATTTTAATTATTAGAATTTTATTTGTTCGACTTATCTAAAGTAATATTCCAATGATTTAATTCAATTAATTACCAATTAACAACCGTTAAAAATCTGGGTCGTCAAAACAACTTTGATCAATTTTGAAAATTTTGATCTTTTTATTATGATTCGATGTAAATTAACAAAAAGTATAACAACTTTTTTAATGAAACTATATGATTTCTTCTCCATTTATTTATTGTCCCGATTAATTTGTTTCTTTTTTTAATTATTATATATTTGTCGTATTTTTTTAATTTTTTATAAGTTTTTGTAAGTTTTTTTCAATATTTTAAAAGCAAATCCGAAATTTAGACCGGAACCTGAATTTTGACCGGATTCCATTTCGGTTATGAGCGGAATCGGAATGGAATCACCTGAATAACTGAAATTCCGCCGGAATTTCGAACCATGCTATTAGGATGATGTAAACAAACTACATTATCCATTATATACTCTAGTTTACAAATATATGTTACTAATATGCATGAACTAAAATTTCAAACAATTTGTTATAAACATCTCAATGGTGTATGAAGTATATCATGATTCTTATAACAACCCGTACCATAGTGAGTCCATATTTTAACTAAATCGAAATCGAAGCCTATTAGCACATGGATCGTTGGTTTTGATAACCTGTAATAAATATAAGTATATCTGTGACGTCCCACCCCGAGACCCACATTAGTAAAGAGAATTACTAAGTAATCCTGTCTACTAATGCAGAGAATAGGGCTGATTAAGGGCGAAAATTTTAGAAAACTCAAAACATGAAACTTGTAGCTCTATGTCTAAGCTTTCCAGAACATCCAAAATTATTGAATTTGGATGTTCTGGAAATCTTAGACATAGAGCTACAAGTTTTATGTTTTGAGTTTTCTAAAATTTTGATATTTTCTTGATCAAAATCGTGCGTGTTTGTTGCTGTCCCGAGAGCAAATCGACAGCAACGATAGTCGCAGGCCTAAGAATTGTTTTGGACATAACTCTTTTGTTTCTTAACCAAATTCAATAATTTTGGATGTTCTGGAAAGCTTAGATCATGTACTACAAGTTTTATGTTTTAAGTTTTCTGAAATTTTGAATATTGCTTGGTCGAAATTATGTTGTATGTTGCTGTCCTGAGTACAAAATGACAGCAATAACAATCATCGACCTTAGAATTGTATTAGCTCGTTTTCGGAAATCGTTTTAAATTACTGTTTTGTCCAATAAAATTATTTTATAGATAAAATTACTTATTTTTATGAATTTCGAACGTATGAGAAAGACAATTAAACGGTAAAGTAAAACATGTGGTATGGGACACATGGATTTGCTTTATTGCTTAATATCGGACTTATACGATCGAAAACCTTTCGATGAACTGTTTGAGATGAGGTAAGCTTTTTTATGATGATTTTACGATGTTGAGATGTATTATGATGGCTTTTACTTGTCGATGAGATGAGTCAAGTCACGATGCCACTAGTACCCGTCAATGAGATGAGACGCGTAGGGTATTGTATTTACTCGCCGATGAGATGAGGTAGAGTATATTTTCATGATGTTTATGGTGTTTTACTAGTGTGGCACCAACTAACGGCTAGTAAACCGTTAGGTGCGAACGTATGGTATGGGACGTACGTTAACGCCTATTGGGTTCCTATCCGAGAAGTTGAGACATATTCATGATTTTTACTAGTACTATAGACCACGAGTACTCAATTGGAGTCATCACGATGTAGTTGCGACTTCGATCATCACGATGTTATTAACTTGGGTCTTTGTGACTGGGAGTTATTATGATATTATAGACTATAGTCATCACGACGTTCACGATGTTATGATGTTACTTGACTCCAATCATCACGATGTTTATGGTACCAAATATTAGTACTAGTCACGACGTAAGCACGTGCAGTTTTCCATGAAATTTTAGATGTTTTGATTTCACCTTTTTATAAGGAAGTTTATTATAGCCTTGAGTAAGATGAAGGCTTACATGTATTGATGGTTTTATGGTGATTTCTAATATGATGTTTTGAACTCTTTGAGTTCTATTATGATGAATTTATGAGGTTTTAGACCGTTTTATGATAATTATTTATATGGTTCAAATCCTTGCCTATTTCACTTATATAACTATAGAATATGAACCATAGTTAGATAACCAATTGAATTGCCTTATGAAATCATGATGAACCCATAGATGTATCACCTTAGAGATGATTTTGATGATACTTATATCGTTCCGTTGGTGTAACGACCCGTAAATTTCAACTGTTTTAATAACGTAATTAGTTGAAATTTTGTAAAATTTTAAACGATAAAATTTTGAAATAAAAATTTTATATTTGGAATACGTTTAGTTAAACATAGCAACTGTTAAATTTTCGTCCGGAAATATGAAAGTTTATTTCGCATGTAAATTTACTTCAATTTAATCAGTTAAAAAGCGATGAAAATAAAATGTTTCCGAAACCTAAATATTTTTACATAGAAAAATTCTAAACCATCTTCTGAGCAAGATGTCAGTTTGTCGTTTTTCCAAATTCGGACATCTGTGACTCCGTCGATCTTATTTTTCAGCGTTTTTCTTGCATTTTTCGATAGTAGAAAATTCGATTTTTTTAAAATTCGATCGTACCATTGATATCTTTATACCATTTTGATCGCTTCGTCGTGCTGATTTCCATAGTATATTCGTTTCTGTATTTTGGTGATGGTTACGCGATGAAAATCGTGAAACAATAACCGTATCACGATATCAGTAACCAGTTTGTGTCTCCTCGTTTCTTACACCTTTCATTTTCCTATACAAACCAACCGCTGTAGTTTGCATTTATATTTCCTAGTTCCCCATGATTGACCATCTCTATTCCCACTGTCAAATTCATTTCGGTCCATTTCCATTTGCATTCATTTTTCACTTTACTTTACATCTCCATGTTTTCAACCTGCCTGTTCATTTTTCCTCTTCATGTTTCTCTTGCTCACCCCTTACCAACACTGCCTTTCCCCTCACATGCCACCGCCGTTCTTCCTCATGCAACCTCCTGGATCACGCAACACCCACAGCTGTGCCCGACCGCTTGCCGAGATTCACCATCACATAGCAGCCCCTCTTCTTCCCTCTCCCACTCCTGACCACCGCACCATCGTTCTCATCTGCCTCTTCACCAACTTTGCATCCGAAACCCACTACTTTCACCTCCAGTTCGCCTACCACCACCCATGGCCGCCCATTGACCAGCACAGCCAAGCCCACCTCTGCCACGTCTTCCAGCAACCTGACCGGTCAACCTCCTACCCACCAGCACAACCCACAACCGAGCAATCTCCAGCCTACACCCAGTAAACATCTCCACCCACTAACGGCCGTCCCACCATCCGCCTCTTGTTCCCTCCGCCACCAGCGGCGAGTCACGCCCAGCGCCTCCATCTCTCACCGCCTCCGCTACCCGGCTTCTCAACCCAGCCCGTTCGCATTCCCCTCCGACCAAACGCGCCGTACAACCACCACCTTCGAACCCAGACCCCACTTGCCACCCCGATCTGCGTGCCACATCAAGCATTTCCACGCCTCTGCTTACCCGTACACCACCATTCCCTTCCCCTTCCATCGACATAGCAACCGTACTCGGCCGCCTCTTCTCTTTCTCCCCTCTCGGTTTGCTTGTGTGCCTACGTCCTCTGTTTGAAGACTCCTCCACTCCTTCCTTTGTACGCAAATATATATATATGGTTATATATGTGCATACTTGATTTCTATGTTACAGTTTATCACCTATGTTAGTATTATATAATATATAGGTGTATAATGCCTTATATATACCTTAGTATGTTAAGTGGTTCAGCCGAAAGAAGTGTTTTATATTTTATATATTATATATACTTTGTTTAAAGGGGTTTGAATATATATATATATATTCGTTATATTTTATGTATATTTAGATTTTATATTGTATACATGTTTTGTTATATGCACTATTGCAGTATAGATTTATTTTGTTAACTTTGAATATAAAAATCTATATATATCAACTTTGTTCTAACATGATAAAAGTATGTATACAAGTTATATGATGAGGTGACTGATAGTATATATGGTTAGTGCTGTTTATATGTACGTTTTGAATATATATATTTTTCATGAAGTTGTATATAATCTAAGTTTACAGTTTACATAGTTTAACATATATTTTAGTATGTAAGTTACATAAAGGGCCTGCACATTTTATATAGCAAGATAAGTATACAATGTTTATGTATATTACTTTATATAAGCTATTATAACTAATGTTGCAGTATGTTTAAACTGTATGCCGAAAGTATTTTTATAAATATATGATAAATATAAAGATCATGGTGGTTGTATATGCTATGTACTATATTCAGAATTTATTATATGTAGAAGTTTTAGTGTTAGTATGTTTTGTTTTATTTTGAGATATAAAGATATTTTATGTGTACACTAATTACGGTGGTTAATTTATGGTAAACTTTAATATGGGTTATATATGTTCGTGTGAATTGTTTGTATATATAGGAGCCGTGGGTTTTATGTATGTAGATTTGTTGATTTCGAATGTTGCAAGTATATATAATTACTTATTTCAAACTATATTTTGGTAGATATGTTTGTTTATATGTGAAAAAAAAACGATGATCTTTAATTTTTAATTATATATATATACATATATGTTATTTTGATATTTGTTTAAATTAAATAGTGATTTCATGGAAATAATAACAATAATAATAAAATTTATATCATTGTTGTTTCTATCAAATTGATTCTAATTATTCCATCAATTCCTATCTATCAGCTTTACCCGTCGTGTCTATTTTCTCCATCGAAGCGCGCCCATCTAGCTTTGCTTCGGAATTCGTAGCTTGTTCGGTTGTCAAATTTCTCTAACCTCGGAAGGTGAGCAATCACTCACGATTAACGTTCTTTTATTTATTAAATTTGATTTCAATTGAAACGACAATTGAAATATGCTACTGTTATTTATGTTATTAACTGTATCAGTTCACCTTTGACATCTGACACCATTATCTGTTATATATGCAATGATAATCCAGTTTGGTTGTTAAATGATTGATTGTTTGATGTTTACAATTGGACGTTAAATTATAATGTATAAAGTGATAAATATTATGCAAATAAATTTGCCGTAGGATAATTAAAATTTGAATCGACACATATGTTGAATTTGATTTAGTTGAATATGACCCCTTTTTATTGTTAAAGTAATTGACATGTAGAATAGTGATAGTTACACTTTGAACCATTGAACGTATATTTGATTAATTGTTGTAGTGTTAAAATTGAAATCAAATGACAAGTGAAGAACCGTATAAATATTAGTGTAATAATCTTTAATCTACATGAAATGATAGTGTAGATTCTAGAAATAATTATATTAATTCGTACAAATAACAATGCGAATTAATACGGTTATTTCGGGATTATTTAAATTGATTATTGGATTGTTATTGTTTGTTGTTATTGCTTGTTTATTTACTTTAACACCATCCCAGTTATCACACTGCAAGTTCCCTTTAATATGTTTTGATTTTGAATTGAATTGGAATCGGGTTGAAATGATAAATACCCAAATTGAACTTTGACCTAGGATAGAGAATTAAACAAAACCCGATTGGTCAATAATTTGATTTAAAAATAAAATGAAGATTTTATAAATAATATGGTTTTGAAATGAAGTTGAAATTTGAATTTTAATAAAAGAAAAATGTTAATATATAATAATCTGAAACAAAATATTAACAATGTAATTGATGAAAGAATGTTGTTTAATTTGAGAAATTATTGAATTAAGTTTGAAATTATTAAACTTTGAAATGATTTAATAATTAAGATTGAAATTATAATTAAGTTTGAAATTATTAAACTTTGAAATTATTTAATAATTAAGTTTTGAATTATTTAATAATTAAATAAGATTGAATTATTTAATGATTAAATTGAATTGAACTCTTTAATAAGTAAAATTGAATTTTTGAATGAGTGAATTTTACTTCGTAAATAATTGAAATTGAGTTTCTTTATAAATTAAGTTTTGGGAAAATTATTTAAGTAAATAAATAATTGAAATTGAATTTTCTTTAACAAGAAATAAAATGCGATTTATTGAAATTAATGTAAGACTTGAAATTTAAAGAAATTGAGTTGATGAATTTAATTTAATCAAATTTGTAAGTTTTGATATAATGAAGTTGAATTTAAATAATTGATTTAATAAATTGGAAATTTAATAGAAATTGTTTGAATGAAATTTACTTAACGAATATTGAATGAAATCGATAAATGAATTTAAATCGATTTGAATGTTAAATTAAATTAATTTAAATGATTTCGAAATGAAAATTATATACGAACTTGAAGCAATATTTGAATTGTTTAAATAAAGAATTGATATTGTATTATGAGACTTTGAAATGGTAATTTGGAAGTTTTGAAATGGAAATTATGGAAATTGATTTAGAAAGATAAATGAAATGTTGGTTTGCAAATTCTAATTGAATTGAAATTGATTTGGTTTTTGAAATATATAAACGACCAATCGGTATAATAATTACGAAAGTTATTAAAGAGACCGGGATCGGTAATGGATATACTCTCTATTTAAACCGAAACCACTTTAATAACTATACACGGAGTGATGATCCAGAATGAAGTGGTTGGAATGGTGTTCGTGATGACTGAAGAAAGTGAACGATAATGGATAGCCTTGACACTTGTGTCAAATTGGAAATGACTAAAACAGGAGCCGTGCCGGGCCAATGGAGGATTAGCTACCTCAAGTGGACACACTTCTTCGAACTACTCATTACTTGTTGTCGATTGGTGCACCCTTGATTTTGGGAGTGTTGTTTCACGGTGTTGCGGGCGCTGCGGCGTTGCGTTCTCACCAGTCCGAATCAGGCAAACGGTAGTATCACTACCTTGGGTATTGCCTCATGTGCCTTGTCATACTTGTATTCCTTTATTCACGACCACTACGAAATTGTTTTATACCTTTAGTATATGGATTGCCCTCTGGTGACTTCCGGTTTTGGGGAAACTACGGTCTTGTATATGCTTTTGGGAATAAAAATGTGTTAAGGATGGAATGGGCCATGACTTAACACTATTTTGATATCTTATTATTACTGATAGACATTATCTACTTATCTTACACTACTACATAGTAGATAGTTTAACGGATCCTTAAAGGATGGTTATTCCAAACATCCTTTGAGTTACTTGTATTTCAATTGCTATTTCACTTGAGTTGGATTTATTAATATAAGAATGTTAATTCTGACTCGAGTGTTTTGTGTTTTGCTTTACGCTCGGGTCAGACTGAGTGTACCAGTATTCAAGACTCACCTTTGAAGTTGGAGCTTTGCTTGAAGATCCAGCCATCTGTTCTGCTTTCAGTATTCGATGATTCCAATGATGTATTCTGATTTGTATCTGATGTATCGTATTACTCTTCCGTTGTATCTGGTTTAACTCTGATGTAACTTATACATTTATATAGTAGCTTCATGAACTACTATCTCTTTTATTTCCGCTGCATTTATTACTCTGTGTCTGAAACAACCCGATTTCCTATGCCCAGAAAGTCGCATCATTATTAAGAAAGAAAGGGGTAGAAAATAGAAAAGAAGAGAAGAAAGAAAGAAACAACAACAACGATCTCACAGCGGAACGAATAAATTATATTAATAACATAAACTATTACATAGTATACAACAATTTACAGAGTTACACAGCATATACATCACTTACTAGACAGTTATAACCATCTGTCTAGACATTACAACTCAAATACAAAACAAGACACTATCACAGATATCAACACAGCGGAATACTATATCTACGAACGCCGAAGCCTCCTGCTCCATTGCTCCTCCAGAATATTCGTCAAAGCTAAACCTGAATCCCTTGGCTACTCGTAAAAATTTGAGTACCCAAGAGTTTATAAAACAGAAATAAACACTTGGGTCAGACATGGGTCTGGTGTGAGTAAACGGGTTAAAATTGTTTAACTTCAAAACCTTTTGAAAACAAAGGTATCACGTAAGACTTCCCACACATAAACATGGAAAAGTTTTTACCTTACGCTAAGCAAAACATTTGATAGGAAATCTGATTGTATTATAATAGGGTCTAGGGTTTTCAAGTAAAATACAGAAATAGCTGAAATGCTTACATCTCACATTCCAACGTAGTTAGGCACAACTAATACGTACGGCACTTATTGGAGTTTGGATTCCATACAATGGCAGGGCTACTGGGGTACCGCCCGTCACAGTACGTGGCCTAGATCACCGTACCGAGGAGTACGCCCGCTCCCCTGCAACACAAAGCCGGAACCATCCCTTACCGGATAATTCCGAACAAGATAATCCCGTAGTTGGCACGACCAACCACACACTAAGCCGAATAAAAGAAAAGGGACCTCTAGACAGGGATCTATCTTGCTCTCAGTGGGTGCTACCCACGAAACCTTGCTGCACCTCCCCTGTTTTAGCCATTCCTGGTTGATGAGGCTTGAGGTTAAGATTACCTTTAATCAGAACATATCACTTAGAATGCTCATCGTCCGCCTGACGATGTGTTGAAAGCATTCAATCCATACAAGTTCGTTCCGGGTTCGAACGAAACCGAAGGCATTATCTCGTTACACTCGTTTTTGGAATCACCCTCAGAGTTAACGACAATAACCCTTGCACTCTGAATCTTCATCTTCACTTGAGATTCACGACCTATCGTAAATTTGGATCGATGTGGTATTCGGGTCTCCAGACCTGGAATACCGGTATACGGAAACCCGATCCCGGTCTCATCGAAATCCAAAACGTATCTTTTAAGGGCCAAGTTGTTTTAAGGTTAAAACAATTCAATTCTTATCTATATACACAAAGATAGATAATTCACAATAGATAATCTACATTATCATCACAAACAGATAACTCATATTATCATTCCAATTCAACCAACATCCATATCATAGATCAATCATATCTCATCAGAGATATCAAACAATGAAATACATTCAATCTCATTCATCCATCCTTAAGCAATGATTTATATCATCTAATTAATTTAAAGTGAATTAAACTAATTACTTCATTCTATAAATCCTGCTTATTTAATTATTAATTAAACCAATTAATTAATCATTACTCTAAGTATCCATCTAAATTAATCATTCTTGATTAATTACCCTTTAATTACTTTAAGTAATTAATACTTAATTAATTTCACAAATTAATTATCTTAAACCATTCAGTAATTAATCTTTAATTACTTCATTAATTAATTAACTATATTTAATTACATTAATCCTTAATTAATTACAATTAATTAATTACTTTAATCACTAATTATTTATTAATTAATCTTAATTAACCAATCCTTAATTACATCATTAATTAATTAATGATCCTTAATTATTCTTAATTAATTATCTTATTTAAATTAATTACATTAAGTTATTAACCTTAATTAAACCACAATTATTAATCACCTTTGATTAATCTAATCCAGTAATAACTTTCCTTAATTACTTCCCTTAATTAATTATTTTTTAATTAATTATCTTAAAAATTTATTACCTTATTAATTAACCTTAATCCTTTAATTAACTTTATTAACTAAATTATTAAATTAATAACACTAGGTAATTAACCCTTAATCATTTCCATTTAATTACTTTCATAAAATAATTATCCTCTAATTACTTTATTAAATAATTTACCTTTATTTAATTACATCCAGTAATTATTCCTTAATTACTTCATCAAGTAATTACACTTAATTAATTTATAAGTGATTATCTTTAATTAATCACTAATTAATTACTTAGTTAATTATTTAACTAATTAATTAAAATTAATTAAATAATTTCTTAACTACTTATTCTTAAAGATCTTATTTAAGAAAATCATTATCTTAATTTAATTATTATCTACTCTTAAATCATTTCAATAATTTAATTACCCTTATTAATTTCACATATTAAATATCTTTAATTAAATCAAAATCTCTTAATTACTTTAAGGATAACTCCTTGTTACAATTGATTTACTAAATCCTTATCATTTACTTTATTTAAATTAAAACACTTTAGAAATCAATTATAATTAAAACATTATAAACTTCTACTCAACTTTTAAAATCTTTAAACTTTCCAAAGTTATTAAATTAACTTTAATACAAAAACATTTTAAAAATCTACTTATATACCCTAAAACAAACTTATCTATTTAAATATTAAAGCTTGTTAAAACATTTATTTTAAAAACCATTTATTTTACAAGTGAAAACTTGTTTAACTTTGCTTTTTAAAACTTAAACATTCTGTTATATTTAAAATCTGAACCACTGAAATCTACCTCACCCAAAAACTCGAGCGAACTCCCAGAACTCAGGCGTCAACCCCGAGTAAAACCCCACTAAACCCATGTTTACCCCGTGCTTCTCCAATGCCAAATACTGTGCACGAAAACCGTGCACATCAACGTGCACTTCCTCCCCAGTCGACGGTGAACTCCACACCGGCCTCCACTAAGTCGCAATCGAGTCCTACAACAACTCTCGAGATCCAGAAAACTCAATTCGATTGAGAATCAAATTTTGACTCTCAAACCCATTCGCTTGAAACCACCAACACCGGAAAACCAACCCTCCCCGGCAACCAAAGCTTCGAGACAACCCACGACTTCCACCGTAGCTACGCCACAACCTCCAGAACCTATGACAATGACCGCGATCGCCTCCGGTTGTCCTTTGTTGCCGCGAAACCAAGATGAACGTCACGAGAAAAACAGGGTCTTAAACCCTAACTTGATCAATTGCGACCAACTCACTCACACAAAAATTCACGAAAGATTTTTCCCAAGCTCACTACCTCCCCCTCCACCTTCGAGTTCACCCACGGCACGTCGATCGTCGCCGTTCACCGTGAATTGGCCATAATGCCAAAAACAATCAAACCCCAAATTCTCTCGAAATTCAAATATAAAAATCACGATACTAGCTTCAAAAATCACGATTTTCCATTCGCAATTCAAATATGAGATCAAAATAAAAAAAATCAAAATTATAAAATTTTGACCAAATTCGATTCTTACTGTAAATTTAAATTTTCTGAGTTGATGATTCACTTAAAAATCTTGTAAATATTTTTAGATGATGAATTACTTGTTTATCAACAACTTTCATTTATAAAGCCAAGTCTAATTCGAATTCAAGATCAAGTATTTGAATTTCATCAGAAGATCATGAACTGTTATAAGCACACTGTAAACAAATATACACTATAGGCAATTCAATCAAATTTTCCAGGCAAGTAATCCAATTGTATTTGAACATCATGATATTCAATTCAAAATAACAAGATGAAATTCAGGGTTTAAAACTGTTTTTAAAAATAAGTTTTCTCACTGTTATTTTAAACAGAGACATATGTAAACTACAGACATTCAAAAATGTATAATTCAAGCATGCATCAAATTTTAATTCAAGTATTCAGATAACATGAAGATGTTCATTCACAAGAACAAGTAGAAATCCAAGATTTAAAACTGTTTTTAAAACTTAGGTTTACTCACCAGACATGTAGAACAGAGACAGAGAACAGAAACTATTTCCAGGCTTGCATGTTTGGTTTTGAACTTCTATTTGCCTTTGATCTCCTTTAAGTTTGCATGATCACAGGTTGTTTGTTGATAGATTATACTTGAAGAAATTTCGAATCTTGTTGCTGTTGGTTTTCAGTTTGCATGTTGATTTACTTCTTTTGTTGATTGCATTTGAATTTCCAGCTTATCATCTTGTTTTCAGATTGCAATTCCAGATTTCATTTTCAAGATGAAATTCTAGGTTTCATTCATTTCCTGATATTTTACTTCTTCATTTTTATGATCTATGTTTCGATTCTAATTTTGGTTGAGAATTGTAGAAAAATATCTTCAGCTGAAGAATAAAACCCCTCTTTTATTTTACAATTTTAGATTTTAAATTAAAATATCAAGAGTATGACATTTGTCCCCTCTTATGTCTTAATTATCTTACACCTAAGCTTATATGTTTACTGTAACGACCCTGAATTTTGAACGAATTAAATTGAGAATATTTAATTAATTTTAAATATTTGAACAATGATTTAATTTGAATCCCGAATATAACTTTGAATTTGATGATTAAATTATAAAATTTAATCTATTGAAACTGAATAAAAATTTAAATCTTCAAATTGAAGTTGAAGAAAAATATTTCGAAAGCTTTTAAAATTCGTATTGATATTACTGAAGATAACAGAAGCTTCAGAATAGAAGTTTACATTTATTGTTCAGTTTTGAAGTTTAATCGTTCGAATCAATATTTAAAAATAGTCATTTTTCAAACAGTCTCGGAATTCGACGAAACCAGTTCCATTGGGTCCGGAATATTGTATTATTGTCAGATTTCAAATTTCGTATTTTTTGGAGTTGATATGTGAGCACACGGTGGGTAAACGCGTTGAAAATTAAATCGAATTCAATTTGTTTTTAAATTTGAATTTGGTCAATTCAAAACACTGTAGCCCCCTAAAAATATGCCTGAATTCACGCCTAGTATCACGAAACAAATCGTGCCTCCTTTACTCTTTCTTCCAGTTGAAATCAAAACGAGAATCGCTCGTTCAAAGAAAAACAATGGCAGAGCTTTCCAAAATCCCACTGCCTCCTTCCTATATTCCTCTCGTTCGAAATCTCAGAACAAAGAAAAAAAAACCCTATTGAAATCAAAGTCGAAAGGCAACAGGGAAGAAAATCGCGAATCCTCTTCTTAAATTATATTTCCGTTTGAACACTTCGAACTCGCGACCGAGTATCGCGTGGCGTCGCGACTGGTTGATAGGAGGTTTCGCGATGGATCTTCGACGTGGCAGGTCGGGGCGAACTTCGCGAGCAAGGCGTCGACTACTGGGCGAGCTAGGGTTCGCGAGAGGCATTCGCGATGGTCGTGGGTTGCGAACGATTTCGTGATGATTGAATTGGGGTTTGCCGAAGTTGTGGGAGAATGTCGATCGTTCGAGTGGGGCGTGCGACTGCGAGGCGTTCGCGAATTCGAAGGGGAGGATGAAGGCGACTGGCGACGATGGTCTCGACTGTGATGGTGGCGTGGAGGCGGGGGACAGATCATCTCGAAGTGGAGTTCGACTTGGGGGTCTCGCGAGCAGTTTTCGTGAAGTCGTTAACCTGGGTGGTCGCGATATGGGGTTCGAGGACAGTGATGACAACTGGCGAGTAGATGGGTGGTCAGCGGCAGACCGGTGGTGGAGTTTGGGTTCGTCGAGGGTGTTTTCGAGTTTGAATTCGCAGTGAGGTATTAAGCATACTACAGTTTATTTGTTCTTCGTTTTCCATCCTGATTTAACATATATAAATATATATATGTGTGCATATATATAAAGATAAAAGAAATTAAATTCTATAAGGTTTAAAATAGAAGTTTTTTTTTGACAGTTTAAAGAGGATAATGAATACAATTTACTAGTTTGTATTAAGATAATTTATTTAGGTGATTACCTCGTTCAAATTACTTATAAAAATTGTTTTAGTTTCTAGGAATTATTTATCTTAGGAAAATTTGTTAAAATTTATTATTAAGTAATCGGAGAAGTAATTGGTTGTGTAGGGTAACTAATTAAATGGTAGTGAACTATTTGACTGTTTTGAATATTGATAAATTATCTAAATTATTTATACAAGGTCAAACCGGGAAAACCAAATCAGGATTAAAGTGAATGGATGGCAAAATTAAAGCTAAGGTGAGATTTTTCTCACTCAAAAATGAAGTGGAATTTTCAGTTATTTATTGATTGATTTGATTGCTATATTGGATGTGCTATTAGATATGATAGGGTATATCTATATATATAGCAGTATATACATATTGGCATATGTATATATTGGATTGATGATTTCCCGCCTCGTATAGCGGATGAGACCCTATTGCGCCGTTAGTAAGCGGATTTATAAAAACCTATATACCGCGATAATTCCGTACTGGAGCGGAATTGGTATTGTGCTAACATCTTTGGATGCAGGGAAACAGGTTGGAGGGATCCAACTGGACCCCTCACATTGATTGAATTTATTTCTACTGTGATGTGATAATCTGTGAATGATTATTGTTGTTATTGAATTGATATCTGGAAATTGTTTGAAAAGCTAAAATTTAGCTGAATGGATGTTTTGACATCATTGGATTCCAAAAATAAATGAAATTGAATTTTTGTAATCAAAATAGAAATTTTTAAGTAAATAAATTTTTAGAAATTGAATAAATTCGAAGAAAGGAATTTTAAAGTATAAAAAAGTTAATTTTTATATTCTTATCGAATTAATTCCAGAATCAAGTGAAAACGTTAAATAAATGAATTTCGTATAATAGTGATTTTAAATTGAAGAATTTAATTAAAATTTGGATTTCTATATAGTTGGAAAAAGAAAAAAAGGATTTATTTTCTTTAAGAGGAATTTGTTTAAAATGAAATAAGTTGGAAGTCCAATTATAAATTTAATTGGCAAATTGAAACGAGTTTGGAAAATCAATATAAAATGATTTGGGATGGGAAATTAATTTAGAAATGAATATTGAAATTGATTTGGTATTGAAGTAAAATTAGAAATCGGTTTGGGATTTGATTTTGGGGTTAAAAGTGAATATTTGGGAATGTGGATTTAAAAATGAAAATTATAACATCATGGGTTAATTTACAGTTTGTAAAGTTTAAAAGAACGATTTCTTTTAAATAAATGAATTATAAGTATTTAACTTATAATATGGATTTTTGATGTATACGTTGAGTTATAAAATTGAATGGGTCATTAAAGAAAATTTATAAGTCGAAGTTGTTATTAAAATAGAAATAGAATTTATAAACGTTGTTTTATAAATTCGAAAATAAATCAAATTTGATTGATTTTAAATATAGAAGATCATTAAGGGAATTTTATCCACGATTTTGGATAATGGATTATCCTTGAAATAAATATGTAGAAAAGACTGAAATTTGGTTAGTGAAATATATTCACGATTTTGGACAGTGAATATATTGTTAAGTAAAATGGATTTATTTTTGAAGAAGTGATATAAAAATGAGGTTAAACATTTTAAAGATGTTTTAAAATGTATTATGAATCGAAATCATAGATTTCAACATTTATTGTTGAAATAGACGTTTTCGAGAGATAAGGAAATGGTAGACTATAACACTGTTGTTATAGTAAATGATTTCCGAAAGGAAATATTTTTATGTAGTATTGGGATTTATATATCTATTTTAATTTCGAATCCCTATACTAGTGATTTTGAGTCGTCGTAACGATGTTTTACGCAACATTCGTTTTTGACTCAAATAGATGTTAAAATTTATGATTTCCTTAAAGAATGAATTTATACTTAAATTTGATTTAAGTATATCGAATATTTTCAAATGTTGAAAATAAATGATTTGTGAAATACTTATTTTTAAATAAGTATGGAAATGCTTTTCTAATATGAAATGAACTGTTTTGAGATTTTATCTTTTAAAGATAAATTGAAATGTGGAAGTTGATTTGAAATTGTTTTAAAATGATTGAAGTGTGGAAATTTTATATCTAGTAAAAGATACTTTTTGAAGATGAAATAATTTGGAAAATTATTTGGAATCTGATGATGTTGCGCATCTTTATTGATAGTTAAATAACCGACTATCAATAATTACCCTGAATGGATGTTTTGTTGTGAATTGGATGAATTTGAATGCCACACTTATTTTTGAATAATCGCTCACTATTCGGGTTAGCCGGGAAAGGACCATGGGGTCGTATAACCCATTCCGAATATGTGATACGTCGTTATGAATTGCATTCGAAGACCGGTGTTGAAGACCGGATATTTTTGAAAACGGAAGGATTACCGTCGAGTTACTCTACATCGACTGATCTTCGATTTAGAGGTTTTATCACCCTTAGTGACGGGAAGTCCTGACGTGATTGAAAATTATCCGGATATGCAAGGGCTTCGTGAGAAGTGCCTTCGGTTCTGTTCGATCCCGGAACAGACTTGTATGGATAGTGTGTCTGACGTTACAATTTGAGATATAAAGCTGATTTCTTTCAAATACATTTCTGTTGGTGGCGGAGAATTTATTCTTTTAGCTTAACACCCTTCTCTGAGACGTACGAGCTCAGAGGTTATGTAGTTGAAATTTATCAGCGATATATCCCAATTTGGTAACGTGGCATACTGAGTGTTGCTGTGAAATGATCAGTGTTTGATCATTTGTTTGATCTTATATCTTTGTGATCATAGGTTGATCATTTTTGTTGACCCGAAGCAGGGCTTTTTGTAGAAAGCGTAGCTTTGTGGACGAGACTTCATCGAGCCTCACACCCCGGAAATGGTCGAAACAGGAAGGATGCGGCAAGGTTCTAGGGAGTAGCGCCCCTTAGTGTATGTCATTCCTTCTGGATAAAGGTGGTATCATGGTATGGAGCCCAGATACTTAACCTCTGTGGTTACTGCATTATTTTTACTATGTGGTTTGTTGCGAATCGGGGATCCTCGGGAAGATCGGTGACGATCGGGGGATGGCATACGCGTGTCAGTAGTTACCTATTTTTGCAGAGGTAACCCGGCCTTGTGTTGGCAGAGATCCGGTTAGGTTCTCGGGTTGTCTATTCCAGGGACGTACCCATCGTGGATAGGAAGTTCCTTAGCCTGACCATTTGTTGGAAATCCAAAGAAACAATACGAGCCTTGTACGGTTTTAGTTGTAGAACCTATCATTCACTTATGGTGGTCACCACTGTTTGGATGGTAGCTATAGTAGGCATAAGTGCGGAATGCCTATGCTGGCTAAGATTAATATTATACTTTCGAAATGTTTTCTACACTATGCACTAATAATAATATCAAAAATGATTTGATTTTGCGTAGCAAGCATCTTTGACTATCATAAGAAGAAATCTCCTCCAAGTCTGCGTTTGCATTGTGTGTGTGGTGGGAGGTCTTATGGTAGTTTCATTTTCCAAAAGCATTTCGAATTGACTTTAAAAATTATTTTTGTTGTTATAAAGAATAACTGTTTTACGATCTCACACCAGTCACCATGACTGACTCGGAGTTTATTGTTTCCCTTCTAAACTCTGGGTGCCCACCAATTTCCACACGGGCAGCCTAGGGTTATATTATCAGGATATTCTGGATATTCTGGAGCTTTGGAGATAAGCTGGAGGACGAGACGTAGTATTTGTATCTGATAGTATTTATTCCGCTGTGTATTCTGTATGAGGACAAGTTTATATAACTGTCCATTGTTGTATATTGACTCTGATCGATGTATGTATAAACTGATAAAATTCTTTGTTTAAAAGATTACTGATTTATCTATTATATATTGTTCCGCTGCGATATGTGAGATTCTGATATTGTTTTCTGTTCTGATGTTGTTCTGTTGTTCTTCTCTTCTTTCTTCTACCTTCTTCTTCTTCTGCCTTTTTCTTTATTTAAAACCCTCACTATTGGAGTTTCCGGCACTCGATTGCTCGGCAGTCGATAAAGTGAGTATCGATGTCGAATTTTCGAAAGTCGAAAATTCTCGGATGTGACATTACAAGTGTTTTTACCAAGTATTAAAATGTTTACAAGTGTTAATCTTGTTTTAATTAATTTATTTAAGTCATTTATATGTATTTAAGAAATATTTATATGTATATAATGTATTTATCTCTTTTTATAAATAAGCTTTAGATTTTAATAAATAAATATGAAAACTATTATTTAAAACAACTTATGTTTGAATTTTAAAAGGAAAAGAATATTAAAACAATTGAACTTCTTAATTTAATCTTATTTAAAACTTAAGTTGAACTATATGTTTATATAATAATAAATTAACTTTGTTATTAAAATTTAAATTTCAAATATCATTTCAAAAGCATTAAATCAAATCCAATATTCTTTCCATTTCACTATATACAATTATATATATTCTAAATGGAAATATTTTTAACATTAGCTTGATAATTATTATATTGAAATTTAATACATAACTTCAAATAACAATATATATATATTCATATATATTATAATTTGAAAACATAGTTTTATTAAATTAAAAGATTCCCTATTCATAATATATATATATACCAATATATATATACAGTATAAGTATAAAACATTTATATAAGTTTTAGAAAGATAAATCTTCTCAATTTAAAATTGTTAGAAAAGATATTCCCAAATTAAAATGTTATTAGTTTTCAAAGAAATAAACTTGCCAATTTAAAATATTATTAACATTTAAAATGAATAAACTTGTCAATTTATAAAATAAATTAACAAATCAATTTAATTATTAATAATGATTATTAAATTGATATTGCCAAATTTCCGGGATATCACATTCCTCCCCCCTTAAAATAATTTCGTCCCCGAAATTTAAAACAAAGGTAATTTAATAATCTTTTTAAATCACAAGGATGTATTATCATCCATATGCTAACAATCATAGCAACCAATCATCCAAACAAACAATTCTAACTATCCAGCGAGAAAGAAAAAAAAATTCTGAATAGAATTTCCTCGAGTTTCCCCAAGTATATATATACCGGGATACTCGCTCTACAAACAATCCAAACAACCAATACTACTAAGCTATAGAGCTCCTACTCGTCTAGATCTACAAAACTAAACAGAATATCAGACTACAGACGAGTCTGACTCAACAACCAAACCTCCAAAACTGCTGGTTCCAAAACCAGAGATATATCAAACACGTATTCCCTCAGAGATACGTAAAATACATTGAATTCCAGTTATCCAAACTAACAATTCAATCCAGTAGATCAAAGCACTTATCCAAATCAGAACACAGAAAAGATCCAAAACAACTCGGAGCCGACTTCCGAGACTTACCCAATCTTATAGCTCCCTTTAATCAGAGAAAAACTTCACAACAACGAAGTCTCCAACTTCGAATTCCAAATTCCTCCGCCTCTTATCCACAAAATCCCTTAGACGATCCTGGGCTGACTACAGATCCTTCCTGATCAACTCAACCTTCGCTGATGCTTCTGGAAACAAACTAGACCAAAACAACCCAACACAATGATCTCCTCAAGATCAACCAAGACCAGGAACACCAACTCTACTCACACTCATCAGAAGACCGAACTAACTTCTCCTATCTGGAAAAGACAAACAGGAGCACTCGCCAAACTGCTTCCGCTGCACAACTCTGATCTGGAGTAGAATGAAAATGCTGATGAAGAACACAAGCACAAACTGGACAACACATCCCAGAAAATCTCGGATAACCCAAGAGAATACTCAAACTATCGCAAGTCTCTTTTGCGATCAACTCGACCTAACTTCCACAGATACTGTTCTCTCTTCACAAATTAGAACAGCTCATACTTAACTATCCAATTCATCGAAGAAATGGATCTACTCTGCTGCTTCTGAACTTCACCTTCAGAAAAACTGCTCAGCCAGAAACTTTCTGCCAACATAGAACACTCCGAGTCGCATTGCTGCCACAAACCAAAGACTTCTTATCCGAAACTCCTCGAGAAACTCGAACCTCAACCAAACAGAATCACCATGCTGAACTCAGCCACAACACCGAAACAGACACACTTCATTAACTTGTTCCAAAGAAAACATCTTCGGGAACATCCATATTCACTGCGTCTCATCACACAGCTACTATTACCTGAGGTATCAAGATTCCATCACTCGCTTCTATTCTCCGACAGATCCAACTATACCCATCCAAACTTCAAAGATGAACTCCGAACCTTAACAGGTTTCCTTCAGAGATCGGTGAAATCTTTACACCACAACAAAGTTTACTCGAGACGGTATTTGGTCTACAGTCTCGTCAGATATACTTCCAATCTCAACACTCAAATTCCAACCATTGATAGTCGTGTTACACACACTACCCCCTTATCTACCTTTATAACTTATAATTGAAAACCCGAACAGGTAACCCAACAAATAGGTAGAAATACATAAATATATATATTTAAAATGATACTTTTTATATATAGAAATTATATCTGGGTAAAATTATTTCATCTACCTTTTTAAAACAATATTGTGTCTGTTGGCCTGGTCCAAGTGTTTAGAGATCCCTATCAATAACGTTAGCTACTCGTATTGACCAGAATCCATATACCACTCAACCGATCAATTAACACAATATAAAATCATTTTTATATAACTAACAATTACGCGCTCTCAAGATAGACAACACTTCAGAGCCTAGGTATTCACTCAACCTGGCTCTGATACCAAATGAAACAACCCGACTTCCTATGCCCAGAAAGTCGCATCATTATTAAGAAAGAAAGGGGTAGAAAATAGAAAAGAAGAGAAGAAAGAAAAAAACAACAACAACGATCTCACAGCGGAACGAATAAATTATATTAATAACATAAACTATTACATAGTATACAACAATTTACAGAGTTACACAGCATATACATCACTTACTAGACAGTTATAACCATCTGTCTAGACATTACAACTCAAATACAAAACAAGACACTATCACAGATATCAACACAGCGGAATACTATATCTACGAACGCCGAAGCCTCCTGCTCCATTGCTCCTCCAGAATATTCGTCAAAGCTAAACCTGAATCCCTTGGCTACTCGTAAAAATTTGAGTACCCAAGAGTTTATAAAACAGAAATAAACACTTGGGTCAGACATGGGTCTGGTGTGAGTAAACGGGTTAAAATTGTTTAACTTCAAAACCTTTTGAAAACAAAGGTATCACGTAAGACTTCCCACACATAAACATGGAAAAGTTTTTACCTTACGCTAACCAAAACATTTGATAGGAAATCTGATTGTATTATTATAGGGTCTAGGGTTTTCAAGTAAAATACAGAAATAGCTGAAATGCTTACATCTCACATTCCAACGTAGTTAGGCACAACTAATACATACGGCACTTATTGGAGTTTGGATTCCATACAATGGCAGGGCTACTGGGGTACCGCCCGTCACAGTACGTGGCCTAGATCACCGTACCGAGGAGTACGCCCGCTCCCCTGCAACACAAAGCCGGAACCATCCCTTACTGGATAATTCCGAACAAGATAATCCCGTAGTTGGCGCGACCAACCACACACTAAGCCGAATAAAAGAAAAGGGACCTCTAGACAGGGATCTATCTTGCTCTCAGTGGGTGCTACCCACGAAACCTTGCTGCACCTCCCCTGTTTTAGCCATTCCTGGTTGATGAGGCTTGAGGTTACGATTACCTTTAATCAGAACATATCACTTAGAATGCTCATCGTCCGCCTGACGATGTGTTGAAAGCATTCAATCCATACAAGTTCGTTCCGGGTTCGAACGAAACCGAAGGCATTATCTCGTTACACTCGTTTTTGGAATCACCCTCAGAGTTAACGACAATAACCCTTGCACTCTGAATCTTCATCTTCACTTGAGATTCACGACCTATCGTAAATTTGGATCGATGTGGTATTCGGGTCTCCAGACCTGGAATACCGGTATACGGAAACCCGATCCCGGTCTCATCGAAATCCAAAACGTATCTTTTAAGGGCCAAGTTGTTTTAAGGTTAAAACAATTCAATTCTTATCTATATACACAAAGATAGATAATTCACAATAGATAATCTACATTATCATCACAAACAGATAACTCATATTATCATTCCAATTCAACCAACATCCATATCATAGATCAATCATATCTCATCAGAGATATCAAACAATGAAATACATTCAATCTCATTCATCCATCCTTAAGCAATGATTTATATCATCTAATTAATTTAAAGTGAATTAAACTAATTACTTCATTCTATAAATCCTGCTTATTTAATTATTAATTAAACCAATTAATTAATCATTACTCTAAGTATCCATCTAAATTAATCATTCTTGATTAATTACCCTTTAATTACTTTAAGTAATTAATACTTAATTAATTTCACAAATTAATTATCTTAAACCATTCAGTAATTAATCTTTAATTACTTCATTAATTAATTAACTATATTTAATTACATTAATCCTTAATTAATTACAATTAATTAATTACTTTAATCACTAATTATTTATTAATTAATCTTAATTAACCAATCCTTAATTACATCATTAATTAATTAATGATCCTTAATTATTCTTAATTAATTATCTTATTTAAATTAATTACATTAAGTTATTAACCTTAATTAAACCACAATTATTAATCACCTTTGATTAATCTAATCCAGTAATAACTTTCCTTAATTACTTCCCTTAATTAATTATTTTTTAATTAATTATCTTAAAAATTTATTACCTTATTAATTAACCTTAATCCTTTAATTAACTTTATTAACTAAATTATTAAATTAATAACACTAGGTAATTAACCCTTAATCATTTCCATTTAATTACTTTCATAAAATAATTATCCTCTAATTACTTTATTAAATAATTTACCTTTATTTAATTACATCCAGTAATTATTCCTTAATTACTTCATCAAGTAATTACACTTAATTAATTTATAAGTGATTATCTTTAATTAATCACTAATTAATTACTTAGTTAATTATTTAACTAATTAATTAAAATTAATTAAATAATTTCTTAACTACTTATTCTTAAAGATCTTATTTAAGAAAATCATTATCTTAATTTAATTATTATCTACTCTTAAATCATTTCAATAATTTAATTACCCTTATTAATTTCACATATTAAATATCTTTAATTAAATCAAAATCTCTTAATTACTTTAAGGATAACTCCTTGTTACAATTGATTTACTAAATCCTTATCATTTACTTTATTTAAATTAAAACACTTTAGAAATCAATTATAATTAAAACATTATAAACTTCTACTCAACTTTTAAAATCTTTAAACTTTCCAAAGTTATTAAATTAACTTTAATACAAAAACATTTTAAAAATCTACTTATATACCCTAAAACAAACTTATCTATTTAAATATTAAAGCTTGTTAAAACATTTATTTTAAAAACCATTTATTTTACAAGTGAAAACTTGTTTAACTTTGCTTTTTAAAACTTAAACATTCTGTTATATTTAAAATCTGAACCACTGAAATCTACCTCACCCAAAAACTCGAGCGAACTCCCAGAACTCAGGCGTCAACCCCGAGTAAAACCCCACTAAACCCATGTTTACCCCGTGCTTCTCCAATGCCAAATACTGGTGCACGAAAACCGTGCACATCAACGTGCACTTCCTCCCCAGTCGACGGTGAACTCCACACCGGCCTCCACTAAGTCGCAATCGAGTCCTACAACAACTCTCGAGATCCAGAAAACTCAATTCGATTGAGAATCAAATTTTGACTCTCAAACCCATTCGCTTGAAACCACCAACACCGGAAAACCAACCCTCCCCGGCAACCAAAGCTTCGAGACAACCCACGACTTCCACCGTAGCTACGCCACAACCTCCAGAACCTATGACAATGACCGCGATCGCCTCCGGTTGTCCTTTGTTGCCGCGAAACCAAGATGAACGTCACGAGAAAAACAGGGTCTTAAACCCTAACTTGATCAATTGCGACCAACTCACTCACACAAAAATTCACGAAAGATTTTTCCCAAGCTCACTACCTCCCCCTCCACCTTCGAGTTCACCCACGGCACGTCGATCGTCGCCGTTCACCGTGAATTGGCCATAATGCCAAAAACAATCAAACCCCAAATTCTCTCGAAATTCAAATCTAAAAATCACGATACTAGCTTCAAAAATCACGATTTTCCATTCGCAATTCAAATATGAGATCAAAATAAAAAAAATCAAAATTATAAAATTTTGACCAAATTCGATTCTTACTGTAAATTTAAATTTTCTGAGTTGATGATTCACTTAAAAATCTTGTAAATATTTTTAGATGATGAATTACTTGTTTATCAACAACTTTCATTTATAAAGCCAAGTCTAATTCGAATTCAAGATCAAGTATTTGAATTTCATCAGAAGATCATGAACTGTTATAAGCACACTGTAAACAAATATACACTATAGGCAATTCAATCAAATTTTCCAGGCAAGTAATCCAATTGTATTTGAACATCATGATATTCAATTCAAAATAACAAGATGAAATTCAGGGTTTAAAACTGTTTTTAAAAATAAGTTTTCTCACTGTTATTTTAAACAGAGACATATGTAAACTACAGACATTCAAAAATGTATAATTCAAGCATGCATCAAATTTTAATTCAAGTATTCAGATAACATGAAGATGTTCATTCACAAGAACAAGTAGAAATCCAAGATTTAAAACTGTTTTTAAAACTTAGGTTTACTCACCAGACATGTAGAACAGAGACAGAGAACAGAAACTATTTCCAGGCTTGCATGTTTGGTTTTGAACTTCTATTTGCCTTTGATCTCCTTTAAGTTTGCATGATCACAGGTTGTTTGTTGATAGATTATACTTGAAGAAATTTCGAATCTTGTTGCTGTTGGTTTTCAGTTTGCATGTTGATTTACTTCTTTTGTTGATTGCATTTGAATTTCCAGCTTATCATCTTGTTTTCAGATTGCAATTCCAGATTTCATTTTCAAGATGAAATTCTAGGTTTCATTCATTTCCTGATATTTTACTTCTTCATTTTTATGATCTATGTTTCGATTCTAATTTTGGTTGAGAATTGTAGAAAAATATCTTCAGCTGAAGAATAAAACCCCTCTTTTATTTTACAATTTTAGATTTTAAATTAAAATATCAAGAGTATGACATTTGTCCCCTCTTATGTCTTAATTATCTTACACCTAAGCTTATATGTTTACAAGTGTTTTTACCAAGTATTAAAATGTTTACAAGTGTTAATCTTGTTTTAATTAATTTATTTAAGTCATTTATATGTATTTAAGAAATATTTATATGTATATAATGTATTTATCTCTTTTTATAAATAAGCTTTAGATTTTAATAAATAAATATGAAAACTATTATTTAAAACAACTTATGTTTGAATTTTAAAAGGAAAAGAATATTAAAACAATTGAACTTCTTAATTTAATCTTATTTAAAACTTAAGTTGAACTATATGTTTATATAATAATAAATTAACTTTGTTATTAAAATTTAAATTTCAAATATCATTTCAAAAGCATTAAATCAAATCCAATATTCTTTCCATTTCACTATATACAATTATATATATTCTAAATGGAAATATTTTTAACATTAGCTTGATAATTATTATATTGAAATTTAATACATAACTTCAAATAACAATATATATATTCATATATATTATAATTTGAAAACATAGTTTTATTAAATTAAAAGATTCCCTATTCATAATATATATATACCAATATATATATACAGTATAAGTATAAAACATTTATATAAGTTTTAGAAAGATAAATCTTCTCAATTTAAAATTGTTAGAAAAGATATTCCCAAATTAAAATGTTATTAGTTTTCAAAGAAATAAACTTGCCAATTTAAAATATTATTAACATTTAAAATGAATAAACTTGTCAATTTATAAAATAAATTAACAAATCAATTTAATTATTAATAATGATTATTAAATTGATATTGCCAAATTTCCGGGATATCACAGTGTCTATGATCTGTGATTATTCATTTACTGTATATGTTCAGTTTTGCCAAATTTAAATTAACAACGCGGTATTTTGAGCAATTCAACTCCGGCATGAGTGTCTACCTATACACTTATAATGGATGCGAATGGTCTAAAATATCGGGTCGTTACAGTTGGTATCAGAGCTTTGGTAGCTCTAGGCAAAACTCAGCATATAGGGTAAATGTATTTACAGAATCACTCTCATTCGAGTTTCAATCTCTTCCTTTGACTCAATTCCTTTGGATTTTGGAACGTTCCCTGCGGTTCCAAAAATTCATTCGTGTCCCTCACTATTCGTCTTCTTTCAATTCTGGAGCACCTAATAACTCCACTTCGAATGACCCTTGTAGTGAATCGGCGGTCTCGCCAAACTTCGAATGATTTGAAAAGGGGTGAAACTCCTTTATAATAGGCATCGATTTACCGGAAATTTCTGTATCCTCGGTTTACGATGCTATCTATTCCCTGCTATACCTGAATTCCATCTCTTGAGATCGAGTGTTGATTTACCTCGGAATTCTGCATCGATCCTATCCTTGAAGTTACGGACGACCGGTTGAGGTTGTCCGTGAATTAAATAAACTTACCCATCTTCCAATTCTGTTATTGGATCATCTTATCTTTTCTTTCGAATTTGTCTTCGAATCAGAATTCTCTTTGATTTGAGTCCATCAAATTTGAATCTCTATCCTTGCTTTGAATCCATTCTTGTATCGTCAAGCGAGGAAGTGTATTTGTAAATTTATATAAAAATGTTTTATGTATTGTGTTGTTTGAGTTGTTGATGTTGATTTGGATTTTCGATCGATTCGTCTGATCAACGCTATCGATAGGATTTCCAAAACACTTGAACAGAGCAAACTGACACAATATCATTTTTAAATTTGGAAAATGGAATAAATTTGTATGAATATATTATAGATATATATAAGTAAAATTTTCTGAAATTTAATAAGTTAATTAAATTGGTTATTGAAATGATAATAATTGATTATCACTTATTGTTCTATAAATGAATTTTAAACATGGGTTATAAACTGATTTGAAATTTAAATGAATTTAACATTTAGAATTTGAGAATTTAATTTCCAGTAATTTCAAGCTTTGGTTTTTAAATTTTTAAAATGTATATTATTGAAGGTATTTTCAAATAAAAACCGTTATCAAAGAATTTTAAAATGTCGAAATCAGTGCTCTTCTCTTTTGTCGCTGGAAAATAATTTCGGTGATGGCGGCCACACCATCGATATTCATTTTCGAGTTTCGAAGTGAAGATACTATTCTGTAGCTTTGCTACAGTTTTGTTTTGAAAAATATTTTGATTTGAATTTCTTCAGTATATTTTGATTTACATATATATAGGTATCTATTTTAAAATTTAATTTGATCTGATATAAATATATTATATATATCTCTAAATTGTTTAAAGTTAATCGGAAATCTAATTCTTAAATTTTTAAAGGATGATTTTAATTATAAATAAAACCAAAATTTGGAATAAATATTTAAACTTGAATAATTGAATTGGGAAATTTTATTTGTATATTGTTCAACTGCATTCTAATATAACTTACCTAAATCATTCAGAAGTTGAATATGTGATTGGATAATATATAAGATAAATTGAATTTATAAATAAAATTTGAGTGTTTATAATAAATGTTATACACTAAATTTTGATTATAAAGATGTTAATAGCGTTAGATAGGATAATAAGTAAAACTCAGTTA
The DNA here is from genome assembly GCA_030737815.1 of Allium fistulosum. Taxonomy (NCBI): domain Eukaryota; kingdom Viridiplantae; phylum Streptophyta; class Magnoliopsida; order Asparagales; family Amaryllidaceae; genus Allium; species Allium fistulosum. Next base: position 522,154,755 of record CM060906.1, read on the forward strand.
ATAATGAAATAAATTTGTTTTGAAAGAATTAATAAATTTGTTTGAAAGAATTAATAAATTGAAATTTGATTAACATATGAAAATACCTTGAATTTAAAAGAAATTAATAGATGTAAAGTAATTTAAATCGAAACTTTTATGTTTTAAATTAATTTATATGGGTTAAATATATGTGAGTAGATATATTAAGTAGAATAAATTTAACTGTAATTTGGAATAAAGAAGAATTTAAATTGTTAAAAATAAAATATGATTATAATGAAAGATTATTCAAATTTATGGTTTTAGAAATTGTAAATTAAGGATAATGGGATAATAAGATAATGAATTTACAAATAGTTGAGATTGATTTTAGTGAAATCAAATGGATTAAATCAATTATTGAATATCAATTAATTTAAATTTGAATTTATATGGTTTAAACTAATTGTTATTTTCTATTTCAAATCTGTTTTTCTTTTTGGTTGTTTCTATTCTCCTACCTCGTTCCTTTTCGGGGACGAAAAGTTTTTAGTGGGGGAGAGTGTAACGACCCGTAAATTTCAACTGTTTTAATAACGTAATTAGTTGAAATTTTATAAAATTTTAAACGATAAAATTTTGAAATAAAAATTTTATATTTGGAATACGTTTAGTTAAACATAGCAACTGTTAAATTTTCGTCCGGAAATATGAAAGTTTATTTCGCATGTAAATTTACTTCAATTTAATCAGTTAAAAAGCGATGAAAATAAAATGTTTCCGAAACCTAAATATTTTTACATAGAAAAATTCTAAACCATCTTCTGAGCAAGATGTCAGTTTGTCGTTTTTCCAAATTCGGAAATCTGTGACTCCGTAGATCTTATTTTTCAGCGTTTTTCTTGCATTTTTCGATAGTAGAAAATTCGATTTTTTTAAAATTCGATCGTACCATTGATATCTTTATACCATTTTGATCGCTTCGTCGTGCTGATTTCCATAGTATATTCGTTTCTGTATTTTGGTGATGGTTACGCGATGAAAACCGTGAAACAATAACCGTATCACGATATCAGTAACCAGTTTGTGTCTCCTCGTTTCTTACACCTTTCATTTTCCTATACAAACCAACCGCTGTAGTTTGCATTTATATTTCCTAGTTCCCCATGATTGACCATCTCTATTCCCACTGTCAAATTCATTTCGGTCCATTTTCATTTGCATTCATTTTTCACTTTACATCTCCATGTTTTCAACCTGCCTGTTCATTTTTCCTCTTCACGTTTCTCTTGCTCACCCCTCACCAACACTGCCTTTCCCCTCACATGCCACCGCCGTTCTTCCTCATGCAGCCTCCTGGATCACGCAACACCCATAGCGGTGCCCGGCCGCTTGCCGAGATTCACCATCACATAGCAGCCCCTCTTCTTCCCTCTCCCACTCCTGACCACCGCACCATCGTTCTCATCTGCCTCTTCACCAACTTTGCATCCGAAACCCACTACTTTCACCTCCAGTTCGCCTACCACCACCCATGGCCGCCCATTGACCAGCACAGCCAAGCCCACCTCCGCCACGTCTTCCAGCAACCTGACCGGTCAACCTCCTACCCACCAGCACAACCCACAACCGAGCAATCTCCAGCCTGCACCCAGTAAACATCTCCACCCACTAACGGCCGTCCCACCATCCGCCTCTTGTTCCCTCCGCCACCAGCGGCGAGTCACGCCCAGCGCCTCCATCTCTCACCGCCTCCGCTACCCGGCTTCTCAACCCAGCCCGTTCGCATTCCCCTCCGACCAAACGCGTGGTACAACCACCACCTTCGAACCCAGACCCCACTTTCCACCCCGATCCGCATGCCACGTCAAGCATTTCCACTCCTCTGCTTACCCGTACACCACCATTCCCTTCCCCTTCCATCGACATAGCAACCGTACTCGGCCACCTCTTCTCTTTCTCCCCTCTCGGTTTGCTTGTGTGCCTACGTCCTCTGTTTGAAGACTCCTCCACTCCTTTCTTTGTACGCAGGTATATATATATGGTTATATATGTGCATACTTGATTTCTATGTTACAGTTTATCACCTATGTTAGTATTATATAATATAGAGGTGTATAATGCCTTATATATACCTTAGTATGTTAAGTGGTTCAGCCGAAAGAAGTGTTATATATTTTATATATTATATATACTTTGTTTAAAGGGGTTTGAATATATATATATTCGTTATATTTTATGTATATTTAGATTTTATATTGTATACATGTTTTATTATATGCACTATTGCAGTATAGATTTATTTTGTTAACTTTGAATATAAAAATCTATATATATCGACTTTGTTCTAACATGATAAAAGTATGTATACAAGTTATATGATGAGGTGACTGATAGTATATATGGTTAGTGTTGTTTATATGTACGTTTTGAATATATATATTTTTCATGAAGTTGTATATAATCTAAGTTTACAGTTTGCATAGTTTAACATATATTTTAGTATGTAAGTTACATAAAGGGCCTTCACATTTTATATAGCAAGATAAGTATACAATGTTTGTGTATATTACTTTATATAAGCTATTATAACTAATGTTGCAGTATGTTTAAACTGTATGCCGAAAGTATTTTTATAAATATATGATAAATATAAAGATCATGGTGGTTGTATATGCTATGTACTATATTCAGAATTTATTATATGTAGAAGTTTTAGTGTTAGTATGTTTTGTTTTGTTTTGAGATATAAAGATATTTTATGTGTACACTAATTACGGTGGTTAATTTATGGTAAACTTTAATATGGGTTATATATGTTCGTGTGAATTGCTTGTATATATAGGAGTCGTGGGTTTTATGTATGTAGATTTGTTGATTTCGAATGTTGCAAGTATATATAATTACTTATTTCAAACTATATTTTGGTAGATATGTTTGTTTATATGTGAAAAAAAACGATGATCTTTAATTTTTAATTATATATATATACATATATGTTATTTTGATATTTGTTTAAATTAAATAGTGATTTCATGGAAATAATAACAATAATAATAAAATTTATATCATTGTCGTTTCTATCAAATTGATTCTAATTATTCCATCAATTCCTATCTATCAGCTTTACCCGTCGTGTCTATTTTCTCCATCGAAGCGCGTCCATCTAGCTTTGCTTCGGAATTCGTAGCTTGTTCTGTTGTCAAATTTCTCTAACCTCGGAAGGTGAGCAATCACTCACGATTAACGTTCTTTTATTTATTAAATTTGATTTCAATTGAAACGACAATTGAAATATGCTACTGTTATTTATGCTATTAACTGTATCAGTTCACCTTTGACATCTGACACCATTATCTGTTATATATGCAATGATAATCCAGTTTGGTTGTTAAATGATTGATTGTTTGATGTTTACAATTGGACGTTAAATTATAATGTATAAAGTGATAAATATTATGCAAATAAATTTGCCGTAGGATAATTAAAATTTGAATTGACACATATGTTGAATTTGATTTAGTTGAATATGACCCCTTTTTATTGTTAAAGTAATTGACATGTAGAATAGTGATAGTTACACTTTGAACCATTGAACGTATATTTGATTAATTGTTGTAGTGTTAAAATTGAAATCAAATGACAAGTGAAGAACCGTATAAATATTAGTGTAATAATCTTTAATCTACATGAAATGATAGTGTAGATTCTAGAAATAATTATATTAATTCGTACAAATAACAATGCGAATTAATACGGTTATTTCGGGATTATTTAAATTGATTATTGGATTGTTATTGTTTGTTGTTATTGCTTGTTTATTTACTTTGACACCATCCCAGTTATCACACTGCAAGTTCCCTTTAATATGTTTTGATTTTGAATTGAATTGGAATCGGGTTGAAATGATAAATACCCAAATTGAACTTTGACCTAGGATAGAGAATTAAACAAAACCCGATTGGTCAATAATTTGATTTAAAAATAAAATGAAGATTTTATAAATAATATGGTTTTGAAATGAAGTTGAAATTTGAATTTTAATAAAAGAAAAATGTTAATATATAATAATCTGAAACAAAATATTAACAATGTAATTGATGAAAGAATGTTGTTTAATTTGAGAAATTATTGAATTAAGTTTGAAATTATTAAACTTTGAAATGATTTAATAATTAAGATTGAAATTATAATTAAGTTTGAAATTATTAAACTTTGAAATTATTTAATAATTAAGTTTTGAATTATTTAATAATTAAATAAGATTGAATTATTTAATGATTAAATTGAATTGAACTCTTTAATAAGTAAAATTGAATTTTTGAATGAGTGAATTTTACTTCGTAAATAATTGAAATTGAGTTTCTTTATAAATTAAGTTTTGGGAAAATTATTTAAGTAAATAAATAATTGAAATTGAATTTTCTTTAATAAGAAATAAAATGCGATTTATTGAAATTAATGTAAGACTTGAAATTTAAAGAAATTGAGTTGATGAATTTAATTTAATTTAATCAAATTTGTAAGTTTTGATATAATGAAGTTGAATTTAAATAATTGATTTAATAAATTGGAAATTTAATAGAAATTGTTTGAATGAAATTTACTTAACGAATATTGAATGAAATCTATAAATGAATTTAAATCGATTTGAATGTTAAATTAAATTAATTTAAATGATTTCGAAATGAAACTTATATACGAACTTGAAGCAATATTTGAATTGTTTAAATAAAGAATTGATATTGTATTATGAGACTTTGAAATGGTAATTTGGAAGTTTTGAAATGGAAATTATGGAAATTGATTTAGAAAGATAAATGAAATGTTGGTTTGCAAATTCTAATTGAATTGAAATTGATTTGGTTTTTGAAATATATAAACGACCAATCGGTATAATAATTACGAAAGTTATTAAAGAGACCGGGATCGGTAATGGATATACTCTCTATCTAAACCGAAACCACTTTAATAACTATACGCGGAGTGATGATCCAGAATGAAGTGGTTGGAATGGTGTTCGTGATGACTGAAGAAAGTGAACAATAATGGATAGCCTTGACACTTGTGTCAAATTGAAAATGACTAAAACAGGAGCCGTGCCGGGCCAATGGAGGATTAGCTACCTCAAGTGGACACACTTCTTCGAACTACTCATTACTTGTTGTCGATTGGTGCACCCTTGATTTTGGGAGTGTTGTTTCACGGTATTGCGGGCGCTGTGGCGTTGCGTTCTCACCAGTCCGGATCAGGCAAACAGTAGTATCACTACCTTGGGTATTGCCTCATGTGCCTTGTCATACTTGTATTCCTTTATTCGCGACCACTACGAAATTGTTTTATACCTTTAGTATATGGATTGCCCTCTGGTGACTTCCGGTTTTGGGGAAACTACGGTCTTGTATATGCTTTTGGGAATAAAAATGTGTTAAGGGTGGAATGGGCCATGACTTAACACTATTTTGATATCTTATTATTACTGATTGACATTATCTACTTATCGTACACTACTACATAGTAGATAGTTTAACGGATCCTTAAAGGATGGTTATTCCAAACATCCTTTGAGTTACTTGTATTTCAATTGCTATTTCACTTGAGTTGGATTTATTAATATAAGAATGTTAATCCTGACTCGAGTGTTTTGTGTTTTTCTTTACGCTCGGGTCAGACTGAGTGTACCAATATTCGAGACTCACCTTTGAAGTTGGAGCTTTGCTTGAAGATCCAGCCATCTGTTCTGCTTTCAGTATTCGATGATTCCAGTGATGTATTCTGATTTGTATCTGATGTATCGTATTACTCTTCCGTTGTATCTGGTTTAACTCTGATGTAACTTATACATTTATATAGTAGCTTCATGAACTACTATCTCTTTTATTTCCGCTGCATTTATTACTCTGTGTCTGTGATATGTGATTATTCATTTACTGTATATGTTCAGTTTTGCCAAATTTAAATTAACAACGCGGTATTTTTAGCAATTCAACTCCGGCATGAGTGTCTACCTATACACTTATAATGGATGTGAATGGTCCAAAATATCGGGTCGTTACAGTTGGCAACAACGGAATGGTTCCTATTACTGTTATCTTTACTAACGATGAGTTCTAGCTAGCCTGACCCATGTATTTATTACTCAGGTCAGACCGAGTTGTAGGTTAGGTATGGATTTAGCTCACTCCTTCTTCGATCGGTTAGCTTGCTTTTGTTTGGACCACTTTGTTCGGACTTGGACATTGTACCTATTATTTTATGGGATGGTTATGTATACTTTGTAGTTCATGCTACTTATATATGTTGTATTATGTATGGAGATGTATGTATACTCTGATCTGGGTTTGCTGTTCTGTGACTGTTTATATTTATTTGTATATTGCATTTATTCTGAAATGGTCCTAAACCACCATGGTATTGTATTATTTAAGGACTAGGTGTGTCGACCATATATGAGGTAATGAAAAAAAAAATCGACATACTTAGCTCTTAGTTAATGCATTATCATGAGGGTTGCCCTTAGCTAGCCCTATTCTCTGCATTAGTAGACAGAATTACTTAGTAATTCTCTTTACTAATGCGGGTCTCGGAGTGGGGCATCACAATATCAAAGATCAAAATCCATAAAAATCCACAGCGAAATTGAAAAATATAATAAAATATAAATACTGACTGATGCCACTACATTGGAATCAATAGTATTCCTCGGATATCTAATTGTCTTATTAGCGCTGAGCATGAATAAAAAAAGTTCTCCATCTACCATCCCCATCTTGCCCCAGGATTATATATCCCTCTAATCCATCCCATAAGTTATAACGAGGAGAGGGTCAAAACAACGTTCTAATGACTGGAAAATTACATACTTTACCCATAACACTAATTTATACCGATTGATTTCCATTTAAGTGTTATGTATATTATTTATAGCTAATTTGTTAAATTCTGTGTGTGCGTACAATATGTCTAACCTCCTTTAAGGTATAGCTATATATATATGTGTGTGTGTGTGTGAGTGTGTGTGTCTGTGTTTATGTATGTATGTATGTCTATATACATACATACATACATATACATACATACATACATACATACATACATATATGTATATGTATGTATGTATATGTATATGTCTGTATACATACTATTAGTACCTTAAACATTAGGTTTAATGACAACAACCATATGATATCACATAAAATATAAATACTAATATTCTTATCAAGTTATATATAGTATATAGTGCAAAATATCAGACAAGTGTTGATTAAGATGACTGAACAGTATCAAGAGCAGATTCAAGAGGTTGATATAGAGATTCAAGAGTTAAAAATTGTAGACTCATGAGTGTTGAAGATTCAAGATATCCAGATGAATTATAGAGTCATAAATTATCGTTAAAACCTTGAAAGCACTTCTTTGATCTCTCTCTTCATTTTGCAAAAAGATTTTAAAATCTATTCTCTTATTTTAAATGGTTTTCAAATATTCTATTTCAATACTAATTTTAAAGAATCTCTGTTTTCAAAAAAATGATCTTTCAAAATGGCATTCAAATGTTTTCAAAACTTTTGATTCTATTTATAAGATTATTATATTTTGAGTAATTAAGTTTTTAAGTATTTTATATTTTAAATATACTTTTGAATCTACTATACATTTTTAGAGTTTTACTTTTATACTTTCTAAATTTTTATAAGTATATTATAACATTTACTATAACTTTGATTTTAAATATATATTCACTTACACCTTATATATATTATTTTCAAATGAAATTCATATTTAAATCCTTTATATATTTAAAAATATTTCAAAATAATTTTATAAAGTTTTTTTAAGTTTTGGTATGATTAAAATATGTATAAACTATGTTTAGATGTCTGTACAAAGTTTCAAAATATTTTACAAAACCTAATATTTTCAAAATAATTTTTATAAAGTGTTTTCAAAAATACAAAGGGTATGTCGACATACTCCTATATCATATGTCGACATATAGGCCGTAAGTTTCAAAATTCAAATTTGAACAGATGTGACTTTTCATCATATCTCTTAACGAATGAACATGACCGTTGTTTCTCCACAAATAGGAGGTTTTACCAATGATTTTTTAAACTAGTTTCTCATTCTTTCTCTCTTCTTTTACTCTCTTGATTTCTAAAAGAAAATCTACTCAAAATATTCTCAGAGTCAATTAGAATCAAATTCAAACTCTATTGATTTGATTCTCTATCAATTACTCTCTGATCTCTCTCATCTTTATCACTCAAAACAAGATCAAAGTGCTATTCAAGAGGTTATAGGATCATTCGTACTCATGATCAAGAAACTCTGTAAGTTCTACCAAATAATACTAATATACTCTTGGGTGTGCTTGGTGTCTCGTTTGAATCGAAGTGGGTGTGCTGGTGTCCTGCCCGAATCCAGTGAGTGTACCCAGAGCTCGGAAAATGTTAAGGGTGTGTCTCGTAGCCTTGAAATCGAGATTTTATCGAATTTGATATTTGAAAAGAAATATGTATAAAAAATTGTACGGGACTAGATGTAGGGTAACTCCAAACCAGTATAAAAATTCCTGGTATGATCTCTTCACCTTTAGTTTTTACTTTTACTGCGTTTATATCTGTCTGTGTTCGCATCTGTGATTTTTTATTCTGCCTTGTCTAATTATAATCTTAAAAGAATTTAAAAAGAGTCATAAAAATCAGTAAATAATCTTCACCCCCCTCTAGTGTTAAATTAGCCTTAAGATCCATCTTTCGAAAACTAACACACACACACGCACAGATACACACACACACACACACACGTATACTACCCAAAATCTTGACCACTTAATACTTCTTGAATAGAGAGGAGGAAGATCTAATGCCATTTAATACCTCTAGCCCAAAGCGGGCCCTCCGCAATGTATACGCTAGTCAATCGATCCTAACCATAGAGATTGTTGACCCCTACATATAGCTTTATACTATAATTGTCATATTAGTAACGCATCTCAATGACTCAAGGGTTAACTAGACCACCTTCGATAAACAAACAACTAACCAACTAACTTTAAGGTCTGTGCATATCTCATAAGAATTCTATACTAGTAGGAAGCAAAATCCATCAGGGCATAATCCGAGTCTTTACTACCGACCACTCGGGAGCGTTGGTGGTCATAGCCTATATGCCAGCCCTACTACTCAAAATCGGTCCAATAGTAATATTGATATAGCCTGCCGACCTTCCACATCTAAAATCCCGTTTACACTAACCTAATGTAAGTCAAGAAAAATGCCCCTTTTGGTTACTTAATACACTTATCATAAATGAAGCAGACCCAATTTCCTTAAAAGTACTAGGCCATTTAATACTTCCAACCCAAGCCGAACACTTGGTATATTTTACCCTTCCTATAAGAAAATGCATATCCATTCCCTACTGGTCCTATGGTTGGGGATATCCCATATCGGTATTAAGAATACAAAACTGTTGGTAGCTTCTAGGTAAAGGGCAGACTTCTGTTGTGTAACCATACTGATCTCCTATCCCAACCCACTAAACTAAACCAACCTTCCTAAGCTTAATGTTGGTATATGCCCACTAATTCACGCTCGTTTTAAACGTATAATTAAGGCTGTATAATTTTCCGCCATGAAATTTTCACTGCCTCCTAGTATTTAGTTCCTATCTTATCCGCTTATTTCTTATATTTCATAAATGTTAATTTTCCATAATAAATAGTCATTATTATTCTATTTGGACAATTTCTAATAACATTTATTTATTCGTTCTAATACAACCTATTATGCCTATTCATTTTCCCATAAATACCATAATAAATTCTTTAATCAGTCTCATTAAACACATTTACATTCTCATTTAATTCCTGTAATTCTCCGTTAATTGCATATTTAATGTCCTATTAATTATGGAGTTACTATCTCTCTTCCATCTACATCTCCTAATCCTATAATTTAATATGCTATTTATAACAAGGCGTCCTAATTATAACTACTACGAATATTAAAGTATATTACGATGTTTATATATTTATATTTTAAATCGGTAAGTGTGGTTATACATGTGTGTATTCCTATTTCTAAATATTAATTCCTTAACCAGAACATTCCTTTCCACATTTTAATTTATCAGAGCTACCCTTCCAAAAAGGATTACCATTTTAACTTTCTATAAATTACCCAAAAGTGAGACTTGTGCTCTGTTTGAAGTTACATGGAATTATTTCTTTTCTTTTACTGAAATAGATAGCGCAAACTACGGAGGAGAACGTCCATACTTTACATATCACTTTCTTTTTGGTATATTTCTTATTAGTTCAAACGACGCACTTTTTATACATATATTTGGACTTAGATAATTTATGGAAATCACACGGAAATGTCTACAATTAAATTATATCCACAACGCTCCCTATAAATTAAAGCATAGAAATTCACATTCCAAGTCTAATTAGGCAATCTAAACTAATGCTACCATATTACAACCCAATTTTAAATCTGGAAAAAACATTACAACTTTATCAACATTCAGCTTTAACAAATTTGGGGATTGATTTCCAAATTTCCAGATTAGCGTGTAAATAACATTCCTATTCCAGTATCCTATTTTACAAAACATGTAGGCAATATTCCTATACGTTCATTTTAAGTCTACAACTTATCAGATCTTATAGAGGCATATAATTAAATAAAATTCAATGATATGAATTTTTATGTTATAAATAAATTATATAATTTCCCATACACATTTATAGCTTTTCAAATCTCCCAAATTCGAATTTTTGCCTTTACTTGACTCCTTTTACATTCTAATCCAAAAGAATATGTATAACAAGATACATACATATCATTAGACTTACTGATCTGAGAGTATATTTGGGGTTAAAGCAATATAGATTTATAATTGTAGAAAGTACTATAGAATATACTAGTATATGATTTTTGTTTGATGATAATAAACATATATATATTCGTATAAATGTATTTGTTATTGTACTATTTTATTTTTCCACATAATTAAATAAATATTTGTTGAATAAAACAAAAACTCGGAATTCATATTTAAACAAATATTTTATTCAAACAAATATTTTGTTACAAATTCAAATAGTACAAATTTGAGCTCTCACTACATTTACACATTTGCAATTACAATACAACTTCAATTACAACACAATTTTCACTTTACAATTTCACCTCACTACATATTCACTCCTCACTCGTACTTGATCTTCAAATCTGTTCCAGCTTATATCCTACATCTGAACTATCTGCAAAATAAACACCGACACAATAAATTTGAAAAAGAAATATTTTGCAGCGCAAAATAAAGTGTGTGTTTTGAAAATATTGTTTGCTTCAGTTATTTGGGTTGTTCGTCATCATTCATTTAATTCATCTTTCTATTTAAAATATGCGAACAACTTATGACATGCACAATGTATCACTATACATGCCACAAGGTCGTGCACACCGATATACACTTACTTGTTAAAATTGCAGAGACAGGTGAGCATAAGGTCAAACCCAAGTCTAGACTAGATTCAACTCAGGTGCAAAATGCAAAAACAAGCAACACAACAATGGAGCAATGCATCAAGCTACATTCAGGCATGACTATAATAACATGAATGAGCAAATCCAGACAAACACAACAGTGAACAAAGGTTAAGAGGCAAATAGCAAGTCTGCACATGCATATGGACAGTTTAACTCGAAGCAAATCACAATGCAACAGAGACCATATTCAATAACAAAGGCAAGAACAGTCATCAATGTAACCAGACTTCAAAAAATACAAGTTTTAGGCATGGTCAGGTGCAAAGCAGCATGACAACATACAATCTAAGAAAATTGCTAAGTACATGCATATACATGTACATTAGGTATCAGTTTCGAGCAATGGACACAACAAACAACTCAAACCAGAAACATCAAGCAAGATACAACATGAACAGAGTTCATCATCATTAGACAACCAAAAAACAGCAAAGTACATAGAGGCAATTCAGAGATACATATACACGTATGTATACATATATATAATGGAAATCAAACAAGTAAACATGCATTAGTTCGGTTCCCAGAAACATGCTCACAAGGTAAGAGAATGTCAAGTGCATAGAAATGTCCGAACTCAAGGCAGATGGATTCAGTGCATGTATACAAATGAAAATGCAGTAACCAAATCAACCCAGCAAACATTGACATGTATACAAGCACAGTGACATGTATATACATATGCAACAGAGGAGACATCAAGGCAACATGAGTATGCAACAGTCACATATACACATCAAAAACAGTGAAGCAGCCGTGGGTAACTATCAGTAGCAGTTCAAACAAGTCAAGGCCGAGATAAAAATCAACAGGGGTCAAACATATTTGATTGTATTTCAGAAAATGGAACAGCAAATCATGGTGAACAAGTCAACGAACGATGAACAAGTCGTAGGAGTAAAGAACTGAACCGATTCAAATCAATTCAAGCAAATACGAATTCATCAGAAATATATGGAGTAACATATATACAATGAACAAGTCAGAAATCATAACAATCATTCAATCGAAAATCGAATGGCCGATTAAAGAAATTGAAGAATTCAAATCAATTTTCATAGCGAAAGCATAAATGAAAATATTGTAAATCAATTCCTATATAAACCTAATTTCATCATCGGCAAAAGGCATCGAGTTCGAGTTCAAGCAAATCAACGGAGAAAATAAAGTAACAAAATCGCGTACCAATTTCATACCATTCGAGCTCGACTAAATTGAAGCGACCGAGTGCAATCAAGCTAGGGAATCGATTGACGAAGCAAGTCAAAGTGAAATCATCACTGAAATCGATCAATTGAATCAGCGTCTTCAATACATCAAAACCCTAATTCCAGATTGCAAGAAACAAGACGACATGGATGTGCAGTGAAAAGGGAAATTCATTTATCTCTTTTTGGACCGCACTTGATTTTTTGGGCCGTATATTTTGTATTACGGTTTTTATTTTTTATTCAGTACTTAAGTTTTATTTTTATTTTTAATCAAACTCTAGTTTACCTAGTTGATGAACTACGGTGTTTGTAGTTCAAGAATTTGCAACTCAATGGCTTATTGTGGCGGGGTTTTGAGCTTAGAGTTAGGTTAATCGAGTTAGCGAGCATCGCGAGTTTTCGTGTTTTTTAAGCGACTAATTACTTAATTTCTAGTCGAAACCTTGGGTCAGCACGTAGGCAGTTTTTGCCAAAGCTGGGTAAAACTGTTTGTGATCTTTTCTGCATTGCTTTCTGCTTTTGTTTTTTATTTTTGCATTAATTTTTAGTAGACCCTATTCACCCTCCGTCTAGGGTGAAAACGATCCTACAAGTGGTTTCGGAGCTAGGAACAAAAACTATTTTTTATTAAAAAAAATTGATTTTTTCTTTCAATGGCTTCTTTTAATAATGCTTTTGTTGAAGGTCAGTCCATAGCTAGACCACCCATGTTCAATGGTGAATATGCATATTGGAAAACTCGAATAATTTTTTTTTTGAAAACCATAGATGCATGGAATATTGTTGAAACAGGATATAGCATACCAACAGTAATGGTAGATAATCAAGAAGTTGATAAACCTACGGATCAATGGATAGATCTTGAAAATAAACTGCAAACGGCTAATGCTAAAACTATGAATTCTATTATTTTCTCATTAGATCAAATTGAATTTAACCGAGTCTCACATTGTCTAACTACGCAGGAACTTCACAATGGCAAAGGATGAAAGTTTCAAAGAAATGTATGGATGACTTTCTAATCTTATATACAAATCAAAATCCCTAAGAAGATCATACACAGAACTGGAAATAGTTCAAAAGATCCTTAGAATTCTTCCATGAAATTTTGAAGCAAAGGTGACTGCCATTCAAGAATCAAAGGATCCGAAACAAGTTAAAGTTGAAGAACTCATCAGAAATCTCACCACTTATGAGCTAGAAATCAAATTCAAGGAAGAACGTGAAGGAGGAGATACGCGAAAGAAATCAATAGCTCTCAAAGGAATGATTAAAAGTGAAGATGATGATGGTGATGATGAAGGAGCAGCTGAACTGGCACTGATAATAAAGAGATTCAAAAGGTGGAACCGCAAATATGGAAATCCTACCCTAAATAAACAACTAAAAAGCAGAATCGTCAAAGTTCTAGACAACTCAGAAAAGCAGGAAATCATTTGTCACAAGTGCAATAAACCTGATCATATCAAGCCAAATTGTCCTCAAAATCAATTTAGCAAAGGAAAGAAACCGAAAATGAGAAGCTTTGCAGCAACTTGGGATGAAAGTGATGAAGATGATAATGAAAGCACTGGCAGTGAGGGTGAAAAAGCATTCTAGGAGAAACAAGTGACAGCGATGATGATGAGCCCAGTGAGATATCAAAACTTACTCACTCACAATTACTTATATATTTTCATGAAGTAAATGGCTGCTTTGAAAGACTTATGGAAAAGTACGCTAAAATTGAATCACAAAAGGATAGTTTGATAGAACTAAATAAGCAGCTTGATCAATTGGTTCAAACCTATAGAAATAAGAGCCCTAAGTGTTATAAGTGTCCATCATTAGAAGAGGAAATAAAAATATCAAAAACTAAAATTAAATCGATTGAAAATGAATTTTTGATTTTGAAAGAAAGTGAAAATACTAGGTTGAAAATTCTATTAAAAAGTTCATTTTGTTATTAAATGAAAATGAATCTCTCAAGTCACAAGTCCAACAATTGTCTACAACTTTAGGAAAATTCTCCAAAGGAGAAAGATCATTAAATATGCTATTAGGGAAACAAACCGTTAATACTATTAGAAAAGGACTTGAGTATACTCAATCTAATAAAGGTAGAAGTAAAACTAATCATGTCAACTCCAAGTGCATGATTTGTGGAAAAATTGGACACAATCAAAACAATTGTTGGTATAGGCCCACACACACGAAAACTATACCAATTTGGGTCCCTAAAGGCACGAATGTAAAATCTCTTAGAATCAAACAAATCTGGGTGCCAAAAGGAACAAACATAGACTATATTGGTTCTACACAAACTTGTTTTTCAAATTTTTTTGTCACTAACAATCATGGAACTATAAAAACAAATAGGTCACTAAACTCTTTTCTCGTGTAGGTGTGTTGGCAGGCTAAGGAACAACAAGAGTGGTACCTGGATTCTAGCTGTTCTAGGCACATGATGGGTGACAAATCAAAGTTCCTTAGCCTAGAGAAGTACAAAGGTGGCAGAGTCACAATGGGCAACAACGATAAATGTAAAATTATCGGTAAAAGTAAAGTAGGTAATGGAACATTTACCTTAAACGATGTATTATATGTTGAAAATCTACACCATAATTTGATTTCAGTCAGCCAGTTATGTGATAAGGGAATTAATGTTGTTTTTGATTCTGATTTGTGCAAAATTGTTGACCAATCATCAAAAGAAACATTATTCTCACGTAAGAGGAAAGGTAATATATACTCTCTATCTTTTGATGATCTCACTCTTTCAAAATGTCTGATAGCTAAGGATGTAGAAGTAAACTTATGGCATAGACTATTAGGACATGCTAGCATGAATCTGTTAAACAAATTAAAAAGAAAAGACTTCGTAAGAGGTTTACCATCACATGGTTTCAAAACAGAAATTCTATGTAAAGCATGTACTATGTGAAAACTTAAAAAATCATCTTTTCATGCCAAGATCACTGTAAGTACTTCTAGAGTTTTTGAACTAGTTCATATGGATCTGTTTGGACCTAACGATATTCCAAGTTTAGGTGGTAAGAGATATTGTTTTGTATTGGTTAATGATTACTCTAGATACACGTGGGTATACTTCTTAGCTAAAAAATCAGAAACTTTCTCATACTTCACTAAATTCACAAAATTGGTTCAAAATGAAAAAGGTGTTTCTATTATTTCGCTAAGAAGTGATCATGGTGGAGAATTTGAAAATTATGAATTTGAACATTTTTGTGATGAAAATGGATTTAAACATGAATTCTCTGCCCCACGTACTCCACAAAAAAATGGAGTAGTCGAGAGGAAGAATCGAACCTTACAAGAGTGCTAGATCTATGATAAATGAGTATGAACTACCCTTGTTCTTTTGGGCAGAGGCAGTAAATACAACTTGTTTTGTAATGAATAGAGCCATGATTAGGCCAATTCTTAAGAAAACACCATATGAAATATGGTTCAACAAAAAGCCAAACATTGCATATTTCAAAATTTTTGGATGTCCATGTTTTATTCTCAATACAGGTGATAAACTAGGAAAATTTGAGCCAAAAGCTGACGAAGGCATGTTCATGGGATACTCTTCCAGAAGCAAAGCTTATAGAGTTTACAACAAAAGGAAAAGAACAATCATGGAGTCAATCAATGTGAAATTTGATGAATGCATTAATGATTAAAGCAAGGAAACAATCAAAAGCAATGTCGAAGAGGAGAACGAAAAAGATGAAAGTGAAAATCCAAAAGAAACTGCAACCGTGGAAGAAGTCCAAAGAAATCTAGAACCAAAGATATTGAAATTCAAAGCAGATCATCCTCCATAATTGGTAATAGGTAATCCCACCGTAGGTATTCAAACTCGTTCCACCTTTAGAAATTTATGTGATTTGTGTCTATACAGTGGATTTATTTCAGAAATTGAACCCTAAGACATAGATACATCTCCTAATGATGAGAGTTGATTTATGGCTATGCAAGAAGAGCTAAATCAATTTGAATGAAATGATGTTTGGATTCTAGCACCTAGCCCTAATGATTATCCAGTTGTAGGAACTAAATGGATTTTTAAAAATAATTTTGATGAATCTGGAAATGTGATTAGGAACAAAGCTAGGTTAGTTGCTAAAGGCTATAATCAAATTGAAGGAATTGATTTTGATCAAACTTTTGCACCAGTAGCAAGATAGAATCCATTAGAATATTGTTAGCTTTTGCTTGTTATAAAGGATTTAAACTAAGACAAATTGATATTAAAAGTGCTTTTCTTAATGGAATTTTGAAAAAGGATGTATTCATTGAACAACCCAAAGGTTTTGAAAGTCAAAAATATCCTAACCATGTATATAAACTTAAGAAAGCACTTTATGGATTAAAACAAGCCCCTAGGGCTTGGTATGATTGTCTTAGCACTTATCTCCTTGAAAATGGGTTCAAAAAGGGCTCTAGAGACACCACATTATTTATATTGCACGAAAATGATGACCTTTTGATTATTCAAATATATGTTGATGACATTATTTACGGTGCTACTAACAACCTTTTGTATGAGAAATTTGAAAAAGTCATGCAGGAAAAGTTTGAAATGAGCTTGGTAGGAGATTTGATAGGATTTCAAATCAAACAAAGTGAAAAAGGTACATTCATCTCTCAAACAAAATATATCAGAGAGCTTGTCAAAAAATTTGGATTGAAAGATGTTAAACCTGCAAAAAATCCCATGAGCACAACAATTAAACTTGACAAGGATGAAAAGGGTAAGGTAGTTGATCAAAAGAAATATCGAGGTATGATTGGATCACTTCTTTATCTTACTGCTTCTAGACCAGACATTATGTTCTCTGTTTGTTTATGTGCACGGTTTTAATCAAATCCAAAAGAACCTCATTTAAAAGCTGTAAAGAGGATTATAAGGTATCTATTGCACACCCCACGGTTTGGTCTATGGTATCCAACTAATGATAACTTTGAATTAAAAGGGTATTCGGATACAGACTATGCAGGTAGTCTAGTGGATAGAAAAAGTACTAGTGGAACGTGTTTTATGTTGGGACATTCATTAGTTGCATGTTCAAGTCAAAAACAAAATTGTATTGTATTATCTACCACTGAGGCAGAGTATATTGCTCTAAAGGTTGCTTTGCTCAAATCTTATGGATGATACAAACCTTGCAAGACTATGGTCTAAATTTTAAATAAGTTCCACTTATGTGTGATAGCAAAAGTGTAGTTGATCTCACAAATAATCTTGTACATCATTCTCGCACCAAGCATATAGATGTTAGACATCTTTTCATTAGAGATCATAATTCCAAATAAAATATCTGCATAAATTTCATTTCAACTGATTCTCAATTGGCAAACATTTTTATAAAACCCCTTCCAGAAAATAGTTTTTGTCGACTTCGTCTCAGTTTAGGCATTTTAGAAATGTATATTTTTTTTTCATTTAAATGCCTACGTTAACTAATCTGACTCCTTATTGATTATCGAAAAGCTAAATAGTGACTGAAAAAAGTGATGAGTATTGATCTTGATCATACATTATGTCTTGAGAGGGTATATTTAGAAAATTTCCTTAAAAATTTAAAAAAATTGTAATAACTTTGGTTGGTAAAAATTCCATGACCATCTCTATTCCTATAATGTTTCTACGTTAATCACTCAACGAAATCCAATATAATATGTCAAAATGTGGTATTTAAACTGGATTTTTTTTAAAAATAGCAATAAAATCATCCAAAAGTACTCACTCTCATTTAAAAGTCCTCACAGTTATGCATGGGTGAACTACTTGGAATCTTTGATTATGTGCTTTAATGCTCATTTGAAAGTCCTCACGGTTATACACGTATGGAACACATCAAAATTGGTTGAAATAGGCAAGTTGATTTTAACCCCATTTAAAAGTCCTCACGGTTATGCGTGGTTAGAAGATGCTTGAAATTCATTTTTAATAAAAATAGGAAATACTACTAATCTCATTTAAAAGTCCTAATGGTTATTTATGGTTAGTAAGTATTTAAAAAATTCCTGTCATAAATATACCACAAATGAACATACTATATGGATTTCTATACCGACATCACCCCTATCACTCTAAAATGGAATATGCGCCTAACAGAGTATTTATGATTTTTGTTTGATTTTTTTAAATTTACTATTTATTCTCAATTAAGTATTAATGTTGTATTAAATATCTATCACTTTATCACTATTTTCTAACACTGTTTCTCTTTTTTTGATAAGAAAAGGGGGAGAGAGAAGTTAAGATTTTGGCAAAATAAATCATATTTTTTATTTTTGCATATTTTCATCTAGGTTCATTGCATTTGTTTTTTATTTTTGCGTATTTTATTTTCATGCATATGCAAAGGGGGAGCTTTGTTGTAGGGGGAGTATTCAAATAAGGGGAGCTAATAGAATTCATCAAGACCAAATACATTTAATAGAGTCAAAATCTTAATGTATGTTTGTTATCTTAAAAAGAGGGAGATTGTAGAATATACTAGTATATGATTTTTGTTTGATGATAATAAACATATATATTCGTATAAATGTATTTGTTATTGTACTATTTTATTTTTCCACATAATTAAATAAATATTTGTTGAATAAAATAAATAACTCGAAATTCATATTTAAACGAATATTTTATTCAAACAAATATTTTATTACAAATTCAAATAGTACAAATTTGAGCTCTCACTACATTTACACATTTTCAATTATAGTACAACTTCAATTACAACACAATTTTCACTTTACAATTTCACCTCACTACATATTCACTCATCACTCGTATTTGATCTTCAACTCTGTTCCAGCCTGTATCCAACATCTGAACTATCAGCAAAATAAACACTGATGCGGTAAAATTGAAAAAGAAATATTTTGCAGTGCACAATGAAGTGGGTGTTTTGAAAATATTGTTTGCCTCATTTATTTTGGTTGTTCGTCATCATTCTTTTAATTCATCTTTCTATTTCAAATACGCGAACAACTTGTGACATGCACAGTGTATCACTGTACACGCCACAAGGTCGTGCATACCGATATACACTTGCTTGTTAAAATTGCAGAGACAGGTGAGCACAAGGTCAAACCTAAGTCTAGACTGGATTCAACTCAGGTGCAAATGCAAAAACAAGCAACACAACAATGGAGCAATGCATCAAGCTACATTCAGGCATGACTACAATAACATGAATGAGCAACTGCAGACAAACACAACAGTGCACAGGAGTTAAGAGGCAAACAACAAGTCTGCACATGCACAGGGGCAGTTTAACTCGAAGCAAATCACAATGCAACACAGACCAGATTAAATAACAAAGGCAAGAACAATCATCAATGTAACCAGACTTCAAAAAATACAAGTTTCAGGCATGGTCAGGTGCAAAGCAGCATGACAACATACAATCTAAGAAAACAGCCAAGTACATGCATATACATGTATATCAGGTATCAGTTTCAAGCAATGGACACAATAAACAACTCAAACCAGAAACATCAAGCAAGATACAACATGAACAGAGTTCATCATCATTGGACAACCAACAAACAGCAAAGCATACAGAGGCAACTCAGAGATACACATACGCATATGTATACATATATATAGTGGAAATCAAACAAGTAAACATGCATCAATTCAGTTCCCAAAAACATGCTCACAAGGTAAGAGAATGTCAAGTGCACAGAAATGTCCGAATTCAAGGCAGATGGATTCAGTGCATGTATACAAATGCAAATGCGGTAACCAAATCAACCCAGCAAACATTAACATGTATACAAGCATAGTGACATGTATATACATATGCAACAGAGGAGACATCAAGGCAACATGACTATGCAACCGTCACATATACACATCAATAACAATGAATCAGCCGTGGGTAACTCTCGGTAGCAGTTCAAAAAAGTCAAGGCCGAGATAAAAATCAATAGGGCTCAAACATATTTGATCGTATTTCAGAAAATGGAACAGAAAATCATGGTGAACAAGTCAGCGAACGTTGAACAAGTCGTAGGAGCAAATAACGGAACCGATTCAAATCAATTCAAGCAAATACGAATTCATCAGAAATATATGGAGTAACATATGTACAATGAACAAGTCAGAAATTATCACAATCATTCAATCGAAAATCGAATGAAGCAAAGAAATTGAAGAATTCAAATCAATTTTCACAGCCAAAGCATAAACGAAAATATAGGAAATCAGTTCCTATATAAACCCAATTTCATCATCAGCAAAAGGCATCGAGTTCAAGTTCAAGCAAATCAACAGAGAAAATAAAGTAACAAAATCGCGTACCAATTTCATACCATTCGAGCTCGACTAAAGTGAAGCAACCGAGTGCAAACAAGCTAGGGAATCGATTAACGAAGCAAATCAAAGTGAAATCATCATTGAAATCGATCAATTGAATCAGCGTCTTCAATACATCAGAAACCCTAATTCCAGATAGCAAGAAACAAGACGGCATGCATGAGCAGTGAAAAGGGAAATTCATTTATCTCATTTTGGACCGCACTTGATTTTTTGGGCCGTTTATATTTTGTATTATGGTTTATATTTTTATTTAGTACTTTAGTTTGTTTTTTATTTTTATTTTTATTTTTAATCAAACTCTAGTTTAACTAGTTGACGAACTATTGTTTTTATAGTTCGAGAATTCGCAACTCAGTGGCTGAGTTGTGGCAGGATTTTGAGCTTAATCGAGTTAGCGGGTATCGCGAGTTTACATGTTTTTGTAAGCGACTGATTACTTAATTTCTAGTAGAAACCTTGGGGGCATCACATAGGCAATTTTTGCCGAAGCTGGGTAAAATTGTTTGTGATCTTTTCTGCATTGCTTTCTGCTTTGTTTTTTATTTCCGCATTAATTTTTAGTAGACCCTATTCACCCCCCTCTAGGGTGAAAACGATCCTACAAGTACTTTTTTTCCACAACGTTGATACGCTTCTTCTATTTTATTTTCTGCCCTTCTCCGATTTATATACATATAATATAATATTTTATAATTAGTAAAAATACCGGAGAAAGGAAAATAGCAAAGCTTTCCTACTTTGATCAGAAAATATGAGAAGAGAAGTGAGGGGTTAGGCTTGTATTTATAGGTGCTAGACCCAATCGTATTTGTTCGATTAAAATAACTAAATCTGGGCCGTTCGATTGAGTTTAAACTCTATCCGCCACCTCCCCGACCGATCGACTGATCGACTGCCCTCTGTAAGCAGTTGACCACTAGCGGTCGAATGGCCCAAGTAAAGGAGTCGACCGATGGGACCCGCATTTATTATTATTTATTTCCATTTTCCTATATAATTCATTTCGTTTCGAAAATTTCAAACACGGATAATTTCTTCATTTAAACTCCGATCGCAAAACTCCAAATATGAAAGTTGCTCAAAAAATTGCTATGAACTCAATGGTTCAAATTTCATGGTCAAATTATGATATTTTCTCAAATTTCATTTTTTAGCCTTAATAGTTATTTGTTAATTACCGAAAATTTTACGGAGTGTTGCATTCTCTCATATGCTGATGGAGCAATGAATGAGTTAAAAAGTAATGCCATTTACTAACTATGACTATGTAACACCCCATATTTTATAACATCATTTAGAATGTTTAATTAAAAAAATTAAATAAATTAATGTAGAGATTAATAAGTTGAGAATTGATTGGCTAAGGGTAGCCATGCCATGTTAGTGTATAAACTAAAATGAAATAACATAAGCTAATGTGCTAGGATATAAGAATGGCAATAGGGAAATAGAAGAAGGGCTTATACCCTAAACCCTTAGGAAATAGAACTCACATTCATTTTCATTTTAGCTAACTAAAACATCTAAGACCGTCCACCATTATTGTTCTCAAGAGAAGATTAAAGCTAGGATTCAAGTAAGGGAAGACAATCAACATAATCAACATCAAATCTCACATCTTATAATCTGAAAGCTAAGGTAAATAATTACTGCATCCCATTTTCATATGGTTTTCGGTTTTTTGTTTAGATCTAAAATGTTTTTGCATGTATGTGCCATGTTTTGATGATTAAAGTTATATATAAGCTTGTTGATGAATTATATATGTTCATGTTAGTTTTTATGATATGTTTGACATGAAAACCATATTAGATGACATCCAAAGGCCTTGAAAATTTAAATATAGGTCAGAAATGATATTTTAGAGGTGGGTCTCAATTTTCATAATTTTTTGAATTAATGTGGATTTTATATAATTTTCTAGTGAACAAAATGATTTATTGGGTTATAAATTATTTACGGCTAAAATATTAATTATTTGGATTTGAAATTTTTATATGTTGGAAAACATATTGAAATAGATTTTCTAAGATTTTTCCAGATTTTTCCTAAGTTATTTGATGAATATATAAAATTATTTAAGGTATGGGACTTAAATGTTTTATATATTTAATTAAGGAGAAGGGGCATTTTGTAGAATAAAATGACTTGTTAATTCTAAAAAATAGTGGCAGCACGTTTTTGAAAAGTATTTATTAACCAATGAGAATTTGACAAATAAAGGTAGGTTAGTTGAAAATTATCCTTTTTAAGTTACAAAAAACAAAGAAATCATACATTTGGCATGTTTTAGCCAATTTTGGTGTTAAACCTTTCGACCCAGACCTTTCGACAAGGTCGAGAGGTTCAAAGCTTTCGACAAGGTCAAACCAATGCATATGATATCAAGTTACTTGGTACGTAATGAATTGGACAAGGTCGAAGGATTCAAAGTCGAAAGGTTGGTTGCCAAAGAGGTTGAAGTGTGTTTGTTTTATAAACTAAAGAATCACTTGCTTTGCTTTCGAATAAGAGCTTTCGACTTGGTTGCTTTCGACTTGATTGCTTTCGACTAGGTCAAATGTTTAAAATAAAGGATTTAAACCTTTCGACACAGCCGAAAGGTTACTGCTGTTTTATCACTATTTTGTTTTTTCGACACATTCGAAAGGTTACTTCCACTTTTGTTTGGTTTTGTTTTGAACCTTTCGACCTTGACGAAAGGTTAACTTGTTTTACAACTAGCCGCTTATCCATGCTTTCGAAAGAAAGCTTTCGACTTAGGTGATTTACCCTTGTTTTATAAACTGAACAATAACCCAAGCTTTTGAAGGAGTTGTTTTAAAGGCAGTGGCCTGTTGTTTTGAATAAAATGTTTAAAGCTTTCGAAGCAACCCTTCCGACAAAGTCGAAAGGATGCTTCCACTGAAGTCGAAAGGTTTTAAAAGAAGGTTTTCCACTTGTTTTATTTTGAACCCAGTAAGTCTTCGAAAGGTTTAAGTTCAATGACTTCGAAAGGTTTAAGTTAAATGATTTCGAAGCGTTTAAGTTCGATGATTTCGAAATGTTTAGTTGAATGATTTCGAATGGTTTAATGAATGGTTTTGAGAGGTTTTAGTCCATTGGTTTCGAAAGGTTTGATGAATGATTTCGAAAGGTTTGTATTCAATGGTTTCGAAAGGTTGAGATGGAGGTTTTCCAAGGTTTTTCTAAAGCAATGTTTTAAAGAGATTTTTAAAGAAGGATGTCCAAATTTTCATTGCTTTCGAAAGGTTTACTTTTTAATGGTTTTGAAAGGTTTGATGAATGGTTTTGAAAGGTAAGGCTTTGGCCAATCGGCCTAAATAATTAAAAGGTTTTCACTTGGTTTTGGAAAGAGGCACTTTCAAAGTTTTAGAAAGAGGTTCTTTCAAGTGTCTAAATGTTTCCATCAACTAAGATTTGAGTAAAGAAGATATATATAACATGGTGATATGATTTTGAGTAAAGCATATAGATTAGATACTTTTCCTTGTTTAAGTTTGCTTTAAAGGTTTTAAATTATTTTGAAAATGTTTTCAAGGAAAATTATGGGAGGGGATCCTTAAGTGAAAATGACTCGAATATTAGAATAGCAGATGGGACTAGTATGGGGTCGCGCCCTATACATTAGCTATTAGCCCCAGCTAATTGTCGTCCAAAATTCTAATGTATAGGGCTTTGTCACAAGTAGACTAGAATTATGATTACACATCAAAATGAACATATGTTTGTATACATATATGTTATTGGTGAGCCTAAAAAACCATTAGGATCAAGGTGACCTGGGAGATGATTAAGTTAGGGACAGACCGTCCAGAAGAAAAGTATTAATAGATAATTAAGGACAGACCATCCAGAAGTGAAGTATTTAACAGATAGTTTAGGATAGATAATCCAAAAGAAGAATAGCTAATAGGTATTACATTAATTTTGTTTATATTGTCTGGTAGGCCCGAGTCAGCCAAAGGTTAAAAGTTATCCAAACAAAACTTATGTGTTTGAACAGATAGTTCATTATTACCCGATGTTTATGTATGTTTACATAATGATGCTTTACAGTGTTTAATCAATTTTGATTGCAGGAAAAGGTTTTGTAAAGATATGTTTTAAAAGGATGTTAGTGAGGAGAAACCCATTCCGCTAAGCGGCGTGGTCTCACTTAACATATATATTTCGAGATGTATAGTATTATTCATACCGGGATTTATGTCTGCCTCGAAGTTTATGTTTTCCCCTAAAACTCTCAAGTGCTTAAAATTAATTTGAGTAGGCTGAGAGGTTAAGGTCTTTTCAGGTTTTAGTAGGATGACGAATAAGGCTACCAAAGGCTTGCAAGAGGCAAACGGATAGCTATTTAGGAGATGCAGTTCTTGTTTTATGTTTGATGTATTTCCATTGTGTTTTGTATTAAGTCTATTATGACTCTATGACTCTGATCATCCAAGGGGGTATCTTCATATACCACTCTTGGCGTATTTTGTAATAAGTATATTTTATTTGTGCCTGGGAACGTATTGGGATTATGTAAGTTGAATATGGAACATCTGTTTTAAATGCAATGAAGAAAAAGTTGTTTGAAATCTATGTTTTGTTTCATATTCAAGTGCTTATGATATTATAGATACTATTAACATAGCCGTATTTAGTCGCTGGAAGCTAATACTATAGATGACTGCAGCATCTATAACACTTAGTTTTGGGCCTCTAGATAGGAGATGTTACAGCTTGGTATCAGAGCATGGTTTATGAGATTCTTTAACTAGAAATGGTTTTGAAAACATAATCCTTAGTAATTAGAGTTAAAATCGGGGTATGGGATAACGCTATAGTAACGTACTTGTAATTGCTATATATATATAAGTATACGCTATATCTCTAGACTCCTATCTTAGTTAGGCTATTCATCTGTATCTCATGAGGTTTGAATACAAATATGGAAGGAAGAAGAGGAAGAGTTAATCTTGGAGGAGGTAGCGCCACCACTAATGGAAATGCCTAACCAAATGCTAGAAGAGGTTCCGGTCAGGGGTTCCCTAAGTGGACATGGGAGCCATGTATCAGTTTTTCGTAAACATGATGCAAGCTGGAATTGCGGCTGGAGTTGTCAAAGGAAATGCTGTTCGAGTTGTAGTTCAGGAAGCTCTGGTGGTCAACCAATATGCCAACTTGAGCAGAGATTACATTGGGCTTGGAGGGAAGCCGTTCATTGGAACTAAAGATGCGATTGAGGTTAAAAATTGGCTACTGCACTGCGATAGAATTTTTTGCTGACTTAGGATTGAATGACGAAGAAAAGAGGAGATTAGCTTCAAGACAGGTTCAAGGAGCTGCTCTATTTTAGTGGAATACTATTGTAAAGGAAACTATGACTTGGGCAGAGTTTAGGAGAAGGTTTCAAGAAAGGTTTATGTCGGTGATGGCGCAATCAACATTGGTGAGGAAGTTTGTAGAACTAGAACAAGGGTAGATGTCTGTTCTTGAGTATGCAAGAAAATTTGAAGAGTTGGCCTGGTACGAGTATGCTTTGGTTGATACGGTGATCATGAGGAATGAGATGTTTATATGAGGCTTGGGGCCGAAGTTGGTAAGTGCTACCTTTCCGCACTTAAGAGATCCCAGTAACGTAGTGGTAGCAATGGCACCGAGGCAAGAAGAGGCGTTAGCTTGTTTGAGGAAGAAAATGAAGGAGGTGCAGGTGGGACAAGGCCAGAAAAGAAAGTTTTTCCATAAGATGAATACTTAGAAGGGAGGAACACAAAAGAAGGGAAAAGCTGAGGTGGTTTGTTATAAATCTGATGGAAAGGACACTATGCTAATGAGTGACGAACTGGAAAAGGAAAAGAGAAAGGAAAGGAGGTGATTGGGAAGAAGAATATCAGATGCTTTAATTGGGATCAGATCGGCCATTATAAGACCAATACAAGGAGCTTGCTAAATAAGGTAGGGGGTAAGTTTATGCATTGGAGCTCGCAACTTTAAGGCCAGTTGTGCAGGAGAAAAGGAAGGCTTTTCTAGGAGGCTCGCTGCAGATTCACGGTATGTCTGTTAGCGTTTTGTTTGATACTGGAGCATCTCATTCTTTTATTTCTCGATGTTAGTAGATAAGCTTAACCTAGAGCCCTCATACTTAGTTGCTTCCTTAAAGGTTGCAAATCCGATAGGAGGGTATGCAACACTTGGGATGAGATGTGACCATTTATAGTTTGATTTGCTAGGTTATTCTTTTGATTGTTGTTTGCATGTGTTTGATTTTGTGGGATTTGGTATTATCCTTGGGATGGATTGGTTAAGTAAATAAGATGCTAGGATATTTTGCCATGATAGGAAAATATCACTTAGTCACCCGGATTGTAGTAATCGGGTAGTTTATACCGTAGAGAACCCTAGTTGCGAAGTAAATTCTTTACTGAGTATCATGGAGTTGGAGGATGAGTTGCATCGAGTCTTTATGGTTAGAGAGTTTGCTGAAGTGTTTGAGTCGATAGTTGGATTACCACTGAAATGAGCTATAGAGTTTCGAATTGATTTGGTGCTTGGAGCAGAATCGGTGAGTAGGCCACCAAGCAGGATGACACCTACAGAGATGAAAGAGTTAAAGGTGCAGTTGGTGGATTTGGAAGGCAAGAATTTTATTTGACCGAGTAGTTCGCCATGAGGAGCTGCTGCGGTGTTTGCTAAGAAGCCAGACGGATCGTTAAGGCTATGTATCGATTATCATAAGTTGAATGAGAAGAAGATAAAGAACCAATATCCATTGCCAAGAATTAACGATTTGTTCGATCAGTTAAGTAGAGCCAAGGTATTCTCTCAACTGGATTTAGCGACAGAATTTCATCAGCTTAGAGTAGCGGAGGATAGTATTCCTTTAACGGCGTTTAGGACAAGATATGGATCGTACGACTGGTTAGTTATGCCGTTCGGACTAACTAATGCGCCAGCATTCTTCGTAGATTTGATGAATCAAATTTTTCGAGGGCGCTTAGATAGATTTGTGTTGGTCTTCATAGATGATATTTTGATATACTCTAGGGATGAGAAGAAGCATAAAATTCATCTTAGAGTTGTGGTTGAAACGTTGAGGGAGCATCAGTTGAAGGCTAAGTTTTTGAAGTGTCATTTTTGGAAGAAGGAAGTGAAGTTCCTTGGTCATGTAGTCTTAGAGAAAGGGTTGTCTGTAGATCCAACTAAGATTGAGGCGGTGAATAATTAGAAGAGACCCGAGACGGTGACCGAGATAAAGAGTTTTCTTGGATTAGCCGGATATTATCGACGATTTATAAAGGATTTTTCACGGATAGCTGCACTGATGACTAAGCTTATGCAAAAGGATGTGAAGTTTGTATGGACTGATAAGTGTGAGGAAGCATTCCAGAGCTTGAAACACTTATTGATATATGCACCGGTGTTAGTGCATCCGAAGGGGAATCAAGATTTGGTTGTTTATACCGATGCGTATGGAACTGGATTGGGAGCTGTGTTGATGCAAAGAGGTAAAGTGATTGCTTATGCTTATAGATAGCTCAGACCACATGAAGTGAGGTATCCTACGCATGATTTAGAGTTAGCTGCCGTTATATTTTCTTTGAAGGTATGGAGGCATTATCTTTTTGGAGAGAGATTTGAATTTTATACTGATCATAAGTCGTTAAAGTACTTATTCTCTCAGAAGGAGCTAAACATGAGACAGTAGAGATGGTTGGAGTTTATTGCTGCTTATGATTTTGTAATTGAATACACACCCAGGAAAGGAAATAAGGTAGCGGATGCACTTAGCAGGAAACATTAGAATTCAGTATTGGCTATGATTGCTGAGTGGAAAGATTTAGAAGCATTATCGGCTTATAGAGTGCAGTTTAGATCTGAGGCAGGTTCTAGTGCAGGAAGTGATGTATTGTCTTGTTTAGAAGTTCGACTGATAATGATTGAGAAGGTAGCTTCTAAACAGGAGGAGGATCTAGTTTTGGCTGAATGGATCAGAAGGTTAAGGGAAGGAACATGGGGTGATGACTTAAAGGATTTCAGTCTTGACCAAAATGGGTGGTTGAGAAAGAAAGGAAGGTTGTGTGTTCCGAATGTAGGGAACATGAGGAAAGAAGTTTTGGATGAATGCCATCGTTCGAAGTTCACTATCCATCCAGGAGGAATGAAGATGTATTAGGATATGAAGAGAATTTTCTTCTGGGAAGGTATGAAATGGGACATTGGTGTATGTGTTAAGCAGTGCTTGAATTGCCAACAAGCAAAGGCCGAACACCAAAAGCCATGTGTATTGCTTCAACCGGTTGAAGTTCCGTTATGGAAGTGGGATTCTATCTCTATGGATTTCATAGATGGGTTGCCAAGATCTAGTAGAGGGAATGAAAGCATATGGGTCATAGTAGATAGACTAACAAAGAGTGCTCATTTAATTCCAGTAAAGTCAACTAGATGACACCTATTTTGGCGAAGTTGTATATGAAGAATGTTGTTAGACTGCAGGGGATTCCTAGCAGTATTGTCAGTGATAGAGAATCTTTGTTTACTAGAGAGTTCTGGAAGAGTCTACAGGAAGCATTAGTAACCAAGCTCAATATGAGTACCGCTTACCATCCACAGACTGATGGGCAAACAGAAAGAATTAACAATGTCTGGGAGGATTTGTTAAGAGCTTGTGTGTTGAATTTCGAGGGATCATCGGAAGACCATCTCCATTTAGTCGAGTTCTCGTATAACAATAGTTATCAGACTAGTATTGGGATAGCACAGTTTGAAGCTTTTAATGGAAGACTATGCAAATCTTTCGTATGTTGGTTGGAGACCGGGGATAGACTGGTTCTTGGTCCGAATTTGGTGAAAGAAGTTGCAGAAAAGATTGAGTTGATCCAAGCTAGGATGAAGGAAGCTCAGTCTAGGCAAAAAAGTTATGCTAACAGAAGAAGGAAAGGTTTGGAATTCTTGGTTGGAGACTATGTGTTTATTAAGGTTTCACCGATGAAGGGTGTGATTAGATTTGGAAAGTCAGGGAAGTTAGCACTTAGATTGTTGGACCTTTCCGTATTGTTGAGAGGATCGAGAAACTCGCTTATAGAGTAGAGTTACTGAGTAGTTTGGTCGGAGTCCATGATGTAGTCCATATTTCTCATCTTAGAAAGTGTATTAGAGACCCAGGGACTACTATAGCACATATAGTATTAGAGGATTTAGTAGTAGAGCCGAACTTGACTATAGTTAGAAAGCCGATTCAGATTGTGGCCAGAGATGAGAAGAAGATAAGAAACAAGATAGTCAAGTTAGTAAAGGTTCAGTGGAGTGACGATGCTAGAGACTATACTTGGGAGACTGAGAGCAAGATTAGAGATGATTATCTAGAGTTGTTTGATGGTATGTTTTACCTTTGATTGTTTTGATCGTGTACCTTATAGTAATTTCGAGGACGAAATTCTTTAAGGTGGAGAGTCGATAACACCCCATATTTTTATAACATTATTTAGAATGTTTAATTAACAAAATTAAATAAAATAATGTAGAGATTAATAAGTTGAGAATTGATTGGCTAAGGGTAGTCATGCCATGTTAGTGTATAAACTAAAATGAAATAACATAAGCTAATGTGTTAGGATATGAAAAGGGCAATATGGGAAATAGAAGAAGGGCTTATACCCTAAACCCTTAGGAAATAGAACTCACGTTCAGTTAGCAAACTAAAACATCTAAGGCCGGCCACTATTATTGTTCTTAAGAGAAGATTATATCGAGGATTCAAGTAAGGGAAGACAATCAACATTAAATCTCACATCTTATAATCTCAAAGCTAAGGTGAATAATTACTACATCCCATTTTCTTATGGTTTTCGGTTTTTTGATTAGATTCGAATTTTTTTTGCAAGTATATGCAATGTTTTCATGATTAAAGTTATATATAGGCTGTGATGAATTATATATGTTCATGTTAGTTTTTATGATATGTTTGACATGAAAACCCTATTAGATGACATTCAAATGCCTTGAAAATTTAAATATAGGTCAGAAACGATATTCTAGATGTGGGTTTCAATTTTCATAATTTTCTGAATTAATGTGGATTTTTTATAAATTTTCTAGTGAAGAAAATGATTTATTGGGTTATAAATTATTTACGGCTAAAATAATCATTATTTGGGTTTGAAATTTTTATATGTTGGAAAACAAACTGAAATAGATTTTCTGGGGTTTTTCTAGATTTTTCCTAAGTTATTTGATGAATATATAAAATCATTTAAGGTTTGGGACTTAAATGTTTTATATATTTAATTAAGTAGAAAGGGCATTTTATAAAATAAAATAATTAATTAATTCTAAAAAGTAGTGGCAGCACTTTTCTGAAAAGTATTTGTTAACCAATGAGAGTTTGACAAATAAAGGCAGGTTAGTTGAAAATTATCATTTTTAAGTTAAAAACAAAGAAATCATACTTTTGGCATGTTTCAGCAAATTCTGGTGTTAAACCTTCTGATCCAGACCTTTCAACAAGGTTGACAGATTCTAAACTTTCGACAACGTCAAACCAATGCATATGGTATCAAAATACTTGGTACGCCATGAATTGGACAAGGTCGAAGGATTCTAAGTCGAAAGGTTGGTTTCCAAAGAGGTTGAAGTGTGCTTGTTTTATAAACCAAAGAATTACCTGCTTTGCTTTCGAATAAGAGCTTTTGACTTGGTTGCTTTCGACTAGGTCAAATGTTTAAAATAAAGGTTTTAAAGGGTTACTGCTGTTTTATCATTTGGTTTTTTGACACAGTCGAAAGGTTATTGCCGCTTTTGTATGGTTTTTTTTTGAACCTTTCAATTTTGACGAAAGGTTACCTTGTTTTAAAACTAGCCGCTTCTCCATGCTTTCGAAAGGAAGCTTTCGACTTAGGTGATTTACCCTTTTTTTATAAGCTGAAGAATAACCCAAGCTTTTGAAGGAGTTGTTTTAAAGGCAGTGGCCTGTTGTTTTAAATAAAATGTTTAAAGCTTTTGAAGCAGACCTTACGACAAAATCAAAAGGATGCTTCCAATGAAGTCGAAAGGTTTTAAAAGAAGGTTTTCAACTTGTTTTAAATTGAACCTAGTAAGTCTTCGAAAGCTTTAAGTTCAATGATTGCGAAAGGTTTAAGTTAAATGATTTCGAAGGGTTTAAGTTTAATGATTTCGAAATGTTTTAGATGAATGATTTCAAAAGGTTTAATGAATGGTTTTTAGAGGTTCTAGTCCATTGGTTTTTAAAGGTTCGATGAATGATTTGGAATTGTTTTTATTCAACGGTTTCGAAAGGTTGAGATGGAAGGTTTTCCAAGGTTTTTCTAAGGCAATGTTTTAAAGAGATTTTTAAAGAAGGATGTCCAAAGTTTCATTGCTTTCGAAAGGTTTACTTTTCAATGGGGTTGAAAGGTTTGATGAATGGTTTCAAAAGGTAAGGCTTTGGCCTAAATAATTAAAAGGTTTTCACTTGGTTTTGGAATGAGGTACTTTCAAAGATTTAGAAAGGGATTCTTTCAAGTGTCTACTTGTTTCCATCAACTAAGATTTGAATAAAGAAGATATATATATATATATATATATATATAACATGGTGATATGATTTTGAGTAAAGCATATAGATTATATACTTTTCCTTGTTTAAGTTTAATTTAAAGGTTTTAAATCATTTTGAAAATGTTTTCAAGGAAAATTATGGAAGGGGATCCTTAGGTGAAAATGTCTCAGATATTAGAATACCAGATGAGACTAGTATGGGGTCACGCCCTATACATTAGCTATTAGCCCCAGCTAATTGTTGTCCAAAATTCCAGTGTGGGGCTTTGTCACAGGTAGACTAAAATTATGATTACACACCTAAAGGAATATATGTTTGTGTACAGATAGGTTATTGGTGAGCTCAAAAAACCATTAGGATCAAGAAGACCTGGGAGATGATTAAGTTAGGGACAGACCGTCCAGAAGAGAAGTATTTAACAGATAGTTAAGTATAGACCATCCAGAAGTGAAGTATTTAATAGATAGTTAAGGATGGATAATCCAAACGAAGAATAGCTAATAGTGTTAGATTTATTTTGATTATATTGTCTGGGAGGCCCGAGTCAGCCAAAGGTTAAAAGTTATCCAAACAAAACTTATGTGTTTGAACATATAGTTCATTATTACCTGATGTTTATGTATGTTAGCATAATGCTGCTTTATAGTGTTTAATCAGTTTTGATTGCAGGAAAAGGTTTTGCAAAGATATGTTTTAAAAGGATGTTAGTGAGGGGAAACCCGTTCTGCTAAGTGGCATGGTCTTACTTAACATATATATTCCGGGATGTATAGTATTATTCATACCAGGCTTTATGTCTGACTCGAAGTTTATGTTTTCCCCTTAAATTCTCGGATGCTCAGAATTAATTTGAGTAGGCTGAGGGGTTAAGGTCTTTTCAGATTTTAGTAGGATGACGAATAAGGCTAATAGAGGCTTGCAGGAGGCAAACAGATAGCTATTTACGAGATGCAGTTCTTGTTTTATGTTTGATGTATTTCCGTTGTGTTATGTATTAACTGTATTATGACTTTATGACTCTGATCATCCAAGGGGGTATCTTCATATACCGCTCTTGGTGTATTTTCTAATAAGTATATTTTATTAGTGCTTGGGAACGTATTGGGATTATGTAAGTTGAATATGGAACATCTACTTTAAATGCAATGAAGAAAAAGTTGTTTAAAATCTGTGTTTTGTTTCATATTCAAGTGTTTCTGATATTATTGATACCATTAGCATAGCCGTATTTAGTCGCCGAAAGCTAATACTATAGATTACTACAACATCTATAACGTTTAGTTTTAGGTCTCTAGATAGGGGATGTTACAGACTACTAATCAAGGTCTCATGCAACTTTTATGTGAAGAACTCAACCACTAAAAATAGACTGATGTTACCCTTCTTGAACACCTCCATTGTATCAACTAAACAATCTAATATTATGATTAAAATTAGTAATCAAGGTCACGACAGAATAAAGCTTCAATGAACCAAAACATAATTTTAGTAAACTAAAACTAAATTGTAAAATGAAATTTGTGCGAACTAACACAAAGTTTAAACAAGTAAAAGACGACTTTTTTACCTCCTTGTTAGAACATAAGTACCAAAATAAAAAATTGTCATGAGGGAGAAGAAATCGAAAAAAATGAAATCAGTTTAAGATTTTAAAAGACTCCAACGAACTTTTGTGATACAAAATAATGCAGCTTTTGATATACAAGTAGAATAACAATTTGTATAACACAAACTTGCCAGCATGTGAGCATCAAATTGAAAAACATATGATGCTTAACTTTTTTACATATTTTTAACCGCACCAATGTTCATCAAAGTACGGTATACAATGTAGAAAGGATCCATTTCGATTGTTGATATCATCATGAAACCGACAATTGACCAAATAAATAAAAAATGGTGCCGATACGTCATAAATAAAGATACTTTGTAGAATAACATATGCTTATCGGAGTTATTTAGCATGAACGTTCCATGCTTAGTACATAAGAATGCTACTAATACTCAACTTGATTTTAACATACATTGTCACTCAAGGGATTTTCTTTCCAAAGGTTTGCAGAAATGAAAAAGAGTAGAATCAAGTGCAAGGTTATAATTAAAAGGCATACAAATTTAAGGAGTAGAATAATTCCTCATGGATTTTAGAAGAACATGCTCTAATGTTGTAGATAAATAGAGGCTATGATATCCAATGTTAAACTATAATCAGCACTACTTTGGTAATTTAAATAACTTAAATTTCATGTTAACAGTTGTAATATAATGAAATATACATCGTATGTTCAAATTATTTATTTATCAAATAACAATATAATTAACAAACATGTAGCCCATAACTAATATGATGAACATAAACCGATCGTTATTCATAAGTAAATAAAGTTCGACATATATTCTAAGGAATAATAAATTAACCCCTCATGTAGCGTAGCTGATTAGAACATGTGAGGGCCTCATGTAAAGGTTCAATCCTCGCTTACTACATATCATGTATTCCTCTAGAGGATGCGTTGTGGGTAAGCCTATCAATGGACCAAAAACCCAAAATCTGACTCCATCCATATCCGAAAAGCAGATAATTATCCAATATTCGAAGAAACAGATACGGATATAGATATAAAGGTATCCACATCTGAAAAATACCTATATTATGTTTATTTTTGTACAATGAAAGATATGTATTTATTTATTTTATTAATTTAATAGTTTATATTATATCTATTTATTGCATATTAACTGTATAATACAATTTATTTTCACCATATTTGTTGATTTTGAACATTTTTATAATTAGTGAGATTGAAAAAAATTATGTTAAACCAAATTTTCGATTTATATTCTTGATTTATCGATCGCTAGTGAATAGGATAATTATCTGATATTCGTCTATATCTAGATATCCAACATTAAAAATATTTTTGGATGCAAATATGACACTGTTCGCATCCGGAATTATACGTTGACAGACCCGGTTGCAGGTTTGGTGCATACTCAGAGTTTAGAAACGTAACTTGGTTATGTAGTTATAAAACAACAAAAAAAGATGGCCAAATTTAGAGTCTAATTTTAACCAAATATCGATAACTGTGTTTTTATTATTTTATGACAGAAACAATTGTTAATGAACAATGAGCATTCTCTACCCTCATCCAAAGTTAAAAAACTCAACTAAGCCAAGAAATAAACCAATCTGCAAGACCGAAAACCCAAGGAAATCAAAATTTGGGCAATGTCAAGAAGCAATAGATATGTAAGGTTATAGAGTTTACTAACTAATTAATACTCAGTAAAGGGATGGCATCAAAAGCTAGCGTACAACGTGAAGCAAATAAACTTTACTTGTGTGAATTTATTCAACCTCCTTATTGTTGTTAACTTATTCAATCAAAAGCATTCTTATAATTGTCATTAAATACTTTTGTCAATATCAACTCTTGTGATTTCCATTAGTAAAAATGATTTGGGAATATATGACACATGTTGTGAGTAAAAGTTTCAAATTACATGCATATCAAGCTAGAAATTAACAATTACAACAAATAATACCAACGATCCAAAATATAATCAAAACATATTATTGATTTGGAGAATAATTATTTCTTATTTTTTTGGGAATTTTGTATGTTGAAGAGGAGGAGTTATAAAGGAGATGGAAATTTGGAATGAAAAAAAGCTATTTATATGTCAACGCTTTGAAAAAAAGCATATCAATTGAATAAAAACCATTTCAACTTCT
The DNA here is from genome assembly GCA_030737815.1 of Allium fistulosum. Taxonomy (NCBI): domain Eukaryota; kingdom Viridiplantae; phylum Streptophyta; class Magnoliopsida; order Asparagales; family Amaryllidaceae; genus Allium; species Allium fistulosum. Next base: position 522,191,095 of record CM060906.1, read on the forward strand.
CATGTGGTGTTTAAATTATAAAGAAGGATGTGATAAGAATTTTTTTATAATGAAATATGTCATTTTCCACCATGTATAGTCTGTAATAATTTTATCCAGTATTGATAACAAAATGATATATTAGTTTTTTCCTTAGATGTAGTCTATTCTTACTCACTAATAAAGCAAGTTATTATTATTCTGACACCGTTCTACTGATTATATATTGGAGGTATAAATTTTAAATTGTTTGATAATCTCAATCATTTTATGTATCAAAGATTTATTTTCCCATCTTTGGCCATTGTTTTACTGCCAATAGTCTATTTCCCTCTTAATACTTCTTTATTATCATTTATTTTGAGAAACAACTTTCCATATCTAAACTGGAAGGTATAGTATATTTACATAATTACACAAGTTTTTGAGACATTTAACTGCAAATGAACTTGGTAAAATACAATTTGTCAAGTTTATGTGTTTCTAAACAAAACACTAACAAAAGTATTTAACGATTCCATATATGGAAAATTTTCAAGCAAAATGAAGAGAAATCGACAACCTAAATAAGGAAAAAAAAATTCCTCTATAATCTAATAATGCATCAATGAGATCAGAAGATTCCACTAGCTAAACATGGTCTGAAAAAAATGTTAACCCTCAGAATAAGTAATTCATGAAGAAATGGAGGAAACTTCCATTCAAACGAACAACTTGCAATCATTAATTTTTTTCATACCTAATCTTAATATGCAGCACCAGAAAATAGTGGACAACTCCAACCAATCATCAAACAAACACCATACTTCTTCTTGCATCCACGTTATTTAGACTAAGGAAAAGATATTAGGAAACATAGAGCATCGAGGAACAAAGTTTCAAAAAAGTCAAAAGGGAAACAATTTTTAAATAAAAGAATGAATCGAGAGACCATTAACAAAATTGAACCCTAAATTATAGAAGTCTTAATCATAAATCAAAACAACTATATGGAGAGTGAATTTTAAAAGGAGGAACAAAATATTGAAGTTTGAGAAGGAAAAATTAGGAAGCTAAGGAGATCGTGTGGTTGGAGCAAGAAAGGTTAAAAGAAGAGAGAAGTTGCTTCGTGGAAAAACGAAAAAATAATGCTAAATACCGGGAAGACAGAAAAATAAGATCGAGAAAATTAAGAAAGCCACATAAGTGGTGTTTGGTTCCTACTTTTATGTTTAAGTAACAGATATGTTCCAGTCTTCGCTGCTTTCTCACATCTTTACATGGGCAAAAGTAATCAATTTGAATTCCTTGAAATGATTATTACTCAACTATTATGATTTTTACGACTTTTCACGATCAACGATCATAGATTTGATTTCCCTTATATAAAAACTCTCTTCTTTTTAGTTTTCTCTTTTCTTCTTTCTTATTTTACTTTTTATTCATTTGTGTTTGACGAGAAACTTTGAAACCTCCTTACTACGCATTGTTCTATTGCTATATTAGTGAAATTACTCTTTAAAATAAGTAACTTTCCTCCTATCATTTCTCGTTTTCTGTCTCCCCTTTTTATATCTTAGCGATTTCCTTATAATTGCTTGATTAATCTCTATGTGTTCCTCTTTGTTGTCTTTGTTTTCATACCTTAACCTTACATAAATTGTTTATGACATTCATTAGGTGTAATTTTCCTTCAATGGATTTTTTTTTACATTTGAAAGAACTAATTTGATAAAATAAATAAAGGCAAAGTAGCAATGATCTTTGTGGGTCTGGGGATTCTTTAACATCTGGTACATTGAATTCCTTTATCTTTTTCTTGAGTAGGTCATACCTACCGCTAAAAAATCTCTACTGCTTAGAGCATCTCCAAAAGGTTGAAAATTCTCGAATTCGCACCCGAAATCATCTCCAACAGAGGGCGAGAATTTGCAATAGTGCAGAAAGTAGGGGTTCGAGGTGGGAAATTAGGATAGAGTGAGGCGCCTGTTGGACATGGGTCTGTTGGCCAGGCGCCTGTTGAACAGGCACCTCATATTCAGGCGCATGTTCAACAGGCGCCTGGCAACAGGAGCCTGTTGCAACAAGGCGCCTGTTAAACAGGCGCCTACTCAGCCCCAACGGTCATCTTTCTTTCCCCCCAACGGTCATTTTTCCATCTTCAAATATTCCTCTCCCCTCTTCTTCCATTTCCAACCAATTTCCTTACTCCATTGAAATTTTTTCCTGCCACTAATCTCAACTGAAAATGTACTCCGACTTCGACGTCGTTGCTGCAAGGTCCAGTTTTGACGAATACGACTTACAAGACGTTACGATTCCGATTGGGGGAGAAGTAACTGATGCAAGTTGGAGCGTTACGATTCCTATTCGAGGGACCGATCAAAGTGGTGAGTCTTTTTGGGGCAAAATTACTAATTGCTATAATCGGAAGAACATCAATCGGAAAAGAACGTTATCTTCAGTCAAAGGTCATTATGGAAAAATAAATCGTCAAACGCAAACGTTCGATTCTCAAATGTTCAAGTTGAAGCATAGTGGATTTGGGAATGAAACACATTTAGTAAGCTTTAATATAATTTCATTGTATTTTTTTATCATAGTTCTCTAAGTGCACTAGTTATTTTTTGAACGGAGAATGGCCGCAAACAAGTTGTTCAAACAAATCTATAGACCTGATAGTAAACCAGCACCACATTTTTATCAGTTCATGCATGTTTATGACATGTTGGTCGAGCACGTTAAATGGAAATCATCTCTTCAGAAAACCGTTCAACAAGTTCAATCAAACAGTGGTCGGGGTAAAACGCCTAGAGTTGGAGAAATCTCCAGTCCTATGGAATCTCAAGGAAGCTTCGGTTTAGGATCAGAAGAAGGCTCATCCCCAACCGAAGATCATTTTGTTAGGCCACAGGGAGCAAAAGCGGCCAAAAAGAAGCAGACTGCTGCAGCGGATCAAGAGGAAATTAAAAAACTCATGCTTGAATCTGAAGAAAGATTTAACCGGGCAATGGACACTCGAGCAATGCAACACCAAGAAAAGTTATCAAGAATGGATCAACTTATTGCTAGAAACCGGCAAAGAGATAAAGATGCAATAATGTTCATGGATACGTCACACATGTCTGCAGAACAACTGGAGTATACGGAGCAAAGAAGGAGAGAAATTATGAGGCGTAGACTTGAAGAGGGTCATTAAATGAATTACCGTTTTTACAACCATTGTATCTTTAAGTACCGTTATTTGTATTGTGTTCTTAATGCAAGCAATTTTTAATATAAGTATTTTCATTGAAATTGCATTACATTGAAAAAAGATTTTAACAACATTAGGTTCATTATACATAAACAGATTGCAATCACCGTAATAAGTAACAACAACATAAACAACAGTAGAAAACATAAGAACAGAAATATAGTTTCACTGATTTCCAGAAAACCCCCAAAGATGATCTATGAGATCATTTTGTAGTCTTCGATGAAGTTGAACACTACGGTATGACATTTGGCTTTCTACATGAAACTCGAGTTCTAGTGCGCTTCCAATCATATCGTTGCGCCAAACATGCGGTGGTGTAGGAGCACCCTCGTAAAAGTAATCTTCTTCCATGTTTCTTTCATCCTCTATAATCATATTATGTAAAACAATACAAGTGTATATTATTTTGGTCATTTTAACTGGTGACCAAAGTCTGCATGGATTACTGACTATGGCAAATCTAGACTGAAGAACCCCAAATGCTCTTTCAACATCCTTCCTCTGGCCTTCTTGCATCGCTGCAAACTTTGCTTGTTTATTGTTTTGTGGGTTAGGAATTGTCTTGACAATGGTACTCCATTTAGGATATATACCATCACCTAGATAATATCCATGATCGTACGTGTTACCTCCTAAAGTAAAGGTACAAGGAGTTGATCTACCGTTTGCTAAATCATTGAACAACGTAGATCGTTCGACTACGTTAAGATCATTGTTCGAACCTGGCATTCCAAAAAATGCATGCCATATCCATAAGTCATACGATGCTACAGCTTCAAGAATAATAGAGGACCTACGAGATTTACCTTGATAAGCTCCAGCATACGCCTTTGGACAATTCTTCCACTCCCAATGCATGCAGTCTATACTGCCTAACATTCCAGGCCAACCTCTACTACCATGCATATTTAATAACTTAACTATATCCGCCTCGTTTGGTCGGCGTAAGTATTGATCACCGTAAATGTCCATGATAGCTTGACAGAAATGTTCCAAACACTCTAATACCGTGCTTTCCGCCACTTTCAAATTTTCATCAAGCGCGTCCGCCGGTCCTGCATATGCAAGCATTCTGAGTGCAGCTGTCATTTTTTGAATTCCAGTCAAACCCATTGTACGAGATGCATTGGGTTTGAAGATAAAGTATTTGTCATGCTGCTTGATACAGTGGAGGATTCTAAGAAATAGAGGACGCCGCATGCGGAATCTTCTTCTAAAATCAGCATCTGTGTAAGTAGGATTTGGAACAAAGTAGTCTTCCATCAGTTTGTCGTTGTGCCATGAATGTCTACGATTTTTATACCGATGACCAACAACTGATCCACCGTGTTGCCTGCTCGATTGACCAACCTATAGCGCAGCCATACTTAGATGATCCTTTTCACGGCGAAAATGATCTTCCATCATTTCATCAAATTCGTCATCGCTATCATCAAAAAATATATAATCTTCTGCCGTCATTTGTTATATTTGAAATTGTATGAAATAAGAATGAGCAATAATACTTCTCAGCATCTAGCAAGCCTTTTATAACTTAAATCACATGCTGGCTTTCATAACAAAACAAACAACTGTAGCAATAATACTTTATTTACTGTTGAAGCAGTGTTCTTATCATACAACTGTAGCAATAATACTTTATTTACTGTTGAAGCAGTGTTCTTATCATACAACTGTAGCAATAATACTTTATTTACTGTTGAAGCAGTGTTCTTATCATACAACTGTAGCAATAATACTTTATTTACTGTTGAAGTAGTGTTCTTATCATACAACTGTAGCAATAATACTTTATTTACTATTGAAGCAGTGTTCTTATCATACAACTGTATCATCCCATCATACAACTGTTAATGCAGTGTATCATCCCATCATGCAACTGTAGCCATTTTCTTAACGCAATAATACAGAAAGAAACAAGTCAATGTTACTGAAACACCCAAACATTAATACAGTCAATGGCAATACATACACTCCACAGTAATATACTCCACAGTAATACAACCAACAATAAATACCACAACTAGGAATTAGAACCGACACTAAGAAACTCAACGAGAATACACTCAACTTATGGATATCCAAATCGTTCTAGCCAATTTTGACGTATGATATAAGCATCATGTCCAGTGAATGTGCTGTGATATTTGAGAAAGTAACGACCTTCAAATGTGGAACGGGTTGGTTCGAACAAATTTTCAAATATAACCTCATTGATAACTGTATTGTACCGCGTACAGGCGTTGCAGAAGTTCGCATAAGCAGTCCTCAACTCTACCTTCGTACGTCTACTTCTCCACTCAACATTGTTATTGTAAAGTTCAACAATGGTGTCCCAAAACTAAGTTGCCATTATCTCTTCATCGTCGCACATCTGATCAGTTTGTATAAAAAAATTTACTAACTGTTTCAATTCCGTAGCCGAAAATATTATGTTACACATTGATTGAATATACCGAACTTTTAAATGTTGTGACATTAGAGTATAAAACTTTCTCTTAAATAAACAGGTCGTGATCCGCATCAATAAAATGAAGCATGAGATTAACGTCCACGTGTCAAACATCCATAAACTGTTTGACAAACAAACACAAATGTGTTTGTTACTTCAAAATCGTCACACTTTCAGTACATATACGCTCAATAATAAACAAGCGTAAATTAAATTCAACAAAATGCAATACTCAACAAAAAATATAATCGCCACAATGCCATAACATATAGACAATCACATATAACAGTAGCATCATCACCAACATATAGACAATCACATAATAACACAGTCTAAAACATCTAAATGCAGCACATCAGTCTATGTGATCAGAACCGCTATCAATCTCCTCATTGTCTCCACTATCGTCGTCACTGTCGTCGTTGACGTCATCAAAGTCGTGAGGCTGAGGTCTGGCATGGAGCTGCTCCTGAAGCTGCTGAATCTGGGTCTGCAATCCCTGTATCTGCGCATCATACTAAGTCTGCTGCTGTTGGACCACAGTCTGGTAACTCTGATACATCATCCCTGTATAATCGAGCGTCATACGCTCAAATGCAGCAATCATCCGTCTATCATAATCCATGTACTGAGAAAACTGATATGCGCACAAGAAAAATTATACGTAGGTGGATAATATAATGACAAGTAAATTAAATAAAATTTAAAACTCATACAAACCTGATGAGGCTGGTACAATCCGGCAGATGGTATACCCGTAATAGCATCGTCTGTAGGATACTGCAAGGGATACTCCACAACCTGACCGTGTACATCATACGCTCTAAACGAATGAGGGGGGGGGGGTGGTCGAAAGTAGGAGGCTGCGTGTACTGAGATGATGTAGGCTCAAAGGTGGCAGGCGGTAGTGGAACTCTACCAGAAGAGGTACGCGGACCAATATGATCGAAGTTCAAACCCCAAATATAATCAGGCAAAGCGTAAGCACGTAGGGCTACTCGAGCCCAATATGAATCAAAGTCTCCCAGAACTGTAAATGGCTCACCATCCACCCATCCCGCACCCCTCATCGCATGAATATAAGCTGGTCCAACCCGAATATCACCATACATATCATCCCATGGTAGCGGATCTGATGGAATGCGAACTATACCATACAACTGTAGCCAACACCGATCCCCTAAATACCATATGAATGGACATGTAGGAACCTGAAAGCAAATCCTGCGTCGCGACATGGATAAATGAAAAGTGAGTGGATGATCAGGACCGGCTCTAGGAACTGTAAGTACTGATCCCATGGACGAATGATAATGTTACAACGCCGCCTCATATCCATCTGCTGTCTAGCCTCCATCAACTCATTGTGCACCCCTTGTGCAACACGGGACAAATGCATAGGAGGACCCCAACGACGCAATCTAGGAAAGTAAATATAAGGTGTGGCATTTGCCTCTACAATAAGTCGGGGGTGCATATTGGCAGTATACTCTTAGTACCAAAATGGAAGAATGTACCAAAAGCCATACATCTGTCTAGACTGCTGAAGCGCATATGTATCTAATGCTACGTACAAATAACCAATAATAGCGGTACCGTAATCATATATATGTAGTCCATCCACATCTACTAACCCAGCCAGAAAACCAAGTCTAATAGTACCCTTATTGTTACTAAAAAATGTAGACCCAAAAAGGTATAATATGAATGCACGGATAACGGGACTGTGCATATCCTCAACGGCCATGTACTCTACTATATAACGCTGCAAACAAGGGAGAGTAACAGCTCCTCCTCTAACCTCCTCATCGGCCAAAGTCGGTAAATAAGCTGAATATGACTCGAACTCCTCAAATGAACTATCAAATGGAACAGGGAGACGGTCGGGTCGACCAACCTCTATGTCAGTGAGCATATAAAAATCTAGAGGAGTAAGTCCTAGCTCAAAATCAGGGAAATGAAATGTGTGAGTGGTAGGCCACCATCTCTCGGTGAGGGCCTCTACCAAACAACGATCTACATGTGCAAATCTAGTTAAAGCAAGAAATTCACCAAAAGGTGACGCATGTAGCCCATCCAAAATCGGCTCCGGTAACTGATCAAAATATTCAGACATACACCTATACCAACTACCTCGCATCGCTACGTGACGAACCTAAATATATGATTATTTAATGTTAAAATAAACAAAGAATCATTATACATATATATATTTACATGGTCGTTCATCAAGCAATAAATAAATAAACGTATACCTGTGGCGTCGCTATAGCTGCAGTAAGTCGATGCGAAACAGTAGGGGGCAAGTCGTGCAAAGATCGAAGATCGTCTAGAGTCACGGTAGCATCAGGAGGGACATGAACAGGTCCGATATTGGCATCGGTCGTATACTGAACGGTGCGTCTACCAGTTTTGACCGGACGGGGCGGCATTTGGACGCAAAGTTGAATTAAAAAAATTTGCTGAAAAGAGGATGGAGGAGAGAAAAATGAGTGGAATAGGAAAAAAAGCGCCTGATATAGGCGTGTTAACCAGGCGCCTGTTGAACAGGCGCTTGGGCATCAAGCGCCTGTTCAACAGGCGCCCGATGTTTAATAAACATGGGTGCCTGTTGAACAGGCGCCTGATTCCCAAGCGCCTGTTCAACAGGCGCCTGCCCTCATTTCTGTTGTAGAAATGAGGGCTCCAACATTTTGGAGTGCGGAAAATCGAATTTCCGCACTCCAAACTGTTGGAGATGCTCTTAATGTGATTCTATTAAACTAAGACATGTGGATACCCCTTCAATAGTCCATCTGTAACAACTTTCCATCATTAACCCATTGATTTAGCACCGAATCCACCTTCAAACTACGAAGCCAAAAATAGTAGATTGTTGAGTTTATAATATAGTTATGAAGCATAAGATTTTAATTATGCTATTTAGATCTATAGAGGAAGGAATAATACATAATATCAAACTATTCATTTATTCAAACCAATCCATAATCATAACTTCATAGTTATAGATCAATACAATGAAAATCCATCAAACCAACACATAACACCATACTAAGTGTCAGATTTCAATATATACCAAATATACATAAATATTGTCTTCGTCATCCACACTTTTGACACAACTTATATTGGCACGACTCCGTACTCCATCAACTTATCTATAACAACCCACAAATTCGACACTGTTAATATTACATTAATGAAAAATGATATTAATTAAAGAGTGATTTGGATATTGTATTTATAAGAGTTATCTAGGTCTTTCTAAGCTGATCATTTTTTCCTATAAATTTGTTAAATTTGGAATTATGGTTTGTGAAATAAGGATCATACAACTTATGTTTGCACAAAAATTGGGTAAACATCCTAATCAAGTAAAAAAACAAATATTAAAACGCTAAGAGTTCAAAAGAAAGAGAGAAAATACGAGAATTATTAATGTGGTTTGGCCTTAATTCAGTTGTCTATGTCCACTATTAGTTTTATTTCGGATGGTCCTTACAAATACAACCACTTTTACAACAAGTACAATTCTCTAAACTAGTTGAAAATGAAAATGGCAGTAATTCGGTGTAAGGATCTAAGTCCTTTCCTTGTTAACGATAGATTTCTATTTATAGGCAAAATCCATCATCAGGATTGCAGAATCGAGTTTGAACAAGTACTCAAAGCTCTTCAATGCAAAAGATTTTGGAAACCTCCATAGGTCGATACTCACCCATGTCACTTCATCTCGGTTTCAGCTTCAAGTTTTTCACTTTGCTTTAAGCAATGCAAGGGTCCCCCACTACTCCATATGGTTCAGTACAAATCCATATGGTTCGGCACCGACCTAAGTAATTTGGGTATTTTTAGCTCCAATTTATTGAATTTTGCAATCTTGGCATTCTAGACATATTCCAAGCTTCTTGGTTCATTTGTTTAGCATCTCATAGTCTGATCCATCAAAGTATTACTTAGTTCAAATGCCCGATAACACTATCCCCTTAAAGTAAGCTTTTGTGAACACAAGGCATGGTTTAGATCGAGATAAGCGGCTGAATCTGAACTCAAATCTCCATAGATGCTTCTATCTTCTGAGTTTTTTCACGAAACATTGATCTTTTTGGCATGTTGCTTCGATTAGCCACCAAGTCATATCTCTTCGCAAATATATAAGATGAAGTATTCCACTTAGATTCTTCATTCAACTTTGAGACCTTTTGAAAGCTACTTCATTTTTCTTGTTAGGTAGGATGTTATCTCCTTTCTTCCATCGTTACATTTCTCTTCTTTTTATATATTTGTATGAGTTCATACTGACCTATATGGACCGGTATTAATCCATTTTAGTTTCTAAGTGTGTGTGTGTGTATGTGTAACAGAGAGGAATTTTCCATCACTTTCACTTTGTTTCTTCACTTCCCCTTCCTATGCCTCTCAAATTCCCTTAGACCTTCACGAACTTACTAATGCAACCGCCTTCATCAACCAAGCATTGCGATGTTCAAGTCTACTTTGTTGAACTCCTACGATACATATGAATAGCAACTCATCTCGAGTTCCCAACTCAATGCCCCACCTTCATTTTCAAACGTCTACACTTACTTTTTCTAGATCTCGAACATGACTAGGTGGGTGCTATTGTGGTTCTTGGGTCTCCTTGGTCTTACTTCGACCTTACCTTCTTACAACCGTTGATCCATACCCATAGCCAAGAACGATTTCATCATCACTTTCCCCAACTCCATAGATACCGAGTAGTCCATGGGAAGGAGATGGTGACAAGATGGAGAACATCAATTTTGGGCTAACTTTGGGTATGGATCATCATGGGTCATTCAAACGAGATGGTTTGCGAAGTCCGCTGGTTGAGCACACTCTGACACTCGATGATTTCAGGTATCGCCCTACTCTATCCATCAACACTTGGAAATAAAATCTCTATTATCTTACAACGAGAAGCTATGTATCTCTCAAGATGATGGTTTCATTAATGTAGACTTAACATTAACGAGTAATACATGTCACAAATTTCCATCCATGCCGGAGCTCGTTCGCCAGCACTAGCAGGATATATATGTAGAGTGCCCCCATTCATCGTGCCAAGGACACAAGACACACACCGCGTAGACCGAATCATATACCACTGCACCCGTCGATATACATAACCCAATTGGTTAACACACCAACATTCATTGGATTTTGTACATTGGCTACAAGGTATTCAATTAAAGTAAACACCGAAGTTAAATCATAACTAATCATACCCCCAAGCTTTCAGTATAAGGTAGAACCTCCAAGACGTTTAGGACCTCTCTCCGCTATAGTGGGCCCTTCTATGCCTCTGACCGTCGGTTCTTCTTCTATATCAGCTTCTTTCTCAACCTCACCTAGAGCCAGGAAACCATGATGCCAACCTCTACATCCGATGCCTTTGATTCCCTATATTCCTATGGTGATAGAGTTAGGGATATGCCTTAGGGGAAATTCTTTAATTTATTGTAAATTATTAACTTTGCAATCAATTCTTGTTCAAAATAAAGGTGTTTTCTTTCCATTATATATTTGTTATAATGTGTTATAAATAATTAATTGCTTAATCAAAATATATTTAACAGAAAATCCATGAATGGTGTGTTTGTGATGGTAGTCACAAATAGTTGTAATCATGAGTATCATATCACAATATAATAAACACATCATTTCAAACATTCGTAGTCAAGATGTATAAAGACCGGATATCAATACATCCGTTGACACTAGAGTACGTAACACTCTCACAATGTTGGTCAATGTATTACTCATGACTGTTGTAGGCACCAAGGGGTTGCGTATTGATTGTTATTAGATAACTTTAGGATGACTCATTTGATAGTTTTCTGTTGGTTAGTATAACTAAGGTCAAACAAAATATATCAATATTACTATTTTATACAGTTCTCTTGACTTGATAATATTGTTGATATTTAATATGAAAGCTCCACTTTGATTGTTGTTAAATTATGGCATAGTGACCATCAAACGACTATAGTTGAGTCGAGTGGAAATATTATTGAAGTTAACTGACCACCTCAATTATATGGGATTAGTATCACGGTCAACTGAAGTTAACTGAGAGTCAAAATCTCTCGCAAGGGTAAATCGATTAATAACGGTTGTTATTATTGAACCAAAGATTTTGTATCCAAACTAGATTTGAATGTGGACAATATTGGAATTTTGACCATTACCATATTCCATAAGTTCAAAGTGATATAATTTTGATGAAGATAATTGATATAAATAATTATCACTACATGGTAACGCTTAATAAAGTAAAATTGGATTTCACTGATACCGAGTAAGCGATAAATTTAGCCATAATGTCACACCACATGCTATGTAAGTCTGAAAGTTAATATTCGAATTGTTCGATATTGTTAGCTGACCAAATTTATACCTAAGAGTCACATAACCGAAACGTTGAATACTCCCTTTTACTGCCCAATTTAATTAATTTATAACTTTTATAGTTAATTAATATTTATGAAGTATTAATTATAAAATTTTATTTGATGTGTTAAACAATAATAAACGGTGTGTTTATAATATTTATAAATATACTGATCAATATATGATATCAATACGCGTTTGAATTGGATTTAAATTGCAACAATTTTTTGTTCAGGCTTAGTTTGGGTTTGAGGCCCATATAAGGCATGTTATTTTTGGTTAGAGGGTGCTTGGTTTGCTGGCCAAATGTTCTCTAAAGCGGAAGGCTTTTGATTGATTAAAAGAGGAGAAAAAATAACAGAAAAATAAGGCTTTTTGATCCTACTTTTACTCCATTATGTGTCCTTTAACTAACTATTCAAACACTCACTTTCTGTTAGACCTTTTGTTCACTTTTGCTCTAAAAATTTCAACCATAAATCACCTCATTCAAACCTTAAAACAACCCAAACACAAAACATATAAAATTCATTCCGATTCAATTAGAAGTAGTAGTAGTGGTTCAGGAGTTGGCAACTTCTTTATTCAGATTCGATTCAAGGAGCTTTATTCTTTGTTTCAACATGTAACTCTAGGCATTGGTGAAGGGTATCATTCTTTACTTAGTACCATATATTAATGTTTAATATATCACCATATTATATGTTAGTTTAGATAGTTATTGATATAATGATCCCATATATTACTGCGTTGTCACATTGGATGGTTATACTTATATATGCATAATAAAATAAAATAAACTTTTTAAGAAAATTACTATTATTTTGTATACATGCTACATGTTGTGATATAATATTTTAAATGATTTTATCGATTAAATCTAAATATTAAATAATAAATCATAATATATATTTATATATATAAAATTTTATAAAATTAAACCAAAAATGTATTCGGCAGTAGAAAGAAATTTATTTATTTATTATATATGTACACACATATTAATGCTTTAATTATTTGTTTAATTTAAAATTAGTTAAATAAATAAAAAACATCTACATACATTTATAAATATTATAAAATTCTAGAAAAATCTTATATAAAATAAAATATACAGTATAATTTCAATAATAATTTTATAATAATTTTTATTTAATCTGTACGTTTTTTTAATTATTTAGTAAGTATTTTATTAAAATATTATTAAATCGAAAAAAAAATTGTTTCTGGCCGCAAGCAATAAAATATTTATTTTTAATATTTATTTTATATATGTATATATATTAATTTATATCAGTTATATGTTTATACACTATATTATATATATTGGATTTTGTATTATATGATAAATACTCTAAGTTATTTTTACACATTAATATTTGAAATAATTCTGTAATTTAATTACATATATATGTTATCCAGGTTTTTAACCCAGTAGAATCCAAAGGAAGTCAGAACATCTATGTCGAGTCAGAACAAACCAAGAATCAACCAAAAGGTCTATAACAACAAGCCAAGAAGAAGCCAAAAGAAAGCAGAAAAACGTTCAGGACATGGATCGCCAGCGATCCATATCCTATGGGTCACTAGCGATCCATAGCGTTTGCTCCCGAGCCCATCTATGTTCTTGCATCATGATGCAGAAGACGAAGACCAAAAAATTGGCTAAGTATATGTATCGCTAGCGATCCATATACTAAGGATCCCTAGCAATCCATATATTTTATCAGTTCGCTGCTACGATAAAGCAAGGGGAACGCACGAAGGTATTGGATCGCTTTCGAGCCTAATCTATGGATCGCTAGCAATCCATAGAGTTTGTTCGGTTCCTGACACAAGTTCCAGTGCACCTTCATGTGGTCGTGTGCAAACATTTTGGCAAACGAGCTTGGCCCAGTAGCTCTCCAACCTCTATAAATACAATCCTACCTGCAACATAAACTGGATCTTCCCCGGACTGGTTGCTGAAACTCTGCTGGAAGCTTTCTTCACTTTTCACCTCCCTCACAATAATCTTCAAAGGAGTTCACTGTGATTCTCCAGTGGATTCTAACTTTAGAGATTCAATCTAGCTAAGGATAATCAAGAGCTTTGTAATCAGATACATCTTGTAACAGCAATCAGTCTACGATAAAAACTATAAAGTGGACGTAGGCTTCAGTAACAGCCAAACTACTATAAACATCTTCTTATCTTCTTTCTCTTACTACTTTTATCTATATCTATTATCTATATTATTGCTCTGTGAAAACAGGGTTGGTGCTTTCACGCTCAAACCAGGGTGTTGATCCATTTTTGAGCTAACAATTTGGTGCTTTCATTGAGAACCCAACTCATGCAAAGATCTAGCTATCTACTTTGGTTCAGATAGGTTCAGAAGTTAGATCCTAAATTTCCACTTAGAAGATTTGCCATTGAGAATCAATGGCAATAGGAAGAAAGAGAAATACCTCAGGAACCCTCAGCAAATTGAAGTGAACAACTCGAACAATCAGCTTACCGGAAGTGTCATTCGAAGTGGATATAATCGATTGGAGGAATATGCAATAGAAAGTTAAAGATACCTGAAAAAGCCCAACCTAAACAGCTTCCAATCCCATCATGGAGCTCCCACCGTCGAATCACGAGTGGTCGCCGTCGAAAATCATCAAAATTCGTCAAAATGGTCATTGAAAAACTCACTTCAGGGTTGACTCGAAGTCGAACTCAGGTAATCGACTATTTGACTCGAAGAAGATTCTAGAAGTCCTGACCCAAAATCAGACTCAGGTAAAACCAAGATTTTCTCCAAGAAAACAAGCAAATGACTCCAAGCACCTTTCGTCACCAACCCAGCACTTCAAATTCTGTGACTCAAAGTGAACCATGTGCTGACTCTAAGCAAATGACAAATTTTCTCGGGTCGGACTCTAAGTAAAATACCATCGATCCATCAATGTCGATCCATCTTCTGTTGCCCATAACTTGAACATGCGAACTCCAAATGCCTTGAAATTTGCAATGCAACCTTATGGGGCCTTCTTGGTCACTCCAGACCGATCTCACCTAGTTTGAAAGAATTTTGGGGATCGTCACTGATACATGACCCCATCATAAGTGATTTGTCATTCAATCGACATTTCCAATCATTCAAGCATAGACAATCATGCATCTATCATTCTCAAGCATTATAAACAGCCATAACTTGAAAATGGACCGGTCTGGCAACGATTATAGCATCTTCCCCAATCAAAACTTGTTCACTGAAGCCATTCAACATACATAATTTTCAAAGAAGTTTATCATGCCAATTATACCTTTTGTACAACTGATTCGAAATTGATTTTTTATAGGTATGACTAGCACATGGACGAAGCGAGGACAGTGGATGCAGTCTACTACAAGGCCCTCAGGAATCATTAAAGGATAAAACAACCCACTATTCTGGAAGAATTCTATAGGAAGGCAAACCGGTTCTAAAGACTAGAAGTAATGTAATTAGAAGAAGGCGAACCCGATAATTTGCCAAAGAACATACCAAATGGCGAAGGAGCTACAGGACCTCAGGGACCATCTGCCCAAGCAAGGCTACTAAGACCCAGTAGAAAAGAGCCCCAGCAAACCGACGAAATCAGATGAAAAGATGATTATCAAATAACACTCTAGCTAGCTAGCAACTAAGGAATGTGGCAGCAACCCAAAGCAATGCCTTCTCATCCGTCCTTGTCTACTTTCCTTTTCCGAATGAGCCGTACCGGGATACTTGGGGCATTGCAAAAAGAACGTTAAAAGAAACACTTTTATGCCATTGATGAGTCATGTCGATCCCCCTTCTAAGGACCGGCGCTGCCCTGGTAGCATCGAGATGTCTTGTCCAAAGGATCGTCGAACAAACATATCCAACACCTTAGTCAATAGAAACCGATAAACCTATGTTCCCAAGAGCTGAATTCGAAAAATTCCTCTTGAAGTCAATGAATCATTGCTTTAAGACTGCTGGGCTGTCAGACACACGACCCAAAACTCCTCTCGAAATCGATAAATTATCATTCTAAGGCTGTCTGGTCGCCGGACATTCGACCACAAAAAAACCTTCGCGAACGTGAAGGTCTTTCATGAACTAAAGCATCGAGGAGGTAAACTGGTAGACCAGCGGTCATTTGATCCAAAAAACCCTTCGTGAACGTGAAGGTCTTTCATGAACTAAAGCATCATGGAGATAAATTGGTAGATCGGCGGTCATCTGATCCAAAAAACCCTTCGCGAACGTGAAGGTCTTTCACTAACTAAAGCATCGTGGAGGTAAACCTGTAGATCAGCGGTCATATGATCCAAAAAACCCTTCACGTTCATGATGGTCTTTCATGAACTAAAGCGTCGTGAAGGCAAACCGGTAGATCAACGGTCATCTGATCCAATAAAACCCATCGCGAACGTGAAGGTCTTTCATGAACTAAAATATCGTGAAGGCAAACCGGTAGATCAACGGTCATCTGATCCAAAAAACCCTTCGCGAACGTGAAGGTCTTTCACGAACCAAAGCGTCATGAAGGCAAACCGGTAGATCAGCGATCATCTAATCCAAAAAAACCCTTCGCGAACATGAAAGTCTTTCACGAACTAAAGCGTCATGAAGGTAAACGGTAGATTAGCAGTCATCTGATCCAAAAAAACCTTCGTGAAAGTGAAGGTCTTTCACGAACTAAAGTGTCATGAAGGTAAACCGGTAGATTAGCGATCATATGATCCAAAAATCCCTTCGCGAACGTGAAGTTCTTTCATGAACTAAAGCGTGTGAAGGCGAACCGGTAGATCAACGAAATTTATATATGACTGATATCCGCGAAGGTGAACCGGAATATCAACAGTCATCTGATCCAAAAATCCATTATGAACTAAAGCGTCGCAAAGGTGAGTTGGAAGATTAGCAATCGTTTAATCCAAAGCTCCTCGAAGTCAATAAAGTCACGCTCCGGGGCCAAAAATCGACAATCATATCATTTACTCCGCAAAATTAATAGAATCACGTCCAACGACCAATGAGACAAACAGTGCTAAATTCAAACCGACCTTGTGATCAATCAGAGGTCGACTCGAATCGAGCTAAGATTTGACACCTTAGAGAACCAAGCATCTCAAATCCCTAATATATGAGTATCTAAAGAAAGATGCTTTCCCATGCTTTAATCATCTAGAAGACACGGTTGCATCCACTGGACCACATGCAACCTAATGGCTTGTGGAGAAACCTCAGATATAGTTTAAGCGCGCGAACAACACTATGGCATGAGGGGTACCCCATATACTTGAATAGCTACCAGGAAAGCCAAAACTAATCATACCACAGTTCTGTTACATCTGATCGAAAATTTTGGCTTTCTGACAACTACGGACTTGATGACCTAGCTAGCGCAACAAACGAAATAGAAGCATAATACTTGCTTACTTCTTCCCAACTCCTCCTTTACCACTCTTGGTGACTCCTCCTTTACCACTCTTGGTGACCAGTTACTTTTCCTCTTAGACTGTATGCCAGTTGAAGAACAATTCCCAAAAGGCAGTTTGGACCAAAAACTGAGAATCTTGCCAAAAACTCCCATAAGCTCTTTCTTCATAACCATCTCCATTCGGTCGGCTATAGATCTCTCCACCATGGCAACCTTATCTGTTTGGCCATGCACATCTTCCCGAAATATGGGAGGGTCGTCCAAGCCATGATTACCCAATCTAAAAACCAATTATTTCTTAGAACTGACGAAATCGCATTCCAGCAAAGTCAAATCGCTGGATTGATAGGAAAACTCGATCCTTACCTTCTAAGAACTAGTATCGTTCCTCTAACACCGGGAAGGCCCAAACCATTGCACGCACTCCCATAAGCCGCGCATCACATCTTGAGCTATGGAACCACGCTCTCAAAGCATGAACTCCCTATGTAACCCGAAGATTGGCAACGTCAAGAAGTTCCAAACCGTTCCGGGTCTACGGGTCGTATCGATTCCATAAGCCGGGCATTTTGTAAGCCTCACACTCTCAAAAGCCGTGCATGTCGTAAGCTGTGCATTCTCAAAAGCCATGAATTTAATAAGCCATGCATTTTTATAAGCCGCACATCTGATAAGCCACAAAATACTGCCTGATGTTGCTCTGGCATCATCAACGAACTGTTAAAATTTTCTAAGTATTGGTGTTGTCCCGACAACACCGGAAAATTTGTCTATTATAGGATTAATAGGGATCAACTCCCGCTACCCAAAAGAACCGACATTACTTCGGTAGTGCTGCAAAGCACATAAGCCAAGAAGTCGACAAAGAATTCTGATTTTTGACCAAAGTTAATGTACAAAATGTCAAAATTCAAGACATCCAAGTCACGAGTTCCCAGAGATAGGAGCTGCGACGTACCTTTGACTGGGGGCATCCAGGGAGCCCCCCAGAACATCAAGTCTCACATTAGTTGTTCAGAATAATCAGCTCTGTGGACTGAGGAGCGCATAACACATTAACACTTGGTCATAATAAAAGATCGCTCCAACTTTCCATAAAAGGAGGAACTCACCGTCGTCCAGAATAGACGACAGCGGAAGGCATTTCCAGAATCAAATCATCAACACACCAGTTTCCAAAGACAAAAGCATGTGCTTGGCTAAGGTCTTAAACCCCAACTTGCAGAAAACCAACTGTTATCCAAAGATAGACAACGACAAGGGGAAAACGCTCGAAATCGAGCAGCTAAGCCATTGTTTCCCGAAGATTGGAACCAACGGATAAGGGAGATATCCGCAACACCATCAATGCCCTAGCAGAGCACATATGACATAGAACAAGCAAAGTTAATTGTCATAGACTCAAGACAAACATTACCAAACTCTTCCAAACCATGGTTACAATGGGAAGAGTGCAAGCGTACAAGGGGTAATGTAACAACTTGCCCCACAGCATCTAATCTTCTATAAGTGCTCAGAATTTAGCATTTGGGAATAACAGGTTCCTCAAATGGAAGTCAGTTTGTAGCAAAAATCGCCCGAAGGAAATTTGATCCTGCACAAGAATAACCATGGAATTGGTTAAACAATGACCCTGTACCGCCAAAGGGAGCACTTGACGGTTATAAACAAAGCAAAGTAATGGAGATGCCTAAGACTCTCATTTTTTCAGAAAATGGCGTATCCCGGAGTTAAGTAACATTAAAAAAACATCCACATGGCTAGAGGGAATCTACTCAACTCTACAGGGTCAGATGAATGATTCAATCCTTACCAACATGACTCTAACACTGCCCGAAGATAGGCATCACTAAGAAAATACTTCTACAATCCAACCATCGAAGTTCTAGTTTCCGAAGACCAAAACCAGTACTCAACTGGATTAAAAGCACCGCCGGGTCAATGGGAAAAATCAATCGCAACCTTCTGAGTGTTGGTGTTGCCCTTGCAACATCGAGGCCTTTTCCCACTTCATAAGTACTAGTGTTTCCCAGGCAA
Source organism: Allium fistulosum (assembly GCA_030737815.1). Taxonomy (NCBI): domain Eukaryota; kingdom Viridiplantae; phylum Streptophyta; class Magnoliopsida; order Asparagales; family Amaryllidaceae; genus Allium; species Allium fistulosum. The sequence goes on from CM060906.1 coordinate 522,210,641, forward strand.
TGTCGGGAAGCTTTCCACTTCCTAAGTACTGCTGTTGCCCCGGCAACGTCGGGAAACTTTCTATTTCCAAAGTACCAGTGTTGCCCCGGAAATGCTGGGAAAATTTCTATTCCCTAAGTACCGACGTTGCCTCGACAATGCTGGGAAATTTGTCATTCACTAAGTGCCTGTAACGACCCGGAAATTTCGAACCCGAAAATTCCAGATAGTTAGAAGAAAAAGAAAGAGATAGAAGAAAGAAACAAAACAAGACACAGATTCTCACATTCGCAGCGGATTAAAATACAATATCAAATAATAATATCAGTTATACAAGGAAAGCTGTATCAGTTAATTACATTTATTAATACATCAGAGTTACACATTGCACAATCACTGAACAGTTAAAATAACTCGACTCAATAAATAACAATATCTAAGTATCCAACTTAGTTTAAATGGTCCATTTTATCCCAAACCAGCCTATTGGTTTCACATATCAATCTATAAAGAATTTAGATGATTCAAATCGAAGTGGTTTCGGGTATTTACTGATACCCGACTCCGGTCTCTTCGAATCCAATGTCATCTTAACTCAAGTTACTCAAGTGAAATACAACTCAAACTTTTAAATACAGGATGTCCTGTTTTAACCCAAACATATTATATCTCATAGCATTCCACATCACATACCAGAGATATCAACTAATCCAAGGCATACAGTATCATTCAATTATTCATAGCAAGATTTATCAACCATATCATCTCTAATTAATTTAATTAACCCCAAATGAATTAAATTAATTACTTCAATTTCTTTTAGTCCTTGCTTATTAATTACAAACCAATTAATTAATCATCCAGAAAAATTTCCATGTTAATTAATCACCCTTGATTAATTATACTTTAATTACAACATCAAGGAAAAATCCACAGAGTTGAGTCATCCGCACACGAGTTTCGAGAGATAGAAACGGATACATAATTAGGGTCTCAACATTGGACTTGGAAGAATTTAATTACTGTCAGGAAACAAACCTCATTGAAAAAGTCAAAGCTTGGAATCAAGCAGCAAAGTCCTAGAGATAGGAGCTACCATGTCAATCAAACTGAGGTAATCGAACATATTGCATAGGAGGCCTAGTCTCCTAAAAACATGTAGACTTAGTATTCGGAGAAATCAGCCCTATGGACTAGGGTAGATACACCAACACTTTGTTGAAACGAACTCAAACTGAAGCAATGCTCGGAATCGAGCAATTAAACCAATAGTCCCTGGAGACAGAGGCTGATGTGCATTGAATTCCAAAAAACGCAAAGGAAGGATAATCGCAATCGAACAACACATGCACTAGTTTTTGAAGGCTAAAACTGTGCTTGATTGAACTTCAACTACAACTCTACAAGAGCAACTGTGCCTCGTAATTTAACTGTGATCAGTCATCCCAATATGATGGGAATAATAAGCAAAGCCTAAGTTGCGAAGGACCCGGCTTCTGGAGGAGTGGAAGATTGGATGACCGAAAAATCATTTTCAACAGCAAAACTTGGCATTCGACCCTGTCATGTATGTTTTACTTTAAATTATATCTCCATGTAACCAACGTTCGAAATCCAAGAGAAGTCGACGTATGTTGACCAGTCGGGTTCAGAGCGTTGACCAGGGCAGATGCAGTGTGTTATCTACATGGGAAGAGTCCAGTATCTTGAATACTGCAAATAAACAATCTTGTGTAGATAGCTTGCTTACATTTGAGAAAAAAAATCCATATCGTCATTTGAAATTATCTCTTCCACACTTACCAGTTATCGATCAACGATCGATAACGGAGTCGCTGTCTGAAGCGACGCGGGAAGCTTTTCTTTCTAGGATCACTGGAATATGGAAACGGAAAGAGTGATACGATTAAATTATCCACTGTATCCGATTTTGGAATAAATCGTCGCTTTGGAATTCAAAAACACCGATGGGAACTCAACCAAATTCGCGAGAAGAAAAGGCTAAAGATAAAGAGCAAGACTTCGCTCCAAAATGGCGAACAATCGTTCGAGACAAAACTTAGCTTCACCGTCGGTCGAATTTAAACTATATAGGACAACTCCAAACCTATATCATGCACCCACTTACTGACCTAAACCCTTATGTTAACTATGGAGCAAAGATTTCATCGTCAATACCAGGAATTGAAATTCAGATCGAAATCAAAAAACGAAAGGCTGTCAGAAGTCAATCAATTGAGAAGAAGATCTTAAGGTGGACTCTGACGATTCACATCGAAAATTCAACAATCAAAGCCAAATTTGCATGGTAACCTTGACACAATCAACTAGATTTCACAAAATGAAAACTCAAAAGAAGTTACTTCCAGAGCATGCCTTGTTTTCAAAGAAGGCATACTCTGTGGGGGCAAATGTTATCCCGGTTTTTAACCTAGAAAAATCCAAAGGAAATCAGGTCAAAGTAAGTCAGAACATCTACGTCGTGTAAGAAAGAACCGAGAATCAACCAAAAGGAATAGAACAGCAAGCCAAAAAGAAGCCAGAAGAAAGCATAAAAACATTAAGGACATGGATCGCCAGCGATCCATAGCATTTGCTCGCGAGCCCATCTATCTTCCTACATCATGATCCAAAAGACGAAGACCAAAAACTTGGCTAAATATATGGATCGCTAGCGATCCATACATTTTTATTAGTTCGCTACTACGACAAAGCAAGGGGAACGCACGAAGGCATTGGACTGCTTTCGAGCCTAATCTATGGATCGCTAGCGATCCATAGAATTAGCTCGGTTCCTGACACAATTTCCACTGCGCCTTCATGTGGTCCTGTGCAAACATTTTAGCAAACGAGCTTGGCCCAATAGCTCTCCAACCTCTATAAATACAGTCCTACCCACAACATAAACTGGATCTTCTCCGAACTGGTTGCTGAAAATCTGCTGGAAGCTTTCTTCACTCTTTACCTCCCTTACAACAATCTTTAAAGGAGTTCACTGTGATTCTCCAATGGATTCTAAGTATGGAGATTCAATCTAGCTAAGGATAACCAAGAGCTTTGTAATCAAATACATCTTGTAACAACAATCGGTCTACAATAAAAACTATAAAGTGGACATAGGATTCATTAACAGCCAAACCACTATAAAAAAATTCTGGTCTTCTTTCTCCTACTGTGTTTATCTATATCTATTATATATATTATTGCTCTGTGAGAACAGGACTGGTGCTTTCACGCTCAAACCAGGATGTTGATCCATTTTTTGTGTAAACAATATATATATATATATATATATATATGTGTGTGTGTGTGTGTGTGTGTGTGTTTATATATATGTATATATATATTTCATAAAAATGCTTATACAAATAATTTATAACTAATATTTTATAATAACTATATATTAAATTTATGCATATATACACACACATTTATTTATACAATAATTTGATGCATATATATGTATATCTGGACAACACATTTATATACAGAGGGCATAACATGTCCGTTGCGGTGTAAATCCCAACTTCTATAGACAGGTATGTTAAACTATGTAAACATTATCTTATTGCACATGCACATACCACATATGTGTATACGATACACATATATAAAGTATAATATAAATAATATAAAATAAAACATTATTTTAAATTTAAATAAAATATTGATTTTATTTAAAACAATATTTGAAAAGTTCTAGATGGATTTAGACTACATAAGCCCATTAAAGATCCAATAAAAGACATTTTTTTTTGAAATTTTCTCATTTTCTCCGCTACGAGCTGGTCTAGCTTCATCAATGGTATCAAAGCCCAATAGCTTATACGGTCTAAATTAGTCATGTTAAGACTAACTAATTAAGCTTTCCCACTTAGTGCGGTGTCTAGAAAGGTAATGTCTAAGATTGAAATTGGGTAATCAAGTACCATCTCCTACCTGTTTACCGGCCTGGCCATGAATGTGAAGGCCCAAAGGTTGTTCCTAAAAGAAAAGGCCTAATTTGAATTAGGCCTTGGCCTGATTTTGAAAACTGTTTTGGAAATTAAATAAAGGTTTTAAACTGAAAAATGTTTATTATAAAAGTTATAATATAACATCAATTTTCAAAATGTTTGAAAATTTAATAAAATTTCAAAAATGTTTGAAAATATTTAAATATTAATTTTGAATTTAAATTTATTAATAAGATTTATAAAATAAATTAATTGAAAAGGGTCAATTAATTAATATATATGCATTTATTATATATATATATTGATATATGTTATGTTATTTTAAAGTGTTTAAGATAATATAAGTGTACATGTATGCATAGAAAATAATTTTCAAAATTAATATTGTTAATTAAATTTATTTAATTAAATAATTTAATTAAATAATTTAATTAAATAATTTAATTAAAGGTTAATTAATTAAATGAAAATACACAAGTATATAATATATGTGTTGTACTATAAAGGTTATAGTATATATAAATATTCAATATAAAATGTTAAAATTGAATAATATACAACTAATTAAAGAGTTAAATTAATATTAATTAAATACGATTTAATTATTATAATGTTGTACATTAAGCTATTATATAAGTTAATTAAAATATACAAGTTATATAATAATAAAACTTATATAATATAAATGCATAAACAAAAGGTGGAACATTAAAGAAACCCTAAATAGACTTAAGGAATACATACATATGTAAATGTATGTATACCGTGATTCCCGATGTGTCCAACACTTGAATCATGAGGTAGTTGATAAGAAAATCATTATTCAATAAGTTGATATCACTCACTATAATATATTAAAGATTATGAATCTTCAATATACTGTTGTACTCTACCATATATTTATATTAATAAATTACTTACATACTCCTTAGTATTTGAGCAAACTCAAGCTAGGGATGTTATGTGTAGTATTATTAATATATTGAATAGATGAGGTAAGATAACTTAACATCCTGAAATTTTCAACCATTCGCATCCATACATGTCGGATTTGAATTGCTCAAAATATCAGATTGTTAATTTAAATTTGGCAAAACTCAACATATATAGTAAATAAATAAATAATCACAGAATCACAGACACAGAGTAATATAAGATAATGCAGCGGAAACAAAAGAATAGTAGTTCATGAAGCTACTATATATATATATATAACGGAGTTAAACAAGATACAACAGAAGTCTCGAATATATAGATGTCTCAATACAATAGTCAAATACAAGATCTGAATACATCACTGGAATCAACTGAATAAATGATAGCCGAATCGATATAGCTGGATCTCCAAGCGAAGCTCCAACTCCAAAGGTGAGTCTCAAATGATGTATCACTCAGTCTGAACCGAGCGTAAAGCAAAACACAAAACACTCGAGTCAGGATTAACATTCTTATATCAATAAATCCAACTCAAGTGAAATATCAACTGAAATACAGTAACTTAAAGGATGTTTGGGATAACCATCCTCTAAGGATCCGTTAAACTATCTACTACGTAATAATATACGCTATTATAATAATGTCTAAAGTAAAGTAAACTATTTAAAAATAGCGTTAAGGCGTTACCCATATCCCCCTTAACACATTTTATAGTGCCAATAGTCTATACAGTACCTGCGTACCTCCAGATCGGGAGGCTACGAGAAGATACTCCATAGGTACGACACAAATCAAACTCGTAAGAGGCGCGCTTGGGTAGGTAACACGGCACAACTAGGCAATGCCAGGGTAGATATACCAATTACACTTCCGGGTCGGTGGGAACGCATAGCAGCCACTATTGCCCACCTCGAGGCACACTCTCGAAAATCCGAAGGTGTGCACCAAATCAATCACAAAGTAATAGAATGGCATACGATGGAGTGTGTCCGATCAGAGGAGCTACCTCATTAGCCCATCAATTTCTCCTGTTTTAGCCACCTTATGCCAACTCACGAGAGTCGGGTCCACGTATATACCTCATATAGAATCGTCGCCACCATCCTACTTCATTCTGGAATCTCCACCACGTAAATAACAATGTAAATAACTGGTAGTAGCATATTTCAATTGTCGTTTCAATTGAAATCAAATTTAATAAATATAAGAACATTAATCGTGAGTGATTGCATGCTCACCTTTTGAGGCTAGAGAAAATAGGAGATGACACGGATACGAACACAGATATAGACACTGAAATTGAGTTACGAATCCAGTCATTAATTCCAAAGAAAAGCTAGATTGGCACGAATTTGAGGGGTAAAGCTGATAGATAGGGAATCAAGAATCAAAATATTTTACATATATTAAATCAACATACAACTTGAACACAGATCAAAATAAAATCTATATTTATACATATATTTTTTAACCAATATACAAACAAAATCTTTATATTTTAAAATCAAAATCATTGTTTAATCAAAACACACATTAAAAATAAAGTCTTAATATAATACTCAACATACAAACTATAATACTTAAACAATATACAAACCAGCGTCTAACATTTATATATATTCCAATATCTTTTCTACCTTTACAAAGAACTGTACTAGTTTATAAAGTATATCTCTAAACTCATAAGGATCTGTCACAAACTTCTCTATACTATATATCAAATAGACCAGATTATCCTTATATACATGCTATTAACTAAAATTTTAATATTTATAGTAAAATTCATATAAACTTTATAACAACAAAACCCCACAGCTCTTATACATGCTTATGTAAACCTATATATGTAAGTAAACAGAGATATACAACTTGTACATACTTATATATATAAATAGATTGTACAACTGAAAATCGACACATATTAAATTTTATGCTAGAATAAATATGTATACTACACGAATTTCATACCAATGAATCCTAAATGAAACCAATACTTAAACTAGTATATTATCAGTATAAAATATATAGCATAGATAGACCTTCCTATAACATATATACATAAATTAATATACATAATTTGCTATACATATATTGAAGCTAGTACTCAAAATCCATTTAACAGATCTGAACATATATATATATATATATATATCTTTAAAAAATACATTTTACTTAAACAGTATTTTAAACAATAACCATGTATAAACCAGAACAGGCTTCTTTAAATAACAAATGCAGACCATACATACATAAATACACTTTAGTAAAATTAAAATAGAAAGCTTCAGCAACAATATATATATATAACTCATACAATATAACACTTAAATAGTTCCGCATATAGACACAGTTGCAAACATATATACTATAAGTTTACATAAATATTTTAGCAAAACAATACTTATAAATAACATAACAACAATATATAACCTATTATAACTGCAATATAAATGTACAGGAAGCTAACATATAAACGCAAACTGACCTATATGTGCATAACAAAGAATACAGAAAATATAAATTACTTAAAGTCTATATATAACATAAAATACAGTAAATATTATCATATACTTAAAATCAACATCTCAAAAGAAAAACTGTACTAACCTATAACATATGCGTGAGTCACTGGAACAGAGGAGGAAGGAAGAGAAGAGGCGGCTGAGCGATTGAGGTGGCTTCAGTAGACCAGAGGAAGCAACGGGGAGGAGATGGTGGAATTGGCAATGGTGCTTGCACGTGGGTGAAGGAATGGTGGAAAGTGGCTGATGTGAAGATGGCCATAACTGGTTTCGGGTTTTGGTCAGGGAGGAGAGGAGAGGGTTTCAGTAGTAGGTGATGGGAGGAGGCTCGAAGCATGGTGGATCTGGAAGATGAGTTGACGATCAGGGGAAGTAGGTGAGTGGTTCCAACGAGAGAAGGAAGGTGAAAAGTAGGGGCGAGGTGATGAGCAGTTTTGAATATATGCGACTATATATTTTCTTTTATAAAATTTTCAAATTGACATCACGAACAGGTAACGTTGCAAAAGAAAAGTTTAAATGAAAATGAACGATCAGGAGCTATGATTTAGACGAAAATTATTAAAGCCATTTACTGGTTCTTGGAGCACACACCTACAGTGTAACGACAGAGAGAATTTAAAAGGTTATGAATATGGTCTCGGTACATCGAACTGCTGTATTGTCTCAGTTTCGTATCGGACTTCAAAATTCAGAAATAAATATACCATGGTGATCAGCGCAATGAGACGATCAAAACGGTATACAGATATCAGTGACAGGATCATCCGATCAAAAAGTCGATACGGACACTGATATACGTTGCTATTCCGTACGGAAAAATCCAAACGGAGCTAGAAACGTCCGAAATTTGTGAAACGAATTACGCAGTCTTATTCAGAGTGTTCTAAATAAATTTTCTCATATTGACATATTTAGGTTTCGAACACTTTTAAATTCAACCGTTATTAACTGATTTAAATTGAAATAAAATTACACAAGAAAATAACTTCCATATTATCTGATGAAAATTTACCTGTTGCTATGTTTAATTAGACGTATTCCAAATGTCAAATTTATATTTCAAAATTTTATCGTTTAAAATTTCACAAAATTTCAATTAAATATATTAATAAAACAAATAAAATTAATTAAAATTTACGGGTCGTTACACTTTCCCCCACTCAAAACTTTTCGTCCCCGAAAAGGAACGAAGTAGGAGAATGGAAACTACCAAAAAGAAAATAGGTTGAAAACAAAATAAAAAAATTAATTTAAACCATATAAATTTCAAATTAAACTAATTAATATTCAACATTTTGGTTTAATCCATTTGAGTTCACTTAAGTTAAATCAATCTATCTATTTCTAAATTCATTATCTTATTATCTAGTCATCCTCAATTAACAATTTCTAGATCATCAATTTGTATAATCATTTATTATGCTCATATTTTATTCAACAAAATTAATTCTTTTATTCCAAATTATTATTAAGTTTATTCCACTTGATATATCTTATTACATATATTTAAACCATATAAATTAATTTAAACCATATAAATTTCAATTTAAATTAATTTATATTCAATAATTGATTTTAAATTCAAGGTATTTCCATAAGTTGATCTAATTTCAATTTATTAATTCCTTAAAAAAAATTATTTGTCTCATCTATTATTCAATTAACTTATTATTCTATTTATCTCCATTAACATCTTTATAATAAAATTTAAGTGTATAACATTTATTACAACACTTAAATTTTATTTATAAAATCATTTAATCATCAATTTACATTGTAAATTATTCAATTCCATATTCATCTTCTGAATGATTTAGGTAAGTTGTATTAGAATGAAATTGGGTATTATACAAGGAAAATTTTCTCTCTCAACTTATTTCAAGTTTAAATACGTTTTCAAAATTTTGGCTTTATTTTATAATTGAAGTCACCATATCGAAATTTAAGAATAAATTTCCGGTTTCAGTTCAAACCATTTAGAGATAAATATATATACTATATATATATATATCAAATCAAATTTATGATCATATACCAATATGTATATATATATATATATATATTATAAATCAAGTCATACTTCGGAAATTCAAATCAAATTAATTTTGCAAAACAAAAATGTAGCAAAGCTACATAATGGTCTCTCTACTTCGAAACTCGAAAATGAATGTCGATGATGGTGTAGTCATCACCGAAATTATTTTCCAGCGACAAAGAGGAGAGTACTGATTTGATCTTTAAAATTCTTTGTGTAACGACCCATAAATTTTAATAGTTTAATAATATTTTAACTGGAAATTTTGTGAAATTTTTAATATTTAAATTTTGAAATATAAATTTGATATTTGGAATACGTCTGTTTAAACATAGAAAATGGTAGATTTTCAATTAATTATATGAATATTTATTTTTTGTGTAATTTTATTTCAATTTAAATCAGTTAAAACTGATGATAATAAAATGTTATCCAAACCTAAATATTTTTACACAATAAATTTGTAAATAATCTTCTGAGTGAGACGTCATCTTTCGTTTTTCCAAATTTTGACTATTATTGCTCCGTTTATCTTATTTCTGGCAAAATAACAGCATTTTCGGTACCGATTATCGACTTTCGATCGGATGATCATACCACTAATATCTGTATACCATTTTGATCGTCTCATCTGCTGATCTCCGCAGTATATTCATTTGTGTATTTCGGAGTCCGATACGCGGAGATATCCTGTTAGGAAATCAAATTCATGGTTTTAATGATAACAACTATACAATGAAAATCAAATGTACATATATATGTATATATACAAGAACTTGCTAGAGCAACATCACTAGAAAGACAAGAACAAGGTGCAAAGAATGATACAAGAGGCTACAAGTCGATAGAATTGGAAAAGGAATTGCACATACACAGATACAGCAACATGCACACATTCAGACGTCTGAATGCACTAGCCAGACGTCTGAATGATTCCTCTGTTTCACAATTCAGAAGAAAACAGACGTCTGATCCTGAACTCAGACGTCTGAAAGACATCCAGGCATAAAACAGAAATGAAGACTAGACGTCTGGATAATAAACACAGACGTCTGAAATGCTACCAGACACAAAAAATATATGAAGGCCAGACGTCTGAGGTCACTTTCCAGACGTCTGATTATAGGCTCGACTGTGTATTTTCAAAGTCCAACTGTCACATCCGAAAAGACACATCCGCTTCTCTTCGCTGCAACTCTTCATCATCAACAGAAGCAACTATAGAGCACTCATTAATGGATGCAACTACTCAACATACTTATCTACAACTATATATAGCATCAGGAATCAAGAGAAAAGATGAACCTATCTACTTTACTGACTTATGCTCTCTGATTATACACTCTATCATATACTCTTGATCTCTAGCAATCTATACTTGTATTCTACTCTTCCAAATATACAGTTCCTCATAGACAATACTCTCTAGATATATATTGGAAGCTTTTGTACTATATAGTCAACATCCGTGTAATAGAGAACACACAATTGACAAAGAAACTCTGCTATTGTAAACCTGTTCCTTCGGGTGAAGTGAGGGTTATTTGGTGAAAGGAAATTCCAAAGAGGAGCTTCGGGACTGGACGTAGGACGGGAGGTCCGAACCAGTATAAAATCCTGGTGTGATTATTTTATATTTACTTAGATTAATATTGTTTTAGTTGCATCATATATTTTGTCACATATACTTGCATATACATTACACGATCCACTCCGTATAGACTTTCAATTGGTATCAGAGCCTGGGATTCTAGAGATCGTAACAACATCCTAGAATAAATGGCTATAAAGATATCTACTCAAGGTAATAGGAAGAGGAAGAGCAATGAAGAAGAATCAAAGGAGAAATCAAACAATTGCTTCATGGCTAAACTCAGATCACAATCGGTATGCTTAGATTCTTTATATAAAGATCTTCTGTTAGCACATGATGAATTATTAAAAGATTGTAAAACCTTTAATAAAGTTAATAGAATTGCTTTATATAAGTTAAAAGATTGTGAGCAAGAAATTTCCAGTTTAAAAGAGGAAAATAAATTTTTGATAAAACAAACTAAATGTTTTGAAAATACCGTAGAAGAACTTGTTTCACAAAAAGATTTCCTACAAAAAGAAAATGAGCAGTTAGAAGATAAAAACAATGGTCTTTTAGAGGAAATCAATGTTTTGCAAAATAAAAATACTATCTTTGATAAAGAAAAGGAAATTTTTTCAAAAGAAATTACGAATTTGAAAAGACAAAATGATTTATTACAATCATCTTTAGATAATTCGGAATCTCGAATTTTTCTTCTCGAAAATGAGAACTGTACGATAAAAAGGGAAAATTCTAAATTAAACAAGCAAATTGATATTTTGAAAAATAGTAATATTTCTTTTGAAAATAATAATTTTGACTTCAAAGCTAAATTTGATAAACTTAACACTGAAGTCACAACATTTAAAAAAGGTCAAAACGATTTAAACATGATTTTATCTAGTTCTAGACCTTTACATGACAAAAGTGGTTTAGGATATAATAAAACTGATCGTAGAAATAGCACTAGATACGCTTTCATGTATAGAAAAAATGTTAGTGCTAGTACTAGATTTCGAGTAAAGCCTAGATCAAATTCTTATAGAAATTCAAATACTGTTATGGTCAATAATATTCATAATTTCTCTAGAAGTACAAAATCATTGAACGGAAATATGAATAAAAATTATTTAAGTATTTGGGTTCCTATTAATTGGAAAAATAGAGAAAAATACATTGATGATTATTTTGATATGGTAGTTAATAATGAAAATTATATTTATAAAGGTTCAACCACATCCAAATGGGTATGGTTTCCAAAGATCTAACCCCCCGGACCCTAACATAGTAATTGGGTACCAAAAAATGATTTTTGTATTACAGGTACTCGGAGAAACAAAAGGAAAGATTTTGGTATTTGCAAATATGATTCCCTCATTCTTTTTTGATAATGACAAAGGGGGAGAGATAATGGAAAGCACATATTCAGGGGGAGATTTATAAAAATTACATATAAGTACATTGTATAGTTGTCATCATCAAAAAGGGGGAGATTGTTAGGAAATCAAATTCATGGTTTTAATGACAACAACTATACAATGAAAATCAAATGTACATATATATGTATATATACAAGAACTTGCTAGAGCAACATCACTAGAAAGACAAGAACAAGGTGCAAAGAACGATACAAGAGGCTACAAGTCGATAGAATTGGAAAAGGAATTGCACATACATAGATACAGCAACATGCACACATTCAGACGTCTGAATGCACTAGCCAGACGTTTGAATGATTCCTCTGTTTCACAATTCAGAAGAAAACAGACGTCTGATCCTGAACTCAGACGTCTGAAAGACATCCAGACATAAAACAGAAATGAAGACCAGACGTCTGGATAATAAACACAGACGTCTGAAATGCTACCAGACACAAAAAATATATGAAGGCCAGACGTCTGAGGTCACTTTCCAGACGTCTGATTATAGGCTCGACTGTGTATTTTCAAAGTCCAACTGTCACATCCGAAAAGACACATCCGCTTCTCTTCGCTGCAACTCTTCATCATCAACAGAAGCAACTATAGAGCACTCATTAATGGATGCAACTACTCAACATACTTATCTACAACTATATATAGCATCAGGAATCAAGAGAAAAGATGAACCTATCTACTTTACTGACTTATGCTCTCTGATTATACACTCTATCATATACTCTTGATCTCTAGCAATCTATACTTGTATTCTACTCTTCCAAATATACAGTTCCTCATAGACAATACTCTCTAGATATATATTGGAAGCTTTTGTACTATATAGTCAACATCCGTGTAATAGAGAACACACAATTGACAAAGAAACTCTGCTATTGTAAACCTGTTCCTCCGGGTGAAGTGAGGGTTATTTGGTGAAAGGAAATTCCGAAGAGGAGCTTCGGGACTGGACGTAGGACGGGAGGTCTGAACCAGTATAAAATCCCGGTGTGATTATTTTATATTTACTTAGATTAATATTGTTTTAGTTGCATCATATATTTTGCCACATATACTTGCATATACACTACACGATCCACTCCGTATAGACTTTCATATCCGTGAAACGAACAACCGTATCGGTACGTTTCTAAAGTCTTTTGGTTCCTTGTGCCTTTTTGTTTTCCACAGTGTTTATGAATGGACGCTAGTCTTTAATATTCTCCAGAATTCGATTGGTGACTTTTGTTATTCCTTTTTGTTTAATATTTTCTGTTGTTGCTTGTTTAAATATATATATATATATATATACACACACACGTTTGTATATATATAAATCGAACCAACCTTTTCTTCTCCCTTCACGTAACCTTGGCCTGCTCACCTCCTAATATTTTCTCCTCATTCCTTTCATGGCAGATGCCACACATCTAGCGACCTTCACCGAGCCACATATCACCTCCGACCTGCCCTGCCCAGACTATGCCGCATCGTCGAACTCCTCACGTCCCCTCCACTTCGGCCTTCCCCTCACCACTGACCCATTAACCCATCTTCCTCAACAGCAGTCGCAACCCCAAGCTTCTTCCTCTTCTTTTGTTTAAAACGTGAGTTGATAACTGGTTGCAAGCATACAAACTTTGATACTGTAAGTATATATACATATAGTATATAGATTTAGGTAATACATCTATTTATATATGCAGCTGTTCTTGTTTATATAGAGAGTGTTCTTGTTTCTTTTCCGATGCTTTTATATGGTTTGAAAGCTTTTGTTCTATATTCTCGGTTTGTATGTTTATAAATATATATATTATAATAATAATAACAACATCACCAAAGCATGTTATATATACATTAGTATATATGAGTTGTGAGGTTTTTATGTAGATTTTTTTATGGCCAGTATATACATATAACTTATATAAGATCTGTTATATGAAACTATATATGAGTTATATATTAGAACACATGTTTATTTATAACTTATATGTATTATTTTTTTCGTTACAGTATAATGGTTTTATATGAAAGGTTGTTTATAAGTCTATATTGCATGTCTGCATACATTTTTGTGTTTGCATTTATATATGGCAAATCTTGATGATCTGCATATATAGTATTAAGTTTTAAGCACATAAACCACAACTCGGTTTCAATCAACCATAATCTGCTATACATTTATAAACTATATAAATAAGATCTGTATATTTAAAAGCATATATGTATATAGTTTACATCAAGCCTGTTATATAAGTGTTGAGTTTCGATTTAAAGTTTGTATATAACCAGTAGTTATATATGCAGGTTGTATATCACTTTATTATATATGAGCTTGTTGTTATAAAGTTTCTTAGATTGCCTCAGCTATATAAATATAAGTTATTCATTTATGTAATTGCTTGTATATATAGTTTACAGTTTATTTTATATGATTAGCAAATGTATTCTATTCAAATCTATTTTACAGTTTATATAAGAATTATAGGCTTAAATTATATGTATACTAGTTATATTAGTTATGCTGTTAATATGTTGTGTTATGATTTGTGAGTCCTATATATATAACGTGTATAAATTATAGATTTTATCTATTTTATGTTAATATATATATATATATATGTGTGTGTGTGTGTGTGTGTGTGTGTGAGTTATATATATGTATATATAACAGTTTATCTATGCTGGTTGTATGTGATGATGTAACATATCTAGAATATTCTATTATATGTAAAAATACAGCTGCATATCTTCAATATAGATAGTATGGTATGGGTCTATAGTATGGGTTGATAATATATAAGTATTTATTTCAATCTTACGCATATATGTTTGATTTTGATATATGTGGCTAATTTAAAATAATGATTTAATTTTATATATGTTATTTTAATATTGTTTTAGATTAAATATTGGTTCCATGGAAATAATATATATATATATCATTGTTGCTTCTATCGAGTTGATTCTGATTAGTTCTCATCGATCTCCCATTTATCAGCTTTGTCTGTCGTGCCTGTTTTCTTCATCGGATCGTGCCCATCTAGCGTTGCGTTGGAATTCGTAGCTCAATTTCATCGTCAAATATCTATAGCCTCGAAATGTGAGCAATCACTCACGATTAACGTTCTTATATTTATTAAATTTGGTTTCAATTAAAACGACAATTGAAATATGCTGCTGTTAGTTATTTACATTGTTATATATATGCCATTTTCTGTATCTGTTCACTTGTGACATCTGACACCATTATCTGTTATTTATCACTGATGATATATGCTTGTTACTGTTGTTATATTATTATCATATCCGTTATCACTCTGCAAGTTCCCTGTTAGTATAGAATTCACTATGGGTTGAAATGATACATACCCGAACGATTTGTAGAATAGGAGAAAATGGTTATGGGTTGAAATGATAAACCCAAGCGATTTTCATTGAATTGAATTTGGGATTGCGGGTTGAAATGACATATACCCGTATATATTTAAATTACAGATTGAAATGATAAATATCTGTATCACTTGACCATAGGATAGGTAATTATATACAGACACCATTGGTCTATATATAAATATTTTGAAAATAAATTCTATGGTTTTGGAAAGAAATATATGGTTTTAATAAATGTTGATTCTTAAACTATTATAAATAAATGGTAATAATATATAGAGATTTAATAATAATCTTTAATTTAATTAAGATGGGTCTAATACATATAATATGGTTAAGTATTTTATATATATATATAGAGTTTATAATGATTTTTAATAAATTAAGATTGAGATATTCTACTATATTTTATTTCTAACTCTGATGTTTATATATTAGCTTCATGAACTACTATTTATCTATTCCGCTGCATTATTGTTATATTACTTTGTGTTTGTGATTCTATGATTTATTTATTTACTGTATATGCTGAGTTTTGCCAAATTTAAATTAACAATATGATATTTTGAGAAATTCAAGTCCGACATGAGCGGATGCAAATGGTTGAAAATATCAGTTCGTTACAGTTGGTATCAGAGCTAGGTTTTAAGCAAAACTTAGCATATGTATTAGATTTAATTACATAATTACTTCCGTCCGTGCTTGAATCCCTTACTCTTCGATTCAATTTCCTTTGAATTTTGGAACGATTCCCTCGGTTCCAAAATCCATTCTTGTCTCTCCCTATTTGTATTATTTTGATTCTGGAGCATCCCATAACTCCACTTCGAATGATCTCTATATAAAAATCGGCGATCCCGCCAATCTTTGAATGATTTGTAATGGGGTGAAACTCCTTACCCATTGGCATTGATTCACCGAAGATTTCTGTATCCTCGGTTTATGATGCTGTCTATCTCCTGCTATGCCTGAATTCTATCTTTGGCGACCGAATGTCGATTTGCCTTAAATTTCTACATCGATTATATTCATGAAGTCACGGTTGACTCGGTTAAGGTCGCCCGCGATTTATATAAGTATATTCATCTTCTATTTTGAAATTTAATTATCTCATCTTTGGTCGAGCTTATCTTCGAATCATAATTCTATTTGATTTGAATTCCTCTAATTTGAATCTCTTTATTTGTTTTGAAATCCATCCTTGAATCATCCTTTGAAAAATCGGGTTTGTTGTATTTTAGAAATTGTTTTATATACCGAAATTATTATTTTGATAAGTATGATTATATTTTATATATATAAAAGAGAAAATGTCTTCGATAAGGAGTATATACCTTTTAAAAAAACCTGAATTTCGAAGCTTCAAAAGTATTTGAAATTTTGAAAATTTTATAAGAAATTGATTTATATAAAAATGATTTATAACTGAAGGGTTTTAAATTGGAAACTCGAGAGGTTGAACTCCGGTATTTTGAAATTGGTTTTAAGATCGTGGAAAAAATATATTAATACAATTTTGAAAAGTATTTTCCGAATAAGAAATGTTTCAAATGACTTCAAATGAGTTCCAATGATTCCAAAGAAATTTAAAGAAGTTTTCAAGAAAATAGAAGTCCAGAACTCACTTATGTCGCTGGAGAATAATTTCGGTGATGAGTGCACACATCATCGACATTGATTTTCGAGTTTCAAAGTGTGGGAGAGGCCACTTTAGTAGCTTTGCTATGCGAGTGATTTTGTGAAACAAATTTTGATTCCTAATTCCGAAGTATGATTTGATATACGAAAGATATATGTATATATATATTTGAAACGATTTGAAGTGAGCCCGGTGTTCAGTCCTCGAGTTTTGGATTTGATATAACCTTATCTATTGAAATTGATTTACCAATTTGTTGCTGATTTCCAACTCTTGGATTTCAAATTGATTTCTTCGACTATTTTGAATGTTCGAACACTTCCAAATCGAGGTTAAATTTTCAAAGCTAAGTAATTTCGAAAAGTTTAAATTGTTTGATAAAGTATATAAGTTTAGTTTTGTATGTTTAAGTATGAAGTAATATGATTTAAATAAGTTTGGAACCGTTTTTTTAAGTAAATGAATAAGACTATTTTGAATTATACCAATATGAAATTTAGTTTTGAAATGCTTTGAATAAAATTTAGTTTTAAATAATCTGCAAAAGGTAAATTGGATCTTTTAAAATAGAAATAAATAGTTTAAAGATTTTAAAAGGGAAGGTTATCAATTTTGGGTATAATTGATTTTGAGAAGAATATTTGGTTTCGAAAATAGATTGGAATTCAAAACCCAGTATTTATATGATGATTTTGGAAATAAATTAGGTTGACCTAAATTATGTTGATTTGGATCCTAGGATTATTTTCTAAACCTATTATTTTGGAAACTTTGAAACTGAAGATATTAAATTTGGAAGAAATAATTTGGTGAAATCATATATGATTTTGAAACTGAACTGATATTGAAAGGAACTGAAATTGAGAACCTTTTTTTACTAAATATTTGATTTGGGAGTTATCGAACTTATATAAAATTGATTTGTATAAGTATGAAGTTAATTCGAAAACTATTGATTTGGAAAGGTACTCAATTTGAAAAGTGAAATCTTATATAATCGAAGTCTATATAAGTGTGATTTGATATACTTTTGATTTTGGAAAGTATTCGATTAGAAAATGAAATCTTATATATAATGGAATTTATATAAGTATGATATTTGAAATTGATTTGAAAAGGTACTATATGATACATATTTTCGAAGTAAAGATATGGAAAGTGCCTTCTGCTTGATATCCGATTTGTGGCCACATCTTGGATTCATTCTATCGATATTATTTTCTTTGATTTTGGTTTTCCGGATATGATACTCGAGTGTCCATCGAATTCCATGGCGATCTCCATGGTCTTACGAGCACGACTGCATAGCATAATTTGCAGGGGCTGCGAGAGCCTACGGGTACGGATGTTTCCTGGGGGATCCAGGCGTAACCATTGTGTATCTACGATCTATTGGGTCGCTTGGTAGCGTAATCAGCAGGGGCTGCGAGAGCCTACAGGTACGGATGTTTCCTGGGGGATCCAGGCGTAACCATTGTGTATCTGCGGTACTACTAGTCTTCATGGCGTAATCGCAGGGCTGGGGTGGGCTCCCACGTACGGATGTTTCCTAGGGGATCCAGGCGTAACCATTGTGTATCCGCGATCCATGATCGACATGATTTGTTTGTTTTGTTTGGATTGTACTTTCCATATCTGTTTTTAAAAGTTTTTCCATTATTTTCACTGGGTGTTGAAACAAGTCTACTAAGTACCTGGAGAATTCTAGCTTAGCGCCTGATCAACGCATGGCCAGAGTCTGCAAGAACGAGGATAAACTTGTTGAAACATCGAGTTATAAAAGTATTTTCGAAAGGAAAATTTGTTTCGATATAAAAGTATTTTATTATAAAGGTATTTTATTATAAAGGTATTTTCAACAAAGGAATTATGTATTAATATTTGAAATTGAAATTCTTATGGTTCTAAATTAATTATTCGTGCCCGATACTATTCTTTTGGATCTACCTTATTTGCTCAGCTTTATCTATTCACCTACGTTCTGTTTTTCCGAATCTACCTCCTTTTCCTTTTTGAATATATCCTTTTAAAATATTGTTTATTTATATACTACATGGTTTAATAGTAAATTATTAGTGTTATAAATATTTTAGAAGTTATTAATTAAATAAAACATATTTAAAGTAAATGATTATTGACAATATTTGAAAGTATCTTGAGATAAAATTTATAAAATTATGAATTATGTTTTCAATAGCTTCTTTGTAGATATAACTAATGATGTAAATAATTGTTTTCAAATAGTTTTCATATATTTATAAAGGTGTTATTTAAAACATATAAATGGTATCTATAAAGGAAGCAAGAAATTTTACAAATGGGTTTGAAAATTTTAAAGTATTAAAGAAAACTGAATTGCAAATGAAGTTTTCGAATGAATATTTCAAGTAAAATTTATATCGTTTTAAATTAATTGTTTATCCTTGTCTTTCAATCTATTTTTCTTTCTGGTTGTTTCTATTCTCCTACCTTCTTCCTTTTCGGGGACGAAAAGTTTTGAGTGAGGGAGATTGTAACGACCCGTAAATTTTAATAGTTTAATAATATTTTAACTAGAAACTTTATGAAATTTTTAATATTTAAATTTTGAAATATAAATTTGATATATGGAATACGTCTGTTTCAACATAGCAAATGGTAAATTTTCAATTAATTATATGAATATTTATTTTTTGTGTAATTTTATTTCAATTTAAATCAGTTAAAACTGATGATAATAAAATGTTTTCCAAACCTGAATATTTTTACACAATAAATTTGTAAATCATCTTCTGAGTGAGACGTCATCTTTCGTTTTTCCAAATTTTGACTATTATTGCTCCGTTTATCTTATTTCCGGCAAAATAACACCATTTTCGGTACCGATTATTGACTTTCGATCGGATGATCGTACCACTAATATATGTATACCATTTTGATCGTCTCATCGTGCAGATCTCCGCAATATATTCATTTCTGTATTTCGGAGTCTGATACGCGGAGATATCCATGAAACGAACAACCGTATCGGTACGTTTCTAAAGTCTTTTGGTTCCTTGTGCCTTTTTGTTTTCCACCGTGTTTATGAACGGACACTAGTCTTTAATATTCTCCAGAATTCGATTGGTGACTTTTGTTATTCCTTTTTGGTTAATATTTTCGGTTGATGCTTGTTTTAAAAATATATATATATATACACGTTTGTATATATATAAATCGATCCAGCCATTTCTTCTCCCTTCACGTAACCTTAGCCTGCTCACCTCCTAATATTTTCTCCTCGTTCCTTTCATGGTCGATGCGACACATCTAGCCACCTTCATCGAGCCACATCTCACCTCCGACCTTCCCTGCCCAGACTATGCCGCATCGTCGAACTCCTCACGTCCCCTCCACTTCGGCCATCCCCACACCACTGACCCATTAACCCATCTTCCTCACCAGCAGCCGCAACCCCAAGCTTCTTCCTCTTCTTTTGTTTAAAACGTGAGTTGATAACTGGTTGCGAGCATACAAATTTTGATAATGTAAGTATATATACATATAGTATATAGATTTAGGTAATACATCTATTTATATATGCAGCTGTTCTTGTTTATACAGAGAATGTTCTTGTTTCTTTTCCGATGCTTTTATATGATTTGAAAGGTTTTGTTTTATATTCTCGGTTTGTATGTTTATAAATATATATATTATAATAATAATAACAACATCACCAAAGCATGTTATATATACATTAGTATATATGAGTTGTGAGGTTTGTTTGTAGATTTCTTTATGGCTAGTATATACATATAACTTATATAAGATCTGTTATATAAAACTATATATGAGTTATATATTAGAACACATGTTTATTTATAACTTATATGTATTATTATTTTTCGTTATAGTATAAAGGTTTTATATGAAAGGTTGTTTATAAGTCTATATTGTCTGTTTGCATACATTTTTGTGTTTGCATTTATATATGACAAATCTGGATGATCTGCATATATAGTATTAAGTTTTAAGTACATAAACCACAACTCGGTTTCAATCAACCATAATCTGCTATACATTTATAAACTATATAAATAAGATCTGTATATTTAAAAGCATATATGTATATAGTTTACATCAAGCCTGTTATATAAGTGTTGAGTTTCGATTTAAAGTTTGTATATAACCAGTAGTTATATATGCAGGTTGTATATCACTTTATTATATATAAGCTTGTTGTTATAAAGTTTCTTAGGTTGCCTCAGCTATTTAAATATAAGTTATTCATTTATATAATTGCTTGTATATATAGTTTACAGTTTATTTTATATGATTAGCAAATCTATTTTGTTCAAATCTGTTTTACAGTTTATATAAGAGTTATAGGCTTAAATTATATGTATACTAGTTATATTAGTTTTGCTGTTAATATGTTGTGTTATGATTTGTGAGTCCTATATATATAACGTGTATAAATTATAGATTTATCTATTTTATGTTAATATATATATGTGTGTGTGTGTGAGTTATATATATGTATATATAACAGTTTATCTATGTTGGTTGTATGTGATGATGTAACACATCTAGAATATTCTATTATATGTAAAAATACATCTGCATATCTTCAATATAGATAGTATGGTATGGGTCTATAGTATGGGTTGATAATATATAAGTATTTATTTCAATCTTATGCATATATGTTTGATTTTGATATATGTGGCTAATTTAAAACAATGATTTTAATTTTATATATGTTATTTTATATTGTTTTAGATTAAATATTGGTTCCATGGAAATAATATATATATATATATATATCATTGTTGCTTCTATCGAGTTGATTCTGATTAGTTCTCATCGATCTCCCATTTATCAGCTTTGTCCGTCGTGCCAGTTTTCTTCATCGAATCATGCCCATCCAGCGTTGCATTGGAATTCGTAGCTCAATTTCATCGTCAAATATCTCTAGCCTCGAAAGGTGAGCAATCACTCACGATTAACGTTCTTATATTTATTAAATTTGATTTCAATTGAAACGACAATTGAAATATGCTGCTGTTAGTTATTTACATTGTTATATATATGCCATTTTCTGTATCTGTTCACTTGTGACATCTGACACCATTATCTGTTATTTATCACTGATGATATATGCTTGTTACTGTTGTTATATTATTATCATATCCGTTATCACTCTGCAAGTTCCCTGTTAGTATAGAATTCACTATGGGTTGAAATGATACATACCCGAACGATTTGTAGAATAGGAGAAAATGGTTATGGGTTGAAATGATAAACCCAAGCGATTTTCATTGAATTGAATTTGGGATTGCGGGTTGAAATGACATATACCCGTATATATTTAAATTACGGATTGAAATGATAAATATCTGTATCACTTGACCATAGGATAGGTAATTATATACAGACACCATTGGTCTATATATAAATATTTTGAAAATAAATTCTATGGTTTTGGAAAGAAATATATGGTTTTAATAAATGTTGATTCTTAAACTATTATAAATAAATGGTAATAATATATAGAGATTTAATAATAATCTTTAATTTAAGTAAGATGGGTCTAATACATATAATATGGTTAAGTATTTTATATATATATATAGAGTTTATAATGATTTTTAATAAATTAAGATTGAGAGGATAGATTTGAAATTGATTTGAAATGTAATTAAGAATTTTGTTTGATTTAATCAATTTGAAACTTAGTGAATTTGAGGGCTTTAAGATATGATTTTATAACCTAATTTTGATTTAAAGTGATTAAATAGATATTTTAAGTTTTAAATAAGTCAAAGGAAATATTTAGTTTAATGTCATTTAAGGTTATTTAAAGATAATAGATTTATTAAGTGAATATTTCAAAACCAAATAAAGGATGAAGTTAAATAAATATATATGAAAGTATCAATTTAGTTTTGAAAGTGCTATACTTTGGAAATATATATAATTGAAATGGAAATAATGTGTTGGTTTTGAAGTATAAATTATTTTGAAATGACCACGGTGTTATAAGGACGTTTGGTTGTCAATAGCGTTTATTTCTTCATAGTAGATAGTTCCATGGATCCTTAGAGGATGGTTATCCCAAACATCCTTTAAGTTATTTGTATTTCAGTTGATATTTCACTTGAGTTGGATTTATTTATATAAGAATGTTAATCCTGACTCGAGTGTTTTGTGTTTTGCTTTACGCTCGGGTCAGACCGAGAAATTCAGCATTTGAGACTAACCTTTGGAGTTTGGAGCTTCGCTTGGAGATCCAACTATCGATTCAGCCTTCAGCTTTCCAGTTGATTTGTTCAGAGAGGTCATCAATTGTACTGGAGACTTCACTGTATTTGAGATATTCTACTATATTTTATTTCTAACTCTGATGTTTATATATTAGCTTCATGAACTACTATTTATCTATTCCGCTGCATTATTGTTATATTACTCTGTGTCTGTGATTCTGTGATTTATTTATTTACTGTATATGCTGAGTTTTGCCAAATTTAAATTAACAATCTGAAATTTTGAGCAATTCAAGTTCGACATATGCGGATGCGAATGGTTGAAAATATCGGGTCGTTACACTTTGGAAACTATTTCTATTCTAAAATACTTTAAATAATATGCAAACCAAGGTTTGGAATCACCGGAAATTTAAATTCTCAAATTCTTTATTTAATTTCTTTTCAATTCCAAATCAATTTATAAATCATGTTTATAAATTCATTTAGAACAATAAATGAAAATCAAATATTATCATTTCAAACAACAATTCCGTTAACTTATTACATTCTAGAAAAAAATTTACTTATATATTTATAATATAATCATACAAATTTATTTCATTTACCAAATTTGAAAATAATATTGTGTCAGTTTGCTCTGTTCAAGTGTTTTGGAATTCCTATCGATAGCGTTGATCAGGCGAATCGATCGAAAACCCAAATCAACATCAACAACTCAAACAACACACTATAAAACATTTTGTAACGACCCGAAAATTTCAGTAGTTTTATTTATTTAATTAATTGTATTTTTTTTGAAATTTTAAACAATAAAATTTTGAAATAAAAATTTGATATTTGGAATACGTCTAATTAAATATAGCAAATGGTAAATTTTCATCTGATAATATTGAAGTTTATTTTCTAGTGTAATTTTATTCCAATTTATATCAGTTAAAATTGATGATAATAAAATGTTTTCCAAACCTGAATATTTTTACATAGAAAAATTCTAATTCATCTTCTAACTAAGATAAAAAATTTCGTTTGTCCAAATTCGGACTTCTTTAGCTCCGTCGATCTTATTTTTCTGCGTTTTTGATGCATTTTCCGCTAGTAGAAAATTCGAATTTTTATAATTTAATCATACCACTGATATCTGTATACTGTTTTGATCGTCTCGTCATGCTGATCTCTACGGTATATTCATTTCTGTGTTTTGAGACCCGGTACGCGATGGAATCTGCGAAACCGGTAACCGTATCGGTATTGGATCCGAGACCTTTTGTTTTCTTTTGAATTTCAAACTGCAGCCGTGTCATCCAAGCATCAATTAATTGCATTGATGACATTCCCCGAATCAAGGCGTGACTCTTACTATTTCCACTCTAATATAATATATTCTTTGCTTTTGGCTGTTCACTTTCTTTCTGTTCATTTTCTCTGCTCCACTTTTTCTCCTTCCCAATGTTACTTTACAGAGATAAAATTTCACAAAGCTTTTCCCAGGCTTTGATTTTTTTTTCTTCTTTCTTTTGTTTGTTCATTTATTTTGTTCTGATAAGACAATACAAAGCTTATTAATATATTTTGTCTGCCACGCCACCATTTTCCTTTACCTCTCATTCTTTCTTCTTTCTGTCACTCTAAAAGAAAATAATATGACTCTAACCTTATATCAAATCCTCCTATCAACTTCCCCAGCACGCATCACCCATCACCCCATCTTTTTCCACCAACGCACGCAACCCTGCCTGCCGTGACTCTACTTCCACCATAGCCGAGCCCACGTCCACTGCTCCCCCTTCGAACCCGAAGACCCCACCTTGCCGATGCTCCTCCAACGCAACCAAACCTTCTTTTGCCAAACCCAAGACCAGCCCTTGTGCAGCCGAGACCGAACAAGCCGCCGCGTTGCCATATTCTTCCTCTGACCTGCCTCAGCTTGAGCCCAATCACCTCCATGTAGCCATGGCCGAAACTCCACTCAACCCGACCCCAAGCTTCCAACAAACCGCCTCCTTTCCACTCAACGACCTACGAGCACCAGGCTTGAACGCCTATTTCTTTTTATAAGGGTGTGTATATATATATATTTTGTGTGTTTACAATCTATATATTAATATATTAGTTATATAAGTTTATAATCTATTATGTTATATATATTGTTACAGTATGTATTTTTATGTATAATTATTGTTTAGATTATAGGCTATATAATCTGTCGGCTATATACACAAAGGTTTATGTGTATATTTTAATACGTGTCAAAAAATATATATGGCAGTGCTTGTTAAAAGATGTATAGGCATATATATATATATAGTTATATTATACGTGTTATGCTTTTCATATATATAATGAAATGTATGGTTGTATGCAGTATAATATATGTATATATTAAACTCGTTTATATATTTGATTTTTCTTTTTTGGTCTTATGTATATATATGAATGTTTACAGTATATCGTTTTGAAAGTATATAAGTTTAAGTATAAATTATAATTCCATTAGCATAGTTGCTTTTGTTGTTTGAATAAGTTGATGTTCATGTTTTGTATGATTTTCTTAAAGAAATTTTTGTATAATATGTATGTAAGTTGTATACAAGTATATATATTTGGTGTATATATGATCGGTTGTATTGAAATTATATTTTCTCCCAGGGATTTATATATTGCTGTTATAAATTAGTATATATATATTTCGTAAAAAGTTATAGTATATATGAGTTTATATAAGTTTATATGGATAAAGTAAGTTTAAGCCAGGTATTGTATTACACTTCATTATATATACTGTTTAGCCCGGTACCATTTTTTTTCATTTATATATTGACTGTCATGAAGTATTAATTTTTTTTAGAACATTTTCACACTTTCATTCGTGTATATATATACACATATTACAACAAAATAAATTTGTATGATGTTTATAATAAATATTGATTTTAATTAAATATATAGTTTATTTTAACATTGTATTGGATTAAAATATTAATCTCAACGAAATAATAATAATATATGTATATGTTTTAGAAATTGGTTTTAGAAGAAAATTATAATATATATATATATTTTTATTCAACTTATATCAAGCTAATTTGTTTGTTCTCATCGATTTCTGTTATCAGCCTGTCTATCGAATTCGTGCTAATTTTGCTTCGCTTTGGAGTTCGTAGCTCATTTCTTTGTCCAATCTCTCTAGCCTCGAAAGGTGAGCAATCACTCTGATTAACGTTCTTATATTTATTAAATTTGATTTCAATTGAAACGACAATTGAAATATGCTACTGTTAGTTATTTACATTGCTATATATATGCCATTACCTGTATCTGTTCACCTATGACATCTTACACCATTATCTGTTATTTATCACTGATGATATATGCCTGTTACTGACTGTTATATTATTATCATATCTGTTATCACTCTGCAAGTTCCCTGTTAGTATATAATTCACTATGGGTTGAAATGGTACATACCCGAACGATCTGTAGAATAGGAGAAAATCGTGATGGGTTGAAATGATAAACCCAAGCGATTTTCATTGAATTGAATTTGGGATTGCGGGTTGAAAAGATATATACCCGTATATATATAAATTACGGATTGAAATGATAAATATCCGTATCACTTGACCATAGGATAGAAAATTATATACAGACACCTTTGGTCTATATATAAATATTTAAAAAAAATGAATGATTTCTATGGTTTTGAAAAGAAATATATGGTTTTAATAAATATTGATTTTAAAGATTTATTAAAGTTGATTTAATAAAGTTGATATATAATATGTTTAAGTATTTATTTAAAATTTATATTTCAAATATAGAGTTTATAATGTTTCAGGCTGAAAGATAAATTTGAATTTGATTTGGAATTTTTAATTATTTAAGAATTATACTTAAATAAGTTTGATTTGAAATCTATTAAATTTGAAATGTTAAGATATGTTTTATAACTTGAATTTGATTAAAAGTGGCTTAAATGAATATTTCAAACTTATATAAATTTAAATGGGATATTTTGTTTATATAAATTTGTAAATTGAAGTTGTATTTAGATGTATTGAAATGATTAAAGAAATATCTCAAAAACTAAATGAAATGAAATTAAATTGAGATATAAATGGAATTATCAAATTTAGTTTTTGAAATGTGGAATATTTAAAGCTTTGAAATATATTGAAATTTAATGGTTTATTTTGTGTTTCAAATCTGTATTTGAAATGGTTATAATTCGAAATGATTTATTGAGAAATTGAATTGAGTTGAAATTTATGAATTGAGATTGAATTAAGTTGAATTTGGAAGTCGAGTTAGTTTGAATCGATTTGTGAATTTGTGGAAGCTATTTTTTTTATAAAGTATTTTTAAACTATATCTACAACTATTTATATTTTACTTTATAAATTATTTTAATATAAACTATTTTATATAAATCATTTAAAATATATATTCTTTTATTATAAACTATTTTAACTTAATAACTATTTTATATAAACTATTTTTATTTTATAAACTATTTTATTATATACACTAATTTTAATATCTAAACTATTTAAGAGGAAAGTGTTATGAATTCCAAAATGTTATGATTTCAAACTATAGTTTCAAAGTGTTATGAATTTCAAGGTTTTGATTTCCAAAGTGTTTTGATTTTAAAAGACTTACGATTTCGAAAGCGATATAACTTTGGAAAGTGATATGATTTTGGAAATGAATTTATTTGAAGTGAAAATAATATCGTATGGATATGGTTTTGAAATGGCAATGATATTTTGGTTTTGAAATATAAACTATTTTGAAAGTTTATTAAATGACCAATTGGTGTAATAATTACGTAGTTATTGAAGAGTCCGGAATCGGTTAGGGACATACTCTCTGTCCAAACCGAAAACCACTTTAATAACTATTATACGCGGAGTGTGATCCAGAATGAAGTGGTTGGAATGATGACGTTGCTGGATTTGAAGAAAGAGAATGATAATGGATAGCCTTGACACTTGTGTCAAATTGGAAATGACTTAAACAGGAGCCGTGCCGAGCCAGTGAGGTTAGCTACCTCTAGCGGACATACTTCTTCGTAAACTACTCATTACTTGTTTTTGATTGGTGTACACCCTTTAATTGGGAGTGTTGTTTCGCGGTGTTGCGATCGTTGCGGCGATGCGTTCTCACTAGTCCGGATCAGGCAAACGGTAGTTTCACTACCTTGGGTATTGCCTCATGTGCCTTGTCATACTCGTATCCCTATGCGCGACCACTACGATTTGTTTCGTGTTATACCTATGGAGTACTCCCTGATAGCCCACTAGTTTACGGTGGAGTTTACAGTGCTGTATAGACTATGATGCTTATATAAAATGTGTTAAGGGGGATAATGGTAACGCCTTAACGCTATTTTGATACTTTATATTACTGATAGGCATTATCTACTTAGCGTACACTACTACATAGCAGATAGTTTAACGGATCCTTAGAGGATGGTTATCCCAAACATCCTTTGAGTTACTTGTATTTCAGTCGTTATTTCACTTGAGTTGGATTTATTGATATAAGAATGTTAATCCTGACTCGAGTGTTTTGTGTTTTCTTTACGCTCGGGTCAGACTGAGTGTACCAGTATTCGAGACTCACCTTTGGAGTTGGAGCTTCGCTTGGAGATCCAGCTATCTATCCAGCTTTCAAATATTCAGTTGATTCCAGTGATGTATTCTGATCTTGTATTTGACTATTGTATTCGAGACTTCTATTTTATCTTGTTTAACTCTGTTATATATATATATAGTAGCTTCATGAACTACTATTCTTTTGTTTCCACTGCATTATTGTTATATTACTCTGTGTTTGTGATCTGTGATTATTTTATTTACTGTATATGTTGAGTTTTGCCAAATTTAAATTAAAAATCTGATATTTTGAGCAATTCAAGTCCGACATGTGCGGATGCGAATGGTAGAAAATACCAGGTCGTTACAGTTGGTATCAGAGCTTTGGTTTTTCGGCAAAACTTAGCATATAAAGTAAATGCAGTTACAGAATCACTTTCGTTCGAGCTTGAATCCCTTCCTTTTTGAC
This sequence comes from Allium fistulosum, assembly GCA_030737815.1. Taxonomy (NCBI): domain Eukaryota; kingdom Viridiplantae; phylum Streptophyta; class Magnoliopsida; order Asparagales; family Amaryllidaceae; genus Allium; species Allium fistulosum. The sequence continues at coordinate 522,240,388 of CM060906.1, forward strand.
ATGGTTTCTTTTGAATTTTGGAACGTTCCCTACAGTTCCAAAAATTCATTCTTGTCTCTCCCTATTTGTCTTCTTTTGATCCTGGAATATCCCATAACTCCACTTCGGATGATCTTTATAATAAATTGGCGGTCTCGCCAATCTTCGAAGGATTTGTGAAGGGGTGAAACTCCTTTAAAATTGGCATCAATTCATCGGAGATTTCTGTATCTTCGGTTTAGATGATAGTATCTCTTGTTATTCTGAATTCCATCTCTTGAGATCGATTGTAGATTACCCCAGAATTCTACATCGATCCTTTTCTTGAAATCACGGTTGACCCGGTTAAGGTTGACCGCGATTTATATAAGCCTATCCATCTCCTTATTCTACTTGTTAATCATCTTATCTTTGTTTCAAATTTTTCTTCGAACTAGCATTTCTCTTTGATTAGAGTCCATTAAATTTGAATCCCCACCCCTATTTTGAAAGAAAAAGACTATTCCTGTGTTTGAAAATTTAATATTTTAAAATGTTTTATATATTGTGTTGTTTGAGTTGTTGATGTTGATTTTGGTTTCCGATCGATTCGTCTGATCAACACTATCGATAGGATTTCCAAAACACTTGAATAGGGCAAACTGACACAATATTGTTTTCAAATGGGTAAATTTAATAAATTTGTATGATTATATTATATATAAGTAAAAAAATTTCTAGAATTTAATATGTTAATTAAATTGGTTGTTTGATATGATAATATTTGTTTTTCATTTATGGTTTTATAAATGAATTTATAAACATGATTTATAATTTGATTTGGAATTTAAATGAATTTAAAAGTTAGAATTTGAGAATTTAATTTCCGGTGATTTCAACTTTGGTTTTAAAGTTTTAAAGTGTATATCATTTAAATTATTTTCAAATAGAAATCGTATCCAAAGAAATTTTAAAGATTTTAATCAGTACTCTTCTCTTTGTCGCTGGAAAATAATTTCGATGATGGCTGCAGCATCATCGATATTCATTTTTGAGTTTCGAAGAGGAGAGGCCACTCAGTAGCTTTGCTACACTTTTGTTTTGGAAAATTTTGATTTGAAATTCTTAAAGTATGATTTGATTTATATATATAGGTATATTATTTTAAATTTAATTTGATTTGATATATATGTGTGTGTGTATATATATATATATGTATGTATCTCTAAATAGTTTGAAATGAAATCGGAAATGCAATTCTTAAAAATTTGGTTAAAAGATGACTTCAATTATAAATGAAACCAAAATTTTGAATTAATATTTAAACTTGAATAATTAAATTGGGGAAATTTTGCTGGTATAATACTTAATTGCATTTCAACATAACTTACCTAAATTATTCAGAAGTTGAATATGTAATTGGATAATATACAATATAAAATGATTTTATGAATAAAATTTGAGTGGTTATAATAAGTGTTATACACTTAAATTTTAATTATAAAGATGTTAATAGAGATAAATAGAATAATAAGCTAATTGAATAATGGATGAGACAAATAAATTTGTTTGAAGGAATTAATTAATTGAATTAGATTAACTTATGGAAATACCTTGAATTTAAAATCAATTATTAAATATAAATTAATTTAAATCGGAATTTATATGGTTTAAATTAATTTATATGCTTTAAATATATGTGATAGGATATATTAAGTGGAATAAACTTAATAATAATTTGGAATAAAAGAATTAAATTTATTGAATAAAATATGAGTTTAATAAATGATTATACAAATTGATGATTTAGAAATTGTTAATTTAGAATGACTAGATAATAAGATAATGAATGTAGAAATAGATAGATTGATTTAACTTAAGTGAAACCAAGTGGATTAAACCAAATTATTAAATATTAATTAGTTTAATTTGAAATTATATGGTTTAAATTAATTGTTTTATCTTGTCTTTTAATCTATTTTTCTTTTTTTTGGTTGCTTCTACTCTCCTACCTCCTTCCTTTTCGGGGACGAAAAGTTTTGAGTGGGGGAGAGTGTAAGGACCCGAAAATTTCAGTAGTTTTATTTATTTAATTAATTGGATTTTTGTGAAATTTTAAACAATAAAATTTTGAAATAAAATTTTGATATTTGGAATACGTCTAATTAAACATAGCAAATGGTAAATTTTCATATGATAATATTGAAGTTTATTTTCTAGTGTAATTTTATTCCAATTTATATCAGTTAAAATTGATGATAATAAAATGTTTTCCAAACCTGAATATTTTTACATAGAAAAATTCTAATTCATCTTCTGACTAAGACATCATTTTTCGTTTTTCCAAATTCGGACTTCTTTAGCTCCGACGATCTTATTTTTCTGCATTTTTGCTGCATTTTCCGCTAGTAGAAAATTCGAATTTTTATAATTCAATCATACCACTGATATCTGTATACCGTTTTGATCGTCTCGTCATGCTGATCTCTACGGTATATTCATTTCCGTGTTTTGAGACCTGGTACGCGGTGGAATCCGCGAAACCGGTAACCGTATCGGTATTGGATCCGAGACCTTTTGTTTTCTTTTGAATTTCAAACTGTAGCCGTGTCATCCAAGCATCATTTAATTGCATTGATGACATTCCCCGAATCAAGGCGTGACACTTACTATTTCCACTCTAATATAATATATTCTTTGCTTTTGGCTGTTCACTTTCTTTCTGTTCATTTTCTCTGCTCCACCTTTTCTCCTTCCCAATGTTACTTTACAGAGATAAAATTTCACAAAGCTTTTCCCAGGCTTTGATTATTTTTCTTCTTCTTTCTTTTGTTCGTTCATTTATTTTGTTCTGATAAGACAATACAAAGCTTATTAATATATATTGTCTACCACGCCACCCTTTTCCTTTACCTCTCATTCTTTCTTCTTTCTGTCACTCTAAAAGAAAATAATATGACTCTAACCTTATATCAAATCCTCCTATCAACTTCCCCAGCACGCATCACCCATCACCCCATCTTTTTCCACCAACGCAACCCTGCCTGCCGTGACTCTACTTTCACCATAGCCGAGTCCACGTCCACTGCTCCCCCTTCGAACCCGAAGACCCCACCTTGCCGATGCTCCTCCAACGCAACCAAACCTTCTTTTGCCGAACCCAAGACCAGCCTTGGTGCAGCCGAGACCAAACAAGCCGCCGCATGGCCATATTCTTCCTCCGACCTGCCTCAGCCCGAGCCCAATCACCTCCATGTAGCCATGGCCAAAACTCCACTCGACCCGACCCCAAGCTTCCAATAAACCGCCTCCTTTCCTCTCAACAACCTGCGAGCACCAGGCTTGAACGCCTATTTCTTTTTATAAGGGTATGTATATATATATATATATATTGTGTGCTTACAATCTATATATTAATATATTAGTTATATAAGTTTATAATCTATTCTGTTATATATATTGTTACAGTATGTAATTTTATGTATATATATTGTTTAGATTATAGGCTATATAATCTGTCGGCTATATACACAAAGGTTTATGTGTATATTTTAATATGTGTCAAAAAAAATATATGGCAGTGCTTGTTAAAAAGATGAATAGGCATATATATAGTTATATTATATGTGTTATGCTTGTCATATATATAATGAAATGTATGGTTGTATGCAGTATAATCTATGTATATATTAAACTCGTTTATATATTTGATTTTTCTTTTTTGGTCTTATGTATATATATGAATGTTTACAGTATATCTTTTTGAAAGTATATAAGTTTAAGTATAAATTATAATTCCATTAGCATAGTTTCTTTTGTTGTTTGAATAAGTTGATGTTCATGTTTTGTATGATTTGCTGAAAGAAATTTTTGTATAATATGTACGTAAGTTGTATACAAGTATATATATTTGGTTTATATATGATCAGTTGTATTGAAATTATATTTTCTCCCAGGGATTCATATATTGCTATTATAAATTAGTATATATATATTTCGTAAACAGTTATAGTATATATGAGTTTATATAAGTTTATAGGGATAAAGTAAGTTTAGCCAGGTATTGTATTACACTTCATTATATATTGTTTAGCCCAGTACCATTTTTTTTCATTTATATGTTGACTGTCATGAAGTATTAATTTTTTTTAGAACATTTTCACACTTTCATTCGTGTATATATATACACATATTACGACAAAATAAATTTGTATGATGTTTATAATAAATATCGATTTTAATTAAATATATAGTTTATTTTAACATTGTATTGGATCAAAATATTAATCTCAATGAAATAATAATAATATATGTATATGTTTTAGAAATTGGTTTTAGAAGAAAATTATAATATATATATATATATATATATATATATATTTATTCAACTTATATCAAGCTAATTTGTTTGTTCTCATCGATTTCTGTTATCAGCTTGTCTATCGAATTCGTGGTAATTTTGCTTCGCTTTGGAGTTCGTAGCTCATTTCTTTGTCCAATCTCTCTAGCCTCGAAAGGTGAGAAATCACTCTGATTAACGTTCTTATATTTATTAAATTTGATTTCAATTGAAACGACAATTGAAATATGCTACGGTTAGTTATTTACATTGCTATATATATGCCATTACCTGTATCTGTTCACCTATAACATCTGACACCATTATCTGCTATTTATCATTGATGATATATGCCTGTTACTGACTGTTATATTATTATCATATCTGTTATCACTCTGGAAGTTCCCTGTTAGTATAGAATTCACTATGGGTTGAAATGATACATACCCAAACGATCTGTAGAATAGGAGAAAATCGTTATGGGTTGAAATGATAAACCCAGCGATTTTCATTGAATTGAATTTGGGATTGCGGGTTGAAAAGATATATACCCGTATAAATATATCTAAATTACGGATTGAAATGATAAATATCTGTATCACTTGACCATAGGATCGAAAATTATATACAGACATCGTTGGTCTATATATAAATATTTAAAAAAAAGAATGATTTCTACGGTTTTGAAAAGAAATATATGGTTTTAATATATATTGATTTTAAAGATTTATTAAAGTTGATTTAATAAAGTTGATATATAATATGTTTAAGTATTTATTTAAAATTTATATTTTCAAATATAGAGTTTATAATGTTTCAGGTTGAAAGATAAATTTGAATTTGATTTGGAATTTTTATTATTTAAGAATTATACTTAATAAGTTTGATTTGAAATCTATTAAATTTGAAATGTTAAGATATGTTTTATAACTTGAATTTGATTAAAAGTGGCTTAAATGAATATTTCAACTTATATAAATTTAAATGGGATATTTTGTTTATATAAATTTGTAAATTGAAGTTGTACTTAGATGTATTGAAATAATTAAAGAAATATCTCAAAAACTAAATGAAATGAAATTAAATTGAGATATAAATGGAATTATCAAATTTAGTTTTTGAAATGTGGAATATTTAAAGCTTTGAAATATATTGAAATTTAATGGTTTATTTTGTGTTTCAAATCTGTATTTGAAATGGTTATAATTCGAAATGATTTATTGAGAAATTGAATTGAGTTGGAATTTATGAATTGAGATTGAATTAAGTTGAATTTGGAAGTCGAGTTAGTTTGAATCGATTTGTGAATTTGTGGAAGCTATTTTATTTTATAAAGTATTTTCAAACTATATCTACAACTATTTATATTTTACTTTATAAATTATTTTAATATAAACTATTTTATATAAATCATTTACAATATATATTCTTTTATTATAAACTATTTTAACTTATAACTATTTTTATTTTATAAACTATTTATTATATACACTAATTTTAATATCTAAACTTTTTAAAAGGAAAGTGTTATGAATTCCAAAATGTTATGATTTCAAACTATAGTTTCAAAGTGTTATGAATTTCAAGGTTTTGATTTTAAAAGACTTACGATTTCGAAAGCGATATAACTTTGGAAAGTGATATGATTTTGGAAATGGATTTATTTGAAGTGAAAATAATAACGTATGGATATGGTTTTGAAATGGCAATGATATTTTGGTTTTGAAATATAAACTATTTTGAAAGTTTATTAAATGACCAATCGGTGTAATAATTATGTAGTTATTGAAGAGTCCAGAATCGGTTAGGGACATACTCTCTGTCCAAACCGAAAAACACTTTAATAACTATTATACGCGGAGTGTGATCCAGAATGAAGTGGTTGGAATGATGTAACGACCCGTATTTTTACGGATCGACATGTTCGTCAAAATCTGGAATTTTAGCATTTTCATGTCATTTCAGATTTTTAGGCAGATTTGTCTAAGTCCTAGGTCGTACGCGACCTAAATGTTGTTGGCGACTTAGAGAAGATCTGCGACCTAAGGGGATAGGTAAGTTAAAGGATAGGTCTGGGTCGAGTTGCCGACTTAAGGGAGTGACCGACCTAAGTGATGAGTCGTGACCGACTTAAGAGGCTTAGACGACCTAAGGAAGAATAGTAGGCGACCTAAGTATTCTGGGGAAGAGTTGGGTCGGCAACGACCTAAGGGAATGTTGTGAGCGATCTAAGAGTTTCGGTGAGCTAAGTGTTAGGTCGGCAGGGTGAGTTAGCGACCTAATGGTTACCGGGTTAGCGACTTAGTATCTTGGAGCGACCTATAGGTTAGCGACCTAAGAAGGGTAGCGTGTTAGCGACTTAAGGGTTGGCGACTTAAGTTGTTAGGTCGTAGGAAATAGTTTAAGTATTAGGTCGCGTGTATTCTAAGTCGTAGGTCGCGCGAGTGTTAGGTCGCTGGGCTTTGGCTTAGTAGTTAGGTCGAAGTCCAGTTGTTTGCGACTTAGGTTAGGTCGCGTGTTGTTTTAGGTCGGTATGTGCTAGGTCGCTGGGTTTCCTAAGTGTTAGGTCGCGTGGATCTAACTGTTAGGTCGTATGTTGTTTTAGGTCGACATGTGTTAGGTCGCGTAGGAGCCTAAGTTGTTAGGTCGCAACCCAACTGAGTCGTAGGTTGTTAAGTCGCTTAGATAGTTTAAGTGTTAGGTCGTAGCCTATGTTTTAAGTCGAAAGCGACCTAGGAGTTAAGTGTTAGGTCGTAACATCGTTAGGTCGTAAGATGGGGAGGCCTGTTAGGTCGCGTGGGTTGCTGAGTTGTTAGGTCGCAAGGTTTATAAGTCGTATAAGTGTTAAGTCGAATGGTGCTAAGTTGTTAAGTCGTCCAGGCGACTTAGGAAGGAGCGCGCGTATATTAGGTCGTGTAGCTCGAATAAGTTAGGTCGCGCGCATGTTAAGTCGTAGGCTTGTCTGTTAGGTCGGAGTTGTTGGCTAAGGGTTAGGTCGGAGGCTCTGTTAAGTCGTAGGGGTTTTTAGGTCGTAGGTCGGCATAGTGTTAAGTCGGCAGCGACTTAAGGAGATAGCCGAGTTACGACTTAGAGCAGTTTTCAGCTATAAATAGGAGGGGTTGTTCTCACTTTTTGGGATCCGGATTTTGAAGCGACGAAGTGCTGCCATTTTGAGAGCTCGACTTCTACACTTCTTCACTTCTTTTCTCCACTCTAATCTAGTGCTTCCATCCATCCAAATCGAAGATCAAGATTGAAGATTCAAGAGCTTAGATTGAAGATCTTCATCTTTTCAAGAGAGATTTCTTCGTTTGAAGTGAGATCTTGTCGGATCTAGCTTAGCTCTTCGCTGTCCAGATCTGAAGTTGATATCTTTTGGATTGTTTAGGTGATTTGGTGAGTGGTGATTATCTCTCACACGGATCCAAAGGAGTATATCGGATTGTTGGCTCGATTTGGTGTTAAAATAGTGATTTCCATGCATTTTCTTCATCCTATGTATAGATCCATGTAGATCCATTGTTCATGATGATGTTGCATCCATTTTATCATATGTTAACCTATGCAAGTTCATTCATCAAGTTTGTAGAGATATAATCCATGTTTTAATGCTTATTGGACTTTCAACTCTTTAATTACGAAAATGCCATTATTGTTATAATTGTCTACTTAGATCATTTTTGAATGCTTGATTGCTTGGATTGATGTTTGATTTGATTGCTTGTTATGAACTAGATGATTGATGACTAGATTTAGATCGAAGGTGGTTCAAAAGCTAAGGGAAAGGCTCTTGAATTGGAAAAGCTGCTCGTGGCATATGTAGCGGGATGATGAAGCTCCTATGCATAGATTTGATGATGTGAAGTTGAGATGAAGCTTTGCGAGGATGTAATGAAGCGAGGCATCATATGATGAAGACTTGGTCTAATCCAGGCGGGATCATTCCAAGCATGTTGATAACTCGGTGATATGATTCGAGTTGAGGATAATGGATGCTCGAGAGGCGCTTGAGCTAGTATGGCAATAGTCGTCGAGGAGGATGACTAGGAGGTTGAGATCTCATCGTTGTTGAAGGTTCTAGCATGCTCTAAGCAAGAGTACATGGGGACGCCCAAAAGACTAAGTTGATGGTCGAGTACTCTGGGTAGATTCGATAATCCTAGGCACGGGTCACGATGACGTGCGGGAGTTATGTCTAGAACCGGGGTTACCATTAGCCCTTGACGGACGGCTGAAAGAATGTGCCGGTCATTCAATTAACGGTGATATCGCAACAAAGATAACAGTGATAGCCGAGTCATGGATGTTTGGTTGTATCGTCATTCGGTCTCAAGAGCGGTATTTCCTGGGTGCTTATCTGACCTTGGTTTTAGACCTTGGGATTTGTACTTGGAAAACATCGCTCTTGACTCGAGTGACAATTGCTTTACTTTAAATTGTATGCTCTGCTATGTTTGCTTCTGCTTAGTGTGTGTCTGGGGGCTATCACTGTAGAATGAGGTTGGAGTGGGAGGGTTGTATTCCTATTCCTTTTCCTTTATGCTCTTTTGGTATGTTGTTAGTTAATTTACTGCTCACTAAGACTGTTGTCTGACTCAAGGCTTTATGTTTTTAATTCTTATTGCCTTGGGCTGTTCGTCCATTTTGGGACGGGCAGACTAGGTAGCAGGTGACAGGTGCTGTTCTCTTCTCACGATGCTGATATCGAAGACGAGCTGGAGGATTGCATATTATCTTCTTATTATATGTACTGGATATTCCGCTGTTTTGTATTCTCTGAGAGATATGTAGTGAGGCTGGATGTATTGACTATGTGGATGCTTGTATTCAACTATTATGGAGTTTTATATGATGTCATTTTGTTCTGTAAAGCTTCACTATACATATGTTCTATTGTATTTTGTCCATGCGCTGTGAGTAATACGATAGATTCTTTCATTTTAAATCTTACCTTGACAATCGTCCATGATCGCCTGGCACACTTTACAGCGCACTATCTCTAGATTCGGTGCAGGGGTCATGGGCGGTCGTCACATTTGGTATCAGAGCATTGGTTGATCGATTTTACCCAACGCTCGCTGAAGTAACTACGTATGAGAGACGTAATTGTATTTTGATGGATGATTACTATATATAATATAGTAGCTTAGTAGGTTTGAGTCCTTTATGCAGTTGTTTCTCTAGATGTTCTAATCATTCCTTTTTATAGATATTGAGAATGAGTCAAAAAGGGAAACCAGCTGCTAGGGAAGGCCGTGCTACTGAAGGGGCTGCTGATTATGTTGCTATGTTCGAAACCATGATGACTTCGATTAGGAGAAGGATGTCAGCCCCGGGGCCATCAGTAGGTGTTGGGGATCAAGTACAGGCTCCCAGATTGATGGATCACTTGGACGATTCATTTAGGAAGCTTGTGGAGGAAGCTCTCAGACATGAGAATCTGTTTCTTAAGGAAGGATCTGTTGTTGCTGTGACCAGGGAAGAGTCTAAACCCCAGCAGGGTAGAAACAAGAAGAGGAAGCAGCAGCAGCAGAAGGGTAAGGATGGTCAGAAGAAGCCGAAAGGCGAAGTGACTTGCTACAACTGTCAGCAGAAAGGCCATCTCTCCAAGGATTGCAAGAATCCGAAGGCGCCGGCGAAGTGCCACAACTGTGACAAGCCAGGGCATTTCAGGAAGAATTGTCCAGAACCGAGTAGGGACAAGCAGATTGTGCAGGCTTATGCTTTAGGAGCTGTTCCGTCGTCTTCGAAAGCTCCTACTGCTGAAGAGAAGAGAAAGAGTGTGGTTGTTCAAGGTATTCTTTTCCTATGTGGTGTTCCAGTTAGAGTTCTGTTTGATACTGGAGCGTCGCATTCGTTTGTGTGTAATGAACTAGTAGGCCGGTTAGGTTTGAAGCCGGATATTGTTGATAGGCCATTGGTTGTGACTAATCCAGTTGGGGGTTCGTCTTGTTTGTGTATGTTATGCCGTGGTCTAGTTGTGTCGAGTCATGGTTGCTCTTTTGTTTGTGATTGTTTTGTTCTGAACTTTGCGGGGTTCGGAATTATTTTGGGTATGGACTGGCTTAGGAAGTATGCGGCTAAGGTTGACTGTGAGAGGCTGGAGGTGACAGTCGAGAATGTGGAAGGGCGAAAGATTGTGATACGATGTAAGCATGAGGAAGGCGTCTTCATGAGCTTCATGTATTCGCTAGTTGTTCCACGGGATGGACTGTCTTTAGTGCCAATCGCAAATGGATTCGAGGATGTCTTTGACGAAGTCAAAGGGTTGCCGCCGCATAGAGAGATCGAGTTTCGTATAGATCTAGTTGAAGGAGCCAGACCTGTTGTGATGCCTCTTAGGCGGATGGCGCCTAGGGAACAGCAAGAGTTGAGGGTGCAAGTTGATGATCTTTTGCAGAAAGGATTCATTCGGCGTAGTGTGTCCGAGTGGGGTGCACCAGTTGTGTTTGCAACCAAGGCAGATGGGTCGTTGAGATTGTGCGTCGATTATCGTGAGCTGAATAAGGTGACTAAGGAGAACAAGTATCCATTACCGAGAATAGATGACTTGTTTGATCAGCTTCACGAAGCTAAGGTGTTTTCTCAGATGGATTTGGCAACGGGATTTCACCAGTTGAGAGTGGCTAAGGATAGGGTGCCGAAGACTGCTTTTAGGACACCATCCGGTTTCTTTGAGTGGCTGGTAATGCCGTTTGGATTGACTAACGCGCCAGCATATTTTGTGGATCTTATGAATAGAGTGTTCAGAGATCAGTTGAACAAGTTCGTACTTGTGTTCGTGGATGGTATTCTGATTTATTCCAGAACGGAAGAAGAGCACAGGACGCACTTGCGTATTGTTTTGGAAATCTTGCGGAAACGTCAGCTGAAGGCTAAGTTTTCAAAGTGTCACTTCTGGAAGAGTGAAGTGAGGTTCTTAGGCCATGTGATTTCCGGAAATGGAATAGCGGTTGATCCCGCTAAGGTGGCAGCAATCCAGGATTGGGTTAGACCTAAGAATGCATCAGAGGTGAGAAGTTTTCTTGGATTAGCAGGATATTATCGACGGTTTATCAAGGACTTCTCCAAGGTAGCTGCACCGTTAACAGGATTAACGAAAAAGAACCAAGTGTTCAGTTGGGATGCTAAGTGTGAGCAAGCTTTCGGAATCCTGAAAGAGCAACTGACGAGTGCTCCTGTTTTAACTATTCCTAGTGGGAATGATGAGATGGTGGTTTACACCGACGCATGTGGTACTGGACTTGGAGCAGTGTTGATGCAGAAGGATAAAGTTGTTGCGTATACCAGTCGACAACTAAAGCCGCATGAAAGGAATGACCCGACTCATGATTTGGAGTTAGCGGCGATTGTATTTGCTCTGAAGATGTGGAGGCATTATTTGTTGGGAGTTCGATTCGAGTTGTTTACGGATCACAAGTCGTTGAAGTATCTTTTCTCCCAAAAGGATTTGAATCTTCGGCAGCGACGTTGGCTAGAGTTTTTGGCATCATACGATTTTGGTATAGCTTATACTCCGGGAAAAGGTAACGCAGTGGCAGATGCGTTAAGTCGAAGACATGCAGGATTGGGAGCCATGTTTTCAGAATGGAAGAGTCTCGAGTATTTAGCTGGGTTTGACTTCAGGCCTAGATGCGAATTGGAACCTGAGATGTTGGCAAACTTATCAATAAGACCCACTCTTGTGGAAAGGATTGGTGAGAGCCAAAAGCGAGATGGTAAGCTTGTCAAGATTATCCGTGAATTGGAATCTGGGTTGGATCCAGAAAAGGATAAAGGATTCGAGGTCGATCGAGAGGGTTGGCTTCGGAAGCAAGGACGACTAGTTGTTCCCGATATAGATGAATTGAGGAGTGAAGTTCTGAAGGAAAGTCATCACTCGAAGTTGACAATTCATCCAGGTGGAAACAAGATGTATCGGGATATGAAGATCGCCTTCATTTGGTGGAGTTTGCGTACAACAACAGTTACCAGTTAAGTATTGGTATGGCACCATATGAGGCATTGTATGGAAGACCGTGTAACTCTCCAACATGTTGGTTGGAAACTGGAGAAAAGCTGATGCTTGGGCCAGAGATGATTCGTCAGACTTCAGATTGCATAGAGATCATTCGGCAACGAATGAAGGCAGCCCAAGACCGTCAGAAGAGTTGTGCTGATAAACGTCGAAAGGATTTGGAATTCGACGTAGGAGATATGGTTTTTGTGAAGATTTCTCCACTGAAGAATTTTATCCGATTCGGGAAGAAAGGTAAATTGACTCCGAGATTTGTTGGACCATTCCCGATTATCGAGCGAATTGGAAAGCTCGCCTATAGGTTGGAGTTACCTGAAAAGATGTCGGGTGTGCACAATGTTTTTCATGTATCATATCTACGGAAGTATGTGCACGACTCGAATACAGTTGTTTCTGCTGATAGCTGTGAAGACTTAGAAGTTGATCCAGTTGATAGAAGACCTCGTAAGCCGCTTCGTGTTGTTGAAACCGACACGAAACAGCTTAGGAGGAAGGTAGTTAAGTTGCTCAAGATACAATGGAGTGATGATGATAACGACTGTACGTGGGAAGTGGAAGAGAGGATGAAGGCAGCTCATCCTGAACTCTTCAAGGTATGATCCTAAGGTGTCGTGTCATCTCGCGATATTGTAACTTGTTCTAAGTCTTAGAATTCTGTACGCTAAGTTAGAATTGGATGCATGGTTTGTTGATTGCTATGGATGGTAGGCGTACAGAATAGTTTTTGATTGCTTGGAATTTCGGGGGCGAAATTCCTAAGGGGGAGAGAATGTAACGACCCGTATTTTTACGGATCGACATGTTCGTCAAAATCTGGAATTTTAGCATTTTCATGTCATTTCAGATTTTTAGGCAGATTTGTCTAAGTCCTAGGTCGTACGCGACCTAAATGTTGTTGGCGACTTAGAGAAGATCTGCGACCTAAGGGGATAGGTAAGTTAAAGGATAGGTCTGGGTCGAGTTGCCGACTTAAGGGAGTGACCGACCTAAGTGATGAGTCGTGACCGACTTAAGAGGCTTAGACGACCTAAGGAAGAATAGTAGGCGACCTAAGTATTCTGGGGAAGAGTTGGGTCGGCAACGACCTAAGGGAATGTTGTGAGCGATCTAAGAGTTTCGGTGAGCTAAGTGTTAGGTCGGCAGGGTGAGTTAGCGACCTAATGGTTACCGGGTTAGCGACTTAGTATCTTGGAGCGACCTATAGGTTAGCGACCTAAGAAGGGTAGCGTGTTAGCGACTTAAGGGTTGGCGACTTAAGTTGTTAGGTCGTAGGAAATAGTTTAAGTATTAGGTCGCGTGTATTCTAAGTCGTAGGTCGCGCGAGTGTTAGGTCGCTGGGCTTTGGCTTAGTAGTTAGGTCGAAGTCCAGTTGTTTGCGACTTAGGTTAGGTCGCGTGTTGTTTTAGGTCGGTATGTGCTAGGTCGCTGGGTTTCCTAAGTGTTAGGTCGCGTGGATCTAACTGTTAGGTCGTATGTTGTTTTAGGTCGACATGTGTTAGGTCGCGTAGGAGCCTAAGTTGTTAGGTCGCAACCCAACTGAGTCGTAGGTTGTTAAGTCGCTTAGATAGTTTAAGTGTTAGGTCGTAGCCTATGTTTTAAGTCGAAAGCGACCTAGGAGTTAAGTGTTAGGTCGTAACATCGTTAGGTCGTAAGATGGGGAGGCCTGTTAGGTCGCGTGGGTTGCTGAGTTGTTAGGTCGCAAGGTTTATAAGTCGTATAAGTGTTAAGTCGAATGGTGCTAAGTTGTTAAGTCGTCCAGGCGACTTAGGAAGGAGCGCGCGTATATTAGGTCGTGTAGCTCGAATAAGTTAGGTCGCGCGCATGTTAAGTCGTAGGCTTGTCTGTTAGGTCGGAGTTGTTGGCTAAGGGTTAGGTCGGAGGCTCTGTTAAGTCGTAGGGGTTTTTAGGTCGTAGGTCGGCATAGTGTTAAGTCGGCAGCGACTTAAGGAGATAGCCGAGTTACGACTTAGAGCAGTTTTCAGCTATAAATAGGAGGGGTTGTTCTCACTTTTTGGGATCCGGATTTTGAAGCGACGAAGTGCTGCCATTTTGAGAGCTCGACTTCTACACTTCTTCACTTCTTTTCTCCACTCTAATCTAGTGCTTCCATCCATCCAAATCGAAGATCAAGATTGAAGATTCAAGAGCTTAGATTGAAGATCTTCATCTTTTCAAGAGAGATTTCTTCGTTTGAAGTGAGATCTTGTCGGATCTAGCTTAGCTCTTCGCTGTCCAGATCTGAAGTTGATATCTTTTGGATTGTTTAGGTGATTTGGTGAGTGGTGATTATCTCTCACACGGATCCAAAGGAGTATATCGGATTGTTGGCTCGATTTGGTGTTAAAATAGTGATTTCCATGCATTTTCTTCATCCTATGTATAGATCCATGTAGATCCATTGTTCATAATGATGTTGCATCCATTTTATCATATGTTAACCTATGCAAGTTCATTCATCAAGTTTGTAGAGATATAATCCATGTTTTAATGCTTATTGGACTTTCAACTCTTTAATTACGAAAATGCCATTATTGTTATAATTGTCTACTTAGATCATTTTTGAATGCTTGATTGCTTGGATTGATGTTTGATTTGATTGCTTGTTATGAACTAGATGATTGATGACTAGATTTAGATCGAAGGTGGTTCAAAAGCTAAGGGAAAGGCTCTTGAATTGGAAAAGCTGCTCGTGGCATATGTAGCGGGATGATGAAGCTCCTATGCATAGATTTGATGATGTGAAGTTGAGATGAAGCTTTGCGAGGATGTAATGAAGCGAGGCATCATATGATGAAGACTTGGTCTAATCCAGGCGGGATCATTCCAAGCATGTTGATAACTCGGTGATATGATTCGAGTTGAGGATAATGGATGCTCGAGAGGCGCTTGAGCTAGTATGGCAATAGTCGTCGAGGAGGATGACTAGGAGGTTGAGATCTCATCGTTGTTGAAGGTTCTAGCATGCTCTAAGCAAGAGTACATGGGGACGCCCAAAAGACTAAGTTGATGGTCGAGTACTCTGGGTAGATTCGATAATCCTAGGCACGGGTCACGATGACGTGCGGGAGTTATGTCTAGAACCGGGGTTACCATTAGCCCTTGACGGACGGCTGAAAGAATGTGCCGGTCATTCAATTAACGGTGATATCGCAACAAAGATAACAGTGATAGCCGAGTCATGGATGTTTGGTTGTATCGTCATTCGGTCTCAAGAGCGGTATTTCCTGGGTGCTTATCTGACCTTGGTTTTAGACCTTGGGATTTGTACTTGGAAAACATCGCTCTTGACTCGAGTGACAATTGCTTTACTTTAAATTGTATGCTCTGCTATGTTTGCTTCTGCTTAGTGTGTGTCTGGGGGCTATCACTGTAGAATGAGGTTGGAGTGGGAGGGTTGTATTCCTATTCCTTTTCCTTTATGCTCTTTTGGTATGTTGTTAGTTAATTTACTGCTCACTAAGACTGTTGTCTGACTCAAGGCTTTATGTTTTTAATTCTTATTGCCTTGGGCTGTTCGTCCATTTTGGGACGGGCAGACTAGGTAGCAGGTGACAGGTGCTGTTCTCTTCTCACGATGCTGATATCGAAGACGAGCTGGAGGATTGCATATTATCTTCTTATTATATGTACTGGATATTCCGCTGTTTTGTATTCTCTGAGAGATATGTAGTGAGGCTGGATGTATTGACTATGTGGATGCTTGTATTCAACTATTATGGAGTTTTATATGATGTCATTTTGTTCTGTAAAGCTTCACTATACATATGTTCTATTGTATTTTGTCCATGCGCTGTGAGTAATACGATAGATTCTTTCATTTTAAATCTTACCTTGACAATCGTCCATGATCGCCTGGCACACTTTACAGCGCACTATCTCTAGATTCGGTGCAGGGGTCATGGGCGGTCGTCACAAATGATGACGTTGCTGGATTTGAGGAAAGAGAACGATAATGGATAGCCTTGACACTTGTGTCAAATTGGAAATGACTTAAACAGGAGCCGAGTCGGGCCAGTGAGGTTAGCTACCTCTAGCGGACACACTTCTTCGTAAACTACTCATTACTTGTTTTTGATTGGTGCGCACCCTTTAATTGGGAGTGTTGTTTCGCGGTGTTGCGATCGTTGCGGCGATGCGTTCTCACCAGTCCAGATCAGGCAAACGGTAGTTTCACTACCTTGGGTATTGCCTCATATGCCTTGTCTTACTCGTATCCCTATGCACGACCATTACGATTTGTTTCGTGTTATACCTATGGATTACTCCCTGATAGCCCACTAGTTTACGGTGGAGTTTACAGTGCTGTATAGACTATGATGCTTATATAAAATGTGTTAAGGGGGATAATGGTAACGCCTTAACGCTATTTTGATACTTTATATTACTGATAGGCATTATCTACTTAGCGCACACTACTACATAGTAGATAGTTTAACGGATCCTTAGAGGATGGTTATCCCAAACATCCTTTGAGTTACTTGTATTTCAGTCGTTATTTCACTTGAGTTGGATTTATTGATATAAGAATGTTAATCCTGACTCGAATGTTTTGTGTTTTCTTTATGCTCGGGTCAGACTGAGTGTACCAGTATTCGAGACTCACCTTTGGAGTTGGAGCTTCGCTTGGAGATCCAGTTATCTATCCAGCTTTCAGATATTCAGTTGATTCCAGTGATGTATTCTGATCTTGTATTTGACTATTGTATTCGAGACTTCTGTTGTATCTTGTTTAACTCTATTATATATATATAGTAGCTTCATGAACTACTATTCTTTTGTTTCTGCTGCATTATTGTTATATTACTCTGTGTTTGTGATCTGTGATTATTTTATTTACTGTATATGCTGAGTTTTGCCAAAATTAAATTAACAATCTGATATTTTGAGCAATTCAAGTCCGACATGTGCGGATGCGAATGGTAGAAAATATCGGATCGTTACACATTTTAACATTAATTTACAAATGCACTCCCTCACTCGATAATTCCAGAATTGGATTCCAACACAAGGATAGAGAACCAAATTTATAGGAACCCTAATCAAATAGAATTCCTACTAGAAGCTAGACTCGAACGAAGATAAGATTATTAAATAGCAAAAGAGAAAAGGTAGATAGACTAATACAAATCACAGGCAACCTTAATCGGATCAACCGTGACTTAAAATAAGATCGAGGTAGAATTCTGGAGTAAATCGACATTCGATCGCCAGAGATAAATTCAAGTATAGCAAAAGATAGCAGCATCATAAACCGAGGATACAAAAATCTCCGGTGAATCAATACCGATTGTAAAGGAGTTTCACCCCTTTACAAATTATTCAAAGTTGGCGAGACCGCCGATTTATTATAGAGATCATTGAAGTGGAGTTATGGGATACTCCAGAATCAAGAAGAATACGAATAAAGAGAGACAAGAATGGATTTTGGAGCCGAGGGAACATTCCAAAATTCAAAGGAAACTGGATAGAAGAAAAGGAATTCAAGCTCGAACGAATGTGATTCCGTAATTAAATTTACATTATATGTTAAGTTTTACCTAAAACCTCGCTCTGATACCAACTGTAACATCCTGAAATTTTCAACCATTCGCATCCATACATGTCGGATTTGAATTGCTCAAAATATCAGATTGTTAATTTAAATTTGGCAAAACTCAACATATATAGTAAATAAATAAATAATCACAGAATCACAGACACAGAGTAATATAAAATAATGCAGCGGAAACAAAGGAATAGTAGTTCATGAAGCTACTATATATAACGGAGTTAAACAAGATACAACAGAAGTCTCGAATATATAGATGTCTCAATACAATAGTCAAATACAAGATCTGAATACATCACTGGAATCAACTGAAAAACTGATAGCTGAATCGATATAGCTAGATCTCCAAGCGAAGATCCAACTCCAAAGGTGAGTCTCAAATGCTGTATCACTCAGTCTGACCCGAGCATAAAGCAAAACACAAAACACTCGAGTCAGGACTAACATTCTTATATCAATAAATCCAGCTCAGGTGAAATATCAACTGAAATACAGTAACTTAAAGGATGTTTGGGATAACCATCCTCTAAGGATCCGTTAAACTATCTACTATGTAATAATATACGCTATTATAATAATGTCTAAAGTAAAGTAAACTATTTAAAAACAGCGTTAAAGAGTTACCCATATCCCCCTTAACACATTTTATAGTGCCAATAGTCTATACAGTACCTGCGTACCTCCAGATCGGGAGGCTACGAGAAGATACTCCATAGGTACGACACAAATCAAACTCGTAAGAGGCGCGCTAGGGTAGGTGACACGGCACAACTAGGCAATGCCAGGGTAGATATACCAATTACACTTCCGGGTCGGTGGTAACGCATAGCAGCCACTACCACCCACCTCGAGCCACACTCCCGAAAATCCGAAGGTGCGCACCAAATCAATCATAAAGTAATAGAATGGCATACGATTGAGGGTGTCAAAATCAGAGGAGCTAACTCATGGGAGTCGGGTCCACGTATATACCTCATATAGAATCGTCGCCACCATCCTACTTCATTCTGGAATCTCCACCGCGTACACAGTTGTTAAAGTGGTTTTCGGTATCGACAGAGAGTATGCCCATATCTGATCCCGGTCTCTTTAACAACCAAACGTTATTATAACACCGCGGTCATTTCAAAATAGTTTATACTTAAAACCAAAATATCATTTTCATTTCAAAACCCAAATCAATACGATATCATTTCCATTTCAAATATATCCATTTCCAAAAATCATATCACTTTCCAAAGTTATAACTCTTTTGAAGTCAAAACACTTAAATGTATAATATTTTGGAAACTACAACATTTTGTAATTATAGCATTTTGGAAATCATAACACTTTGAAATTATAGCATTTTGGAAATCATAACACTTTGAAATTATAGCATTTTGGAAATCATAACACTTTGAAATTATAGCATTTCCCTTAAACCTTTTAGATATGAATAATAGTATATATAATAAAATAGTTTATAAAATAAAATAATTTATATAAAATAGTTATAAGTTAAACAATATATATTAAAATAATTAGTATAATTAAAATAGTTTATATTAAAATAGTTTATATTAAAATAGTTTATATTAAAATAGTTATAATAAAAATAGTTATATTAAAATAGTTTATAAAATAATATAAAAATAGGTTTTTAAATATAATTTAAAAATACTTTATATAATAAAGATAGTTTCCACAAATTCACAAATTGATTCAAATCAACTCGGCTTCCAATTTCAACTCAATTAAATTTCTCAATAAACCATTTTAAATTATACCGATTTCAAATACAGATTTGAACCACACAATAATCCATTCAAATTCAATATATTTCAAAGTCAATATATTCAACAATTTCAAAACTAAATTCGATAATTTCATATACATATAAAATTCATTTTACTATTATTTTAGTCTTGAAATATTCACTTAATAAATCCAATATCATTTAAAACAAACCCCAAATTACAATAAACTAAATATTTCCTTCAATTTATTTGAAATATACATTTAAATCACTTTAAATCAAAATCAAGATATAAAATCATATCTTTAAAATCTCAAATTTAATAATTTCAAACCAAACTTATTTAAGTAAAATTCTTAAATAAATATCAAATCAATTTCAAATTTATCTTTCCAATCCGAATCATTATAAACTCTATATTTGAAAATATATATATTAAATAAATACTTAAACATATTATATATATCAACTTTATTAAATCAACTTTGATAAATCTTTAAAATCAATATTTATCAAAATCATATATTTCTTTTCAAAACCATAGAAATCATTTTCAAAAATATATAAATAGACTAATAGTGTCTGTATATAATTTTCTATCATATGGTCAAGTGATCCAGATATTTATCATTTCAATCTGCAATTTAAAACATATTCCGGTATATATCTTTTAAACCCGAAATCCCAAATTCAATTTAATTAAAATCGCTTGGGTTTATCATTTCAACCCATAACGATTTTCTCTTATTCTACAGATCGTTCGGGTATGTATCATTTCAACCATAGTGATTCTATACTAACAGGGAACTTGCAGAGTGATAAGATAAATGATAATAAAATAACAACAGTAATAGACATATATCATCAATATAAATAACATATAATGGTGTTAGATGTCACAGGTGAACAGATACATATAATGGCGTATATATATAACAATGTAAATAACTGGCAGCAGCATATTTCAATTGTCGTTTCAATTGAAATCAAATTTAATAAATATAAGAACATTAAACATGAGTGATTGCTCACCTTTTGAGGCAAGAGAAAATAGGAGATGACACAGATACGAACACAGATACGGACACTGAAATTGAGTTACGAATCCAGTCACGAATTCCAAAGCAAAGCTAGATTGGCACGGATTTGAGGGGTAAAGCTGATAGATAGGGAATCAAGAATCAAAATATTTTACATATATTAAATCAACATACAACTTAAACACAGATCAAAATAAAATCTATATTTATACATATATTTTAAACCAATATACAAACAAAATCTTTATATTTTAAAATTAAAATCATTGTTTAATCAAAACACGCATTAAAAATAAAGTCTTAATATAATACTCAACATACAAACTATAATACTTAAACAATATACAAACCAACGTCTAACATTTATATATATTCCAATATCTTTTCTACCTTTACAAAGAACTGTACTAGTTTATAAAGTATATCTCTAAACTCATAAGGATCTGTCACAAACTTCTCTATACTATATACCAAATAGACCAGATTATACTTATATGCATGCTATAAGTAAAAATTTAATATTTATAGTAAAATTCATATAAACTTTATAACAACAAAACCCCACAGCTCTTATACATGCTTATGTAAACCTATATATGTAAGTAAACAGAGATATACAACTTGTACACACTTATATATATAAACAGATTATACAACTGAAAATCGACACATATTAAATTTTACGCTAGAATAAATATGTATACTACACGAATTTCATACCAATGAATCCTAAATGATACCATTACTTAAACTAGTATATTATCAGTATAAAATATATAGCATAGATAGACCTTCCTATAACATATATACATAAATTAATATACATAATTTGCTATACATATATTGAAGCTAGTACTCAAAATCCATTTAACAGATCTGAACAAATATATATATATATATATATATATATCTTTAAACAATACATTTTACTTAAACAATATTTTAAACAATAGCCATGTATAAACCAGAACTGGCTTCTATAAATAACAAATGCAGACCATATAAATATAAATACACTTTAGTAAAATTAAAATTGAAAGCTTTAGCAACAATATATATATAAAACTCATACAATATAACACTTAAACAGTTCCGCATATAGACACAGTTGCAAACATATATACTATAAGTTTATTTAAATATTTTAGCAAAATAATACTTATAAATAACATAACAACAATATATAACCTATTATAACTGCAATATAAATGTACATGAAGCTAACATATAAACGCAAACTGACCTATATGTGCATAACAAAGAATACAGAAAATATAAATTACTTAAAGTCTATATATAACATAAAATACAGTAAATATTATCATATACTTGAAATCAACATCTCAAAAGAAAAACTGTACTAACCTATAACATATGCATGAGTCACTAGAACAGAGGAGGAAGGAAGAGGAGAGGCCGCTGAGCGATTGAGGTGGCTTCAGTAGGCCAGAGGAAGCAACGGGGAGGAGATGGTGGAATTGGAAATGGTGCTTGCACGTGGGTGAAGGAATGGTGGAAAGTGGCTGATGTGGAGATGGCCATAACTGGTTTCGGGTTTTGGTCAGGGAGGAGAGGAGAGGGTTTCAGTAGTAGGTGATGGGAGGAGGCTCGAAGCATGGTGGATCTGGAAGATGAGTTGACGATCGGGGGAAGTAGGTGAGTGGTTCCAACGTGAGAAGGAAGGTGAAAAGTAGGGGCGAGGTGATGAGCAGTTTTGAATATATGCGGCTATATATTTTCTTTTATAAAATTTTCAAATTGACATCACGAACAAGTAACGTTGCAAAAGAAAAGTTTAAATGAAAATGAACGGTCAGGAGCTATGATTTAGACGAAAATTATTAAAGCCATTTACTGTTGCTTGGAGTACACACCTATAGTGTAACGGCAGGGAGAATTTAAAAAGTTATGAATATGGTCCCGGTACAGCGAACTGTTGTATTGTCTCCATTTCGTATCGGACTTCAAAATACAGAAATAAATATACCGTGGTGATCAGCGCGACGAGACGATCAAAACGGTATACAGATATCAGTGACAGGATCATCCGATCAAAAAGTCAATACGAACACTGATATACGTTGCTGTTCCGTACAGAAAAATCCAAACGGAGCTAGAAACGTCCGAAATTTGTGAAACGAATTACGCAATCTTATTCAGAGTGTTCTAAATAAATTTTCTCATATTGACATATTTAGGTTTCGAATACTTTTAAATTCAACTATTATTAACTGATTTAAATTGAAATAAAATTACACAAGAAAATAACTTCCATATTACCTGATTAAAATTTACCGGTTGCTATGTTTAATTAGATGTATTCCAAATGTCAAATTTATATTTCAAAATTTTATAGTTTAAAATTTCACAAAATTTCGATTAAATATATTAATAAAAAAAATAAAATTAATTAAAATTTACAGGTCGTTACAATAACTATATGTATTTGTTGACAAAACTCAAGGTATATATACTATACTTAGGCCACCGTGATATGGTAGGTACGAATGAATAATTTCATTTCGATTTGTTAAGAAAACTCAAGGTCGAAGTGAAATTAGGACAAGGTACTAAGGGTTAGGGTTGTATATGATACAACCCTTAAGAAGTTATCCATCGTCTGTGGAGGTATGACTTATTGAGCAAACTCAAGGTCAGAATTCCAAGACAGATGATTCCTAACACCTACTAGTGAAGTCGAAAGACTTCTATGTGTAGACTTTGGGTTTGGCCAAACATAAACGACTAGTAGGAGCATATTAGTAAAATGAAACATAAAGTTTAACCTTACTAGTATTATACAAACATCCACTATGATTTTTTCCTAATAATCTACCAATTATAACTTGTAGAAAATGTCAACTCCAAAGCTGTTGAAAATGACAAACTAATTGGACCAAACAATTATGTCGATTGGTTAAGATCTATAAAGATAGCATTGACATACAAGCTTCTTTGGTCGTCTTTTACTTGTACTCCTATAAGAAGACCCGCTGGTAACACTGTC
Organism: Allium fistulosum; assembly: GCA_030737815.1. NCBI lineage: Eukaryota > Viridiplantae > Streptophyta > Magnoliopsida > Asparagales > Amaryllidaceae > Allium > Allium fistulosum. The sequence continues at coordinate 522,264,035 of CM060906.1, forward strand.
CCTGAACTACATGTTGCTTATAATAAGTGGGTTGCTGACCTAAAAATCACTCAGGTTTTTGTGTTGTCTACATTTGACAAGTCGTTGCAAAGGCAACATGAAACCTTGCTTGTCCGTCGGATTTTCGATAGTCTGAAGGCACTGTTTGGGAGCAATCTCATTCCATGAGGTATGAGATTACTAAGAAATTGTTCAACACCAAAATGCGGATGGGACAGAAGGTGGACGATTATGTCCTAACAATGAAGGCTATATTGATAAGCTTTCACAATTAGATGTGGCGATAAGCAGCGAGTTGCAAGTAGACTTGATCTTTGGTTCACTTATCTTTTCGTAAGAACCGTTCATACTAAATTATAATATGAACCAACTAAACTTATAATTGTAATTGGTTATAGAGGCTTAGGAACTGGCATTGTGTGGAAAAGGGCAAAGTGGGGCTACAGTTTGCTAATGGATCAATTATAGATGCAACTGCAGCAGGAGATTTCATTTATGCTTGCCGAGTGGTTTGTTTTTATATTGAATAACTACTTTTTTGTAAAAGACTTTGTTTCTAGGATTGTATCTATTTCTAGACTTTCTGAGAATGGATAAATGTTTTGTAGTGCAAATAATGTTATGAACATTGATTTGAATGGAAATAAAGTCTATAAATGGCTTTTATGTAATCGATGCGAATTATATGTGTCCTTGAGTAGTTCTAACAACAATATAAATGATAACTATCTTTGGCATTGTAGACTTGGTCATATTAGTAAGAAACGACTACATAATTGAAAACTAAAGGTTTCTATAGTCAACTTATGCTGAATCATTTGACACTCATGAGTCGTGTCTCAAAACTAAATTGACCAAGCACCCGTTTAGTAGAAGAAATTAAAGAGTTGATAAAATCATAGAATTAGTACATAGTGATGAATGTGGTGTAGAAAATATGATTTTAGTGATTTGATGATAACAATTATATAGCAATGCTACTAATGTAATTTTTAAGTGATTTTAGGTAAAGCAGTTATACGATAGAGGATAAAATTTTTACAAGTTATATTACATGATGAAAGTGGTAAGATTTGTACACAAATCGAATTATATAATGGACAAATAAAGTGGAAAAATAATTGATAAAAGAAAAAGCAAAACCAAGACATGTAGCAACCATGGTCACCAAGGATAAAGAATGGAAAAATAAATTGGTGAAAAAAATGTAAAAAAGTAGGACCCAAACACAGTAGCACCAAGGAGAGATGCACATGCTCACCGACTATGCCATGCAACCTTTTGAAACTGAAGGCTGCCTAGCTACATTATATTACAAAATGAAAATAAGTTGCTCAAAAATTAAACTAGGTAGGTCTAACCCAACACAACATGGAGAGATGCAGCATGCTTACCAACCGTTCTATACAATATTTTGATTTGAAGGCCACCAACCACTTTACCAGACCGTTATCAACGAATAGTTGAGTGTTAGCAAAAATGAACACACCAGGATTCGAACCTAGGCACCTATCCAAAGCAAAATGTTACTCACACAACCATACCGCAACAACTTTTGATTAAAGATGCAATTAGAATTATATATACCAGCCTAAAATTAAAATGTGTGGATGAATAAAATGGGACAGAGGCGGATTAGAACTCAGGCGCTCCAACACAACTAGGTACACCTTTGTAACACCCCATATTTTTAGTGACATTATTTAGGAAATTAAATTAGTCAAATTAAATTAAATAATATGGTTTGGTTAATGGATTTAGATTTGTGAATTAATTAAGGGGTAGCTGTGCAATGTTAAAGAATAGACAATGAATTAAATAATTAAGGTGTTAGGAAATAAGGGAGGGCAAAATAGAAAAATGATTAAACTTATACCCTAAACCCTTAGGAAACCAAAAGACATGTTTATTACACATTTTATCAAACAAAAACTTCTAAGGCCAGCCATCATTAGCAATCCCAAGAGAAGGTAAAGCTAGGAATCCAAGAGAAGAATAAAATCAATTAATCAGGATCAAATCTCATATCCTTAATCACAAAGCTAAGTTGAATAATGACGACATCTCACTTTTCTATATGTTTTCGCTTCTAAGGTTAAATTCGATTTATCTTGCAAGTTTATGCCATGATTTTGAATGATTAAATGATATATATGTTTGTTGATGATTTATGAATATTCATATTGATTTTTATGATATGTTTTAGTAAGAAAACCCTATTAAATGACATCTAAATGCCTTGCAATTTTGGATATAGATCAGAAATAATATTCTATAGATGGGTTTCAATTTCCATAATTTTCTGAATTAATGTGGATTTTATATTAATTTTCTAGTGAAGAAAATGATTTATTGGGGTATAAATTATTTATGGCTAAATAATTAATTGCTGGGGTCTGAAATTTATATATGTTAGAAAATATATTGAAAAGGATTTCTGGAATTTTTATAGAATTTTCCTAAGTTTTTTTATGAATATATAAAATTATTTAAGGTATGGGACTTAAATATTTTATATATTTAATTAAGGAGAAGGGGTATTTTGTAAAATAAAATTATTGTTTATTTCTGAAAATATTGGCAGCACTTTTGAAAAAGGTATTTAGCGACCAATGGAAATTTGAAAAATAATAGCAGGTTAGTTAAAATGTGCTTCTCTTTTAAGTTAAAAACAAAAATAACATGTTTTAGTATGTTCCACCACTTTCGGTATCAGAGGTTCCGACTAGGACGTTTCGCCACCATGCTTTCGAAACCAATGCGCATGGTATTAAGTTACTTCGTGAGCAGCGTATTGGATAAAGGCGGAAGGTACATAGTCGAAACGTTGGGTTCCGAAGGGGTTGGAGTATGCCTTTGTTTTAAATTGAAATAGCGCCTGCTTTGCTTTCGAAGAGATTTCTTTCGACACGGTTGGCTTGAGACTGTGTCAAATGTTTATAAAGAAAAGGTTTTGAAAGGGTTGGACTCTTCTGTTTTAAGTAATGCTTTCGAAGGGGTCGAAACCCCTAGCTGCCGCCTTTCTACCTTTCGAAGTCAATGGTTTCAAAAGGTATAATTAGCTTTTCAAATTAGCCACTTCTCCAATGCTTTCAAAAGGGTGGTTTCGACACCATCTCTTCTTACATAGGAATGCTTTCGAAAGGTTGGCTTTCCACTTAAATGATGTTATAGACTCTTTTGTTCTGTTGAAGTATAACCCAATGGTTTCGAAAGAGAAGGTTTAAATGGTTTTGAAAGGTGTTTTCCCACATGTTTTAAATTGAACCCAAGTGCTTTCGAAAGGTTTGAGTTTCTAAAGGTTTGATACTTTCGAAAGGCTTTAAAAATGGTTTCGAAGGAGTCAAAAGATTATGTTTTCTGATGGTTTCGAAAGGGTTTAAATGGAAGGTTTTTCCAAGGGTTTATGATGACAATGTTTTGAAGTGTTTTATGATATGATGTCTAAGGTTTTAAAGCTTTTGAAAGAAAGGTTTTCAAAGGTTTTGAAAGGGTTTTGAGAACGGTTTCGAAAGGAAGGTTTTGGCCTTTCGACCTAAGATAAATGAAGGGTTTTACTTGGTTTCGAAAGAGATACTTTCAATGGGTTTTGAAAGGGGTACTTTCAATAGAATCGGAAGGGGGTACTTTCAAGTGTTTAAATGTTTTCATCAACTAAAGTTTGAGTAAAGTGTGTGTGTGTGTGTGTGTATAACATGGCAAGGTGATTTTGAGTAAAGCATAGAATATAAATGTTTTCTTTGTTTAAGTTTGGTTTAAAAGGGTTTAAATCAATTTCAGATAAAAACAGTTTTCAAGGAAAATTATGGGAAGGTATCCCTAAGTAAAATGACTCAGATATTAGAATACCAGATGGAACTGGTATAGGGTCATGCCCTATACATTAGTTATTGGCCCCAGCTAATTTAGTCCAAAATTACAGTGTGTAGGGCTTTGTCATAGGTAAAACTAAAATTATGATTACACACAGAGGGAATATATATTTGTATACAGATAGGTTATTGGTGAGCCCGCAAAACCACTAGGATCCGGTGACCCTGGGAGATGTTAAGTTAGGGACAGACCATCCAGAACAGAAGTATTTAACGGATAGTTAAGGACAAACCATCCAAAAGAGGTGTCTAATAGATGTTAGATTATTTTTTCATTTTGTTTGGTAGGCCCGAGTCAGCCAAAGGTTAATACTAAGCCAACCAAAACTATAGAGTTCAGATAGATAGTCCATTTGTTATCTGATATGTATGTTTACATAATAATTCTTTACAATTTTAACCAGTTTTGGTTGCAGGATGATGATTTGCAAAAGATATGTTTTAAAAGGCTGTTAGTGAGAGGAAACACGTTCCGCTAAGCGACGTGGTCTCACTTAATATTTAATAACCAAGACATATAATATTATTCACACCATGCTTTATGTCTGACTCGAAGTATGAGGGTTGAGGCTTTTCAGGTTTTTAGTAGGATGACGAATAAAGCTACTGGAGATGAGAATGAGGCTAATAGATAGCTATTTAGGAGTTGTAGTTATTGTTTTGTGTTTATTTCCGTTGTGTATTAAGTTAGTTATGACTCTGATCAACCAAGGGGGCATCTTCATATGTCGTTCTTGGTGTATTTTGTAATAATTATATTTGATCTTTGCTTGGGAAACGTTATGGGATTGTGTAATTTGAATATTGAACATATGTTTTGAAATGTAATGGGAAATTCTATTTTGAAATCTGTGATTTGTTTCATATTCAAGTGCTTCTGATATTATAGATACCATTAACATAGCTCTATTTAGTTGCCCGAAGTTAATACTATAGATGACTATAGCGTCTGTAGCGCTTACCTTTGGGCCTCTAGATAGGGGATGTTACAACTTGGTATTGGAGAATATGTTTATGAAATACTTTAAATAAAAATGATTTTTGAAAACATAATTAATAGGAATTAGAGTTAGGATCGGGGTATGGGATAACGCTATAATAACGTACTTTTATTTGCTATATATAAGTATACGCTTTATCTTTAGTCTCTTATCCTTGTTAGGCAATTCTTTTGTATCTCACTAGGCTTGAATACAGATATGGATGGAAGAAGAACTAGATTTAATCTAGAAGGAGACAACACCACCACAAATGGAAATGTCCGACCGAATACGAGGAGAACTCAGGGTCAGGCTCAAGCTGAGAATGTTGGTGCTGGATTCCCACAGGTAGATATGGGGGCTATGTATCAATTTTTTGTAAACATGATGCAAGCTGGGATCACTGCTGGGGTTGTTGGAGGAAATGCTGCAGGAGGAGTTCAAGAAGCTCCAGTTATCAATCAGTACGCTAACTTGAGTAGAGACTATGCTAGGCTTGGAGGGAAGCCGTTTATCGGAACTGAAGATGCTATAGAAGTAGAAAACTGGTTGTTGCACTCTAAAAGGATATTTGCTAATTTAGGGCTCAATGACGAGCAGAAGAGAAGACTTGCCTCGAGACAGCTTCAAGGAGCAGCCTTAGTTTGGTGGAATAGTGTGATAGCTGGAGTAAACAAAGAGGAGATGACATGGGCTGAGTTTAAGAGAAGGTTCCTGGAGAGGTTCATGTCAGTAATGGCACAGTCCATCTTGATTAGGAAGCAGTGTTTTAAATCTCGGATTTTGGCCAATATCTCGGGAAAATATCTCGGCTATCTCGGGCGATATTTAAAACACTTATAACTAAATAGGCTGCCAAATCTCGGATTTTGGCTGATATCTCGGATTTTTCATCTCGGCCATCTCGGGGAGATTTAAAAGCCTGTTAGGAAGTTCGCTGAGTTGGAACAAGAAGAAATGTCAGTTTTGGAGTATGCTAGCAGGTTTGAAGAATTGGCTAGATATGGGTATGCCAATGTTGATACAGTGATGAAAAGGAATGAGAAGTTCATTAGAGGTTTGAAGCCAGAATTGGCTAGGGCTACTTTACCGCACATTAGAGATCCATGTCATGTAGTTGTGGAGATGGCACTGAGACACGAAGAGATGTTAGCTTGTTTGGAGAAGAAGAAGGAAAAGAAGGTCCAGGTTGGACAAGGCCAAAAGAGATAGTTTTTCCATAAGAAGAATGCTCAGAAAGGAGGAGAAGTGAAGAAGGGAAAGTCCAAGGTGGTCTGCTATAAGTGCAACAAGAAAGGACATTATGCTCATGAGTGTCATACTGGAAAGGGAAAAGGAAAGGAGGCGATTGGAATGAAGAACATTTGGTGTTTCAACTATGATCAAGTTGGGCACTACAAGAACCAACAAAAAGAGCCAGCTAAAGGAGATAAAGGCCAAGTATTTTCATTGGAGTATGCTACTTCGAAGCCGACAGTGCAAGAGAAAGGAAAAGAAGTATTGGGAGGTACGCTTCATATCCATGATATATCTATTAGCGTTTTATTTGATACTAGTGCATCGCATTCTTTTGTAGCTCGATGTTTGGTTGATAAGCTTAACCTAGAACCCATATATTTAGTTACTTCCTTAAGAGTTGCAAATCCAATAGGTCGGTGTGCGACACTTGGGATGAAGTGTGACCTCTTAGAGTTTGACTTGCTAGGTTGCACCTTTGTTTGTAGTTTGCATGTATTTGATTTTGTAGGGTTCAGAATTATATTGGGCATGGATTGGTTACGTAAATACGAAGCTAGGATAGGAAAATATCACTTAGACACCCGGATTGTAGTGATCAGACAGTTTATATCGTAGAAAACCCTAGTTGTGAGGTAAATGCTTTGTTGGGTGTTATGGAGTTAGAAGATGAGTTGAATCGCGTTTTCGTAGATAAAGAATTCGCAGATGCTTTTGAGCCGGTAGTTAAATTACCATCGAAACGAGCCATAGAGTTTCTAATAGATTTGGTGCCTGGAGCAGAACCGGTGAGTAGGCTTCCAAGTAGGATGACACCAACAGAGATGAAGGAGTTGAAGGCTCAGTTAGTAGATTTGGAAGGCAAGATTTTAATCAAACCAAGTAGTTCACCTTAGGGAGCAGCGGTGTTTGCTAAGAAGCCGGACGGATCGTTGAGGCTATGTATCGATTATCGTAATTTGAATAAGAGGACGATAAAGAACCGATATCCACTGCCTAGGATTGACGATTTGTTAGATCAGCTGAGTGGAGCCCAAGGTATTATCTCGGTTAGATTTGGCTATAGGTTTTCATCAGCTCAGAGTAGCAGAAGATAGTATACCTTTAACAACGTTTAGAACAAGGTATGGGTCATACGAATGGTTAGTTATGTCGTTTGGACTCACTAATGCACCGGCATTCTTTGTGGATTTGATGAACCAGATTTTCCGATAGCACTTGGATAGGTTCGTGTTGGTTTTTATAGATGATATTCTGACATACTCTAAGGATGAGAAGGAGCATGAAGTTCATCTTAGAGTTGTGTTTGAAACGCTGAGTCAACATCAGCTAAAGGCAAAGTTTTCGAAGTGTCATTTCTGGAAGAAGGAAGTGAAGTTTCTTGGTCACGTGGTTTTGGAGAAAGGATTGTCAGTCGATCTAGATAAGATCGAAGCCATTAATAATTGGAAGAGACTAGAAATGGTAACTGAGATTAGAAGCTTCCTTGGATTGGCTGGGTATTACCGGAGGTTCATAAAATATTTTTCATGGATAGCAGCACCGATGACCAAGCTAACGCGAAAGGATGTAAATTTTGTGTGGACCGATAAGTGTGAGGAAGCATTCCAGAGCTTGAAGCACTTTTTGACCCATGCACCTATGTTAGTAATTCCGAAGGGGAATCAGGACTTGGTAGTTTATACAGATGCATGTGGTACTGGGTTAGGAGTTGTACTAATGTAGAGGGGTAAAGTGATTGCCTACGCTTGTAGACAGCTTAGACCGCATGAGGTCAGATATCCAACGCATGACTTGGAGTTGGCTGCAGTTATTTTTTCTTTCAAGGTGTGGAGGAATTACCTTTTGGGAGAGAGGTTCGAGCTTTATACCGACCATAAATCTTTGAAGTACTTGTTCTCTCAGAGAAGGAGCTAAACATGAGACAACAGATGTGGTTAGAGTTTTTAGCCGCTTATGATTTTGGAATAGAGTACACACGAGGGAAATGCAACAAGGTTATGGATGTGCTTAGTAGGAAGCATCAGAATGTAGTGTTGGCTATGATAGCAGAATGGAAAGGCATAGAAACCTTAACAGCTTGCAGAGTGTAGTGGAGGTCCGAGGGTGGGTCAAGTGGAGGATCTGTTACATTATCTTTGTTTAGAAGTCCGACCTGTATTGATTGAGAAGATTGCTTCTAAATAGGAAAAGGATCCAGTATTAGCTGAAAGGACTCGAAAATTAAAGAATGGGATGGAGAGCGATGACTTGAAAGATTTGAGTCTTGACCAAAATGGATGGTTAAGAAAGAAGGGTAGATTATGTGTTCCAAATGTGAGAGACATAAGGAAGGAAGTTTCGGAGGAGTGGCATTGTTCGAAGTTCACTATTCATCCAGGAGGAACGAAGATGTATCAGGATATGAAGAGAAGTTTCTTCTGGGAAGGAATGAAGAGGGATGTTGGCTTATGGATGAAACAGTGTTTGAACTGTCAACAAGTGAAAAACGAGCATCAGAAGTCGAGTGGATTTCTTCAACCATTAGATATTCCAGTATGGAAGTGGGATTCTATTTCTATGGATTTCATAGACGGGTTACCGAGATCTAATAGAGGGAATGAAAGTTTATGGGTCATAGTGGACGGATTGACCAAGAGTGCCCATTTCATTCTAGTTAAGTCAAATAGGACGACACCTGTATTGGCTAAGTTATTTATGAAGAACGTGGTTAGACTGCATGGAATTCCTAATAGTATTGCTAGTGATAGAGATTTCTTATTCACTAGCGAGTTCTGGAAGAGTCTATAGGAAAGTTTAGGAACCAAGCTCAAGATGAGTACCGCTTACCATCCGCAGATCGATGGGCAAACGGAAAGGGTTAACAAGATCTTGGAGGACTTGTTACGAGCTTGTGTATTAGACTTCGGGGGATCATGGGAAGACCACCAACACCTAGTCGAGTTTTCTTATAATAATAGTTATCAGACTAGTATTGGGATGGCATCGTTTGAGGCATTGTATGGAAGACCATGCAAATCCCTTGCATGTTGGTTAGAGACCGGAGATAGATTGGTCCTTGGTCCTGATTTGGTAAAGGAAGCAGCAGAAAAGATTGAGCTGATAAGGGCGAGAATAAAGGAAGCCCGGTCTAGGCAAAAAAGCTATGCAGATAGAAGATGAAAAGATTTAGAGTTCTCTGTTGGAGATCATGTTTTCGTCAAAGTATCGCGGATGAAAGGTGTTATCAGGTTCATGAAGACGGGGAAGTTGGCACTGAGGTTCGTAGGACCATTTCCTATTTTAGAAAGGATCGGGAAACTCGCATATAGAGTGGAGTTATCGAGTGGTTTGACAGGAGTCCGCGATGTTTTCCATGTATCTCATCTAAGGAAGTATGTAAGGGATCCAGACACTACAATAGCACCGACTGTGTTGGAAGATTTAGTAGTGGAGCTAGACATGACTATAGTTAGGAAGCCTATCAAGATAGTCGCGAGAGATGAGAAGAAATTAAGGAACAAGATAGTCGGATTAGTAAAGGTCCAATAGAGTGACGATACTAGAGAATGTACTTAGGGGACTAAGAGCAGAATTAGAGACGCTTATCATGATTTGTTTAATGATATGTTTTACCTTTAATTGTTTTGATGTGTACCTTATCGTAATTTCGAGGACGAAATTCTTTAAGGAGGGGAGATTGTAACACCCCATATATTTAGTGACATTATTTAGGAAATTTAATTAGTCAAATTAAATTAAATAATTTGGGTTGGTTAATGGATTGAGATTTGTGAATTAATTAAGGGGTAGTCGTTCCATGTTAAAGAATAAACAATGAATTAAATAATTAAGGTGTTAGGAAATAAGGGAGGGCAAAATAGGAAAATGATTAAACTTATACCTAAAACCTTAGAAAACCAAAACACATGTGCATTACATATTTTCTCAAACAAAAACTTCTAAGGCCGACTACCATTAGCAATCTCAAGAGAAGGTAAAGCTAGGAATCCAAGCGAAGAATCAAATCAATTAATCAAGATCAAATCTCATATCCTTAATCACAAAGCTAATGTGAATAATGACTACATCTCACTTTTATATATGTTTTTGGTTCTAAGGTTAAATCCGATTTATCTTGCAAGTTTACGCCATGATTTTGAATGATTAAATGATATATATGCTTGTTGATGATTTATGCATGTTCATATTGTTTTTTATGATATATTTTTGGTAAGAAAACCCTATTAAATGACATTTAAATGCCTTGCGATTTTGGATATAGATCAGAAATAATATTTTATAGATGGGTTTCAATTTTCATAATTTTCTAAATTAATGTGGATTTTATATTAATTTTCTAGTGAAGACAATGATTTGTTGGGTTATAAATTAATTACGGCTAAATAATTGATTACTTGGGTCTGAAATTTATATATGTTAGAAAATATATTGCAAAGGATTTCTGGAATTTTTATAGAAGTTTCCTAAGTGTTTTGATGAATATATAAAATTATTTAAGGTATGGGACAAATGTTTTATATATTTAATTAAGGAGAAGGGATATTTTATAAAATAAAATTATTGTTTATTTCTGAAAATTGGAAGCCCTTTTGAAAATGGTATTTAGCAACCAATAGAAATTTGAAAAATAATAGCAGGTTAGTTAAAAAGTGCTTCTCTTTTAAGTTAAAAACAAAAATAACATGTTTTAGTATGTTCCACCATTTTCGGCATCAGAGGTTCCGACTAGGACGTTTCGCCACCATGCTTTCGAAACCAATGTGCATGGTATCAAGTTACTTGGTGCGCAGCGTATTGGATAAAGGCAGAAGGTACATAGTCGACGTTGGGTTCCGAAGGGTTTGGAGTATGCCTTTGTTTTAAATTGAAATAGCGCCTGCTTTGCTTTCGAAGGGATAGCTTTCGACACAGTTGGCTTGCGACTGTGTTAAATGTTTATAAAGAAAAGGTTTCGAAAGGGTTGCGCTCTTCTGTTTTAAGTAATGCTTTCGAAGGGGTCGAAACCCCTAGCTGCCGCCTTTCTACCTTTCGAAGTCAGTGGTTTCGAAAGGTATACTTAGCTTTTAAAATTAGCCATTTTTCCAACGCTTTCGAAAGGGTGGTTTCGACACCATCTCTTCTGACTTAGGAGTGCTTTCGAAAGGTTCGCTTTCGACTTAAATGATGTTATAAACCCTTTTTGTTCTATTGAAGTATAACCCAATGGTTTCGAAAGAGAAGGTATTAATGGTTTCGAAAGGTGTTTTCCCATATGTTTTATATTGAACCCAAGTGCTTTCGAAAAAGAAGGGACGGTTGTGTGTTCCAAATGTTGGGGACTTGAGGAAAGATTTAGAACCATTCTTTAAAACTATTTAACCAAGTCAAAAGCTACCTAAGTCGAGAGCATTCTTCTCGAAAGCAAAGCAGGTGCATTTCCTTTTAAAAGTAAAGCAAGGCTTCGACCCCTTCGAAACGCCCTGTTTCGACCCAGTACCTTTCGCCTATGTCCAATTCACTGCGTACCAAGTCTTTGATACCATGCACATTGGTTTCGATGGAGATGAAGGCGGAAGTACTTAGTCGAAAGGTAGGTGCCGAAAGTGGCGAAACAACAAAAGTATGGTTAAAACTGAATTTTAAATTTAAAAAGTAATTCTTTTTTACTAACCTGCTTTATTTGTCAACATATGATTGGTTGCTAATTTCTTTTCCAAATTATTTTCTAAAAGTGCTGCCAAAATTTCAGAAGTAATTAATTTAAAATATTTACAAAATGCCCCTTCTCCTTTTATAAATATATAAAACATTTAAGTCCCATACCTGAAATAGTTTTATATATTTATTAAAATACTCAGGAAAATTCTACAAAATTTCCATAAATCATTTCTAATATGTTTTCTTACATATATTAATTTCTGACCCAAAAATAATATAAATTAGCCGTATTTAATTTTGAACCCAATTAACCATTTTCTTCACTAGAAAAGTAATAATAAATTCACATTAATTCAGAAAATTATGAAATTTGAAACCCATCTCTAAAATATTATTTTTGACCTTATCTCAAAATCGCAAGGCATTAGGATGTCATCTAATAGGGTTTTCACATTAAAACTTATCATAAAATCTATATGAAATAGCATAAACCATCAGCAAACATATATATCCATTTTAACAATAAAAAACATGACAAAACATTTGCAAAATAATTCGGATTCCAATCTAAAACCGAACATAATAAAACATGAGATGTAACCAATTATTCACCTTTAGCTTGTGATTAAGGAGCTGAGATTTGATCTTGGATTAAGTTGCTTAAGCTTCTTCCTCTTAACTTCTTCTTGTTTTCCCTTTATAGTGGCCAACCTCTTTGGTATTTGATTTTTGATTGTGAACATGAATAATGAACGTGAGTTTAGGGTATAAGAATGTTACTTATTCCTATATTGCCCTTATCAACTACCCTAACTTATTCTATTTCATTTTCCCTAAGTTTATTTGTTTAAATGGCACGACTGCCTTCTAGTTACACAAACGTCAATCCCTTAATCATTTACATTAATTCATTTAATTTAACTAATTAAATGTCCTAAATACTGTTACTAAAAATTAGGTCGTTACACATCCATTGAGGCTAGAGAACATAACGCTCTCTAAATATTAGGCAATGTATTACTCATGACTGTTGGGGGCACCAAAGGGTTACGTACTGATAGTTATTGGATAACTATGGGATAACTTGTTCGACAGATTTCTATTGGATGATATAATTAAGGTCAAACAGAAAAAATCGATGTGACTATTTTATATAGTTTTCTTGACTTGAGAATACTGTTGATCTTTAATATAAATGCTCCACTTCGATTATAATTAAATCATAGCAAGATGACCATCTGTTGGCGTCAAAATTGGCCACCAGCACCCAGTTGCATGAAAGCACCAATATCCAATCCAATAATAGAAATATGAAGAGAAATGAATGAAGAACAAAATTAAAACAATTAGAATATAAGTAAATAGAGACACAAATTTATAGTGGTTCGGCTAATTCCAGCTTACGTCCACTCCAAAGATTTTCCTTTTATTAGTTTATACTACTGATTATAGTTACAAATCTATGAAATTCAAGAATAAAATTGGCAGAGAGCCTGGGTAGAAGATGAAGTGAAGTATAAAGAAGAAGATCCTTTTTCTGTCGCCATGCCTGCTATATTTATAGGAGAAGACGTGAACGGGTCGGGTTGAAATTTCGGCAGAAGAACCTCCAGGACATAACGAGGCCACCCAAGAATTTTCAGAAACATTTGGGCCCACAATAAGGATCGGTGCCGATCCCTATTTCGGTGTCCAAATGGGGTGCGATCCCTCTGGGGGTTCCCAATGATGTTAGCTACTTGCCCACCAAATTTTGTACCATTTCGACTTACGGTTTGTGAGATATCGTGTTTTGCATAAAGTGGTGTTGCATATATTTTGATTTCAACTAATCCTTTTGGAGGGATAGGAGCCGATCCCTCCAAACTCCTCCAAATGACATGCAATCCTTAGGGGGAGCTTCTCCATATTATATTATGTATAGCCTCCAAGTTTCATGCCAATTGGATTAGTAGTTCGAATTATTGATCGATCTTTGTTGCAACATGGTGTGAAAGCTGATTATAGCCGATCCCTCCAACTTACTCCAAATGATGTGCGATCCCTATAGGGTGTTCCACATGTTGTAGTTAGCTTGTGCTCCAAGTATCATGACTACTGGATCAGTAGATATTGAGATGTTGACCAATCACTGCCAGAATTGAATATAGTGGATCCCTATAAGGGAAGAGTACCGATCCCTATGGAGGGATCAGTATCGATCCCTTCAAGTTGCATGTTTTGGGGTGCAATCCCTAGGGTGAACACCCTTAGGTCCCCTCTTCCTGTTCCTGGAGTTTCACTTCGATCCCTCTTGTGGTTGTTGAGTTATTAATTATTTTCTATCGAAATACACTTGCTCCCTGAAACATGTCGATCCCTAAGATGGAAGTTGATTTTTGTCGATCCCTCCTATGTGTTAAACCATATTCCATACTTCTAACATTCTGCCTTGCATATCTATCAACTCCATTTAATCTTGATTTCATGTTATTATCTATACTTGATTTCTAGGTCCCACAATTATAACTCTAGACTCATCGGCCTTGATAATCATGAAGTTTGCTAGGTCAGATCCGCCTGTATACTACCTTGGCAAAAGGTGGGTTAACACCATCGAACGACTATTGTTGGATCGAGTGGAAGTATTGAAAGTGAAACACTATTCAAGTGAGGATTCGTCTCCTCAGCTATATATGGTTAGTATCATAATCAATTGAAGTCAACTCAAAGTCAAAACCTCTAGCCAGAGTAATACAGTTAATAATAATTGTTATTATTGAACTAAGGACTTTGTACTTGAATTATAGAGTTGAATGTGGACGATATTGGAATTTTTACCATTACCAAATCTCATAAGTCCAAAGTGGCCCATTTTTTAGGAAGAGAATTGATATAAATAATTGTCACTATAGGGTAGCACTTAATAAAGTAAAATTGGTTTTCATTGATACCGAGTAAGTGATAAATTTGGCCATAATGTCACACCATATGTTAAGTGAAGTGTGAACATGAATATTCAAATTATTCAATATTAATAGTTGGCCAAATTTACACCTAAATGTCACTTAATCGAAACGTTGAATACTCCTTTCTACCATGCGATTTAATTAATTTTTTACTTTTATAATTAACTAAGTTAATTAATATTAATGAAATACTGATTATAAAATTTTATTTGGTGTGTTGAACAATAATAAACAGTGGGTTTATAATAGTTATAAATATACCGATCGGTATATGCTATAGGTATAAGCTTGAATTAGATTTAAATTGCAATTATATTTGTTCAGGGTTGGACTGGGTTTGAGGCCCATATACAGCATGTTATTTTCACCTAGGGAGTGCTTGGTTTGGCTGGCCAAACCTTGGCTAAGGTGGGTGGCTTTTGAATGGTTAAAAGAGCAGAAAAAGTAAGAGAAACACAAGGCTTTTTTATCCTACTTTTACCTATTATGTGTCTTTTAACTAACTAGTCAAACACTAACTTTCTACTAGACCTTTTGTTCACTCTTTGCTCTAAAAATTTTGACTAGAAATCACCCCATTCAAACCACAAAACAATCCAAACACAAAACATGTCAAATTTAATCCAATTCGATTGGAAATGGCAGCAGCGGTTCAGGAATTGAAAACTTCTGAATTCAAATTCAATTCAAGGAGCTTTACTCTTTATTTCAACACACAACTCTAGGCATTGGCGAAGGGTATCATTCTTTACCTATTATCATATATACTGCTTAATATATCATCATATTATAGATTAGTTTAGATAGTTATCGATATAATGAATCCATATATAACTATGTCGTCACACTGGATGGTTATACTTATATGTGCATAGTAAAATAAAATTTAAAAAAAATATTATTTAGTATACATGCTCATAGCCTGAATGAATTTTTTTTATTAAAGTTATATTTTAAATGATTTTATCGATTAAATCTAAATATAAAACATTAAATCATAATATATATATATTTTTTAAAAAATTAAAATTTTATTTTTACTTAAAATGTTCGGCGGTAAAAATAAATTTCTTAATTTATTTTATATATATTAATAATATAATTATTTTTTATTTAAAATTAGTTAAATAAATAAATACATTTATACACATTTATAAATATTATAAAAGCCTTGAAATATCTTATATAAAATAAAATATGCATTATGATTTCGAAAATAATTTTTTAATATTTTTATTTAATCCTTACATTTTTAGTTATTTAGTGAGTATTTTATTAAAAGATTATTAAACAGAAAAAATTAAAAAAAATTATTTCAAGCCTAGAGCAATAGCAAAATTTTTTTAATAAATTTATGTGTGTATGTGTGTATGTGTGTGTGTATATATATATTTATAAATAGTTATATGTTTATATATGTATAATTGGATTTCGTATAGTTGACAATTTTGCCCTAGAAGCCAACATAATTCCTCTACTACGGACTGGCCCAGTTCCATCATATAGTTGATAATTTTGCCCCAAAAGCCAACCTAGAAGGCATGATGATCCTGGACAGTCCTGTAGATCCCCCAACTTCAAGGATAAAGAAGTCCAGAGAATATGTGTATGCTATGGCATTCCTGTGGAGGATACCCTTGTTCATTTGCCATCCCAGAGAGTAAATAATCCTCTTGAAGGCTACACTGCTTGCAGTAGATACATGTGCCTTGCAAGAGCTATTCCACCATTTAACCACTTCATAAGGTTGTCACTTCAACACTTTAGATTGGCTCTAACCCAGTTTCGTCCAAATGCATATGTTGCTCTCACTTGCATATATATGCTCTTCATTACGCACATGCATAGGATTCCAACCTTCAAGGACATCTGGCACTTCTTCAACTTCAAGAAGAGGCTCGAAGTCCATCACTCACTTTCTTGGAGGCACACCATGGTCGCCAGTTGGTTATTGGCCTTCATAACAAGCTCGATCACTTCAAGTTCGAATACTTCTTCGTCTTTTGTCCAATCGGCATCTCACTGAAGTGGTTATCTGGATGTAAATTCCTATTTTCCCCACTCCACTATGCTAGAGCTTACTTCCCTCAAGTCGTTAAATTTTCTTCACTTCTTCTTTCCGGTTATTCCTTAAAAAACCGTCAGTTATGATATGTTGCAAACGTATGAACACTTGAAGGAAATTCCAAAAGTCCACCGAAGGAGAATCAACCTTCCAGCCGACTTTCGGTTACATCAGTTCGAGCTCTTTTTTAATGGCCGTAGAATTAGTCACCACACTCATGCACCATGGGCTAATAAGGAAGCACAAGCCATGCAACAAACCCAAGAAAAAGAATTAAAAGAAGAGACTAGGATAGAAAGAGACAAATAGAAGGAAGATGACAGTAAAGATGAGGATGATGTGTGGAAAGAAGAAGACTGCGTTAATAAGGATAACGAGGAAGAGTCGATAGGAGAAACTACTCCTCAAAATGAGACCTATATGGAGGAAGAGACAACTCAACAATAAGAAAAACCCCACCTGCCCCTAGACCCCTAAGACTAAAAATCAAAACCTTAATGACAACTATGTCCTAACAAAGTCTTATCGAAGGGCTATTTTATGACATAGTTAAGGATGACATCTTTGGTAATCTATCCACTTTCAACATTTCCCCCGATCTCATTGGACCAAAACTCGACTTTAGTGACTTCTCAAATCCCAATTTCCCTTCTGGCACTAGTGCCCAACTTACTTCAATGAGGGAAGTTACTCTGACTTCTGATCCTCATGAGCATGGTCCATAGAATCAATAGGACACGCCTAACTCTACATGGCACCTAGGATCACAACACACTTATTCTGCATGTACCGCTCTCCAACTTCAAGTTATAGCTTAGTATTTTCCTCTTTTCATGTACAATAGGAACATCTAGAATTGAAACTGAATAAAAAATCACGTAGCAGCTGCCCCCCTCTCTACTGAATGGACCCACATCCTCGATGAGAGATCCATACTGTAAGTTTTAGTATGACAGGACCAAAATAAAACAAAGAGAGAAATAAGATAGAGAAAGGGAGGAGGAAGAGAGCAAAAGGCACCACTCTAAGTGCAATATATCATGGGACCACTCCGAGTCCAAAAGAGGCTCTTATTCACCACATAGGGCACGATCCCCACTTTCAAGGGATATGGACCCATACTCCAGTAGACCTAACTCCCTAGAGGGACAAACTCTGATCCCACCTCCTCACTCTTAAGCTTTGGCTCTGGCCCAACCTAAATCAAAAATAGGACAATCATCTTCTCCATTCCTAGAGCGGTGGCCAAGTAAAGAAAAACTTAATACTACCACTAGTCTTCCACTACCAGCCTTTAATGCTCATTTAAGATTCTCATAGAGCATGAGAAGATACATCTTAGGATGGATCTCGCCGGCCTCTAGTTTATTTAAAACATGAAGTAGATCCCTCTTAAGGACTAGGAGACTAGACTATCACTTCACAAAGTGTAATGGAGCAGTACAATTTGTGGATGAAGATATCCATAGTCTTGGCTAATCTAAACAAGAAAAATAACTTGATAATAGCGACACAAGAGAAGGAGAGCAAGAAAGATTATAAAATCAAGAAGAACCTCTCCAATCAAACAGAGAAACAAGAGAAAGAGTTAACTGCTAAGTACAAGACAACAAGGAAAATAAGGAACATAACAAAGCTGTGATCCAGGCTATGGAAGCCAAGATGGAAGTCCTGGAAGAACATGTTCGAGCAGCACACGTTTGTATTAGTGATGTTACTAAGGAGCGAGATGAGCTACAGACCAAAATGGGCACATAAATGGAGAAGCTTAAGGTGGATCTCGGAAATGAGAAAGATGAACAGAACGAGGTGCTCAAGACCGCTCAAACTTCCTGCGAGGAAATCTACGACCTTTGGCAAGAGAAGAGGATACTTATGGATAAGGTTGCTGAGATGGAAGCTTGCCTTACCTAAGTGGAAAAGGAGAAGTCAAATTTCAAAACCTATATCGACTCCATCATCCTAAGCTTCTAAGTTAACATGTTAGATCTGGCAACATAAGATGGTTGGAGGAAGAGTACCCCGAGACGCTCGTCGAGGTCTAGGAGAAAATCTTGAAATGTGATGGAGATGAAACAACAAAGAGTTAGATAAACATGCAGTCAAAGCCCTCTTTCAATTTGATAAGTTTGACCTGGAGGCCTTAGGTAAGGGCCAGGCAATGTGCGCTACTAAAGCCGTATCTCTTGCACAGGTGCCCACAAATGCTCCTGTCGAGTCCAACTCCAAGGTTTTGGTGGAAGACACTGATCCAATCATCAAGGAGTCCCGAGCAAATGTTATCACTTATGTTGCATCTAGCTATAAAGCCACCAGCATTCCTACGTCCGTGCCACTTTCACTCCAATTTCTAAGGGGTATAGTCTCGATGACCATAGTTTTATGCCACCGCCGACTCCCAACACTCTTCCATTTGTGTCCCCAGTCCAGGAAGAGTGATAAGACAAAGGCTTCCCTTATAATCCAACATCGACTCTAAGATGCATATCTATTACCTCTCCTATCTTCGAGGAGCTTCAAATGTCTTTTGAAGATGTCACTAACATTTTTGTACTCTCTATCAACTTTCTAGTCGCACCTTATAGCAGTTTCAAAATCTTACACCTATGCAAGCATGACCATCTCTACAACATCAATCGTTGTTTCTATTCCTCACCCAACTCTATTTCCACCACTAGGTCTACTCCCAGACCCGGAGCAGAAAAGATTGGTGCACTCAAGGATGAAAATTTGTATGAACTCAATGTTATAGTTGATGACGACGATGGCAATGAGCTTACCATCACCCAAGTCATGGGTAAAAAGCCTTCGATGCCAACTCTTAAGGCCATAGATGTTGACAAGGTGAAGAATATCAAGAAGGAGCAGGGCCTAGAGGATATCCCTCCAATTTTATCGATCCAGCTACCTACCCTTCCAATTACCAAGAAGCGACCTCCTACTTATGTTGCCGGCGCTATCCATATGCCTTCAGGTGCACACATCAATCCCAATGACCCTATCAATTGGACCATTAAAGAACATACCTCTCATTCTTAGAAGGCTACCCCAGAGAAAGGGAAGACCATAGAGAGAAAGCATCATGCCAAGAAAGTGACCAAGGATGGAAAATGAGGGAGGAAGAAATGATTGGCTCTAGCTGCTTCTGGAAGACACGTTCTTTTTGTCTTTTTTATTTTGATTCTTTTAGCTCTTGCGTACGTAGGCCGTTGTACTACAGGTAAAACACCTTCTGTTTTGTACAAAAAAATTTAAGCAATGAATTTGTTTTCTTTCCAACTCTGTTTCATCCATGTTACTGCACTTTTCATTTTCATGCCTACGTACTTTCCTGAAGTAATACATTATACATGCCTATGTATGTGATACATGCAATACTTTTATTTGTTGTATCTCTATACAAATAAACAAACTTCTACAATTTCTTAACTTTGTTCTATTATTTAGCCTTGTTTATTATCGATCAAACATATCTTGTTTAACTACACAACATTGTAGTTTATCAACCAACTTTTCTTATTCTTAGTTGAATGTATCTTATCTGACTAAAAACAAAGTTATATTCAAACACATGGTTGGTGCTATACGGTTCTTGTCTCGCATCAACATTAACACTAATATAACCCCATAGTGTACCTACAAAAGAATTTTGATTCTACATCGACTACTATCTTTGAGAATCAGTGTCTTAGATGCTTATCTCCAAGTATCCACTCCGTACCTTACCTGGGCATCAGTCAGAAGCAAGGTGTAAATTCAATTCTACACTAATTCCTATCTCCAAGAGTCGGTGCCTTGGATGCCTACCTCTTGGCATCCATCGTTGAGCTTTCCTATCTATGAATGTAGGTCAAAATGGGATCTATAACGGTGAATTGTCCGATCGTTCCTTGGTTCGATTATACTCCAATCAATCAGGGGTCGGAGGAGCTCGTCTGTACCTATTTTTGAGTACCTAGACATTTTGTTTCAAAACATGGAATGCCTAATTATGCCCCCGGCCATGCAACACAAT
This sequence comes from Allium fistulosum, assembly GCA_030737815.1. Classification (NCBI taxonomy): domain Eukaryota; kingdom Viridiplantae; phylum Streptophyta; class Magnoliopsida; order Asparagales; family Amaryllidaceae; genus Allium; species Allium fistulosum. The sequence continues at coordinate 522,284,791 of CM060906.1, forward strand.
GTAAGAATTTAATAATACGGTTCTATAGATTCAAAAAGTCAACTTTATTTATGAATAAATGAATGGAATCATCACCTTATTGCATTGAATTTATATGAATATAACGTCTTATTTGCAAAAAAGAAACCAAGTAAAATAGCATGTAAGTGCTTGCTATTCCATTCCTATGGAATTGAGATCCCATATACCATTGATAGCTTGAAAGTTCCATCTCCAACCATTTGTGCAACCACATAGGGACCTTCCCAATTTAGGCCAGGTGCCACCTTATTTGGAAAGTCCCATTTAAATACAAGGTCACATATCTCATAGGTACAATTTCTGACCTTAGCATTGAACTGCTTTGCTACATTTATCTAGTGAGCAGCTACCCTCAAATCAGCCTCATCTCATTTTTCTTTAACCAACACAAGGGAGTCAAGTAAGAATTCCTCGTTCATCTTGGGATCAATTGAAATCTTCTATGAGAAGGGACTTCAGCTTTGATTGGTATCGTGGCCCCAATTCCATAAGCCAAAGCATGGAGTATGGCCTGTCCAGGACTTATGGGTGCCCAATAAGCCCACATTGCTAGTGGTAACTCATCCACCCAAACTGATCATATATTTTTTGAACTCAACACTTTCAAATTGAATTACATTATCAGTTATTATCTTCTGTGGGACTCCGAATTTGCATAAAATGTTCTTTACTACAAAGTCGACCACTTTCTTCAAAGTGATCATTGTATTGGTTCTACTTTAACCCAATTTGTGAAGTAGTCCATTTCCATTATCATGTATTTTGCTCTGCCTTTCAATCTGGATTGCACACCAATGATAATTATTCCCCATTCCACAAACGACCACAGGAAAAACATTTGCATAAGTTGAGTGGATAGGGCTATTGGTATCATCACAATCCTCTAGCACTTGTCACATCATCCAGAATAGTCAACCACATTCCGATTGAATGTCGACCATAAATATCCATAGCGAATAATATTCTTTGCTAACAATTGCTCCTCGGTGTGACCACCACAATTTCCTTTATGCACGTTAGTAAGAATTTTCTTAGCTTTGTCCTTAGTGACACACCTCAACACGGGCGTTAAGAACCTTTCCTATATAACACTCCTTTTTGCATAATGAACCGAGGTACTTTATGCAAGAGCTTTCATCGTTTGTTCGTTACATTCGAGAGAGTGCCTTCTAGAAAATAACCTTTAATTGGAGTCATTCATGACTCCTTCTCTACATCAACATCCAACTTGTCAATGCTCGGAGCTGACAAAAACCCTATGGAAATGATTCCCAGCTGCTGTGCATCCCCAAAGCTAGCCAGTTTGGTTAGTGTATCGACTTTCATATTCTCTTCCCTAGGGATGTGCATTATCATATAATGCTCAATATCGTTCAGTAGTTCCAAGCTTTTGTCATGTAAAGGGCAATTATCGCTCCTTTAGCCTGAAACTACATTTTCACCTAGCTAACCACCAACTAAGATTCATTGAATATATGCAATGTCTTGACTGTTATTTCCTTCTTGATCTCATGTCCACAATCAACGCTTCATATTTAGCTTCATTTTTTGTCGGTCAGAACTCTAGCCTCGAATCATAACATATCCTCTATTCATCCTAGGTGACAAAACTACCCTTGCCTTGGAATCATATTCATTGGAGGATTCATCTATGTACAACTTCCATTGGGATAGTTGGACCAAATCTTCTTCCACTTCATCATCCCGAACGGTGAACTCAGCAATGGAAGCTGCCAATATCCGTCCTCAAATCGCCTTCCTAGGATGGTAAAATATATCATAATGGCTTAGATCAAACTCAACTTTATTAGTCTTCCTAGAGTCTCATGTAAATATTGCACTTGTCTTAGTGGCTCATCAGTCAATACCTTTATCGGGTGAGCTTAAAAGTATAGTCTCAACTTCCTCGCAACAATCAACAAATAGTAGACCAATTTTTTTTAACTACGATGTATTCTCTACTCTAGTAACATATATGCAAACATAATATAATGACTTTTGGATTCTGCACTTCTCACGTACCAAGGCTGCACTCCGTGCGTGAGCGGACACTGCTAAATAGATGAATAAATCTTCTCCTTCCAAATACTTTGAAAAAATCTGAAAGCATCTTGACATTCCTTCATCCATACATACTTTCCTTTCTCCTTCTTTAAAGCATCAATAAACGGTATACATTTTTCCATTGCTTTCGAAATGAATGGCTTAGTTCAATGACCTCATCGTTCAAGCTCTGCATCTCCCTCCTTGTCTTTAGGGTAGTAACCTCTCTTAACGCTTTAATCTGTTCTATGTTAGCTTTAATACCCCTTGAGTTTAAAATGAAACCCAAAAAATTATCTGATAGAACTCTAAAATTACATTTCAGTGGATTGAGCTTCATACTATATTTCCAAAGAAAATCGAACATTTCTGAGAGACCGTCTGTGTGATCCCCGAATGTTGCGACTTCACTAACATACCATCCACATAGGCCTCTATAGTTAGTCCAATCTTATCTTTAAACATTTTGTTCACCAAGCCTTAGTAAGTATCTCCAGCATTTTTCTGACCGAATGGCATGATCGAGTAATAATACAGCCCCAAATATGTGATGAAACTAGTATGCGACTGATGTGGAATGTGCATCGCTATCTGACTGTAGCCGGAGTATGCATCCATAAAGGATAACAATTCATCAGCCATTCCATCTACAAATTGGTCGATCCTTGGGAAATGAAGCAGTCTTTCAGGCATGCTTTATTCAGTTTAGAGTAATCAATGCATGTCTGCCACTTCCTATTTGCCTTCTTGATAAACACAGGATTTGATACCTACTTTGGGTATAGTGCATTGCAGAAGAAACAATTTGCCTTCACCCTATCCATTTCTTTCTTCAACGTAGAAGATCGCTTCGGTTTCATACTGTGCCTCTTTTGCTTAACATGAGGATGTCTTGAGTCCACATTCAATGTATGATGTGCTATCTCTAGTGAAATCCTACACATATCAGAATACATCCAAGTAAACAAGTCTATGTTTGCCTAGACAAACCCTACGCATTCAATGTATGGGATCCAAGCCAAGGCATAAATGATAGTTGTTATGCCTTCCCTTTCTCTCGTCCCTTTGCCTTTTTGAGATTAGCGATGTAGAACTCTCGACCTGCACTTTGGTCACCTTAAACCGACCTCACTACATTCCCAGTTGGAAATTTCATCATATAGACAATGGAGCATGTTTAGTTCATAAACTTGCAAGAAATAGTTGTCCCAGAAAAGCATTATAAGTTGAAATCGATCCACCATAACAAACATTTACACCCGCACAACCTTGCGGTCTTCTTATCCAACTTTAGTGGCAATTCAATCCACCTACTTGCTCCTTAGCCTCTCCAGTTAATCTTTAGATGAGGGATTTCAATGGCTTTAGATCCTTTTCATTAAGGTATATCTTATCAAAGGTTTGTTCGAACATGATGTTCACCAAGCTCCCATACCAATAAGGACTCTGTAACAACCCGATTTTCAGAGACAATTAATAATCATTATTTATTTAATTAAAATGGATTTTTGGAATTTTAAAATGAATACTTCAAATTTATTTCAGAATATTGAAATTTTGAATAATTTAATTAGTGATAAAATTAAATTGTTTTGGAATAAATATTGTTTTAAGAATTGTGAATTAAATTTAGACTGGAAATTATTTAATAATTGGGCTTAAAATTTGAATATTTGATATTTAAATTTAAAATAAGTTAAAATATGAGAAAATGAAGTCTATAAATTTTACTAAGACAAGTAAATAATTGATTGTTGTGACTATAAATTTTATTTTGAATTTTATTTTAATTTGTTTAAAATAAGAAATAATCTATAAAAAATAAGCTAAATAAAAATACATATATATACACAAACCAAGCCCAAAGCCCAGAAACTCATTGCCAAAATCCTGATATTCCTAATCTCCAGACTTTTCTTTCTTTCGATGTTTCACCCCATTTTATAAATACAACTTATCTTGTTTATCTTCTTTAGCTTCAAAAATCAAAAAATTAACCAAACCCTCTTACTTTTATAAATTAAAATCAAATCAAATACATTGTTTTAAATTCTCAAATTTTGATATATACATCTCGATATTCGTATGTATCTATAGCAAGAAGTAAACTAAGTTTTGTTTCTCGAGGTGGTGTTATGTTCGTGCGTTCAAAAAAGAAGAAAAGGAAGAAGGAGCAAGCATATAAGTGAGTGAATGCACTCAAAAATCTTTGTTTAAATCATCTAATACCCTATATTTTATTTGTTTAAGTTGTTGATTTGAGTATAATGTCTATGCGTCAAATTGGAGAAGAATCGGTTGACGAAACGATGATCAACGGGGAAAAACGTGGAGTAGAATGCTCCAGGTTCCAACTAATAGGTCGACCACTCTCAAGCAATATTCGACCCCTATAGGTCGACCACTAAACCCTAGCGGTCAACCATTCAAGTGTAATAGTCGATACCTCGAGGTGGACTTTTGTTAGTAACCTGTTAAGTAAAAAGGAAAATATATATTTTTAAACCAAAATAAAAATTCAAATAAAAATATGTTTGGAAAGAAAAGTTTGACATAGTGTAAATACAAAATTATTTTTATGAAAAAAGTTTAATTTAATATTATTAATTATTTAATTTAGATATTGTTTATTTAATGGATAATTTAGTTTTTGATTTTAATAATTCTATAAAAATCCTATAAAATTCTGGAAATATATGAAATTATTTCTAAGTGATATTTAAGAATTTTCAAAGCAAATTTTATGAAATTTTAGTATATAATTCCGACTTTTGAAAATGTATTTATTTGATTAAATTGTTTAGAATGTTTTATAATTATTTAAAAATAGTATATAGTTATAGAAAATTATGAAATAATTCTTATATGTAATATTTAGCTTTACAAACTATTTTTGGATCTTCAAAAGAAAGAAATGATTTTTCTAATGTTAATTGGTGAGTATTAAATTATTGATACATTTATAAAAGATTGAGAATTTAACCATTTATTGTAATGAATATATATATTAAATTTGGGTTAGTAATTATCTAATGCATTTTAAATTATTGTTTATTTATAGATTTTTACTTTGTTATATAAGATTATATGTTGTGAATGATTCGTTATTAAATATTGTTTCGTTTGTTATCATGTTTATTTATTTGAATGATCTATATTATGTTAGTTTTCTAATCTTTCTTTTTCTTGGATATTGACATTGGATATATGTGTGTTTCATCGTTGATGTTGATATGATTAGTGATTTGATATGATATGGTGATGACATCCTTCTATTTGAATTTAGAATATTTAATTATATATGATGAGAAATCTAAATAAACGAAGTTATAATACCGTTTGGGATGGGGCATTCCGTAATATTTCTCTAGTTATTCTTCGGACTCGTTATATAGAATAATTTGGGATTGTGTGTAGTTCATAAGTAGTGAGTAAACGATTGAGTATTACACAGCGGTCTGGGACACAGTTATGATATTTATTAGGTTATTCATTGTAAGTAGATGGCTCTCACGTGAAGAGGATTTTTGGTGATACTTGCTGTGATGAGTATACTATAGCTATATGTTGATTGATACATAGAGCCGTTCACCGGCATATGGTTAAGATGTGTGATGGCTATTGGATATGAGTATTATGTGTCTATCTATCTTTCCAACTTCCTTTATGTTTCGAGAATGAACCAAATTGGCCAATATCCACCCTAGCTACTTGATCGTGGTAGTCGTGCCCCTGATCCTGACACCCTCTTATTATTTATTTGTAAACAACTGTGGAATGTTTACCCATGTGTCATATAGGCCAGTAGTCAGTCACCATATAGGCACATGTTACGTCGTGACCGAAGAGGCTATGCATAGTTGGGTCATTAGTGGATCATTGTCACGATACCGAGAGGGAGAGTAATGGTAATCGATGACTATAGGAGACGTGTAAGATGGACACACGTGTGGATCCTAAAGTAGGTAGACATGCTATCAGTCTCCCATCTAGTTCAGTGGTCTGTGGTAAAAAGGAATATACTATTTATATTCCTACTTGGGTCTATGTCCAGGGTATAGTTAATCCTCGTATATTGTTTTTATATGATTGATGAGTAGACGACCCATACTATTCCGGCGGGTGGCATATTCGTTTCAAGCAAATGGCCTTCTCATTACTGGATTTTACTTGGGCATTTCCATGTCCAGTCTAAACCTTTTATTGATTTCTAGATTTTGAATATGATTTATATATATGGATGATTCACCAATTTGATGTTGATTATGTGCTTCTATAAATGGGTGATGACATCTTTATGCATGGTTTGTAATATTTATGAATCTATGATATTTGATGTTATGTAATAATTTTGTAATTGTCTATGATATTTTAATTATACACCGTGCCTACATTACCATATATATATATATATATATTGACATATATGGATATTAACATGAGTTATATATTTTTGGTATTATCATTGAATTACCCTGCATATTCTGAGTTACAAATGTATATTGATCCTTGACCTAGACATAATCTGATCTGTGTGTTATTTCTATAATGCTCGGGTCAGTCAGAGATATTTTAGGTACAGGGACGATATGAAAAACTTATATTTAATGAGCGTAGTGGAGGCTAGATATAAGTTTAGTTGCATGTTTGTATATGATGTACTTTATGTATGTATATTTTTGAGTTGTAGACATGAATTGTATAGTGTATATTATATTCTATCTGCTGCAATCTGACTCTGGATTCTTTGATATTAATATCATTTGTGATTGTGTACGAATATGAAATGTAATATTGTTATCTGACATAAGTACCAGTGTTGGTCTAAGAAAATATTCATGTGTGTGCTCTATATTGATCTATTCTCCATATTACTCGATTGTTTTACTTAGTAGTACTCTTGAGTAGTATAGGTATAGAGGTGGGGATGTTATAAAATGGTATCAAAGCAGGCTTAGAACAATACATTATATATGAAAGAGACGAGTCAAGACCTTATATGAGACTTAGAGTCCCTGTCCCTTTGGGTGTGTTGGGTAGTTCAATGTAATAGGAGATAGTATATAAACAAGATGATTACAGGGGTAATCATCTAGGAACGTATTTGTTATTTTCTATATGTAAAAGGTATTTGGATCTAGATATTTTGTGTATGAAAATATAAAATGATTGACATTGGGTGGCTAATATGGAACTGTTATGTTTTGATTTGATTTTGATTAGAGTACGTAGCGAAAACTGATAAATCGATTTTTCACTGAGTGCACTGTTTATTGTTTATATTTGTTTGGTTGTTGAAAATTATTTGTGTTAAAATAATACTTATTATCGATGGCCATATGTCGGTATTAATAAATTATTTGTTATTAAAGTTGTAAAATGGATTTAATTTTGATCTTTATTTGTTATTAATAAATGTGTACTGTGTTAGTTGGTATTATATATATTTTATTGAAACGGTTATTGTTTAATATATGTATGTTTATAAAGGATATTTGAAAATGTTTGGATGTTATTAAGTTTTGTTAGAATTAAAGGCTTTTAAAACATATGTTTAAAGGTTATTATTATATGTTTTTGAAACTAAGTAAATGTTCTGATTAGAAATCTTTTAAGTACGTGTTATAGAAAAGATTTTTTTCGATAATTAAGGTAGTGACCAAACTAACCACGCCATATATATAAACAACAAAAGTTTTACAACAATACTACAACAAACACTAAAACACCCCACAACAACAACACTACCACAAACAACATAACACCTTACAGACATATAAATCACAAGACACAAACAAAAAACACCATATCACAAAAATGGACACAGCCCAATACAACAGACAACAAAAACAAGAGCAGAACACAACCTTACATCACAAATACACATAACCCCCCCACATTACAAAACCAATATCACAACACTAACAACCACCCAGTACAACAACAACAAAAAGCATCATAACTAGACATGTAACCCAACAAAAAGCCGCAGATCCAAAATAGCATCATAACAAGCCATGCATCCCATCAAAAAGCCATGCATCAAAATATGTACAGCAAAATACTAGAACATCGATCTATCAGCCTCTATGATCCTTGACTCTGGCTGCGACAGAATCAAGAGCATCAACCATATCAAACTTCTCAATACCTACCCATAAGTATACAAACTTTAGAACATAAAAAAGAACAGAATTAGAAGATCTATGCTGATTAAGAAAACATCTTATATTTCTCTCATTCCAAATAACCCAGCAAAATGCCAAATTAAGCAGCTCAAATAAATTTCTTTTCATATGATCATCCACTAGAAATCTTTTGTAGTTCCAATATTTAAATTGATCTTTAATAAGCATCCCCCACTGAATCTTTAAATCCAGTTTAACCAAACATTTTGTCATAACATAAAAACTGAAGTCAGAATCTACAAAGAGATGCTTGTAGTCCTCTTCTTCAATATTACATAAGTAACATTTATCAGACAAACACATGTTCTTCTTCCTCAACAAAGAAATAGTATTGAGTTTATTATGCATTAAAATCCACATATAGATCTTCACTTTCGAAGGTACAGTTACAGCCCACGTTTATTTGAAACCAACCACCTTTCTTCCCGAAAAAATCAGAAAATTATAAAGAGAATTAATGGTAAAACTCTTCTTATCTCTAGCCCATAAAAAAATGTCATCATCATTTACATCAATCACCACTCCTTCTAACACTTCCATCAACTTGATAAATTTAAATAGCACTCTTCCTTCCAAAAAATTTGCAAAAGATAAATCCTGCTTAAAATCAATTACCGTTCCTCTAAACACTTCATGCACAGTTTTAAACTTCTCAAGAGACAACATATATAAGTCAGCAAACTCAATGGCAAGGGGTATAGGCAGAACCCAATAGTCATGCCAAAAAAAATACTTCTACCACTTTTCAATTCACATTTCAAACACAATTTGAATAAATGAGCCAACATCCAAATATTCCTCCAAAATACTGAGCAGCCTTTAACCTCCAAATTCCAATGAAAACAGTTATTAAAATATAACTTCAAGACCCACTTTCTCCACATAACATCTTAATTATCGATCAAGTCCTAAATCCATCTACATAACAGTGCATTATTCATCTCTGCAATACTCAACACACCCAAATCCCCTTGCTCAATCAACTTACAAACTTGATCCCAAGAAATTAAACAACTCAGAGAACAACCATTTCTACCACCATGCCAAAAGAAATTTCTTCTAATACTATCAATTCTATTCAAAACCCATTTGGGACGTTTATGAAAAGATAACCACTATAGAGGTAGTGCTGAAAGAATCGAATTAGTCAAAACTAATCTACCTGCTTTAGACAGAGAAGAACTTTTCCATCTAGCAAATTTAACATCAAAATTTTCAACTAAAATCTACCAATCCTCCTTGTGTAATTTACCTGGCCTAATCATAATACCCAAATATGAGAGGGGAAACAGCCCACTTTACAGTTCAACATGTTAGCTATTTTATTGTCATCACCTATGCTACACTCAAAGTTATAACCGAACTCTTATGAAAGTTAATCTTCAACCCTGACAACTTTTCAAAAGAGTACAAAAGGATTTTAAGAGCTGCAATACACTTACAATCCGGAGAGTTGAACAGAATCGTATCATCAGCATAATGTAAAGAAGTAAAACCCCCAGAAATAATTTCAGCCCCAAAACTCTTAATCACACCATTATCAACAACACTCTCAAGATATGTGTAAAAACATCTGCCATAATATCAAATAAAAGAGGAGAAAGTGGATCACCTTGTCTTAAACCTCTTTTAGAGATTAAAACTTTTCCATGCACACCATTTATACAAATGCAGGAGCTGCTAGGCCATAGCAAGTCCTTAATCCAACAAACCCACTTGCTACTAAAACCCCTAGCCACCAAAACCCCTAGCCACCAAAACATCCAAAAGAAAATTCTAGTCTACTGTATCAAATGCCTTCGCAAAATCCAGTTTCAAAACTACACAAGGCACCTTGTTCTTATCACAGTAAGGAATTACTTCCTCCACCATAGCAACCCCATCAAGAATAAACCTCCCTTGTATAAATGCAGATTGAGCTTTATCTATTAAAGAATCCATTTTAGTCTTGAGCCTATTAGCTAAAACTTTCGTAATAAGCTTATAGGTGCTATTCAAAAGACTAATTGGTCTATAATCAGCTAAACCCAAAACACCTTCCTTCTTAGGCAAGTGAACAATATTAGCACAATTTAAGTTCTTCAAATTCAACTTTCCCTCATAAAATTCATCAAAAATTTTCATAACATCAACTTTAATCCAGCTCTAGTATTTTTAAAAAAAGAAATTTGGAAAACCATCTGGACCCAGTGCCTTTTCTCCAAGCATATCATTTAGAGCTGCCTCCACTTCTACAACTAAAAATGGACCATCCAAGTCAGATAAATCCATCGAATTAGGATACAACACTTCCCAATCAGCACTAACCCTCTCCTTCATACAACAACCATGAATAGATTTATAATAATTTGTACAAGCCACATTCAATTCATCCTGCTCTATAATCTCCTTGCCATCATATACCATACTACAAATCCTATTAGACCTCCTTCTACCATTAGCCACCCTATGAAAATAACTAGTGTTTTTGTCCCTTTCCTTCAACCATTGCGTACGAGCCCTCTACCTCTAAAAAATTTCCTCTTGATCCATCAATTTTTAAAGTTCTTTCTCCTTTAATAATAATCTTCCTTTTTCTTCAAGATTTAAACATCTCCCCTCGCCAACCTTATTCAACTCTAGAATCTCCCTTTTAAGAATCTCCTTTTCAATTTAATATTACCAAAAACTTCTCTATTCCATTTCCTCAAATATTTCCTAAGAAACTTCAGTTTACCAACAATAACAAAGCCCGCATCCTTATTACTGAAAAAGGACTGCCACTTACATTTCATCATCTCTTCAAAACCATCTTCCAAATGCCACATCATTTTAAATTTAAAAAGATATTTGCATTTTACATTATCTCCCGAAACTAACACAATGGGACAATGGTATGAAATAATACTAGCTAACCCCTTCTGAAATGATAAAGGATGTAAATCCTCAAATTCTGGGTTAATCAAAAATCTATCCAATTTCACCAAAGTTGGTAACTCCCTCCCATTACTCCAAGTATAACTTCTATTATTAAGAGGCAAGTCAATCAAATTACAATTACACACAAAATCACTGAAACCATTCATTTCATTCAAATTATCCCCCTCTCCATTATTCCTTTCACCAACAAATCTTGTAGTGTTAAAATCTCCCCCAATAATCCAAGGACCAGCAATCATACTTTTGAATTCACATCCTTCTCTCCACATCTCTTTTCTACACTCTCTCTTATTAGGACCATACACATTGGTAACAAAATATATGATCCTAGTAAGTTTAAACTGCAAAGCTACATGCAACATATATTTATGTTTAATCTCCTACATCAGCTCCCATAAAACACTATTCCATCCTATGAACATGCCTCCAGCACTCCCACATGCTTCTAAAAAACTCCAATTATCAACAAAAGTATTACCCAATGAATTAAATTTGAAATTAGAGGGACACTCAATCTTATTCTCTTGCAAAAGAACAATATCAGGTCTGATCAAACTCAAATAATTATTCACCCTTTGACATTTCTTAGGAATGCCTAACCCTCTAACATTCTAAGAAATAATTATCATTTTACAGCATTAACCCTCTCCAATTCCTTAGTCTTAAAATCTACAATATCTTTCTCACCATTATCCAAAATAATACCCGCATACTTAACAGTGCTATAAATTTTCTCAGAAGAAAAGGAATTAATAACAATAGGGATAAAGATGCTACCTTCAAGTGAATGAGTAGCAATATCCTCCCTAAGCCCCCTAACGGTTCTACGAAGTAAATAAATCCCTCCACTTGAACATGCAGCCCTTTTACCTCTTTTGATAGCTTTTCTCTTATTGTCAACCAGCTTGTTCCCCGATTCATCACCAAAAATATCTAGATCATCCACTAGAATAGCTCTATCAAATATTCTCTTGCTTGTGACTTCAGCTTCTTCACTAACCTTCCTTCCAGCATCCCCTCAATCAGATGTGACTCAATAGCTTTAAAGTGATCAATAGTTATAACACCTTTATATTTCCAAACTTTAAGTCTACCATCCATACCTTTGACAAAAGGGATTTTCCCGAATTCTTTAGCATCCACGTCCTTATCTGGATTATCCAAGAATTTGCTAACTTCAAACTCAAAATAGAAATCATCGATATGACATTTAATCACTAGGGGAAGCTCGCAGCCAGGATTTACATCAATTAACACCTTAAGAACCGAATAATCTGTTGTAGATTCATAATTCTTTTGCATTCATATAACAGAATCATACTTCATCAACAATTTTCTTAAAGGAATTACATCTCTACAAGCCAAAGGTATCCCTTTTAAAGAAATCCAAGATCTCTCTTTCGACCTCCACACCTTACTACCCAGCAGTAAGCTCCATTTACGAACACGCAAAATACCCGAATCATTGATAATAGTAGCAATCGTGTCACTACCCATGACTCTTTTAGGGAATTTGACGATAACTCGTCATTAAATTACTTTACATCCCAGAACCACGGTCCCATAACTTCAAACTTCTTCTTTAAAGCTTGCACAATCTGACTGATAGTAAAAGAACCTTTGATAATTGAAATTGAAGCCCAGAAGTCGCAGTACTTTAATTTCTCGCTCAAATCTGATTTAGAAAGAAAAACTTCATCGTGCGCCTCCATATGATTCGATTTAGGGTTTGAAGAAATTATAGTGAAGGGTTTTGTTAAAAAGGACGAGGATTTAGACGAATACTTACACTGAAAACCCGTATGCCCAACTTTACTGCACTTAAAAACATATTAGAGAATTTCTACAGTTTTTGCAATATGATTAGCCAATCTGCATCTAAAACATTTCCTCTCTGATTTGATGTTAAGCAATTTTGCTAAATAATCTCTAATATGACGAACTAGAATGCCATTTTTATTCTTGGAGTGAGAAAGATTTTTCAGCAAAGTATCTCGAAATGACGCTTTGGGTTTCTCTTCACTTAAACTAGAATGAATAAAAAATTCAGATTGATTACTGTAGCAAGATGAATCACCAAAAGAATTAGAGAACGGAAAGAAATCAAGATGTGGTTCCACCATTATAAAAGATTGTTTATAGTTCATTAGAAAATATTTTAATTGGAAATGTTATAGTAAAGTATAGTATCTGCTTGAGTTTGATTCAAAAAAATAATTATTTATAAAAGCAAGTATGTTTTAAGATTTGCATAAGTAATGTTATAGAAATTTTTAAAATGAATTGTGTTAGTTTGATCATTGAGTATGTTAAGAATTCTGATCGATGTAGGTGCACCCATATTCGACAGGGATTCCTAAACGCTAGAACGAGACATTTGGACATGATGATTTGAAAAGGACGAATATATTAAGTAATTATATAAGTAAAGTTAGTAAATTTGATAAAGTAGAATTTGAAATCTATATTTGAAATGGTTTTGGAAAATAAGAGTGTATATTTATTTTGGAAAAAAACTGTGTGTTTTATAAGTTCTTTGTGTGTGTATGTATGTATGTGTGTGTGTATATATTAAGTAATGTATGCAGCCATTACATATTAGTGAATGGTTGAAAATACTGGCAAGGCGGGTATTGATTATGCATTTAATATTGCAGCCAACCGATGTTAGTAAACTATTAAGATAAATGGCAAGGCAACATCATCATATTTTGAGTGTTTGTAATTTTGATACAAGATATGTGCTGAAATATATTATATAAAGTTTTGAGAAATTATATATAAATTTGTTTTGGTTTTATGGATACTAAATTATGGTTGTAGTAATATGAGAAATTTTATTATGAATTTGAGGTTATAATTATATAGTTTATAATTTATTAATATTTGAAATTAAGTCGTAATTTTTGGGATATTATAGTTTATGTGAATATAAATCATTTAATATGGTTCAGATATTTTGATTTATATAGACGAGTACTATTTTAGAAAAGCATAATTATATAAATTTTATTTTCAGATTTTTGGAAAGATTTATGAGATAAGTATACATTGGAATTGTATTGACATGTGATTTAATAAATTTGAGTGAGTTTATAAGGTTTATATAGAGGGAAATATTTGAAAATATATAATTTTAATGATTAGAAAATAGTGTATGTTTGCACCAAAATTTAGCACAAACACACAAGAGATTTGTAGTAAAGGAATAAATGAAGAATATTAAATGTAAACAAAGAGAATATAGCAATAAAGCAATAAGAAATAAGTAAATAATAGAGACACATCGGTTTATAGTGGTTCAACGTTGTTTTCCTACGTCCACTTTGAAGAAATAGCTTTATTAATCACTTTGTAAATTGAGTACAATAGGGATCAGATTAGAATCCTTACTTACAAAAGAGTACAAAGCAATAAGCAGCGTAAAGATCCAAAAAATGAACAATCAAGTTGTATTTATAGAGGAAGACGGTGAAATATCTCCTTGAAAATCTGGCAGAAGGATCTTCAGATCCATATGGGCCCACAAGAGGGATCGCATGGCCCAAATCCTAAGAAATAGAGATCGGGGTCAATCCTTATTGTTGGAGATTTAGGGGCTGTGATCCCTATGGGAGCTTCTCCATCTTGTATTATGCTTGGCCTCCAAGTTTCATGTTAATTAAACTTGTAGATGTTGAGTTATTGATCGATCATTGTTGCAATGTGTTCTGTAGTCTGAGTCTGGCCAATCCCTCTAGAGGGAAGAGGGCCAATCCCTCTTTCTTGATTATACTATATTCCATACTTAGAACATTTTGTATAGCATATCTCTTAATTCCGTTCGATCATGGATTCATATAATCATCTGTACTTGATTTCTGGACCCTACAATCATCACTTTGGGTTTCTAGTTTTGATGACAATCGATTCTAACTTTTCCAGTCAGTTCAGATATAACGGATCAAAGTGCGGATAACACTTTCCCTCCAAAGTACGTCTTGTGTCGAACATGACGTAATTTAAATCGAAGTAAGTTATAGTCGTCGATAAGAAATCCATCAAGTTTTCTGAATAGTCGCCATCCTTCCATTGAATTATTTTTCCAAAGTGTCGTATCTCTCTTTGATCGTCATGTTGCTTGGTCGATTTTCAATAGTATAAATTTAGGATTGTATTCCATCAGTTGCTATCTGTGTCCGGTTCTACGGGGCTAGTAAGCTTTGGCTATCTGATACAGTTTCGTCTTTGAAAGCTTCAGTGAGAATTCAATTTCTATCGATTTCAAAATTTGAATTTTTAGAATATACACGTGCTCTTTGAGGTACATATTTTTGTCGTTGGATCTCGGATGCGTTTGTATGCTCGGGGGTCGTCGCCAAACTTTATTGAATCATATGCAATTACATTGCATTTTTTATTTTAATATTATTTTTTAAAAATAGGGATTGGAATTTTTATAACCGATCCCTTTCTCTCTTTTCTTTTTTTTATTATGTACATAGGGATTGGATTGGATCCCCAAGTCAAGGGATCGTACTCGATCCCTTTTTACATTGGGGACTTAATCTTTTTTGGCTTCATGGAGAAGAGGAAGGCGGGCTGATCCCTCAAGCCCCATATATAAGCCAATATTTCTCTTCTCCATCTGTAACGACCCTAGATTTTAATTTAATTTAAATTGATAATTAAATTTATTTTTGATTTAAAATTGTGAAATTAAATGATAAATTGATTTGAGTTTATCAAAATTCAAATAAAATATGTTATTTATTAATATAAAGATAGTTTTTTTTTAATTTTTTTAATTTAATAATGAGTTATTTTTAAAAACAATGTTTATAATGAAATGTCTTTACAAATGAATTCTTATTTTAAATAGAAATTGTCATTTCAAATTTTTGATAAATATATACATATGTGTGTTTTAAAAGAAGCTATGATTTGGAAATTCAAAAATGAAGTCTTTAAAAATGTTTAAAATAAAAATATATTCAAGTATAGGCAAGCGTGGGAACAAAGTACTTAAGCAATTAATGCCACATCTCAGCCGAGACAAGAAAGTATGGCTGAAGTAAAACATGATAAATGCAGTCTGTAAAGAAGTAGTATGCAAGACAAGAAGATACATAAACAAGTATGAACCAATTAAATAAGTGTAGATTGGTACAATGGCAATTAATGCAAGTATCTCTAGCCCATAACTAAAAACACTTCAGCCTCCAAAGAAAAAGATCTCTGATCTTATAGTATACAAGTAAATAGTAACCCTGTACAAAAGAATATAACATACTGTAAACTTTCTTTTATATATATCAACTTCACTTTTATATATATCAACCTCATTTCATTTCGTTCATCTTAAACTAAAACAAGAAAAAAAACTGAAGCATCATCTTTTAAACTTAAACAACATCATTTTCTTCAATCTGGAATTGTTACTGCATGCAAATCTAAACAACAAAGCAACTCAAGTTTTATCAAAACAAAGAAGATTTGGCCTTTCAGTTTCAATTTTTTAAAGTAAAGGCTCTGTTCTCATTTGTTTCAGGTGAGTAACTTCATTTTCTTTTTAAAAATGCTTAAGTGTATGATTGCTTGATTTATGTCTGAAATAAATTGTATTTGTGGTTATATATTTCTATGTAGGATGAATGCATGTTTGTATAACCTGTAAGTCATCTCTGTTTAAAATTTGCAAACTCAGTTTATAATTCAAAAATTATTTTCTCTTGATCCAAGCAAAATCTGAATTCATGATTTAAACAAAACTCGATTGTTTTATCATAAGCTTTAATTCCAAATTTTATTGAAGTTAAAACAACTTAAGCATGACTCTGGAAATCAAGAAATCAGAGCCAAACTCTAAATAAGTCAAAAATTTCAACTTCTTGTTTTACGACTTCAGGTATATAGACTGAATTCTCATACTTTAACTTGATTTTTAAGGTAAAAATTATGATTTTTAGTGCTGAGAATAGTGAGGTTTCTCTAGTTGATCGGGTTTGGTCTTTTCGTCTTTTGCCATCGATCGCCAAGTCCAGGGGGGTTGATATTTCAGTCGAAGGTGGCCTAGGTGGTAGGGATGTAGGGAAAAATGCTAGCAGATTTTTTTTCAATCGTGGTGGCCGAACGTGGTTGATCTAGGGCTTAAGAACAGTTTTGGTTGACTTTGGGTTCCAGGATAATGCGACGTCGATGATGGATCGAGATCGGTCGGTCTAGGGGGGATCAATGTGTGAGGGTGTGAGGAAGCTCTGGACAAGTTCGCGTGGTTTCTGGTGGTCTTGGGTGGCGGAACGAATCGATTTGGTCGATCAAAGTTTTGTGCCAGTTTGGGTTGGAAGACCCAATCTCGAGTTCGTCGTCGTTTTAGGTTTCTGGGTGATCATGAGGCTCGAGGAGTTCATCGCCGATGTGTGGAAGGTGGCGAAGTCGATCAGAGTTCGCCAAAACTCCGGTGCATGTGCACGCGCGTATCAAAGTATCTGGGAGTATTGTGGAGTTTGGGGAAGAAAGGTTTAACTTGGAGTCGATCTCGGGGAGTTCGTATGCTGGCTCGAGAATGGTATCGGGTTTTACTCGTGTATGTTTTTAAAAAGGCTTAACAGTTTAAAAAAATTTAAACAGAGAAAATGGTATCGGGTTGATTCAGGGGGAACTCGAAGTAGGGAGCATTTGGACTCGGGAAGGACTCGAGTAAGTCTCGGGTTAGATATAGAAACAGTTTCAGTCTTGAAACAAAACATAGATTTTTAGAAAACTTTTTAACCCAAGTTTTAAATAAATAGTTTTTACTTAAGTTTTGATTAATAAAGATTTAATGATGATTTATTTATGATTTGGATTAATGAAGTAATTAAAGGGTTAAAATCATTAATGAAGAATTATTAACTAAATATAAATTAATGATTAAAAATTGATTTGTAAAGTGATTAAGCAATAATTAATTTTAAGGATAATTAATGGTAATTAATTAAGGGTTAATTAATTTGATCAATTAAGGAAGATTAATTTAAAGGATAATTAAATAATTAAAGGTTAATTATTTATTGATTAAAGGTTGATTGATTTATTAATTAAGGTTGATTAATTAATAACTAAAGGTTAATTAATAAATGATTAATGGATAATTAATTAATATGGTTTGTAATTAATTAATATTAATTAACCAGGATTAGTAGTTTATTCATAAGTAATTAATCTGATTTAAATTAATCAGATAATTTATTGATCTTACGTATGGATGTTTGGATTTTATTGAATGGTTGAATTGTTTGTATCCCTGATATGTGATGCTTCGTGATACATCCTGATTTGTGTAGTGATCTGTAATTTAATTTATTTATCTGAGATAAATGTAATTAATTTTTGTAATATATATATCTGTGACCTGTGAATGAAAGATAAGCGTTATAGTTTATACCGCTTATCAACTGTATTCTTGTATTTTGATCTGTGATGACTAATGATGTGGTTGCACTATTGTGTTAAGCCCTGGACTACACTATACACACACAAATATGGATTTCACGAGGAAATCGGTTAAGTCACAGATGATTTAAATTTAATATTTTTGAAATTTAATATTTTAATTTCAATTGATTTTGGAAATGGATTTGGGTCAAATGTTAAAAACTTTCGAAAAGGAGTTTGTAAGATAAAAGTTATTTTAAATAACTTGAATAAAGTTTCCAATTTAAATAATTCAATTTGAATTTGAATTCAATATTTGGAATTGAATTCAATGATTGGAATTTTGATTAAAGATATTATAAATGTGTTTTATATGAATTTAAACCACTTTTAAAATATTGGT
This sequence comes from Allium fistulosum, assembly GCA_030737815.1. Lineage (NCBI taxonomy): Eukaryota > Viridiplantae > Streptophyta > Magnoliopsida > Asparagales > Amaryllidaceae > Allium > Allium fistulosum. The sequence continues at coordinate 522,303,760 of CM060906.1, forward strand.
TTGAGAATTTGGATTTAACCCAAGAACCTTAACTCGTATGAATGAATCAGATTTTCTGAAATGAAACTATTCTGTTTCAAATAATAAAAGCTTTCATATAAGAAGTGAACTTCCAAATTATGTTAAAAAGGATTTCAAGTTAAAAATTAAAATGATTTTCCAAGTTATGGAAACAGTTTGAAAGCTATAAGTTAAACCTTTAATTTAAAGATTTTAAACGAGTTAATCCAATTGAAATGGAAATTGTTTTGAAATCTATGAATGAATCTTTGTGAAATTGGGTGAAATCTGTGAAATGAATCTTTTTGTTTAAAAAGATTTAAAATGGCAATTTGTTTAAACCATTTGAAAGAAAGTTTTGAAGTATTAAGTTGTGACTTAATTGAAATCCTATTATCCATATGTTTTTAAATATTGCGCTCATTATTCGAATTAACCGGGAGAGGACCTTTGTGTCATACAACCCATTCCGAATAATGATACGTCGTATATGGATAGCAATTGAAGATCGCTGGTGAAGACCGGATATTCACGAGAATGAAAGGATAACTTGTCGATTGTCTCTGCACTGAGTCGCGTCGGTATAGAGATTTCCTAAGTGATGGGAAGTCCAATCGGGATTGTGGATACCCGGATTGCAAGGGCTTCATAAGAAGTGCCTTCGGTTCTGTTCGAACCCGGAACAGACTTGTATGGTTACATGTCTGACATTACATTTTGAGATATAAAGCAGATTTCTTTCAAATACATTTCTGTTTGGTGGCGGAGAATTTATTCTCTTAGCTTAACACCCTTCTCTGAGACGTACGAGCTCAGAGGTTATGTAGTTGAAGGTTATCAGCGATATACTCCCAATTTGGTAATGTGACATGCTGAGTGTTGCTGTGTGATGATCATTGTTTGATCATTTGTGATATGGTCATTTGTTTGATCATTTATCTTTGTGATCATTACTCTGATCAACTGTTGACCCAAAGCATGGCTTTGTGCCAAAGCGTAGCTTTGTGGATGAGACTTCGTCGAACCTCACACCCCGGAATGGTCAAAACAGGAAAGATGCAGCAAGGTTATTGGGGGTAGCGCCCCTTAGGGTATGTACATTCCTTCTGGATAGAGGTGGTATCATGGTATGGAACCCAAGTACTTAACCTATGCGGTTGCTGCAAATTTATTTCTTTGTGGTTGTTGGTTGACGGGATCCCGGATAAAGGTTGGTTACAACCGGGGGATGGCATACTCGTGTCAGTAGTTACCCAGTTAGGGGTAACCCGGCCTTGTGTTGGCAGAGATCCGGTTAGGTTCTCGGGACGTCCTTCCAGAGGGGTTTCCATGTGGCAATGGGAAGTTCCTTGGCCTGACCATTTGTTGGAAATCCAAAGAAACAATACGAGACTTGTACGGTTTTAGTTGTATTACCTGCCATGGAATGTGGCGGTAACCTGCTATTGAACATGGTAGCTATAGTAGGCATACGATACTGGTCGTATGTTGGCTAAGATTAATATTATACTTTCGAAACGTTTTCTACACTATGCACTAATAATAATATCAAAAATGTTTTGTTTACGTAGTAAGCATCTTTGACTATCATAAGAAGAAATCTCCTCCAAGTCTGCGTTTGCATTGTGTGTGTGGCGGGAGGTTTTATGGTAGTTTCATTTTCCAAAAGCATTGCGAATTAACTTTAAATTCTTTTGTTGTTCGTTTTTAAAGATAAACCGTTTTTGTTGCTCACACCAGTCCAATGACTGATCAGGAGTTTATTGTTTCTTTCCTAAACTCTGGGTGCTCAAAATTTTCTACACGGGCAGTCTAGAGTTGGGTTTTTCAGATAGCCAGGATTAGCAGATTTTCTGGAGCTAGTTCAGTCTTTGGATCAGACTGCACTTGCTTATCTTGGTGTATCGTTATTGGGAGTTTGAGCTATTTCTAGATTGGTGCTTTGGAGATGGAGATTATCCACTGCTAGTGTTATCTATTTTCTTTCCGCTACTATTTGTTGTATCATATCTCTGATGTATATTGATATTCATTTTATCATTCTATTGTATCAGATATTGTATCAGTGTTGTATATCAATGTATTATTCATTTCTTCCGCTGTGTTGTTATACTTAATTGTGTTATAAGCTCCGGCGACTCGGATTTGAACGGTCGAATCTACGGCATTCGAGTACGATGTTAAGTATGGATGTCCATTTTCGAGCGCGAAAAATCCGTGACGTTACACCATCCCTCACTTCTTCACTTTACTTCATTAGTTCAGTTGCTTTTGTTTCCTCCAAGCTTGCCTCCGAACCCTCTCCTTCCAGTGATCCCTCTCCTTCTCATTTCAAACCAACTACCATCACCCTCATTCAATCTGCCTCACTTCATTAGCTTAATCAATCATCATCCCCATCCATTTGCCTGACGTTCCTTCTTCCATTTGATTTTAAGCCCTTTTTATTGTTCTTCTCCCCGTTTCATCTCGAGTTAAATCTAAAAGTGGGTTTCGGTTTTAATTTTTCTTGATTTCATGACGAGGCATATGGGTTTGTTTACGTTAATTAGCATGAGTGTGGGTTAAATTCGTAGAATATGAGATGAACGGTGGCGATATAGGGTTCGGTAAGGTGGTATAGGAGGAGAAAGGAGAGGAGTGAAATATGAAGAAAGTAGAGGGATCGGTCGTGGAGCCTCTTGGTCTAGGGATCAGTTGTCAAAAATTATGGAGAGGGATCGGTGGTATCGGAGTAAGGAGGGATCAGATGAAATGTTGAAGTGAAGTGTGGTAATGGCTAAGTAAAGGGATTAGTTATGTCAAACAATAGGGATCGGTTGTGACTGGTGAGAGGGATCGGTCGTGGTTAGGTATAGGAATCGTATTGTCAAGGATAGATCGGTCATGAACTGATTTGGAGGGATCAGTTATAGAGCGTTTGGTTAATGGATCGGCTAAGGCTCAAATAGCTTAAAAACTTAAACTTTGAACAAACCAAACCATAGAAATCCATACGAACAATCAATACCAATCCCGCCTTGGTGCACTTGAACATTTGAACTATTATGGACAACAGGACTAGCATATCTAACTTTAAACTTGAAATCGAACATTCACATTTCTGGAACTTAGATATAAAATGTAATTTAGTATAAAGATTTTAACAATGAACTTCAAACTTTAACATGCCAATGGTCGATCCCAAAGCATAAACAACCGATCAATGTAAACACCAGTTGAGACGGTCAGCAATGACGGTCACTCTGGTCGGAATCCAAAGTCTCATACCTACTTTCTGCTTTTAATTCTGAACTGTTTATCTCTGTACTATACGACATTGCACCACACTAGTTTACACTGAGCATGAGGGGACAGGTTAATTTTTCTAATCTTGATTATCTACTGAGTTTAGTTGATATGGGCTCTAGACGTTCAGGTCATTTAGCCGCAATGTCTTCCAGTCAACCTTCATAGCATAACAATCCAGGTGACGAATCCAGCTTCACGACCGTATTTGGCAGGCTTTCTTTTGAATACCAAGATGAGAAATCAGAGAGTTCCGATCTGTCGATTGACCTTTTCTTTGATGTTCCCATCCTTCCAGTGGAAGAGATAAATCCTGCCTCTGATACCTTAGAGGGTGCTGTATTTCTAGATGACCAAGTGGATTCCCTAGCTTCCAAAATTGGCCAGGCTTCTCTCTGTAGGCTATACACTAAACATGGAATCCCATTTGGAGATGTTCTAGTCCCTTTAAGGACTGATAGGGCCCACTTGCCCCCGGAGGGGTATACGACTTGTAATAAATTTACGTGCTGGGTCGGATGTGTACCACCCTTCATCTCATTTATATAAGAGATGCTATATTATCTGGTTATAGCTCCTACTTAGCTGCATCCGAACAGCTATGCTTTCCTTCATGGTACCTTCTTGTTATTTATGGATATTCTGTTCCGTCCGCTGTCTTCTGTAGACATCTGGTTCATTTACAATTTTAAGCGACAGACGGGAAGTCTTTCGTATACTTTCCTCAAGCCCATGCCTAACTGTCAAGTTCTTACTAGTGCTTGGAACAAGCTTGGTGTCTTTAAGTATGAATGGTTCTATGTTCGTTGTCCGCCCAGCTTAGCGAGGCAGTGGTTGGAAGGACGTAAGTGTTGCCTTTACTTTATTTTCAAATTGTTAAGTACAAGTCGTATCCTGAACTAACAAATACTTTGAAAATTTACATGTTCCCATCCATGACCAAAGGCGATAATTATTCAAGGGCGGTCTCCATACTACCCCAATCGAAGACAGGGATATTAGATTACTCATAACGGAGGAGTGGTTATCTCTTTCCAGGTAGCTGGAAGAGGGTCGTAGTATCGGACTTCCAAGAAGCGTTGCACCATGAAGAAATGTGGCCGAACAGGAAGGCAGCACTGATAGCCCTATCGTGCCCCAAGTCGAGAAGGCTCAGGATGATGCCAAAGAAGGCGAAATTAGAGGTGATGACGCCAATGAGCCTGGCATTGAAGATATAGGTTCGGGAAATGCACCTATGGTCGAATCATCTCAAGGCACGCAATCTCATGCATTGATAAGGAAAGGGAAAGGGCTCGCTTACAAACTCTGTAAGAGAAAAACTGCTAAAAGGCCCAAGTTCCCTATCACCTCTGTTGAAAATGAGTCTTTATCCAAGCCTTTAGAGAGTTCGATGGAATGATTTTCAAGTCTCCCGATCCTTGATGACATCATGACCTTTGACTCTCCCAATTTAAGCATTGGAAGGCTTAATTCTCCCACTAGGACTAGTGATGTCCTCCACTAGAAAAGGGGAAATCACTCCTATGAGAAAAGCCATGGTAACTGGTTCGTCGGAGGGACACTAGGACACTCACAATCACGCGCACTTTACTACATAATTTTTGTTTATCTTTTATGTAATTGTCATTTATATGCTTTTGTTTGGTTTGTAAATGCTATGTCTCATTCTCGTGCCTTTGATCCCTTAAGGGACTCCGCAACACATTATGGGTCCAATCGTTGTCCAGACTTAGGCAGGCATCAAGAAAGGGGTGACAGCTAGGGAAGAAGCCATCACACTACACCAAAACATGAAATTCCCAACAAAAATATTTCTGAATTACTAACAATCAAATGCCGTTATAAAATAATAACACTTAAATCCCGTTATAAAACTTTCAAAGCCGTTGTAAAAGGAGCTGTAAATAGTTTATCACTGCTTTACATCGTTATAAAATTTGGTAAAAATGAAAATAAATTGAAAACAAAAGGGTAAAAGATGGAAAATAACATCTGGACTCACAACGCTGAAGCTCATTACGCTTCCCACTTTCTTTGGCCGCCAAATCTCCAAATTATTTTCGCTTTCCGCGAAACAAAAGGGGAATACTTGTTAACATTCAAAGATGCTCTAGTTCGATTTTTTAGGTTTTCAGTTTAGTCGAATAAATTGCAGGTTTGATTGCAAGTTGAGTCAAAGCTCGTACGAATACGATTTAGCTTTCCATTCGTCGATTTTCCTAGCCCATTCGTCGATTGCAAGTTGAGTGGAAGATAAATTGCAGGTATCAAGAATCTGTTCTTTAGTTAGGAAATTTCCACAGCTTATGATTTGTTCGATGAAACACGGCTCCGTTTAGTTTCTGTTTCGGTAGATACTTGTGAATCCACGATAGAAATAAATTATTTTCTGGTGAGAAGCTCAATAGTTATCTTGCTATTTACAATCAAAAATGTGTTTTGGGTTTAAATTCGTGTACGAAAAATGTGTTTTCTGTTTCGGTAGAAACAATGGAATTTTGTCTATGAAGCAAGCGAATGTTAGAGAAATGCCTTCAACTAGTTCAGAGTAAAAAAGTCCTATTCCAGCTATTCTTTTTATGCCCTTTCTATGTGCTAAAACTTGTATATAACTTGTAGATGTTTTGTTTTCAAGCTCAAACATGTATCTTTTTACGTACTCATAATGCCAAATAGCCATGATACGTAGAAGGAAGAATGCAAAGACAAGTGGCAAAAATCATCCTCCTATAAATTTTGATAGAACCGATGATAGATACATGAACCATGTACCACCGAAAATCACAGCAAATAGCATTATTTGCCAAATCCTCTTTTTTCCATATAAACTAAACAATTCTTCCTAAATATATAAATATTTTTAAAGGACGTGGTGAAAATGCCCAACTGCACAACAATCATTTTCTTCTTCCCTTTGTTTTTTTACTCTAATTTTATTTTATATTTCTAATATCATACAGATAGTTTACTGTACCTGTTCACAAGGAATACATGTATAAAAGTTATCAATAAGCTAGCAAAGGAATACATTTATGCAAGACATAAATAGATTTAGTAAAAATATCAATTATTACACAATCAAAAAACAAGAGCTAAATTTATTATTTAAAATCATTGAGGTTTCTGATAATTCAAATCTTAAGATAGAATCAACAACTGTTAGCTTGACATAGATTTGTGCATACTGCGTCGAATGCTTCAATACTTTTAACTTTACAACAACTTGGTTGAAACTATAAAACCGAAATATCTTATGTTCTATTTTCCCTAATTCAAAGTTGAATTTACTTCCATTTTATGCTGATATTTTAGTTACAGTAATTGAAAATTTACAAATTAAGCAAGCCAGATATTTAATACTACTTGAAAGATTTAGGATAATGGTATTGAATTCTCAAAATTTGAATATCAAGATGACGTTTGAATATCAAGATGACGGTTCATCTATAAGTAATTTTGGATATGTACAGAAGGTAGAACAAGTCAGCCACATATAATAAGGATTTTCCTAATTCTCCGTCACCCGTCATTACCATGATAGGCCACACTAGCGAAGTAGAAATTGAACAATTTGTGAATGAACTGGAACTGCAATTAAGTAAAAACGAGCCATTTGACTTATTTAGTTTAAAGTTGTTGCAGAAGAATGCTAGCTTATGTCCAGTTCATTTTTGTACTAGCCATCTTAAGATTAAATTAATGTTAACAAATATGCTAGTGATAATACTTGCTGGTTTCTTTAAGTTAGTTCCTGCGCATGTATATAAACATGAGGTATTTTGTAACATATTTTTGTTACATGGTGTACAGTTTTAATATTTAGCATGCTACTTGTTTAATAAACTATTGTGTTCAACTTTGAATCAGTCATAATAGAAAAAATGAAGTTGAATAACTGGATACTTTAACATAGAACTAAAACGTTAGTTTTTTTTTGATTTCCTACTATTAGTAGCTTGAGTTTGAACTATTAAAACGTTTTGATTTCTTCGCTTATTTCTATACATCGATATCAATAAGAAAACACCCTTGGGATTTCGACAAAGTCTTCCCTAGAAATTACTAGATTTTGATATCGATTAAGAAAAGTTATGTACGTTTATAGTTGAAGTAGTGCTCCCCGGCTAATATTGATAAATGATGCAGCTACTTTAATTAAATCCTATGTGGATAATTTTCTAACTATAGAAGGGACATATGTTTCACTTTGAAATCAAGCAGCAAAATTTCATTAAAGTATCAGAATATAACTCATAACACTATAGAGATAAATACCATAAATTAAATATCCAAAGTCATGGTTATTTATGTTTTTTTATTCATATTTTGCCGATAATTTATCAAATAGCTTACCTATAATGAAATGAAAGTACCAATTTAACTATACCACTAATTTTTTTAACAAACTAACATATACATCTTGTTAGCACTAAAATTGGTCACTAACCCCGTTTAGAAAGATTGTGTCATTTTTTGCCGTAATATTTTATTATATGTGCTTTTGCTCCATTCATATAAAAAACGACATTGAATCAATAATCTTTATTTTCATAATGAATTAGGTGATCCACGAGTTTTTTCTAATGTCAAAACCTACCTCGAGAGATTGGATCAGAATTTGACATAGGAACACAAACGAATATATACAAGGTGTTCGATATTTTATGAATTTCGTGAAGCATCATTCACCACCTGATTTTGAAATATGCTGTTGTCCTTGTATAAAGTGTAGAAATTCTAAAAAATTGCCTTTTGAAATAGTTGAGAAGCACTTAATTCTTTATGGTATGGATCCAGCATACGATGAATGGTTTTTTCATGGAGAAAGTAATGGCATTGAAGTTATGGTCAATCCTACACCCCATGTTGTCAATGATGATTTCGTGTCTCATCAATTTCAAGAGGAAAACTAAATAGAAGGTGGTCTTGGAAATCTTGTTGATGATGTATATGGATTATCTCATGGTACACAAGCAACTTTTGGTGGAAACCATGAAAAAAAGTATAATGAATACAAAAGAAAAGCAAGTGAAAAATTATATCCTTCTTGTGAAGATGGTCTTACAACATTAAGTGTCCTCATAGAGCTTCATGGCTTGAAAAAAGAATTCAACTGGTCAGGAAACAGTATGACCGAGTTGTTGAAGAGGTTGAAACTATGGCTTCCAAAGAAAAATACACTACCCGATAAGTACCCTACAATGCAAAAATATTAAAAGATCTAGGAATGAATGTAAAAGGAATACATGCTTGTGAAAATGATTGTATATTATTTTGAAAGGGGTATGAAGATGCATTGGAATGTCCGCACTGTAATACTTCGAGATTTAAAGTTAAAGAACATGGGAAAATAGTCGAAGTCACAAAACAACCAAGAAAAGTTTTGAAATATTTTCCCAATATTCCTAGATTAACTAGGTTGTACACTGTACCTTGGATAGCCCAAAAAATGTTATGGCATAGTGAAGCAAAGCCTTCTTGGGACTCTATGCGCCATCCTATTGATTCGGCTGAATGGAGATCGCTTAAAAATAGATGGCCGGATTTTGCTACTAACGGAAGAAATGTTTGGCTTGGCATTGCTACTGATGGATTTAATCCTAGTGGAGCTCAATCTAATAGTTATAGTTGTTGGCCCGTGTACATGATCCCATATAATTTCCCCCCTTCATTATGTATGAAACCCGAGTTTCAAATGTTATGTTTGTTGATTCCTGGACCTAGAGCACCAAGCCAAGACATTGATGTATACTTAGAACCTCTTATGGATGAGTTAAAGCAGCTTTGGATAGGAGTGCCTGCATTTGACATGGATAAGAAAGAGCAATTTACACTGAGAGCGATGCTTTTGTGGGGAATTCATGACTTACCAGCATTTGGAAATTTATCCGGTTGTGTGACACATGGTTACAAAGCATGTCCGGTTTGTGCTACTGAGACCGAGTCAGAACGTATTGGTAATAAGATTGTTTATACAAAGTATAGAAGATTTTGAATAATGGTCATCCATATAGAGCATTGAAACATGGATGGTACAAAGATGTAGAGCATAAGGAACCTCCCACACGATTGGTAGGATCGGCACTTTTGGAAAAGCTTTCTCATATCAAATATGTACCGGGTGAAAAAAAATTAAAACGTAAGGAATTTGATGATGGTGATGAAGATCATTTTGTAAATGAGAATGACAATGAAGAAAGACCAGCGTGGTATAAGAAGTCGATTCTTTTTACCTTAGAGTATTGGAGTAGTCATAAAGTGCGACATACAATTGATGTGATGCATACTGAAAGGAATGTAGCAGAGCATCTTATTAACTTGTTTTTTGATAGGAAACAGTCTTCCAAGTTTTCATTTGATAAGACTTACAAAATTCAATGCTGCCAAGTCTTAAAAGGTGCAAAGCTTCCATCATGCTTTTCAACAAAGATAGGCAATTTAGTCAACGTTCAACCACCTAGCTTGAGCATTAGAAAATCATATGATTATCATATCATTCTTCAATATTTTCTTCCAATCATGGTTCAACATGCCTATCCAAAATGTCGCGATTTAAGACGTGCAATTTTGCAAGTATGTTTATACTTCAAAATTATTTGTTCGAAGGTTTTAGTTCGATAGCATGTCCAAGCTGCTAAAGATATGATTTCAGAGGCGTTATGTGTGTTGGTTCACTACTTTCCTGCTCACTTCTTTGATATAAGCATACATCTAATGTTGCATTTAGCTGATCAAGCATTACTTTGTGGACCTGTTATAAAATTACTTGTTTTATATTTATATATATATATATATATATATATATATATATAAGGTAATATATTTTTTGTTTCTTGACTAGAGCTATGAAGGAGTGTAAGAACATACCAAGTAACATGCGATATGTGGAAGGCTCAATTTCCGAAGCGTATCTTGTTTCAGAATCTATTAGATATGCAATGGAATATATGCCAAATCCACGTATGGGTAATCATAGTTCTACACAAGCGTCATTTTTGGATGAGAACGACAATGATATATACGAATGTTCAATTATGGAAGGCAAAAATATCAAGTTATCTAGTGTGCAACGTACGCAGATTCGAAGATGGATACTTTTCAGAATTGACATACCAGATCTAGATGATTATTATAGGTTTGTATTTTTTGTGCATTTCGTAAGGTATAACATTATATTTATTGAGAATATTACTTATAATTTGTAGCGAGTATCGGTTGTCCTTAGAAGATGCTCAGCATGGTAAAAAAAGACTACAGACAAAGGCGGAAGTGGTAGTACAATCTGAATTTATTGATTGGTTGCACAATAAGGTTTGTCGAACTTGCTTCCTAGTTCATAGTTTAATAATAAAAATAATAGTGTTTAATATATTTCAGTGGATTTAACAGCTAATTGAAGAAAAAAGCATGGATTCACACAACATCAGAATTGTCATTTTGTCACGGTTATAACTGTTACAAATCAAATTTGTAACAGTTATAAGTGTTACAAATAGGTACGTGACAAAATCTACAACATATTTACCAACGGTTATAACCATTGGGAATATAGATTTTTCCAACGGTTATAACCGTTGAAAATTTCCATACTCCCAACGGTTATAACCGTTGAGAATTTCCATATTCCTAACGGTTATAACCGTTGGGAGTATGGAATTTTCCAACGGTTATAATCATTGGGAAATTCCATATTTCCAACGGTTATAACCGATGGAAAGTTATATATTTACCGACCATCATTTACCAACGGTTATAACTATGATAAATAGTAACCATTTTGATCTGTAACACTTATAAGTGTTGAAACCATAACTTTCAACATCTTATACTATCATATGTTATTTCATTCAACAATACAAATTCAAATTTATAGTAACAGAAAACATGTAACCAAATTTCAAAACCAACGTATCACAAAATTTCAAGACAAACACCAAACATACAAAATACTTTATACCAAATTCTACAAAGTTCATTGGATGATAACTTCAAATTTTACTAGTACAAAACTTATTACTCCATTACCATTAACACTCAACTTCTGATTTTTGCTTTTCTTCTGCAGCTTCTATTAAATCCTGCATATTAAGAAACCATGCTCAGTTTATCAAAAAGACAGAAGGACAGCTTCATTGTACTTGAAGATAAAATCGCATCAAATCTAATAATAAAAACTAAGCACTTTGCTTAGTTAAAACTAGCTTTACGACTCATTTTATAAATTGGGATAAGCTCAGTTTTTAATCGAGCTTACTGCTCAGTTTATAACTAAGCAAAGCACTCAGTTTATAACCGAGCAACGCTCGGTTTACAGAGCTTACCGCGTTTGTATCTGAGCAACTGAGCTTTACCACTCAGTTATAACCTGAGCGGCAAGATCAGTATAAAAACTGAGCCGGGCTCAGTTAATATAAACAGAGCCAAACTCGGTTTACAAACTGAGCGCAGAGCTCACTTTACAAAACTGAGCGCAGAGCTTAGCTAATCTAAACCCAGGAGCAACAGCATTGACCTAAGCAGAAATTGTTAGATACCATAACATTTTGACGTAACTCATCTAAGAATCATTTTTGGTAAATGGGGAAAGTAGTAGTAGGAATTACAGTAATATTTCTGGTTGCATATTCTTTTGTTATAGTTTTGGTTAGACCAATCACTCCTGCTTTTGCAGCACTATAGTTATGGTACATAGAAAGCATTAAGAATATCATGTAGTATTGACAGAAGAGCTAAAATAGAAAAGAAAATATAACTATTTCAAATACATGCAGTAACTAATTCTAAAATCTAAGTAACCGATGAAATATATAAGAACCACTACAATTTTTGAATACCACCACAAGTTACATCAAATTAAGTTTAAAGTGTATACAAAGAATAAGGAAGTGAACAATGACAGTTGTACCTTTTTGTCCTAAACCGATTGAACCAAGCATGTGTTAGCCACATCAAAATTTACGAAGATGCCATACATTCTCCTCTTTAACATCCTAGTTTGATTAAAAAAACAACACTAAATACACAGGATTAAAAAAACTTGTTGAAAATTTGATGCATTAAACGAAGTCACATATCTGATATTGAGATCAGATCACAAATCAATTCATAATAACAAAAAAATACAGAAACTTAACATAGTGGCTTAAAACACATTGCATTAGTCTATAAGGATGATAAATTTAACCTTGAAGTTGTGTGTTATAATGACTTTTGATGTGCATTAGAAGTTGTGTGTTATAATGTCTTGAATTGTGTGTTCTAAGTTAAAATAATTCAGTGTCTGGTATATAACATTTATTAATTGTAATATGAATGCAGTTCTTTTCCTTCAAAATATTTATTTTTGAAGAATAATTAATACAGGATACTGACTGGATGTCATCTTATCTGTAATTAATACAAGCTCCCATGCTGACTGAAGCGATTTTATCAGTTAAAAATCACGTGTATAGAATTTTATCAGTTAAAAATTATGTGCACCATAAAATTGAATGCATCATTTCACGCATGCAATTACAAATTACTATTCAACATGACAACTGTTTGCATTTATCAAAAATTTATAAAGGTGTTGGCCAAGATATTAGCATTCTGACTCAACTCATGGTCAACAGCAAGTAAACTTTGAATGTTTCTACAAAAGAAAATAACACAACAGTATCAACAATCAAGTATCAATAGTACTCATGAAACAAACAAAGACCATATAAACTTCATATTCACCAACCATTATAACATTAATATCAAACTAATTTGATAATATAGAAAATTATAGATTCAATACTAATTTTAAATTTGACAAATTTGAAAGATTGTGATATACTCTTTTTTTGTCGGGGTTTTTAGGTTTCCGCTTGTTTTTGTTTACTTGCTTTTTTTGTGGTTCAGTTTGAACAATAAATTTATTATTTTATAAATTTATTATTTTATATTATTTTGAACACGGCAAATTGATGCAATTAAAATTTGATTTCACTACCTCTAGATAAACAATCTAAATACATTACATTATCCCATACTGGACTTACATATTATTCAATATTTAGAACAAACTATTGGTCATGATATTCTTTTATCTTCTAATAGTATATTTTCTCCTTTTAAGGATATACTAAATCACATTGGGTTGGTTACCCTTTTACTCGTTGTATAACCAATTGTTTCACTAGGTGATAGTAAAAACAACCTGCTCCTTTTCGATCTTTTGCAAAAGAAGATTACATGGCTCTTGCTAAGCTTAATGCTAAATTAGAGTAGCTACATTATCTATTTAATGATCTTTATAGTCTAGTTTATAAGAGATAATATAACTATAATGTATATTGCAAAAAAGAGATAAAGAGATTTCTTCTGATAGTATAGAACACGTTGCAATTGATTTGTCATTTTGTTTGTGAATAAATATCATCTGGTCATATGACTCATGTTAGTCCTACTTACTGTTCTTTATCAAACGAGCTTGCTAATATCTTCACAAGCATATTGGGATTTGGGGGCAGTGCAATTTTGACGTTTTATTTACCAGTTAGGAATCCGTTCTATTTTGCCTCCTGCTTTAGCGTGAGGTTAATATAATTAATTTTTAGGGTGTTGCTGTAAAAGATTGGATTGAAACGACACTCGTTCAAATTCGAATAAGCTGAAGGAACGGATGGACATCGATAAAAATTGTGAACATTTAAATTGTACTATTTTTTAAAGTTAGATTTTTGTTTAGACATGTGGATATTCCATCTCGTGTAATATATTTAAAAAAAATGTACATTGCCATATCAAATACAAGTGAGCAGTATATCATTTCTTTGTATAAATTGTTTTATATAGATGGAAAATTTTCCAAGTTAGGCCTAATTTTCTTAGTGGTAAAATGCCTTATTTGTAGAACGTTATTTATTTATACCGAAAAAATCAACAGTTTGTAAACTCTAAAAAGTACACAATGAACCCACAAGACATAATCCGGGTTATTCACATGGTTTTATACCCATCTCCGTTATAGGAGCTTAAACTCGAGATTTTAGATAACTCTGCTCACACCACATAATAACGAGGTAACTATGTAATGGCATTTTAAGAACATTGTTAAACTTACTAGATCTATACACGATAAACCGGCACAGGTAAAAATAGAAATAGTAATGTGGAAACCATTTATGTGGGAACACTCCCATTTATTTATCTTTATCCCTGTTATTTGCTGGATAAAAAGTAAACCTGAAAAAAATAGCATTATTGCTGTCGTTAAAATTAAGTAGAACCCCAAGAACAATTACCCTATCTTAGAATGTGGACAATGTGGATTTATTTATAAAAATCAAGTCCAGAAAACATTTTGTTAATTGAACGTGTAGTCATTGATTCTACACTACATCAAAAGTTTCAACCGTGTGGACATCATGAATTGTAATTTCAACAAACATCAATGCTATATATTTTCTTGTCATGAATGAACAAAACATACTACTTGCAGAAACTATACCAAAATAACAAAATAAAATGACCTTCTCCTTTAAGTTTGGACCATGCTGCTTCAAGTCCACAAGTCAACTGCCCAAACATCTCTGCCCTCGGTACAAAAATACTTACTGTATTACCAATTTTAGCTTTTGAATCGATCCAACTCCATATTTTCCTCTAAAATCAACCAAAATAAAAATTGTTAAGCAAAAATCAATGTATAAAAGCAAAGGTTTTGAATGGCATACAGCAAACATGATATTCCTTGATGAACCGACCGAGAGGCATGAACCAGTCCATTAAGAAAATAAATGGCTAGACCTCGTAGTGACTCTTGTACCACTGTATTTAATCAATAGCCATAATAAATTGATTATTCAAGTATAATTTTTATCAAATTGATATACCTGAAGGTGTACAAAGCAATTCCTACTTATGAAAAAGCTGTAGGCATCGGTATTCTTTGACAGAACCAAAATAGCAGCAGCGACCGAGGAAGGGAATTCGACATCAGTATCCAGATTGGCAGCATCTTGAGCATCTTGTTACCCGATTTATAGCCTTTATTTTGGTATTAGCATTGCCTGTAATTTTCGACGACTTCCGCCTGATAGTCTTATGCTATACAATTAGCTTCAGATTCAACAACGGCTCCAGGCGATTGGCAAACTCGAGTTCCAAATCGCCATTTTTTGCTGACAGTAGTGGCTATTGTTTCGGGTCTCATTCCAGCAACTTCGACCGCATCACATTCATCAATCATAGGTAGCATCTCGACAATTAGATCGATGAATATTGTGACGGCGAGCCACCCATTAACCACCTGACACAAGCACTAAAGCGCTCAGACTGTAGACTAGCAACGCGGCCTATTTTTATTGCATCTACAAGCGACGGAAGCAAGTCTGGGGTGGAGGGTGTGTTAAGGGGCGGTGGTGCGAGGAGGCGAAAACCTTAGAATGGAATTTTGACTTACAGAATAAGTAGAAAAGAGAGAAGCGTGAGAGATGAAATGATTAATAATAATAGGAAAAATGACGATCCTATCCATACCACTTTTACCTATTTACGGAATTACTAGATTTGGTAACGAAAATGACCGTGGTAAATGCTTCTTACGGAAATAATCGTTCGAAATCTGTAACGGTTATAACCGATACAAATTGAAACGAAAAAAATGTTATAAAAAGACCTGTTTGGTGTAGTGTCAATGTTGTGGCGTTATGTTAGTGGACCACAATGGGAAGCTAGAACTCATCTTAAGTATAGAATCAATGGTTATATATTCTCTCCACAACATTATGATAACACATTATCAACCCAAAATAGTGGTGTTTGCATGAATGCGATTACAACATTTGTTGCAAGTGCGAAAGATTTAAATCCTATAGATGATGATACTACGTGGTATGGTGTTATCAAAGAGATTATTGAAGTTGATTATTAAGAATCTCAACATGTAGTATTCTACTGTGATTGGATCAATGTAGCAGATAAATCAAATAGCTGTAAGATTTGTAGTGACTCCAATTTGTTAATGGTGAATCTAAGGAAATTGAAAAGCAGTAGTGGAGAATATGACGAGCCCGTCATTCTATCATCTGAAGCAAGTCAAGTCTTTTACATAAGCGACATGCATGATCCTAATTGGTCCATCGTACAACACTCGCCTAAGCGCATGACTGATAGCATAGATGATTATGAGATGCCAATGAGCTTTCAATCTATTTTGAAGGAGCAGCCTAATTTAACTGCATTGTTGAAATGTATCGAATCAAAATAGACACACTTGATTGAACAATAATTATTTTGTTTACTTGTTACAATGTTGTATTGATTACTATACACTTCGGTATGTTTCTCTATTGTTGAATATTTTTGAAGTCATTACACTTGTCTTGAACGCATCATATTAATGCTATGATTTAATCTTTTTGTGTATAATTGATACCATTTACAAATATGAATTGGTATGAACAATAAATAAACATGGATTAAGCTTTTGCTATGTTTACCATCTTGGATGAGCCATTATCCTACAAATTTTCTTTTATGCTTTAATATGCATTCATCGTCTTTAAATTATTTGCATTGTAGAATGTCAGGCAATTGTAATGCCACGTCACTACATACAAATGACGCAGAGGAAGTTGATGTTCCTCCGCCCCCTCCAAATAAAAAGTACTCAATAATTGTGGACTTAGAAGGTGAAAAAGGCAGTGATGCAAAAAAATGGGCCTCTTGTTGTGGTGTTTTGCTTTGTTCTCTCATTCTGATTGGTTATGAAGGATGAAATGATGTAGATGTTGTTTTCAAAGATAGCCTGTGGAAAGCACTAATGGTACGTAACTGTTTATTCGTAATATATTTAACTATTTATTCGTAACTGTTTATACTTCATTATGCTTGAATCTGTTTTGTCTGGTTCATCTACAACTTGTTTTTTGTACTCTTTCGATAAAGTGAGACAAATACCATCAACTGAAATTGAAATTTTCAAATGCCTCATTTTTCAGCTGAGGCAGTTGCCTCAAAAGCAACTGAGGCATCTGACTTAGCAAAAACTGAGGCGGTTGCCTCACTTCCATCCGAATATCTTGCCTCACTTGGAAGCAAGTCTGTTGCCTCACTTACATACGAGACTCAGTCGATAAACTGAGGGAAATTGCCTCAGTTAAAATTTAGGCAGAAGCCTCAGTTGCCTCAATTTGATCTAAGTCAATTGCACCAGTTTCATCTAAATCAATTGCCTTTAATTCAGCTGTGGCTAATGCCTCAGTTTCAGGCAGTTGCCTCATTTTACAACTATTCCAGCTGCCTCAACTGCAACTGGTGTAGTTGCCATAACTACAAATGTGGCAATTGCCTCAACTGCAACTGGTGCTCCTGGTAGCTAGAGTTAATTGATCATTTAAATGAGACTACAAAAAATTGACATTGTTATTTGATTTTTTTTTGTTTCAACAGAAAGAGTTTGACTTGAATATCGACCCCTTGGTAGCTAGACCAATATTGGAGAAGAAGTTTTCACAACGTTATCAAACATTCAAATCAATGGTACGTCAGAGATTCCTCAAAAAAGATGGACAACTCATGCCCAAACATGTTGCACTTAATAGTCGTCCTGATGACGTTGATAAAGTATGGTGGCAAAGGTTTGTTGACATCGAATATAGTGACAAGAAAATGAAACAATGCAAGACAAATTCTGAAAACAAGGCCAAAAGTACTCTTACTCATACATAGGGAAGGAAACCTTATCTTAGACTATATGAAGAATTGGTATGTAAAAACATTTTTTAGGTTAATATTTCAATGACAAAAATATACTTTATGAAATTATTCAAATGCAGGCAGTTGAGAATCCAGGACAGAAGATCACACGTACAATGGCATGGAAAGTGGCTCATACAAGTAGAAAAACGGGAAAGGTGATTCCATGTGCTGCCGAAAAATTTGTAAGTACTTCAACATCTATTCAAGACTGTAAAAAAATAAATTTTTATTTATTGCTTCCAAAAACAACATAGTATATATCCAATAACCACTGGTAATATTCATATGACAGTTTTATTGTAAAAAATTTAATCAAAATAGTAACTTTAAGTGAGTGAGCGAGAGTGTCCCTATCCTTGTTCTTGTTTGCTCAGTATATCATTTCCTGGGTAGTTTTGTTGGCCACGTTATTCATTATTTTCTTTTACTTGCTGAACCTCTTTATCTCCATAGCTTGCTCCTGATTATGCTAAGGTATAGAATACGTGACCTGCTGATTTCGTTTGGCCCTGTGATTCTTTTTGCTATTCTAATTTAGTTGCATTCCCTTATTAATTTTATTGTTATTTAATTGGTGTACCTGATTGAGTATATAAAAGTTCTACCCAGAGCCTTGTTTCATTGTATAACAGTCTGTGAACTTGCATTTGAGTAATAAAGCTGCTATGTTGTGAAGGTAGGAAGTTTGCATATGTATTTATTTTGCTATGTAGTGGGTAAAACTGATAAATATGTACTGCAATTTCTGCACTTAAAGCTAAAGTAGTGGGTTCTACTTTGTTGGTTACTGTAAGTCTGTTATAAACGCGTTGTGAAATAGCTTGTTGTAACTGAAGTCCAAAAGACCGTGTGCTTTAAAAAATGATGGATATATTATTAATGGCAATAGAGTATATTAATGGCAATAGAGTATATCATGTGAAAGTGAAACCTTCTTATAGTGACTCAATCCTCCTATAGGAGGAGCTTTGTCCAGTAGGTTCATACTTTTGGAACTAACTATTACCATTATCCAAAATTTCCAATCTCATATGTGTAAGTTCTAGGATACTTTTCATGAAAACATAACAATCCAGCAGAACTGGAAAAAACAAGAGGGGGCAAAAAAATAAAAATAAATTATAAACTTATAATTTCAACCAATCTTCTGGTCTTAAACATCAAATTTATAAACTACATAAGTATGAACTTCAACCTTTTAACATAAAACTTATAAATTTGTTTCCATGTTATTATCAAAGTATAAAAATTACGTTAAGTAGCTTGGTTTTAACAGCCAAGTATTAGCTCATTAAGATATTGTTTCAGTTTGGACTTCGGTTGCTTAGCACCAAACCAAATATAAACGAGAATAATGTCAACAGAGTTCTTACTTTTCCCAGAGTCTACACAATATCACTTCAGCTAATAAAATATATAATCAAACACATGGTAAATGTTGTAACAATAATCATGAAACATCCATATAATCGCTTAGTCCAGTGAAAAACATATAATTAAGATATATATTATACCATTATGATTTCATTATAAAGAAAGTTTTCAATTTTGAACAGATAATGGCAATAGAGGAATCATTGGAGAGCCAGCCACATTTGATCACTCAGTATTCAGACTACCGTTACTTGTTAATGGCAATAGAGTATATTAATGGCAGCAAGAACTATCAATAGAAGATGCATATGCTTGATTGGTTACATGTGTTAGTGAGAGTTATGAATACCTTGTTAATTTGTCTTATGCATTATAGTTTATCTCCTCCATATTTTTTTTACAGTATTCATAATTTGACAGGAATTTTTTTTTACAGTATTCACATTTTCATCATTTTCTATCAACCAATATGCAAGATATTGATAGTATATTCTTTAGTTTATGCTTTTACTTTATTTAATATGCAAAATATTTTCAAGTTCAACTTTTGTTTATAATTTATTTGGGTATTATGCAGGCATTAGTTGAAGCAGTGGAGGAAAGACAAAAGGAAAACTCTAGTGTCAATGGTAGCAATGGAAGTAGAAGTTTTGAAGATTTTGAGAATGATCCCATTGCTGAAGTGTTTGGAAAGGAGAAAAGAAAAAACTATTGTCGTGCAATTAGCTCTACATTGACTATGAAGCAAGTGAAGCTTACACAAGCATCAAAAGCAATAGCTAATTTCAAGGAAGATGAAGATAGAAAGTGGAAAGCAAAGATGGAGAACAATCAAAATAGACTAACCGAAGAATTTAGATCGATGCATTCGACTATGATGAGTATGCAACAAAGTTTGTTACAATTTATGAATCAGTTTGGAGGGAATGCGACACCAAGAAATAAAGTTGCTTCCAACAGTCAGCATGATAGTCCTAGAGCTAGCTTGGGTGTTCAATCCAATGGTGCTATTGGATCTTCCACAAGAGATAGGCAATCTGTAGTCTTATTGTCAGAAGATTTGAAAGAGGTTGCTAAGGGCCATCTTGGGACACATAAAATATGCCACCATAGAGAGGTGATGAATGGGGAAAGAGTTGTATGGGTGGAGAAAGTGTTTGATCCAGAAACACCTATTTATGAAGCACCACAAAATGGTAATTACAAGTTATTTGATATAATTGATGGAGGTTTTGTTATTTGGCCCGAGTGTCGTGTTCGTTGTTTGTAGGATCTAGAATTTATTTTGAAGTAATGTTAGAACTTTTAATATTTTGATTTCATACTCTTTAGTTATGTATGATGAACTTGTGAAATTTCGAATCTTCCTTTAATTTGTTGTCAAATATTTGTGCAATTTAAGTTGTATATTTGGATGCGTAATTGCTTATTGTTATCGAAATTCTGTAATTTTTGATATGTATGTGCCTACTGTATTATAATAGACAATTCTGTAGTGTAAATGCTAGCAAAAATGCAGCTCTACATGGTTTGGTAGCTGTAACGAACATATTCGTTACTAAAGACGAAATTTATAACGAGCATAGTCGTTACTATTGATGAAATTTGTAACGAACAAGTGCGTTACTAATGATGAAATTTGTAACGGACAAGGTCGTGATAATTTATAATGACAACCGCTTCTTCCACCATGAAAGGGGAAACTAAGTAACGGAAAATACCCGTTACAAACCGATGCAACTAATAACAACCTATTTCGTTACAAAAATTTAGATTTCTAACGAAAAAGTCCGTTGGTAAGTGATATATCTAATAACGGGTAAAGGTCGTTATAAATATTTGTAACGACATACCTCACGCCTATACCGCTCACGACTATATCTGTTATAAATTTCATTTGTAACGACTATATTCATTACAAATACACCTTTTTGGTGTTGTGTCATTCAAGGGAATCTTTATCCTCTAAGCATAAGTTAAAATCTCAATCATCACATCGCCAAGAAGTTCAGCCCAATCCTTCTATATATAGCGGTGATTAGACCTCTTCTCATGTTCCCCCAACTGATGTGCCATCCGAGCATCACTCAGGTTCATCTGGGTCTCGACAAACTCATGACCGCTGGTCGAACGAACGTCCTATAGTTTCATCTGAGCCTGCTTTAACTACTACAGTTCCTAAGGCCTCTAAGCTGAACAGTTGGCCAAACTTAAGGTCAAATCTCCAAAATCTGCTTTGATGGACTAAAGTTTCTTCCTTCTACCCATACAATCCCAGAAAATATTAAAGCGAGTTCGCTTGCGTGCGTCAATGATGTTTTTGTGCAGCATGGAACACTCCAACACTTAGCTTAGAAAATTTCTGAGGTGTCTATTGAAAGGCAACATGAAATTGATCACCTTAAGCTGGAGGCGATCCATGATAAAGATACGATCAAATATAAAGATGATGATATTAAAGATTTTACCATGAAGTTGACCACAGTAGAGAAAAGTGCTAAAGAAACGTCTAAAGTGGTTAATCGTCTGGAAATGGCTCACAAGAAGGAACTAAACACTACTTTTTAATGTAGTGGTGCACTTGCCTTAGAGAAAGACGCTCTTTAGAAAGAGAAGGACACTCTGCCCTTCGCATTAAAGACCTCGAAGAACTGCTTCAAAAGGAGAAGGATGATAAATACGCTGCTCAGATGGAATCATAAAAGTATTGCAAAGAGGTCATAGAGGCTCGTGAGCTGAAAATTAAACTTGACAAAGATCTAGCTCAGATTAAGGCCCTCAAAGAAGAGGCAAGGGAAGCCGGTCGTCAGGAGGTCAGAGGGAAAATTGTGGTCCAATTGGAGGAAGCAAGAGACGAAGGCATGAATGAGATCAATGAAATATTTGATCCTTTGATCATTAAGTACAATGCCAAGGTCCTTATCCGTCGTGACTTAAGCTTTCTGGGAGGGGGTTACCTCAAATCACTTGGGGAGGCTTAGCACTACATCATCGATATAAAGAAGAAAACTCTTTGCAAAGCCGAGGTAGAAAAGGAGAAACTGGTGCGAGAAATTCTACGTGGTCTGAACCTTTAGATCTCTCCACTACAAGGCTAAGATACTTTGATATTTTGGCACCTTTTACAAAGGGAAAGACATCGCTGAAGCTTCAGGGTCTGATCCAAAATATTCCTCTTTACATCAACCAGCCAGCGCATTGGTCTCTCTTGGTCCGGGATAAGATCCAAGCTATGATCCGGATAGACCTGGTTTTAAATCAAAGGCGTAGACTCCTATTCAAGAAGGGAGCACTGCGGGAACAACCGAAAGTCAGCCAAATGCAAGTATCCCAATCTATTATCCATTACTCGAGAGGTTTTGTTCTTCATGCCTAATAGTACTGGGCTTATTTGCTTGCTCCCACAAAGCTGCAGGTCTTACAGCTTCCAGTAAAACTCCAAGATATGGTGCCGCTGTGGAGCAACAACCGACACTTACTATAATCCAGCAGCTACTGACATTCCAGGGCCCGATTCTTAAGTAATTGGAGCTCTTGCTAATGAAAGGGTCGATGATCAGCCACTAATGATGAGTCAGATGATGTTATGATTACAGGAGCCTCCGAACACATTGATAAGCTTAAGTTGAAGGAGCACATCGAGAAGGAGGAGTTGCTGAAAATGAAGGCCAAAATTGAGCATGTTGATGTGGACATTGATGATCCAAATCTCATCGCACTACAAGTCACTCCACCTGGGGAGTTGGTTCCTGCAGGACTTCCTCTAACATCTGAAAGCTCTCCTGCTAAAGGTGGAAAAGGCAGTGGTAAGGGATTGAAGAGAGGAACAGGCGAAGGCTCGAGTTGGTCCACTCCTAAGAAACTCAAGAGGGAGAAGAAGTAGAAGAATTAGTCATCAGGTCGGCTTAGTTTGTACATAGCTTATATAGCTTTTTTCTTTTTATTGGCCATGCTTTTGCGGGTACGACTCCTGCTTTTGGATAAACACTTGTACTATGATTTCCAAGATCTATGTAAATAAAAGTTCTTTGGTTTTTTTTGAACTCTTATGTGAATTTGTTTAAGTAGTCAAGCTATTACTTTTCCATTCGATGTACTTGTAATTCGTTGCTCGTTGGTTCGGATGATAATCCATTAATTCTGTCTCAAGGCCTCTATACGATTGTGGCCATAAGTCATACCAAACATTAGGCTCGAGCCATTGTGCTACGCTGTCGAATTCAGCAGCTTAAGTGATTATACTCATGCCCCTAATCTCGGATTAGAGGAGTTAAATAGTGGATGGTCGAATTCCATCCTTAAAGAATCTATACTCCTCCTATCGATTTCAGGTCGGAGTTTATGGAATAGTGAGTGGTCGAACCGCACACATCTGTTTGTTTATACTCATATCCACACTCTAGGATAATAGTTTGTTAGCGTGTGGTCGAATCGCACCCAACTTGTGTTTATAATCCAGTCCACACTCTGAGGACTTAGAGTTATTTTGGAAAATAGTCGACCCACATTTTCCTTAATTGAATTATTTTGCCCCCAAGTCTGGGGTTCAATTTAGAGAGTGATCGGTCGTGTCGCGATCACTTATGACTTGTGTCCATCCCATCGCTTGGTGTGATTAATTTGATTATCAGATGGACAAGTCACCTCCATTTCTCGTTTAGTACTTCACCCATCAGGTTGTGAGCAAGAATCATTGAATGAACTGTCAGCCCACGTTTATTTTGTTTAGTCCAATCGTGAACATGTGTAATCAGCTGACTCCAACTCTGGAAACCTGCTCGAACTTGTCAAAATTAGTTAGTCGGGTATCATAACTAATATGTGATGCTATAGCAATCACAGATTTGAAGGAAATTTCAAACTTTATTTGCCAAATGGAAAGAAATGACATAATTTATCTTATTATATGTCTAGAAATCAAATGCTAAAGTAAATTCGAAAATTAAATAGTACTGAATGAAAAAGAATAAACTAAGTGAAATAGCGTCGTAAATGCTCGCTATTCCACACTCTTGGGAGTGTGACGCCATCAACAGTCGCTAGCTTGAAAGTTCCATTTCCAAGCCTCTGTTCAATGATGTATGGTCCTTCCCCAAGTAGGATTCAAGTGTGATGGGATAGGAAAAACCCTTTTCAAGATGAGATCGCTGATTCCAAAGGTCCTTGGTTGGACTTTAGTGTTGTAGTATCGGGCGACTCAATGTCGATGTGCAACTGCCCTCAAATCAGCTTCTTCGCGCTTCTCATCTACCAAGCCTAGAGATTCTAAGAGGAGATCTATATTCATTCTGTGGTCGTAGTAGGTCACTCAATGAGAAGGGAGTTCGAGTTCAACAGGAATGACGGCTTCAGAGCCATAAGTAAGGGTGAATGGAGTATGGCCAGTTGCGGACTTGTGGGTGGTTCTGTAAGCCCTTAATGCTGTTGGGAGTTCATCCACCCACTTGCCTCTAGCCTTTTCCAAACATTTCTACAAAATGGACTTTATGATTTTGTTCATAACTTCAACTTGTCCATTTACTTGAGGGTGAGCAACTGCCACAAATCTCTTTTCAATATGATGCCAACGGTAAAAGTCTTTGAATTCAGCGCTGTTAAATTGGGTTCCATTATTAGTTACAATGGTTCGTGGAAGGCCAAAATGACAGATGATGTTCCAGACAATGAAGTTGATTACTTTCTTCATCATGATCATGGTTAAAGGTTTTGCTTCGGCCCATTTAGTGAAGTAGTCAACTGCTACGATGGTGTCTTCGCACCACCTTTAGAGATCGGTAAGGAGCCGATAATATCTACGTCCCATGTGGAAAACGGCCATGGAATAAACATTTGTGTGATTTCCATCGATGAAGCTCTCGAAACTTTTGCATACATCTGGCACTTGCCGCATTGCTTAGCATAATAAGTAGCATCTCGGTTGACAATTGGCCAGTAATACCCATAACAGAGTATTTTCTTTGCTAGGGTTTTGCCCCTCAGTGTGATTTCCACATTCCCCTTCATGAACTTCTCTTAGGACTCAATTTATTTCATTATGAGCGATACACCAGAGCAAAGCAATGAAAAAACCCTTTCTATACATGGCTCTTTCCTGAATGGTATATCATGAAGCTTTGTAGAGGATTTGTCATCTTTTATTCCTCCATTCGAGAAGGACTCCCCGTAGCAAATAATATTTAATCGGAGTCATCCATGACTCCTTCTTAGGCTCCATCTCTAGTACCCAGCCAATTTTTATCTGGTTTATGCTCGGAGTGTCTAGTACTACGACTGGAACCAAGCCCATTTGTTGTGCATCCCCAGTGCTAGAAAACTTTACCAATGAGTCGACCTCTTTGTTTTGATCCCAGGGAACGTGTGTGATGTCATAATACTCAAATTCAGTCTATAGCTCTTGGATTCGGATAAGGTACGGAGCGAGTCATTATCCTTTTGCCTGGTAATCTCTTCTGACTTGGTATACCATCAATTGGGAACCGCAAAAGATTTCAAGAGAATTTATTCCCAGTTATCTAGTAAGTTTGAGTTCAACAATCAGAGTTTCATATTTGACTTCATTGCAGGAAAGTCAAGCTTCAAAGCGTAGAAAATTGATTGTTCCTCTAGAGTTACTAGTATGACTCCAGCTCTAGAACAACGATAGTTAGAGGCTCCATCCATATACATTTTCTATCGGATGGTAGGGACTTCACTGCTCTTTGGGAGATCATCCTGCGCAGTGAAGTCAGCCATAAAGTCCGCTAGTGCATGTCCCTAGATGGCTATCCGAGGGATATAGGTAATGTCAAATTGGCTTGGCTTGATGTTCAGCTTGAGTAACCTTCCAGACGTCTCAAGTTGTTGTAGGACCTGTCGTAACGACTGGTTGGTGTTGATGTTGATAGGATGAGCCTGAAAATAGGGGTGGAGCCTTCGTAACGCAATCAACAGGCAATATGCCAATTTCTCTATCTTCGAATAGTTCATATCATCACCTTTTACGCTTGCTAACATAGTAGGCTGGTCTCTGGATTTGGTTCTCCTCGCGAAGCAGTGCGGTATTTATAGCGTGTACCAACATGGCCAAGTAGATATACAAGTCTTGATGATCCACAAGCTTTAACAAGATGGGAGGTCTCTTTAAATGGTTTACCAGAGCTTGAAATGCATCTTTATACTCCTGTGTCCATTCAAAGTTCCTCTTCCCTCTTCTTATCAGGTCGAAGAAAGGAATACATTTATTAGTGGCTCTGGAAATAAACCGGCTTAGGGCAACAACCTTCCCATTTAGGTTCTGCACTTGTTTGATAGTCTTTGGCGCTTGGACGTTGCGAATTGCTTGAATTTTCTCAAGATTAGCTTCGATTCCGCGAGCATTGGCAATGAAACCGAAGAAGTTTCCTGATGCAATGCCAAAGGAACATTTTAGAGGATTGATATTCATTATGTAATATCGGAGGATACCAAAAAATTATGCTAAGTCTATAATATGATCACTTGATCATCGTGACTTCACGAGCATATCATCCACATATACCTCCATCGTTTTTTAATCTGACCTTTAAACATTCGGTTAACTAGGAATTGATAGGTCGCTCCAGCATTCTTTAACCTGAATGGCATTACCACATAGCAGTACAATCCAACATCGGTAATAAAACTAGTATGCTTCTGGTTGGGTATGTGCATCGGGATTTGATTATATCTAGAGTACGCATCCATGAATGATTACAATTCATGTCCTGTAGTAGAGTCCACCAGTTGTTCCATTTTCGAAAGGGAAAAACTGCCTTTTGGGCAATGCCTTGTTTAAATCTGAATACTCAACGCATGTCCGCCATTTTCCATTCGTCTTTACAAGTACAAGTTTTGATACCTATTTCGGGTAGAGGGCACCGCGAATAAATCCATTTCTTTTAAGCATATCCACCTCCCCTTTAAGGGCGTCAGATTTCTCCGGATCCATGTGATGTTGTTTCTATTTCACCAAGACATGCCTTGGGCCGATATTTAATGCATGGCTCGCAATGGCATGCGAGATCTCATACATATAAGAATGAGTCCAAGCGAACACATCAAGATTCGCTTAAAGAAAACCATCAAGTTCTTTCATCATCGGGGGGCTGAGCTATGATCCGATCTTTAGGACCCATGATAGGTCGTCGTGGCTGACCGTGATGTCGATCGTCAGCTCAGCCGGTGCAGCCTTGGTCTCTTAGGGCTCCTCTGCTTCACTCCTCGGATCTATATCTTTATAGGACCGACTGTGGCACCCTAGCCAAGGCTTAGTTGCTAGTTGTCAATCTTCAGTGGCTTGGATGTGGAGAGACTTCTCCACACCCTTTCCTTTCTCTTTTCATTGGGCCTCTCTCAGCTTAGTTACATAGCAGGCAGGTCCTGTTGCTTGATCACCTTGCACAACTTCTATTCCATTATCGGTTGGGAATTTCAGAGTAAGACACCATGAGGCAACGATAGTTGGAATTTAGTGAGGGTCGGTCGGCCCAGAAAAACGTTGTATGGGGAAGGTGCGTCCAACACAACAAACAACAACATTCACACTCTCCGATGGTCGCCTTCTCCCAATTCTATTAGTAACTCAACAGATCCGGTGGCTTTTGTCAGACTGCTGTTAAAGCCATGAATTTGGGCTTGGCACGGTTTCAGATCTTTGGCTTCCATTCTCATCCGGTCGTACGCCTTTTTGAAGATAATATCCATCGAGATGCCACTGTCAATCAAAACTTTTCTCACTAAGGTAGGGCCGATCATGACTGACATCACCATTGGATCGATCATCCGTGCCTCCACTTATCTGCATCTCTGTTTCTAAATACAATGTCATCTGCCATTGTACACTACTGTTTGGTCGAATCCCCATGTTCTGTATTAAAACAACACTCAAAATTCACATGCTTGATTGCGCTAGCATAGCGCTCCATCTCGTGCTAACTTTTGTCGGCTGGGTGTGGTCCTCCGACTATAGTATTGATCACTAATCTTCCACCGGTCCGCGCAGGCTCCACAGCCCTATGTGGCGCTTGTCCTCTGTTAGGATCGAATGTCCCCTGCCCGCTATCCTGCAGGGCTTTAACAAACTGATGTAGTTTTCTTTCCCAAATCAGTTCCTCGATAACATCCTGGAGATGCCTACATTCATTTGTGTTGTGACCATATCATCCGTTGAACCGATAATATTTCCCAGTTTGCTTTTGTTTCTCCATCGATTCTTTTAGAGGTGACTTCCAATACTGCATGGTATTGCATGTAGACTAGTAGACATTCTCTAAAGATGTGTTTAGTGGTGTATAAGTATCCTCTTCCAGACTCAATCACGGTTTCGGTCACCGCCTTTCTTTTGCTGATTCGTTTTATTTTGAATGTTAACATGAACTTTTCCGAAACTCTCCCCAACTGCTTTGCTGTGATGTTACAATGTACTCCCTCTCTGTTTGGTCCCATAACATTCTTCTTCCTAGAGCGTCTAGCTTCCTCTTTCCACAAGTACTCAGCTTCTTTTACGTAGAAACGCTTTAACGTTGCGAGTGGTTTGCCAGCTAACAAATCGCCAAAGTTAGATTATGTGTCAATCCCTCTTGTTACCGCCATTAATATTGAATGGTCATTTGGATTACTGACTTCCATGATGGCTGTATGAAATCTCTCCAAGTAGTCTTTCAACGATTCTCCCGGAGCCTGGATCATGCTTGATAGGGACATTACATCTATGGGGGTGAGTTGCGTGCATATGGAACTGCTCTATAAATTTTGTTGCCAAGTCGTCAAATCTAGTGATTGATCGTGCGGGTAATCTCGTAAACCACATTGTTGCTATGCTAGAGAGAGTAAAACATCTGCTTTTTGTGGCATCATCATCTCGTGCGGAGTCGATCACCTATTCATATCTCATGATATGTTGTCTAGGGTTGATTTTTCCCTTATAGGTAGGCATTGAAGGCATGTTGAATCTCCTTGGATACTCCGCGTGCAGGATATTATTGATGAATGGGGTATGGCTTCTTGAGATCCCCTAATCATCATTGGTTAAGCCTTGGCTCTTGCTCACTAGTTGCCTGATCATAGCCATCAAGTCCAGCATTTGGATAGTTGTGGCCAAGCGTTAGTCATGCTCCACCTCACGTGAATGGTCCGGTCGATGTCTACATGTCGTTCCATGCCTTCTTGGCTCAACATTCCCTTGATGCACGTTCACATCATCGTCATTCAGGAGAGGTAACTGGTCTGCATTTACTTGAACTCCGGCATCTTGATCAACTACGGTGGCTCCAGTTAAAGTTCCATCAGAAAAAGGCAAGGTTCCTCCCTTAGAGAAGGGATCAGCCCAGTCCCTATCGAGGGATCGGGTCTGATCGGTCCTGGCAGCCCGGGAATTTTTGTGTGTTGATACCTTGATGCTTCTGCAATATATCCATTGGTTTTACGATGTCTGCGCCCATGATAGTCATTTGATCAAGTTGAGCTCTCCAATGTAGAATAGGGAGTTGGCTCCCTCCTAGTTTTCCCACGTTGTTGATCCTTGAATTGATTCATTAGATCGATATTGGCTTGAATCTGCTGGTTCAACTGTCAGCGGCTATCCATAAGCACTTTCATCAGGTTTTGGAAATCAGCTCTTGTGATGGAAACAATTGGATTCTGGACATCAACTGGATTTACTACATTGGCATCCACTGGTAGGTTGTTCTGGCCTCCTTGTTGGATGCTGGCTTCTCATTTCCTTATGCGTTTTGAGAGGTAGATCTGGTGTTCCTAACCATTTTTGGTAGTTTTTCTTAGACTTTGAAAATCTGAATAGAATGGATAAACTGTATGAATATAATTCTAGATCTCTTCCTTGGATTGGTGCAATCCAACAGCAGCAAAGGGATCCAAATGAAGCTGAAAATTTTGGTTCTCAATGAAAGCACCAAAATGTTTGCACCAAACATTGGAAAAAACACCAAAGAGATTTGTAGTAGAGGAATAAATGAAGAATATTAAATGTAAACAGAGAGAATATAGCAATAAAGAAATAAGAAATAAGCAAACAACAAAGACACAATAGTTTATAGTGGTTCAGCGTTGTTTGCCTACGTCCACTTTGAAAAGATAGATTTATTAATCACTTTGTAAACTGAGTACAATAGGGATCATATAAGAATCCTTAGTTACAAAAAAGTACAAAGCAACAAGCAGTGCAAAGATCCCAAAAATGAACAATCAAGTCTGTATTTATAGAGGAAGACGGTGAAATATCTCTCTGAAAATTTGGCAGAAAGCTCTTCATATCCATAGGGGCCCAGAGAAGGGATCAATAGCCTAAATCCCAAAAAATAGGGATTGGGGCTGATCCCTATTGTTGGTGATTTAGGGGCTGCAATCCCTATGGGAGCTTCTCCATATTGTATTATGCTTGGCCTCTAAGTTTCATGTCAATTGGACTTGTAGGTGTTGAGTTATTGATCGATCATTATTGCAATGTATTGTGTAGTCTAATTCTAGCCGACCCCTCTAGAGGTAAGAGGGTCGATCCCTCTTTCTTGATTAGACTATATTCCATACTTAGAACATTCGGTATAGCATATCTCTTGATTCCGTTCGATCTTGGCTTTATATTATGATCTGTACTTGATTTCAGGACCCCACAATCATCACTCTAGGTTGGTGGCCTTAACGACAGTCGAGTCTAACTTGTCAAGTTAGTTCAGATATAGCAGGGTCAAAATGCCGGATAATAGTGTATTTTGACCATAAAAGGATTTTGAGTATAAATGTTATTAATTACTAGCAAATGAAGTCTGTGAGATTTTGTTTTCAAAGTGGAAATTTAATATGAAAACTATTTGTTTCATAAGTATATGTATTTGAGTAGATAAATGTTAATTGAAGTAAAGAATTCAAAAAATAATTTGGTTCAGGAAAAGTGTTTTAAAATTAATATAATATTTTGAAATTTAGTTTGAAGTAAAGTACTTTAATGAAAGGATTTATTTAATAGAGTTAAGTAAAGTTACTAATATGTTTTATAATGAAT
Source organism: Allium fistulosum (assembly GCA_030737815.1). Lineage (NCBI taxonomy): Eukaryota > Viridiplantae > Streptophyta > Magnoliopsida > Asparagales > Amaryllidaceae > Allium > Allium fistulosum. Next base: position 522,335,171 of record CM060906.1, read on the forward strand.
TTTCTTTTAAAAGGTTGAAATTTTTTATTAAGAAAGTTTGGGAAAAAGAATTGATCCTTCTGAATTCAATGTAAGATTTATAATGCGATTTTTATTTTAAGAGCAAAGATTTACAATTTGGAATTTTGATATTTCATAAATTATTAAGAAATTTTTAGTTTTGTGTTGAGGAACCAATAAAAGGTCTAGTCATTGATTTTGTGTTGCTTATTTGATGTCTAACGAGCTAGTGAAAAATAATATTTTTGCAGATTCGTAATTGTAAAGATAGACAATTATAAATTTATATCTAAGAATGGAACTATTGATTTTTTTATGGATTCTTCCTCAAGAATTGCAAGGATGCAATTTTGTTAATGAGGAGTCTATAAAAACCCGATTTTTAGGGATAAATGATAATCATTATTCAATTAATTAAAATGGATTTTTGGAATTTTAAAATGAATAATTCAAATTTATTTCAGAGTATTGAAATTTTGAATAATTTAACTAGTGATAAAATTAAACTATTTCAGAACAAATATTTGTATTTAGAATTGTGAAATAAATTTATTTTGGAAATTATTTAATATTGGGCTTAAAATGAGAATACTAGATATTTAAATTTAAAATTATTTAAAATATGAGAAAATGAATTCTAGAAATTTTTCTAAGATGAGTAAATAATTGATTGTTGTGACTATAAATTTTCTCTAGAATTTTATTGTAATTTGTTTTAAATAGAAAATAGTTTATAAAAAGTAAACTAAATAAAAATACATATATATAAACCTGGCCTAAAGCCCATCACCAAAATCTCGATGTTTCTAATATCCAGACATTTCTTTCTCTCGATGTTTCACCCTATTTTATAAATATGACTTATCTTGTTCATCTTCTTTAGCATTAGAAATCAAAAACATAACCAAACCCTCTTCCTTTTGAAAATTAAAATCAAATAAATTGTTTTAAATTCTTAAATTTGGAAATATATGCATCTCGATATTCATATATATATATATATATATCTATAGCAAGAAGGAAATTGAGTTTTGTTGCTATGACGTCGTGATGTGTACGTGCGTTCAGAGAGGAAGAAGAGGAAGAAGGATCATGCGTACATGTGAGTGAACGCACTCACACATCTTTGCCTAAATTGTCCAATTTCTTGTATTTGATTTGTTTAAGTTGTTGTTGATTTGAATATAATGTATGTGCATCAAATTAGAGAAGAATCGGTTGAAGATACGATGATGAAAGGGGTAAAACGTGGTGTAGAACGCTATAGGTTTCAACTAATAGGTCGACCCCTATAGGTCGACCATTGAACCCTAGTGATCGACTATTCAGGTGTAATGGTCGATACCTTGAGGTCGATCTTCATTAGTAACCAGTTAAATAAAAAGGAAAAGTCGTATATTTAAAGGCAAAAGAAAATTTCAAATAAAAATATGTTTGGAAAGTAAAAGTTTGACCATTTTAAATATGAAATTGTTTTTATGGAAAGTTTTAATTAAATATTATTAATTATTTTTTTAATTTAGATATTGATTATTTAGTGAATAATTTAGTTTTTGATTTTAATAATTCTATAAAAATCCTATAAAATTCTAGAAATATATGAAAGTATTCAAGTGATATTTAAGAATTTTCAAAGTAAATTTTATGAAATTTTAATATATAATTCAAGTTTTGAAAATGTATTTATTTGATTATGAAAATGTTAAATTGTTTTTGATGTTTTATAAATATATTAAAAAAGTATTTAGTTATAGAAAATGTGAAATAATTCTCATACGTAATATTTAGCTTTATAAACCATTTTAGGGTTTTCAAAAGAAAGAAATGAGTTTTCTAATGTTAATTGGTAAGTATTAAATTATTAGTACATTTATGAAAGATTAAGAAATTAGTTATTTACTGTAAAGAATATATATTAAATTTGGGTTAGTAATTACCTAGTACATTTTAAAGTATTAACCATTTCTAAATATATTTTTTGTTATATAAGATTATTTGTTGTGAATGATTCATTAATAAATATTGATTCATTTGTTGTTATGTTTATTTATTTGAATGATCTACTTTATATTGGTTTTCTGATCATTCTTTTCTTGGATATTAATTTTGGGTATATGAGCGATTCATCGTAAATGTTGATTTGACTAATGATTTGATATGATATGTTGATGACATCCTTCTGTTTGATTCATGATATATAATTTTGTGTGATGAGACATCTGAATAAATGGAGTTATGATACTGTTTGGGATGTGGCATTCAACAGTATTTCTCCAATTATTCTTTGGACTCATTATATATAATATTTAGGGATTGAGTGTCATATAAGAACTGAGTAAGCGATTGAGTATCACATGGTGGTATGGGATGCTATCGCGATATTTCTTTGGTTATTCATTGTAAGTAGGTGACACTCACGTGACAGGGATTTGTGGTGATACTTGCTGCGGTGAGTATATTATAGCCATATGTTGACCGATATGTAGAGATGTTCACCAAGATATGATTACAATGTGTGATGGCTATTGGATATGAGTACTATGTGTCTATCTACCTTTGTCCAGCTTCCGTTATGTTTTAGGAGTGAAATAGATTGGTCAGTATCCACGATGGCGGCCTGATCGCGGTGGTCGCGCCCGGATCCGTGACACCCTTGTATGATTTATTTATGAGCACCTATGGAGTGTTTTTCCCCTGTGTCACATAGGCCCGCGGTCAGTTACCATAGAGGCATATGTCGGGTTATGACCGAAGAGGCTACGCATAGTCGAGCCATTGGTGGATCATTGTCACGATACCGAGAGGAAGAGGTAATGGTAACCGATGACTGTAGGAGTTATGTCAGATGGACACACGTGTGGGCTAGAGCAGGCAAATGTGTTATTAGTCTCTTGTTTGGTTCCGGTGTATGTGTGGTGGATAGGCATATACTATTTATATTCCAGCCATAGACTATGTCCAGAGTATAGTCAATCCTCGTATTTTGTCTTTATATGATTGATGGGCAGATCGCCTATACTATTCAAGCAGATGGCCTATTCTTTTCAGGCAGATAGCCTACTCGTTGTTCGATTTTACTTAGGCATTGCCATGGCTAGTCTAAACCTTTTGTTGATTTCTGGATTTTGAATATGATTTCTAGATATGGATGATTCACCCATTTGATGTTGATTCTGTGATTTCTAACTTGATGTGCTTCTATATATGGGTGATGACATCTTTAGCATGGTTTGTAATATTTGGTGTTTATGATACATTTGTAATTGTCTATGATATTTTAATTATACACCATGCCTACATTACCATATATATATATATATATATTGACATATATGGATATTAATGTGAGTTATATATCTTTGGTATTATCTTCGAATTGGCCTGCATATTTTGAGTTACATATGTATATTGATCCTTTATCTGTACATAGTCTGGTCCATGTGTTATTTCTATAATACTCAGGTCAGACTGACACATTTCAGGTGCAGGGATAATATGACTAGCTTATATTTAATGGGCATAGTGGAGGCTATATATAAGTTTAGTTGCATGTTATTGTATATGATGTACTTCAGGTATGTATATTTTTTAGTTGTATTTTGGACATGAATTGTATAATGTATATTATTTTATCTTCTGTGTTCTGACTCTGTGTTCTCTGTATTAATATCATCTACGGTTGTATATTGTTCATCCTGGAGGCACAGGCGTTTATTTCTTTGTACCGAAACTATGTACGAATATGATAAGTAATACTATTATTTTAGATAAGTACCGATGTTGGTCCAAGGGAATATTCACATGTGCGCCCCATATCGCCTTATTCTCCATATTAGTCAACAATATTACTTAGTAATACTCTTGAGTGGTACGGGTATAGAGGTGGGGAGTTACAGACTCAATGCACTGTCTCTGACCAAATCATGGTAGTTATCACCATAAGGTCAATCATTGGTGCTTCCACCTCTTCAACTTGCCAATTTAGAAACACAATATCATTGGTTGTTATTCTCTGTTGCTTTGCAAGAGCCTGATCCTTTGTGAAAAAACACGTTTCTTGAGGCACATGCCTCAACGAGCTGCCATAGCGCTTCAATTCATTCCAACTCTTCAGTAGGATGCAGACCTCCAAAAATGGTACTTATCACAATTACCCTAGTGTCTTGATCCCTCACCACTAGATCCAGCCCGATTCTCATGGGAACAATGCCCTTAGGGTTGATTGCTTGACGGCCTACCAGCCTACAGGTTCCTCACATACTATTATAGTTTCTTTTTCTAAATTAAATGTTCCATGACAACTCTCAGATGCCTGCTTTCATTTGTATTATGCCTATAGGTCTCATGGAAGCGATTAAACTTTCCATACATCTTTCTTTTTCAGTAGCCACCCTTGAAGTCGGTTCTTATAAATCTCTGTACTTTGTAAAGCAAGGTAGAAATTCTCGTCTGAATCGGTTGATTCGACATAATCCCCAGGATGAGAATACCTAATATGCTTCTTGTTGTCCTGTTTTCTTTCCACAGGCATTATGATTTTTTCATTTACAACTATTGTTTTTGCAAACATTCACTATAACATTTCCAGTACTATTACCACCCTATTTGACAATAATGTTGCTTTGTATCATGCTACCCAGTCCCTCCTAACTGTTAATAGCTAATCCAACAACCGCCTCTTCCAAGAGCGGAAATTATGATGCTTTGTAGTAAATCTACTTCAAGGTAGGAGGTTCTTTTCTCTTAAGCCACCCGTTAAAAGCACTCTTTAGGTGAAACCCCTTCATTAGCACCATCAACATGATTTCTTCCATGGGGTTGCTCACCTCAATCACAATAGTGTTAAATCTTTTCAAAAAGTTTTTAGTGCCCCTTCGGACCTTTGATGAACATTGGAAAGTGACAAAATGTCCTTTGGTTAGATAATATATTCCTGAAATTGCTCCATAAATTTATTAGACAATTGATCAAACAATGATATGTATCTTAATATGAGCTAAGTAAATCACATCCTCGTTATTCCTTCTAAAAAGATTAGAAAACAATTGCATTTGATAGCAAATTACGCATTAACAACATCCTTTTGCCACCCATATTTCTATAGATACTATAAAGAGTCTATCACATAGTTGGAACTTGGCATGGATGGCATCACAAAACTGTTAGGACACCTAGCTACTAGAATATCTTTAGTAAATGGTGTCCAACTTGCGGCATCACCCCACTCGTTATCTCGTATGCACTGACGTTTATTCAATAGCCATTTCACCATATCTTCAATGTACTCCTCACTGCTTTGGGCAGTTGGATGGTGAACATTAAGAGCAACCTCGAGTGTTCGACTATGGAAATGGTCTCGGTTAATTTCATGACATCTAGGTTCCCTTGTCTTTGAAGGAACCATTCCTCCCGACCTTGTCATTTTCTTTTAGCTGGTACTATAACATTAGTCTAAACACTACCAGCTTGAGCACCGATAGATCATCCATTTCCATTAGCTTGAACATTCTCTTGGAGGCTTCTTCTGAATCCCTCAAAGCTACTCTCTCTGATCGATCGGCACCGACCCTTGTAGGTTGGTCGGTACCGGCCGATTGAGTAAATTGCAAAACTACTCCAATTCCAACACCCTGCTTCCATGATGTACCTGCATCCTTCTTCTGCATCTTCTGCTTACCGTCTCTTCGATTACATTTTGTTGAAGATGAACTTTCTTCATCAGAATCTAAAGACGATGAACTTCTAGTACTTCTCCTATGCCTATGAGGTGGCTAGGAGATCATAACAAAGCTTTACTTCATTTTATTCATAAAGGTATTTTGTCTCTCCATCATTTTCTTATTCATCTTGACCATCATTCTATCGAACTCGACCTTCATCCCGACCTCTTGCTATGATGAGGATTCTGATAAAGCAGCCAGAGCACTTGGTTGATTCATTTACTCTTCATGTTGAAAGCCTTTATTATCACCTTCAACAACTACACTAGATGTGATTTTCCTATGAGCCATATCTTCTAGATCTTGCCTTTAGACTGCTCTAAGTCCAAAGTGATGGATCTACTCCCGAAAGTAATCTTTCTTGGTGAAAGCGTCAAAATGTTTGCACAAAAATTAGGCAAACACCCCAATCAAGTTAAAAACAAAAATTTAAACGTTAAGAATACAAAAGAAAGAGGAAAACATGAGAGTTTTTTGAGTGATTTGGCCTCAATTCGATTATCTACATCAACTATAAGTTTTATTTTGGATGATCCTTACAATTATAACCACTTTTACAACAAGTATAGTTCTCTAAAATAGTTGACAATGAAATAGCAACAATTGTGTGTAAGAATCCGAAAGTCCTTTTCTTGTTGATAACGGCTCTCTATTTAGGAGAAATACACCATCAAAATTGCAGAATCGAGTTTGAAAAAGTACTCAAAGCTCTTGGATGCAAATATATTGGAATCTGCATGGTTCAGCATTGAACCATTCAATCTTGGTTTCAACTTTAAGGTTTTTTCTTTGCTTCAAGCAATGCATGTGTCCCCCACTACTCCATACGGTTCGGTAATCTATATGGTTTAGCACCGACCCATGTAATTTGAGTATTTCTCGCTCAAATTTCTTAAATTTTGCAATCTTGTAATTTCAGACATCTCCAAGCTTCTTCATTTCTTCAACATCCCGTAGTTCAGATCCATAGAAATGTTGGTTGGTTCAAATGGTCTGACAAGATATAAATGATGTGCATAATTGTTTCAGGCCAAATTGGGTATATAACCCATAACACAGCTAAACAACTATTTGAATGAAGCTATGGAACCCTAGCAAACAGCTCCATATTTATTTTTATGCTTTTAACTGGAAAATGCTTAATCACCTCTCACCTGCTAATGGTAGATAATTATCTCTAATCAAAATATGTTCTAAATTCAAAAATGTCCAATACCCATTGAATTATATACCAAAAGATTGCGTCGACAAGGAGAATCAATGGAAAAAGGTTGTTTGTCATAAAAGTACCTAGATGGTTAGAAATCATAGTTAAAGGCAAAATCGACGAAGTCAAATGTGTCGATTTAGGCGATTTTGATTTTGACGATGATTGATGAAATTGAGCTCATAGGATTGTAGCCCTCGTTACAAGGAACTAACTGGTAGTGGAGATTGCTTCAATATCAGCTTGAATTATCTATATTAGGAAAATTGCGATTCAAAAAACCTAACTTAAAGGTGGAGGTGGTGGCCAAATTGGGTGTCCGAAGGTAGTTGTTCTAGTAATGGCGGCGATATGGATTCGCGTAGTGGCGTTCGGCAGTGCCATTCGGTCGAGGGGAAGAGGATTTGGTGGTCAAAGCACGTGGTTAATGATGAATAAGCGTGTGAATATTTGAGAAGATAGTAAATTTTACACTTAAGTCCATACAAAATTTATATTTATAAACTTAACCGTGTATCTTCAACTTCCATAATTTTATAATACAAAATATATTTCATGTGCGGTTTCTTTCATTGGACTCGTGGCAAAATTATGGATTATTTGGCATATGTCTTGCTGGCTTTTTAAGCTATACGAGCGCGTTGGTATGGTTAAATAATTTTATTTATTTGTGTTTTAAAAATATTAAATGAATACCCTTTGATGAAAATGTCAATTAATTGATATTATGCTCTTTTATTGTTTTTTGGCTGTTGTGATATTTCGATATAATTTTGGTTGCTTGTCTATTTGAATTGTTGAACTATTGAACGAAGATATTTTATATTAAATAATTATTGATTTGGAAAATAATTAATTAACAGAAAATATATGAAATTGTGCAATTTTTGGAAAAATAGATAAATAAATGAAAAATGAGATTGTTTGCAAAATTTGAGTAATATTTGTAAACCGTAATTATTTAACAATTTATATGGAAATTGATATGAAATTTTTTAATAAGGTTACAATTTATGAAATTCTTGAAAAATTCATAAATGATAAAAAAATCCATTTTGAATTGAAATTGGAGAATTGATTATTATTCATAAAATAAAGCGGGACTTAATAAATAATAATATGATTTTTATGAAAACTATATCGTTTAAAGTAAATAGCAACATAACTATTTTATGGAGTTTATGGGAAGATAATACTATTATTATTATTTGATCAATAAAAACAAGAGATTTTGGAAATAGTAGTAATAATAATAAAATGTGTTTTCAAAAGTAATTTAGGCTAAGTTATGACTATTTGTAGGTAAATAACAATGAATGTGGTTTTTATGATTTAAGATAGAATATTATTATTTTTGAGGTAAATAGTAATAAATTGGTTATAAAAAATAATAATGTGGTTTGAAAACATATTATTATTTTAACATAAATCGTAATATTTTTGTTTTTGTAAGTAATTTGATGCAAATTACTATTTTTGATTAAATAATGACATTTTGAGATGTTTGAACTAATATTTTGAAATAGAGGATTGTTGAAGTATATTATCATTCTTGAGAAATTATTATTGTTTCAAGATTAAATAAATAAAATTTGTTTTTATAATAAACAATAATGAAATAATTTTATACTTAAGAGGAAATAATATGTATAAATACCTTGTTTTGACCATTGTAACATATGTGATTAATTGTGGGTTGAGATTATCACGTATATTTGATGTGTAGAGATGGAATCACATTAGGATAGGTTATGCGATATTTTACCATTATTACTATATGGATATTAAGCAGGTAGTTATGGTTTTGCTATGTAGGTGACGTTGATGTTGTATTGCTATTACGGGGTAATTAATATACATTCGATGAATTTGATGTTTGTAGTAATTATATCGGGTTGTTAATACACATTTGACAAATTGGAAGTTTGTTTTACTAATACAAGGTAGTTAATACGTATTTGATGGATTTTGATATTGTGATACTAATATGGGGTTGCTAATGCATTTTGATGGATTTATACTTGCATTTGTGCTATTGATGTTGTGTTACTAATGATGGATGATTAGTACACATTTGATTCATTTGATATTCGGGGTTGACACTGAGTATTGTCAATTTGTGCGATGTTTGATGGCTATATGTTGCTATTATTACCGCTACCCCATATTTACATACAATGATTGAATGCGGTGGCATGGTAGAACATGATGTTTATTGCTTATGTTGGATGCTTGATTTCTATGGTTGTGCAATGATATGTGCTAATAAGTATTTGGTGCAGAGGAAGAGCAAGAAAAAAATTACATGAGTTTATTCCCAAACGGGTACACAGGAAGTCTTTCCCAATGTAATAGCCACTGAATCCCTTAGGGTTGGTTGGAGTGTATAAGATAAAGCACAGACAAACATGGCTGACCCCATTTTTCCTTTATTGTATATATGCATGTAATTACAAAGTTGCACATAGGAGAAAAGGAAGGAACACATGTCTGGATATAGGCCATATCCGCAGGTTGTTGACTCGATTTATTTCTCTTACATCATACTTACACTGTTATCGATTAATGATGATTAATGTACTGAAAATATGGATGTCATTTGATGTATAGAAACATACAAATGCGTTATTCATTGTGTTGGGACTTGTATGTCCTATTGAGAAATACGTATTCATTATTGAGGTGTGTATATATTTTTAGTTAAATTCTTATGTGGAGTTTTTCCTTTTTGTTTATAGTTTTAGATTTTTAATTTATATAACGAAACATTGTTATTAATATCTTGGATTAGTGCGCAAACATATATCAACAACATTTATTATTAATTTTAGATGTTTGAAGTAGTGGAGCATCACACTTGGTATCAAAGCTTAGGTTTAGCGATTCCTTAAGCCTTAGGTAGGTTTAAACCATTTAGAATACGTTAATTTACATGTTAGGTAAGTTGAAATATTGAATGAGAGAGTATTCTTATTAATGATTATATTCTTTGTGTGTACGGGTTGTATGTGTAACCACCACCACCTCACCCTAAGACGATGTTTATTTATGACGACTTTTGCGTAGGAAATAAATATAATAGGAGTAGGCGAGGATTAGCATTTATATAAGGCATTAAGGTTGTATAACCCGAGTGACAAAAATGATATTAAATTACAACTGAAACTAACCTTAATCGATGGACTTAATCTTTATTATTGAAGTTTGGTTGAATAATATTTACTAAAAAAGCAATATACACTTTTTATTTTTAAATATATTATATTAAAAAGGGAAAATATATGTTGTGGAGGTTAAAATGATTTGTTGAAAAATTTTACATGGGTAAAAATCAGGTATTTATTTTGAGAAAATATTTTTTTTGTATGGAGATATTGTCATAAGCAAAAATGACTAGTGTAAGATATTTTATTTAAAATTATTTTGTGAAAGTATTTAGCTTGATGCCTTTGGAGATAGATATTAGTAGAAAATGCTTTGTTTGAAAATTATTTTAGTTTGAAAACATCCTTTGAAAAAATATGTTGTGAAAGATATTTTTATAAAAGCATATTGATTTACAATGTTTAGTAGTATTTATTTAGAAATGCCTAATGAGAACCCTTATTTGAAAAGAAGAAAAATGTTTCATAGAGAATTACTTTACAGTAAATACCATCCGTGATGTTTTATGAAAAATCTATTTTGATGAAAAGATATTCGATTTTTGAAGAACATTTTGAGAAACTATTTCATTGGAGAAAATATAAAAAAATATTGATTTGAGAAATGTATTTTTGAGCAAGAGTATGCGAAGAACATTTTTACTTTAGAAAAATGTTTTATTTAAAGGAATGTCCTTGAGTTAAGAAACCTTTTTATTTAGAAGTTAATTTTGGTGGTAAGTATTTTTACTTAAGAATATTTTTCATATAATGTTTTGGGGGGAAACATTATCGAGTAAAGTACCTTGGTTGAAGAATAATTAATTTAGAAAAATGTTTTATTAGGAATATAATTCAAAATATTTTATTGAGAAACAATGTGATATAGAATATATAATTTTAAAATACTGTAGGATTTTTTTTTTACAAAGATGAGAAATTCAAAAGTAAATAGAAAAATAAGTAAAATACTTGATCTGAGTAACAAACTTTAGAGGTTTTGTTAAAAAGTGTTTTATTGAATATCTATTTTATTTGGAAAATTTTATTGAGAAATATTTTGAGAAATAAGATATTAGACTAAGTGGCATAATGTATGAGGCGATGGGATGATATGAGTTTAGAACTTTCCTAACCTACACTATGATAATGTAACCTTTATATTATGTGTGGCTTTCCCTGATGAGTTGTAGGTTTGTCTAGTTATTCCCTTTTATGGATAATGTTGGGATATGATGTGGGGACGACCCATTTCTATGTATGGGATAATGAAATTTTACTCTGCGTGTATTTGCTTGCTTTGGTTGAATTGTATATGTTGTTCTCTTTATTTTCAAGCTATTATATATATTAATTTGATTATTTCATTTGATTGTGCCTATTTTACAATCTATGACTTATTCGGACTATTTCTTACGTTTTCATTGAACTATTATTATTTTCTTATTTAGCTACGATCTTGGTTATTTGTTTGATTATTTGTTGTTTGTTTTTCTTGTTGTGATTGTTTATATTATATGTTAGTTTAAATTACTTGTCATGTATGGTAATTGTATGATGAGATAGCTATCCAATGTTGGCTTTTGGTGGAGTGTACATTGCATAAACTAACGGATTGTTAAGGAACAAATTGGTTTACTCATAATTCTAAGTCGAGGAAGTCAGGGTATTTGGATTGACAAAGAGAAGTGATGATGTTAGTTGAAGATGAGTGATAATTACGGGAGAATTTTGATGACTAAAGACTTGATGGTTATCACTAAGGAATCAAAATGATGGTTGGGAGATTCATTATAGATATACTAAAAATGGAGATTTTATAAATGCAAGTTCGAAATCTATTTTATACAAGAAATTACCAACTTCCATAAGTGTTTAGATTTCAACAAGTACTCCAATTATAATTTTTAAAGGAGTTTATACACTTTTGGATTTTTATAAAAAAGTGTTTTCTCAAAATTATTTGAGTTGGTTTAAAATGGTATTAATATTATTTTAAAGTTGTTTTATAAAATAATAATGATATTTTGAGAAAGAAAATTTTGGTTCAAGGAAAATATGAAAGCTCTGATTTGAAAGTAAAAATGTTTTGTTAAATGTTTTGATTTGAATATGTATTAGAACCCTCATCACTAGCAACCGCTAATAGTTCCCTCTTTGGTATTTTGGGTGAGTCATCCCTATTACCTAATCGAGAATTTAATATAACATGATTTTAAATTAGATTTTCACGTAATCTGAAGGTTAAAACAAGATGGGTTTCGATGTGGATGCATACCAAGGGACCGTTGATGACCAAAGGCTTTGATGTATGCTCATGAAGAAGGGATCGGTGAGCTCGGTCATTAGGATCGCATAGGGTAATCCATTTACCCTGGACCTTTATCAGGTGGTCTAGTTTCCTAGCCATATAGGGTGGTAAGGATTCATAATTCATTTAGTCATGAGGCTCTTACGAAGATGATTATTCATTGACCTTATGGGGTTGGTCAACTGTGTCATCATGTATCCAAGAGATTTGGTACATGACCTTAGACCTTATAGAGATGGTCTAGTTTCCTGGCCATACAAAGTGGCATCGATTCGAGCATTTATGACATCGTGGTGTTGGGTGGTTGCTGATTGTATGAAGTGATCTTACAAGTTATCACATATCTAGCAGTATGTTTCTTTTACGATGTTCAATATTCATTAATCGTACAATGGTGTTCATTTGTGTTGTTTGACGGTAGATGCAATAATGATACCTTGTTATTTTGAGTATGTGCTTATTTTGATGTGATATACCAATTGTTGATGTATATTTACTTGTGCATGCATGTATGAACCAACCTGAATTTATTGTGAACCTTGGTTATGAGCTAGTATGGTTGGATTATTGCAATGCATGGTATGACTTGTGAACGGATTTAATACACGATTGAAATTGTTTTACCCATTTTTGATGGAATGTTATTTTTTGCATGTTATAGTTTTGATTTTGTTGAGAAAATGTATGTGTTACTATAGTATGTGTGTAGGAAATTGCATCATTGTTTTGAATGAATATTATTGTGTCATGATTGATTGTGTTACATGGTTGTCTTATACTATTTTATAAGTAGTTAGCTTATGATTAGTATACTTCCACATAATTTATGGTTAAATCCATGATGATGCTTAATTGATTTGGTTGAGTGTTGTTTTGGGGAATTGCGGGGGCACAATTCATTTAGGGGTACAATGCAATTGTATGAACATAAATATACCCAAGAGGGGGTTAATAGGGTATTTAAACTAATTTCACAGATAAACAGATATATAAAAATACAAAAACATAAACCGCAGAAAATAAAATTCACACTGATTTACCCAGATTCGGCAACTACCCCGTAGTTCCTACTATTGTCACCAAGATTTCTACTAGAAGTAAATAACCCACCACTTACAAACCCATAAATTTGCGAACTTTAACTAACTGACTATTTTAATCCTACACCTAGTAACTCTACCTCAACTTTATCCCCATATGGAGAATTTTGTAAACTACAAATCGTAGTCCAATCCTATTAAAAAACTAGAGCTTTAGAAAATATACAAACTATATTAACAATGCTAAAAACTTCAAAGGTGTAAAGTATATAAAAATAGTGCTTCTCTTTACGTGATTTTTAGATCGCATTTTATCCCCTTTTTAGGTCTAAAAAAATCTCCTCCTCAAATCGCAATTCTCCTCATCCAACAATTCATTACGAAAATAATTGCATCTTTGTACCCTTTTTTCTTGCACTCAGGGTCTTTGTCACAGGCTGTTGAAAAGTGTAACAACTCCATTATGAAGACCATAATTACAAGCAACAGTTCATCAAAAAATATAAATTAAGGCCAAGTTCGTCAAATTCCGATGGTCAGTTCATAATAGGAGGAGGCTGGAGGTAGCAGCAGGAGTGCAGGTCCAAGACTTGAGGGACGGCCTGAGGGATGAGTTGCATGCATGTATTAGTGGTGCATGTTTGTGCATGTGTACACTGATATGAGGAGTCTACGGTTTTTTTTATTGGTTGGTTGTGTTTTGCTAGTCTTGTAATGTTTGTGTTGGGTCAACATGATCTGTTTTAGCTTAAGGATTGATTAAGTCATGTTGAATGAGTCAAGTTGATGGAGTCATGTTGAATAAGTCATGCATGAATCACTGTAAAAGTACCTGCAAAGTTGATGTAAAAGATATGAAAAATGAAATAATATCAATTCTTAATTTCTTCTTTTACTATTGATGTTCACTACTCTTAATCTTGTTCTTCTGCCTTCTATGATTCCCAACTATGACCTCTCTTCTTTCTCTCTGATCATCTTATCCTTACCCAATCTTCTCCTTTTACCTCTCTGAACTTCCTTACCTCACTTCTCTGCCTGTACTTCACCTTTTACTCCTCTCAACCCTCACTTCTTGTTCTTGTATCCTTCCTTTCTCTCAAAGCCAAACACACCACCCTCCATATCACCTTCCATATTGCCCAGAAACCCACAAGTATCTCACAACCATCTCCATATTACACCATGACCAGAATTACCGTCATCATGTCAACAATCACTGACCAACTTGGACATTACAAAGTGGGATCAGAGCAATCTTCTGGGCATGATTCAGACCCCCAGATTTCATCCAACAACCAAACTATGTTCACTAATAATCAAGATCAAGAAGAAGCATGGAAAAGACAAGAGGAGACCAATAACATAACTTAATTTTCTTTGAGAAATTTAGAGTAGAAATTTGAAGGAATGCACAATATTCTAACCACTCTTGCTTATTTATGCACCAAATCAAGATCGAAACCAACCCTGTTCATCCAAATCCTCCTTTAGTTTCTCCAAATCCACCTCCGGCCCATCAAGAACCTCTCCTTCTACATAACCCATATGATACCCTTCCTATGCCAGCAATTCCTCAACCTGCACTCCACCAACTAGGCCTCAGAATACCTGTACACATTCAAGAACCACTCCTACCTAACCCATTCACCATCCTTGCCCATGAATTTCAGCAAATCAAGGTCCAGACTTCACCAATCCCTCCAAACCTTGCTACTAATCATCACGAATCCCTCCTTTCCAATCCATATACTTGAAAATCTTCAACTACTATCCTAGCAGCCCAACCTATTAATCAAAGGAACTACTTCCCAAACCTAAGACTACTACAAATATTACTCCAAAAATCCATAACCCAAAAACAATTAAAGAAATTCTTGGATGGATTAAAAGAGGAAGTTAGATATGATGTATTGGCTTATAAACTTGTAGATTTTAGAGAAGCAGTTTCTTTAGCTAGGTTATTTGAAGCTAAATGGCTCAATAATTAATAGGATAACAAGATAACCGCAAGTGATGAAGTAGCAATGCCCAAACTAATTCTTGATAGTAGTGCATCAACAACGAGGAATAATAATACCCAATTCCTACCACTAAAAATGCAAGGTAAAATAACCTTGAAAACGACAAAAAGCAAGAATCCAACCCCTGTAGAGCTGCTGGAAAGGAGAAGAGAGGAACTATGTTGTTGTAATAAAAAATGCATGTGGGGGCATTAGTGTAAAAACCAAGTTTACATCCTTGATGGTTTGTGAACTTAGAAAACTTGACTGAAAATGAAGTAGAGGGTAAAGGCAAACCCAAAGATGAGGAGACTACAACTCATCATCAGCCAGAACTACCAC
Organism: Allium fistulosum; assembly: GCA_030737815.1. Taxonomy (NCBI): domain Eukaryota; kingdom Viridiplantae; phylum Streptophyta; class Magnoliopsida; order Asparagales; family Amaryllidaceae; genus Allium; species Allium fistulosum. The sequence continues at coordinate 522,350,937 of CM060906.1, forward strand.
CCACCTTATTATTTCATGATATGTGTGGGATCCATATTCTTAGAATTCTACATACTATAAAAGTGCAAGGCACCAACAATAATAAAGTGATGCATCTTCTTAATGATTCTAAGCTGAAGCATTCTTCAATTACATTGAAGGTTCTTTATGTATGTAAATTAGTTGTTACTGAAAGGAAGGTGTTCATTTTTGACCCGGGTGGTTGTACATTGACACAAAGTGCAATTTAAGGTGTAGTCTACATATGGTACTCATCTCATCTATAAAGATTACCTCCATAATTGGATTCAACCTTGAGGACAAGGTAGTTTTGAAGAGGAAGGGAGTTGTAACAACTCCACTATGAAGACAGTAATTACAAGCAGCAGTTCTTCAGAATATATAAATTAAGGCCAAGTTCGTCAGATTTCGATGGTCAGTTCATCATAGGAGGAGGCTACAGGTAGCAACAAGGGTGTAGGTTGAGTGATTTATAGCCTGAGGGATGAGTTACATGCATGTATCAGTGGTGCATGTCTGTGCATGTGTACACTGATACAAGGAGTTTGCAGTTTTGTCTATGGGTAGGTTATGTTTTGTGAGTCTTGTAATGTTTGTGTTGGGTTAACATGGTCTGGTTTAGCTTAGGGATTGATTAATCCATGTAGAATGAGTCAAGTTGATGGAGCCATGTTGAATAAGTCGTGCATGAATCACTATAAAAGTACTTGCAAAGTTGATGTAAAAGATATGAAAAAATGAAATAATATCAATTCTTATTTTCTTCTTTTACTATTGTTGTTCACTACTCTTAATCTTGTTCTTCTACCTTCTCTGATTCCTAAATCCGACCTCTCTTCTTTCTCTCTAATCATCTTATCCTTACCCAATTCTCTCCTCTTACCTCTCTGAACTTCCTTACCTCGCTTTCCCCTACATGTACTTCACCTTTTACTCCTCTCAACCCTCACTTCTTGTTCTTGTATCCTCCCTTCCTCTCAAAATTAACACACCACCCTCCATATCACCTTCCATATTTCCCAGAAACCCACCAGCATCTCACAAGCATCTCCATATTACACCATGACCAGAACTGCCATCATCATGTCAACAATCACTGACCAACTTGGACGTTACAAAGTGGTATCATAGCAACCTTTTGGGCATGATTCAGACCCCCAGATTTCATCCAACAACCCAACTATAGTCTCTACTAATCAAGATCAAGAAGAAGTATGGAAAAGACAAGAGGAGATCAATAACATAACTTAATTTTCTTTGAGAAATTTAGAGTAGAAATTTTGAAGGTATGCACAACATTCTAACCACTCTTTCTCATGATATACAACAAATCAAGATCCAAACCACCCTTGCTCACCCAAATCCTCCTTTAGTTTCTCCAAATCCACCTCCAACCCATCAAGAACCTCTCCTTATACATAACCCAAACACTACCCTTCCTATGCCAGCAATTCCTTAACCTGCACTCCACCAACCACACCCCAGAATTCCTGCACACATTCAAGAACCACTCCTACCTAACCCATTCACCATCCTTGCCCATGAATTTCATTAAATCAATGTCAAAACTACCCCAACCCCTCCAAACCTTGGTACCAATCATCACAAATCCCTCCTTTCCAATCCATATACTGCAAATTCTTCAACCACTATCCCAACAGCCCCACCTATTAATCAAAGAAACTACTACCCAAACCTAAGAACTACTGCAAATAGTACTCCGAAAATCCATCAAACCCAAGAGCAATTAAAGAAATTCTTGGATGGATTAAAAGAGGGAGTTAGATATGATGTATTGGCTTATAAACATGTAGATTTTAGAGAAGTAGTTTCTTTAGCTAGGTTATTTGAAGCCAAATGGCTCGGCAATCAAAAGGATAACAAGAATACTGCAAATAATGAAGCAGCAATGCCCAAACTAATTCTTGATAGCAGTGCCTCAACAACTAAGAACCCTAATACCCAATTCTTATCACCAAAAATGCAAGGTAAAACAACCTTGAAAACTTGGCAAAAAGCAAGGATCCAACCCTTTTAAAGTTGTTGGAAAGGAGAAGAGAGGAACTATGTTATGATTGTAAAGAAAAAATGCATGTGGGGCATTAGTGTAAAGACCAAGTTTATATTATTAACGGTGCTATGAACTTAGAAAACTTGACTGAAAATGAAGAAGAGGGTAAAAGAAAACCCAAAGATGAGGAGACTACAACTCATCATCAACCAGAACAACCACCCACCATATTATTTCATGATATGTGCGGGATCCATACTCTTAGAATTCTACATACCATAAAAGTAAAAGGCGCCAACAATAATAAAGTGATGCATCTTCTTAATGATTCTAAGTTGAAGCATTCTACAGGTTCTTTATGTATGTAAATTAGTTATTAGTGAAAGGAAGGTGTTCATTTTTGACCCGGGTGGTAGCACATTGATGCAAAGTGCAATTTAAGGTGTGGTCTACATAGGGTACTCATCTCAGCTATAAAGATTGCCTCCATAATTGGATTCAACCTTGAGGACAATGTTGTTTTGAGGAGGAAGGGAGTTGTAACAACTCCACTATGAAGATCGTAATTACAAGCAGCAGTTCATCAGATAATATAAATTCAGGCCAAGTTCGTCAGATTTCGATGTCAGTTCATCATAGGAGGAGGCTGGAGGTAGCAGCAGGGGTGTAGGTCCAAGACTTGAGGGATTTATGGCCTAAGGGATGAGTTACATTCATGTATCAGTGGTGCATGTCTGTGCATGTGTACACTGATACAAGGAGTCTGCAGTTTTGTTTATGTATTGGTTGTGTTTTGCGAGTCTTGTAATGTTTGTATTGGGTTAACATGGTCTAGTTCAACTTAAGGATTGATTAAGTAATGTTGAATGAGTTAAGTTGATGGAGTCCTGTTGAATAAATCGTGCATGAATCACTATAAAAGTATTTGCAAAGTTGATGTAAAAGATATGAAAAAAATGAAATAATTTCAATTCTTATTTTCTTCTTTTAGTATTGCTGTTCAATACTCTTAATCTTGTTCTTCCGCCTTCTCTGATTCCCAACTCCGACCTCTCTTCTTTCTCTCTGATAACTTATCCTTACCCAATCCTCTCCTCTTACCTCTCTGAACTTCCTTACCTCACTTTCCTCGGTTGTACTTCACCTTTTGCTCCTCTCAACCCTCACTACTTATTCCTTTATCCTCCCTTCTTCTCAAAACCAAACACACCACCCTCCATATCACCTTCCATATTGCCTAGAAACCCACCAATATCTCACAACTATCTCCATATTACACCATGACCAAAGCTGCCATCATCATGTCAATAACCACTGACCAACTTGGACATTACAAAAAGTGGAAGTCGATAATTGCTACGTTATCATCTACATTTGCAACATCAACTAATGCGCTGCCGATGCCGAAAAGGATTTGGTCATGTTGGTCATCGATTTGGGTGTTAGAATACTTTGAACCCATTCCTAAAAGATCCACCTCGCTACTGACGGCTCGCACGTTAAATGCCTTGGCAGGCAATGTTTGGAGGTGTGATGGAGAATATGATATACTCAGTGATATTTAAGATGCTAGCGATCTCTCACAATGTTCAAGTTGGTGTCTGGACCACTATAATGCTAATGGTTTCTTGAAGATGATGAAAGCCAAAGTTGCTGGTGCATGGTATTGCTGATGCGTGATGGTGTATAGTCCAAATCTGAAAATGCTTGTGCCTAGTGTAAGTGCTCTATTATAATCTTTGTAAAAAAATCACTTTTTTACTACAACGATGATGCTTGGTTTGAATTGTTGACTATAGTTTCATGAACATATATGTTGTGCATCGATACACCAAGTCTGTTTCAGTTTTTAGAATTGTTTGCTTGATGACTGGTGATCAAATATAAGCTGCTTTTAGTTTTGAGATGATTAGGTGTGACTGGAGTTATATGAAGCAGAATGATTGTGCTGTTATGGATGTATTGAACTAAGGGTGTGGTCAGGCCTGGCCCAAATAATTTACTGCCCCAGCCCAATTCTGTAAAGAAAACTCTTGTAAAAATTTGTTGCTCCTGCAAGGCTAGAACCCTGTACATCATGGAGCAAACGATGGGCATTACGACTGACTTGCAACTTCCAACATGTGCAATTTCTAACCAAACCTTTATATATACTTTACAATACAACAAAATACCCTTTTTACAATGGGCAATGCCCATTGTAATTTGGGTTTCGCAATTGGCAAGCGCTCGTCTTATTAGGCGATGTTGTAATAGATCCAATAGTTTTGACAACAGTTTATAACCATTGTAAAAGGCCATTGTAATAAAAAAAATTACAACGGTCTATGGCCGTTGCAATAGACTCTTTGACAACAATTAATGTCTGTTGTAAATATGTAACATTTCTCTTAAGTACATGATATTGCAACGTGTTCTACCTGTTGTAGTAGACTATAATACAAGTGGCATAGCCTGTTGTAATAGCACTTGTCTACAATAGGCATTGACCGTTGCAATATTCCCTTTTGACAAGAGACTGGCCGTTGCAAATAGCTCCTATTACAACAGGCGTTGACCGTTGCAAAATAAATACAAAATTTAAAAAAAACAGTAGCATCCAAGCAGTTCATCCATAATTAATAATTTAATGACTTATAAATATTATCAAAAACAACCAAAATCACATACAAAAAGACTAAATAAAGCTACATTCACAGAATTCCCACACATTCCAAAAGGTTAGATAAGTTTACATTGACATAGTTCTAACGTACACATAACACATAACAGATAGTTACATAACAACCGGTTACAAATATCAAGTTCTAAGTACTATCACCTAACTCATAAACCATGCACATACATACTAGACCAAGGAGATGAAGTTTTTGTGACATGCGATGGTTGATCCAATGGCCTCTTTAATAGTGAACATCTCTGAATTCGGCCTAAATAAAAAGGCTTTCGGTTCCACCGCTACATTCACCCATACCTTCCAAACATCTGGTCCAAGCTTTACAAAGTGTACTGAAGCATCAGGATCAATGCTTGTTATCGTCCCTTCTACAAATACATTCTTCTGCCAACTCAATAGCTTGCACTCTTTTTTCACCAAACCATCCGAAGGATTATCCTGATTTTGCTCATCTTGAACCCGCATATTGTTACTCTCGCAGTGTGACTGTAAGCAAAGAAAAAATTGATTTGGATGCAAGCTAACTAATAGTACAAATTTTGCAAGGAAATTAAAGTGAATGCTGTTAGCATTCTATTATTGACAATCAAACTGTTTTTATTTTAAACCCGTGTGTTTAAAGACTAATACATTAATTGTTTAAAAAATAAAATTTAAGTATACGGATGCGACAATAAATAAAAAGGGAGAACAAAATAATGCAACAATCTGGTATCCAAAAATTTGAAAACAGCGTAGGCACTCATGCAAATAGTTATTAAAACACACCATGTAATCCTTATGCTAAATTTTGATATTGAAAGTCAAGTCTATTGATCATCTTCCTTCGTTCAACCAAACTAAGCCTCACCTCACCATCTAGATTGTAGATATACTAAGCCTACAGGCCATCACATGCTTGACAAAGTATATAAACCCATGCACAAATCAAAGAATGGCAGCACACAACGCAACATACAAACACCGAGGCTCAATTGCAATACAGTAACAAATATTACACTCCATTCCAGTGTCATGTAATTTGAAAAATCAATTAATAGAAACCCAAAACAAAATGACAACTACGATTTTCATAAGGTAATATCACTTAGTGGATAGTAGAACACAATTGCCAACGGAAACAAACATTTTCACTATATATGCTGATCTATACAGTGATAAGTAGGAAGGAAAGTGGTTCTGTATCTATTAACGGTTGTTCTATCTAAAAGATTTCAGGGAAAAAATTGGTTGCTCTGCACAAAATCCTACTTCTGTACCTACTGAAGAACATATACATTTGTTTACAACTATATATAACAGAGAAAATTAATATAAATAAAAATCCTAACCTGCTGCTGCAAGGTTATTAGTACTCTACCAATCACAAAAATTCACTTAGACATAGCTCACAATCAAGGCTAATGTTATGGTCAATCAAAACGGTTAAATTGAAAATGTTTATATACCTTTTTTCTTGCTTGCCACAAATTTATACAAAGTCAAAGAAAAATGAGGTGAATTTATACATACAAATACATACAGCTTAAATCCATCAGGTGCTATAACATATTGGGACAGTAAATTTATCCTTCATTGGACCAGAGACAGTGGACATCTAAAACATTTATGTTATCATCAAATCAATAGGTTGACTGCCCATCAGTATGATAAAACTGGGTACTAATAACTGACTTAGCACATCACACTAGGTACTGCCAGTACTGACAGTGGACATCTAAAACAAATCCCTCACTAATAACTGATACGCACCTATTGTTACTAGACATTCAGAAGAACTCACACTGACTTAGCACATCACACTGGGTACTGCCAGTACTGACATTCAGTTTTGTTTTAAAACAAATTATAGTTTGTGAGCTACAGTTATTTAAACTTATTACTAATAACCGCGGAATCAGAAGAACTCGTGTTTACTTTAACAACCGGATTTGTTTGGGTACCAAAAGTACAAAAAAATAAATGAATAATTTGTACTATTTGCTAATGGACTTAGAAATAAACTAACAAAATGACAAGGTTTTGAACAACCAAGAAAGAGAATTCATATATGCAAAAAAATCACATAATGTTAAAAACATATATTAAACTTAACAAAAGGAGGTATAATAGTACATATATTCTAACCTAAGGCGTTTGAGCACAAGGAATCTCCATATACGCCACAATATCATTTCTTCTTCCATTCGCGTTCTGTAAAAAGTACAAGAGATGACTTAGTAATTCATAAGCACATATCACATATTCATTAACAATAGCTAATTAACTATAAACTTACCGTTATGAACAAATTAGCCAGCTCTTTTACTCTAGCCTCCAAACGAGCTACTTGGTTTTCCAATTCACTTACCTTTTTTGAATTACTTGAATAAATACCAATTTGAGATGGTACAACACCAAAACCCAGTCCTCTCACTCTTCCCCTATGTTCATTTCCAAAAACCTTTGACACTCCATCTCCACTTACCGATGTTGTTCCCTGAGAGCTCTGAGCACTACTACTATGCTCTTTTATCTTAGCCTACAAATTAAAATAGATCATTTAAACCATAATAAAACATATCATTTCAAGTGTAATACATCATGTTGTATAAAATACTGAAAATCAGTTAACAAACAATTTTTGAAGGAAATGATGTGTATGTTTTTCAAAACAGCTATATTACGTGTAAATTATGATAATAATAAAAAATACTTACAATGCAATCGGCAGCAACAGAATTCGGTGGGTCTCCATTTTTCTTGGTGTGGGCTTTGCACCATACATGTTTCTGCTAATATCTGATATTCCACTTTCCTTTTTCTGCAAATAATAATAATAATAAGAACCAAAGAAAAAAAATCAATGTAAACATACATGCATTTCTTACCATATCTTCTGCCAGTCTTGCATTTAAGTAAAGGCATGTAATCCAGATAATAGTTTTAATTGCTTCAGGAAGAAAGATCGTCTGATGAAGAGGTGTGTATGCATGAATATATTAAGGGAGTGAAGAAAAAGCAAAGCCTGGAGATAATTTTAGGCTAGCAATTGGGCTTGGGCTTTGTAATTTGTTTATAAACAGAATATATGTTGTAGTGAAGATATTAGTTTCTTAATGTTATTCAGTTGATGTTAAATTTGAATGATCTTCATATTTACTTTATGAAATATATATATATACATATACATATATATACATATACATATATACATATACATATACATATACATATATATATAAACACCAAAAGTATCTTCAACATATTAGGCAAGTCTCTGCCCTATTTGATTCTCTCTAGCCATATCTCAATCTTTTTGATATATTCAAATATTTATGGTATATTCATAGTTTAAATAGATATATTTTCTATTTCAAAAAATTCAAATATTTTCAAATATATCATTTTTTAGCATTTCAGGTTGCCAACTTGTACTTGTTTTTCTTATCGACAAGTATATATGCATACCCGTATGGGCTTGTATTAGTAAATGGTGTCATTAACGTTAATTTAATCCTTGAAGTTAGCATCACTTTCAGTGCATGAAATATCAAAGATAATTAAATCTGTACGTTTGTTATGCTACTGCATTTTGAATCATTCCTTTTCGAAATATCAAAGATAGTTAGCTACTGTAACTAGACACTACTGTACTACTATAACTAGACAGCTATTTAATAATCTATTGTTATCCACTAACAACAATACACTGCTGTAACTAGATAGCTAAAAATATGAAGTCGTTCTTACATGGATGCAATGAATGTTTAGCCATGCAAGGAAAGATAATAAACAGATAATTAATAAAATTTGCAGCAGCATGGTATGTGCAATGCAAATGTGGGATAATTATATTTTACCTCTCCTTGATCTTGCTCCATTTTACCGATTGATGCTTCAACTATCTTCTGCTAAGGGAGAAACCTAGAAAAAATCATAATATATATAAATTATAAATCATACTAATTAGTCATTATTGTAAAATACAAAAATCCTAATATAAAATGGCCATACATTGCAAAAGAATGATTATTATTTTTCCTAATTTTACAAATCGGAATTGATGGTTAATTAATATAACTATGTATATTTACACTCTTTATGAATATAACTATGTATAACACAAATATCAATAAAGGATGCTAATATCATACCAAAATTCCATCACAATCCTTCCTTATATAACTTTCATCCCCACTATCGACATCTCTATCATCAAGTAGTGAATCATCTAATGATTTTCTAGTTGACTCATCCTCCTCATCATAGTTTTCCAACTCATGAAAACCTCTAGGGGGTGCTCTTAACACAACATACGAATTTGAAATACTACTTTCTATACAAAAAAAACACTTGTACAGCTTGCATTGCCAAGATGAAAGGGTCGCTTGCAAATTGATTTTGGAATTGATGTAAATTGACTAACGTAAATCCATCTTCGACCTTAACTCCATGATCAATATTTGCCCAATCACACTTAAGCAAGGAAATTTGAAACTAGCGGTAGTCTAACAACAAAATGTCACGCAAAACCCAATAATATATTACTTTCTCAATGGACCCATCTATGCAAACAATACTTGCCTCAATGGAAACACCACTACATTGTGTAGACTTATCGTACTCTTTTGTATGAAAACGCCGACCATTAATTATATAACCAGTATAAGAAATTACTTGACGGTGAGGTCCATATGAAAGCCAATTTATTAGTTCGCTAACATCGAATGTTTTTCTATCATCTTTAACCTGGAAAAGCATAATGTTATATATAAAGAATAATCATAATAACATATACTTTTATGTCAAACTTATCCATCTTAAGAGAAGATATAACACTTTCAACCTTTTTATCAAACCAATGACTAAAAGTTTCTGAATGCAGCTTTGAAAGTTCCACATCATCTCGTGAAAGCCGAGGATGCAAATGTTTTAGCGCTTCATTATGCATCCTATATACGTAAATATACAAGTCAAAATCTAATTTATTTCACACATATAGTTGAATTGAACTTATGTGTAATGACCCTAAAATAAAATAAAATAAAATGATATATATATTTTTATATTAGAAAATTCTGAGATATATATATATATAAGTATATATATTGCATTTAAAACAGAAAAGAATTTGGCAATAAATAAAATTGCATGGGAGCTTCTGTTTGATAAAATGCAAGGAATTAAGGTAATTAAGAAAGGAATTGGAACTCAAAAATAAGTATAGCTTTATGTCTAAGGAATTATGTAAATATATGCAAATGGGGTGTTTTCCGTTTTATATAAAGGTAGAAAATACAAAGGAGATTTTCAGATTCCTTAAACTTATAGAAAGAAATGAATAAAGGATCACATGCATATGGCATGAACAAAATAGAAACATGAAAATGGCATGCAGTGTTTAAAATGTTCAACTCCCAAAATAACCAATTAAAGTAACCTGATGTGTGCATTTCCCATTTAGGACCACACAGGAATGAGATGTATACATGAACAACTGAGGGTATTAGGAGAATTACCCATTTTCTTAAACCCTAGAATGGAATTATAAATAACTGCACATGGCCAAAACCATCACTCTCTCGGGATCAAAAACAAAATAAAATAAACAAGGAAGAAACACTAGCTTGGGGCTTTGGGGGATTTGCTGTTCAAAAGATTAAGGCAGTAAAAGAAAAAAAAACATTATGTGAGTATTTATCCTTTGTATGCAATGGCATTAAGTCCTATTGCAGGCAGCCTAGAATATTATGAGGCATTTAAATCTCTGAATTGATTTTGTTATGGGTGGTATGGATGTTTGTTTGTGCATTCTTTTTGTTTGTTTGGAGTATTAATCTGTAAGTGGGCTTTCGGTGTTAACATGACTGGAGCATTCTTGTTTTATCTTATTATCATTAAACATGGATATAGATTAAACAGGGGAACATGGGGTTGAATCAGAAAAATATACAAGCAGTTATATCTTTCTGTAATATGAATGAAAGAAAAAAAAACTAAATTGGTCACTTGGGAGTTAGTCAATGATCTGCTTACTTCAGGTGGAAGCAAGTATATGCATGGTGCAACTGCACCCTGAGGCCTTTGTGTGTTGGAAAAATTTAAACAACCTGGGAGTTTCCTTCACAATGCATACATAGTGTTCATTTGACAAGGAGTTAAAGACCATAAAATAAATGGGGACAGGGGTTTAAAAATCTGGGTTATAAATATCCAGATATGGTGTTAAATTAATCAAGTTAAACTTGTTCATTGATTAGTTGCTGGGTGAAAATTTGGAGTATGAAACTTGGGTTTATTTATCTAGATTTGGGGAGAATAAATCAAGAATTATACATATGTTTATCTTTACTGTTTGCTGTGTATTTGTTTGAATAGATGAATGTGTATTTGTATTACCTTGTATGAACCTAAACATGCTAAGTATAAACATTTGTTAAATTAGGAAGGTACTGCAAGATTATGTTTTAAAATTATGAATATGTATACAAAATTGATAAATGCTCATACCAGTGAAAACTGACCCTTTTGGTTGCCCTTGCAATCATCTGGGTGTCTCAAAAATTCTTTGGGGCAGCTAAATGATTTGCTTGCAGGAAATTGAAGTTGGCTTGATGAGTAGAGAAGGCATTGGCTGCTAGTATAAATAAGAGAGAGACTTGTTTTTAAAATTTGCAGATGCATTGTAATGAAATCACTAGGCACATTTTATTTTCTGCAATTGAAGTTACTTTTAGGAAACTTTTAAGTATTTTGAGTTGAAGATATGTACTTAATCAAAACCTGTTATGAGTGATCATTGATGATGTTTTTGATAACTACTAAATTTTATTTTATGAATGTCTGATTTGGAGAAAATAAGGGGTTAGACATGTCATATACATTTGGTATGGATACATATATATTTGAACTCTGATTTTCATTGCTTATGTTTTGCCTTATGGAAATTAATGAGCTAAGGGGATTGATTTTTTTAATGAACACTCAAGAATTTAGTAGAATATTCAAGTGAGATGAATTTGTGCATGGCAGGTAAGTGATACTTGCATATGCACGAGTTCTGGAAACTTATAAGTAATTGAGTATTCAAGTTTAACCTTTGAGAAAACTTATCAACAATTTTAGACGTCTAAGATCAAATTAGACGTCTGTCATAATAATTTAGACGTCTGAGATTGAATATAGACGTCTGTTAATAAAAATTTAGACGTCTGAACTTAGTTCAAAATGTTTTCTACTCTCTGTTTAAAATCTAGACACTCTGAGACGTCTGTCATAATAATTTAGACGTCTGAGATTGAATATAGACGTCTGTTAATAAAAATTTAGACGTCTGAACTTAGTTCAAAATGTTTTCTACTCTCTGTTTCAATTTTAGACACTCTGAGACGTCTGTCATAAAAATTTAGACGTCTAAGATCCAATTTAGACGTCTGTCATAAAAAATTTAGACGTCTGAATTGCTGATTTTGCCTAATTTGTCTATTTTCGAGTAAATTTCCAAGATTTATCGATTTTAGCAGATCCAACTTATTGTTATTAATTCTTATCAACCTTGATAACTATCATGAGATCAAGTAAATGTTATTTTAGAGTTAAATAGAATTATCTAGGCAAGATATATATATATAAGTGTTAGTATTTGTCAAAGTGCACCTATGGCAGTAGAACAAGACTTAGAAAAGAAATAAGTGGCTATGTCAATAGCTTGTATGGTACTTTAATTTCATTTAGATTTAAATTCCCTCTGATAAAAAAAAATATATATAATAATAATAAAGAAACAATTGTATATCATCAAATATACAATTGACTTAGTTTGTTTGTACACTGATATGATTATATTGGTAAAACCAGGGTCTTGGGAAAAATATTTGGAAATTATATAAATATTCAAATATAAAAGAATTGGGGTTTAGTGGTGAAGGCCTCTTGAAAGTTGTATATAAAAAAAACTATGTGTTATAGAGTGAGGGTCACCACATTATGCTTACTTTATATAAGGCTCCACTTCCTTGGTATTAAACAACACATACCGATGAGCAGCATCAACCACCTCCTTAGTGACTACCATAGGTTTTTCTTTGGAAATAGGACACCCCTCGAGTATGGAATCACTTTGTTCCACTTCATTTCTATTTTTACTTTGTCCAATTTCTAATGCATCGTTAATATATCCAGCATAGTACTTCATGCATTCATCAGCAGAATAATGCTCAACTATGCACCCTTCGGGCCGTGCTTGATTTTTAACATACCCCTTTAGTGTATTCATGTATCTATAATCAAGATGCATAAGTAAAATACTTTCATAAGCACATATTTTATTAACTAGTATAAATATTCATGCTAAATTTTACCTCTCAAATGGATACATCCATTGATATTGTACTGGCCCGCAAATGCTTGCTTCCCTCGCTAAATGTATTGTCAAGTAAATCGTGATGTCAAAAAAGGAAGGAGGAAAGAATCTCTTAAGATCGCATAGTGTTAATGCGATCTGATTCTTGATGGTTTCTAATTTATCTTTATCAAGCACTCTTTGGAAAATGTCATTGTAAAAAGAACATAGTCGTAATAATGCATTCCTTGTCCCTTTAGGTTGAAGTCCTCTCAATGATACAGACAATAGTTGTTGCATAAAACATGATATTCATGAGACTTAAGACTTGAAATTTTGTTTTGTTTTGCAAAACAATTTCCAATATTTGAGCTATACCCATCAGGTACTTTCAAATTCCTCATTCTATTGTAAAATATCTCCTTTTCTTGGTCAGTTAAGGTGCATGGTGCGGTTGGAAGTAATGCTTTGCTTCCCATGTCTATAGGATGTAACTTTTTCCTAATACCCATTACTTCTAGATCTTTACATGAATTAATCAACTTTTGATTTTCCTTTAATGTCAAGTAACGTACCAAGAATACTTTGACCAATATTTTTTTCAACATGCATTACATCTAGATTGTGGCGCAAAGGAAGTACCCTAAGAAAATCAAAAATGGAGTATAACTAATTAATAATAAAATATTGATTACATAGATAGAAAAGAAGATGCAATTTTGTTTCTAATTACATTTTACCTACCAATAAGGAAAATCAAAGAAAATAGACTTCTTCTTCCACATTTGACTCCCTTTTTTCTTCACATCTCCCCTTTTCCTTTTCCTTTTTTCTTTCTCTTTCTCTTTACCTTTCTCTTCCTCCTTTGGTTTTTTCCCCAGTCATTACAAATATCTTTAACAATATCAAAGACTTGAGAACCGGTTTGTACTAGAGGCCTTTGCCTATTCTCTATGGTTCCGTCAAACAAGTTTTTTCGTTGGCGATATTCATGGTTAGGATCAAGGAATCGCCTATGGCCTAAATATGCACACTTCTTACTGAATGGTAGCCATATTGAGCATGTATTAACGCTACAAGCAGGACATGCCCTCTTACCCTTTATGGTGCAACCTGCTAAATTTCCATAAGCTGGAAAATCATTTATCGTCCACATCAGAATAGCATTTAATCTAAATTCGCTGCGAGTGTATGCATCATACACCTTCACCCCTTCATTCCATAATTTTTTCAAATCTTCAATAAGTGGTCGTAGATACACATCAATATCATTTCCTGGTTGTCATGGTCCACGAATTAATAAAGATAACATCATATTATCTTTATGCATACAAAGCCACGGAGCGAAGTTGTACGCGACAATAAATACTGGCCAACAACTATATGTATAGTTCCAATTACCAAAGGGATTAAAGCCATCACTTGCAAGGCCAAGCCTTAAATTTCATGGATCGGATGCAAAGGAAGGATACATCCTATCAATTGTAGCCCATTGAGAAGAATCTACTGGATAACGTAATTTACCATCTTCACTTTTATGATTTCTATGCCATCTTAATTGCTCTGATGTTTCTGAGGACATAAACATTCTTTTCAATCTTGGTATTATTGGAAAGTATCTCAAGATCTTTGCAGGTATTTTGGTTTGCTTTCCATCTTCCTTTGTCTTGTTTATTTTCCAATGAGATTTTCTACATTTTGGACAAAAATCACTATGTGCAAGCTCTTTACTAAATAGAAAACAATCATTTACACATGCGTGTATTTGTCTATAGCCTAAACCAAATGATTTAAGAAGCTTCTTTGTTGCATACATCGAATCAGGAAGCATGTTTTCCATAGGCAACATATCTTTGAGAAGTTTAAAAAGTTCTGTAAATGTTGTGTCAGATACACCATTTCGAGCCTTGTGCTTGTAAAGAAGTATTGTAGCTGACAACTTTGTGTGGCTTGCACAACCAGGATACAAAGAAATTTCAGAAATTTCTATCATCTCCTTAATCCCTACCCCGTGTCTTACATTAGCATGATCTTCCATCTCATCATTACATATTTGTGTCTCTAAGTACATTATATATATATATATATATATATATATATATATTCATCACTTCGTCGCCATCATTTTCTAAAGGGCGTGCTTCCCCATGAAAAATCCATACATCATATGTTGGGTCAATTCCAGAACAAACCAAGTGTGATATAACTTCCCTTGGCGATTGGTGGATGAGATTCCTACATTTTGAACAAGGGCAAATAATTTTTTCTGGATTTCCCTTCCTTTCTGCATTCTCATATACAAATTCTGAATAGCTTGCCTATATTCTTTTGACATTCTATGAAACATGAAGAGATCAATAATCAACCCTAATAATTACAAGTATAAAAATGATAATCAAAATTGACAAAACCTTGGTAGGCGGATCCATGCTTTGTCCATCTTGATAATCCTATAATGTTAGAACCTACTGAAAATACGTTATGCCCAACAAAAATATGAGTCTTTCTCATGATGGAATATCTCTTTAGGTATTCCTCCAATCATATGTATTTATGAATGGTACTCTTACTGAACTATTATTACCACCAAGGTAGTAATGAACCAAAGAACTACACAAGGAAGCAAGCTAAACTATTTCAGCAAGAGGGTACAATACAAATATAACAGCAAAAGAACTGCAACAGTATGAGGTAAGGAATACACTGTTGCAACATAAGGTGGTTGTTGGCAAAATATGTGTACATAAGGAATTACAACTACATGTAAAATGGCCTCCCACTTATGATAATACAAATTCAAGTCAAGCTTTTGAAAAAAAGACCAAAATATCTTTAGATTGAGTTTTCTTGTTTACAAATTTTTATTATTTATCTTATATGAGCTAAATTTTAGAAATAAATTAAAAAAATTAAGTTGGAAAAAATTAAACATATTTGAATCAGGTTTCATATTGATGCAGCATACATATTCACTTTCACTGTACTAAATTTCGTTTGCATGTCCAGATCACTTGCACTATACTTAAATTCGCTTCAATCAAATCAAAACTAAATTGGATTTCGGTTAAACTCACTTGTACTAATAATCTCAAAACTAATGAGGGTAGTATGTGTTAGAGTAAATTGGTTAAAGCTTTTTTTCTATGTGCATACATATTATTGGTAAAATATTTGTACTAATCAATCTCTTTTCCACCTGTGTAGGCACTATCCACTATGTGGCACTAATGTTGTTGTATGCAAGTCCGGAGAAGGTAAATGTACTTCCTAACAATGTACAGATGCTAAAATTAATTAAATTAACCAATTTTGTGATTTTAAGTTCAATGAGTACATGAATACCTTTGCCTTGTTTTTTAAAGTTTAACAATTATCTTCTTTTTGAAAATTTAATTCGAAACTTATGGTTATAAAAGTATTGGATACAAATATGTTCAAATTTCAATTAACCAATTATTTGTTACACACTTGATAACTATGGATGATCCCTTTGCATTTGACTCTTAAATGAAAAATGGTTCATTTATGCAAGAATAAACATAGGTTGAACAGTGTTTAATTAGTACCACCAAACAACTGTTAACATCCATCGTGTTATTATGTTTTATGTTACAGTATACTCCATCTACTGAACAAAGTACAACCCAACAGGATATGCCAACTAATGACATTAAAAGCTCCTTTCAACTATGAATTACAAAAGAATTTCTTTTGAGCAAGGTACCCAATTAATTTTCTTTCTACAAAGATGAGAATTTTTTTTCCAGTTATTCTAAAATATGAAAATTTGTGAAACCCATTTCAAATACCTTTGCGGTATTTACTGATTAATCTGTTATTACTGTAATAAACTGGAGTATACATTGACATGTTATAGTAACACACCTCATAAGAACCTATCAAAAGATTCAAAACATATATTTTCTATTAACAATCAAAACTAGTTCACTCAAGACTTCCTATGCCATAAGCTACAAAATCCATGAGGAAGCATTGAACATTTTTCATATTACAAATCAATGAATTCACATAGACAATGAAAATACCCATCAAAATTTGTTATGAGCTCTTCTCACTCCAGCCAATTATTTAGCTGATAAAACACCAAAAGGTTTGAGTTTATCAAAAAACTACAAATGCCAGCTATAGATTATAACATGAGCTGAAAATATTTGGTTATACATAAAACAAACAAAACTCTTGAGATGTTATAGGGGCAGTAAGTGGATGGTGTATGAGGACATGTTACCATTATTTCTATGTACAGAAAGATAGAAGCATTATTAAACCCAGTTAAATAACTTCATTTCAACTTCAAAAATGGTATCACAAAGATTCAAACGTAATCTATTACTAATTATCAGTAAGCATACAAACAAGCACTAACTACATACGCTGCTCAACATTGATTTTCATCCAAACCTAATCTAATCACAAGCGCCCCTAACTGACTTCAATTTAAAATAACATAGAACAAAGATATTGAAGTAAGATACCTCTTCGCTTTTCACCTATTTCTACCCCTAATTGAATCACCGAATTCGACCCTTAATTTAATCACCGATTTCACCTGATTTTGTCGATTTCGCCTTAGAGTTTGTTCGCCAAGCTTTTCGCCGCCTTGGAATTCGTCTACGACCTGGATTTGGACTACGAAGATAAGTTCAGTTTGAATTTCGTTTTCCCTAGTTAGGAGAAAGAAGAAAACATAAGGGTATATAATTTAAGTGGTTAAGGGGGAGGATACGAAGCGGGGTAGAGGGAAAATTTTCACTTAGCGCGCGCTGTGAAAATTTCAAAAACGAAAAGTACTTTAACACGTAGAAAAATGGACTACTATGTTGTTTGTAAAATATTTTTTTGTTAACAAACACATGTTGAAAAATACTCATGAATATAAGAAAATTTTTATGTCAAAACTATAATAAATATATTATTATTAAATAAAATTATTGTAAAGTGTTATCTAACAAAACTGCTAAAATTATTACGTAAACACAATGTTTAACATAACACAAATTTCTCAATTTTGAATTTTTTTAGAATAGTTAGTTTTAAATATGATTAATTGTTAAAACATTCTCATTGTATTTTATTTTAAAAAAATTTGTATATAATTACGTACTAATAAATAGAAAGTGAAATTAAGTCTATTAAAATACTGGTTAAACCTCCCACGACGTCTAAAATATTCAAAGATAATGATAATCGGTTAAGAGTTGTCAAAAATTGGTAACTATTACAACTGGTAAACTAAAAATGTTGTAACTATTACAACTAGAATAAAAAAGTTGTTAAAGTTGACATATATTACAACGGGCAAAAGAATGTAGTTGTAATAGGCATCTATTACATTGGGCACAGAGGAATGAAAACGGGTATCTATTACAACGGGCAGAAAACCATTGTAATAGGCATATTTTACAATGGGAAAATATAAAACTTTGTAATAGGCGTATGTTATAATGGTCAAAATGAAAATCTTGTTGAAAAGTGGTATACAATGGATCATAAAAAACCGTTGTAATAGCTTACTATTACAACGAACAATTATTGCTCATTGTAAAAAGGGCGTTGTAATAGGGTATTTTTGTTGTAGTGTTATAACTCAAATATTTGTAAATTTTGCTCCGACTCAATGGGTTGCCCCAGCACATGGGCTTGGTAGGCTTCTCCCTGGACCGGCCATGGGTGTTATCAGATAGTTTGTTTGTTTTGAGTTTGTTGTTTTGAGTTGGAGAGATAATACGCAGTGAGTCCGATGATTAATAATGGGTGAGATGGTTTGGTTTATATGAAGTAGTTTGAGTGAGATACTAGGAATAAGGAATAGTAGGAATATATTATGTGTGGTGTTATATTAAATGAGAAAATGATGGTGTATTATATTTATTTATTTGCCATATTTGAATAGACATTCTTTTTCCTAAACAAAAGTGCAATGACGATGACATCCCTTGTATACTTGATGTTATAGTCTAGATATCTTGTGTGTTGCTTTCCAACGACAAGTTGATTGAAGATAAAAAAATTGTTGATATCTCATATATTATTTCACTTTTGTCCCTGAAATTTTTAAGCATTCGATAAAAAAATATTAGTAACAAAATAAATGTTTGTTGTCATCAAACACGATCATTGATTGTATTTTCCATAGTCTTCTCCATTCGATGACAACATACAATAAGTTAAGATTTATCACATAAAATGCATGTATTGAGTGCTCGCGTATGATATCTTGGAATCAAGTGAAAAATAATGTCATAGTTTCCAAACGTATATAACATGCCCCTACATAAATGCATTTGTAACGATTAAGATCTTTCGACGCTCGAAAGTCGACATTAATACGTCCACTGTATCAATTGCCGCGCAATCGAATGCCAAAAAACCGAATCATTAGAGTTAAAAAGAAGAGGTAGAAGTAGAAGAAGAAAGAAAAAAACAGAAAAACAGAAACAATATCAGAATCTCACATTCGCAGCGGAACAATATATAATAGATAATCAATAATCTTTAAACAAAGAACTATATCAGTTTATACAATACATCATCAGAGTTTACAACAATATTGGACAGTTATATAAACTTGTCCACATACAGAATACACAGCGGAATAAATAAATAAGTACGAGTGTACGTCTCGCCATCCAGCTCGTCTCCAAAGCTCCAAAATACCTAGAATATCCTGATAACATAACTCTAGGCTGCCCGTGTGGAAAATTATGGGCACCCAGAGTTTAGAAAGGGAACAATAAACTCCAGGTCAGTCATGGTGACTGGTGTGAGATCATAAAACAGTTATTTTCACAAAGAAAATAAAAGAAATTCGCAATGCTTTTGGAAAATGAAACTACCATAAGGCCTCCCGCCACACACACAATGCAAACGCAGAATTGGAGGAGATTTCTCCTTATGATAGTCAAAGATGTTTACTACGAAAGATCAGTTGATATTATTATTAATGTCTAGTGTGGAAAACATTTCGAAAGTATAATATTAATCTTAGCCAGCATAGACATTCCGAACTATGCCTACTATAGCTACCATCTAAACAGTGGTGACCACCATAAGTAAATGGCAGGTTCTACAACTAAAACCGTACAGGGTTCGTATTGGGAATTGGATTTCCAGCAAATGGTCAAGCTAAGGAACTTCCTACTGCCACATGGGTACGCCTATGGATGGACGTCCCGAGAACTAACTAGCTCTCTGCCAACACAAGGCCGGGTTACCCCTTACACTAGGTAACCACTACACGAATATGCCACCCCCCGGTCCTTTGGGACCTTTATCCGAGGCGCCTCGATCACACAGCAACAATCACACAGTAAATGAGATTGGAGCAACCACATAGGTAAATATCTGGGCTCCATACCATAATATCACCTTTTTCCAGAAGGAAATGACATACCCTAAAGGGCGCGACCCTCATAACCTTGCCGCATCTTTCCTGTTGCGACCATTTCCGGTTTGTGAGGTTCGATGAGGTCTCATCCACAAAGCTACGCTTTTTCACAAAGCCATGCTTTGATCATAAATGATCAATAAATGATCAGCAACACTTAGCATGCCACACTACCAAATTGGGAGTATATCACTGATAACCTTCAACTACATAACCTCTGAGCTCGTACGTTTCAGAGAAGGGTGTTAAGCTAAGAGAATAAATTCTCCGCCACCAACAGAAATGTATTTGAAAGAAATCAGCTTTATATCTCAAAGTGTAGTGTCAGACATACAACCATACAAGTCTGTTCCGGGTTCGAACAGAACCGAAGGCACTTCCGAAGAAGCCCTTGCAATCCGGGTATCCACAATCCCGATCGGACTTCCTATCACATAGGGAATCTCTATACTGGAGCAACTCAGTGCAGAGAGAATCAATAGGTTATCCTATCATTTTCGGAAACACCCGGTCTTCACACCGGTCTTCAATTGCAATTCATAACGTCGTATCATTATTCGGAATGGGTTATATGACACAAAGTCCTCTCCCGGCTAAACCGAATAATGAGCGCTTGTTTTAAAACAAATTCAAATGCCATTTCAAAGGCAAATATTGATAGTCGGTTATTTAACTATCAACAACATTCACAACAATCAACCGATTTAAATAATTTTCCCAAATTATTAAATTTCAAATATCTTCGCAAGATTTATATTTTCCACACTTCATCACTTTGAAAACAAATTTCAAATCACATTTCACCTTTCAAACTTTTGAAAACAAATTTCAAATCAATTTCCTTACGTGGAACATATTTCCAAATATTTATTCATTTCCACTGGAAATCTGCCGAGTTCAAATACTTTATCTCCCAAATATTCCTTAAAATCCAATTTCAGAATTTCTTCATTTAAAATTTAAAAATACTTTGGAAATATACTCGGCTTTTCAAGGAAAATACACTTCTATTTCAAAATGGTCCATTTAAACTAATTAAATAAATCCTTATCGATTTATTTCAAATTTACATCCCAAATCTGTAAATTTATTTCCACACTTTAAAAATAAATCAGTGTTTATTTTTAAAACAAATTTCCCTTTCCTTTATAAATTCCATTTTGAATTTACATTTCCAAATATTCACTTTTTATATGATTTTCAAATCGATTTCTCAAATATTCACTTTCAACTCCAAATCAACTTTCAAATGGATTTCCATATTTATTTCCCTTTTAAGATAAATTCCTTTTAAAGAAAACAAATTCATTTATCTATTCAAATCTATTTAAAAATCCAAATTTTAATAAATTCTTCAACTTATAAACAATATTACTCAAAATCCACTTATTAAGCCTTTGACGCAGCGGATTAATCAAAACGATCTTCAATCGGTGAAAGTAGTAATCGGTGGATTGGAAGATACTGAAATGCCCAAATTCGTTGATCCGAAGATACCGAATTCTAGCTATCCCGAACTCGTTGATCGCGCACGATACCGGGTTCAAAGATCTTCAATTCTTCAAGCGTTGATCAAGCGCACTTGATTCCGCGAATCGGCTTCTACAATCGTTGAATCGAGCGCACTCGATTATCCGAAAGAGGAGATAGGAGATTACACTCAACTACCAATTGGGAATGAAAGCACAAAGCAATCAAAGAGAATTTTATTCAAAAATCAACAACCTTACAAAATGACCATACACGCCTATTTATAGGCTACAACTCAACACAACAGAAACTTCAAAATATTACAAGTACTTAGGTCGTTCGCGACCTACGACCTACAATGATGCGACCTATAAAACCCAGCGACCTAGCAGTCTTTATTACAACACACCCATTACAAACACAACGTCTTTACAACACTTAGGTCGTACGCGACCTAACTACTCACGACTTACAATCATACGACATAACATCTGTATCTATCAACGACCCAAGGAAGCAACGGTCCATATTAAGTCGGCAATAGAATCCATGGCAACAAGTCTTCAGCGACTTAAAACTTGCGGCATCACAAATCAACGTATTAAAGGAATCAAAGGCAGAGATTAACTCGGCAGACGAATCAACGGCTTCCAGAGCTTCGCGACCTAAAAGATAAGCGGTTCCAGGAATAACTTTGCGACCTAAGCCTTGCGACCTAAGTCCTTGCGACTTAACTCCCAGTTCACCCAGCGACTTACCTTAAGTCGTAACTCATTTATGCGACCTAACTTAGGTCGAATCAAAACTCCGCGACCTAACTCCTTGCGACCTAACTTAGGTCGTAACGTCTTCCTGCGACCTATCATAGGTCGCGACTTGTTAACTCGTAGCACCTTCTTAGCTCGTTCCAGCGACCTATTCCTTATCTCGCTAGGTCGTACACGAGTTAACTGGTTAAGTCCTTCTTGCGACCTATCTTCTAACTCGCTAAGTCGTATACGGGTTAAAAACATGTTAGGTCGTTCCATTAATTCGTTAGCTTGCAAATCTTCGGTAGGTCGTTGGAGTGACCTAAAAACCTCGTTAGGTCGTATGCGACCTAACACTTCACCAATTTGGACACTGCCACTTTTTCCAGCATTACTTGCTCCCTCCTCTATCTCGCTAGGTCGTGAGCGACCTACGAACTTCTTAGGTCGTGAGCGACCTAGGCCTTTAACTTTCTGCGCTGCATCATCCTTCCCAGGTTGAGAAAAATTCGACCTCGAATTTGCACCTTCTTCTTCCACAACAGACTCATCCCCATGATATGGTATAAGATGTTTAACATTGAACACGTCAGACGTATACACATCATTCGGCAGCTTCAACTTATAAGCGTTTTCATTAATTCGTTTTACAACTTCCACCGGACCAAATTTCCTGGCTTTCAACTTGTTATAAGCGCCTACTGGAAAACGATCTTTTGTTAACACTGCATAAACCATATCTCCTTCATTAAACTCAACATTTCGTCGTTTCAAATCTGCAGATTGTTTATACTTCTCATTTGCTTTTTCCAATCGTTCCTGAACGATTTTATGACATTCCGTCAACCCTTCAACAAAATCAGCAGCTTTCTTAACTGTCTTCTTTGATTGTGGCACTACCGTTAAATCCAATGGTCCCTTCGGTAAACTTGAATATACTATCTGAAATGGACTGAACTCAGTACTTCGATTTACAGCATGATTATGAGCAAATTCTGCTTGGCATAACTTCATGTCCCAACTCTTCAGATTATCTTGCACAAGACACCTTAACAAGTTTCCCAACGATCGATTAACCACCTCCGTTTGTCCATCAGTTTGCGGATGATAAGCACTACTAAATTTCAGCTTCATTCCCACCATTCTCCACAAACTCAACCAAAAATGACTCAGAAATCGAGTATCTCTATCCGACACAATAAATTCTGGCAATCCATGAAGTCGATAGATCTCCTTGAAAAACAATTGAGCAACATGAACAGCATCCGCCGTCTTCTTACAAGCAATAAAATGTGCCATTTTCGAAAATCTGTCAACCACCACATAAATGGAATCATTACCACGCTGCGTTCTCGGCAACCCCAACACAAAGTCCATACTGATATCCACCCATGATTTTACAGGCACGGGTAACGGCATATATAAACCAGCATTAGTCGTAGTTCCTTTCGAAACCTGACAAATATGACAACGCTCCACAAACTTCTCTACTTCTTTCCTCATCGATGGCCAAAAGTAGGACTATGAAATCAACTGTAAGGTACGGTCTCTCCCAACATGTCCCTCGTCGTGTAACTCTTTGATAATCTTCATTCTCAGACTACCCTCCGGTATGCACAATCGATTTCCCTTGAACAGTAAACCATCTACCATCAAAAACTCATCCGTCTTTCCCTCCTTAACTTTATCAACAAACTTCATGAAGTAAGGATCTTCAACAAATAGTTCCGGCAACATTTCAAACCCCGTCACTTCAACCTTCAGCGTAGTCAACAAATGACTCCTCCTACTCAAAGCATCAGCCACTCGATTCGTCACCCCTGACTTGTGTTTAACAACGAAAGTGAACTGTTGTAGATATGCAATCCACGATGCATGTCTTGCTGAAATCTTGTCATGCCCTTGTAAATGCTTCAACGCTTCATGATCAGTGTAAAGAACAAACTCCTTCTGAAATAGATAGTGTCTCCAGTGTTTGATAGATTGCACAACAGCATAAAACTCCACATCATATGTACTATATCGCATCTTCGCTCCTGACAGCTTTTCACTGAAATATGCAATTGGACGTCCCTTCTGACTTAACACTCCTCCAATCCCAACCTTGGATGCATCAGTGTGTAGTTCAAACACTAGCTGAAAATCAGGTAATACTAGAATTGGTGCAGTCGTCAGCAACTCCTTGATCTTCCCAAAAGCATCCCCTGCTTCTTCTGACCATGAAAACTGTTTGCCTTTCATACAATCTGTAACAGGTGCCATCACACTACTAAAGTGTGGAATAAATCTTCGATAAAATGAAGCCAACCCGTGAAAACTACGAACTTCTGTTATCGTCTTGGGCTGCGGCCAATCTCTGATCGCCTCAACTTTACTCTGGTCCACCTGTATACCTGCCTTCGAAACAACATACCCCAGAAATAAAACGCTATGCGTCATGAACACGCATTTCTTCGTTGCAGCATAGAATTGTTCTTGTCGCAATACCATCAGCACTTCTCTAAGATGATTCAAATGTTCCTCTGGACTCCCGCTGTAAATCAGAATATCATCAAAATACACCACCACAAATTTCCCAATGAACGGTCGAAAAATCTGATTCATCACCCTCATAAAAGTACTCGGTGCATTGGATAAACCAAATGGCATGACCAACCATTCGTATAGACCCTCCCTGGTTTTAAAAGCAGTCTTCCACTCATCTCCTGGTCTGATACGAATTTGATGATATCCGCTCTTCAAATCAATCTTCGAAAAGATAGTAGCTCCGCTTATTTGATCTAACAAGTCATCCAACCTCGGCATTGGAAATCTATACCTCACAGTAATCTTATTCAATGCTCGACTGTCAGTGCACATCCTCCACGTTCCATCCTTTTTGGGTACCAATAAAGCTGGTACAGCACAAGGACTTAAACTCTCCTGCACACGCCCCTGCTCAAGCAATTCCTCTACCTGCCTCCGCAACTCTTCATGTTCCTTCGGACTCATTCGATAATGTGGTCTGTGTGGCAACACAGCACCTGGAACAAGATCTATCTGATGTTGTATATCCCTCAACGGTGGCAACTCCGTTGGTAACTCCTCTGGAAATACATCGTCAAATTCTTTCAAAACTGGTTTAACTTCTTCTGGTATTTCAACCTCTTCACTGCTTTCTCGCCCCATCAACAAAAACACTTCAGGTTCCTCCTCTACTTCTTTCACAAACTCCTTCAACGATAACAAAGTTTTGAGCTCTTCAATCTCCTCCAACTTGTTTTCCTCCTGTTGTCGCTTCTTTGGAACTAGAGTAATCTTTGTGCCTTCAAACATGAAACTGTAACTGTTGGTACACCCATCATGTTGCACCGCCCTATCATACTGCCACGGTCTCCCCAGCAACAAATGACAAACGTCCATGTCCACAACATCGCACCAGATTTCGTCTTTATATTTCTTCCCAATGGAAAACTTCACACGAGCCCTTCGTCCAACCTTCACCTCCCCGCCTTTCCTCAACCAAGCTAGCTTGTACGGTTTCGGATGTTTCTCAGTCATCAAAGCCAACTTCCTCACAGCTTCTGACAAAATTATATTATCACAGCTTCCAGCATCAATAACAAATTTGCAAACTTTCCCCAAAATGGTACACGTTGACTGGAAAATATTGCTCCTCAACCAACTACAATCCTCTTGCTTTGGTGTTAAACGGGACCTCTTCGTCATTAGATTGTAACCTTCGTCTCCCGTCACTTCTTCTTCCTCCTCCTTAGGTGGTGAATTGGAACATTCGGCTTCTTCATCCTCATCCTCAACTTCTGCAATCATGGTTCTCTTCTTTGGCTTTGGACACTCACTGCTTTTATGACCCAATTCCTGACAATTGTAACATTTGAAACCGTTGTTAACCTTTGTCTTCTCAGCCTCCTTCACCACTGGTCTACTGATAGGTTTAGAAACATTAGAACTTCCACCAACACCCTTCGCTTGATTGTTAGAATTAGTAAACACACCACTTCCTCGTCGTCCCTGTTTCTCCCAAGCCAACGCTTTCTGATGTGCTTCCGCTACAGATCTTGGATCGAACATATTAACCCTATCCTGAATCTGCATTCGCAATCCTCCAACAAATCTGGCTGTTAACTGTTCTTCCGTCTCCATAATATCGTTCCTTGCAATCAGTTGATAAAATTCGTCAGCATAGTCATTCACAGATTTCGTCCCTTGTCTTAAGTTTTGCAAACGTTGATACATCAAAGATTGATAATTGTAAGGTAAGAACGTTGCTTTCATCAATTTCTTCATCTTCTCCCAAGATTCAACTTTTGACTTCCCCATCCGATCACGTGTAAGTTTGGTCTGCTGCCACCACGCCAAAGCTCTACCCCTCAGCCTTGTAGCAACCAACTTCACTCTACGATGTTTTGGAACTTCTTTGAAGTCAAAAATCTCTTCAACATTAGCCATCCAATCTAGAAACTCCTCCGCTTGCATACCACCTTTGAATTCAGGAATTTCAGTCTTCATCCCCGACTCCCACTTGTGATCATATTCAGAGTGATTTCTTCCTTGTCCTCTTCCTTGTCCTCGAACACTACCATCATCATATTCCTCTTCAAAATCAGATGTATATCGTTGTCTATCTCGTCCACCCACATCTCTACTACCTTCACGTCTACCACCATCATTCCTTCTATCTACATTCCTCCGTTCACGATCATTCACGTTCCTCCCATGCCCTTGATCATTTTCAACGCTTCGGTCTCGATTGGAATGTGGTGAGACTCTACTAACCCCATGGTTAGATTCAGGTGAAACCCTTCTCCGATTTTGATTCATTTCTGTCATAAGCTTCTCTAATCGGCCAATTCCTTCGTTAAGCTTTTCACTAAAGTTTTCATTGATTCTTTGCTCCATCTCATCAGCTTCTTCTCTTCGATACAAAGCTTCTACGTTTTGGTGACGATTAGCTCTCCTTGGCGGCATACTTGAAAACTTTACAAACTCTTCAACACTCCAAAATTCAAACACTTTTCGGATTTTGATCCAAAATGACACGGATCGAAAACTTCCACTTTGTAGCAAATCGCGATGAACACGATGGACAAAGTTTCGGCTTCCAATACAAATTCGATCAAACAACTTCGAACAATGATGAACACTTCTTACTCTCGGCCGTGATAAACACAAACTCTAATCTTCACTTCAAGCTCGGCAAATCTCTTCAACTTCTAAATGAATAGGCTCCAAGTCTCGATCTAACTATGATTGGTTAGAACAAGCTCTGATACCAAAACTGACGCAGCGGATTAATCAAAACGATCTTCAATCGATGAAAGTAGTAATCGGTGGATTGGAAGATACTGAAATTCCCAAATTCGTTGATCCGAAGATACCGAATTCTAACTATCCCGAACTCGTTGATCGTGCACGATACCGGGTTCAAAGATCTTCAATTCTTCAAGCGTTGATCAAGCGCACTTGATTCCACGAATCGGCTTCTACAATCGTTGAATCGAGCGCACTCGATTATCCGAAAGAGGAGATAGGAGATTACACTCAACTACCAATTGGGAATGAAAGCACAAAGCAATCAAAGAGAATTTTATTCAAAAATCAACAACCTTACAAAATGACCATACACGCCTATTTATAGGCTACAACTCAACACAACAGAAACTTCAAAATATTACAAGTACTTAGGTCGTTCGCGACCTACGACCTACAATGATGCGACCTATAAAACCCAGCGACCTAGCAGTCTTTATTACAACACACCCATTACAAACACAACGTCTTTACAACACTTAGGTCGTACGCGACCTAACTACTCACGACTTACAATCATATGACATAACATCTGTATCTATCAACGACCCAAGGAAGCAACGGTCCAGATTAAGTCGGCAATAGAATCCATGGCAACAAGTCTTCAGCGACTTAAAACTTGCGGCATCCCAAATCAACGTATTAAAGGAATCAAAGGCAGAGATTAACTCGGCAGACGAATCAACGGCTTCCAGAGCTTCGCGACCTAAAAGATAAGCGGTTCCAGGAATAACTTTGCGACCTAAGCCTTGCGACCTAAGTCCTTGCGACTTAACTCCCAGTTCACCCAGCGACTTACCTTAAGTCGTAACTCATTTATGCGACCTAACTTAGGTCGAATCAAAACTCCGCGACCTAACTCCTTGCGACCTAACTTAGGTCGTAACGTCTTCCTGCGACCTATCATAGGTCGCGACTTGTTAACTCGTAGCACCTTCTTAGCTCGTTCCAGCGACCTATTCCTTATCTCGCTAGGTCGTACACGAGTTAACTGGTTAAGTCCTTCTTGCGACCTATCTTCTAACTCGCTAAGTCGTATACGGGTTAAAAACATGTTAGGTCGTTCCATTAGTTCGTTAGCTTGCAAATCTTCGGTAGGTCGTTGGAGTGACCTAAAAACCTCGTTAGGTCGTATGCGACCTAACACTTCACCAATTTGGACACTGCCACTTTTTCCAGCATTACTTGCTCCCTCCTCTATCTCGCTAGGTCGTGAGCGACCTACGAACTTCTTAGGTCGTGAGCGACCTAGGCCTTTAACTTTCTGCGCTGCATCAGCCTTTTTCCCATATTTGGAATTTTATTCAATATGATTCAAAAATAAAACTTTATCTTTTTCAAACTTCTTTTAAATTAATCCAATTCTTTCAAAAGGAATTTACAAAAAATTCCAACTTTAATTTCAAAAACCCAATTTTATTTATTTCTGGAATCCAACGATACCAAAAATACATTCGGCTAAATTATAGCCTTTAACAAATTCAATCACAAATATAATCATTCATAGATTATAAATAAATAATCACACAGCATATGAAACAAATTCATATAATTTGAGGAATCCAGTTGGATCCCTCCAACCTGTTTCCCATCATCCACAGATGTTAGCCCAACAACTAAATACCCATTCCACTTCGAGGTGGAATATCACTGTATATGGGATTTATAAAATATCATCCGCTATTATGCGGCGCATAGGGTCTCATCCGCTATATAATGCGGGAAATCAACAACTCCAATATATATATATATACACACTACTATATATACTACCACATCCAAACAATCAATCAATAACTGCAATTCAAATTTTTATTTGAGTGAGATGATCTCACCTTCGCTTTTATTTTTGCAATCCATTTTTATTCTAGCTTGTTTTCTTCACAGAATTAGACCTTGTATAACAATTATACAATTTATTAAATTTCGAAGAAAATCAAATCATCAATTTTCATTTATGAATTTTAATTAACTAATTTTCCTTTTAATAAAAATATTTATTTTTTTCCTTTTGAACTACCTACATATATATATGTTTCCTTTCCTATAAATAATAACGGAAATCTACTTTACTGTATATATGCACATACACATATATAAGTCAGCTGTTTTATAAACCTACTGTTATATATATATATATATTCTAAAATCGAATTAATAGAAATCCAAACAAACAAAAGAAATCGAACCTCAAACTTCGTCGACCAAAAATGATTCAAACTACGCTGACAACGACTACTAACCCCAGCCAGATGTTGCGCTCCTCCTCTCGCAGTCGCTTGCAAGAATTTGCCTCCCCCTCACGTTACCGTGCCTGTACCCATCATCGCTGGAGCCACGACCTACACGCGAGCTCGTGCTCGGGGTATCGATCGAATTGACAAAGCCCATCTCCAACTCGCTGCCGCTATCCTGCCTCAACCAAAAAATCGACACCACAGCTCGATTCGCCGCCCACCACGAGTCGTGATTCTATTTTACCAGCCACGATTTTATTTTGAAGGAGAAATCGTTTTTAATTTCTTGTTTTTGATTTCGCGACTGACAGGAGGTCATTATTATATTTATTCGAATTGAACAAATGAGGGAGGAAGGGAAAGAGATGCCTGCGACTTCATTCGATTTGAAGGTTTTAGAAGAGGAGGGAACGAGAAAGGGAAATGCAATTTTATCATCGGCCATTGTTTTTCTTTTGAACGAAAAGGGCTCGACATTTATTTCATTTTATCTTTTGAACGAGAGAATGGGGAACAGGACTTGACGTTTGCGTGCTGAGGAACACCACAGTGTTTCTGAAAAGCAAAAGCTGATGTGATACGTTTTTGACTGGGGACAGATATATATTATTAATTTAAATTCAAATTCGAATCAACTCGAAAACGAAGTCAAAAATTTCGACTTCCTATCAAGGCGTGCCGCCAGGCGTTTGTAATGTTATATGCCTATTCCGAACACAATGGAAAAAGTTTCGACTCCAAATTCGATCGTATGGAGAATATAGCTTTTTGGACCAGTTATTATATTAAATTTTCGATTTAATTTCAGCGCGTTTGCTTATCATACGGCCAAACGATCGCTCCAAACAATATGAAAACTGAAATCCGATAATAATACAATATTACGGATCCAATGGAACTGGTTTCGTCGAATTCCGGAATGTGCCTCGGAATGCTATTTTCAAATATCGATTTAAACGATAAAATTCAAAACTGAACAAAACAGTTTCAAATCCAATTCTGAAGCTTCCATTATCTTCATTATTATCAATACAAATTTTCTAAGCCTTTAAACTATCTTTAACAGGCTTAAAACTGAAGATTCGAATTTTTACCCAGATTTAATAATTAAATTCAATAATTAATTGCCAATTTCATTCTGATATCTCGAATTTCAAATTAAACTAACTTCCAGATATTTAAAATCAATTAAATATCCTGATTTCAAATGTCAAAAATTCAGGGTCGTTACATTCTTCCCCCCTTAAAAGAATTTCGTCCCGAAATTACAAGTTAAGAAGAATGCTCCAATACCCGTTTGTCATTTTCCCAAAACCAAATAGTTTTATCAAATTTTCAAACCAATCTTCTTATTAAAGACACTATCATTCCTCTTATTAACTTTCCAAACATTTCATAGTTCAAGCAACTTTATTTTTTTCTTCACAATTCAAATTTAAATTTAAATTCAAATTGTAAATTATCCAAAATTTCTCAAAAAATTTCTAACTCTCTAAATTTTCGAAAAATTTCGCCAGCGACTCCTTTGCATGGCTAGCTCGGTACAACTACAAAATGTCCCTACAGACCCCAAATCCCAATAGAAAACAAAATGCCAAGTGGCAAAATCAAAAACTCATCAAATTTCATACTGAAATTTAAATACATACCTTATTGTCGAACAAATTCAAATTTATCTTCGAAATCAAAATCCAATTCCATTTTCTAATAGCCTTTACAATCCCTGTCTACTTTACTTATTGGATTCCCAAAACCAATTTACTTAAGAATTTTCTCCATTCATTTCTTAAGTTCAAGATAAGTATTTACATACTTCTAATATTTATTTTCACCTCACTAACAAAGTTATATATTCATTTCCATTCAACTTTGCATTTTCAATTCCATTTAAATTCAATTTACAATTTCAATTCTATTTGAATTCATTTTATCTTCAAAAAATAAAAATTCATTGAGTGAAACTCGATATTCACCTTTTCCAAAACTTTTAACTTCGACCAAAACAATAATTTTCCCTTTCTAGTTCAATTCTTACGTTTCCATTACAATTTGAAAATCAATTTCCCGTTAACAAAAATTTTCCAAATTTTTTTCAAAATTTTTCTAACTCCCAAAATTTTCAGAAAATTTTGGCGGAGTCTCCTTTGTACGGAGGAGCTTTTGCAATTTGACAAAAGATATAAATATATATACATCGACCCACTCAGTCGGAAAAGCAAAAGCAGTTCATATTTCCTATTTTGGCGTAGGCGTACCTTTATTAGCATTTTAAGCAAAGCGGCTTATTTATTTTAGCATTTGCGTGACCAAAATGCAGCCAAACGGCTTCCAAAAACCTGTATTTCCTCAATTTAAATGTGTAAGTGACATATATAGGCAATA
This sequence comes from Allium fistulosum, assembly GCA_030737815.1. Lineage (NCBI taxonomy): Eukaryota > Viridiplantae > Streptophyta > Magnoliopsida > Asparagales > Amaryllidaceae > Allium > Allium fistulosum. The sequence continues at coordinate 522,383,504 of CM060906.1, forward strand.
TATTAACATTTCACTAGTTTAAACAACTACAACACATGCATATTAAAAGAAATGCATACTAAACAAGGTTTATAAGCAACTCATGTAATCTCAACATTACTTGTAATTGTTTACAACCAATTCATATACAACGACATTCAATTTAAATGGTTCACAACACAATTTCTTTCATTCAATTCATTTTTTTAAACGAGATGAACCCATATTTATTTCAATTGATGCTAAAATCAATTTATTAAACTTCTATTGATTAATAAAATTTTATTTACTTTCGTTTATGTCAAACGACCAATTTTCTTATGCAATTCGACAATATTTATTCAAACAACCATTGCTTTAGTTCATAATCAATTAAAATTGATTCCAACTCAATTTATATTTATTCTATTTTTATTTAACTTGAGTTCATTTCCAACTCCATCCGTTTAAATTTAATTAGTACGATCATTAAATCAATATAGCTTCGGATTCACATTTAATAATTCATTTCTGAATTCGTTTTGTTAATAACAAGGCCATTTCCAATTTATTTCTACTTACTTGGATTTATATGCAAATTCAAACCATTTTCAATTTTTTGCTCACCATTCAACTTTAATTTAACTAATTCAACTTCCAATTCATTATTTCATGAATTAATAAATTATCAAGTTTGTTTACTTGAATTCAATTCATTTTATTATTATTTTTCCAAGTTTGGACTTTTCTTCAACTTGATTCAAATCAAATCTCATTCCAATCAAATTTTCAAATATTTTATGAGTTATCAAACTTATTAACATTCCATAACATTTTAAAGAAATTCCAGAGTCTTTTAAACAATTACTCACATTTCAAAACTAACTTTGAAATTTCAATCGAAATTCTTTAATTTGTATTTCAAAAATACTTTGGCATCTCATTTCAATTTATAAAACTCATTTATAAATTTACATTACCAATTTCATTCCATTAATGAATTTATTTTCAATTATCTTCCTGGAATTCTATTTCAAATTATAAATCACATTTACAATTTACATTTACAAATCTCATTCGTATATGAATTCATTTCCTTATACTTTCAATTCATATTTATAAATTTCATTTGTTAAATGAATTTCTCCAAATTTTTGGTTACACATTTTATTTCTTATTCCGTTTACATATAATAATGATGATAATATTCAATATTATCTCTTCCTAACAACCAAGCATCCATATACAATAATAATTTACGGAAAATGATTTCTTTTGTATACAAAAATAGTTTTGGGCAAAATTATTTCATTTACCCAATTTAAAACAATACTGTGTCAGTTTATCTTGTTTAAGAGTTTAGAAACCCCTATCGATTACAGTTGGCCAAACTGAACCGACCAGAATCTATAAACAATCAACCGATAAGTCAACACAATATAAAACAAACTTTGTATTCACTAACAGATACGCACTCCTATCTATTGTTACACTCACACTCATTCTAGAGTACTACTGAATCTATCTCTAATGAGTAACACCCAACAGAGCCAGGGTTGTCGCTTAACCAATTGCTCTGATACAACATGTAACGATTAAGATCTTTCGACGCTCGAAAGTCGACATTAATACGACTACTGTATCAATTGCCGTGCAATCGAATGCCGGAAAACCGAATCATTAGAGTTAAAAAGAAGAGGTATAAGTAGAAGAAGAAAGGAAAAAATAGAAAAAAAGAAACAGAAACAATATCAGAATCTCACATTCGCAGCGGAACAATATATAATAGATAATCAATAATCTTTGAACAAAGAACTATATCAGTTTATACAATACATCATTAGAGTTTACAACAACAACAATAATACTGGACAGTTATATAAACTTGTCCACATACAGAATACACAGTGGAATAAATAAATAAGTACGAGTGTACGTCTCGCCATCCAGCTCGTCTCCAAAGCTCCAGAATATCCAGAATATCCTGATAACATAACTCTAGGCTGCCCGTGTGGAAAATTATGGGCACCCAGAGTTTAGAAAGGGAACAATAAACTCCAGGTCAGTCATGGTGATTGGTGTGAGATCATAAAACAGTTATTTTCATAAAGAAAATAAAAGAAATTCGTAATGCTTTTGGAAAATGAAACTACCATAAGGCCTCCCGCCACACACACAATGCAAACGCAGAATTGGAGGAGATTTCTCCTTATGATAGTCAAAGATGCTTACTACGAAAGATCAGTTGATATTATTATTAATGTCTAATGTGGAAAACATTTCGAAAGTATAATATTAATCTTAGCCAGCATAGACATTCCGAACTATGCCTACTATAGCTACCATCTAAACAGTGGTGACCACCATAAGTAAATGGTAGGTTCTACAACTAAAACCGCACAGGGTTCGTATTAGGAATTGGATTTCCAACAAATGGTCAGGCTAAGGAACTTCCTACTGCCACATGGGTATGCCTCTGGATGGACGTCCCGAGAACTAACTAGCTCTCTGCCAACACAAGGCCGGGTTACCCCTTACACTAGGTAACCACTACACGAATATGCCACCACCCGGTCCTTTGGGACCTTTATCCAAGGCGCCTCGATCACACAGCAACAATCACACAATAAATGAGATTGGAGCAACCACATAGGTAAATATCTGGGCTCCATACCATAATATCACCTTTTTCCAGAAGGAAATGACATACCCTAAAGGGCGCGACCCTCATAACCTTGCCGCATCTTTCCTGTTGCTACCATTTCCAGTTTGTGAGGTTCGATGAGGTCTCGTCCACAAAGCTACGCTTTTTCACAAAGCCATGCTTTGATCATAAATGATCAATAAATGATCAGCAACACTTAGCATGCCACACTACCAAATTGGGAGTATATCACTGATAACCTTCAACTACATAACCTCTGAGCTCGTACGTCTCAGAGAAGGGTGTTAAGCTAAGAGAATAAATTCTCCGCCACCAACAGAAATGTATTTGAAAGAAATCAGATTTATATCTCAAAGTGTAGTGTCAGACATACAACCATACAAGTCTGTTCCGGGTTCGAACAGAACCGAAGGCACTTCCGAAGAAGCCCTTGCAATCCGGGTATCCACAATCCCGATCGGACTTCCCATCACATAGGGAATCTCTATACTGGAGCAACTCAGTGCAGAGAGAATCAATAGGTTATCCTATCGTTTTCGCAAACACCCGGTCTTCACACCGGTCTTCAATTGCAATTCATAACGTCATATCATTATTCAGAATGGGTTATATGACACAAAGTCCTCTCCCGGCTAAACCGAATAATGAGCGCTTGTTTTAAAACAAATTCAAATGCCATTTCAAAGGCAAATATTGATAGTCGGTTATTTAACTATCAACAACATTCACAACAATCAACCAATTTAAATAATTTTCTCAAATTATTAAATTTCAAATATCTTCGCAAGATATATATTTTCCACACTTCATCACTTTGAAAACAAATTTCAAATCACATTTCACCTTTCAAACTTTTGAAAACAAATTTCAAATCAATTTCCTTACGCGGAACATATTTCCAAATATTTATTCATTTCCACTTGAAATCTGCTGAGTTCAAATACTTTATCTCCTAAATATTCCTTAAAATCCAATTTCAGAATTTCTTTATTTAAAATTTAAAACTACTTTGGAAATATACTCGGATTTTCAAGGAAAATACACTTCTATTTCAAAATGGTCCATTTAAACCAATTAAATAAATCCTTATCGATTTATTTCAAATTTACATCCCAAATCTGTAAATTTATTTCCACACTTTAAAAATAAATCAGTGTTTATTTTTAAAACAAATTTCCCTTTCCTTTATAAATTCCATTTTGAATTTACATTTCCAAATATTCACTTTTTATACGATTTTCAAATCGATTTCTCAAATATTCACTTTCAACTCCAAATCAACTTTCAAATGGATTTCTAGATTTATTTCCCTTTTAAGATAAATTCCTTTTAAAGAAAACAAATTCTTTTATCTCTTCCAATCTATTTAAAAATCCAAATTTTAATAAATTCTTCAACTTATAAACAATATTACTCGAAATCCACTTATTAAGCCTTTTTCCCATATTTGGAATTTTATTCAATATGATTCAAAAATAAAACTTTATCTTTTTCAAACTTCTTTTAAATTAATCCAATTCTTTCAAAATAAATTTACAAAAAATTACAACTTTAATTTCAAAAACCCAATTTTATTTATTTCTGGTATCCAACAATACCAAAAATACATTCGGCTAAATTATAGCCTTTAACAAATTCAATCACAAATATAATCATTCACAGATTATAAATAAATAATCACACAGCATATGAAACAAATTCATACAACATATGAAACAAATTCATATAATTTGAGGAATCAAGTTGGATCCCTCCAACCTATTTCCCTGCATCCACATATGTTAGCACAACAACTAAATACACATTCCACTTCGAGGTGGAATATCGCGGTATATGGGATTTATAAAATATCATCCGCTATTATGCGGCGCATAGTGTCTCATCCGCTATATAATGCGGGAAATGAACAACTCCAATATATATATATATACTACTATATATACTACCACATCCAAACAGTCAATCAATAACTGCAAGTCAAATTAAATAATTTTCCTTTTAATAAAAATATTTATTTTTTTTCCTTTTGAACTACCTACATATATATATGTTTCCTTTCCTATAAATAATAACGGAAATCTACTTTACTGTATATATATACATACGAATATATAAGTCAGCTGTTTTATAAACCCACTGTTATATATATATATATATTCTAAAATTGAATTAACAGAAATCGAAATAAACAAAAGAAATCGAACCTCAAACATCATCAACCAAAAATGATTCGAACTACCCTGACAACGACTACTAACCCCAACCAAATGCTGCGCTCCTCCTCTCGCCGTCGCTTGCAAGAATTCGCCTCCCCCTCACGTTACCCCGCCTGTACCCATCATCGCCGGAGCCACGACCTACACGCGAGCTCGTGCTCGGGATGTCAATCGAATTGACAAAGCCCATCTCCAACTCGCTGCCGCTATCCTGCCTCAACCAAAAAATCGACACCACAGCTCGATTCGCCGCCCACCACGAGTCGCGATTCTATTTTATCAGCCACGATTTTGTTTTGAAGGAGAAATCGTTTTTAATTTCTTGTTTTTGATTTCACGACTGACAGGAGGCCATTATTATATTTATTCGAATTGAATAAATGAGGGAGGAAGGGAAAGAGATGCCTACGACTTCATTTGATTTGAAGGTTTTTAGAAGAGGAGGGAACGAGAAAGGGAAATGCAATTTTATCATCGGCCATTGTTTTTCTTTTGAACGAAAAGGGCTCGGCATTTATTTGATTTTATCTTTTGAACGAGAGAATGGGGAACAGGACTTGACATTTGCATGCTGAGGAACACCATAGTGTTTCTGAAAAGCAAAAGCTGATGTGGTACATTTTTGACTGGGGACAGATATATATTATTAATTTAAATTCAAATTCGAATCAACTCGAAAATTAAGTCAAAAATTTCGACTTCCTATCAAGGCGTGCCGCCAGGCATTTGTAATGTTATATGCCTATTCCGAACACAATGGAAAAAGTTTCAACTCTAAATTCGATCGTATGGAGAATATAGCTTTTTGGACCAGTTATTATATTAAATTTTCGATTTAATTTCAGCGCGTTTGCTTATCATACGGCCAAACGATCACTCCAAACACTACGAAAACTGAAATCCGATAATAATACAATATTACGGATCCAATGGAACTAGTTTCGTCAAATTCCGAGACTGTGCCTCGGAACGCTATTTTCAAATATCGATTTAAACGATAAAATTCAAAACTGAACAAAACAGTTTCAAATCCAATTCTGAAGCTTCCATTATCTTCAGTATTATCAATGCAAATTTTCTAAGCCTTTAAAATATCTTTAACAGGCTTAAAACTGAAGATTCAAATTTTTACCCAAATTTAATAATTAAATTGCCAATTTCATTCTGATATCTCGAATTTCAAATTAAACTAACTTCCAGATATTTAAAATCAATTAAATATCCTGATTTCAAATGTCAAAAATTCAGGGTCGTTACAGCATTATTCAAAGATTTTTTTTAAATTAAAAAAAAGAAAAAGAAAGAAAAAAGATCTATATAAAAGATACCAAAAAAACTGATATAAAAAAGTTGATTTTATGGGAACAGTCAAATTTTAACTTCTCTTCCCCTTTTGTTCTCATTAAAAGTAAAGAAAGTGATGATATGGACAACTAATTTGATAAGGCATTATGAACTATGATCGAAATCAAACATCAATACACATAAAGAAAAAAACTTTGAAACAACAAATCATGCAATCCATTATTGATCAGGAACTTATCCCATGAGAGTGAATACGGCATAAACAAGTGAAACGTTCATTTTTATTGAGTGTTATGGAAATGGCATGGCTCATAAGAAATTTGTAATTAGATAGCTTTTTTTCATTTATTATGACATCAAGTCATTTGCATCCATGCATTACCTTGGGGTCTCTTAGATGAGAAATGATGTGACTAAAAAAAATTAATTAAGTTTGAATAACTTATCCCTAACTCTTTATAGATGAGTTCAAGAGTCTTTCATCCATGCTTTGCTGCGAGGTCTCTTACATGAGGATGGACGTTATTTGACAAGTACCGACAGACCTATTTTATAGGCTTGATGTGTGTTTGAACCAAAAGTGACACAAACATCCAAATGAGTATAGTAGAGAAAAGAGTGAAGAAAATAAATAAAATAAGAAAATGTAAGATATAAAGGTTTTATAGTGGTTCAGCTAATCGTTGCCTATGTCCACTAGAGATTTCTATTGATTATATTGCTGTTTTGCAAGTACAGTTCTTATAGATCGGTACCACTTCACGGGAGATAACAAAGAAATGGTTAATAATTGCAAGGAAGCCAAAAAGATCCTCCAAAATGAGCCCCTAGCCTCCTATTTATAGTTGTAGGTCGCTGGGAGATGCTCAACCATGATCTCCACCACGTTCCCTACTATCTTGCGGTAGTTAACCTTGAGAAGACACGGCCATGTCATCAATATCTATGGACCGGTACCGATCCATGGGTACGTGAAAGAATGTATGGATCATATATGTATATCAAATATGCAAGTATACTAAGATACTAACTTATGAATAGTAAATAAAGTATAACAGTAAAGAACAATCACACCGGAGATTTTATACTGGTTCGGACCTCCCGTCCTACGTCCAGTCTCGAAGCTCCTCTTCGGCTTTCACTAATAAACAACCCTCTCTTTGCTTGGAGAAATAGGCTAGATACAATAGTTTCTTTTATGACAAGAACGTGGTCTAGAAAACACAAATTTTGACTGCTCTGTACAAATCTTGCTATAATCTCCTTTTGGTAATATGTGTATGTGAGACTTTGATTTTAGGAAGTAGAATTGATGAATATTGTTAGCCCTTGGAAATATAGTATGCAAAGAAAAATAGACAGAAGATTCAAAAAGGTTAGATGAGTTTAATCTAAAAAATCTTTGCATATTTATAGAGAATGAAGAGTTATAATGAAGAGTGGTATCTTTTAAGTTTGTTTATTCATTCAAAATGTTGCATCTGTCGATAGAGAAGAGATATAATAAAGAGTTGTGAAAATGCCTCTTTGTTTGAAGAAGATGCATGTTCAGAAATAAGGCCTGTTACTCAGCACAGACATTTGTGCATTTTCATAGACGTCTGAGCGAATATATATTTTTTAACTAGAAGACATGTTCAAACGTCTGGGCATAACCTACAGACGTATACGTATTGTGCAGTTGTAAAACCAGTGACTTAAGTCAGACATCTGATATATACTGTCAGATGTCTGACAATGAAATTTTAGAATGTTATAAACTTTGTGTGTGTGCAAATTCTTTAAGTGATACCGATACTACCAAAGGAGATTTTTACAATTATTTCTAGACAAATGATAGTACTATCATTTAGCTTTGATGATTCTTCTTCTTTGTCGAACTATCTTCTAATCTCTGAAGGCTTTTTCTGAAAGTAGACAAGCTTATATATATGTGTGTATAGTTGTTATCATCAAAACCACAGAATAATGGTTCTAACATTCTCCCCTTTTTGATGATGACAACTATACACATGTCTCCCCTTGAGTCGATTACTCCCCCTATAAATATGTAAGATAGTATTTCTCCCCCTTTGACATTATCAAAAAGGAATCACAGATTTCATAACACATCAAGTTTTAATACAGCAATAGTGTAAAAAATGAAGAAAGCAAGTTACACAAGCAGAAATGAAAATCAATACATAAGAACTTACTGATACCCATAATATCCCCAAAAACCGGATGAATCTTCATTTGTTGTGCCTTGTTGCCACTGAGTTTGATCAATATACACGTCATCCTCTCGAATAGCTAGACCCTGGAAATATGTGTAATAATCATAGTCTTGCGGATCTTATGACATATGATGTTCTTTGGAATGATGAGACACACTCTCCTCAGAGTCAAGACATATGTGTTCCTTGCCCAAATGATGTGGCGGTTCCTCTGAAGGCCCTGCTCCTGCAGAAGGTTCGGCAGAAAAGACAGGTGCGGGTGGTGGAGTAGGTGAAGGTGAAGATGAAGACTGTGATGAAGAACAACCAAGAACCTTTCAAAGAACTTTTCCTAATGTGGTAACAACATTTTCTAATGTCTTCTCAACCTTTGTCATTCGAGTAGAAAAAGAACGTTCTAGCCTAGACATTTTCTTGTCAAGCACCTGTTGATTTAAGGAGAGCAGTCGATGATTTTGAAGTGCAATATCATGGAAATTCTCTCCCGGACCTGATGATATTCTAGCTTCTTGTATTTCAGAGTCGGAGTAATATCCTGTAGTGGTCGAAACTCTGGTATGCTATGAAGGTTGACTTTGAGTTGGTTGTTGTTGTTGTAGTGGTGGAGGTTGATATTGGTCAAAAGGAACAATTACCGGTGGTACTTCTGGGAGATGCATTAAAGACAGGAATCGAATTCCACTGTTTTTAACATGTATTTCTTTATATTGTAAAAGGTATGAAGGGATACCTAGTACTTGTAGAATGCGCATAGTATATGGAGCATAAACAATACTATGACGAGTTGGAGTCAAAAGACTTTTTATTTGATCAAAGATATATTGAGCCCAATTAACTTGTATATGATCAAAGATAGCATGTAATGCCTTATGATCATAGTCCTATACCTGCTCATGACTTCATAGTCGGGGAATGACAGTGTTTATTATCATTTGGTTTAATAGACGTGCTTGTGGACGGAAATTTGATGGTTTTAATTTCCATGAATCGTCTTCCCAGATTAGATGAGTTATTGCATCTCGTGGCACATAACATTATGAGCAAGTTCCTATAAACTTGTTCCTTCATATGAACAGTATAGGATTTGGCCAATCATTTAAACATTAATTTTAACTGTTTGACCGTAAACACTAGTCCATATCCAATTTTGTTCATCAACCGGATTCCAAAGGGTAATAGAGCACAAATTAATTAAGAAGAAGAAAACAGCGAGTTAGTTGATATTACCCGAATTGTTATCATAGTTAGGTAAAAAAGACATGCATTTGATAGTAGCTCGTCAGCGTCATAGTGAGAAAATCTTCGTAGAGGGTAAAACGGACCGGAATGAAATGGCTTCTTCTCAAGTTCTTGAAGACGTTGTTTCCCGCTTTGCTTTCCAAGAATCCATTTGTCGATATGATTATCAGTGACGAAATTTTGGGAAGGATGTTGAGAGCTTTGCTCTGTAGATGGCTTGCAGCGTTTTGCAACTGGATTTCTTGGCTTAGGAGCCATTAAAATTGAGTAATTTTGAGGAAGTATTTGATTTGGGGTTTTAGGGTTTGGGGAGAGATGTTAGAAATGGCCGGTGGAGATAAAAGAGGGAGGAAAAGATGATTTATATATAAGTGGGAAAAGGGGTCCAGATGAAGTTCAGACGTCTGGTAGGTAGTGGACAGACGTGTGAGCGTTTATGGTTTATGGACAGTGAGTGCAGTTAGATGTCTGGGAAGATAATGCAGACATCTGTCATGTTGGCATTAATATTCCAGGGAAAAAGTTCAGATGTCTAGGATTGCACTCAGACGTCTGTGCTGAAATGAGGTAGAAATTTGAAGAATAGAGTTTTGTGACAGACGTCTATATGTAAACGCAGACGGCTTGACTGAAAGGTGAGAAATTTCCAGAGTTTATTGACAGATGTTTGGTTGTTGTCTTCACACGTCTGATGTATTTTTTTATCCGTCTGATGTATTTTTACAATCAGACGTTTGATGCATTATTTAGACGTCTGTTTAAAAAAAAATCGTAATGCAAATGTTGTTTTATTGATTGATATAAGATAATACAAAATAAATGAAAAAACTTTTACAAATTTTTATTTAGAGGAGGTCGAAGAATTGTTTTGTTTTTCCCAAGAGTTTGGTTCAACCTTTGTATGCTCGTTTAATGGTCGTAGAGGTGACCAGTAAGGAGATACCGGACTGTGTTGCTCATTTGACGTTCCTTCACCCCATAATCGTCGTGGAGTGATCCTCTGTACTCTTGAAGGAGTTTCCTTTAATCTTAGAGACTTTACATGCATGCAATCCTCCGTTGGAGAATGACCACAGATGGCTAGAATGCACTTCTCAAGAAAATTTAGATGAGCTCCATGTCATCTCTGTTCATAGTACATTTCTCATTAAAGACCAATCATCTCTTGTTGGTAATGGTGTATCTCATCAACCTTTTCCATTAAAGGAGCAGATTGTAGATCGATACCCTTTTTGGCTTTCTTTCCTTTTGGAAGGTAGTCAGTGTGATACATGGGAGATAAAATAATATTGAGTAAAGGAGACGATTTTGGTGTAATTTTGGATGGGGAAGTATAAGTATTCCCGGATGAGGGTGAAGAGTAGTCAATGGCCGAGTAGGTTGAGTCATGGTCGTTAGACATTTAAAAAAAAAATTCTTTTAGTTGTGAAAAATATGTATATTAGAAATTTTGAGTGTGTTCTGTTATGAAGTTTTCATGACTATATATATGTTTGAGGTTTTCTATTTTTAAAAGATAGTTTGTTTTATTTGTTAAGAAAGTAGTGGTAAACAGATGATGATAAGCAAAAATAAAGGTCATAAAACTTGATGGTTTTTAGCCAGAGAGAAAAATAACTGTAATGTTTTTAGCATAAAAGACTTGATTAGGAAGGATTAACTAGTTTATATATCATGTTGGGATACAATGCCGAGATCACGATGGAGTTTAATAATTATTTGTTCGCTCAGAAGTTTTGTAAAAATATCGGCAATTTGATTTTTTGTGCTAACGAATTCTAGGGTTATTATTTCTTTTTCGACATTATCTCTTAAAAAATGATGATGAATGTCTATATGTTTTGTTCTTGAATGGTTTACTGGATTTTTTGTTAAATTTATAGCACTACTATTGTCACAAAAGATTGGAGATTTGTTTATAATTTTTCTGTAATCTCTAAGAGTTTGTTGCATATATATTACTTGCGCACAAGTAAGAGCGGCAACAATATATTCTACTTTACAAGTTGAAAGAGAGACACAATTTTTTTTACTAAACCACGGAACTAGCGACTGACCGATAAAGTGACAGGTGCCACTCGTACTTTTTCTATCAGTTCTACAACCGCCAAAATCCGCATCGTTGTAGGGTACTAGTTCAAAAGAGCTATCTTTAGGATAGAAAAGTCCATAATTTGAAGTCCCAGATAAGTATCGTAGAATACGTTTAACTGCTCAATATTGTGAGTTCTTAGGTTGTGCTTGAAATCTTACACATAGACACACACTCATCATAATATCGGGTCTACTAGCCGCTAAGTATAAAAGAGATCCTATGATACTTCGAAACATTTTTTGATCAAAATCTTTACCTTTTTCATCTTTGTCTAAATGTGTAGATGTACTCATGGGAGTTGGTTTACTAGTTGTTTTAACCATCCCAAAACATTTTAATAAATTTTGACAATATTTTTCTTTATTAATAAAAATACCATTGTCTAATTGTTTAATTTGTAATCCTAAGAAAAAAAATTTAATTCTCCCATATGTGACATTTCAAATTCATTTTTCATAATTTCTGAAAACTCATTACATAGTTCTTCGTTTGTTGATCCAAATATTATGTCATCAACATATATTTGGACAACTAAATTATTATTTTGATTTCTTTTTATGAATAAGGTTGTATCTATTTTTCCAACTTGAAAACCTGAATTTATTTAATGAGTTTTAAATCTATCGTACCAAGAACGAGGTGCTTGTTTTAAACCGTATAGTGCCTTTTTTAGTTTGTAAACATGTTCAGGGAATTTTTCATGTACAAACAATGGGGGTTGTTCAACATATACTTGTTCTTTTATCTAACCGTTTAGAAAAGCACTTTTTACATCCATTTGAAAAAGTCAAAAGTTATTATGACATGTAAAAGCAAGTAACATATGTATTGCCTCTAGACGAGCAACTGGAGCAAAAGTTTCTTCAAAATCAATGCCTTCCTCTTGATTATATCTTTGAGCTACTAGTCTTGCTTTATTACGTATAATGTTTCCATCTTCGTCAGTTTTATTCTTGTATACCCATTTTGTTCCTATTACAGATTGATATGTGGGTCTTGGTACAAGTTCTCATACTTTATTTCTTTCAAATTGATTTAATTCTTCTTGCATTGCTATAATCCATGATCGTCTTTTGAAGCTTCTTTATAATTTTTAGGTTCATATTTTGAAATAAAAGCAACATGACTCATTTGATTTAATTGATGTCTTGTAGAAACTCTTGTATTTAAATCACCAATTACATTATTAATTTGATCATTTTTTAATATACGAGGTGGTGATCTTAGTGCATTATTATCAATTAAATTTTCATTATTGTTTTGTATATTTGAAGTATTTTCCGAAGGTTGTAGTAACTCATCATCGTCATTTTTTTTAGTAACAGAAAAATTTTCATCAAAGAAAACATGTAAACTTTCTTCAATACTATTTGTACGTTTGTTAAATATTCTATAAGCTTTGCTTCGGTCCGAGTATCCAATAAAGATACCTTCGTCAGCTTTTGAATCAAATTTAGTAAGATTATCCTTAGTGTTTAATATATAACATTTCGAACCAAATACTCGAAAATATGAAACTTTTGGTTTTTTTACCAAAAAACCTTTCATAACAAGTATTTTTAGTTAATGGGTGTAAAGTAACGCGATTTAATATATAACAAGTAGTTGCTACAGCTTCTGCCCAAAAATTCTTTGGTAGATTACTACTGTTAAGCATAGTTCGTGCACACTCTTGTAGTGTATGTTTTTTCTTTCGACAACACCATTCTGTTGTGGTGTTCATGGAAATGAGAAATTATGTGAAATTCCCTTTTTGTTACAAAAACTTTCGAAAATTTCATTTTCAAATTCACCTCTATGATCGCTTCTTATACTCTTTATTTTAAGATTCATTAGATTTTTAATTCTTTTAGCAAAAATTTTAAACATTTCAAAAGTGTCACTTTGATGTTTTAGAAATAATGTCCATGTATAACGTGAAAAATCATCTATAATAACAAATACATATTTGATATGATTTATTGATCTTATTTGAGTAGGTCCAAATAAATCAAGGTGTAATAATTCTAAAGGATGTTTGGTAGAAATTCCTTTTTTTGATTTAAAAGAAATCTTGTTCAATTTTCCATATTGACATGCATCACATAAATTTTTAACTTTATAATTTATTCTATAAAGTCCTCTACCCAAATTGTGTTTAGAAAGTTTGTTTAAGGATTTAAAGTTTATGTGACACAATCTTCTGTGCCAAATCCAAGGGACATTAAAATTTGCGGCTAGACATAAATTATTTGAGTTATTAAATTTCATATTTAAAACATAGATATTTCTTTTTCTTAAACCTTCGAAAATAAGATTTTTATCTTGACCATATATATTGCATTTATCCTTTTTCAAAATCAATTTTAAAACCTTTGTCACAAAGTTGACTAATGCTTAAAAGATTATGTTTTAAGTTTTTAACTAAGAGAACATTTGTAATAACAGGAGTAGTAGACATACCAACGTTGATGACATCTCTGATTCCTATGACAAATCCTTTTGAATTGTCGCCAAACATTATGGTACCGCCATCTTTGTATGTTATATTTAACAACATTTGTGCATTTCCAGTCATATGTTTGGAGCATCCACTGTCGAGTATCCATTTCTCCTTATTATTAGATTTTCTTTCGGGTACCTCTTCAATATTTGCCATAAAGTACACATTTGCTTGTTCTGGGTTACTCTCACTATCACTTTCTGAAGATGATGACGAATCGGAATCATCCCATGTTACTTGAAATGCTCTTTTCTTTTTCTTAAAATTTTCAAACTTGCCTTTCTTTTTGTCATTGTTAAGCTCTAGGCATTGTTTCTTCATGTGTCCAAACTTGTCACACGCATAGCATTTGATTGAAGTTTGATTGGACGAACTTGAATTTCCTCCATTTTGGGATCTTGTCATCTTCTTGAATTTCTTGAATTTGTTGTATTTTTTGGCAATAAAAACAATTTCTTCTTCATCTAAGTCTGTGTTATTATCATTGGCTTGAAAAGTTATATTTTTCTTTTCATTGTTTTGTTCTTTCCTTGCCTGCAGATTTGCTTCGTATAACATTAAGTTCCCTATCAATTCTTTAACTTTTAGTTGAGATAAGTCATTTGCTTCTTCAATGTCCAGTACTTTTCGTTCCCATTCAATTGTTAAAGAATTTAAGATACATGTAACTAAATCAAAATCTGTAAATTTAACTCCAAGTGCTATGAGATCATGTTGAATGGTTTGAAATCTAGCATACATGTCACTAATAGTTTCGTTGGCTTTCATTTTAAATGAGGAAAATTGATTTTGTAAAATAGAAATCTTTGTTTGCTTAACTTTTTTTGTGCCTTCATGAGTGATTTGTAGTGTACGCCATATATCATATGCTGTAGTGCACAACATGCCATGCAAAAATTCGTTTTTATCAAGTGAACAAAATCGAACATTCATAGCCTTAGCATTGTTTGTTGTTGTGGTCTTTTGGGCATCTGTCCAAGTGCTTATATTTGTTTCTAGTTCTACATATTTAACTTGTGTAGCTTGCCAAATTTCTAACCCATTTGCTTCCATAAAAATACCCATACGTGTAGACCAGTAAGCATAATATGAACCTGTGAATCGTGGTGGTCGTCTAGTTGATTGTCCTTTCTGAAATGTACTTGCCATATTAAATATGTTTTTAATTACGAGTTACTATGAATTGAAATAACCTGCTCTAATACCAAATGAAAGAAAGTATGGATCGTACATGTATATCAAATATGCAAGTAAACTAAGATACTAACTTATGAACAGCAAATAAAGTATAACCGTAAAGAACAATCACACCAAAGTTTTTATACTGGTTCGGACCTCCCATCCTACGTCCAGTCCCGATGCTCCTCTTTAGCTTTCACTAATAGACAACCCTTGATTTTCCTAGAGGAATAGGCTAGATACAATAGTTTCTTTTATGACAAGAATGTGCTCTAGAAAACACGAATTTTGACTGCTCTGTACAAATCTTCCTGTAATCTCCTTTTGGTAATATGTGTATGTGAGACTTTGATTTTAGGAATTAGAATTGATGAATATTGTTAGCTCTTGGAAATATAGTATGCAAAGAAAAATAGACAGAAGATTCAGAAAGGTTAGATGAGTTTAATCTAAAAAATCTTTGCATATTTATAGAGAATGAAGAGTAGTATCTTTTAAGTTTGTTTATTCATTCAAAAAGTTTGATCTGTCGATAGAGAAGAGATATGATGAAGAGTTGTGAAAATGCCTCTTTTTTGAAGAAGATGCCTATTCAAAAATAAGGCCCATTACTCAGCACAGACGTCTGAGCGAATATATATTTTTTAACCAGAAGACATGTTCAGACGTCTGGTCATAACCTACAAACATCTGCGTATTGTGCAGTTGTAAAACTAGTGACTTAAGTCAGACGTCTGATATATACTGTCAGACGTCTGACAATGAAATTTAAGAATGTTATAAACTTTGTATGTGTGCAAATTCTTTAAGACATACCGATACTACCAAGGAGATTTTTACAATTATTTCTAGACAAATAATAGTACTATCATTTAGCTTTGATGATTCTTCTCCTTTGTCGAACTATCTTCTAATCTCTGAAGGCTTTTTCTTAAAGAGAGAAGCTTATATATATGTGTGTGTAGTTGTTATCATCGAAACCATAGAATAATGGTTCTAACAGTACGGACCAGTACCGATAAATAAAAATGTCTCATGGACCTTCTACAATGCTTTGTATGATGAAGAATTTTTGTGAGCTTTTTGTTTCCCAACTTGGATGTTGTAATAAAACCTTGTTTCTGGGACAACAAGATGGATCGGTGATGGAATGAAGCTGTTGGTTTCAAATGCTTGAGGGGATCGATAGAGGATTGTATGCGATCGATCCTATGAAGCTTAAAGTATGCTACAATCACCAAGTCCTGGAAGTAGAGGGAGTTTACGGCAAATTGGGTGCAAGTTTATGGATCGGTATCGATCCATCACTTGATGGATTTTTTTTTACTTCTGCGATAGCCTTTCTTCCACCTTATAATCTTGGTCATACTTGGTTTTAAGGCTTGTTTGTGTGGATTTGAAGCGGTGTTGGGTAAAAAGTGGGGATCGGTATCGATTCATAGGCATGGATTGGTACTGATCCATAGGCATGGATTAGTATCGATCCATAACTTTGCTTGAATGTTGGACTCCGGTTCTGGTACTTGAAGGAGTATGATGCATGGACCACTTTGTGAGGTTGTTTGTACGTTAGCAACCTTATCTCTTGACTTTTTTTAGCATCCAAGTTTAGAAGTTATCGTTTTTGATTCCAGCTTGATCAGTTTAATTCGCTCGAATATTGTATGGTCAAATGGCTGGATAAAACTTACCCCCCAAAGCACGTCTTGCGTTGTTTCATGTTGGCAACCTTATCTCTTAACTCTATTTAGCATCAAAGTTTAGCAGTTATCGTTCTAGATTTTTGCTTGATCGGTTTAATTTGTTAAAATATGGCCTGGTCAAAAGGATGGATAACAAATATCAAAGTCGATGAAACATTAGTAGTTGAGTTTTGTAGCTATCAGTAGATCGAGCTGTGGCAAATCATCCCGTTGCTTTTGATTTACCTGTAAATCAAATATCGTTCCAGACCATGATAGCTAAAGACTCGAGTCCTTGCTTGAGTCTTAGTAATAAATAATCATTCTATGTTCTCCCGGTATTGTTATCTGTATGTTGTATCATGAATCAGGATCATCTCGTGTTCACCCAGGAGTTAGCAGTCACATGTTGAAATCAATGATTCGATTCGGTAATAGCTAACGAATCATTCTGAGGACAAATGGCGTTCAAAGCCAGAATATAAATTTCAATCTCTCTGGGTCATGTATTCAAGATCGATTCAATTTCCAATCGCTACAGATCGTTAGTCTAGAGCTCGATCTCCTTGGATCGCTAGTTGAAATCTCGATCTCCTCGGATCATTAGCTAAAATTTATGAAATGTCCAGGACGATAGTTAATTGAATTCATAGCCGTTCAGGGTTGATAGTTAAGTCCACGATCTCTCTCGATAATGAATTGAATTTGTAGCCGTTCAGGGTCAATAGTTAAATCCATGGTCTCTCCGGACCCTTAATTTAATCTGTGGCCGCTCGGAACCAATAATAAAGTCTATGTTCTCTTTGGACCCTTTCTAGGGCCGCTCCGAACCAATAATCAAATCCATGGTCTCTCCGGACCCTTGCTGAACTCATGCCGCTCGCTCTCCGGTGAGGGGACTCAGCGACCAAGCAAGTCCATCCACTCACACTCTGGAAAGGTGAATTACTTTTCATACAAGTCCATTCCACTTGCTCTTCGGCAAGGAAATTTGCACCTTACACTCCGGTCTTGACTCTCCGGTTGGGACTTAACGCAATCAATATTGCATAAGTCCATCCATTTGCTCTTCGGTGAGGGAATTTGAACCTTGTGGTCATCACCTCATCTCTCCATTCGGGACTACCACGATCAATATCGATCATCACATTTAAGTGGATTTCAATAACAAGGGATCCATATATTGGATTTGAATAGAAACATTAATAAACATGGAGTCAAACATCATGATAATTGCCTCATTGGGCGCTACAGCCTTGCATCCGCTCAGAGCATGCCTAAGGACAATCAAGATCCCATGCATGAGTAAGCGGCTTGACTATAATATTGCATCATTTATTGGAAGTGAAGATAGAGTGCGAGAACCAAACCTGATTTTTGATCATCCCAATCAAGAGATGACTATCCTCGATTTTGATCCAAGGATGTTTCCATTCATCGTAGATGATGGTTGCTCCTGTTCCACCACCGTAGCTTGGTTCTCACATACTGATGTAATTAGTTGTTTCTGACCTATTCCTTGATCAGATCACGCAAGTGTAATTGGTCCATACATGTCCCCTGGTGTCAAGGTAAATCCACTTCAGGGTTTCATTCAAACCCGTGTAAGAAAAGAATTTTGGTTCCCTTCTTCGCCGATTTGATCCTTTAAAGCCCTCATTCATCTTTCATCTTTTATCTTTACTAGATCCTGCTTAGGACGGTCCTTCGCCGTTCATAGCATTAATTTCCTCCTTTTAGCTTCAACATCCTCCTACTGTAGGTATCTTTCGGCCTCATGGTAAAATTCAGCAAGATCTATCGATGGATCTTGCTCCAAAGCAATCTTGAAATCTATCTTACTAGATACTCCTGAAACTGCCGCCATCAAGACCACTAATGGAAGAACGAAGCGAAGTTTCTTGGTCATGTAGTCTCAGAGAAAGGGTTGTCTATAGATCTGGCTAAGATCGAGGCAGTGAATAATTGGAAGAGACCCAAGACAGTGACTAAGATAAAGAGTTTTCTTGGATTAGCTGGGTATTATTAGAGATTCATTAAGGATTTTTCGCGGATAGCGGCACCGATGAACAAGATAACGTGGAAGGATGTGAAGTTCGTTTGGATCGATAAGTGTGAGGAAGCATTGCAGAAGCTGAAACACTTATTGACGAATACACTTGTATTGGCTGTTCCAGAGGGGAATCGGGATTTGGTAGTGTATACAGATGCATGTGGAACAAGGTTAGGAGCTGTTTTAATGCAAAGAGGTAAAGTGATTGCATATGCATCTCGACAGCTCAGACTGCATGAGGTTAGGTATCCAACGCATGATTTGGAATTAGCTGCGGTAATTTTTGCGTTGACGGTGTAGAGACATTACCTTATGGGAGAGAGATTTTAATTGTATACGGATCATAAGTCGCTAAAGTATTTATTCTCTCAGAAGGAGTTGAATATGAGACAGCGGAGGTGGTTAGAGTTTTTAGCCGCTTATGACTTTGGTATTGAGTACACACCAGGAAAAGGCAACAAGGTTGCGGATGCACTTAGTAGAAAACATCAGAAAGCAGTATTGGCAATGGTAGCTATGTGGAAAGATTTAGAAGCCCTAACTACATGCAGGATACAGTGGAGATCTGAGGCTAGGTCTTGTAAGGAAACTGCTATGTTGTCATGTTTAGAAGTTCGACCGGTGATGATCGAAAAGATTACTTCTAAGCAGAAGGAGGATCCATTATTAGTTGAACAGATCAGAAAGTTAAGAGATGGAACAGAGAGCGATGACTTGAAGGATTTCAGTCTTGACCAGAATGGGTGGTTAAGAAAGACTGGAATACTATGTGTTGCAAATGTACGAAACATTAGGAAGGAAGTGCTTGAAGAAGTCCATAGTTCGAAGTTCACCATTCATCCGGAAGGAGCTAAGATGTATCAAGATATGAAGAGAAGTTTCTTCTGGGAAGGTATGAAAAGAGATGTAGGCTTATGGGTGAAACAGTGTTTGAACTGTCAACAGGTAAAAAGGAACATCAGAAACCAAGTGGGTTTCTTCAGCCTTTAGATGTCCCAGTATGGAAATGGGATTCTATCTCAATGGATTTTATAGACAAATTGCCAAGGCCTAATAGAGGAAATAAGAGTATATGGGTCATAGTGGACAGGTTAACCAATAGTGCCCATTTCATTCTAGTCAAGTCAAGCAGGATAGCACCTGTTTTGGCTAAGTTGTTCATGAAGAATGTAGTTAGACTGCATGGAATTCCTAGTAGTATAGTAAGTGATAGAGATTCCTTATTCACTAGCGAGTTTTGGAAGAGTCTACTGGATACTTTGGGTACCAAGCTCAAGATGAGTACCGCTTATCATCCGTAGACAGATGGGTAAATGGGAAGAGTTAACAAAGTCTTAGAAGATATGTTAAGAGCTTGTGTGCTAGATATTGGAGGATCACGGGAAGACCATCTACACTTAGTCGAGTTTTCGTATAACAACAGTTATCAGGCTAGTATAGGGATGGCACCGTTTGAAGCTTTGTATGGAAGGCCATGAATATCTCCCATTTGTTGGTTAGAGACTGGGGATAGGTTAGTTCTTGGTCCGGATTTGGTTAGAGAAGCTATAGAAAAGACTGAGTTAATTAGAGTTAGAATGAAAGAAGCTCGGTCTAGGTAGAAGAGTTATGCTGATAAGAGACGGAAAGACTTAGAGTTCTCAGTTGGAGATCATGTTTTTGTCAAGGTATCACCGATGAAAGGTGTAATTCGATTTGGAAAATCAGGGAAATTGGCACCTAGATTTGTTGGACCATTTCCTATTATAAAAAGGATCGAGAAACTCGCATATAGGGTAGGGTTACCGAACAGTTTAGCAGGAGTCCACGATGTTTTTCATGTTTCTCATATAAGGAAGTGTATTCGAGATCCGGAGACTACTATAGCACCAACTATGTTAGAGGACTTAGTAGTGGAACCGAAATTGACTATAGTTAGAAAGCCAGTTCGATAGTCAGGAAAGATGAGAAGACGCTAAGGAATAAGACTGTCAGATTAGTTAAAGTCCACTAGAGCGACGACGAGAGAGACTGTACTTGGGAAACTAAGAGCACGATTAAAGACGCTTATCCTGACTTATTTCATGGTATGTTTTACCTTTATGATTGGTCTGATGTGAATCTTATCATAATTTCGAGGATGAAATTCTTTAAGGAGGGGAGTCTGTAACGACCCTAATTTTGATTAACATTATTTAAGACATTTAATTGGTTAAATTAAGTGAAATAATGCGAATGGTTAAGGGAATTGAGAGTTGTATAATAGAAAGGTAGTCGTGCCAAATTAAACACTAAACTAAAAGGAAATTAAAGTGAAATTGATAAGGCAAATAGATAAGGGAAAAATAGGAAAAGGTTATATCCCCTAAACCCGCATGCACTTTCTTTTTACACGTTCATAAACAAAAACCAAATCTAGGAGAGGCCGTTCACAATTAAAAGAGGTAAGGGGAAGATAAGCAAGAATCAAGAGGAAAATGCTTAATCAAATTCATTCAAGAAGCAAATCTCAACTCTTTAACAAACAAAGCTAAAGGTGAATAATAGGTTACATCTCATATTTTCTTATTTTCGGTTATAGTTGAAACCCGAAATTATTTTGCAAATAATTTTCCATGTTTTGATTGTTTAAATGGATATATATACTTGTTGATGATTTATGCTATTTCATATAGATTTTATGTTAAGGTTTAACTTGGAAAACCTATTAAATGGCATCCAAATGCCTTGCGATTTTGATATAAGGTCGGAAATATTATTTTAGGGTTGGGTTTGAAGTTTCATAATTTTCTGAATTAATGTGGATTTATTATGAATTTTATAGTGAAGAAAACGGTTAATTAGGTTTTAAATTAATTACGGCTATTATATATAAGTTTGGGTCAGAATTTTATATATGTTAGAAAACATATTAAAAGTGATTTATTGGAATTTTTGTAGAATTTTCCTAAGTGTTTTAATAAGTGTATAAAATTATTTAAGGTATGAGACTTAAATGTTTTATATGTTTATAAAAGGAGAAGGGGCAATTTGCAAATGTTTTAAATTATTAATTTTTGAAATTCGGCAGTACTTTTAGAAAAGATTTTAGAAAAGAAACTGGCAACCAATTATATGATGACAAATAAGCAAGTTAGTAGGAAAGAAATTTCTTTCCAAAGTTAAAAACCAGTTTTAAAAGGTTTCGTTGTTTCGCCACTATCGGTAGCTACCTTGACTACATACTTCCGCCTCCAACCAGTTCGAAACCAATACACATTGTATCAAAGATTTGGTATGTAGTGGATTGGAGGTAGGCGAAAGGTATAGAGTCAAAATAGGTATTTCGAAGGGGTTGAGACTTACTTTGCTTTTAAAAGAAAATGTTGCTTGCTTTGCTTTCGAAAAGAATGCTTTCGAATAAGATAGCTTTCGACTTGGTCAATTGTTTTAAAGAAAGGTTTCGAAACAGGTTGCCACCTTTGTTTTAAGAAAATGCTTTCAAAAGGGTTGAAATCCCTACTGTCGCATCCTACCTTTCGAAGCAATGCCTTCGAAAGGGTTCTTTCGCTTTAAACCCTGAGCCGCTTCTCCAATGCTTTCAAATGGATTGGTTTTGATACCATCCACTTCTTTTACTTAGGAAACTGCTTTCGAAAGAGTTGCTTTCGACTTAGTTCTTTTAAGAACCTTTTGAAAATTTGAAAGTTAAATCCAAAGATTTCGAAAGGTATGGTTTTAAATGGTTTCGAAACTATGTTCCACGTATTTTTACTTGAACCCTATACTTTCGAAAGGTTTGATTTATGTAAAGGCTTTAATGCTTTCGAAAGGTATATGATAAAGGTTTCGAAGGGGCGGTTCTCCAATTTTTTCGAAAGCTTTACCTTAGTTTTTAAATGGGGGGTTTCCAATGTTTTCGAAAGGCATGTTTAAAGTGTTTAGAAAAGGGGATGTCTAAGGTTTTGTAAAGCTTTCGAAAGGATACTTTCAATGTTTTCGAAAGGTCTACTGTAAGTGGTTTTGAAAGGTATGTTTGGCCTTTCGGCCTAAGGTTATAAAGTAAAGTAGTTTACTTGAATTAAAAGGGGTACTTTGAATGGTTTTGAAAGAGGTACTTTGAAAGTTTCGAAAGAGATTGTTTAAAGGTTTTAAACAAGGGTTTCGAATGCTTTCATCAACAATGTTTTGAGTAAAGTACAGATAACGTGGCATAGTGATTTGAGTAAAGCATAGAGTATATTTTCCTTGTTTAAGTATGATTTAAAGGGTTAAATCAATTTGAAAGAAATGTTTTCAAGAAAAATTTGATGGGGTAGTTGATCTTAAGTAAATGACTCAGATATTAGAATACCAGATGGTACTGGTATGGGGTCGCTCCCTATACTTTAGCTAGTAGCCCCTAGCTAATATAAGTCCAAAATTCTAGTGTGTAGGGCTTTGTTATAGGTAAGACTAAAATGATGTTACACACAGAAAGGAATATACAGAGTAAAGACAGGTTATTAGTGAGCCCGTAAAACCATTAGGATCAGTTGACCTTGGTAGAAGTAAGTTAGGGACAGACCGTCCAGAAGAGTATCTAACAGAAGTTAGATTATTTATCTATTTTATCTGGTAGGCCCGAGTCAGTCGAAGATTAGTAGTTAGCCAAACAAAACTATAGTGGTCAAACAGATAGTCCATTGATTACCTAATTTGTATGCATACATGATATTGTTATTATTGCTTTAACCAGTTTGGTTGCAAGATTTTGATTTGCAAAAGATATGTTTCAAAAAGGGATATTAGTGAGGGGAAACCCATTCCACTAAGCGGCATGGTCTCACTTAATATTAGTAAACCGAGATGTATAGTTTTACTCATACCAGGCTTTATGTATGACTCAAAGTTTATGTTTTCCCCTTAAACTCGCGGATGCTCAAAATATGATTTGAGTAGGTTGAGAGTTGAGGATTTATGAGTTTTGGTAGATGGACGAATAAAGCTTCCGAAGACATGCAGGAGGCACGGATAGCTATTTAGGAGTTGTTATTTTAATTCTATTTCCGATGTGATGTACTAAGACAGTTTTGTTTATTTAGTACTCTGATCATCCAAAGAGGACTCTTCATATGTCGCTCTTGGGTTATTTTGTAATAATTATATTTGATCAAAACCTGGGAAACGTTTGGGATTATGTAATGGAATATGAAACATATTTTTGAATTGTAATCATTAAAGTTGTTGTTTTCGTAATCTATGATTTTGTATCATATTCGTGTGCTTCTGATATTATGGGTACCATTAACATTACTGTATTTTGTCACCAAATGTTAATACTATAGATGACTGCAGCATCTGTAGCGCTTAGCTTCGAGCCTCAAGATAGGGGATACTACATTCACACTTGATAGTGTCATTGCATTTTTGGGTCGTAAAATATGGACTCGAAATTGCTTCATGAATTTGTCCACCGGCCCATGTGCCGATGGAACCCTTATCCAGCTGTCCAAACCATAATGCCGCCAAATCTGTTAGATAAAAAGGGAAAACTCATCCCATCACTTCTTCAGATGCACCCAACACCTCCATGTGTTGGATGTACCTCATCAAATGAACAATTGGATCCATCTTTCCATCATATATTTTCAACATTAGCAGCTTCAAATCAGGCAGATTCCTAGCATGCCCAATGTTCAAAGTGAATGGACTCCTGTTCACATCCTTCAGGCTCCGGTTAGGCAGTCCACCCCCACATTGCTTGTCTCACCTTCTCAGTAAGTCTATCATTATCATCTAAAGGAACTCTCAAATTTGCGTTCTCATCTTGCCTCCCGTTCCTATGAGAAAATTTTGGCACTTATTCCTCCAATTGTGCATCCACATGCTGATTCACATTCAAACGCTCAGCAGTATTTCCCAAATGTTTGTCATTTCCACCCAAGCCAACATTCGCCATGCACCCATGCTCTTGGGGACCGGTAGCGATCCATGCTTCAGTACTGATCCGTACAACTTTTTCGGGGTTCGCTCTTGTTTGTTCCCTGGACGGAGAGGATTTAGTTGTCTATCTAGCAGTGTCTGTTCATGCACTAAGTGCAGCATTAGTGCGTAAGAAGGCAAGGATTCAAAGAATGGTTTACTACATTAGTAAGTGGTTTATAGGAACTGAAAATAACTACCCAAAGTTAGAGAAACTCGCATATTGCTTGCAGATTGCATCAAGGAAGTTACGATCGTATTTTCAGGCTCATCCAATCGAAGTACCAATAGATTAACCTTTGAAGTAGGTATTATATCGACCTAAGACTTCGGGATGGTTGCTAAATTGGAATATCAAGTTGAGTCAGTGCGCCATCACTTACCATCCAAGGAGAGAGATAAATGGGCTGGCATTGGCAAGTTCATTGTTGGATTTACCATGTGGGATGGTGAGGAGAAGAGGATGTTACGGTCATGGTTTCTCATTGGAAAATATTTGTCGATAGTGTTTTAAATGAATTTAGCTCAGGGCAGTAGTGTTTGAAACGTCGGAAAGACGATCAATCTGTTATGCACTAAAATTGGAATTTCCTGCAATGAACAATGCGAAATATGAGGCGTTCATGGCATGATTGAAAATAGCAAAGGAACTAGCGATAAAGGCGCTATGCATATTCAATGACTTGCGATGAGTTGTATGCCAAATCAAGAAGGAATATCAGGCCAATGGCGCAAGATTAGCCCCTTATCTGTCAAAGGCACTAGAACTGCTTGAAGATCTATATAATTACATGATAACTTACATTCCCAGAGAGGAGAACACGAAGGCATATTTAATAACTAAGCTAGCTATTCCTAGAGAAGGCAACTGATGGGACTGGTTCCATTGGAGATTCTAACAGCTTCAAGCATCGATCAAATGGACGTTGATTGGATTTTGCAGACAATGATGGAAGCGGAATTGTGGATGACTCCTATCAAGGACTATTTTCTTAGGGGAATACTTCCTAGAGACAGAAAGGAGCAGACTCCTCCAAAAAGGCACCACAATTTGTGAGGTAGGATGGAATAATGTACAGGAAAGGATTCTCTACGCCCTTGCTCTAGTGCATAACCAAGGATGAAACAAGGAAGAACCAAATGGAGGTCCATGAAGGCAACTCTAGTGATCACACTGATGGAAAACTCTAGTAATGAAAGTGCTCAGATATTGGTATTTCTGGCAAATGGTAAACCGAGATGCTGCCGACTATACCAAATGGTGCAATAGATGTCAGAGGTTTGCAAAGATTACAAGAGCCTCATCTTCAAAGCTTACATAGATGGTCAGCCATGGTCGTTTGCGATTTAGGGAATTGACCTCATCGGTGTGCTACCAACAACTAAAAAGGTAATCAATTTTGAAACGAATAATATAATTTGCAGGTTCGAAGTGTCTCAAAAGATCATCATGGATAATGGGACTTGGTCAAAAAGTGCTAGGTTCCAGGACTTTTGCAAATGATACCAAATCGAAAAGAGCTTCTCCATAGTGGCACATCTAAGCGAATAGGCAAGTGGAAGCAATGAACAAAATCATCAAATCCACACCAAAAAAGTGGATGATTAGTGTTAGAGGAAATTGGGTTGATGATCTCTCACTAGCATAATGGGCTTACAGGACAACACACAAATCGAGGACTTGGCATTCGCCATTTGCCTTGGTTTATGGTTCAGAAGCTATAATCCTAGTGGAAATGGAAGTCCCATATCATCACAGGAGAAACTTTAACCAAAGAGAAAATGAGGAACTACTACTTGAGCCTCTCGACCTCGTCGACGAGAAATAGGAAGAAGCTGAATTAAGGGTTGCTACTCACCAAAAAAGAGTAGCATGACACTTCAACACTAAGGTCCGTAACATTACTTTTGAGGTAGGAGATCTCGTTTTGAAATGAGTTCTCCCTTGTATGAGGGCACTTGCTTCGAACTAGGAATAACCCTATGCAATTGACCTTAAGTTTGGAGACGGTACTTTCAAGTGAGCAACCATTGACAAAGTCCCGATCCTACATACATGGAACAGCAAACTGCTCCGGCACTACTATATTCAGCTTTCCTTATTTTACTTCTCACAAATAAGCCATTCGAAGATTCTGGAGGCACTGTAAATAGGCAGGACTTGCTAATTCTTCTACTTATCAATAAAGTTAGATTCTTGTGCAATGGAACCGTGTTCATGTAAGCGATACTCCTATGCCAAGTAACTAGCAGCACTAACCTTCTAAGACCCAGCGTTTCCCGAAGATAGATGAAATCGGGAAGGTCAAAGCCGTTGGGTCGATAGGGAAAATTGACCCATAACCTTTTGAGAACCGGTGTTGTCCAGAGGTAGACGATGCCAGAAGGTCAAAGCCACTGTGTCGATAAGGAAAATCGACCCACAATCTTATGAGAACCGGTGTTGCCTAGAGATAGCAACGTCGGAAAGGTCAAAGCCACCAGGTTGATGGGGAAAATCGACCGACAACCTTCTAAGAACCAGTGTTGCCTAGAGATAGGCAATGCTGGGAAGGTCAAAGTTGCTAGGTCAACTGGGAAAATCGACCCACAACCTTATGAGAATCGGTGGTTCTTGGAGATAAGCAATACCTGGAAGATCAAAACTGTCGGATCAAAGGTGAAATGGACCCCAACCTACCAATATTTGACATAGCCCAGAGATAGCCGACGTTGGGAAAGAATCTTCGGATTCAAAATATTGATGTGCTAGCCTTCGAAGTTAGAATTCGGTGCCCGATTGAGCTCTAGAACCCTCAGGAACCTTCTATTGCCCAAAGAAAGAGGATAACAGAAAAGTGAAGTTGTTCCCAACATCGAACTTGGAAGAATTTGTTATGATGAAAGATGGCGACAATGCATCATTACGATACATACATCTAAAATGACATTAGCTGAAGATGTCAATATGGAAAAAATCAATTGTAGCCCAGAGATTAGCACCTTCGAACACACAATGCTTGGAATCAAGTGAGAAAGTCACTAGTTCCCAGAGAAAGGAACTATCATGCAAACGCAATTTCTACAACGACGCTAGCAACCAAGCGGGGCACGCTTGGTCGAGGATAGGTAGGAATAGTCATAAAGAGTCAAGTGCTGGAATTATTGGATTTACTCGATCCCAAAATAAGATTAGGAACCAGATAAGGGGGCAATTGGACAAATTGCTCACCATATGTGACCCCTTGTAAATGCCCGAGGTCTGGCATTTGGAATAACACATCCCATGAACAAGGATACGTATCCAAACAACTAGTTGAAAGGATTCCAACTGAGTTCAAATAGAAATAACCATAGAGTCGGTTAAATAATAGTTATGTTCCTCCAAATAGGATAGTTTGGCATATACAAACAGAGTTAAGTAACAAGATATAACCAAAGCAATAACAAGAGTATTATTTGCATGTATAGAGTTGTGGTGAATAAACGTATTGTGCAGAAACTCAAGTATATGAAAATTTATAGTACAAGCAGTTATATACACAAGCAGTTATACACAAACATGCATAGTACATAAAATGAAGACTTTATTAATAACAGTTTTTATGTACAATCAAACAGCGGGGGCCGGGCCTGCACACTCTAGGCATGTTCAAAATAAAAACAAAAGCTACATACTTGATAAACAACACAACTCCAAAAATGAATCAGGCCACCATGCCAATAGTCTCAAAGCACTCTTCACGTTTTCCCTCTCTTTCCGCCTTTACCACCGACGGGACGGCTCCTGTAATTGTTCTTTTCATCCTTAAGTACCCTGCTAAGGGGAGTCCCACCTTCGGAATGAGTGGACACTTCACCAGCCATAGTATGTAACTCTTCAGACTGGTCAGTTGAGGTCTTAGTGGGATTTGTCCTAGGTGGTCAGATCTTAAAGGTGGGAATCCTGAGTCTCGGACTTATCGGTTTTGAAGCAACTGGCTTAATGACCCCAGGCTCTTTCTTCGCTTTGATTTTCCCCATATCTGCCTTTAGCCTTACCACCATTGTCTCATGATCAGTTGGTTCCGAAGCATTGATTATCATTACAACTTCCTCCTAGGATACTGAAACATCTACCAAGTTCTCCAGAGCGGCAATTTTTACGAAATCAGGACCAAGGCCAGACTAAAGGTAGGAGCAGTTGTGGTAAGCCCAGGGGAGATGATGGTGGATGCAGTAAAGATAGCTGCATTTCCTAAGTCCTATGTAGCTGGAGAGGGAGGAGGCAGATGCGGTTGACCTATATGTTAACAGACATAATAGTAAAGTTTAGAAATGGACTCAGGAGTGCACTGAAGTTTCTGGAAAATAGGAGAAACTAAAGAAATCCCTGAGCTAGGGCTTCTTTCCTGGACGTCGACTTCAAATTCCTCTTCCTCTGTTATGTGGTCCTCAGCTCGGTCGACAAGATGGGCATTATAGGGCTCAATAGAAGTAGCTTCTGGTGAAGTAGGGATCTCTTAGGTGATTTTGGAGCTAACCTTTGTGAATGCAGGAATAACCACCGTCAGCTCTCCAGATTCTGAAGTGAACACTTCATGTGGACCCGATGAGCTCGGTTAAACAAGAGCCTTGGCGACGGCGGCTGCTGTAGCAGTATTAGCAGCCTCTTCAGCTAGGAGGACCCTTCCAACAAAGATAAATTCTATGTCCTCGGCATCGAGGTACACAGCCATCAGCTCTTCCTCAAAGTAATTGCCTTCGGCCCATGAAGCCCTGCACATCACTTCTTCCCAAGCTCCAACAAGGGTCTCAAAATAATCATCTCCCAGCCATCTTAGATTTTTGTTCATCACAACGTTGGTATAGATATGCTACATATTGGCATCAAGCTCTTAGTTCTGGACATCTCTTCTTGAAGCTTTTGAGCTCTTGTTGAGAAATTGCAAGTTCAAGGTCATTAGCATCTTCTATGGTGGATAACTGCTCTTTCTCGTCGGCGAGT
This sequence comes from Allium fistulosum, assembly GCA_030737815.1. Taxonomy (NCBI): domain Eukaryota; kingdom Viridiplantae; phylum Streptophyta; class Magnoliopsida; order Asparagales; family Amaryllidaceae; genus Allium; species Allium fistulosum. The sequence goes on from CM060906.1 coordinate 522,413,482, forward strand.
TTCTTTCTTTCTTCACCAAGCTTTTGATTTGCCTCCCGGAGTCTAGCAAGTTCAGCAGCTTGCTCTGAAATAGTCTGATCCTGGGCCTGAATGATCTCATTTTTTAGGTAAGTGCTTGGGCCCTCTCATCGGCTTGCTTCTTGAACTCTGTACCCTCTATGATGGCTGATCTTAGCTAGTCTCTAAAGATGGGATCAACGTTGGTTCGGGTGCGCTTCATCTCTTCAATAAATTTTTCGGTGCGAGTTTTCACTTCAAGAGTAGAGTCTCTCTCTCTCTCTCTCTCTCTCTCTCGTATCACCTTGAACAGGTCGTCCTCTTGACTCTTAAACATTCGCTCGAAGTCGGCCCTCTCGAACTTGAAAGAGCAGAGGTTGGTATAGTTGATCCAATTCACTTCAGAGGGAGCAGTACACAACTTATTTCACTTAAACCCTTCATCAATGTGCTTTTCGATGCTACGTAGTCTTACTCCACCACCTCCCTCGGGGTGTCTGAGATGTCCCGATCGAACTTAATGATGTGCAAGAAGAGGTGAGGGAATGCAGCTTGTAGGCATGGGGGACTAGCCGGAAGAGTAAGCTTGGTAGCAGAAATGCCTTTGGAGCAAGGAAGAACAGTAGCGATAAGGGATTTGGAGGTTGGAACTTGCTGAACTGAAGAAGTCTGAGCTTGTGTGCAATGGAATATCAGTAGAAGAAGGCTCGCGATGCTCATTAGAATCCCTTGGGCATTTGGCAACATCGCGGGACATCTCGATCTCAGCCTCTCTCCTCTTTCTATCCTTCTCTCTATCTCTGTATTTTTTCCTTTTAGCCTTGCGAGCTTCATTAGCTTCGCGATTCTTCCTTCATCACCTCTCCTCATCAGTTTTGTAGCGACGAGACAGATTGGGATCAGGAATCTGGCTTTTGTATGCATTGGCATTGCAGGAGAGCTTCTCCTAATAGCCATGACTCATGGAACCTGACACAAAAAATATATAGTAAAAGGATCGTGACTTCAGAAAGTATAATTGTATGCAGGGATGTGTGTTCGTGATCCTAGTGAAGTGTATGACACCGATGACCTACTAAGTACTCCATAGACTATGCTCGCATGGGCGTAAAAATGGAGTTTCTCCATCTTTGCTTACAAAACCTCCTGGGGAGAAGGTAAAGCCTGAGCTGGTTTCATCCAGAATGTCATGAACGGTGAAGTTGATCTCGCCGATGTCACTTAAACCGAATAGGATGTCGTTAAAGGGGCGGGATCGAGGAGAAATCTCTACCGAGGGCAATATAGATTGGTCTCCAGCAATTTCGGAAGTTTCTGTGGCATTTTGTATTTGGCGGGGCAAGGTGAAGAGATCAGGACTCAAATAGGGCTTCTGAACAAATGATTTTCCCTCTCCTTCACTAGTGCGATAGTCGCTATCACTATCATTGGTGCCCTCTCCTTCTTCTTTAACCATAGGCTCCTTTCCCTCTCTCCTTTTGGCCCCCCTCATCTTCTTTAGGAATCGGGGACATCCTAACTTCTTTACCGTGATACCTGGGACATCAATGTCCACGCACTCTCTAAGCTTTCTTTCAGCAGGCTCATCTAAGTCCATTGCGTGGGATGGACCTACAAGATCCCCAGGAAGACTCTCTTCGAAGCTACGAGTAAGGATTGAAGGACTCGTATGAGCTCTAGAACCACTAAGAGTGGGTGAATCCATAATAGAAAATCTACCAGGGCTCAGCAAATCTCACCACCATAAGTTTTCATTTGTTCGAAGGAATGCGACGGTGAGTTGTTGGAACCTAACTTCTTGAAGTCCCTTGAGCGTAGTCTCGTGCTCCTCATGGTCATCTCAAACCAGAATGCTTGTAAAGAAGTAGGCATTAGGTTGATAAATTGATTTAAAGAAATCCAAGTATGGAAGGGGCAGATAAAAATAAACTCAATCCCAGAAAGCCAGAGTCGGTTGAAGCCGTATAGACATCGTACGTAGAAATACTTGTTCTTGAAGTATAGGCACTTGTTGTGAAGCTTTCAATGATCTTGCACTAACACCAGGCTTCAACGATCATGAAAGAAGGAGAATCCCATCTTTCTTGAAGTGGAGCAAGTAGGTAAGTTCGCTAAAGGTGGGAGATCAATTAAACTGATTCATGAAGGGGACGTAGAGAGAGTTAAAAGAGCATATCCATTCGGATGAATCTGGAACGGAGCCGGCCTAAGTTCCTAGGGAACCACTAGACGGAAAGGATTAAAAGGCGGGACAACACCGCCTATGCAAATGTACTGGTTGCATGCTGTGTATCCCAACGGGGGGTGGTGCGCAAACTCGGCCCTTGTAGGAAGAAGAACGTCATCTTCGAGAATTCTATGTTGTTGATAGTTATTTTGGAGCACCCTGGACTCAGGATCATAGGCACTTGTTCCAGTAGATCGTTCGGTATTCTTAAACCCAAAAGCTCATTCAGAGGAGGAGGCTGATTCACTGTTGGCACAATTGATACCATCAAGCCTTCTGATTCTAATCTAATAGGATGGCTTGGCCCAACATGGATGGTTGGTGAAGCCTGAGCTGTAGACGATCCATCTTCTGAAGGAGTACAAGTGCCCCTACTGGAATTGAATCGTGGTGATCGGTGAGTCATGCTAAAACAGAAAACTTGGCATTTAACATGGCCGTGTATGTTTTATTTTGAATAATAAGCCCATGTGACCAATACCCGAAGTCCAAAGGATGACGTGTGTTAACCAATCGGATTCAGAGAGTTGACCGGGGCAAGTGAGAAGTTTTAATCTATGCAGTGTAAGTCTAGTGTCTTGTAGAACACGAGCAAACCATCCTGTGTATATAGCTCACTCGTGCTAGAAAAATGAGCTATGTCATACAATGATGTTATATGTTGGAACTTACCAGTTATCGATGAAAAATCGATAATGGAACCACTGTCCGAAGCGACACAGAAGGTTTTCTTTTCAGGAACACAAGAAATAGGGTAATAAGGAAAAGCAAGGAAATGAAGTTATTCAACGCAACCGTTCTCGGATAAGAACCATCTCGTGGAATTCAAGAAACGATAAGAGCGTAGCTGTGCATTGACAAGAATTTGCCAAATTCAAAGAGCCAGACTTGTCTCCGAATCGACGTGCACACAACCGAGGCAAACATCGAGTTCACTAAAGATCGAGCATGGACCAAACTTTATCCATCTCCCACAATGGCACTTGGCCGCACCACTACCGTCGCCATCATCGCTATCTCCCACTAATCTTCCACCTTAATCAATTCTTAAATCCAGTCAGTGCTAGGGTTTGGAGATCTCAAGCCCGAGTCCTTTCGGTGGCCATTCAAACACGGCGGTGATTTGGTGGTATGGATCATGAGATCAATGGTGGTTGGAGAAAGCAAACAGAGCTGGACGGATAAACGGTAGCGGCCTGGATCTTGAAGATTCAAAGACATCGGTGCAAGGAAGTCGATGTAAACATCTCAGTAGTGAGAAGCAAAGGCATAAGTTGAAATAAAGTAGAAAAAATTCTAAGTGCCAAAATTTCTTAAGTAAAAGGTTCGGGGAAGACTAATCGCCTAGATAACGAGACAATGCTCTCGGAACCGAGAGGTTTTCTCACCTCGAAATAAGCAGAATGCATGGCAAAAGCAAGGCATACTCGTCTAATGCATAGATATGACTTCCGGAGCATAGATTAGGTTTTCAGTGCGAAGAGTGGAATTCAAACTGTGCAAAATAGTTGAAGGAATGTCAACCAAATGAAAGCAATGCTTCGAAGCAGTACTTGAATAATCACCTGGAATTCAAGGGATAGCAATTCGGAACTCGTCTTGATCCAAAGCATGCTTTGTTTCAGTGAAAGCATACTCTGTGGGGTAGGTAATAACCAGGTTTTTAACCAAGTAGAATTCAATCAGAAATAGAAGGTCAAGACGAAGACAAAACGGCTCGAGAACTTGAAAATACAACCAGAAGGGCAAAAGAATAGAACACAAGAAGTTACACCAGTGTTTGAAGTTAAGTCAACCATTCGGTATCGAGAGGTTTCTCTTAGTACCAAGAGGTCCTCCTCAACTATTTTCAACACATGAACTTCACACACCATATTCTCTATTCCAACCTCTCGCGCTCAAGTGCTTTTCTCAGAGTTTATCGAGCAATTCTCAGGATCGATGAGAAGAAAGCCAAGAAAGTAGGATAGTTCAAGTATTATCAGAAGGATCATCAGAATAAACTCAAAGTCCATGAAAATAAGCTTGAAGCACATCGGGAAGGAGGTAGAAGAAAGATGCAAGTGGGAAAGTTGACCCATCACTAAGCAAAAGCTCTCGGAATCGAGAGCAACCTCTCGGTATCAAGAGGTCTTTTCGGCACATGGGCCCACGTGCTCACATGTACATCCTTGGGCTTTCTTCTCGCCTTTGACTCAAGTGGACTTCTAACCTTATACACCTGTTTCTCTAAAAATACCAACCCTACTGGAATTAGAAAAGGATCGTGGCTGATCTTCACTCAGTTTCTCTTTTTCACCTCCTACCTCCCTCACAATATTCACCTAGGGAGCTACTATTGGAAGTTCTAGGCTTTAGAACCTATCAAACCGTTGTATTAGTGACTCAAACTCTCTGTAAACAACTATCAATAAAATTATAAAGTGTACGTATGCTAGAGATCGTAGAACCACTATAAAAATCTTGTGCCTTGTTACACTATTTCTTTTATTTTTTCTGTTATCTGCTAGATCTAGGTCTCACAAGTTCCTTATAACGTATCTTTGGGTATTGATCCATTTTTGGCGTTAATAATATGTACTACATATGTAATTATTCCTTAAATCTAGTTAGATTTTGTTAGCGCCAAAATTGGTCACTAACACCCAAATGCCGTTGAAAGCACCAAATTGCAGTCACAGATCACAGATAGAATGTATGTAGAGAGTTTAAATATGAAGATCAATCAAAATTAAAAAGAAAGCAGTAATAATAGAGGATTTATAGTGGTTCGGCTGACTCTGGCTTACGTCCACTCTAGAAATGTCCTTTTTATTGATATCAGAATCAAGTACCAATTACAATCCAGAGTTTTCAAAACAATAATGGCAGAGTGGCCTTAATGAAGAAGATGAAGGGAAACATAATGAAGATCCCTTTTCTGAAGCCCCACATGTTGTATTTATAGGCAAAAACTAAGTTACGGGGTTTCTTGAATGATCCGGGCCCATCAACACCAATACCGATCCAAAAATGACGTCCCAGAAACGACGACCCAGAAACGACGACCCAGAAATGACGATCCGGAAATGACGAACCAGAAATGAAGACCCAGAAATGACGGTCCAGAAATGACGGCCCAGAAATGACGGTCCAGAAATGATGATCCAGAAATGTCGACCCAGATCACCACCGAGCCACATCTACCGACCCACTCAGGCCGAGTCACTCATGACTTTCCACCCTTGACCAAGCCATACTAGCCTTCATACCTCCAATCCTTTCCTAACTCGATACTCGTTTGATCCCGATCATATCCTCTGCAACTATAATCTTGTAGCCGGGTAACACTGTTGATTTTAGTTAAATCCACCTGTCCACGGCCTTGCCAAAAGGTGGGTTAACATTTGCCCACCAAAACATGCCTTGCGGTAGGAAGGCTTGTTTTGAATAGCTTTTGATCCATCATCCAAAGTCCATATGTCATCCACAGCCATACCATCCGATCGATAATCCAATCCATTTTATCCTAGTGCCATTGCCATATCCTTATTCAAATCCGCGACTGCTTCGAGTGGATATCCGATCCCTATCCAGTAACCAAATCCTTATCCAATTCCACATCCATCTAAACCCGATAACTAAGTTATAATCCATCCATATCCAATAACCAATAACCAATCCATGACCTCTCTGGGTCGATATCCAAATCCGGGATTGCTCCGGATCATAATCAATCCTTAGCCATTCAGAGCCAAAACCCGAATCCGTAACCTCTCCGGGTTCTTGCCAAGCGCACTCCACACTCGATGACCTGTGTTAAGTAATGCCATGGTATTCCTAGTTCAGTGTCCCCGAACGTTAAGTAATATCAGGACTTAAGTCCTAAGCTGAATCCTGGTCGCTCCGGACCCTTGCGAGCATAGTCCACACTCGACGACCTGAAATTATAACTGATAGATAATATGGGGCCTAAGTCCTAGGCCGAATCCTGGTCTCTCCAGACCCTTGCCGAGCATAGTCCATGCTCGACAACCTTTTAGCCAAAAACCAGACAAAAAGTCAATCAAAATCTAATCCGAAATCTAGATTCAAACCAGAAAACCATAAACCCATATCAAAAGTCCAAACCAAAAGGAAAACGTCCAAACCAGAATCCAAATCAGAAAACAAACAAAACCAGGAGTTTAAACAAAACCCCAAAACCAAACTAGAAAAATCAAGTGTCCCAGCCAAAAAGAAAAAACAGATTTCACAAACCAGAGTGTCACGGTTTATCATCATCTCAGAGCATGCCTAGGGGTTGTCTCCGTCCCCGTACATGAGTAAGTGACTTAGCCGTCTGCCTAGAGTTTGCTACTTATTCCAAACCATCACGATTAGTTGATGACCAACCGACCACCATTCCTGGGCCTTGTGCCATTGTCGTTCAAGGTAGGCGGTGGCTGCTCCTATTCCATCGCCACATTCCGAGTTTCGACATATTGCCGCAATTGACCATTCCTTACATGCTCCTCGATTATATCCTTTAGATGTCTGCAGCTGTTAGTATAACGCCCGTCCAGGTTATGAAAGAGACAGTGCCTTCCCGATGCCCTTATGCGTTCTAAGGGTTCCCTCCTTGCCGGCTTTCGATAAGGAAGGCGATCCCGAGTATCCAAGTATATCCGCTCCAACGTCTCATTCAGTCCTGTGTAAGTGGAGAATTTTGGTTCTCCCCAGCGCTTCCTCTTCCCTTTATCCTTGTCTTTACCCGAGCTTTCACCAAACGGTTCTCCATCCTTAACCATGTTTACCTCCTTTGACTTCACATCCAAACATGCATCCTCATGTCGAAGAAATCTCTCAGCTTCGTGAAAGAATTCTCCGAGATCCATTGGTGGATCCCGTATCAACGATACTTTGAAATCCGAATTATCCCTGACTCCTGACACCGCCGCCATCAGAACAATTGATGATTCGGCCGATTCATCGAAGGAACTGCTGCATTAAACCGAGTTAAAAAAGTCCTAAGTGATTCTCCCGTCTTCTGCTTCACCGACGTCAGTGTCATCACATTCTTCGGCCTTTTGATATGGACTCGAAACTGTTTCAAAAACATGTCCGCCAATTCTGTCCATGTTCCAATTGATCCATCTTCTAGCTGCCTCAACCACATAGCATCTATATCGGTCAAGTACAGAGGAAAACACCGGGCCATAACCTCCTCTGATGCCCCCCAGCACTTCCAGATGCCTTGTGTACCTCATCAAGTGGTCAATGGGATCCGTCTTACCGTTGTATACTTCTAGAGTGGGCAGCTTGAAATCGGGCAGATTCCTAGCCATCTTGATGTTTCGGGTAAACGGACTTTTGTTTACTCCCTCCAAATCCTTATTTGTCAGGCCTTCGTGAATAGTTCGCTTGATAATGTCAGCTAATCAAGTGTTATCTACCAAGGGTTGCCCCCCATCTCCATTTCCTAACATCCCTCCAAGTCTATACGAGAATTCTGGCATATACTCCTCGTCGCGTACTCCTGTATTCCTGTTGACGCCGAGCTGTGCAGCGTCATCTGGTATCCCTCCATGGATTGGTCTAACATTACCTGGTGGTGTGCCCTCGAGTCTAGGTCCATCCATATTGACAGTTGTTTGCTGATTGGGGGCTGCCTCCAGCTGAAATGCTCCTTCTGCTTGCATGTTGAGTCCTTCTGATCCAACTCCATGGATCTAAACTCCTACAACTCCTGTTGTTCCTGGCTGTCCAAATTGCCTAAGAAGGGTCTGCATCATTTCCACTTGCCTTTTCATCAGCTTCTCCTACATGGAATTCATTATGACCTGCATCTCGTCCCTAGTGATATAGATTAAGGCTTGATTAGCACCAGAGGAAGCCTCCTGACTTCCCTCTTGATGATTCCTTTCCGTCCTTTGTCTCCTAGTTGATTTCCTTGCCATAGTCTTCAGAATCCACGTTCCTAGGCCTTTAAATCCAAAATCCAAGCTTCTAAATCCCTGAGTGCTAGCTTTCTCAGAGAAAGCACCAAAATGTTAGCGCCAAAATTGGTCACTAACACCCAAACGTCGTTGAAAGCACCAAATTGCAGTCACAGATCCCAGATAGAATGTATGTAAAGAGTTTAAATATAAAGATCAACCAAAATTAAAAAGAAAGCAGTAATAACAAAGGATTTATAGTGGTTCGGCTGACTCTAGCCTACGTCTACTCCAGAAATTTCCTTTTTATTGATATCAGAATCAAGTACAATTACAATCCAGAGTTTTCAAAACAATAATAGCAGAGTGGCCTTAATGAAGAAGATGAAGAGAAACAGAATGAAGATCCCTTTTTTGATGCCCCACATGCTGTATTTATAGGCAAAACCTGAGTTACGGGGCTTCGTGAATGATCCGAGCCCATCAACACTAATGCCAATCCAAAAATGACAACCCAAAAATGACGACCCAAAAATGACGACCCAGAAATGACGATCCAGAAATCACGACCTAGAAATGACGACCCATAAAAGATGACCCATAAATGACGACCCAGAAACGATGACCCATAAATGACGATCGAGAAATGACGACCCAGAAATGACGACCCAGAAATGACGACCCAGAAATGACGAACCAGAAATGACGAACCAGAAATGACGACCTAGAAATGACGATCAAGAAATGACGAACCAAAAATGACGATCCAGAAATGACGGCCCAGAAATGATGATCCAGAAATGTCGATCCAGATCACCACCGAGCCACATCTACCGACCCACTCAGGCCGAGTCACCCGTGACTTTCCACCCTTGACCTAGCCATACTAGCCTTCAAACCTCAATCCTTTCCTAACTCGATACTCGTTCGAGCCCGATCATATCTTCTACGACTATCCTCTTGTAGCCGGGTAACACTATTGATTTTAGTTAAATCCACTTATCTACGGCCTTGCCAAAAGGCGGGTTAACAGATTTCTTATTGTTTCACCTTTTATTATACATTTATATTATATAAGTCTAATTCTTATATAACAATTTCGAATTTTATTTAATTATATAATAATATATGTATAATATTTTATTTTTTATTAATTAAATCTTAGTTAATTAATTAACATTTTAATTTATTTTATTTTATTCATTTTAAACTGACTATGTGCACCATAACATATATAGTTCTATGCATATATATATATATATTAATTTATTTATTAATTAACATTTAATTAATTAATTTATTTAAAATAATTTTAATTAATTATAATTAGGTTCAATATATATATATAGCTAGGATCAATAGACCTATTATATTTAGCACCATTTGTAGCCCTTTGAGATCAACCATAAATTTATATTTAAATATTTGGTCCATATGATATGAAAGAGAAAGAACAAATATTTAAATAGAAACTTATGGCTGATACAAGAGGCTACAATATAGTGATATATATATATATATATATATATATTACATTAACATCATAAGATAAGGTTACATATATGAACATATATGTTATTTAATTTAATTAATTATTCAATTTATTAATCTAATTAATAATTTTCAAAAAAAATTAATTTCAAAATAATTTTGAAAATTATTTATAACATTTATAAAATCATTAATTATTTTATATTTAGCCTTTTAAATTTAAAACATATTTTTATTTATTTTAAATCTAGCCTTTTAAATTGAAAATTAAATTTTTATTTCAAAACAAATTTTGAAAATTAGCCCAAGTCCAAAATTAATTTAGGCCTTTATATTGGGAATAACTTTGGGCTTATCTCATCCTTTCGGCCGGACCAGTACCCAAATAGGGCAAAATACTTGATTACCCAAACTAGCCGTAGACACTACTTTTACAGACATCTTACTTTATGTGTATGCTTTAATAAGTTAGTCCTAATACTTCCAATTTAGACCGCATAGGCTACTTAGCTCCGATACCATTATTGGAAATGGGCCAGCATGCAGCGGGATGAATGGATAAATTTCAAAAAAATTATTCCATTTTGGATCTTGTTGGGCCTATGAAGTCTAAATTTATTTTAAATAAAATCAATATTTTACTTTTAATAAAGATTTATATTAATGTTATATTTATAATTTATAGTATAATATATGTATCATATATACATATGTGTATATATGCACGTGCAACATAAATGTTGTGCATGGTTTAACATACTCGTGTATAAGTGTTGAGATTTACAATAATATTTTATATACATGTATGCTGTCTAATAAGTATGTACATATAAAATATATAAATTGTTGTGTGTGTGTATTATAAAATAGTATTTGTAAAATGTAAATGTTTATAAAAATACATACATATATATAGTTACATTAAAATATAAAATAATTGTTAATTTTAATGTAAATAACTATGAGTTCGAATCAAATTTAAAATTCAAATATAAATTTTTTAGAACCAGAACTGTATAATCTCAAATTAAAATTAAGATATTAACTTTTAAATAAATATATACATATTAAATATATTTTGAAGTCTAATTTTTTAAAACATATATGTAATATATATTAGAATAATACCTAGAAATTCTATATATATATATATGTATATATATAAATAATGTATATAATATGTTTTAATGTAAATTAGTGAGTAATATATATATATATGTATATGTGTATGTATGTATGTATGTGTATATGTGTATGTGTGTATAAACACACATATATACACAAACACACACATACGGCTATAAAAAGTTAATTTTTTATTTATAGTTTTTAAAATTGTTTTAAAAATTCCTTTTGTGTGTGTGTATTTCCATTTAGAAATCAATAAAAAATTATTATTTTTAAATTTCCAAAAGAAATTGTAAATGTATACTTATGATATTAAATATTTACATACATATATTTTTTATATTCATGTTTGTGTATTATGTAATTAGATACATAATTTAAATTTAATAATAAATATATATATTAAATTATATTCTAATTTTAAGATATATATATCCTTTTTTGTTTCCAATATATATATATATATATATTAGTAAAATATAAAACATGCCTTATATAATTATATTTGTACTAAAATTAATTTTTATTTTAAAATCATTTTAATATTGTTATATTCGAAATAATTTTGTTGGCTATGAGAAATATATATATATATATATATATATATATATAATTTTAATTTATACACATGCACAATTTCATCCAATGAAGACAACACAAACATATATTGATTCATGATAATCATACACTATCTAAACATACATATAACATAACGAATAACATTTATTTATATATACAAAATGTAAATAAAGGATTTACCTTGTCCAAAGCCTAGATAAAACACTTTGAAATATTGAATCAAATAACTCTTTGAATTAGTATACGAAATCCAGAAAGAGCTACCAATCTGAATGCAGAAACCAAAGATCTTCTATTTGTATCTAAACTATGTTTTAATAGCTTGATAAATCAAAGGAGGAGGGTAATAGGGTGGCTGACCTAATGTATTGAGAGATGAGGCAAAAACTAGAAGAGGAAAAAGTAGAGTTTGAGATGTTTAAATAGTATAGGTTCAAAGGAGAAAAAAGAGGATCCAAATCCACTTTTTACTCTTACCTATTCACCTCATTTTGACTCAAAATTCCACCCACCTCTATCCCTTACTGGCCGACCAAATATGCCTATACTGGGTCTTCTAATTGCTTTAAGCCTGATCAAATAATGTGTAATTAAATCCAATTCAAATGCACCTTAATATTATCGATACGTGTGTCTATAACTATTATACACACACTATTTTATATATCTATTACTATTATATACACACTATTTTATATTGATCAACACAATCTAAATAAAATTTTACAATTAATATTTTATAATTGCCAATTAATTTAATTAGTTTATAATGATTATAATTAATAATTATAATCAGGTGGTAGTAGGAGTATTCAATATTTTGGTTATGTGACTCATAAGTGTAAATTCGGTCAGCGATTAACATCCAACAATTCGAATGTTGACGTTCATACATTACCTTAGCTAGTGGTGTGACATTCTGGCTAAATTTATCGCTTCCAAAACTTTAATAAAATCCAATTTTACTTATTTTAAGTGTTACCCAGTAGTGATAATTATTCACACCAATTCTCTTTGTTAAAACCATATCACATTAGGACTTATGGATAACGGTCAAAATTCGTTCATATTTAACTTTATAGTCCAAACACAAAGCCTTTGGTTCATTATTAACAATTACTATTGAACGAGCTGCTTTGGCAAGAGACTTTGAATTTGAGTTGACTTCATTTGACTGTGATACTAGCTCCATATAACCGAGGAGATGAATTCTATCTTAAATAGTGTTTCACTTTCAGTGTCCCCACTTAATCCAACTATAGTCGTTTGATGGACACCGTGCCACAATTTAATATAAGGGACAGTTTGGCACAGGTTCCTAATAAGTTTAAAAATACACAAAAACCCCAGTAGAAAAAAGTTTGTAAATGAGGTCCCTAGAATTAAGTTACCGAATAATGGCATACACTTATGCAATTATTCAGTGAATAATTGCAGACATTTATGCAATTATATCAAAAAATTGCAGACATTTCCACAATTATTCACTGAAAAATTGCGGAAATTTCCGCAATTATTCACCAAAAAATTGCATAAATTTATGCAACTTTTGGATATAATTGCATAAATGTCTGCAATTATTTAATGAATAATTGCATAACTATATGTAATTACTTAGTAACTTAATTCTAGAGACCTAATTTACATACTTTTTTTACTGGGGTTTTTGTGTATTTTGAAACTTATTAGGGACCTGAGCCTAATATTCACTTAATATAATCAAAGCAGAATTATCATATTGAAGCTCAACAATATTCTCAAATCAAGATAATTGTGTAATATTATCACATCGATATTTACTAACAGAAAACTATCAAGTGAATCATTTCATGGTTATCCAAAAACTATCAGTATGTAACACCTTGGTTCCCCCAGCAGCCGTGAGTAATATACTGCCTAACATTTGGAGAGCGTTACATACTCCAGTCCCAATGGATGTATCAATATCAATTTTCTATACATCTTGACTAGGAATATTTAAAATGGTATGTTTAGTTTATTGTGATAAATCGACAGATGTATCGATATCTAGTTTTGATACATCTTTCCTAGGAATATTTAAAATAGTATGTTTATTTTATTGTGATAAAGCGCTTACAATTACAAAGCTTTGTAACTACTATCACAAATATACCATTTATGGATTTTCAATTATATACACTTTAATTAAATTAATTGATTAATATAACACATTATATCAAGCATATAAAAGAAAGAAAATACCTTTTATTTCAGACCTGATTGGTTATTGAGTTAGATATATGTAACAATTATATAATTGTCCCTATGACATACCTCTAACTCTATCATCTTATATGACAGAAACAAAAAGTATATATCCTTTAAGTTTGATGTGAAAAATCGAGGAGTGGCTCATATGATCTTAGGGATTAAAATCATAAGAAAAGAGGATACTAACCCAATCTCACAACATCGAGAAGTTCCTCGAAAAGTACGATCATTACAATGACAAATCAACTCCAACTTCTTTCGATCCTAGTATTAAGTTAGTGAAAAAAACTGATTGTACTATTTCTCAACTAGAATAATGTGGTATTATTGGAAGTCATGTATGTTATGTATTGCACTCGACTTGACATAGCACATGCTATGAGCATGTTGCGTCGATTTACAAGAAATCCATGTTACGAACATTGGAAAGCTATTTCTAGAAATCTAGCTTATTTGAAAGGTGCCATAGGAAATGGTTTACCTTATAAAGGATATCTTGTTGTGTTATCCTAGTGATGCGACCTGGAACAATATCGAATCCAAATCCAAGTCTATGAGTGATGGATTTTTACATTAGGAGGTGTTGTTGTATCTATATCTGGAGGCTCTAATAAGAAGGGTTGTATTTCTAATTCAACAGTGCTATTAGAGTTAATTGCATTAATTGGTAGATGCATATAATGAGGTTGAATGGCTTAGGAGTGAAATTCCTCTATGGAAAAAACCATCTTCCACAATCCTGATTAATAATGATAATCAAGGTACAATTTGTAATGTTGCCAACTAAACATATAATGAAAAGTCCAGACATGTGAGTTTTATACATCAGATGGCAAGGTAATTACTAAAAAGAGGGGTGATTACAGTAGATTACATATACTTGAAGAAAAACTTTGCCGACCCACTGATTAAGAGTCTTTCAAGGTAATGGTTTCTATAAAATCAAAAGAAATGAGACTAAGATTTGTAAACGAAGGTTGATCATCCATAACAAAACCTAACCTATTTTTTGAAAAGGAGAAACAAGATTCGGTGGATACAAAAAAGTTAAGAGAATGATTATGCAACACTAAAGTAAATTATCCATTAATGAATTAGTGTTGGATTCTGCATGAATATGGATGGACAAAAATCCTTAATAAGCCTATATAATTAACAATGTGTGATGCAGAAACACCTTAAGAGACTTACCTATAGAAGTATGGAAATCATGTCGTTTCCTAAGAAAGTAAAACCATTTTCTGAAGTAAACTCATGAACTTGGGGTTAAGCACATGGCCATTAATGTGCTAAGCATACAAAGCACTCAACTTACAAAAATCAATATGTATGACAGTTCTAGTCATTTTATAGGGGTATTTGGTTCAAGATTGGTTCACCATAGACATCGACAGAATTTTGAAAGGTTTACACTAGATGAAAGTTCAAATGCGAAAGATATCTCTCATTTGTGTATTAATGTTCACGATGATGCAAATTCTTTATCTTTGAACTATGTCGGCTTGATCCCACTTGGTAGATAAGCAGTCTCGGAAGTGATGCATCAATTCTTTTTATTTATTTCGAAAATGGGGAAGATGTTGGATATTTTCAAAATGGGTATGAATTTATGCTTGTTTAGAAGAATGAAGAAGAAAGACAAAACGTTGTTTAGTCCCACGTTGTAGAATATATGTACTTATTCTATTTATTCAAGTATAAGATTCCTATGAGTAGGTTGCGCACTTAGGGCATCCTATTTCTCTTGATTTAAAGGAGAAGCTCATATATGTTAACACACGCGCGCGCCGTCGCCTAGTCAGGTCGGATTTCAATTCAAAACAAATTTTCTGGACAAACTTTTTTATTTATAACGGGTCTTTTTGCAGTCTAAAACTTCAAATTCAACCTGTTAATTTTAACGATTAGATTGATCCCTCCGCAGCAAGTATAAAAGGTCTGGTCAGGTTCCTCTAAAACCACATTTTTTTTGTTCTTTATTTCGACGTCTACATTGCATAATTCAACCTTTGATATAAACGAGTGTTTTTGGCCAAATTAAAATAGTACAAATTTTGAATTCGGTTTCATCGTTAAAAGATTTCATTGAATCCTGATATCAATAATTTAATAAATTGTTTGTACTCAGAAGACTGAATTATTATCCAAAAGAATTTCTATGAAAAGATCATTTTCGGTCAGAAGTATAGCTCATATTATCATGATCCTCACACTGTAAACTTTTCCAACGCCCAAAACTCTACTTTTGATAGTAGGATTGCTTCTATCAAAAGTGACCACAATCTGCATTACCCGAGATACAACAGATCGTTATTAACAGGTAAAATACACCTTTAGGGGTTTACTACATAACCAGTTCATTGGTTTGAGTTCTTTGCTGTTTTTGTGCTGTGATTTTCATAAAACTATTTTGGCGAATTTACTTTTACAGAATACTCATGATACATTACGATGTGCATATTGATGTACCTATACATGGACCCATATTAGCATTTAGTTAAATCTATCACAAAAATGGAAGTCATCAAACAAGTAAGGAGTTGGTGATTGTTGAACAATAACCACCAATGCTTACTCGAACTGAGATAACTAAAAAACCACCAGTACATTTCAACACCACCTAACTTGTCTATTTTATTAGACCCTTAGTTTATACAAAGTTAAAAACGATTAATTAGTCAAGATCTGTTGGTTTATAGTTGATAATAGTTTACTTACATATAGCAATGCAAGTCTCTGTTAATATAAATACAACTTCACTTTTTGGTATTTCAAGCATCACTCAGAAAATTCCAAGAATCTCAATATATCAATCTCTAAAAGTCCAAAGTAACTCTATGTCTTCATCAACTAACACTCTCAAGCAAGTTTGCTTTGCATTAGCACTGTTAACGATTGCTGCTTCATGCAGCAAAGGTTCGATTTTTTATTATATATGTTGATTGAATTCATATAATCAGACATTTTTGCTCAATTTACTGAATTATTCATAAATATGTCGCAGCACAATTAATTCAGAAATCCGACCCGCTCCAGATTGTTGCTAAAGCAATGCTATGTTTTGATAACAGAACTGTGAGCATTTTCTCCTTCTCAGAACTTAATGGTTATTATGTTATTGAAGACGGATTAATTAAAACTGCGATTAATTGATAGGTAATTACCAATTGCATGGCGTCTGCTGCAATGATGTCGAATGGAAGCAGCAGTCCAAATTCGACATTTTGCCATGGCCCTTGTTTTGGACATGCAATGTTGATGGTGAGTTGCTTGGATGGCATTTTCTCTAACTTCCATTTCTATAGTCCTCCCATGATGCAAGGAGTTAGAGCTATATTTCAAGTTGCTTGTGGCAAAAATATTACAGGTACCTTTTATTTTCTTGCCATATGCTTATACATAACTTCTCATTTATTCCCAATATAAAGGCGATCAGTGTAACGAGAACACATTTTGGGCATGTAGGTAGCGTTTCAAGTGCTAGCATTGTTGCTACAGACGTTAATACAGCTACAAGCAATGCAAAGGAGATGGCTTTACCATTGGGTTTGGCCGCGCTACTTTCTATGATTTTTACATCATTCTTTCTTCTCTGAGCAGATAAATTTGATATCTTTGTTGCAACTTTTTACAATTCTTGTACCTATTTTTGCCCATTTTTTCTTGTAATCTTATACTGTTTACATACAAAATGTAATATTTGATTGATTAAGCAATGAAAAATGATGGTTATGAAGTTTGAGAACATGAATTTGACAGTGTACCACAAAAGGAAACCATAAGAGACTAAACGAACTCAAGCCTACAATTATGTAAATTCTTTACCATCATCCTAATTCCTAACAAGATTCCATTGTTGTGCTCCGATCGATGACCTTGTCTAGTTTCCTATGCTATCAAACCCTGAATCCGGCCGGTCCACTTCCGTCATAGGCTCTGGAATATACTATCATTATGGCCCTTCCATGCAATATGAACACGAGCAAAGGAGGGGGTGGAGGAGGGGGGAAAAACACACTGACAGAACACAAAATGAACTAACCAACCAAGCTTTTGTCAACGTGTGTACAAATTTCTATATATACATTTCACAGGAAAATATACCCCTCCTAGAAATGGATCCTGGGCCATGGCCCAGTCCACACAGGCCCAGGCCCAGCCCTGGCCTAAAGGTAGTGTGCCAGAATTGCAGTTTCTCTCTCTGTTCAGCTGTTATTCCCAAGTCCTACTGAACCCGCCAATACTCCTACAAGTCCGGGTCCTTGTTCCCTCTCTATATCCCCTCAGCTATATAATCCAAATGTTATTTGGTCTTCACTTTTAACATGAAGCCACGAAACGCTGACTTATGCAAACCCGAACAATTGGATTTGGTTTTCAAGAATGTAGCCCTTGTACCATCCTAAAATGTCGCTGTTATCGGTACGAGATTCTAGAAAGATCAACTGGTTGGCTTCCTCCTTAATCAAAACCTATCATGCACCGTGGTTTCAGATCTCTTGGAGCGTGTACATGCAATGCATATGAATATCCTACACCTGCCTTACACTTTCCAAATTTTTTAACCCATCTTCCCCTTTTTAATATTTTTAATATATCACCAAATACCTAGCACTACTAGAAATGCTTCGTATAGCGGCGGAGCTTAGCGACAGCTAGCGACGGCTAAAAAAAGCGGTCGTCGCTATACGCAATATACAGATCTGAGCCGAGAGCAACAACTTCATTTCAATTCCTTCCCCCAATCCGTCGCCCCCCGTCACCGTAGCCGCCGCCCCAGCCTTCAACGCCTCCAAATCACCCAAATTTGTGTCGGTATGCTCCTAATCTCTTGTTTGAATGTAAATTTGATGTTTTTAGGTTTAGTTTAAACCCTAATTCAATTATGGTTTGTTGTAAGATTGAGATTTGTTGTTAAATTGGGTATTAGTATTGTTGTTAAATTAGGTATTAGTAGTGTTGTATGTTGATTTGGTAGATTAATTAGTTTATTATCATGAACTTGAATTAAGTATTACATTAATTAGTTTATCATGATCAATTTGAATAAATGATTGATGTAGATGATTATTGTTGGCGATTAACATGGTTAGTTGTTTTAGGTGAAAAAATAGTATATATTAATGATTAACTTGGTTATTGATAAATTTACATGAAAGTATTTCATAGTTTATGAAATTGATAAATTACAAATTTAAGTTGTTAAAATGTAAATTCTGCAAATATGAGTATTACAAATTACAGTATTGTACAAAAATAAAGTTTATACAGTATTGTACAAATTTAAGTTTGATAAATTACAAATTACAGTATTGTACAAAAATAAAGTTTATACAAAAAATTAAAAAATGAATATGAGAACATTAAAAATTCTGCAAATATCTAATTTTTTTTTAAAAAAAATTAGGAAATGACTTTAAAAACAACTAATATTGTACTAAAATCAAGTTTGTAAAGAAATTAAGAAATGAATATAACAACAACAAAGATTCCGCTAAAATCTATGTCGTAAAAAAATAAAGAAATGAATATTGAACTAAAATTGTTAATTGAATGTTAAACTAAAATTTAAATATACAAATTTATTAAATAAAATTTAAATAGTTGAAACAGTGTCAAAATTTGAAAAGAACAACAATATTTGATAAAATTTAAAGAAATTTTTTTATCTCTTAGATTGGCTTTGGCCCCGTCTGGCAAGTGTTGTATATGATCGTTATATGGATGTTCGTTTTGGTAACGGAACGGACATTTATATTCATCTGATACAATATTTGTCGGATTTGTCCCTATATTGGACAAGTTACAAACACAATAAAGTAATTACATATTATAAATCATTTCATTTTAAACGGTTACAAAATTTCGATAGCACTTCCTTTACGTTCCCTGTGTACACGCATTTGTGTACGATACAGGGAACAGAAGGGCAATTGGTTCAGTAACGTTCCTGGTTCCGGAATCAACGTGCATAAAGAGTACAAACTTATTGAAATAAGGCATACATCACACTACTATAAGTACGATCCTTTTGTATTAGCCAAGCAAGCGTTACAAGTTTATTTTGCTTCGTATCCATCTTTGAAAAGAGATAAAGCGGATTGGTCCGCTGTTTTCAAAACGAAACAAAGGTTTACGTTTGATGGAAATAATATTCCAGATGAAGCAGCATATCAAGCCGATCTTGAATCAAATACAGAAATAATAATAACTGATGATATTGATGTAGGGCCTTTGAATGATGAATCGAACGTCCTATTTGATGCATTCGAATGTACCGAAGAAAATGAGATAGAGTACGAGACCGAGTCTGAATCAGAAAACGATGAAGACTGATCGTTATTGATATAATTGTTATGTGATACTGATTGAAACATGCGATGTAATAGTAAATTTCTGTAATTGTTCTGTGATGATCATTTAGTTAATTTTTATCCATGTTTTGTACTAGTAAATGTTTATAATTGTTTATGTGAAAGTGATTGAAACATGCTATGTAGTAGTGAATTTCTATAATTGTTCTCCGATGATATTGTTTTTCTATAGCAGATATGTCTGGCAGGAGACGGAGTGTAGGTGGTAATGTCACGCCATCCCCATCTCCCTGTGCAGGTGGTAGTGGCACTGCACCGGATTTACGTCCGATTGCAGAAGTTGTTCCTAGAAGTGCTGGGTAAGTATCAATTTTATTTAAAGTATAAATTTTAAAATCCACTAAACATGTATATCATAACTTTTGCAGTGGCTTTGAGGTGGAGCCATCAGATTATATTTTACAGGTTTCGAGAAAGGCATTTCCGAGCCGCATGGATGGTTGTTGGCCTCGCTGGGACGACATCCCCCCTCACGTCAAAAACGCAATACAGGCGGATTTACTTGTAAGTAGTAGTTTGAATTTCAGTTGTAAATTAATATAATGTATATAACTTAAAATAATTTTAATTTACAAGCTGCAGTCCGCGTTGACCATGATGACTTCTACATTTTTTTAAATCACTGGAACAAACGAATGAGAAAAAATTACAGAGATACATTGTCCAAGGCTAAGAATGCAGGGAAAAAGCCGAACTGGATGGGTGAGGGTGTATCGAATGAATTTCTTCGGCTTTGGGATAGTCCGGCAACAAAAGTAAGTAAAATATGTTTTCTTTATTATTTAAATCTAATATAAATCTCGCAAGATATATACATGATAATTTATCTTAATTTGTAGGAGTTATCTGCGTGGAACCGGGCAAACAGGTAAAAATTCCTGCATTGCACCGTGGTGGCTCCAAATCCTTTCAGGAGCACAAGAGAGAGCTGGTAATTAAATTTATAAACTGTGTTTACATTTTATTAAAATATTTTATAATCAGATTAGCAATAATATTTATATATTTTTAGGCCGCGAGATACAACCGCGAGCCCACTATGGCCGAGCTGTTCAAGGCCACGCATGCCGTGAAGAGGACTGATGAAGAGGGCAATGTTTCGTACGAGTGGACGGATGACAAATCACAATCCGTAATGGTAAATTAATTTATTGTTAATAACAATATTTTGTCTTAATTTATTTTCAAAATTTTGAAATTCGGTTTTTATCGTGTAAAATAATTGTTTGTAATCGCAAGAGAGGTACGAAGCAGAGCAGGCTCGTGTAGCACATTCCACTGGTCGGGAAGAGCTTACGTTAGAGGAGGAGAACCATATATGGGATGCTATTATTGACCCGCCTTCTCGGAACAGTCGACGGTATAGCTATGGAAATGTGGAGGTAAATTTTGACGGTATAGCTATGAATAGTTAAATAATTTTAATAATATTATATATATACTAATATATAAATAATTATGAACTATTTTACAGGCGATGAGAATGCACAGTGCATACAGGAGGTCACAGCAAGACGCGGAGATTGCTCAGTTGAGGGCGACAGTGGAAGAAATAAATGATTGGAGGAAGAGTTTCTTTGAGCAACAGCTGGATGAGCGGATTGCGGCTTATTTGCAACAGCATGGGAGGATGCCTGGAGAGGACGGCAGCGATGGCGAGGAGTAGGTATGTTTGTTTGCTCGTGTTATAGTTTGGTATATACACATTTTGGTTGGTTTGGTGTGTATATATTTCAGGATATTATGTACATATTTAGATAACTTCTAGTTGATGGATTTGGTTGGCTATTATGTATATATATGTCGGGATATTATGTAGAAATTTTGGGTTACTATGTACATATTCTGGTTAATGGATTTGGTTGGATTTTATATTGTTTGATTTGGTTGGATTTGAAAATGAGATTTGGTTGGATTTTATATTGTTTGAATGTATAGTGATGTTATATGATGGATATATGATGGTTATAGTTGATGAATATAGTGTATATTGGCTGTGATGATGGTATTTGATGGTTGTTGTTTGAAGTGTGAACGGGCTGTGAAAGGCCAAAAATTTTGCTTCAGATTAGCGACGGCTAGCGATGGCCTGTAGGTTGCAGAATGGTGACGGCTAGCGACGGCTAAATTGCAAAAAAATTTGTGTCGCTTAGCGACGCCTAGTGACGCCATTTAGTCGTTGGAAAATTTCCACGTGACAAATTTGCAGTCGCGAGCCATCGCTATTTTGATGACGGAGACATCGCTAAAGCCGTCGCGATACTATTGGGCGACGAGGTAAATAGCGACGGCAGATAGCGACGGCTAGCGACGGCCGGCGACAGCTAAAAGCCGTCGCTATCTGCTGCCGTTCTTGTAGTGTAGGTTGCGTTCTTGAACGACACGAAAATGGTCTTTTTAAAGGAGTACGAAAAAGACATTTTACACAGAAAGGGAATGAGTGCTTGTGTACGAAAGGGGCATTGTGAAAAGGACATTTTAATTGTTTTGTTAAAATAATTTATTATTGTTTTATTTTGTTTTAATTTTTTTAATTAATACAGTTAAATGAATTTATATTATTTATAAATTATGAAATGCTAAAAAAATGCAATAAATGACAGTTTTTATTACATACTAGTATATTGAAATACAAATAAAAACCTACCTATATCTCCTTATTCTCGCTATTAGATAGCCAACAAGTCGTCTTCAGCTGACTTACTATGTAGTGCGACTCACTGTTGGCTAGAATATATGTGATTTCCCATTTGAGTCACTTTCCTATCGCACGTCCATTATTCTCTCCATGGTCTCTTATATCTCATTCTTACGAGACGAAGCTCTATTCGGCTAATGTCTATGAGAGGAAGTAGCAGCTGAACGATGTGGACATGCTGACTGAGGAGTACGAGTGTTGATCTCAACAACATCAACCATGAGAAAGTCGGCATACATCTGAGTATCGAACATGACTTTGGTAGGTGGAGCCTTCGGAATCTCAAACTTATTTACGAGAGTTCTGATGTAGCATTCAAATATAACATTCAGCTCCTTGAATTTTAGTGGCGGGCCCACTTTAAATTTCTTCTACTTAGCAGCTATCAAGTCCCACCACTCATCAGATCCTCCGACAGTAACATTCTCCACATTCCAAAACCCACCATCAATTTGTAGCAGCTGGTTCCATGGGTTCCATTTATACTTAAGATTTTCAAACTTGTTTTTCATCTGACCATCGTCGTAATTGATGCTCATTCGTGCATTGAAGAGAGCAACGATATTAGAGTACCAATAAAAAATTTACCTCAAAAACTAAAAGTATAATTTCTAAAAAATCTTGAATTTTTAGATCTAAAATGGGAAGCAAGGTGGAGGAAATGAAGGAGAAGGCACTACACCATATTGTCCATTTTGCCACACCCCAATGCGGAAATTTTGCCACGGTCTTAAGCCGTGGAAATTTTACCACGGCTTTTAGCCATTCCAAAATGAATCGCACCGGTTAAGGGCCATGGCAATTTTACCACGACTCCTTACTATTCCAATGTTCCCTTAATTTTTTTAATTTTTTTAACGTGTTGTGTACGCCATAGTCTACACCCGTTTCCTACATCCATCCCTAATCAAAACTACGCCCTCATCAAAACAACATCCCTAGTCTCAATCCCTCAGCCCCTTTCAATTGTTCTGCCCTAATTCAACCCCTCCTCCCATCTCAATAGCTCCGCCCCCCGTCTCTCCCCCGCCCCTCTCAATCGCTCCGCCCCCGTCTTTCCTCCCCCCTCTAAATTGAAACATCTCCGCTTCTTTCGAAGCTTCTTAATTGAAACACATCATCCAACAATCGATTTGAATCCTATTCTGAAACTTGTGCGAGGTATTGAGATTAGAGATACTGAGAAAGCAAATAGATGGAATATATTTGAAGCATTGGGCACGGATTGGAAAGAATGCTTACAGCCAGTTGATTCTTAATCAAATTTCAGTTTGCAAAATAATAATAAGTTTGTTGGATTGTTAGTAACTAGCTTTAATTTAGCAAGAGAGCTCCAAAGAGCTGAGGTATGTCTTTTATTATTATTTTTTATTTCTGGGGTGTTTATTGACAGCAAGAGAGAGAGCTCCAAAGATTGTTAGCAAGATAGCTCCAAAGATTGTTAGTAACTAGCTTGCTAACATTTTCTACATTTACAGATAAAGAGACGTTCCAGTCAGTATGCTTTAGATCGCTATTACCAAGCTGTGGGAATTCATTTCTGGAGGAAATTTATACATCGTTTGACAGAGACAGCATGACTTTTTAGGCCTTTTGCTGATCAACTTTACAATTCTCAGCATGTATGTACACGTAAACCACCATGCTTAAGTTATGTAGGCAATTTATGTATTTTATACCATTATGCTAATCTCATTAACAACCTACTATTTCATGACATTTTTGTTACTTTGACAACTAAAATTCTTTTTGCCAAGATGTTTATGTGTGAAAAAAACAATAAGTTATGTATATTCACAATATAAGAGGTTTTTTGAAGCATTATTCATGCAGCTTAGGCAAACTATTGTGCAAACTCCATACTGTGGCAGCTTTAGTTTATACTTACCACTTCACTGATTGGTCTTATCTATGCAATCATACAGGTCTTTTGGAAGTTAGATTTTGCAGAAAGTTCTTCAAGAATGAGAAGGTTTTTTATCAGAAATTTCAAGGGTACCAATCACTTTGTCATTTACAAATTTCCTTTAAGTTCATCTCAATAAATTTAGATAAATAAATAACTAAATTTTTATTTCTAACCATTTTTATCCCATCATTATATTAAATCTAATATTTTTAAAATGGTTGAAAATTCGGGTCATTACAAAATTCATATGCTGGTTGATTCAGGTTAAAGAGTTGTTTATAGTACCCTAAAGCTTCATTACAAATTTCATCTTCAGTTATAACAGTACCACCAGCAGCCGTTATGAGATTATTGAAATTATTGTAATGTTTTCTAGTTTCCATTTTAGCATAAAAGTATTTGGTTGTATCTTCCCCCAGAGTGAACCAGTTGCATTTATATTTCTGTTGCAGGTTAGTGGTGAGCAATTGAATAGCAGATTGAAGTTTTAGTTTGCAAATATGATAGGCCTCCATCTGCAAAATAGTATAAGGTACATCAATAGACTTTTGTAACTTGGCACATTCATTACGCAAGAGTTCTACATTTTTATGAAGGTTAGGTAATTTGTTGGCCCACTCCTTGAGAATGCATTTGACCTTTTTCTGAATTTGTAAAAGTTTGAATAATTGGCAACCTTCAGCAGTAAACCTAAGACAGTCTGAAATAACAACTTTATAATCTTCAATTTGACTCCAGAAATTACAATACTTGAAAGATTTTTATTTTGAGCTTTTGGAAATTCAATTAAATGTAGTAGCGGGGGGAGTGATCACTAGTTGTAGAAGACAATGATGTGGCAAATGATTTAGAAAATTTGTTTAGCCAATGCATATTAATAAAAATTATTAATATGAATGAATCAGATTTTAACTTTTGCTGAAAAATATAGTCCTTTAGATTTATTTATTATATTCGATACTAGATTTTTATTACATATTTCAGCATTTGTGATTCTGAACTAACTTCACATTATTTTTTCCTATTATTATCTTATGAGGTTGTAAATGTGATACTTGCTATGATTTGGTGCTTATCATTCAATTTTTAGTGGTTATGATATCGGTATTCTTTACTTTCTACAAAACCGTATACTTTCATATTTACCTTAAATCAAAATCACAGCAAATATGCATGTCCGTCAATTCTGTATTCTGAAAGCTGAGTTATGTTGATAAATGTAACCTCAACTTTCATTCTTTTCACCACACTTGATACCACTTCCATCGTGCTTTTATCCGATCCACTTCCCCAGTATTCTTTTTTAGTTACTGGTCGTGTCTCGTTGTAGCATTTGACTCCTTTTTTGCGATTCCAGTCTTCGCTTCTAAAATTTCAGAATGTTTTATCATCATGGGGGCAAAGCTTGACATATGATAAAACTTAGAAAAATCAAAGTTGATGGAAGACATATTTAGTGTATAATTTAGAAAAAACATGTTTACTAAAACACCAACATACTGTTTACTAACTATTTGCACTGAAAACACTTGCATAGAATTCCAACTATTTGCACTGGCATATACAAAATTACATGTTTTTGCTGGTAATGTATATGTTATTTCTACTTACCTCAGCAATCATCTTGAAATTTTGATTTATGTATCCCCCAACTGAGATTGTATTTCTAATTTGCTATTAAGAGGTGTAATGGAAATTGGGAAGTTAAAGAGTTTAGAGATATAGAAACCTTAAGTGAGGAGGTGACATTGTAGTAAAAAATACTCTTGTGGTATCTGACCTCAAAGTTGCATCAACCCAGTTAGCCCATGTTTTGAGGGCAAGTCTATAAGCAATCACAACATCAAGTTTTTCATATCCAACCATTCCTCCAAATGAACCCCACCTGAATATATACAAGCAAAAAAGGAATACTAATATAAGTATGTAACTAGATATAGATGGCATGTCTTTTGTTTACATTCATATGTTCATCTTTCCATAAACTTACATGGATTTGATTTTCTGACCACTCATCCACCATACATATGTATTAAACACAATGATATCAACTCCGATCCAATATTGTGCATGTTTCTCGATCGAGTCCAGTCTTAATATTCGCTTGCTCGTATCTTTAACAATGGGCATGTCAGAGTTTGATTCTACCAGAAAAGGTGCCCAGTAGAATTCTATTGTCGCATTGTATCCCTGCAATAATATTATTATTAACTTTTGAATTATAATCAGTTGAATATTTCAGCCGCTGCCTTTCTAAAACATTTTAATCAGTCAAATTATCACCTTATCACTAAAGATGGAGTGTGGTCGACTTAGATTCATCGATTTCTGGTCATGTGGTATATGAGATTGCACTAAACACACAAATGGTTGCCATTGTTCCTTCTGTAATGAATCTCCTACAAACATCATTCTTTTCCCCCTCAATTTCTTTAGTACCTTTGCTGCATCAAACCGGGATTCGAATCCGACATAGTATAAATTTACTGAGGGACACAACTCGATATGAACACCTTGGTTTATTTGTTTTATATTCTTTAGCTAAACCTCAAATAAATTATACTAATATGATATTGATAGTATAAGTTTAGCTGAGGGACACAATTGGATATGAACAGAAACGAACTTTCATTTGTTTCCCGTATTATCCTTAGGTTCCGCTTTTGAAAATATATTAGAAACCTTGATTAAAATTGAATATAAAAATAGCTCATTATGTGCTTACCTGTTAGGAACCAAATTTTTGTACTGTTGTACTTTGAAAATGCACTAACGCAAATTTTCAAAAAATAAATAAATACAATAGAGTACCTCAAAATGCATCAGAGTTAGTTTTTCATTTTTTTCTAAATAAAGTATTGATACACTTTAAAACTGGATCAGCATAATTTTTCTATAAATAATTGTACTGACATTGTTGGAAACAACATCATCACATTAAAATGAAATTGCTCCGAAAAGGGTCTAAATGTGGAATGAACTTAGAAAATCGTGCTAAACAGGTAAAAAAAATCCAAAAAAATGTATCTCCGAGAAAAGAAAATTAAAAAAAAATTACCCTTCACTAAACTGATAGAATCAACAATAACTTCCTAGATTTAAACCTGGGTAAATTGCAATCATTAGGATGCCATTCCCAAAACAGATAGTCTTTATCAGGTCTCCCATTCTTCAAACACGACACTGGTTGATCCACGTATGGACATGTAACGTCAAAATATAATGGCTTTGATCGATTATTGAATACCATCTTCCTTTTGTTACACTGCACTTGTCAGGACTGAATTTGATTGTATCTTCGTCAGTGATGTTGTTTGGAGCTGGTGTTGTATCTTTTGTCTCTTCTGATACATATGGACATGCATACTCAATATGCAGTAGTAGAAACTTTCATAAAGTATTTGATTATATATGAATTCACTTATGATAGCTCGAAGATCTTCGGTGAACATTATCCCAGCAAACGCAACGGAGCTGATAATGAAAGGATTCTGCCAACTTGAAACACTACTATTATAATCCTTTGAACTATAGATTCCTTTTTATAATATAATGATAATATATAAAAATTTCAGTTATTATAATGTGTTAGTGGTTATGGTTATAACTTGCTATTCAAAGTGAACCGCCATGAATTTGTGATATCTTTAAGCCTAAATCATAACTCTTGAATATATACACTTTTTTTTACCTATTTTATAGTGTATTTGGCAATGCTACCATGTCCTAATTTTTGAGCAGTGGTATTATTTATGCTAAATGGACGAGGTCACTCATCAACTGTGATAGTTACAAGTTTGACATTGTTTCTCATTTCCCTTTGTACATTTTGGTGCCACTATTTTGCAGTTCATCGCTTCTATTGTTTTAGTTTCAATTGATTGTTTACTTTTATTACTTAATGATTCAACTATTTTGATCTATTTAGTTCAAACTTATATGCAGTGATAGCTGGTTAATGATAGTCAGCAATTGAAATGGTGTAGAACAGCTTTAACTAGTCATTCATGTTATGTTTTATGTTGAATGGAAAACTACAATTTACAAATTCTAACCATGTATAACTATAGGTTCCTTGTTAAAAGTATCTAAACTACAAATGTAGAAGAAAAAAAATCCTTGATCTTTCTATAAATGTATAAGACACACGTTAGTCACACATTAACCGAGATATAAAACTTGAGGCCTACGAGTTAATATGTGTTGATGTCTAGAAATTTTGATGTGCTTTGATTTGTTTTCCTCTAACTTCTTTCCTCTCCTTCCACATTCTTTTCTTTCTTTTTCCACTTTCATTATTTATTTTTTCAGCCCTTAAATATTAGTCACCCGTCGCAATATAGACTTTAATTATTTTGAAATGCATGTTGGGGGTATAATAGTTGAAAGGTTTTATAAATTTGAAAGTCTGCATCTTTTTTCTTCTCATAATTCTTTGTTTTGTTTATAAATTTATTATTGTGCTATATGAAACTACTTTCAAATGGTTTTCATCTGAGAATCGAGATGCATGTTATATGAAACTACTTTCACATACATAGATGTTATTCTTCTTATGTCATTGGCATTACATCTTGTATGTCTGGTTAACAACAGTTCTTGTTTAATGTGAAGTTTAATAAAATGCAGAGATGTAGAGAGCACAGAAAAGAACCAAGTTAAAGGAGGAATTAAAGCTCACTGATGATGAGCTTCAAGAACTTAAAGAATTCTTTTTTAGAGTTTAAAGATCTAGTGTGCCAGCGTTTAGATGGAGATGCAAGCCAAAGCCAACCGGGACAATCTTGAAGTTATTCCTTTTATGATATGTATGTATTTAGCATTTTGTTTAAGCATATTATGTACTATGTATTGACGCCGTTTTAAACTTATGGATGTAGCAGTATTTGGATTTACTTAAATAGATATTATAGAATATTGTTTATCATATTTAATGATTATGAAACAAAGCAATTGAAGTTGTAACTAAGTATGTGTCCGATGTTGTTTACTTGTTTTACTGCGAACTGATTTGTAATATCAATTGAAGTTGTATATATACGCTACTCTATTTCTTTCTTTGATTTGTTTACTTGTTGTATGTTACTGTATTTCTTTCTTGTTGAAGTTGTATTATTAATTAAAAGTTGTAAGTTTGTACACTTGCAGTTGTATTATGAGCTAATGTCAACTATTAGCCATGACTTTGAGCCGTGGTTAAATAAAAATTTGCCACGACCCTGAGCCGTGGCTAATTTTAAATTAGCCATGGCTATGGGCCGTGGCAAATTTTCATTTAGCCACGGCTCTGGACCGTGGCAAAATTTTTCCCACTGCCTATTTTGCCACGACCCAAAGCCGTGGCAAAATCATTTAGCCACGGCCCAAAGCCGTGGCGAAATGACTTTTCTGGTGTAGTGAGGGGAAATATATAGGGAGAAGGAGCCACACATTGGAAAAGTTGGTGGCGTCAGACGCGTCCAATGTGTTTGACACGTCTGACACCTGTAACATCCCACATTCCAAGGCTCAAAACTAACTACTATAGATGCTGTAGTCATTCATGGTTATTAATTCTCGACGATAATATGTGGTTGTGTTAATCATATCAATAATCAAGAGCACATGAATATGAAAAAAATTCAACGAAGTTTAATAACAAATTTTCACATCTCATTTCACAATGATATTTCATATTCATTACATAATCTCATTCGTAATCCCACGTTCAGAGAAAATATAACTATACAAAATACTCCAAGAGTGACATATGGAGATGCTCCCTTGGTTGATCAGAGTCAAATACTTGGCAATTATACAACTATGCCATCTATTACTTATATAGGAAAACAGAAACCAGTCGTTTTGTTGGCTGACACCTGTCCAGTAAGACGTGGCAATCGGATATGGCATCTCTAATCTATTCGTTTCTCAAATTTTGAATTCCCTAACTGCAGTCATTTCCGTTTCCAAAATCACATTTCCTAGCCCTTTCTTCTTCCTCAACCCAAATCCGCTTCGATCTCCTCCCAGCAAACCTTTCACAATCCATAACGGAGTCGGATCCTCTACCCTCTATTTACTGGATGAGTACGGTTGGCGTCTGCTACTAACAACAACAAATTTCGAATTCCCTAATGGAAGGACCCAGATGGGTATGCTGCCATTGTCATGGTGGACATGAAGGTTTTCCAGTAAAGAAGATGAAATAGTGGTTCTTTGTATGTGCAGGTGAATGATTTAAGCAAGAAATGGTAGAACTGAATGAAACGAAGATTTAAATAGAGGATTTTAAGTGGTAAATGAATTGAAAATAATTGCAGGAAATATGAACAGAGGATGAAATACAAGTTTCAAATTTGAACACGTGCACAGATCAGTTATTGCACACAAGAATGGCAATCTAGAAGAACAGTGGCAGGCTGACTTTCAAGAAAAATCAAGAAATAGAAAATTCAACTATGGCTCGAAGAAAGTATCAATAAAAATGCAAATTTTCTTGAAGAGGACATGGCTAATTCAATGTCTCAGTTCAACTATTCATAGGAATTCAAAAATGGACAGAGTTTGAACATTTGATACTGCAACAATTTGACTAAGAAGCTAGTACCAAATATCAAAGCAAGAGGAATCAAACAGGAAGTTGTGAAAATGAGAAGTGAATTTCAAGAGCATATATTCACCAGTATTGAGATCTGATAACATGAATTGATGGACTGAAAAGATAAACTTCAAGAAAACAAATAGTAACAGAATTTTAAGCAAGAAATTGAATTATATGTAATCACAGGAAATTGTAACAACAAGAACAGATAATTGCAAGATGAAATGAACAAGAACTAAAATTATGTACTGCAAAAGTGAAAAATAATAGAAAACTATGATATTAAAGAAGAACAGGAACTGGAAGGAAGTGGAATTAAGATCTAAACTAACAATTGATAAAACTAAGTACAATTTTGAAGAAAGAAAGGAAATGAAACAAGGCTTACAACTGAGATTAAAGGAAAGATGAATTAAATTGTATTCAGATTTCTTCACACACTTTTACAACTGTTACAAGCCTGCTTATATAGATGTAATTCACAGCATAAAGGACCAGATACACACAACCCATTAACAGCCCACTCAAACCCCCTAACTAATGTACAGTGGCATGCAGATACATGCACAAGCCCACATTCTATACATCAAAGCATACAACCACATATACATTATCCATGAAGCTTGCTCTGATGTTCTTCAATCTGATTGCTCTTCTCCCTTCATTCCGGCTATGGTGCTGTTGTCTCCTTCCCTGATCATCTTGAGGAGAGTATGGTTGTTACATCTCCATTCCCCTTAAAACGGACCTTGTCCTCAAGGTCAATTGACAACCCGATACTCTAACTACTCGCACCTTCCAATGGAGCACCTCCTGGATCGAATATGAAAATAGTTTCTGCATTATATGGCT
Source organism: Allium fistulosum (assembly GCA_030737815.1). NCBI lineage: Eukaryota > Viridiplantae > Streptophyta > Magnoliopsida > Asparagales > Amaryllidaceae > Allium > Allium fistulosum. The sequence goes on from CM060906.1 coordinate 522,445,449, forward strand.
TTCTACAACACACATACCCTTCAAATGCAATGTGAGCATTGTTCGTCATAGTTGAATTTGAAGCAAGGATGCATTCAATGATTTGACTTAGGCTTTCAAATCCATTAGTTGCATTCTTTTCCTCCTTTATCTTTTCTTTTGATCTATTTTCATCAGTTTTAGCCTGCCTATCCACTTTTTCACAACTAAATTGGCTCTCATTTGATTCATTAACAATTTCTAGAACACCATGCTTATCTTCTATCTCATTGCTTGTACCATGTTCTGTCTCGAATTTGGACTTCTCACTCTCATCATTAAATTCAATGGATGATGGAATAGGAACTCTTAACTCCGAATGAAGAACTGTTGGCACGGGAACTGAAATGTTAGTGGTATAGGGATTAGGTAGGAGAGGCTCTTGATGGTTTACAAGGGATGGTTGGGGTATAACAGTAGTTTGCTGGAAGTCTTGGGCAAGGGTGGTGAATGACTTATGTAGGGGAGGTTCTTGAACGTGTACAGAGGGCAGTTGAGGTACTGGTTGTGGTGCAACTGGAGGTTGGTTCTTGATTTGCTGGAAATCTTGGACATAAGCTGAATCTGATCCTATATTAAAATCATCAGCAGCAATAGGCTGTGTAGAATTAGTAGAAAAATCAGCGATATATGAATTCTTTAATAATTCATCCAAGATCACAGCGAAGAGCCCGAATTCATTGAGATATAAATCATAACCTTCTGGATATTCATTTGTCAATTCGATGCAAACATTCCAAATTCTATAAGGGAGCTCATTGATCTTTCTTTTTTCAATCTTTGAAAGAGATGTTGTTAATAGGCTGCTTTGAAGGGAAGTGATAGTATCACCAATCTTTTTGTTGATAGATTTGATGAACATGATTATGGTGCCTAATTCCATTGATTCCAGGATCTTGATTGAATGCTCTAATTCGAATATTAGCCATGATGGTGATTCAAAATCTTGGGTTTGAGAGATGTTAAGGGTATTGTTAGCAGCAGTTTTTAGGCTTGGGAAATGGTTTCTTGAATTACCAGAAAGAAGGGGTTCTTGATGATTGGGAGCAAGGGTTATTGGAACTGGCTGATAAGGTGTTGGTCGAGGGAATGCTGGCATATGAAGGTTAGTGTATTGGTTTGAAAAATGAGGATCTTGATAGTACATAGGTGGTTGTGGAAGAGGATGAATGGGCTAGTTCTTGATTTCTCCTTGCCATGTCCATGCTAGATCTTGATATGGAGGGAGGACTTGGGAATAAGTGGTGGTGAAGTAAGGATCTGACTGGTTGTCAGAGGTTGCCCCAGTCATCGGCTCTGATACCAATTGGAAGGACCCAGATGGGTATGCTGCCATTGTCATGGTGGACATGAAGGTTTTCCAGTAAAGAAGATGAAATAGTGGTTCTTTGTATGTGCAGATGAATGATTTAAGCAAGAAATGGTAGAACTGAATGAAACGAAGATTTAAATAGAGGATTTTAAGTGGTAAATGAATTGAAAATAATTGCAGGAAATATGAACAGAGGATGAAATACAAGTTTCAAATTTGTACACGTGCACAGATCAGTTATTGCACACAAGAATGGCAATCTAGAAGAACAGTGGCAGGCTGACTTTCAAGAAAATCAAGAAATAGAAAATTCAACTATGGCTCGAAGAAAGTATCAATAAAAATGCAAATTTTCTTGAAGAGGACATGGCTAATTCAATGTCTCAGTTCAACTATTCACAGGAATTCAAAAATGGACAGAGTTTGAACATTTGATACTGCAACAATTTGAATAACAAGCTAGTACCAAATATCAAAGCAAGAGGAATCAAACAGGAAGTTGTGAAAATGAGAAGTGAATTTCAAGAGCATATATTCACCAGTATTGAGATCTGATAACATGAATTGATGGACTGAAAAGATAAACTTCAAGAAAACAAATAGTAACAGAATTTTAAGCAAGAAATTGAATTATATGTAATCACAGGAAATTGTAACAACAAGAACAGATAATTGCAAGATGAAATGAACAAGAACTAAAATTATGTACTGCAAAAGTGAAAAATAATAGAAAACTATGATATTAAAGAAGAACAGGAACTGGAAGGAAGTGGAATTAAGATCTAAACTAACAATTGATAAAACTAAGTACAATTTTGAAGAAAGAAAGGAAATGAAACAAGGCTTACAACTGAGATTAAAGGAAAGATGAATTAAATTGTATTCAGATTTCTTCACACACTTTTATAGCTGTTACAAGCCTGCTTATATAGATGTAATTCACAACATAAAGGACCAGATACACACAACCCATTAACAGCCCACTCAATCCCCCTAACTAATGTACAGTGGCATGCACATACATGCACAAGCCCACATTCTATACATCAAAGCATACAACCACATATACATTATCCATGAAGCTTGCTCTGATGTTCTTCAATCTGATTGCTCTTCTCCCTTCATTCCGGCTATGGTGCTGCTGTCTCCTTCCCTGATCATCTTGAGGAGAGTATGGTTGTTACATCTCCATTCCCCTTAAAACGGACCTTGTCCTCAAGGTCAATTGACAACCCGATACTCTAACTACTCGCACCTTCCAATGGAGCACCTCCTGGATCGAATATGAAAATAGTTTCTGCATTATATGGCTTTCTACAACACACATACCCTTCAAATGTAATGTGAGCATTGTTCGTCATAGTTGAATTTGAAGCAAGGATGCATTCAATGATTTGACTTAGGCTTTCAAATCCATTAGTTGCATTCTTTTCCTCCTTTATCTTTTCTTTTGATCTATTTTCATCAGTTTTAGCCTGCCTATCCACTTTTTCACAACTAAATTGGCTCTCATTTGATTCATTAACAATTTCTAGAACACCATGCTTATCTTCTATCTCATTGCTTGTACCATGTTCTGTCTCGAATTTGGACTTCTCACTCTCATCATTAAATTCAATGGATGATGGAATAGGAACTCTTAACTCCGAATGAAGAACTGTTGGCACGGGAACTGAAATGTTAGTGGTATAGGGATTAGGTAGGAGAGGCTCTTGATGGTTTACAAGGGATGGTTGGGGTATAACAGTAGTTTGCTGGAAGTCTTGGGCAAGGGTGGTGAATGACTTATGTAGGGGAGGTTCTTGAACGTGTACAGGGGGCAGCTGAGGTACTGGTTGTGGTGCAACTGGAGGTTGGTTCTTGATTTGCTGGAAATCTTGGACATAAGCTGAATCTGATCCTATGTTAACATCATCAGCAGCAATAGGCTGTGTAGAATTAGTAGAAAAATCAGCGATATATGAATTCTTTAATAATTCATCCAAGATCACAGCGAAGAGCCCGAATTCATTGAGATATAAATCATAACCTTCCGGATATTCATTTGTCAATTCGATGCAAACATTCCAAATTCTATAAGGGAGCTCATTGATCTTTCTTTTTTCAATCTTTGAAAGAGATGTTGTTAATAGGCTGCTTTGAAGGGAAGTGATAGTATCACCAATCTTTTTGTTTATAGATTTGATGAACATGATTATGGTGCCTAACTCCATTGATTCCAGGATCTTGATTGAATGCTCTAATTCGAATATTAGCCATGATGGTGATTCAAAATCTTGGGTTTGAGAGATGTTAAGGGTATTGTTAGCAGCAGTTTTTAGGCTTGGGAAATGGTTTCTTGAATTACCAGAAAGAAGGGGTTCTTGATGATTGGGATCAAGGGTTATTGGAACTGGTTGATAAGGTGCTGGTCGAGGGAATGCTGGCATATGAAGGTTAGTGTATTGGTTTGAAAAATGAGGATCTTGATAGTACATAGGTGGTTGTGGAAGAGGATGAATGGGCTAGTTCTTGATTTCTCCTTGCCATGTCCATGCTAGATCTTGATATGGAGGGAGGACTTGGGAATAAGTGGTGGTGAAGTAAGGATCTGAATGGTTGTCAGAGGTTGCCCCAGTCATCGGCTCTGATACCAATTGGAAGGACCCAGATGGGTATGCTGCCATTGTCATGGTGGACATGAAGGTTTTCCAGTAAAGAAGATGAAATAGTGGTTCTTTGTATGTGCAGATGAATGATTTAAGCAAGAAATGGTAGAACTGAATGAAACGAAGATTTAAATAGAGGATTTTAAGTGGTAAATGAATTGAAAATAATTGCAGGAAATATGAACAGAGGATGAAATACAAGTTTCAAATTTGTACACGTGCACAGATCAGTTATTGCACACAAGAATGGCAATCTAGAAGAACAGTGGCAGGCTGACTTTCAAGAAAATCAAGAAATAGAAAATTCAACTATGGCTCGAAGAAAGTATCAATAAAAATGAAAATTTTCTTGAAGAGGACATGGCTAATTCAATGTCTCAGTTCAACTATTCACAGGAATTCGAAAATGGACAGAGTTTGAACATTTGATACTGCAACAATTTGACTAAGAAGCTAGTACCAAATATCAAAGCAAGAGGAATCAAACAGGAAGTTGTGAAAATGAGAAGTGAATTTCAAGAGCATATATTCACCAGTATTGAGATCTGATAACTTGAATTGATGGACTGAAAAGATAAACTTAAAGAAAACAAATAGTAACAGAATTTTAAGCAAGAAATTGAATTATATGTAATCACAGGAAATTGTAACAACAAGAACAGATAATTGCAAGATGAAATGAACAAGAACTAAAATTATGTACTGCAAAAGTGAAAAATAATAGAAAACTATGATATTAAAGAAGAACAGGAACTGGAAGGAAGTGGAATTAAGATCTAAACTAACAATTGATAAAACTAAGTACAATTTTGAAGAAAGAAAGGAAATGAAACAAGGCTTACAACTGAGATTAAAGGAAAGATGAATTAAATTGTATTCAGATTTCTTCACACACTTTTATAGCTGTTACAAGCCTGCTTATATAGATGTAATTCACAACATAAAGGACCAGATACACACAACCCATTAACAGCCCACTCAAACCCCCTAACTAATGTACAGTGGCATGCACATACATGCACAAGCCCACATTCTATACATCAAAGCATACAACCACATATACATTATCCATGAAGCTTGCTCTGATGTTCTTCAATCTGATTGCTCTTCTCCCTTCATTCCGGCTATGGTGCTGCTGTCTCCTTCCCTGATCATCTTGAGGAGAGTATGGTTGTTACACCTAACTGCGGTAATTTTCATTTCCCAAAACACATTCCGTATCCCTTTCTTCTTCCTCAAAACAAATCCGCTTCAATCTCCTCCCACCAAACCTTCCACAATCCATACCGGAGTCGGCTCCTCTGTTTACTGTATGAGTACAGTTGGTGTGTGCTACTAACAACGACTATAAATCTAGGGAAGGCGAGGGATTGGCAGCACAGAAGCAACAAGACCTAATGGTATGACTCATTTATCTTCAATCATTCACTAATCATTCACAATTTATGAGTTTTATTTCCATTCGTTTACTATATTTTTGATTCGGTTTTGTATACTTATTTACGTACTTTAAAACATATGCTCAAAATTGGATCTCATTTAAAATTTATTTGACAGTATTGGTAAATCCATTATGTCAACGCTACTTTTTTGTAAGTTGTTGGTTTGTGTATTGATACAAAATATAATGCTGTATAATATATTACAACATCCTAAGTTTACCTATTCACGTATGTTGGACTTGGACCTATGAAAACATCATTGGTTGCTGGTTCTTCAATTTAAGGTCTTCATTGCATATTATTATTTACATTAATCGTTATTTTCATCTGACAAAAAATTGACCTCTTTTATGGATTACTTCAGTGAAAATCAAATGTTTTTTTCTCTACTGTCGGTACTCCAAGTTACGTAAAAATATAATTATTGAAAACAGGTATTGTTAGGTCAGTTTAAACCATTGATTCATGATTCATTTCTCTCTTAAATTGGTTCCAATACTTAATCTCCTCTACAGCCGCACATCTTATATTAGTTTACTACATTTAATTTGTGATATTACTGTGGAGATGGAACAGAGACGATTTTGGAGTTATAAAGAGAACAATATATTTATAATTAACCACAAAATTTATTCCCATTCCCAACTTTGAGAAATTAGACTTTTTTTTCTTTCACTGCTACTGTCATCCAAAAAATGCCTTTTAGGTACCATGAAATTTGTAATAGTCCAAAAAATTCCTTCTAAGTACCATGAAATTTTTCATAGATATCAACATTCTATCATGCTTATGCTCCTTCAGATCAAACTCAATTTCTCCATTCAGCCATAAATAGTTACGTGTCTTCGAATTTCAACGGCTGTTCATTGCCCGTACGTTGATAACTAATCATCTGTCTTTGATTTTCAGTGACCTTTCACTATCTTAGGATGATAAACAACTGAACAGTATTTCTGTTCTAGAAGCATAACGTAAAATAATGTATGGTTTAGTAGGTATCTAAGTAGAGTTTGTATGGTGACCTTTAATTATGGAAGCCAGAAGAGGTTTTCTGGATGCCTACAACAACCCACTTTTGTCTAAGTTTGGTTTCTTCTTGATCAATAAATGATGAATTTGGATGATTTAAAAGCTGTCAACTGAATAGAAATCTTTGTTAGGTGATAAATTCTTACTTCATATATTTTTGCTCAAACCAAAAAGGAAAAGGAGTAATTCAAGGAATGGAACTTCCGTCCTCTTTTTCAAATATCATTACGGATTTACGTAAAACCCTTATTATATTATACCATTTCCTAAGGTGAAAACTGATTTTAAAACTGAATCTACCGAAAAAGTTGAAGCGAAGAAAGCTATCAAATGATAGTTTTTAAGCTGAATTTTTATGTATTTTCCCTACCTATTGGCATACATGTATTATTCATGGTTCTTTAAGACAACAAAGTCTTGCTACATGAATAATGGTTGAGGACATGATTTTAATGTATATATGAGCAATGTAATTTAAAGACAAGAATTTTTGTTTCAGGTGAAAATATACCCTCCTATGAAAATATAAAATTTGACACTGTGTTTAATTGGTTTTGTTATGATTGGATCATATTTATAATGTGAGTATCATGTCCTATGAAAACAGATAATATCAAACTAGGTTAATATTGTCGAGATTGAAGTTATGATTATGCATTGAGCTGGCGTTTCTTATGAATTTAGGTCATTTGCTTTAAATTCATGTCCAGATTCATGGAGTTATTAAGATTGCTTTAAAATATTTTTCTGGTATCAATTATATGAGATAAACCAGTTAATGATTAGTACAGCCCATTGGTGAAGTTATGTAAGTTACTTCTGTCACCTTCCCATTCTCAAATTAAATCACTTCAAATTCCTAATTTTTCACAATTTATTCTTTTTAAGTTCTCTGTCCTTCATGCCTTAATCATGAAGGAAGGGAATCTCCTTTCCATAAGCCCAAACCAAAAATTGTCACCTAATTCGATCAGTTTTTTTCCTAACCTAATTCCTTGAAGCTTTTCGCTGTAGTGCCCTATCACTGTCTTACCATCTTTGATTTCATGCTCCTCGCCTTTGTAATCAAGTTCATCTCCGTCAATGTCGCTTCCATGTTTGTATTACCTTTTCGTGGAACCTTTTAGGATTTTTAAGTGCAAAGACAACCCAGTATATCTACAAGTATCTTACTATAGATTGTTCATGTTAATATGCTTTAATCTATATCTGCTGTTTGCTGAATAAAGTTATGCTTGAAAGTGATGACAACGTCAAACTGCAGGTATTCACGTTCACAATGTCAAATTGCTGCAACCATTCCTACCTTGTTTGTTCGGAGCAATGATGCAAAACTAAATAGGAAAAGGCTTTCTTACTTAGAACAATGGTAATAATTTCAAGAAACCCTACTCTAAAGCTGACACGACCACCTGGTTCCAAACATTTATAATCTTCTTCAGTTTTTCATTTTCTTAATATCAGATATCAGAAGGTATGCTATTTGATAATGATTTACATATTGGTTTCTATACTTTCTTCACTTTTGTTGCTTTCCTTATTTTGGTGTTGAAAGTGAGTCAGCATCTAGTTCCTCATTATTTATTTGAGTTTTAATGATGACATTGCATGCCCATATTTAAAAGAATTCACCTTTTTACAATGTATGTTTCTGTTTATGTGTCTTTAATACTTTGTGTACATATGTGTTTCTACTGTGGAATGAGTTAAGTGCACAATAGTAACATATTTCTTTTTAAATTATGACCAATAAAAATATATGTAATCCAATAGACAAATAATATTGTTTAAGTATTCCAAATATAAACAAGCAGTAAAGGTAACTTCATGCAAGCACCACATAAACAAAAGGTAAACATATTTATCCCCTTAACAGTGCATGACATTGAGTTTGGAATAGGCATACATTATGGCACAACTTCAGCTCATTTAAAAAATATGGGTGCGACTAAAATATTGAGTAATTCACGTCCGTGATATGATCTTAACGATTAAAACCTATTAACTGTTTACTGTGCAAGAAGAGAAATGAGTTGAGGGATGCAATTTTAGAGGATATAAATCTATGCATATTGAACTTAAGGTGATGCAAATCAAGATTAAGTGGGACATATAAACCCTCCACAAACCATGACAATGATGTCCACTTATGTGTGATTAATGTCCTTTTTGTGATATTTACTGACAACTATTTGTTTAGGTATTTAAAGCTTGAGCCATTACTTATTTTTTTTACTGGTAGCTTTTCGCTCATCTTTCTAAATTATTACTTTACTTGATTTGGAGCACCTAAGAAGAAGTTATTCACAGAAGAAATTTTAGTTTAAAAAAAACAGCAAACATCTTAGTAAATTTGATTGCTTGATGGTTCACATTGGAGTGTAATTTTTCCATTTAATTGAAATTTAATATTTGGAGTAGCAATATTTGTTGACATGTATAGTTGAATAAAGGTAATTGCGCCATCAAGTACCAACTTATAAAATCTCATCAGTACTATAGAGTGGAAGTGGTAGCAGACTAGCAACTAAATATTCCCTTGTTTCTCCACCTTAATATATGTGAATTTTGGATAAACTGAAACATTGATGCATCATAAAACTTAGTTTAAGTTAATAAGATATATTCCTAGCCTCCTCCAACCCACTTCATGGTTGTCATTAAACTCACTGTATCCTTTGCTTCCAATATATGACTTCATCAAACTAACCATGTTCAGTTCAAGTTGTCCATGTAGGGTGACAGTTATTGCTTGCAGGTAAATGTTTATGCCCGCAAGATCGATAGGTTTCATTGCCTACGTTAGACTACTTCTGAACCACATAAGTTTCAAATTAATGATCATTTACTGCTACTGGCAATATAAATATGCTTCTGTCCAAGGGACTGAATAAAGATTTTTTTACAATGGTTTTAATGATGATGTATTTTTTACTGATTTATATAAACCTCTCTGTGTAACAACATAGTTGATAACAGATTTGTTTATTTAATTAATTTGTTTACAAAACTAGAATGTTTTAACGCAATTCTAAAATTCCTACTAATTGTACGTATATTTCATGAGCACTTCTGCTTTTTTCACAGGTTAGGTTAGCAATCTTTAGCATATGTAGTTCAAGGTTTGCTCCTTATTTATCAATTTACTTTGAAATTTGAGTTATACTGCAAAATGCCAACATCAATTTAGCTACCATTGGTGTTCCATTTAGTTACTTTTTAATATACTACGGAAGTTCTCAATTGGCACACGTTAACAACAATTTCGCACACATTAACAACAATTTCTTTGAAGAAAAAGATAAAATATTAAATGTAAAAATCCAAATCTACCCTATGTGGAATTCAAGGTGATAGTTATGTAACATTTCCCTGTATTAAACTCCTCTGCAAATGACTAATACTTACCAGTTGGCCTTATAATGTTTTGATGGAATGTTTCAAACTCGAATAAAACGTGTATTCCTATGTACAATTATGTTTTACTCCCTACCATTTGTTTATCGTACGATCTTAAAGTTATTTGGCAAGTTTAAACATCCCTAGAAAATACAAATACCATTATAAATCATCTATTCCTCCAACAAATACATTTCAGTCAAAAAACCAACGTTCTTCGTTGTATAACCCAAACGCTCTAATGTTCTCTGTGCGCTAATTTGCTGATGGATCTTCACATTTGATGTATTACAGGACAATACGAATCTTCAGATCTGGTAAATTAATCAACTCCATTTGTGATTTTAAGTTTTCATACCTTTTGATTTAACATTCACATGTACCATCTTAAGTAGTTCGTTCCTGAAATGCAAATGGCAGATTGAAACCTTTTCTTGACCTTGATAGTTCAATCGGTTCACCGAACACTCTTCAATCTATTATCTCACATGTTTTCTTATTTTATGTTTTCCATTTATTTTCTTAATTCTGTACTTCGATGTTTGTTGCTACTTCCTAAATATGATTGTTCTTTGTTCTTTGATTATTGATATACTTTATAAGTTGGGATTGTCTCACATTTAATTTCCAACGGCTGACTATAGACAATAGTAGACGCTGTCTATTAAATTTGTATTACATGAATTTTCAAATAATTAGCCAATCACAAGTGGAAGACAAAATTTCATAACTGAAGAAAATTAATACAAGATGTAGAAATGATATTTTACTTAAACAAAAACAGAACCTCAACCTTGCTGAGGTGGACAATTAGCGTGCAACCATTTTAAATTAGCGCAATACCGCGGCCTTAAAAATTAGTTTACCCTGTTACTACTGCCCAATCAAAACCGAATCACAACTACTCCCCCAATTTTAGTTTCCATCCTCATTTGCGAGAGAGTGCCTGGTGTATCTTTGTATTTTTTTTCTTCTACCATTTTTAATTTCCTATGTGTCGATGTTTCGAAACTTTTGGCTGTTGAGATTACAGTAGCAACTTTGCAGAGTTAAATCATTAGGATTTACGTCGATTACTTTGTCAACAGAATCTCCAAACCATCTAATTTGGGGATAACCAAGTTCGACAATGGCCGTAGGTTTTCTGTTGCAACTGGTAATTCTGATGAAGTAAATATGGAAAGGGTGGTTAAACTATAAACAAATTTTGATTATTTTTTATGTTTCGTGAATTAGTGATTTTAATCAATTTTTTATGAGCAACTTCCTCTACCTATGCACTTTAACTGTAATTTAATTTGCTGTATTCTCTTTTGTGTCATGGTAGGGAGTTCGGAGGGTTCCACTGTAATCCTTGCTGGTTGTGCATAGCCTTTGTATTTATATCAGAAAAGGATAGCCTGGTAATTTTATTGTCTGTTACCAATTGCAGACTTATCCGCTTACCTAATTTTCTTAACAATGTACTGTACAACTGTAGAAATATATCTATTCTGTCAATATACTTATTTGTTGTTTTCAGTACTTCAGTTGATTAAAATAAAATTATTTCATGCTTCGTTATTGTTTGCACCAATATTGGTCACAAACACCCAATAGTCGTTGAAAGCACCAATATGCAATCACAGATCACAAATATCAACTATGTAGAGAAATAAGTATGCAAATCACTCAGGAAACTCAATAAAAACAGTAAATGACACAGGATTTATAGTGGTTCGGCAATCTTGCCTACGTCCACTCTGAAGTTGATGACTTTATTGCTCAGTCGTTGAAGATTACAATTTCTTATAATGTAGTACAACTGATTTTATAATCTAAGTCTGAATCTAAGGTAGCAGTGATGATTTGGAGTAAATCTGGCAGAACTTGGGCGCTCTTTAGCTCTTAGAATTCTCCGACCCCTTTTCTGAATGACCAGGGGCTCTATTTATAGGTGTAGGAGGCAGATATTTTGCCTAAAATCAGGGGAGACCGCTTCTGGCACGTGAGGGGGCCCACATGGTCAAAATCTGGAGATCCGGGCCCACTCAGGGATCGATTCGACCCATGGTTCGAATCGATCAAGAAAGAGTCCAATCGAGCTGAAAATTAGTGTGGACATTCTTCATCATGTGTTTAAGCTTCTGTGAAAATTTCGTAGCATTTGGACTTGTAGATCTCGAGTTATGATCGATTCAAAATTGCACTTCAGATAGACCCCCTTGCTTCGAATCGATCCCTTCGACTCGATAAGGTCGAATCGATCGCCTGAGCATGTGCTTGGTGACGTGGCTCGCGTGTTTCTCGGGTCAACCCATCTTTTTCTCCGAGTTTTACTGGGTCGAATCTATCGTTTTAGGCGCTTCGACTTAGTGGATTCGAAGTGATGGATTCGAAGGAATGCTCCTTCGAATCGATCGAATGGGCACCCTTTGGATCGATTCGACTGGTGGATACGAAGCTATCTTGACGGAGTGGGTTCGAAGGTCTTCAACATGGTTGATACGGAGTGAAACAACTTCGTGGACTCGAAGCATTCTGCCTTGATGGATTCGAACATAGGGGTCGGCCCTGTTGGATTCGAACTAAGGTCTCGTGGATGGATTCGAGGCGAGGTGCTCCGGTGGACACGAACGTATCTTTGTATGTGGAGCCGTTGCATAGCTTTGTTCGCATCGATCTCGATGGTCTCCAGTTGATCGATACAAATAGGAGGTTGCAGAATGGGTTCGAAGAGGGATACCTCTATGGATTCGAAGCACTCCATCTTGAGGGATACGAACTATCGAGCCCAGATGGATACGAAGTGGGGCAGCTGGATGGATTCGAAGGGAGGCTCTGCCTATGGATACAAACGAAGCTTTATGATGGATCTGAACTACGTTGTTCACTAACTTGCATCGACCATAACTTGAGCATACGAACTCGGTTTGACTTGAAATTTGGAACGTTGCTTTTCCTGACCTTGCTTGATGTGTTTTATCAATTGTAGCCTAATCCGGGCTTGGACAAAATTCATTGATATCCATGGTGAAACAGTGTATAACAAACTTTTACGACGAACTGTCTTCAGTTTTCCAATCAACTTTTTGGTGTCACAGCCTTGCCAAAAGGCGGGATAACATTTGCCCCCCAAAACATGCCTTGTGATAAGAAGGTGTGTTTTGAAATGCCATAAGCTGGATGTTCATATCCTGTTGATGACCTGCAAAGGAATTAATAGTTTTATTCGACCGCGAATGATGATCGTTCGGGATCATATGTCATTCGAGGTGATATGTCACCATTCACGGTCAGGGTGCCGTTCGAGGCGAAATGTGACCGTTCTCGGTCGGGTGCCGTTCGTGGCGAATTGTGACCGTTCGAGGTCGGGTGCCGTTCGTGGCGAATTGTGACCGTTCGAGGTCGGGTGCCGTTCATGGCGAATTGTGATCGTTCGAGGTCGGGTGCCGTTCGTGGCGAATTGTGACCGTTCGAGGTCGGGTGTCGTTCGTGGCGAATTGAGTGTGCCCGGGGAGGGACTTAGTATCATCAATACCAGGTTTCACGTTCGGGTGAATTCTCGGATTGTTTGTTGCAACGGTTTATCGCCATCTCAGAGCATGCCTAGGGACCGTTCGCGATCCCGTACATGTGTAAGTGGCTTAGTCGTTATGAAATCACAAGTAGCATTTTTTCATTGAAAATAAGTCTTTAGCAGAAATGTTAAACAAAATCAAGTTCAAATATTCAAATCAAGATGAAACAAAAGCAAAGCAAGGATGTCAAAGTGTAAACTCCCACAACGATAGGGTTAATAGTCATTCAGAGCATGCCTATGGACCGCTCGTGATCTCGCACATGTGTAAACGACTTACCCGTGTTGGTGAGAGGTTTACGACTTGTCCATCGTTATTTCAACTAATTGATAATCATACGATGTCCCGGCTCGGGGCCTGGCTGATGTAGACGGTGGTCGCTCTGGCTCCACTGCTGGAGCTCGCCTTCTCACATACTGATGTAGCATACCGTTCCTGATGTGCCCTTCCACCTCATCCTTCAGATGTCTACAGTCGTTGGTGTTATGACCATTCAGTTCGTGGAATAAGCAATATCTGTCTGATTTCCCTTCGTCGACAGTGGGGTCCCTTCGTACTGGCCTACGGTAGGGGACTTGCTCTCGGGTATCCTGGTAGATTCGCTCCAAACTCTCATTCAGCTCTGAATAAGTGGTGAATCGTGGCTCTTTCCGCAGTCGCTTTGGCCTGTCATTATTGTCCTCAGCCTTTCGTTTTCTTTTATCCTGGTCTGAATCCTTTTCAAAAGGCTTTTTGTCTTTAAGTGCATAAACTTCTATTCCCTCTCCTTCTTCTCTTTCAGCATTAGCGTCTTCTAATCGCAAAAACTTTTCTGCCTCGTGATAGAATTCTCCTAGATCCATAGGCGGATCCTTAGTTAATGAATTTTTGAATTCTGTGCCGTCAGCTATTCCGGACACAGCTGCCATCATAACCATGGATGGATCTGGCCGATCCACCGATGCTGCTGCCGCATTAAACCGCGTCAGGAAATTCCTCTAAGACTCCCCAGCTTTCTGCTTTAGTGTTGCCAAACTCATCACATTCTTGGGCCTTGAAATGTGAACCCTAAATTGCCTCATAAATTTCTCAATCAAATCGGTCCATGTCCCAATGGAGCCGCTCTCTAGCTGTCTGAACCATAAAGCTGCTATGTCTGTCAAATACAATGGGAAGCACCGGACCATGACTTCCTGTGATGCCCCCAGCACTTCCATGTGCCTTATATACCTCGTTAGATGGACCGCAGGGTCCGTCCTCCCATCATACCTTTCTACTGTTAGTAGTTTGAATTCTGGTGGCTTCCTAGCCAACCTAATCGCGGGAGAAAAGGGACTCATGTTCACGTCTTCAAGATCTCTGTTTACTAATCTGCCTCTCATGGCTCGCCTGACCATCTCTACCAATCTATCATTGTCTCCAAGCTGTAGTCCTCGTTCGCTACCTTCGATCTGCCCCCCAAGTCCATGTGAGCTTTCGGGTGTCTGTCCCCCTGGCTGAACGTTCCTATTTCCGCCAGGTTGCTCGGATGTCCTTGAATCTCTTCCTGGGATTGGATCAACATGCTCTATAAGTGTGCACCCCCCAGCTCCGGTGCTGCGCCAGATGGTCCTGCTCCGTTCTGGATTCTAGTCGTTCCTTGATTTTGCGCTCTAAGTTGTCCAATCTGTTGAAGCAAATTCTGGATCATTTCCTCCTGTCTCTTCATCATTGTCTCCATCTCATCCCTGGTGATGAAGATCGATGCTTGGTTTGCCCCCGAGGAAGCCCCTTGACTCCCTTCATGCTGACTTTATTCTGGCCTCTGCCTTCTACTTGTTTGTCTTGTCATGATTCTTCGGATCTAAATTTCTAAACTTTCTGATTCAACTTTCAAATGATTGAACTCCTGAGTTAGTGTTCTCAGTGAAAGCACCAAAATGTTTGCACCAATATTGGTAACAAACACCCAATAGTCGTTGAAAGCACCAGTACGCAATCACAGATCACAAATATCAACTATGTAGAGAAAAAAGTATGCAAATCACTCAGGAAACTCAATAAAAACAGTAAATGACACAGGATTTATAGTGGTTCGGCAATCTTGCCTACGTCCACTCTGAAGTTGATGACTTTATTGCTCGGTCGTTGAAGATTACAATTTCTTATAATGTAGTACAACTGATTTTATAATCTAAGTCTGAATCTAAGGTAGCAGTGATGATTTGGAGTAGATCTGGCAGAACTTGGGCACTCTTTAGCTCTTAGAATTCTCCGACCCCTTTTCTGAATGACCAGGGGCTCTATTTATAGGTGTAGGAGGCAGATATTTTGCCTAAAATCAGGGGAGACCGCTTCTGGCACGTGAGGGGGCCCACATGATCAAAATCTGGAGATCCGGGCCCACTCAGGGATCGATTCGACCCATGGTTCGAATCGATCAAGAAAGAGTCTAATCGAGCTGAAAATTGGTGTGGACATTCTTCATCATGTGTTTAAGCTTCTGTGAAAATTTCGTAGCATTTGGACTTGTAGATCTCGAGTTATGATCGATTCAAAATTGCAATTCAGATGGACCCCCTTGCTTCGAATCGATCCCTTCGACTCGATAAGGTTGAATCGATCGCCTGAGCATGTGCTTGGTGACGTGGCTCACGTGTTTCTCGGGTCAACCCGTCTTTTTCTCCGAGTTTTACTGGGTCGAATCCATCGTTTTAGGCGCTTCGACTTAGTGGATTCGAAGTGATGGATTCGAAGGAATGCTCCTTCGAATCGATCGAATGGGCACCCTTCGGATCGATTCGACTGGTGGATACGAAGCTATCTTGACGGAGTGGGTTCGAAGGTCTTCAACATGGTTGATACGGAGTGAAACAACTTCGTGGACTCGAAGCATTCTGCCTTGATGGATTCGAACATAGGGGTCGGCCCTGTTGGATTCGAACTAAGGTCTCGTGGATGGATTCGAGGCGAGGTGCTCTGGTGGACATGAACGTATCTTTGTATATGGAGCCGTTGCATAGCTTTGTTCGTATCGATCTCGATGGTCTCCAGTTGATCGATACAAATATGAGGTTGCAGAATGGGTTCGAAGAGGGATACCTCTATGGATTCGAAGCACTCCATCTTGAGGGATACAAACTATCGAGCCCAGATGGATACGAAGTGGGGCAGCTGGATGGATTCGAAGGGAGGCTCTGCCTATGGATACAAACGAAGCTTTATGATGGATCCGAACTACGTTGTTCACTAACTTGCATCGACCATAACTTGAGCATACGAACTCGGTTTGACTTGAAATTTGGAACGTTGCTTTTCCTAACCTTGCTTGATGTGTTTTATCAATTGTAGCCTAATCCGGGCTTGGACAAAATTCATTGATATCCATGGTGAAACAGTGTATAACAAACTTTTACGACGAACTGTCTTCAGTTTTCCAATCAACTTTTTGGTGTCACGGCCTTGCCAAAAGGCGGGATAACAGTTATTCTTATATCATATATGCATATAGTTTACGTATACTTATTTCTTCTGTTGTCCAGTTTGACCGCTAGCTTAACAAATCCACATTTGTGCATATAAGGTGGATTAGTTTGGTACTGTACAGTGCTACAATTTATATCGACTACTGATTTTTTTAGACATTACTTCCAGTATTAGTTATGTGCATGAACAGAGACAAGTAAAATTTAATGAATTGTAAAATTGTGTGCGCTGGCAGACAGTTGTATTTGTATATTTATTTATATGTTATATGGTGTGATTTCTGAAATATTTTGAAATATCGTGTTCTTTTCTCTATGGAACTAATGGTATATATGTTGTTTTAAAATTTTGAAATATCGTGATCTTTTCTCTATGGTACTAATGGTATATATGTTGTTTTAAAATTTTAAAATGTTGGTTAAATAGCCGTTAAAAAAATTTCATTAATTTTTTTGTTTCATAAATTAGTTCTCCATGATCTGTTTTTACGATCAGTTTCCATTATCCATACTCTGTTGGTGTAATTTAACCTAATTGTATTATCTTTCATGTAATGGTAAGGAGGTGGTAGGGCTCCACGGTCGGCTGTTTTGGTTGTTCATAGCTTTAGGCATAAGACTAGAAGGGGATAGTCTGGTTTTCTGTTTTCACAACAATGTACTGTACGGTTATAAAAAAGTTGGCGTTATATACATATATTTTACACACATTTGTTTCCTCTATAAGGTCCAGTTTGACTGTTAGCTTAAACGTTCCAATATTTGTGCATGTAAGATGGAATAGTTTGGTAACATACCACGGTATAATTTGTATTGGCTACTGATTTTTCTTGAGATATTTTTTTACTCTCTCTATTTAGAAATAAAGAACACGCTAACATATATGATTAATGCTCTTTTAATGTAATACTCCATCCAATTTATGTAGATCCAGTTCATGTAATAAAAGAATATCATTCAAAAAAGTGTTGGTAAAAAAGTTGACCCAAAGTAATAGGTTATTCACATAATTTTTTCGGGGAGCTTAATCTAACCAACCTTCTATTTAATTTTACCCTTTTGGATTGTAGTTACATTTTCTGTTCACTAAAAACTTAAACGTTAGAATGTTCATGGTATATAAACTCTATAACTTTCTCCAATGTACATGTGATAAAGTTAAAAAGGGCGTGAATAGTTGAACATGCGTTCCTAAAGGTAGTCTAATAATGTTGATGTCAAAATCAGACTAAATGTGTTTCCTTCTCTTCATTCATTAATATTTATTTTGTTTACTTTCCTACATATTTTAATTTTTTCATATATAGCAACTCTTTTGCACGGCAAAGCTTGACCATTTTTTTGGCTCATGTTACTGTATCATTTTGACTGCAATAATGCTCCTTTTGGGTGGAGCTTGATGTTTAATTTTATGACTAAGCCGCAACAATGACAAGGAAAGTGATGCAAATTTATAGGGTATGCAGAATTTCTTTTGTTTTATCTATATTTTTTTACGGAAAGCTAAGGAACTCATAGAGTTGAACAACTGTTAACTATGTCCTAGGAATAATTTTATTAGCTATTCTACAGTTTAATGTGTAGAAATTCTTATTTATTTAAACTATGTTTAGTTATCGCTTGATTCGAGATGTAGAGCATATTAAGGTAAAAGTAATTTTACCGGATTAGCATTATATATAAAGCAGCACACCCAAGCAACTGCTTGAAAATCACAGCTTTTATGAATTCATTTGCTAATGTTGTCGCATTCAATAGCTATGTGACTATATTGGTATTGACCAATCTATTTTTTTTGACCGATCTCAAGCAGAAGTATGCAACTGGTCAAAGTGTATGAAAGTGTATGCTGTTGTGTAAATATCATTGTTGGGTTACTCATTAATTATTTTGCAAATTTTGTAGGAAAACCATATAGCTAAGATAGCTATGCAAATGTTGTTACAGAAGGAGTGTGTGAAATAATGAAAGATCCACAGTGCTAAATGGAAAGAAAATTTAGTTCCAATTAGTGGTCGTGGATGCGACGGTTGTGCTTTCCATGAATATCGTGGTGGTCGAGGCATGATAACTCAATAGATTTCTTTAACATGTTCTCAAATCAGTTTATTTATATATTGTTTTCGGTTTGTATGTTCTATTTTACTATTCATGTTGTTTTAATTTGGCCCAAGAACACTTAATGGGAACTATTGTAATGAAATTAATTGCATTGAGATTTGTTTTTATGCGATTTATGTCCTACACTTATCTTATGCTATTGCGATAGCCGCGGCTTTGAGTAAAGATTTAAAAGTAAAAAGCAAGATGATGCTACATTGAAATAAAAGATTTATATTAGCTTCAACCAACGAAAATAGCATTTACTGTGTTCTTATTGGATCGTTTACCCACATCAGATGCATGCACCTTCCCACTCACATTAATGTTAAATATTATATCTAACGAGTTTGGTTCTACCATTCAGTCTAGCAACACAAGCACTAATGCAGTTCGAACAAAAGCAAAATATACATTGCCATTTCAACTAAGTTTAAAAATTCACTTCAAACTAACAATTATTCAATTTAATATCAACTTTATTATTGTATCATATAATATAGTTTCAAATTATTTGTCGTATATGCTTTATGAATCTACTTAATTTCAATTCTAATATCTCTATTGCTCCAAAGTACACCATTTTTGAATTCCCAATGTATGTAGAACAAATAACTTATGGTTAATTACTAAATATTGAAAAACAAAATAACACAATCATGACTATAACTTTTCATTTTGTATGGATAAACCATCTAAACTTATATATTCTTTCTCCAAAGAAAAACTATAACATAGGTAAAGTCTACATTTTAAATCCATCTGTAATATAGCAAAATATAATGAAATATAGTTGTATTTCAAGCACGAGAGAAAAAACAAGAGAAAAAATAATTTAACATTACACAAAATAATGTTCATAATAATAGATCAGAAAACTACCCGTATGCGTAGCACGGGCCACTCACTAGTTACATTCAAATAGGCAAAACCAAACTACACAGAAGAAATAGATAAATTTCCTAATAGCTAGATTACCTCCTACACTTCTTCGGAAGCTTATTCATCTAACTGGAAACCTGAAATCTCTTACTTCCAACCTACTCTGCTGAGTACCCGAGAGTTTAAGTGGAAAAACAAAATCTTCATGTCAGACAACAGTCTGGTGTAAATAATAAACCTACCATCTCGAACCAAAACAGAAATCTAATGAGACCGCGCTACTGATGTGACCGCGTTTCCCTCACTGGTATCTTAACTAAAATATAACAATCATATATTGTACTTCTGCAACCACAATGGTTAGAACATAGGAAATATCATTTATAACATGAAACATATATTGGATTACCCATCCCAATTCATTAGGTTATCCATCTTAATTTCAAATGACAACCCATCACAATTTAAACTGACTACCCATCTTATAATTATGTGGACTCCTCATCTCACATATAAACATATTCATAATTTTGTGGACTATCCGTCTCACATGTAATTATTACTTGGAATACTTATCCCCTACCACATTGATTACCTATCATACATGGTTTAATTATTTAAAATCATATGCACTATCCATCACACATATTCCATTTAACTTAAAATGATGTGGCATATCCATCACACATCCCATAGTTTTTCTAGGATAACTATGGACCCTTCATTATCCTCATAGAGACTATCCATCTTTGGCATGATGTGGACTATCCATCTCACATCTCATAGTTTTTCTAGGATGACTATGAACCTATCATTTAAAGTTTAATTCATGTTACCCACGTGTTTTGTCCATTGGTATTCCTAATTAGGTTATTTCCCCTTAAAGTTATAACATTTCAAAGTGACATACATTGGTATCCCCAATAGATTCATGTCGAACTTATTAAACAGACAATGATATCCCCAAGGTTTAAAGCCGAAGTAAAGGACATATAGCTCGCCACTATTTAATAATTTAAATTTTTGATCAATGTCGAAGTTTACCTACATTGCCGTCCCCAATGATATTGTCAAAGTTTACAATTTAAAATGGCATTGGTATCCCCAATGAGACGTCGAAATAGAAAACATAAGGCTCTTCGCCTTCAATAAAGATAGGTAGCATTCAATCCGCACTATGCCTCATTGACCCTCTACCTAAGGTAAAACAAAACTTAAATTCTTTTAGGTATAAATTCATGTCGAAAATGACGTTTTTGACTTTCATTAACTAGCTATAGGCTATCCATCCTTTTTAAAACAAAATTTTACTTTATAAGTTTATGACTATCTACCAAAGATATAGGGACATCGACCCTCTTGAAACACAGACCTCTTTGCCTCACTTTAAGATAGTTTTAGTTTATAGAAAGACGAGCCTCTTTGGCATTAAAAGAAGAGAAGCATGAGCATGACCAAATGGCATCGACAGCAAAACCAAGTATATAAGGTCGCCAACCTTGATGCACAACAACACCAAGACCCTCAACGTCATTATAAAATCCTTTAAAATTTAGTTTGCTTCGACTACTATGCCACTTGGTTCGAAGACATAATAGGCAGCATTCCTGCCTTAAGTATTGAAAACAGTCGAAGTGATTAGGTGTGACATCATTGAAAATAGTGATGAAGACATGTAACGTCGTCGACGTCGACATTAGGATTTTAAAATGCTTAGATGAATGACGGAGACACCATATAACTAACCATCTATTACTGTCGTTGTCCACTTTGATGCCGAAGGAATCACTCCATATATACTTAGGTAGCTATCATGTTCTTCCTCCTTCATCGACGTCGACATTCAGTGATGAGGCCTCATCGTTAGGCTCGACAACGTATGGTGGCATGACATTATCGTAATTCTTAAGAAAACTGTTTCATTACCACTTTAAGCAAAAAAAATTCACTAAATCTTATTTCTTGTCCAATTTCTATTGGATAAAGCAATTTCTTTACAATCCTTTTCAGAAATTACCGGCACATGAAATTTTCAAGTTTCCAAACGTAGTTAAAATAATTAATTAATATTTTTAATTAATTATCCTTTTAAATGCTTACCTAGCATAATAAATTCACAATAAATTGAAATCACTTGGGAAAATGCCAAAAATTCATAAAAATTAGAGAATGTCCTTTTCTTTAACATATAAAAAAATTTCGAAGCCTAAATCCATATTTAACTATTTTTAATAATTAAAATCCGAAATTAACCCAATTTCCACATTAGAAAATTCATAAAATATTCAACTTAGTTTAGTAAATTATGAAATTAAAAACTCATCTTCAAAAATACCATTTTACACATCATATCAAAAATTCAAATCATTTGAAGATTAAAAACTTAGGTTTTACCCTCAAAACCCATTTAAATAATTCCATTAAAATTCCAATAACCATTATTCTATCCAAACAATAATTAAACAACTATACTTTGGCAAAACAAACAATAATAATTTGAGTACTGTCCATAACCGAATTTGAGATAAATAAAGAGATGGTTCTTGTATTATTCGCTTTTAGAATCGATGTTGGAGTTGAGAAATGTATAGTGTTGTGCTTCCTTAAGCTTTAACTTGTAAATCTCTTGATTCTGTGATCTTCTTCCCCTTAGAATGACCGGCCTCCTTAGGATTTTCTTAGATTGTTTTGTTTTAGTAAAATGACAATAATATGAGGGGGAGAGGGTTTAAGGCAAAGGATAAGTCTATTTCCTAAATTGCCTCTCTCATATATTCTCTTATATGTTTAACTTTTAAAACAATCTCTTTACTTAATTCATTAAGGCACGACCTTGTAAATGTTCAAATCTCATTCTCTTTAACCATTTACATTATTCTATTTAATCTATTTAATTATATGTCATCAATAATGTTTAACTAAAAATAGGGTGTTACAGGCTCCCCCTAAAGAATTTCTTCCTTGAAATTCATTAAAGACTACAAAATAAGCACATCAAACATGCAAACAATGCTAGTATATCTTACCAGCTATAAAGTCTATATACAACAAATATAGAACATACCAACATAACATCTGAGGATAAGTATCCCTAATCCCGTTCTCTGTCTTCCAAGTATAGTCTTTCTCATTGTCACTCTATTGGACTTCCACTAACTCAACTATCTTGTTCCTTAACCCCTTCACATCTATCATTACAGCTCGAACTGGTTGCCTCATAAAAGTTAGATCCGGTTCTACAACTAAACCAATGCAGTTGGAGCAATAGTAGTCTCTAAATCATGCACATACTTTCTAAGATGAGAAACGTGAAACACATTATGGACATCTGCCAAACTACTCGGTAACTCTACTCGGTACGTGATTTTTCCAATCCTTTCTATAATATGGAACGGTCCTGTGAGAAATGCGGATTAAGGATCTTAAGGCTAGAATTAACACTAGAGGGGGGTTGAATAGTGTTTTAAGAAATCTGTTAATCTTTTTGAGTTTATCTTAATTTATTAACAATGTATACACTAATCAGACACAGATATGAACACAGAATCAAACACAGATGCAAATATAAAGAAAAAGCAGTAAAGGAAAGAACACACTGGATTTTATATTGGTTCGGAGTTACCCTACATCCAGTCCCGCACAACTAAGTACAGATTTCCTTTCAAAGCCAATTCAACAATTACAACCCTCGGTTTCAAGGCTACGAGGTACACCATCCAGAATAACAATCCTCTGGGTAGAGATACTTAATTTCCAGGGCAACATGTTCACCCAATTGATTTCCAAGACTACAATCACACCTTCTCTCGCTCAATTGATTTCCAAGGCTACAATTACACCTTTTCTCGCTCGATTGATTACAAAGAAGTCTATAACTCTGAATAGCACTTGGATCTTGTAGAGATAATGATGGAGAACCACACTAGAAGTAATCGAGTATGATTCGATGTTGATTTCGGCAGAGTAACGGTATGATTTTGTATCAAGAAATGTGGAAGAAGAAGAGGAGTGAAAACTAGAAAAAAGTGATTAAAAATTCATTGAAACTGACCCCTATTTATAGAAGAGAAACAACCATGACCATTCATGAAGAGTTATGGCGAATAGACACTTCTTTTGAAATTTGAATTTTGAAGCCAACTGACACTATGTCGACATGGGGTATATGGGCATGTCGACATCCCAAAGGGATTTTTGGTGTTTTGATTTTCTTTGAAAATAACCTCTATTTTATATTAAAATTATTTTAAACTTTATAAATATACTTAACTATAGTTAAAATACATAAGTAAATATAAAGAACAATATATACATAATTTAACTATAATTTTATATTTAAATCTAAGTATAAATATTTAAATGTTAAATATATTATTTGAAAAGATAGTTTAAAATCAGGAGTAATTCGACTATGAAATTAAAGATGTTTTTGAGGCTAAAATTATTTAAAATCAGGAAAGAGAGTTTTGAATCTTTTAAAAGGAAAGTTTTGAAATCATTTTGAAAACAAGATAATTTTGTAAAATCATTTGAATTAAAATTAGTGGATACAAAACAATGTCCCACTAGATTTTCGTAGGTTCCATCCTACTTAGGGTTCCATCCCTTTAACGGGCTCGAAGTGGATTCCATTCCACGAATAAATTGGATATTAAGATGCCAGTGCTTTTCTACGAGTTTTAACAAATATTCCTAATAAAACAAACTTAACCTTGAAATCTTGAACTCTTGATAATCTTGATAATCTTGATACTCATGAGTCTTCAATCTTCGATATCTTGAATCTCTATAATGTACAGTCTTCATTCTTGATACCTGCATGGTTAGATCATGCATATACATATATATCTAAACTTGTAATGTTAGTATTTATGTTTTATAATCTATTCTAAGGTTGTTGTCATCAAAACCAACTCTTCAGGGACTAACAATCTCCCCCTTTTTGATGATGACAACCTTTGTTTATAAAATATCACTTCTATCTAATAACTCCCCCTAAAACTAACAACTCCCCCTTAATCTATGCCTAACTACCCTATTTTATATTTCTCCCCCTTTGTCATCAACAAAAACTTACTCCCCCTTATTCTTGGACTTCAATACCTGCATTGATAAACTATACAACAGAACATATACTATATAGATTAAGAAATAATGATACTTATGAGCATAATAACTTAATTAAAAACTATATTCATTTCAGTGTATATATATATGTTTCACACATCAAACTTCAAACCAAATAAAATCAATCCACACAAAGTATCAAATCAAACAAAATCAAACAAATTAATTCAAACAAATCAAACAAAGAAAGACAATTAAACATTTCGGGGAACATCTACCCATCCATCTTCTCCAAATATAGGGTCTGCTTTAATTGCATTCCAATTCTCATTGACATTGGTGAGAGAGACAGGAGGATGTACATCATTATCATCCTTGTGTAGAGAGGAGATCATCCATCGAATTGCATTGAAATGCCTTTCTTGCTCCTTGATCATCTGCATTTGACTCAACTCTAAGTGACGTTGGTTTCATAGAATAAAAGAGAAAAGATTCTTGAAAGAATTGAGTGTTTCTTCAAGATTTTCAGATAGATTGTGAATAGGATTGGCCATACTTGAATTAGAGAAAGAAATGAAGGATAAGATAATGAGAAATAAATTTCAGTGAAGATTTCTGGAAGAAACAGGTATATATAGGTGTAGAAATTCGTTTGAAATGAATAGACACTTGGTAGTTATTCATATTTCAAATTCAAAATCAATAGTCACTTTTGACCAGTATATGTCGACATGGTCTACAAGGGGATGTCGACATGAGTTAGTGAAAATTTATGACAATTTTGATTTTGTGAATAATTGTGTATATATATAAATTTATATAATATACTAACATTTATTCAAGAGATAAGATAAGCTAGATAACAGAAAGGAAATTCAATTTCATTACGATAATACAAAGATTAAGCAAAATGAACTACACGAACATTCGAAAGAAAAACAAACTAAGACAAATACAATAAGATACTAAAAGATAAAACTAGTTAGAAGATGAAGATGATGAAGATAGTCCAAGTTTCTTGCTAACTTTTGAAAAGAACTTGTTCATCTTCGAAGAAATGTTATCCAATTTCTTACTAACGGATCGTTTTAAAATCCGTTGATTCTCCACAATTATCTTTTGGTTTTTGAGAAGGGTTTTGTTGGAAGGGTTAGATGGATATTCAATACTTTCTAGAGATGTTTCACCTTCTTCTTCTTCTTCTTCTATTTCCATTTCATCTCTTTCTTCTTCTTCTTCCTCTTCCATTTCTTCATGAGCCAAACGCTCTTCTTTTTCGGTAAGGGTTTCATAAGGTTGAAAAACATATGGGATTTTCATGAGAGAAATGTTTGAGATATTAAAAACTTTTCATGAAATAAATTCTTCTCCTTTGAAATTTACTCGAAAATAGTTGAAAATCCGAGTAAGGTAAATTCCATGATATAAAGTGTTTTCTCCCATTTCAAAATTTTTAGGACGAAGTTCATCCAAAATAACTTGCGCCCAATTGATATCATAATTTCCGAAAATAGCAAAAAGTGCTTTGCACACTTTTGAAGTAGGATTGTTAAAATTTCCCGATCTTGGGGTCAAAGTATGTTGTAAGAGAAGATTGACAATTCTTGCTTTAGGACGAAAGTTTCGATTCTTAAATTCAAAGTTTTCATCTCCTTCAAAAATATCATGTTCATCGATTTGAAAACTAGAAAGATCCATTCCCGTGCTTTTGCAATTGAGAATGGTACCCAAAAGGTCACAATTCAAAACAATTTGAGTGCCTTTGACATTACTCCAAATTTCATTCTCATTTCCAATATAAAAAATACGGTTTAAATTAGCATAGAAGATTTTGACAAGATTAGGATAGCAAACAAAATCATTTTGAGATGAGTCAATAAGACTTAAAACACCATTGTTTGCAAAAAGAGAATCAATTTCATAAGAAGAAAAATCTTGAAAATAGCAAATTTTCCGGGATGGACTTTGGCATAATTAGCATAATTGATGTATGCTTTAATTTCCTCCGGATCATTGAGTAATTGCTCTTTGATTTTTCTGGAAATTTTCATGGTTGAGGGGTTGCTTGAGGAAGCCATTAGAGTAGAGAGTAGAGAGCTTAAAGATATGAAGAGAGAGTTTGAATTTGAAAATGAAAGTAAAAAGATATGATAAAAGATAGTGAATAAATAGACTTTCAAAGGACATATTCTCTGGTCAAATGGTATCTTTTTAGAGAAATAAATGAAGTGAAAAGGTGGAGGAAAATTCAAACATTTGAATTCAAAATTTTCAAATTCAAATTCAGGTAGGCATGTCGACATCGTGGTAGGGGCCATGTCGACACGTGCCTTTGAATTTTCATGACATGATTTTTCCTAAGTTATCTAATACATATATATAAATAAATATTATTATTAATGTCTATATTTCTGAAATATTATTATACTTATAATATATTTCAGAATGTGTCAAAAATAATAAAAATAATAATAAAATAATAGTAAAAAATAGAAAATAAATTTTAAAATTCAAACAATCATATCAATTCAAAATAAATCAATTTAAGCAATTCAAAAACAACCAATCAATCAATCAATTCAAGCATGCAATTTCAGCCAATGTATTGTAAACGTGTACCTTTCTCAGAGTCCGTGTCTTTGGTATCGACTAAATCGAGAATTGCTGTGAAGCATAGATTTGAATTATCTTTCTTCTATTCATTGTCGCTGGAGGATGAGTCAGAGTCATCTAGAGTAGCAGTGAATGCACGTTTCCGTTTCTTTGCAGAATCATTGTTTGTAGGAGAGTTTTGCTTATCTGGATGCGGATAGTCTCTTTTGATATGACCTGGTTCGTCACAGTTGAAGCATTTGATAAAATTTGGTATTGTAGTCTAATTACCGGAATTCTTAAAGTTGTTTCTCTTGAGATTATTCATCTTTCTGTATTTCAGAAATTTTCGAAAATTCCTGGTCATAAATACTATCTCTTCATCATTATCACTGTTTGAATCTGATCCGTCGGTTAATGCATTGAATGCCATTGATTTCTTTTCAGATGCTTTGCTTTCTCTTCTCCCGATCATTTGAACTTCAAACGACATTAGATTTCCAATCAATTCTTCTATCTTTAAAGTAGTGATGTCATTTGCCTCTTCAATTGCAAGTGTCTTTTGATCCCATTCTGGAGTGAGAGAATTCAAAATTTTTCTGACTAGATCTTCTTTCGAAAATTCCTTTCCCAAAGATATTAAATAATGCACAATATCTTGAAATCGACTATACATATCTGAAATAGACTCATTAGTATTCATTTTAAATAACTGAAACTGATTTGTGAGCATGGAAATTTTGGTCTGTTTAACTTTGCTTGTTCCTTCGTGAGTTACTTGCAAAGTTTTCCAGATTTCATATGCAGACTTACAAACTGACACTCTATTAAATTCATTTCTTTCAAGTGAACAAAACAGAATATTTATTTCTTTAGAATTATTTTGTGCAACAGTCTTTTGCTCAGTGGTCCACTGTGCAAAATTAGTTGTGGGTTCAGAATATTCAGTTTGTGTGATATTCCATGTTTCTAATCCTACAGATTGTAAATATATTTTCATCTTACATGCCCAATATGCATAGTTACTGCCATTAAAAAGTGGTGTTCTGACAGTAGACTGACCTTCTACAAATGAACTAGTGTTGGTGGAAATAACAGTACTAGTGTTAGTAGCCATTTTAAAACTTTTCAAAATTCAGATTATGAAACTTTTGAAAACAAAGCTCTGATACCAAATGTGAGAAATGCGGATTAAGGATCTTAAGGCTAGAATTAACACTAGAGGGGGGTGAATAGTGTTTTAAGAAATCTGTTAATCTTTTTGAGTTTATCTTAATTTGTTAACAATGTATACACTAATCAGACACAGATATGAACACAGAATCAAACACAGATGCAATTATAAAGTAAAAGCAGTAAAGGAAAGAACACACCGGATTTTATACTGGTTTGGAGTTACCCTACATCCAGTCCCGCACAACTAAGTACGGATTTCCTTTCAAAGCCAATTCAACAATTACAACCCTCGGTTTCAAGGCTACGAGGTACACCCTCCAGAATAACAATCCTCTGGGTAGAGATACTTGATTTCCGAGGCAACAAGTTCACCCAATTGATTTCCAAGGCTACAATCACACCTTCTCTCGCTCAATTGATTTCCAAGGCTACAATTACACCTTTTCTCGCTCGATTGATTACAAAGAAGTCTATAACTCTGAATAGCACTTGGATCTTGTAGAGATGATGATGGAGAACCACACTAGAAGTAATCGAGTATGATTCGATGTTGATTTCGGCAGAGTAATGGTATGATTTTGTATTAAGAAATGTGGAGGAAGAAGAGGAGTGAAAACCAGAAAAAAGTGATTAAATATTCGTTGAAACTGACCCCTATTTATAAAAGAGCAACAGCCATGACCATTCATGAAGAGTTCTGGCGAATAGACATTTCTTTTGAAATTTGAATTTTGAAGCCAACTAACACTATGTCGACATGGGGTATATGGGCATGTCGACATCCCAAAGGGATTTTTGGTGTTTTGATTTTCTTTGAAAATAACCTCTATTTTATATTAAAATTATTTTAAACTTTATAAATATACTTAACTATAGTTAAAATACATAAGTAAATATAAAGAACAATATATACATAATTTAACTATAATTTAATATTTAAATCTAAGTATAAATATTTAAATGTTAAATATATTATTTGAAAAGATAGTTTAAAATCAGGAGTAATTCGACTTTGAAATTAAAGATGTTTTTGAGGCTAAAATTATTTAAAATCAGGACAGAGAGTTTTGAATCTTTTAAAAGGAAAGTTTTGAAATCATTTTGAAAACAAGATAATTTTGCAAAATCATTTGAATTAAAATTAGTGGGTACAAAACAATGTCCCACTAGATTTTCGTAGGTTCCATCCTACTTAGGGTTCCATCCCTTTAACGGGCTCGAAGCGGATTCCATTCCACGAATAAATTGGATATTAAGATGCCAGTGCTTTTCTATGAGTTTTAAAAAATATTCCTAATAAAACAAACTTAACCTTGAAATCTTGAACTCTTGATAATCTTGATAATCTTGATACTCATGAGTCTTCAATCTTCGATATCTTGAATCTCTATACCGTACAATCTTCATTCTTGATACCTGCATGGTTAGATCTTGCATATACATATATATCTAAACTTGTAATGTTAGTATTTATATTTTATAATCTATTCTAAGGTTGTTGTCATCAAAGCCAACTCCTCAGGGACTAACAGGTCCAACTTATCTCGGTGCCTGTTTCCCTGACTTTCAAAAATATACCACACCCTTCACCGTTGATACTTGAATGAAAACCTGATCTCCAACTGAGAACTCTAATTCTTCACACCTTTTATTTGCGTAACTTTTCTACTTTGGCTGAGCTTCTCTCATCCTACCTCGGATTAACTCAATCTTCTTTGCGGCTTCTCTTACCATATTTGGACCAAGGACCAATCTGTCTCCGTCTATAACCAACATGCTAGTGATTTCATGGCCTTCCGTACAAAGCTTCGAAAGGCGTCATTCTATACTAGTCTGATAAATATTATTACAGGAAAACTCAACCAAGTGCAAATGGTCTTCCCACGACCCACCAAAGCTAGTATGCAAGCCCTCAGTAAATCTTCAAGTACCTTATTGACTCTCTCCGTCTGCCCATCCATCTATGAGTGATAAGCGATACTCATCTTAAGCTTGTTACCTAATATCTCTTGTAAACTCTTTCACAATTCACTAGTGAACAAAGCATCTTTGTCACTGACTATATTACAAGGAATCCCATGCAGTCTAACAATATTTGTAACAGCCCGGAATTTTACAACAATTATTTATCGTCAAATGACGATTAAACCGGTTGTTAATTGCTATCGCAATTTTGAATCGATTGAAATTCTTTTTAGATTTGTATAATTCTTTAATAAAAGTTTGGGTTAAAAATTCGTTAATAAATTGTTGAACATTGGTGGGTTTTAAAAAAAGAAATTTTTTACCTTGGCCCATGTTGATTTTAGTTGCCGTGACATTATCTCAACCCGTTCCTCTTTGATTTTTCACTCGTTCAATCCCTAACTCAAAAACGAACGAAAGAAAATCGAAAATAATGGCGGCCACGAAATTAGGGCTTCGTCGAAAATGATGGAGTCGTTGTTTTTATCGATCGAAGCCGAGAATTTGTTGATCGACGCTCTCTACACTTCAACTCCTTCAATCTGCGTTCGTCAAATAAGGTGAGTGATTCATTCACTCACATCTAGTTTAAACTTACTGTTTTGTTCGATTCGAACTCGTGATTTCATGATTTCTTTGACTTGTTATGATTTGTCAAATGTTGATTTCGTTTTGTGTCCCTTCGATTCCAGTCAATTGTTTATGGTCTTGACTTCGGTCGCTTCGATTTTGTTCTGGCGATTGCCTTTATGTCGACTTCGGCATTGTTTTGATTTTGGCCTTGGTGTCTTGAGATGATGAGTTGTTTTCTGCTTCTATTTGGACTTTAAGTATAACATTGGATATGTGTTCGGGTTGCTTCACCTGGTTTAGTGCCTGAGTCATTTGTTGTTAGTATTTAGTAGGTGCAGTCGTCGATTTTGATTTCGATCTCTGTTCCATTAACTTACTGTTGTACCATGATTTTTGAACTTGGCTATTTTATTATTGAGGCCGTTATACAAGTAATCTTAGTTGCATATATGTTCACTGACTGCGGTATACTCGAGTCTGCATCGCCATGTTGTATTATTGACATGATATTCGACCGTTGAACTTGGTGGTCTTGTGGCACTGCTCACTGTCATGTGCATATATTCATGTTCATATGCTTTTCTGTTGAAATTGATATCCAGGTGCAAGGTTGCAGTTTCAGTGTGGCACATCTATGGTTGTACTGCATTCATATGGGTTTGGTCATGTTACCTTTATTGTACAGGCAACTTTGACCTTGTCTGTCTCATTGATTCATTTTAAGTTGCATTTCTTTGATTCTTTGATCCATCACGGCATTCCATTTTGCAGCCCTCTGTGTACTTATGTATTGCTTCTTCCATACAATTATATAAGTGTACATGAATTTACTGCATGGTTCAATTACATATAAAACTTGGATTTTGGGTAACTGCCTCTATTTCAAGTCTGATACTTTTTGAAGTTTCCATGGGGTAACCTGTAGTTCATGTACACTCTGGATTATCACTTACTGCTGTGTTGACTTGATAGTTTTCTTCTTTGGTTGTCTGCATTTTGATATTGTGTAGTTATCACTGAAGTGTAGCATTGTTCTGGGTTGTATATGTTGGCTGTGGCATCACTCTTGTCCACTGATATAAATTATGTTGTATTGCACTATATCACCACAGTTGCTAGTAATCTATGTTCATATATGTAGTATGGTCGTTTGATTCATGAATTTCATCAACCAGTTGAAGCTCTCTTGCATCACTTGGGTAATTGCAGTTCACTACTGCCTCTTTATAAAAGTCTGCTTGCACTCTGTTGTACTTTGTTCACAGCTTTATGTACACTCAGGCATGTCTGACCTTTCGAATTTAATTGTTATGACCCCTGACTTGATACACTTCACTTAGGTCCGGTCATTGTTGGCATTTGAATTGGGTTGTGTTTTACTTGCATTATTGTAATGGCGAGGCAGTACACGCGTGCGTGTACTGCAGCCCTATCAGATTTGACAGTTTTAAATTGATGTTTCGATTTGTTGGATTGTTTTGTTGGTTCAATTCAGTATTTTTAAGTTGTATTCTGATTTGGTTTAAGCTGATGACTTTGTTGATATCTAATTATCTTTTAGATAATTAGATTATATGTTTTCTAATTATCGTATCGGTAATTAGATTTTTGTTGTTTACGCTGTTTTGTTGGCTTGGGTTTCACTTTGACTCTACAATTTTGAGTGCTGTTAGTACTCACTGTCGTGATGATTTCGCGTACTGTGTGGCGAGGCAGTGTACGCATGCGTGTACTGCAGCCACACAGAAATTTGATGTGTTTGATCATTTTGAGATTGCTGATTGTTGATTTACACTGTTTAGTGTTATATTTGTCGTTATCCGATTCTCTTATCGAGAAGTTGGATGTACGAGATTTCTTTGGCTGTCGTCTATTTGATATTGATTATTATTGCTTCTATGCACTAATAACTGAGTTTGAATTAGACTGATCCGTGTATTATTTTCTTTTGAATGTAATACTCGGGTCAGACCCGAGTTATTTCAGGTTGTAGATTACCTGCTTTGAGTTGCTGTTCAGGATATGAAGACTTTTTATATATTTTGAAGTGGTCTGTGTCATTTTGTAGTAGTCGTGTCATTGTATAGGTTGATATGTATTCATGTATATTAGTCGATAATGTACTTGTATATATAACTTCCAGAGTCGACAGTTTTAGTTGTATCATATGTATTGTGTCAACTATATTGTAACTGACATCAGTTATATATATATGAGACTTTTGTTTTATCTGTGTTCCGCATTTATATTATCTGTGTTAGTATTATATCTAATGTCCTAAACTATTATGAACCATCGTAGTTTGTTTTATACTGATAATTGGGTATGTCGATGGGAGTAAATAAATAAGATGAAAAATTAAAAGTGTATACCACTCCTATCGAGGTAACCAATATTAGTGTAAGGCCAATTACGGATGGCCGCTCCTATCCAGCCTTATTCTTCATAATAATAGACAGTATTTCTTTTAATACCCTTTGTTATTATGAGCATAGAGGTGGGGCGTCACAATATTCTTCATAAATAACTTAGCTAATACAGGTGTCGTCCTGGTTGACTTAACGAAAATGAAGTGTGTGCTCTTGGTCAGTCTATCTACAGTGACCCATATACTTTCATTTTCCCTATTTGACGTTGGCAACCCGTAAATAAAAATCCTATTTTCAAACTGGTATATCTAAAGGATGAAGCAATTCACTTGGCTTCTGATGTTCGACTTTCACTTGCTAGCAATTTGCGCATTGCTTCACTCATAAGCCTATATCCCTTTTCATACCTTCTCAAAAGAAAATTCTCTTCATTTCCTCATATAGCTCGGTTCCCCTAGGATGAACCATAAACTTCGATCGATGACACTCCCTATGAACTTCCCTCCTTAGGTTTACAACATCTGGAACGCATAATCGTCCCTTCTTCCTTAACCATCTTCTCTGGTCATGACTAAAATCTTTTAGATCATCAATCTCGGTTCCACTTTCCAATCTTCTAATCCTTTTGGCTAGCAATGGATTATCACACTGCTTAAAAGCAATCTTTTCGATCAACATTGGTCGAACTTCCAAGCAAGATAACATGGTTGTACTTTAACTAGAACTAGTAGTCGATCTTAACTGCACACTACAATTAGTCAATGCCTCTAAATTCTTCCATTCAGCCAACATAGTTAACACAACATTCTGATGTTTTATGCTAAGTGCATCCACAACCTTATTTCCTTTCCCCGATGTATACTCAATACCGAAATCATAAAATACTAAAACCTCTAGCCACCTCTGATGTCGCATATTCAACTCTTCCTAAGAAAATAAATACCTCAAAGACTTATGATCCATGGACAACTCTAATCATTTTCCTAAGAGGTAGTGTCTCCTTAATTTCAATGCAAAAATCACCCCTGCCAACTCCAAATCATGAGTCAGATATTTCACTTCATGTGACCTGAGCTGCCGAGAAACGTAGGCAATTTCTTTACCCCTATACATCAATATAGATCATAATCTGGCTCTACATGCATTCGTATACACCACCAAATCTTGATTCTCATCTAGAACTACTAATAGGGGTGCATTAGTCAATAAATGCTTCCTCATATTTATCAAACCAAATAAACTTCATGTCCTTTCTAGTTAGCTTAGTCAAAGGCGCTGTTATCCGTGAAAAAATCCTTTATAAATCTTCGGTAATAACCAGCTAATCCAAGAAAACATCTTATCTCAGCCACCGTCTCAGGTTATTTCCAACTGTTAACAGCTTCGATCTTGGATGGATCGACCGACAATCCCTTCTCTTAAACTACATGACTAAGAAGCTTCACCTTTTTCTTTCAGAAATAACACTTTGAAAACTTCACTTTTAGTTTATGCTGCCTCAACGTCTCAAGCGCTATTCTAAGATGAATCTCATGGTCTCTGTCATCCTTAGAATATAACAAAATGTCGTCAATGAACACCAACACGAACCTATCCAAGTGCTTTCGGAAAATTTGGTTCATCAAATCCACAAACAAAGCTGGCACATTAGTTAATCCAAATGGCATCGCTAACCATTTATTCGAACCGTACCTCGTTTGAAACGCCATCAAACGAATACTTTCCTCTACTACTCTCAATTGGTAGAACCCTATCATCAAATCAAATTGGGACAATACTTTGGCTCCACTCAACTGATCAAATAAATCATCAATTCTCGGTAAAGAATATCGATTCTCTATCATCTTTTCATTCAACTTACGATAATCGATGCACAATCTTAACAACCCTTTCGGTTTCTTCACAAACAACGGCCGCTCCCCAAGGCGAACTGCTTGGTCTAATAAAAATCTTTCCTTCTAAGTCCACCAGCTACATCTATACCTCATTTATCTTGGTAGGTGTCATCCTACTAGGTGGTCTGCTTACGGGCTCAGCTCTGGGTATAAGATCTATTCGAAACTCGATAGCTGGTTTCAGTGGTAGTCCTATAACCGGCTCAAAAACATCTACAAATTCCCTTGTAACTAATATCTGATTCACTTCGCCTTCTACTTCCCTTGCTCCCAACAAAGTACAAATATCCACACTCAGGTTGTTTACCGAGTATATAATTCGATCACGACTATCAGGGTGTTCATTGATATTTTCCTATTTGGGAAAAATATCCTAGCATCATATTTGCTCAACCAATCCATACTCAAAATAATCCCAAAACCACGAAATCAAATACATAAAAACTTATGGAAAAAATATAACCTAGCAACTCAAATTCTAGATAGTCACATCTCATCTCGAGAGTTGCATATCCACTTATTGGAATAGATATCCTTAAGGAAGTAACAAGGTATGATGGTTCTAAACATAACTTATCTACCAAACACTAAGATATAAATGAATGTGATACACATGTATCAAACAGTACTTTAACCGGTATGCTATGAATCGAAAGCGTACCTTCCATCATAGACTTTCCCTTCTCAGCTGTTGTCGGTCTTGATGTAGATGGCTCCAAAGCAAACATCTTTCCTTTGTTAGCCTTGGCCGCTGTTAGTCCCTGAGGAGTTGGTTTTGATGACAACAACCTTACATAGAATTAGATTATAAAATATATAATACTAACATTATTGTGTAGATATATATAGATATGTTTGCAGGTACTAAAGAATGAAGAACTGTACAGTATAAAGATTCAAGATCAAAGATTGAAGATATCAAGATTCAAGAATCATGAGTATCAAGAATTTCAAGAGTTCAAGTTTCCAAGATAAGGTATATAGTTAGGAATATTGTTAAAACTCATAGAAAGGCACTGACATCTTAAAATCTATTTTATTCATGGAATGGAATCCACTTCGTGCTCGTTAAAGGGATGGAACCCTAAGTAGGATGGAACCTACGAAAAATCTAGTGGAACATCTTTTTCTATCCACTTACTTTATTTCAAAATGATTTTCAAAAAATATATAGCTTGTTTTTCAAAATGATTTTAAATATTCCTGTTTAAAAACCAAAATCATCTGTCCTCGTTTTTCAATATATTTTAGCCTCAAAAATATCCTTAGTTTTAAATATCCCTAATTTTAAATTATTATCCTAAGTTTTTAAACTACAATTTTGATATTAATATATTTAGATGTTTTATATATTTATACTTAAGATTTAAATATAAGAGTATAGAAAATTATTATATATATTTTAATATTGTTCTCTATAGTTATTTATGTATTATAGCTATATATAAGTATATTTTAAAGTTTGAATATAAGTATAATATAATATAGAAATTATTTTAAAGAAAAACAAATCCCCAAAAAATACAAGGGCATGTCGACATGGTCACATGTACCCCTGTCGACATGGTGACAGTTAAATTGTTTTCTAAAAGAAGTGTCTATTCGCCACATCCCTTCCCCAGTGGACATGGCTATTGATCTACTATAAATAAAGGGTGTTTTCAACGAATTTTAATCACCTTTTTCTCTGATTTAAATTCTCTTCTTCTTCTCCACTTTCTTATTTACAAATTACACCATTACTCTGCCGAAATCAATATCGAATCTTACTAGATAATTTCTGGTTTTGATTCTATCCACTATCTCTACAAGATCCAAGTGCTAATCTCAGTTATAGAATTTTTGTAATCAATTGAGCGAGAGAAGGTGTGATTGTAGCCCTAGAAATCAATTGGGTGAACTTGTTGCCCGGTAAATCACGTATCTCTACCCAGAGGATTGTGAATCTGGAGCGGTGTACCTCGTAGCCTTGAAATCGAGGGTTGTATTTGTAAGAATTGTTTTTGAAAGGAAATCCGTACTTGTGTTGCGGGACTGGATGTAGGGTAACTCCGAACCAGTATAAAATCCGGTGTGTTCTTTCCTTTACTGCTTTCACTTTATATTTGCATCTGTGTTTGATTCCGTGTTCATATCCGTGTCTGATTAGTGTATACATTGTTAACAAATTAAGATAAACTCAAAAAGATTAACAAATTTCTTAAAACACTATTCACCCCCCCTATACTGTTAATTCTAGCCTTAAGATCCTTAATCCGCATTCTAACAATTGGTATCAGAGCTTTGTTTTCAAAAGTTTCATTATCTGAATTTTGAAAAAAAATTCAAAATGGCTACTAACACTAGTACTGCTATTACCACCAACACTAGTTCATTTGTAGAAGGTCAGTCTACTACCAGACCACCACTTTTTAATGGTAGTAACTATGCATATTGGACATGTAGGATGAAAATATATTTACAATCTATAGGACTAGACAATTGGAATGTCACACAGAGAGAATAATCTGAACCCACAACTGCTTTTGCTCAGTGGACTGCTGATCAAATGACTGTTGCACAGAATAATTCTAAAGCTATGAATATCTTGCTTTGTTCACTTGATAGGAATGAATTTAATAGAGTGTCAGTTTGTAAGTCTGCATAAGAAATCTGGAAAACTTTGCAAGTTACTCATGAAGGAACAAGCAAAGTTAAACAGACAAAAATCTCCTTGCTCACAAATCAGTTTCAATTATTCAAAATGAATCCTAATGTGTCTATTCCAGATATGTATAGTAGATTCCAGGATATTGTCCACTCTCTAATATCATTGGGAAAAGTATTCTCTGAAGAAGATCAAGTCAGAAAAATCCTAAACTCTCTTACTCCAGAATGGGATCAAAAGACACTCGCAATCGAAGAAGCAAATGACATCAGCATCTTAAAGATTGAAGAATTGATCGGAAACCTAATGTCATTTGAAGTTCAAATGCTTGGGAGAAGAGAAAGCAAGGCATCAGAAAAGAAATCAATTGCATTCAATGCACTAACAGAAGGATCAAATTCAGACAGCGATAATGATGAAGAGATTGCTTTTATGACCAAGAATTTTCGGAAATTCCTGAAGTACAGAAAATTGAATAGTTCCAAGAGAAACAAATTTAAGAATTCCGGTAATCGGACTACAGTACCAAACTTTATCAAATGCTTCAACTATGAC
Organism: Allium fistulosum; assembly: GCA_030737815.1. Lineage (NCBI taxonomy): Eukaryota > Viridiplantae > Streptophyta > Magnoliopsida > Asparagales > Amaryllidaceae > Allium > Allium fistulosum. Next base: position 522,484,121 of record CM060906.1, read on the forward strand.
GAACCAGGTCATATCAAAAGAGACTGTCCGCATCCAGATAAGCAAAACCCTCCTACAAATAATGATTCTGCAAAGAAATGGAAACGTGCATTCACTGCTACTCTAGATGACTCTGACTCATCCTCCAGTGACGATGAACATAAGAAAGATAATTCAAATCTGTGTTTCATAGCAATTCTCGATTTAGTCGATACGAAAGACACCGACTCTGAAAAAGGTACACGTTTACAATACATTGGCTGAAATTGCATGCTTGAATTGATTGATTGGTTGTTTTTGAATTGATGTGTCGTTTGATTTTTAAATTTTTATTATTTTATTATATTTTTTATTATTATTATTATTTTTTAATAATATTATAATATTTTATGAGTCTTAGTAATATTCCAGATATTATATAGACATTAAAATAATAGATATATATATACATATATATATATAAAAATACTACATTATATAAAAGTATCTATTCATCAAAATTTACGGATACCTGTCGACATGGGTCCATCCATACCTGTCGACATGGTACAGAAAATTTGAAATTCAAATTTTGAATTCAAATGCTTGTATTTCCCTCCACTCTTTCACACCATTCGAGACTCTGAAAGGACACTTTTTGACCAGAGAAACTGTCCATTTAATTTCTATTTATTTACTATCATTTATCTCATCTTTTCACTTAACTTTTCAAATTCAAACTCTTTCTTCATAACTCAAACTCTCTTCTCTCTGCATCAATGGCCTCCTCAAGTACTCCATCAACTATGAGACTCTCCAAAACCTTAAAAGAACACCTCTTTTATGATCCGGAAGCAATCAAAGCCTATATTGACTATGCTAATTATGGAAAAGTTCATCTCGGAAAGTTTGCAATTTTCCGCGATTTCGCTTCTTATGAAATCGATTCTCTTTGTGTTAGCAACAACATTTTAAGTCTTGTTGACGATTCTAAAAATGATTTTGTATGCTACCCAAATCTTGTGAAAATGTTTTATGCAAATCTTAATCGTGGCTTTTATCAAGGAAACGATGATGAAATTTGGAGTAGTGTAAAAGGCACTCAAATTGTTTTAAATTGTGATGTTTTAGGAGCGATTCTAAATTGTAAGTGTACGGGTATGGATCTTTCAAATTTCAATTTTAATGAAAATGATCGTGAGACTTTCCACCATATTTTTGAAAGTGACGAAAACTTTGATTTTATAAACCGCAATTTTCGTCCAAAAGCAAAAATTGTGAGCCTTCTTTTGCAACACACTTTGACCCCGAGATCGGGAAGTTTTAATAATCCTACTTCAAAAGTTTGTAAAGCTCTTTTCGCTCTTTTTGGAAACTATGATATTAATTGGGCTCAAGTTATTTTGGATGAATTTCGGCCTAAAAACTTGGAAATGGGAGAAAAGATTTTATATCATGGAATTTACCTTACTAGAATTTTCAACTATTTTGGAGTGAATTTTAAAGGAGAGGAATTCATTTCTAGAAAAGTTTTCAATCATTCCAATATCTCACTTATGAAAATTCCATACATCTTTCAACCTTATGAATCCCTTGTGGAAAAGGAAGAGCGTTTAGCTCACGAAGAAATGAAAGAAGGAGAGGAAGAAGAAGAAGAAGGGGATGAAATGGATATTCAAGAAGAAGAAGAGGAAGGTGAAACATCTCTTGAAAGTATTGATTACACCTCCAAACCAACCAACAAGATGATTATCAAAAACCAAAAGATAATTGTGGAAAATCAACGGACACTTAAGAGATCCGTTAGTAAAAAGTTGGATAAAATGTCTTCTAAGATGAACAAGTTCTTCTCAAAAGTCAGCAAGAAGTTTAACCTTTCATCATCCTCATCATCCTCCAATTAGATCTATCTTTTCATACCTTGTCGTAGTTGCTTAAGTTTGTTTTAAGTTTGAATGTTATTGTATTTCATGTTGTTTAATCCATGTATCATTCCAGTTTGAATTAATGTTGAAGTTCTTTCTGTTATCTAGCTTATTTCATCTCTAGAATAACTGTTAATATGATATATATAAATATATATATATACACACATTTATTCAAAATCAAAAACAAGTCATCAAAACACAGATGACCCTGTCGACAACCCCCAAAGGCACCCTGTCGACATGCTTAAAATCTGAAGTGTCTTTTCATTTTAATTTTTGAATTTTAAATAACTAACTTGTATCTATTCATTTTGAACGAAATTTACACCTATAAATACCTGTTCTCTTCCAGAAATCTTTACTCAAAATCATTACTTATCTATTCTATCTATATTTCTTCTCTTTTTCACAAAAATGGTCGATCCTATTCACAATTTATCTGAAAATCTTGAAGAAACTCTTAAATCCTTCAAGAATATTCTCTCTATCATTCTCTGTAATCACCATCACTTAGAATTGAGTCAAATGCAGATGATCAAGGAGCAAGAAAGGCATTTCGAAGCAATTCGATGGATGATTTCCTCCCTGCACAAGGATGATAATGAAGCACATCCTCCCGTTTCTCTCTCTGTTGATAATGAGAATTGGGATGCTATCAAACAAGACCCTATCTTTGGAGAAGAAGGATGGGTTGATGTTCCTCATAATATTTGATTAACTTTGTTTAATTTTTATTTGTTTGCTTTCTTAATTAGAATTTGGTTTGATTTGCTTGAATTTGACTTAGTATGGATTGATATTATGTGTGTAAAATATAACATACATATGATTAGTATTAATAATATATGATCTTTTAAGTTATCATGATCATCAGTTTAACTATCTATTTTTATATTAAAAACTCCATTATAAATAAATAAATTGTGTTCTCTTATTCGTATATTCTCTTATCTTTTGAATAAATAGTTTAGTAGTTAGGAAAAGTAGTTATTAAGAGTTTAGTTTAAAGTTAAGTATTGATTATGTATGATAACACTATCATTATAATCACAAGTAATGTATTCTTAGTTTCAGGGGGAGTTATATAGAATTATATAGTATTATAATTATGGAGTTATATGGTTTTTTGTTGATGACAAAGGGGGAGAAGTATAAAATAGGATAGTTAGGCATAGATTAAGGGTGAGTTATTAAAAGTATTAGGATAGAAGTGATATTTTATAAACAAAGGTTGTCATCATCAAAAAGGGGGAGATTGTTAGTCCTTGAGGAGTTGGTTTTGATGACAACAACCTTACTTAGAATTAGATTATAAAATATATATGTTATCCCGCTTTTTGGTCAAAGCCGGAATATCAAACAAATTGACAAGAAAGGATGGGTATCTGGATTGGAAGTCGATTAGAGACAAGGTTGTGATCGATGTCGTCAGAATTTGGCCAAGATCCGATCAAGGCAGAATCGATTGGGAATGATAATCAAGGATAGGAGAGGTTATGTTTCAATTTTCAATACGATCAGAGTTCGTATGCTCGAGATATGGATGGATTGAAATGCACAGGGCACGGTTCGTATCGATGCATTTCGCATCGATCGTCATATGGTGGATCAAATCGATACCGTTCGTATCGATCGGAAAGCAAGAACTTCGAATCGATACCGTTCGTATCGATCGGCATGGGTTCGGTTTAGTGAAGTTCGCATCGATCAGGTTCTGGTTCGACTCGATGACTTCGTATCGATGGGATGGTGAAGGATGACAGCATGTTCGTATCGATCAGGTAGGAAGGCTAGGTGGATTTCGACTTGATGGTGACACACCCAGATTGGTAGGTAAGCACGGAGTTTACTTCGAATCGATGTACTTCGCATCGATGGGATAGATACGAAGAAGTTCTTCATATCGATCAGTGTGTGATCGATACAAAGGAAACGATTAAAGCAGCATGAAGTTATAGATTCGAATTGGATGTAAAAGATCGATACGAAGGATGGGTGAGTGTGCATGGATTCGAAGGATTCATGGGCAATGTTCGTATCGATCATATTCAAACCGATCGATACGAAGGAAACGGTAAAAGCGGCATGAAAAGAGGATCGACATGAAGAACACGCGCCATGTCAATCTGCTAGCGCGTGCTTGGATGGATTCGAATTCATCGATTCGAACAGAGCGTGGCTAACGGAAATACAATGTTGAATCGATCATATCTTGAGATTTACAAGTCCAAATGCAATGGAATTTTCACAAGAGCTTACATACATGTTGAAGAATGTTCTCAACAAATTTCAGCTCCATCTGATGAATTCTTGATCGATTCGAATGGAGTTCGAATCGATCCCGAAGTGGGCCCAGATTTCCTGAAAGCGGGCATGTGGGCCCCCTTACGTGCCAGAACTGGTCTCCCCTCAATTTAGGCGAAATATCAGCCTCCTACACCAATAAATAGAGCCCCTGGTCATTCAGAAAGGGGGTCGGACAATTTTGAGAGTTAAAGAGCGCCCAGACTCTGCCAGATTTACTCCAGATCACCATTGCTGTCTTAGATTCAGATTATAATCATAAAATCTGTTGTACTACGCGATAAGAAATTGTAATCTTCAAGCATCGAGCAATAAAATCATAAAAACCTTGAAGTGGACGTAGGCCGGAGATAGCCGAACCACTATAAATTGTGTGTCACTGTTCATTTTTTCTGGATCGTTGTTTGTTGCTTGCTTAGATCTGATATTTGTGTGTGAATATTGCTAATTTACATTCATACACTGATGCTTTCACGACATTTGGGGTTTATGACCATTTTTGGCGCAAACAATATAATACTAACATTATTGTGTAGATATATATAGATATGTTTGCAGGTACTAAAGAATGAAGAACTGTACAGTATAAAGATTCAAGATCAACGACTAAAGGTATCAAGATTCAAGACTCATGAGTATCAAGAATTTCAAGAGTTCAAGTTTCCAAGATAAGTTATATAGTTAGGAATATTGTTAAAACTCATAGAAAGGCACTGACATCTTAAAATCTATTTTATTCGTGGAATTGAATCCACTTCGTGCTCGTTAAAGGGATGGAACCCTAAGTAGGATGGAACCTACGAAAAATCTAGTGGAACATCTTTTTGTATCCACTTACTTTTATTTCAAAATGAATATAGCTTGTTTTTCAAAATGATTTTAAATATTCCTGTTTAAAAATCAAAATCATCTGTCCTGGTTTTTCAATATATTTTAGCCTCAAAAATATCCTTAGTTTTAAATATCCTTAATTTTAAATACCTTTGATTTTAAATTATTATCCTAAGTATTTAAACTACAATTTTGATATTAATATATTTAGCTGTTTTATATATTTATACTTAAGATTTAAATATAAAAGTATAAAAATTATTATATATATTTTAATATTGTTCTCTATAGTTATTTGTGTATTATAACTATATATAAGTATATTTTAAAGTTTAAATATAAGTATAATATAATATAGAAATTATTTTTAAAGAAAAACAAATCACCAAAAAATACAAGGGCATGTCGACATGGTCACATGTACCCCTGTCGACATGGTGACAGTTAAATTGTTTTTTAAAAGAAGTGTCTATTTGCCACATCCCTTCACCAATGGACATGGCTATTGATCTACTATAAATAAAGGGTGTTTTCAACGAATTTTAATCACTTTTTTCTCTGATTTAACTTCTCTTTTTCTTCTTCACTTTCTTATTTACAAATTACACCATTACTCTGCCGAAATCAATATCGAATCTAACTAGATACACTACACCAGAAAAGACTTTTGGTAGCGTTGAAAAAACGCTACCATAACTTATGCTAGCGTTTTAGAGAACGCTGTTATACGACATGCAACTAAAAGTCTAAAACTTTTTGTTGCGTTGTAGTAAACGCTACCAAAAGTCACTTTTAAATGCAACTATAGGTATTTTCTGTAGGATTTAAAAAACGCTACCAAAAGTCACTTTTAAATGCAACTATAGGTATTTTCTGTAGGATTTAAAAAACGCTACCAAAAGTCACTTTTAAATGCTATTATTTACAGTTGATGGTTTATATCATTTCCAGCAATCGCTTATATACTATTCATATTAAAACGAACGATCAATCGCATAATTTTCATATATTCAAACAAACAATTAAATCACATAATTAGCATATACAAACAATCAATCATATGATCATCATATTCAAATAATTGCAAAAACATGCTAATCTCACAATCAAATATAATATCCATAATCAATTTGATAGTAGTTTTTCAACAAAATAAGTCAAATACTACAAGCATTCACAGACAAGTTTCCACAAATGGTACTAACAAAATACGACAACATATATAACAATTAAATTCATGTTCGTTGCTTAATTACCAATAGTTCTTTGTTGTCGACAGTCTTCGCTTCGAAATAGCTAATTACCTGCAAACGAGTTTAACAATCAACAATATATATATGTATATATATGTGTATATATATATATATATATGTATATATATATATGAAAATCATGTAATCTATAACTCGATATTCTATATTAACACATATTAACAAAAATTGTTCTATTTTTATATGCATCCTATATAGTTCCCTAACGAATACACAATTTTCAATTTACACAAATATTCAGATCAAAACTGGGTTAGAAGTCTGACTAGATTTCATTCTATGTGCAGATTGTGTATTCAGTACTATGGGTAGATTGTGTATTCAGTACTATGGTCAAGTTAAATCTTATAAAATATGAAAAAGTATCTAGAACGTCCGTAATCCATTGATGATGCATCCATCCACTAATTGAAATGTACAATTTTCTTTACCCTTGTCGTTTTCTATTGATCTTTTGATATGAGACAATCAACTCCAAAATATAGAGTGAAAATGCTATTTAAATTGATAGAGTAATAATTCAATTGCCTATCTAAACCAACATAATGTCTGTAATAATGTAATACTTTGTATTTTGATAAAAAAATATGACCTTGGTATTCTTGAATCAAATCAATATGCTTCAGTCTTGGTATGATTTGCAAGCGCACCGATGAGATTTCCATATGGAAAGGTCTGCATATATATACCAATATATATATATTAGAAAATAGTTCTGCAAAAATGTACATGTACAAAAGAACAAAGTATTAAAAGAGATAAGTCCATATGTACAAAAACTTTGCAATACCCCCTCCCACTCGTGATTATTCTCCAGCTAACACGGATTGGACCCCACAACAACCACCTCTTCTGAATTGGATTGGAGTCATCGCAACTGAGCTTCGCTTTTTCTCACCTCGGCTTGCATCCGTAATAGCATTTATGTTTGCACCATACTTTGTTAACTGCTCATTTCAAGATGGCTGGTGCCTCAACATATATCCACATTCTCTAGTCACACTGTTCCACATAAGTCCCTTTCACCTACAAAAGACAAAACTGGTATATTTCATTGTCATGGGACTCATAATACTGGTATGCAAAATTACGACAGTAGCTAAACTGGGAAACGATGACAACATGAGTTTTTATATTAAGTTACTATGTCATATACTAATTTGATATCTTTATTAGCCACAAGTTAAGAAAATAAGAAAAAGGAAATTCGCTTTGTTAACCTTTTGTTCATCTAACCTGTTTCAACAAACTCAAGAAGAAATGCATGTTTAGTAATGAATCTAAAGTGGGCTGCTGGTTAACAACTTGTTGGCTATCATTATGTCAGTGAATCGGAAATTAACAAATTATTTGAATTACATGGTCAGCAAGCAGAAACTCATTTACTAGGTAATAAAATAAATGTGATGAATTATTGGGTTCCAACATTATTAATTAAACTAAATCATGTGAGCTTCTTTTACAAAGTCAGTGGTTCAGAGGAAAATTCTTCAAGCCATAATATCACACGAACAAATAATTGGACGGTGTGATCTACCATAACAAACTGGCAAACCGTGATTGGATTGATATAACTTTCCAACATCTTGAGAGCCAACCAATGCCATATATTCCTATTCTGGAGACCACTCACCCATCATCTTCAATACTTGCATTCAAACTATTGCCAATGGCCTGAAACCATTTAAATATCTTATTCGTTGGCATAAGAATCCAAAAACAAAGATACAGTTGAACCATGTAATAAACCACAAAGAAATCAAGATGGCCATCGAAAAGAACAATGTAATAAACCACAAAGAAAATACTGATCTCTGAACTCTCGCCGCTAAATGGCAGGAACTACTAAAGAGCACACTAACCAAATTTTTACTACATCTCTCCTCTGTGCTTTCCCATTTGCAACTGCCTTCATCATATATTATCACTTGATTAACGAAGGATATTATAATTTTCACCCACTAATTTTATATGAACTACTTATCTATACTTATTAATACTGAATATAACTTTGACTTTGCATCATATGTTATCACATGATTATAAATGTGCATTTCTAGGAACAAAATTATTTTTTCACTAACCTTCAAAGATTTTTTTTACTCAATACTAGGTCTTTTCCACTCCATATGCAAGGAATCTAAAAAGGAGAAATAGCATATCAATATCAACTACTAACTCGTGTTTCAAACGTACAAAGCACAATTGACAAAATTTTGATTTCATATACACATGAACTCAAAATCAAACTAAATCAAGGTTTTCTCAACGTACCTCTCATCTATAAATGAAATAACCACTAACGATAACTTTAGAAGTAACCCAAACCATACATACTCCATGTAGCAATAGTTGACAGAGATGGGAGATCATATTTCATGAGTGACTAAGCAAATTATAGCAAATAATACAATAGTAATTAAAATTGGTGACAACAATCTGGTGTGTTCTCTCATTATGATTTTTTTTCTGACCAAGGTATAAAAATATAAGTCTTTACCGCTAGATAATAGCATCTGTGTGTATAAAGTCACCCGTTTCAGAAATAATAGTTGATAAATGAACAATCTTTCACAATAAAGCTCGTGTTTGACTTTGTATGGGTTACTTAATAAACCAAGATGCAAGCACTTATGACTATATAGCAACTGCTATGTTAGTTAACAAAATAAAAGGAGGACAGGAACATACCAAATAGTGCATTAAAATTAAAATTAAGAACGTGAATTAAAGGATGAAGTGTACAAATCGTATCAATACAAGATTATAATCGTTACCTTGTAAACAGGACGAATCTGCCTTCGCCTATTTTGTTTGCAATATCAAAACTATTGGTGGCAGCTTTAATCTGTCTCAGGGTAAATGTACTAGTCTGCAACTCTAGACCTTCATGTTCGCCATGCATAGCATGTTTTCTTCTCCAGCAAATCCAAACTATGATTTTCATCTAGATTAAGTTGTAATACTTCAGTTAGAATAGTATGATATAATGCAATCATCTTTCTATGTAGCATGTACCGCACAAAATGTTGACATTAAATACATATATCTGAAGATTCTTTGCTGTATATTATTCTCTTCATAAAAATTAACATGTATTGGTTTCCAAATTGAATTAAAAGGGAGGGATCCTTCGTAAATAAACTAATATACTTTTAGAACAGCTGCTTTAGTGAATGTTCTTTGGTTTACATTTTACTAGTGGTAAGATAACTATGTGCATGTTCCAAAAATTGGATAAAGACATAAGAGCTAAATCTACCACTGTATGACTGGTGTGACTTTGACTAAGTGGGGTTTAGAGGACATGGTAATATAATTCAAATAAAAATAAAAATAAGAAATAGTGAAACAAACCTATTCAATATTGACATCTGAAGAAATAAAACCAGGTTTAGTTTTGCCACTGAAAACAATTTCTGTAGATGCTCTAAATCCGTATAACTAAGGGTACTTTAGTAGTGTTTTTCGACTTATATCTTTGTCCAATATTCCAACTATTATTGTCGGTAGAGTATAGATGACAGAGTAATGATATATTGCCATAGCTTGTACACCTCTCGCTAGGAATAATAACTCAGTGAATATGAACACAAGAGATGGATGGTAACTAGTACACCATATTTCCAAACTTGTCTGCAGAATCTTTACGCCACAACTTCCGCAGAGAAATTTGGATCTGTATCCCATTTGTATCCACATCCTCTATTCAATAGTACATATCAAAACTTAGAAAACTATATAAAACCACCATATGCAGCATGGTTGTTATTGTTTCATTATAGTAAACTGTTACCTTAAGTTCATTTCATTTGAAAATAATATTGTTAACAGCGACCCTGCTCATTTCTGCTTATTTTAAACCATGGAATACATGAAAATTTAAATGATCGTACCAAACAAAGATTAAAAACAAACGACAATTAAGTATATAGTGATGCATCCCATAATCTTATGTTCAATACTTAATCAAGTAATAAAAAACAGCACTATAAAATCTATATATCCACACCTATCACTTCGCATTCTATACAAAGTCACAAACAGTTGAAAATGGAAGCAAAGGTACCAGCCTGCATTGTATTAACAGTAGCGTTAGTCTTTTCACTCATTAACAAAACAAACGCAGTAGGAATAGCTATATACTGGGGTCAAAATGGGAACGAAGGCAGTTTGGTAGATACCTGTGCTACTCAAAAACATTTATTTTCCAAAACCCCAAAACTAAAATTGAAAATTCATATAAACTTATTGTCTATGATTCCAAAAGTAAACATATCAGTGACAAAATTGATGTTCCTCTTTGAAATATCCACCCATGGCAAATAAACCTTCATAATATTTTGTGTTTCAAAGTTTCCAACAAATGGATCTCTCAAATGTAATCTTTCTATGTCGTCTGGGCATTGAAGAAAATCATGAAGCTTCACTTGATTCCAAGCAACTTCAATTCCTTCATACTCAGCGAAAGCTTTATAGCTAAAAATTCATGAAAACATCAGTAAAAAAGCCATTAATTAGAAATTAATATTCTCATCCATGTACACAAATATTGAAATGAAGATTAACCCTAACCAATCTTTGAATAAGTAATTGAACTTAATTTAAATTCGAAACTTATTGCAGGAAAAGTTGGGTCGAACCTTATAACAAGTAAAAAAAAATCAGGAAGCATCAAATCAAGATTATGAATTCAAATCTCATTCGAATTTGAACGAATTTGATAAATCAATGAATCTATTGAAAGCTCACCAGCTTGGCATGGAAGGCTGAGAAATGAAGCGATGTTGTAGAGGCATTCGGTTGGCAAGATACTAGTGGTGATGGATGAGGTTCTAAGTTGAAGATAAAGGAGGTATGCTTTTTATGAATCTGAGAAATTTTTTGGTTTCAGACTCAGGAGAAGTTTATTTTACGGTTTTGGGTAGGGAATCGAAATAATTAAGAAAGGAAAGCGGGAAGGAAAAAGATTCACCGTTTCTAGGGCGGGATTAGATTAGTAGCGTTGATTTCTTGTACTTTTTTAATCTTTTAAGTCAATGGTTGCAATTAGGTATTAAACGCTGCTATATTTTGCTACTAATAACTGATTTTCTTGTAGTGATAATTTCTGGTTTTGATTCTCTCCACTATCTCTACAAGATCCAAGTGCTAATCTGAGTTATAGACTTTTTGTAATCAATTGAGCGAGAGAAGGTGTGATTGTAGCCCTGAAAATCAATTGGGTGAACTTGTTGCCCGGTAAATCAAGTATCTCTACCCAGAGGATTGTGAATCTGGAGCGGTGTACCTCGTAGCCTTGAAATCGAGGGTTGTATTTGTAAGAATTGTTTTTGAAAGAAAATCCGTACTTGTGTTGCGAGACTGTATGTAGGGTAACTCCGAACCAGTATAAAATCCGGTGTGTTCTTTCCTTTACTGCTTTCACTTTATATTTGCATCTGTGTTTGATTCCGTGTTCATATCCGTGTCTAATTAGTGTATACATTGTTAACAAATTAAGATAAACTCAAAAAGATTAAAAAATTTCTTAAAACACTATTCACCCCCCCTCTAGTGTTAATTCTAGCCTTAAGATCCTTAATCCGCATTCTAACAGCCGCTTCTGGACATTTGTTCTTATAATGCCCCATCCGGTCGTAATTAAAGCAGTTCACATTCTGCTACCCAACAGCCACCTTGCCATCATCGGATCAACACTCGTTAGCATAATGACCCTTCTTGTCACACTTGTAACAAACTATATCAGCTTTTCCCTTTTTAGTAGCTCCACCCTTCTGAGCTCCCTTCTTATTAAAGAATTTCCTCTTCTTATTCTGAGAATTCTGGTTCTCCACTAACTTCCCTTTCCCAAAGGTCGAAAGCATTTCTTTGTTCCTATCAGTCATCTTCACTACTACATTTGATGGATCTTTGAGATGTGGCATGGTTGCCCTAGCAATTTCTGGCCTCAACCCTCGGATAAACTTCTCATTCCTCTTGATAACAGGACCAACGATGGCATACCCATATCTGGATAGCACATCGAACTTAGCAGAGTATTCCAACATTGACATTTCTCCCTACTCCAACTCCATAAACTTCCTGACTAAGGCTAACTCGGCTACTTCAGAAAAAAACCTTTCCTCGAATCTCCTTTGAAATTCTGCCTAAGTTAATTCCTCTTCCACTACCCCTATGGTCACCTTGTTCCACCAGAATAAAGCAGTACCTTGTAACTATCTCGAAGCCAGCTTTCTTTTTTGCTTATCATTCAGACCTAAATACGCAAAGATCCTTTCACAATGTAACAGCTAATTCTCACTTCTATTACATCCTTGGTCCCTAAAAAAGGCTTTCCACCCAAACTAGTGTAATCTCGACTCAACTTAGCATAGTTATTACCAACTAGCACTATGGAATTGACTCCTTCCGCATTAGCAGCATATCCTCCAACCGCTCTTTCCGCTGCTCTAGCTTGTATTAGATTGAAGAAGAACTGATACATAGTCCCCATATCCACTGGTGAGGTCGCAGCACCTACATTGGAATTTGCATTTTGATTAGCATTTTCCAATCGACTTGGATTCCTTCTAGTAGTGGGTCGAGCATTTCAATTGGTTATGGTGCTTCAGCCACCTAGATTCACTCTTCCGTTTCCTGCTTCCATATTTTTTTATCGTAATCTGCATACGAGCCTTAGTAAGATACAGAAGAACGGTCTAAGAGAGAGGAGAGAATAGAGATGGAATAGATATTGATATATAGCAAGAACATTACTATATATCCTATACCCTAGTCTTATTCTCAGATTCATTAGGATTATGTTTTCAAAAACTCTTTAGGTTTAAAATTCTTTTAATCATAAACCTATGCTTTGATACCAACTTGTAATGTCTCCCATTCTGAGGCCTAAAACTAACTGCTACAGATGCTACAATTATCCATAATAATTAATTCTCGAAGATAAAATGTGGCTATGCTAAATATATCAATAATTAAAAGCACATGAATATGAAAAAATTTCAACACGGTTTAATAACAAATTTTCACATCTCATTTCACAAATGATATTTCATATTCATTACATAATCTTATTCGTAATCCCATGTTCAAAGAAAATATAACCACACAAAATACTCCAAGTGTGACATATAAAGATGCTCCTTTGGTTGATCAGAGTCAAATACTTAGCAGTTATACAACTTTGCCATTACATCCAAATAGACAAAACCAAACTACACAACAAAAATAGATAAAGTTCCTAATAGCTAGATTGTCTCCTGCATGTCTCCGGAAGCTTATTTGTCTAATTGGAAACATGAAATCCCTTACTACCGACCTACTCAAATGAGTACCCGAGAGTTTAAGGGAAAAAACAAAAACTTCGGGTTAGACAATAGTCCAGTGTGAATAATAACCTACCGTTTCGAACCAAAATAGATATCTAGTGAGGCCACGTCGCTGAGCGGAACGGGTTTTCCACTCACTAGTATCTTAACTACAACATAATAACCATATACTATGCTCCTGCAACCACAATGGTTAGAACATAGAAAATAACATTTATAATCATGCAACATATATCGGATCACCCATCCCAATTCATTAGATTATCCATCTTAATTTCAAATGACTACCCTGAAAGGGACGCGGAAGATGATCTTAAGGCTATTTAACACTAGAGGGGGGGGGGGTGAATAGTGTTTTAAGAATTTCTTTAAAACTTCTTTAATTTAAATTGATTTAACTAACTTAATGCAAATACACAATCACAGATCAAATCACAGAATCACAAACAGATGCAAATATAAATAAAAAGCAAGTAAAGGAAAGAACACACCAGGAATTTTATACTGGTTCGGTGTTACCCTACATCCAGTCCCGCACAACTCGTACGGCTTTCTATTCAATAATAATCTAGATTACAATCCCTCGATTCCAAGGCGACGAGGTACACCCTCCAGATTCTCAGGTCTCTGGGTAGAACCACTTGATTCACAGGACACAAGTTCACCCGATCGATTTCCAAGGACACGATCACACCTTTATAACCCTAAACAAGTTTCTTTGAGTACAAATGTATCTATAACTCTGATAAGCACTGAGATTCTTTGAAGAGAGTGGCAGAGAATCAAACTAGAGATATTCTGGTTTGATTCACTTAAGATTTCGGCAGAATATGGATAGGATGATTAGAAAATAAGATAAGAGAGTAAAGAGGATGTCGACATGGTCTAGTAAAAATGATGATTTGCTTTTCTTTGAAAATGATGATTTAAAACATATGCAACTTTATTCAAATGGACTCTATGTATTTGTATAAGGTATTTAGAAGTAGAAATACTTATGAATATATATATGTATATATACTAAAATATATTTTAAAATCAAGGTAAATAAACTAAAGTAAATATAATATTAAAATAGATTTTGAGGCTAAAATATCAAGGACAATTTTGAAATCAAAATATAACAAAATGATAAATATGATTTTGAGGCTAAAACATTTTTGGAAATACGAACGAAGGTTTTTCTTTTGAAAAGGAATATTTGAAAATCATTTTATGAAACAAGAGATAATTTTGAAAATCATTTTGAATCAAAATTAGTGGATAACAAAATAGGGCTACTATCCGTTCCACTAGATATTTCGTGAGTTCCATCTCACTAGGGTTCCATCCCTTTAACAAGAACGAAGTGGATTCCATTCCACGAGTAAATTGGATAAAAAAGAATGATAGTGCTTTCAAGGAGTTTTAACAAATATCTAACCTAACTATATTATTTGTCTTGAACTCTTGAATATCTTGAATCTCATGAGTCTTCAATCTTGAACTCTTGATCTTTGTCTTCTTTACTGTACAGTCTTCTTTTGTTGATACCTGCATATAGATTTCCTGCACATATATATTTTATAACATTCTATAGTTGTTGTCATCAAAACCTACTATCCTATGGACTAACATTCTCCCCCTTTTTGATGATGACAACCTTTGTTTATAAAATATTTATATTCTCCTTATAACTCCCCCTAAATCTAATAACTCCCCCTTAAACTATGCCTAACTAACCTATTTTATACTTCTCCCCCTTTGTCATCAACAAAAAAATGACATTAACTCCCCCTAAATCTATGATATTAATGATAGTGTTATCATTAATAATACTGAAACTAGATATAACAATGCTAAATATTGTATACTCAGAATGATATATATGAGTAATATAAGATTGAGAATAATACGTGTAACCACAGATTATTTTATTCATTTCAATATTACTATATACATGACTATTTAAACTTATAAACACATAAATTACTAAAACAAGAAAATAAACAACTCAACGGTTGTTTTTGATGATGGGAGACTTGTGGACAGGACAATTTGGGTAATGGAAACAGAAATTTCCATGTTGTTCCACAATGTTCCCATAAGCATCAAAACAGACTTCCTCTACACATACTGCTTCATCATCAGTTTCTTCCTCCATTGGTTCTTCCTCTTCTTCTTCGTCTTCGTCTTCTTCATTTGCTTCTATGTTAGAAGAATCTTCAATTACAATTGGATTGGCATGATTATCCATGAGGAATTTTTGAAGATTCCTCAGAATTTTCCCTTGTTTCTCTTGCTCTCTTGCCATTCTCAATTGTTGAACTTGCATTTCAGTTAACATCTGCAGCGAATCATCAACTTTCTCCTCTATTTTGATGACACGAGCAAGTATGGAGTTTTGGAAAGGGCCTTGTGAAGGAAAAGGGAAAGGAACCGGTGAAATTTGATTAGGATTGGATGTGGAAGCCATGGATTTGATGTTTACAGAAAGTAGTATGAAGAAATAATGATTGGAGGGAAGAGAAACTCGGAATGGGTGAATTAAATAACCACCCATTCAAAAATTAGAGGGAAAAACGAATTGACATTTTTACCGTTTCATGTCGACATGACGCATGAATACTATGTCGACATGGTGTTGTAAAATGCTATGGTTAAGAAATCATTCATATATACCCTATGTATACTACTATACTATATACTATATTTCAGAAAGAGAACATATACCTAATTCTCTTCTTAACTTGGTGAAGACAGGTTCTCCTAAAGGTTTGGTTAAAATATCAGCTATTTGATTTTCAGAATTAACGAAATCAAGAGAAATTTTCTCTTTATTTACGTTATCTCTTAGAAAATGGTGTCTAATGTCAATATGTTTAGTTCGGGCATGGAGAGTTGGGTTTTTGGACAAACTAATGGCACTAGTGTTATCACAGAAAATTGGAGATTTTGTGATAGATATACCAAAATCATTCAAGGTTTGTTGCATATACAAAACTTGAGAACAAGCTAAAGCAGCAGAAACATACTCTGCTTCAGTTGTTGATAGGGAAACAGTATTCTGCTTTTTACTGAACCAGGAAATTAAGGAATGACCTAGAAAGTGACAAGTTCCACTTGTACTCTTTCGGTCTGACTTACACCCAGCATAGTCAGCATCACAGTAGGAAACTAATTCAAATGAATCATTCTTAGGGTAGAACAATCCATAATCAAAGGTGTGTTTAACATATCGAATGATACGTTTCACAGCTTTTAGATGAGTTTCCTTGGGTTGAGATTGATATCTTGCACAGAGACAGACACTGTTCATGATATCTGGTCTACTAGCAGTAATATAGAGAAGTGATCCAATCATTCCTCTATACAAGGTTTGATCTACGTCTTTGGATAGATCATCCTTACTTAACGCTATATTGGTTGCCATGGGAGTTGGTTTTCCACTCACATTGGTCAAGCCAAATTTACTAACTAACTCTCTCGCATACTTCTCTTGACTGATAAAGATACCATTATCTAATTGTTTGATTTGTAATCCTAGGAAAAAGTTAAGTTCACCCATATGACTCATCTCAAACTCTTTTGTCATAATGTCAGAAAATTCTTTGTTCATGTCAGAATTGGTTGATCCAAATATAATATCATCTACGTACACTTGTACAAGTTGAATATCGTTTTTATTTCTTTTAATAAAAAGTGTGTTATCTACCTTACCTATTTCAAAATCAGATTGCAAAAGATAAGACCTAAGTCTATCATACCAAGCTCTAGGAGCTTGTTTTAGACCATACAGGGCTTTCTTTAATTTAAAAACATGATTTGGAAATTTTGTATCTTCAAAGAGTGGAGGTTGTTCAACATAAACTTCCTCTTTTACAAAACCATTTAGAAAGGCACTCTTGACATCCATTTGAAAAAGTTTGAAATTATTGAAATTAGCGAAAGCAAGCAGAATTCTAATAGCTTCTAATCTTGCTACGGGTGCAAAGGTTTCGTCATAATCTATACCTTCTTCTTGACAATAACCTTGTGCAACGAGTCGAGCCTTATTTCTAACGACCTCACCTAATTCATTTAATTTATTTTTATATACCCATTTAGTGCCTATAATGGATTTATCCTCAGGTCTAGGAACAAGTTCCCAAACATCATTTCTGGTGAATTGATTCAATTCTTCTTGCATAGCAAGAATCCATGAATCATCAGTTGATGCTTCCTTTGGATTTTTAGGTTCTATTGAGGATATAAAAGCAACATGACTCATACTGTTTAATTGATTCCTAGTTTTAACAACAGATTGCATATCTCCTAGCATATTTTCTACAGGGTGATCTTTTAAAAGCCTAATCTTTTTATTTGGATGAAAAGTTTCATTTGTAGCATCTACAGATTCATGATTAGAAATAACTAAGTCATCCTCATCATTAGTCTGATCAACTTCTTTGAAATTTTCATCAAAGGAAACATGTAAAGTTTCTTCAATAGTGTTTGTTCTTAGATTAAAAACTCTATAAGCTTTACTCCTGTTAGAATATCCGATAAAGATTCCTTTGTCGGATTTAGGATCAAACTTATCTAAATTATCTTTTGTATTTAAGATAAAACATTTACTTCCAAAAATTCTGAAATAAGATACCTTAGGTTTCTTATTGAAAAGAAGTTCATAAGGTGTTTTATTGGTTAGAGGTCTAATTAGAATCCTATTCAAAATATAACAGGCTGTTGCAACTGCTTCAGCCCAAAAATGTTTTGGTAATTTACTATCAGAAAGTAGAGTTCTAGCACACTCTTGAATCGTCCTATTCTTACGCTCAACTACTCCGTTTTGTTGTGGAGTTCTTGGAAACGAAAAATTGTGAGTAATTCCCTTCTGATTACAGAATTCCTCAAACTTCTCATTTTCAAATTCACCACCGTGATCACTACGAATAGTGATGATCTTGGAAGAAAGTTGGTTTTGAACTCTTTTTGAAAAACTTTTAAAATAATCAAAAGTATCACTTTTATGTTTCAGAAAGATTGTCCATGTATATCTGGAATAATCATCCACAATTACAAAGACATATTTACTATGGTTGATTGATTGAATCTGAGATGGACCAAATAAATCTAGGTGAAGTAACTCAAGAGGTTTTGAAGTAGAAATCATATCTTTAAGTTTAAAGGAACTTTTTCTAAGTTTTCCTAATTGACATGCATCACATATACTATCTACTTTAAATTGCATCTTAGGGAGGCCTCTTACTAGATCAAGTTTGGATAGTCTAGATAAGAGTTTAAAATTCAAATGTCCAAATCTCTTATGCCAAGTCCAAGGGTCACTTGTATTGGCCAAAAGACATAGATTATCATTTGAAATTTTCATACTGAGAATATAGATATTCTTTTTCCTAACTCCCTCAAAGATAATATTAGATTTATTATCTTCGATGTGACACTTGTCTTTTTCAAATTTAACCCTATATCCTTTATCACATAACTGACTAATACTAAGTAGATTATGTTGTAGATTTTTAACTAACAAAACATTTGAAATAATAGGAGTTTCAGAATTACCTACATTGCCGATGCCAACTACATAACCTTTTGAATTATCCCCAAAATTAACCAATCCTCCATCCTTGTAAATAATGTCATTGAGAATCTCTGGATTTCCTGTCATATGTCTTGAACATCCACTATCAAGTATCCACTTGTTTTTCCTTATTTGCACAACTTGTCCATTGTGAATAGGTTCATTTGTCGCCATGAAGCAAGATTCCTGCACAGTGAGCAACTTTTGTAGATTACCTGATTCTAAATAACTATCATGCATCAATTTATGAGACCACAATGATTTGATCATTAAAGAATTATTTTTAGGAAACATTTCAAACTTAGCCATGAACTTTTCAAAAATCAGATTATGAATACTTTGAAAAACTTGCTCTGATACCAAATGAAAGGGACGCGGAAGATGATCTTAAGGCTATTTAACACTAGAGGGGGGGGTGAATAGTGTTTTAAGAATTTCTTTAAAACTTCTTTAATTTAAATTGATTTAACTAACTTAATGCAAATACACAATCACAGATCAAATCACAGAATCACAAACAGATGCAAATATAAATAAAAAGCAAGTAAAGGAAAGAACACACCAGGAATTTTATACTGGTTCGGTGTTACCCTACATCCAGTCCCGCACAACTCGTACGGCTTTCTATTCAATAATAATCTAGATTACAATCCCTCGATTCCAAGGCGATGAGGTACACCCTCCAGATTCTCAGGTCTCTGGGTAGAACCACTTGATTCACAGGACACAAGTTCACCCGATCGATTTCCAAGGACACGATCACACCTTTATAACCCTAAACAAGTTTCTTTGAGTACAAATGTATCTATAACTCTGATAAGCACTGAGATTCTTTGAAGAGAGTGGCAGAGAATCAAACTAGAGATATTCTGGTTTGATTCACTTAAGATTTCGGCAGAATATGGATAGGATGATTAGAAAATAAGATAAGAGAGTAAAGAGGATGTCGACATGGTCTAGTAAAAATGATGATTTGCTTTTCTTTGAAAATGATGATTTAAAACATATGCAACTTTATTCAAATGGACTCTATGTATTTGTATAAGGTATTTAGAAGTAGAAATACTTATGAATATATATATGTATATATACTAAAATATATTTTAAAATCAAGGTAAATAAACTAAAGTAAATATAATATTAAAATAGATTTTGAGGCTAAAATATCAAGGACAATTTTGAAATCAAAATATAACAAAATGATAAATATGATTTTGAGGCTAAAACATTTTTGGAAATACGAACGAAGGTTTTTCTTTTGAAAAGGAATATTTGAAAATCATTTTATGAAACAAGAGATAATTTTGAAAATCATTTTGAATCAAAATTAGTGGATAACAAAATAGGGCTACTATCCGTTCCACTAGATATTTCGTGAGTTCCATCTCACTAGGGTTCCATCCCTTTAACAAGAACGAAGTGGATTCCATTCCACGAGTAAATTGGATAAAAAAGAATGATAGTGCTTTCAAGGAGTTTTAACAAATATCTAACCTAACTATATTATTTGTCTTGAACTCTTGAATATCTTGAATCTCATGAGTCTTCAATCTTGAACTCTTGATCTTTGTCTTCTTTACTGTACAGTCTTCTTTTGTTGATACCTGCATATAGATTTCCTGCACATATATATTTTATAACACTTCTATAGTTGTTGTCATCAAAACCTACTATCCTATGGACTAACATACCCCACACAATTTAAACTGACTACCCATCTAAGTTTAATCTGACTACCTATGTTATAATTACGTGGACTACGCATCTCACATATAATCATATTCAGAATTATGTGGACTTCCGTTCCACGTGTAATTATTACTTGGATTACACATCCTCTACCACATTGACTACCTATCACATGTGGTTTAATTATTTAAAATTATGTGGACTATCCATCATACATATTCCATTTAACTTAAAATGATGTGGCTATCCATGACATACCCCATAGTTTTTCTAGGATGACTATGAACCTTCATTATCCTTATAGAGATTATCTATCTCTGGCATGATGTGCACTATCCATCTCACATCCCATAGTTTTCCAAGGATGACTATGAACCCACCATTTACAATTTAATTCATTTAACCCACATGTCTAACCTATGTTTATTGGTATCCCCAACAAGGTTATTTCTCTATAAAGTTATAACATTTCAAACTGACACACACATTGGTATCCCCAATTGATTCATGTCGAACTTATTAAACAATAATGGTATCCCCAAGGTTTAAAGTCGAAGTAATGGACATATGGCTCGCTACCATTAATTTATTTAATTTTTTGATCAATGTCGAAGTTCACCTACATTGGTGTCCCTAATGATAGTGTCAAAGTTTATAATTTAAAATGCATTGGTATCCTCAATGGCGACGTCGAAATAGAAAACATAAGGCCCTTCGCTTTTAATGAATATAGGCAGCATTCAATCCATACTGTGCCTCATCGATCCTCTACCCAAACTAAAATAAAACACAAACTCTTCTAAGTATAAAATCATGTCGAAGATGACATTGTCAACTTTCATTAACTAGAGGCTATCCACCCTTTTTAAAACAAAACTTTACTTTATAAGTTATATGGCTATTTGCCAAAGATATAGGGTCATCGACCCTCTTGAAACACAGACCTCTTTGCTTCTCTTTAAAATAGTTTTAGTTTGTAGAAAAAAAGCCCCTTCGGCATTAAAAGAAGAGAAGCGACGATGTGACCAAATGGCGTCGACACCAAAACCAAGTATATAAGGTTGCCAACCTTGATGCAGAACAACAACAAGACCCTCGACGTCATTATAAAATTCTTTAAATTTTAGTTTACTTCAGTTACTATGCCGCTTGGTTCGAAGCCATCATAGGAGGCATTACTACCTAAGTATTGAAAATAGTCAAAATGATTAGGTGCGGTATCATTGAAAACAGTGATAAAGACATGCGACATCATCGACATCGAAATTAAGCTTTTAAAACACTTAGATGAATCCCGAAGACATTATACCGCTAATCATCTATTGCCACCGTTATCCACTTTGATGCCGAAGGAATAACTCCATAGATACTTAGCTAGCTATCATGTGCTTCGTCCTTCATCGACATCGACATTCAATGATGCAGCCTCATCGTTAGGCTCGACAACGTATGGTGGTATGGCATTATCGTAATTCTGAGGAAAACTGCTTTCTTACTACTTTAAGCAAAAACTTTTCACGAAATTTTATTTCTTGTCCAATTTCTATTGGATAAAGAAATTTCTTTACAAATCCTTTTTATAAATTACTGGCATGCTAAGTTTTCAAGTTCCCAAACATATTTAAAATAATTAATTAATAACTTTAATTAACTATCCTTTTAAATGCTTATCTAGCATATTAAATTCATAATAAATTGAAATCAGTAGGGAAAAATTCCAAAAATTCAAAGAAATTAGAGAATATCTTTCTCTTTACCATATAAAAATTTCGATGCAAAAATCCATATTTAACTATTTTTAATAATTAAAATCCAATATTAACCCAATTTCCACCTTAGGAAATTCATAAAATATTCAACTTAGTTTGAAAAATTATGAAACTAAAAGCTCATCTCCAAAATACCATTTTACACATCATATCAAAAATTCGAATCATTTGAAGATTAAAAACTTAGGTTTTACCCTCAAAACCAATTTAAATAATTCCATTAAAATTCCAATAACCATTATTCTATCCAAACTATTATTAAACAACCATACTTTGGCAAAACAAACAATAATAATTTGGGTATTTTCCATAACCGAATTCGAGATAAATAAAAAAGATGGTTTATTCACCTTTAAAATTGATGTTGGAGTTGAGATTTGATTAGTGTTGTGCTTCCTTATGCTTTAACTCGAAACCCCTTAGAATGGTCGGCCTTCTTAGGGTTTTCTGAGATATTTTTGTTTGAGTAAAATGAGAATGATAAAAGGGGAGAGGGTTTAAGGCAAATAATAGGTTTATTTCCTAAATCGCCTCTCTCCTTTATTCTCTTATATGTTTAACTTTTAAAACAATCTCTTTACTTAATTCATTAAGGCGCGACCTTGTAAATGTTCAAAACTCATTCTATTTAACCATTTATATTATTCTATTTAATCTATCTAATTAAATGTCCTGAATAATGTTTAACTAAAAATAGGATTGTCACAACAGCAATCGTTGTTTTTCCAACGGTTGGCTCAAATAGTGTATTAGGTAGGACCTACATTTGACGCGTTTGACATGTCCATGTTGTCGCAAACCTCAACGCAGCAATAAAACTACATACGCGCCCCAAATCATGTTTGTTGGGATTACTTATAAATAGATGTCAAATATTTATGCTTTGGTAAAAGCTTTAGATATGAAACCAATAGTTGCAACCATTTAAAGGTGGCACACAAAGAGATGTATTCATTAATGGATGATCATGTCTATTTGTCACTAAGTCATATCTTTGCAATACAAATATTAATGTATATTCTGGTTAAGTTATTTTGTTTAATATATAAAGTCTATATTCAAAAGTTATGTCCATTAATTTTTTTGTTGGATTGAAGAGTAGCATATGAGGACATCCGATAAAATTAGAAAGTCAACAAGTCATATATAAATATGTCATTATTCTCATCATAATAAATTTAAAAAAACAATTCTACAAAATACCCTCAACTCCCCATTTTCACTCCTCTCTTTCGGTTCTAATTTTTCATGGAGAAAATTATGAATTTTGGTCTATCGAATTAAGACTTATTTTCGATCACAAAATCTATGACAAATTAGTTTTTGACTAATAAATTAGCTAACCTCGAATTAGACTAATACATTATGTTTGCAAAAGGCACCTACTAAGACTAGACTTATAAATGTAAAATGAGGAGCAAAACAAGCAACTAATATAAATGACACAAGACGTAGAGTGGTTCGAAAGAGAATTGACTATTTTCACTATGAAGATATCTTTTTATATTTAGCTTTTACAATTATAGGAAATTATAAGAGAATAATAAGAAATATAGCACTTAGTTTATTATGATTCTAAACTTAAGAGCTTTGTGTGGAGATGCATGCAATAAATGGAATCCAACCTTCTAGATTAGCTAAATTCCAACCGAAGTTCAACCTCTTTGATGTTATATGGCAATGGGTACTTAAAGTAGCAGATATAGATGGATGAATGACTATGATTGCACTGAAGATAGGTGGGAAATAGTTCTGTCCATATATCTAGGTGCGTGAATTGATGGAAGATAGCTATAAAGGTGGTGAGATCACATGGTGAGGGTGCTTGCTAGATGACATTCCATACCAAGCGCATGCTTCGCATTTAATGTGCATTTAATATGGTGGCATGCTACAGTAGTAGACGTGCTTTCGGCATACATGCTACTGTACCTAGTAAGCCTGGTCGTATGATTTATCGTTTACTTTTGCTTATCCAGGTGACTAGGCGAATGAGAAGCTTCCTGTGTATAGTAGCCGTTGATTACTTGTTGCTGAATATTACTAAGTGAAGCTGAATTTTGCTAGGGACCAAATCAAAAGAGGTGTGCCGAGTCATATGTTGTTAAAGCCCCACTAAAACCCCGTAGAATCACCATTATAGCGCATAGCGCCCTCTAACCGCTACACTATTTCAATTTAGCGATATTAAATAGTAGATCCGCATTAAGCCCCACTATTTTCCGTTACACATGCTAAATCAAAGCTTTTTAGGACCCGCTTTTACAATATTAATATACAAATATTGATTTGACTAGTTCTCTTTTAAACCAAATCAACAAAGTTAGGCTACGGATCTAATTTTAAGGCATCATTGCTCAATATAAGTTAGAAATATATTGTACTCATCAAATCTAGTCTGCATAAATTATGATATTCTTCGTTTTTTATATGATTAAACAATATTTCCTTTTTCCACACAAATGATGTAAGAAGGTGAATAAATTAACTTTAAATATTTAGTGTTATATCTAATGAAGCTTTTTGCACCTCCGTTATTTTCCGCTTTATTCTCGCTACAGCGTTTTGCACCTCCACCACTATAGAATCGCTAAGCGCTTTAACTACACAAGCCGAGTATTAATGGGATAATAAGACAGACTGCTTGTTACCGGTCGAAGGCGGGTTAAGATGAAGTTGGGTCAAATACAGGTCGTGCTTGAGCTAGGTCTGGTTAGATGGGTTAGCTATGTCAACCTGTGCCGAGCCGGTCCTAGCATAGGGACATGGGTCAGCCCATTTTTGACTTGCTTGATGGATTTGCTGAGACGAAGCTAGGTTAAACATGGGCAGGCCTGAACTGGGATGGACAAAGTGCTAGCTAACCTGGGTCAGGACTAGGCATTGAGTGTTGGTCGGCTTAATCATACTTGCGAGAAATTCGAACAACATTTAGTCTCCAAGCCCGTCTCTATGAAATAGGGGTCAGCTTGTCAAATCATCAAGATTAATACGATTGACTCTTTTATTATGCATTTAATGTGTGCCACACATGATGATATGTCATTGGCCGAGGCGGATCACTTTTTTCAGACACGGTAGGGGCGTTCACGTTTCCAACTGTGTGTGGACTCACAATGACATTGATTACACTTAAACGGTTGGGATCTGTTGGCTTTTCAAATCCAGTGGTTGTGATGGAAGGGGTAGGTATTATAAATACCACCTACCTTCTCCTCTCTCATTCTTTATTGATACGAAAAGAATTTCCGCCATTAAAAGTTCAAATACATTTACACCTCTTTGACTTTTCAAGCTTCCTTATTCAAAAAATAGTTTTCTCTCCCTTTTTTTCTTCTGTTTGAAGCACCAAAGAATGTTTCTTTTGTGTTTGATTTTGGGTTGATGCTTGGCAGGAATCCATGCTTTTTTAAACATCTTTTGGACATCGATTGACCATTTATGCCTTATTAGTGGTGGTCTATCGACGTTGGTAAACTTTCCAGTAGCCTTTGATATCCAAAAAATATATCAATGTTAGGTTATAGATTTAGGCCTCAGTATGGCCATGGGCTTCAAGTAAAACAAAAAATAATAGATATGGGCCGTTAGGCCTGTTACTTAGCCTGGGAGATTTTTTTAAGTCATGAGCTTGCCTTCCTTTTACTAAAAAATGCAAAAGGTCCACTTATTTAAAACCATTGCAACCTGGAACAAGAAAACAGCTTCCCGTAGTGAATAAAGAATATATAGAAATGTTATGAATGATATGTATGTGTATATATATTATAATTGCCTCATTAAATAATTTACTATAAATATACTTGTGTGTGTATTATTTACCTTATTAAATAATTTAATATTGATATACGTACATATATTATATTTCAAAAATTTACATTTAATAAATATTTAACTATGACTTTGTAAAATATCTTATATAGCTTAACTAAGTCAAAATTTTCAAATTCAAATTTAAAGTAAGTATCTTAATTTGAACAGATAAACATATATTAAAAATCAAATTTCAAATCCAAATCAATATATTGTTCAAATTTATAAAATATATTTAATTGACTAAGTAATAATTATATATATATATAATATAGTTAAACACAATTATTATTTTTAATTAATTTTGAAAAAATTATAAACCAATTCATTTTGAATATATATATATATATAATATGTATACTTTCAGCCATAAAATGTCTCTTTTTTTCCAAAAAATCTAAGAATAAATTTTTTAATATATATATATATATATATTAATATAAAATTTAAAATTAATGTATTAGATTATTATAATATATGTATATATATATTATACTGTATAAATATCTTTCGGTTAACTTTTATAATTTATAAAAAGTAATTTTTTTCATTTAATATGTGTGTGTGTGTGTATATATTAAAATTAAATTAATTGTTTATAATAATGTAAAATTGATTATAATTAATAATTAAATAATTAAATTATTTAGAATTATAGTTTATATTTAGAAAATTGTTTTATACATAATAGAATTATTTATGACCGAAATCATTTTTTTAAAATCATTTCATTTGATTGTATTAAAACATTTATATTAATTTTAAATTGTTAAAATTGATATTAAATTATAATAAGGCAATATAAATATGTATAAATGGTGATATGAGCATAGAATAATAAAATAAAGCATAAAGTAATACCTTGATTGAGATAAAGCCTATTTGACACACTTCGATCTAAACAGTCTCCTTGATTTCCAAATTTGCTAGCTGAAGAAGAAACCTTCCACATATAACCACCTAGGATTTGAGTTATATGTATTTGGAAAGGAGAAAAGGGAAGCTAGACTATTGGGTTCAAGAATAGGCAGCTAAGGTAGAAGAACAGAGGAGGTGAAAAATGGATGAAGTGCATTCTATTTATAGTAGTGGATAAAGAGATATTTCAACAAATATCTTCCCACTTATCTCTCGTATGCATTTACCAATTCAAGTTTCATCCCCTTGCCGAGTATGGCCAGCCTAGGCATGATGATATGGCAATCCAATAATTCTGTCATTATATGATTGTTATTTAACAACTTAAATATAAACTGATATTGCATATCGACGTATGTACATGTAACAGTTATATATACATATTAATAATTACCAAAAGCACAAAGAACTTTTCTTAAAGATACCACATTTACTAAAAAGCACCCTAGATACTAAATACACTCATAATTAATGTTTTGCTAAATATTAATTGATTTGTAACTATTATAAACTAATTAAATCGGGTGGTATTTTAGGGACTAAATAGGTGCGACTCACGAGTGTGAATTCAATCAATGGGTAATATTCGAAATTTCAAATATTAACACTCATAAGTTACCTTAGCTAGTGGTGTGAAAGTTCGATCGAATTTATTGCTTATAGATCTCATCGCTAAAATCCAACTTTACATTTTCTTAAGCAATACCTTGTATTAACAATAATATACAAATTTTCTTTTCATCAACACTGTATCACTTTATGATATGTGGAATTGATATTGGTCAAATTTTAATATTACCCATATTTAAATCAATTAGTCCATAAATAAAGTCTCTGGTTCAATAATAACATTTACCATTAATTACTTTACTCTAGTGAGAGATTTTTACTTTAAGTTGATAAGAGTTGATTATGATAGTAACCACATACAACTAAGGAAACAAATTATCTATTGAATGGTGCTCCACTTCCTATGTTTTTACTTAGGCCCAACTATAGTCGCTCGATGGTCGCCGTGTCATGATTTAACTATGATCATAGTAGAGTATCCACATAAAAGTTTGATAATATTCTCAAGTCGAGAGAATTATGTAACAATGTCACTCCTAGATTTTCTTTTTGATCTATTTATTATTAATCAATAGGAATCTCTTGGATGAGTCATTACATAGTTATCCAATAAATACGAGTATGTAACCCCTTAGTGCCCCTAATATCCATAGATAATACACTACCTAACATTTGGAGAGTGTTACTGTGATATCCCGGAAATTTGGCAATATCAATTTAATAATCTTTATAAATAATTAAATTGATTTGTTGATTTTATTTTATAAATTGACAAGTTTATTCATTTTAAAAAGCTAATAATAACTAATTTGGCAATATCTTTTCTAACAATTTTAAATTGAGAAGATTTATCTTTCTAAAACTAATATAAGTGTTTATATTTATAATGTATATATATAGGTATATATATATTATAAATAGGGAATCTTTAATGTAATAAAAGGATAAGTTTTCAAATTATAATATATATGTATATATATATATATATATTTGAAGTTATGTATTAAATTCAATATAGTAATTATCAAAGCTAATGTTAAAAATATTTTCATTTAGAATATATATATATAATTGTATATAGTGAAATGGAAAGGTAATGATTTGAATTTAGTAAAGTATTTTCAAACTTTAATATTTATATAATTTGTAATTTGGAAATTTGTAATTTGACTTAATACTTTTGAAAATGATATTTATAATTTAAATAACAAGAATAATTTCTTATTTAAAAATATATATGTAAGCTTAAGTTTAAATAAGGTTTAAATTAAGAAGTTTATTTGTTTTAATAATCTTTTCTCTTGTAATATTCAAATATAAGATAAATTGATTTGTAAAAAAATATATATAGAGTTAAACTCAATTTCTCAAGCATTTATAAATATGTTATATGTATTTGATTAAAGCATAAGTTATTATAAATAATAGTTTTTTTCACACTTGTATATTTATATAGAAATCTTAAAGCTTATTTATAAAGGATAAATACATTTTTATACATATAGATATTTTTAAATATACATGTAGGATTTAAATAAATCAAAATAAAAAGGAATTAATACTTGTAAATTAATTAAAGACAAGATAAAACACTTGTAAACATTTTAATACTTGGTAAAAACATTTGTAAATTTAATAGCATATGTGTAAGCAAAGTAGAGTATTAAGGGGACAAGTGTCAATTTCCTTGATTATTTAATTTAAAATTAAATTAAATAAAAGAAGAAAAATCTGTTTTTCTCTTTTCAGTTTTAAGATTATCTTTTCATCTTTCTCAACAAAAAGCAATTCGAATCTAAAAATGCAAAGAAGGATGAAACCTGAAATCAAATTGCAAAGAAGAAATGTAAAAATTGGAAATTCTAATGCAAACTTAAAGGAGATCAAAGGCAAACTCAATAGCATCTTCAGATCTTCTAATACAATCAGATAAGAAAGATAAGAAGGCAATTCAGTAGCAGTTCCAAATCAATCAACAGGAAGTCTATATTCAACTAAGCAAAAGAAATCAAGTTCAAAAATCAACATGCAGATGATAATTCAAAAGCCTGGAAACAAAATCTGTTTTCTGTTTTAAATTACAGGTGAGTAAACTTAAGTTTTAAAAACAGTTTTAAAATTTTGTTTCCACTTTGTTATGTGAAGAAAATCATGTGTTAACCTTCATGTTTGAATTGAAATGGATGTATGCATGTATACTAGTATTGTTGCCTGTGAATAACTAGTTATGTTGGAATATAGGCTCTGTATGTTTACAGAGTTTAATTTTCTTTTTAAATATCTACATCTCATCATTTAATCTCTGATAACTCTTGAATTGTAAATAAAAGATGTGTGGAATCATGTAATATTATTAATAAAAATAAGTTCAGGAAATTTTATAACTTATATTGTCTGGAAATTTATAAATTACAGTAAAATTCGAATTGGGTCAAAATTTTATAAATCCAATTCTTAGTTTTGATTACATGATTGGAATAGTGATAGAAAATCAAGATTTTTAATGGTTAAATTGACATTTTTAGATTCGTATTTAGTGAGAAATTGGAGTTTGACTGTTGTGGGTATTTTGATCAATTTACGGCAATCGGCGGCAAACTTGGGGACGGGATTGAGATCGAAGGTGGAGAAGGAGGTGAGGATCATAGGAAAAATAAATTTGGAATTTATTGATGAGGGGGTTGATCGGAATTCGAGGATGTAGGGTTTAACCCCCTGTAGTTTGACGTCCTGTTCTTCTTATTTTCGCGTCAACTAGGGGCTACCAGAGGCGATCGCAGGGGTTGCCGTGGGTGCCAGGGGTCGTGATGAAGCTACGGTAGAGACGGTGGGTTTTCTCGAAGCTTTGGTTGCCGTGGACGTTGATTTTCTGGTGATGGCGTTTTCGAACTGATGGGTTCAGTATGTCGAATTCGAATCTCGTTCGAATCACGAAGTTTGGAATGGTCGTACGTGATAGCGTGATGGCGTCTGACTTGCCGGAGGTCGAAAGAGTGATCGTCGTCGACCAGCTAAGATGTGCACGTGCATGGCTACGTTGGCGTGCATCTGGGTTATGGGTTTGGAGAAGAAGGTTGGAGGCTCGGGTTTTTATCCAGGGGAATTCGAGTTCGACTCGAAGCAGGGAAGAATGGGAGTTGTCTCGCGTTTGCTTCGTGAATTCTAGGGTTTGCTCGAGTGTTACTTCGAGTTTTCTAAACTTTTACACGGGTTTTTGGTGAAAGCAGATTTTAAGAAAATCCAGGAAATGTTTTAAAGTTTAAACAAAAGAAATTTTGTTTGTAATATTTTCTGAGTTTAAAACAAAGTTTAAACAAGTTTATATATTTTATAATATTAAGTTTCAAAATAAAATAAGTAGATTTTGAAATAAATTTGTATTTAATTATATTTAATAACTTGGGAAAAGTTTTAAAGATTTAAAGGTTTAATTTAAAATGTGTTTAATGATTTATTGATTTCTAAATCTTATATTTTAATTTAATTAAGGTTTAATGGTTAAGATATAGTAATTAATTAAAATAAGAATTTTCTTAAGTATTTAGAATGTTGATTTAATTTAAGATAATTAAATTTGAAAAGGAAATTTAGATAATTAAATTATTTTAATTATCAAGTGTTATTGGTAAATAATTGATTTAATTAAGATAATAGTTTATTAATTAAGAACCTTTAATATAGTAAGTTAAGAATCATTTAATTAAATTTAAATGATTAAGTTAAATTAATTGATAATTAATTAGAGATAATCATTTATAAATTAATTTAGTATAATTAATTAATAAAAGTAATTAAGGGAAGTTAATTACTGGATTAGATTAATCAAAGGTGATTAATAATTGTGGTTTAATTAAGGTTAATTACTTAATATAAATAAATAAAATAATTAAAGATTGTAATTAAGGATCATTAGTTTATAATTAATTAATGATGTGATTAAGAGTTAATTAATTAAGATTAATTAATCAAATGATAAATGATTAATTGTAATTAATTAAGGATTAAAGTAATTGATTATAATTAATTGATTAATGAAGTAATTAAAGGTTAATTACTGTATTTAATTAAGAATAATTAATTTGTGAAATTAATTAAAGATAATTACTCAAATGTAATTAAAGTATAATTAATCAAGGTGATTAATTAAAGTGGATAATTAGAGAAGATTAATTAATTTATTTGTAATTAATTAATGATTATATAAGTAAGATTTATAATGAAGTAATTAATTTAATTTATTTTAAATTAATTAAGAGATGAAGTAATTAATTTAATTCACTTTAAATTAATTAAAGATAGAGATAGTTAATTTAATTCATTTTAAATTAATTATGTTGTGATTAAGTAAATCATTGCTTATATAAGAATGGATGACATTGATTGTCTTGAATGGATGTAATCTCAGAAATGAGATAAGAAATGTTGTGTAGTATGAATGCTTGGTTGCATTATGATGATAATATAGATTAACTATTGTGATGTTGATATGGATTACCTATTTGGTTATGAATCATCTGTTTAATTGATAATGTGATTATCAGTTGTGAATTGTGAATTATCTATCTTGGTTATGAATCATCTGTTTAATTGATAATGTGATTATCAGTTGTGAATTGTGAATTATCTATCTGTATGAATATAGATAAGTTAAATTGTTTAAACCTTTAAACAACTTGGCCTTAAAAGATACGCTTTGGATTTCGATGAGACCGGGATCGGGTTTCCGTATACCGGTATTCCAGGTCTGGAGACCCGAATACCACATCGATCCAAATTAACGATAGGTCGTGAATCTCAAGTGAAGATGAAGATTCAGAGTGCAAGGGTTATTGTCGTTAACTCTGAGGGTGATTCCAAAACGAGTGTAACGAGATAATGCCTTCGGTTTCGTTCGAACCCGGAACGAATTTGTATGGATTGAATGCTTTCAGCACATCGTCAGGCGGACGATGAGCATTCTAAGTGATATGTTCTGATTAAAGGTAATCGTAACCTCAAGCCTCATCAACCGGAAATGGCTAAAACAGGGGAGGTGCAACAAGGTTAGTGGGTAGCACCCAAGTAGTATAAGATTCCCCTGTCTAGAGTCCCTTTTTATTTCGGCTGTGTGGGTGGTTGTTTGGCCGCAACCACGGGTTTTCTTATGCGGGAATTATCCAGTAAGGGATGTTCCGGCCTTGTGTTGCAGGGGATTGGGAGTGATCCTCGGTACGTTGATCTAGGCCACGTACTGTGACGAGCGGTACCCCGGTAGCTCTGCCATTGTATGGAATCCACAATCCAATAAGTGTCGTACGTATTAGTTGTGCCCAACTATGTTGGAACGTGAGATGTAAGCATTCCAGCTATTTCTGTATTTTACTTGAAAACCCTAGACCCTATTATAATATAACTGGATTTCCTATCAAATGTTTTGGTTAGCGTAAGGTAAAAACTTACCCATGTTTATTTGTGGGGAGTCTTACGTGATACCTTTGTTTTCAAAAGGTTTTGAAGTTAAGCAATTTAAACCGTTTACTCACACCAGACCCATGTCTGACCCAAGTGTTTATTTTCTGTTTTATTAAACTCTTGGGTACTCAAATTTTTACGAGTAGCCAAGGGATTCAGGTTTGCTTTGACGAATCTTTGGAGGAGCAATGGAGCAGGAGGCTTCAGCGTTCGTAGATATAGTGTTCCGCTGTGTTAGTCTGTATGAGTCATTTGTTGAGTGTATTTGAGTTGTAATAACTAGACAGATGTTTATAACTGTCTAGTATGTGTTGTATAAGCTGTGTATCTCTGATGTATATGATACAATGTAATATCTTATTTGATTAATATAATTTATTCGTTCCGCTGTTTAGATTCTGATGTGTTTCTTTCTTTCTTCTCTATCTTATCTCTTTTATATCCCTTTCTTTCTTCATGACGATGCGTCTTTCTGGGCATAAAAAGCCGGGTCGTCACATTTGGTATCAGAGCAGTAGGTTGAGTGAATACCTAGGCTCTGAAGTGGTGTCTATCTTGAGAGCGCGTAATTGTTAGTTATATAAAAATGATTTTATATTGTGTTAATTGATCGGTTGAGTGGTATATGGATTCTGGTCAATACGAGTAGCTAACGTTATTGATAGGGATCTCTAAACACTTGAACCAGGCCAACGGACACAATATTGTTTTAAAAGAGGTAGATGAAATAATTTTACCCAGAAATAATTTCTATATAAAAAGTATCATTTTAAATATATATATATATTTATTTCTACCTATTTGTTGGGTTACCTGTTCGGGTTTTCCAATATGAGTTATAAAGGTAGATAGGGTGGTAGTGTGTGTAACACAATTACCAATGGTTAGAGTTTGAGTGTTGAGGTTGGAAGTGTAATTGTCGAGACTGTAGACCTAATACTGTCTCGAGTAAACTTTGTTGTGATGTAAAGATTTCATCAATCTCCGAAGGAAACTGTTTAAGTTTGGAGTTTATCTTTGAAGTTGGATGAATAGAGTAGATCTATTGGATGAGCTGAAGAGAGTGATGGTATTTTGGTAACCTCAGGAAGTAGTAGCTGTGTGATGAGACACGGTGGCTATGGACGTTTCTGAAGATGTTTCTTCTGGAACAAGTTTAAAGAAGTGAGTCTGTTTCGGTGTTGTGGCTGAGTCCAGTGGGGTGTTTCTTTTTGCTTTGAAGTCCGAGTTTCTCAAAGAGTTTCGGATAAGAAGTCTTTGGTATTTGTGACAGTAGTGCGACTCGGAGTGTTCTATGTTGGCAGAAAGTTTTTGGCTAAGCAGTTTTTCGGAAGGTGAAGTTCAGAAGCAGTAGAGTGAATCCATTTCTTCGATGGATTGGTTAGTCAAATATAAGCTATTCTGATTAGTAAAGAGAGAACAGTTATCTTTGGAAATTAGGCCAAGCTGATCGCAAAAGTGACTTGCGATTGTTTAAGTATTCTCTTGGGATTATTGGAGATTGAGATTCTGTATCGACTTGATTCATGAAGTTACCGGAAGTTCAGCTTAGTAGAAGGATGTCTCCGAGAGAAGAATTTGGGAAGCAGCTCAGAATTCTTTGGAGAGGGATTGATCACACCGAGTTTTTCTGGAGAAGTTTCTGCGAGATGTTTCTGACCAAATGGAATGGAGTCGCTAAGATTTTATGGTCTGATGAACTTTGGATGATCAAGTTTGTGCTCGAGTTTCTCCGATGGCATTCTCATCTGTTCAAGATCAGAATTGTGCAGCGAAAGCAAGATAGCAGCTATTCTAGAGTGGAAGCAACCGAGAGTTGTAATTTTCTTCGAGTTGAGGATTTCTATAGGAAATTCAAGTGTATCTCTAAGTATGAAGAATTTTTCAGGATTTGGAGGTAAGGTTGTCAAGTGCAACTGTTTGGCTATTCCAGATAGGAGAAGTAGTTCGAAATGCTCTAATGTTGTGGAGTAGAGTTGTGTTCTGGATTTCGGTGATTTTTGGGAAACCATTTTGTTGAGAAGGATCCGGAAATTGGTTTGATGTTGGTCTAGATTATTTCAGGAAGCATCAGCAAGAGTTAAGCTGATCAGGAAGGATGAAGTGACTCAGGATTGTCAGGAGAGTTATGCAGTTAAGAATTGATGGAATTTGGAAATTGATGTTGAAATTGGATATTGTTTAAGTTTTTCTCCGATCAAAGGAGATATAAGATTTGGTAAGACTGGAGAGTAAGCTCCGGAAGTATTATGAGATTTTTCTGTGTTCTTTGGAGATTAGATTTTGATCCCCAGGATTGAGTTGCCAGTTCGGATAACTGGAATTCATTTTATTTCACATATCTCTGAGGAATATGTGTATGATTCATCGAGTGATGGAATCAGCAGTTCAGAAGGATTTGGTAGTTGGGATGGTTTTGAGTTAGTCTGATATCTTGTTCAGATTTGTGATCTAGAAAGGAAGGACTTCTAGATTATTGTAGATAGTTAGTTAAGATCCTGTAGAACGAGTATTCCGGTATATATATATACTTGGGGAAAACTCGAGGAAATTCTATCCAGATTTTGACTAGATAGTTAAAATTGTTTGATTAAATTGTTTGCTATGGTTGTTAGAATATGATTGATATCTATGGTTGCTGTTTAAAATAAAATTTTGCCGGGTTATTAAATTATCTTTGCTTTTAAATTTCGGGGACGAAATTATTTTAAGGGGGGAGGAATGTGATATCCCGGAAATTTGGCAATATCAATTTAATATTCTTTATAAATAATTAAATTGATTTGTTGATTTTATTTTATAAATTGACAAGTTTATTCATTTTAAAAAGCTAATAATAACTAATTTGGCAATATCTTTTCTAACAATTTTAAATTGAGAAGATTTATCTTTCTAAAACTAATATAAGTGTTTATATTTATAATGTATATATATAGGTATATATATATTATAAATAGGGAATCTTTAATGTAATAAAAGGATAAGTTTTCAAATTATAATATATATGTATATATATATATATATTTGAAGTTATGTATTAAATTCAATATAGTAATTATCAAAGCTAATGTTAAAAATATTTTCATTTAGAATATATATATATATAATTGTATATAGTGAAATGGAAAGGTAATGATTTGAATTTAGTAAAGTATTTTCAAACTTTAATATTTATATAATTTGTAATTTGGAAATTTGTAATTTGACTTAATACTTTTGAAAATGATATTTATAATTTAAATAACAAGAATAATTTCTTATTTAAAAATATATATGTAAGCTTAAGTTTAAATAAGGTTTAAATTAAGAAGTTTATTTGTTTTAATAATCTTTTCTCTTGTAATATTCAAATATAAGATAAATTGATTTGTAAAAAAATATATATAGAGTTAAACTCAATTTCTCAAGCATTTATAAATATGTTATATGTATTTGATTAAAGCATAAGTTATTATAAATAATAGTTTTTTTCACACTTGTATATTTATATAGAAATCTTAAAGCTTATTTATAAAGGATAAATACATTTTTATACATATAGATATTTTTAAATATACATGTAGGATTTAAATAAATCAAAATAAAAAGGAATTAATACTTGTAAATTAATTAAAGACAAGATAAAACACTTGTAAACATTTTAATACTTGGTAAAAACATTTGTAAATTTAATAGCATATGTGTAAGCAAAGTAGAGTATTAAGGGGACAAGTGTCAATTTCCTTGATTATTTAATTTAAAATTAAATTAAATAAAAGAAGAAAAATCTGTTTTTCTCTTTTCAGTTTTAAGATTATCTTTTCATCTTTCTCAACAAAAAGCAATTCGAATCTAAAAATGCAAAGAAGGATGAAACCTGAAATCAAATTGCAAAGAAGAAATGTAAAAACTGGAAATTCTAATGCAAACTTAAAGGAGATCAAAGGCAAACTCAATAGCATCTTCAGATCTTCTAATACAATCAGATAAGAAAGATAAGAAGGCAATTCAGTAGCAGTTCCAAATCAATCAACAGGAAGTCTATATTCAACTAAGCAAAAGAAATCAAGTTCAAAAATCAACATGCAGATGATAATTCAAAAGCCTGGAAACAAAATCTGTTTTCTGTTTTAAATTACAGGTGAGTAAACTTAAGTTTTAAAAACAGTTTTAAAATTTTGTTTCCACTTTGTTATGTGAAGAAAATCATGTGTTAACCTTCATGTTTGAATTGAAATGGATGTATGCATGTATACTAGTATTGTTGCCTGTGAATAACTAGTTATGTTGGAATATAGGCTCTGTATGTTTACAGAGTTTAATTTTCTTTTTAAATATCTACATCTCATCATTTAATCTCTGATAACTCTTGAATTGTAAATAAAAGATGTGTGGAATCATGTAATATTACTAATAAAAATAAGTTCAGGAAATTTTATAACTTATATTGTCTGGAAATTTATAAATTACAGTAAAATTCAAATTGGGTCAAAATTTTATAAATCCAATTCTTAGTTTTGATTACATGATTGGAATAGTGATAGAAAATCAAGATTTTTAATGGTTAAATTGACATTTTTAGATTCGTATTTAGTGAGAAATTGGAGTTTGACTGTTGTGGGTATTTTGATCAATTTACGGCAATCGGCGGCAAACTTGGGGACGGGATTGAGATCGAAGGTGGAGAAGGAGGTGAGGATCATAGGAAAAATAAATTTGGAATTTATTGATGAGGGGGTTGATCGGAATTCGAGGATGTAGGGTTTAACCCCCTGTAGTTTGACGTCCTGTTCTTCTTGTTTTCGCGTCAACTAGGGGCTACCAGAGGCGATCGCAGGGGTTGCC
The DNA here is from genome assembly GCA_030737815.1 of Allium fistulosum. Lineage (NCBI taxonomy): Eukaryota > Viridiplantae > Streptophyta > Magnoliopsida > Asparagales > Amaryllidaceae > Allium > Allium fistulosum. The sequence continues at coordinate 522,522,338 of CM060906.1, forward strand.
GTGGGTGCCAGGGGTCGTGATGAAGCTACGGTAGAGACGGTGGGTTTTCTCGAAGCTTTGGTTGCCGTGGACGTTGATTTTCTGGTGATGGCGTTTTCGAACTGATGGGTTCAGTATGTCGAATTCGAATCTCGTTCGAATCACGAAGTTTGGAATGGTCGTACGTGATAGCGTGATGGCGTCTGACTTGCCGGAGGTCGAAAGAGTGATCGTCGTCGACCAGCTAAGATGTGCACGTGCATGGCTACGTTGGCGTGCATCTGGGTTATGGGTTTGGAGAAGAAGGTTGGAGGCTCGGGTTTTTATCCAGGGGAATTCGAGTTCGACTCGAAGCAGGGAAGAATGGGAGTTGTCTCGCGTTTGCTTCGTGAATTCTAGGGTTTGCTCGAGTGTTACTTCGAGTTTTCTAAACTTTTACACGGGTTTTTGGTGAAAGCAGATTTTAAGAAAATCCAGGAAATGTTTTAAAGTTTAAACAAAAGAAATTTTGTTTGTAATATTTTCTGAGTTTAAAACAAAGTTTAAACAAGTTTATATATTTTATAATATTAAGTTTCAAAATAAAATAAGTAGATTTTGAAATAAATTTGTATTTAATTATATTTAATAACTTGGGAAAAGTTTTAAAGATTTAAAGGTTTAATTTAAAATGTGTTTAATGATTTATTGATTTCTAAATCTTATATTTTAATTTAATTAAGGTTTAATGGTTAAGATATAGTAATTAATTAAAATAAGAATTTTCTTAAGTATTTAGAATGTTGATTTAATTTAAGATAATTAAATTTGAAAAGGAAATTTAGATAATTAAATTATTTTAATTATCAAGTGTTATTGGTAAATAATTGATTTAATTAAGATAATAGTTTATTAATTAAGAACCTTTAATATAGTAAGTTAAGAATCATTTAATTAAATTTAAATGATTAAGTTAAATTAATTGATAATTAATTAGAGATAATCATTTATAAATTAATTTAGTATAATTAATTAATAAAAGTAATTAAGGGAAGTTAATTACTGGATTAGATTAATCAAAGGTGATTAATAATTGTGGTTTAATTAAGGTTAATTACTTAATATAAATAAATAAAATAATTAAAGATTGTAATTAAGGATCATTAGTTTATAATTAATTAATGATGTGATTAAGAGTTAATTAATTAAGATTAATTAATCAAATGATAAATGATTAATTGTAATTAATTAAGGATTAAAGTAATTGATTATAATTAATTGATTAATGAAGTAATTAAAGGTTAATTACTGTATTTAATTAAGAATAATTAATTTGTGAAATTAATTAAAGATAATTACTCAAATGTAATTAAAGTATAATTAATCAAGGTGATTAATTAAAGTGGATAATTAGAGAAGATTAATTAATTTATTTGTAATTAATTAATGATTATATAAGTAAGATTTATAATGAAGTAATTAATTTAATTTATTTTAAATTAATTAAGAGATGAAGTAATTAATTTAATTCACTTTAAATTAATTAAAGATAGAGATAGTTAATTTAATTCATTTTAAATTAATTATGTTGTGATTAAGTAAATCATTGCTTATATAAGAATGGATGACATTGATTGTCTTGAATGGATGTAATCTCAGAAATGAGATAAGAAATGTTGTGTAGTATGAATGCTTGGTTGCATTATGATGATAATATAGATTAACTATTGTGATGTTGATATGGATTACCTATTTGGTTATGAATCATCTGTTTAATTGATAATGTGATTATCAGTTGTGAATTGTGAATTATCTATCTTGGTTATGAATCATCTGTTTAATTGATAATGTGATTATCAGTTGTGAATTGTGAATTATCTATCTGTATGAATATAGATAAGTTAAATTGTTTAAACCTTTAAACAACTTGGCCTTAAAAGATACGCTTTGGATTTCGATGAGACCGGGATCGGGTTTCCGTATACCGGTATTCCAGGTCTGGAGACCCGAATACCACATCGATCCAAATTAACGATAGGTCGTGAATCTCAAGTGAAGATGAAGATTCAGAGTGCAAGGGTTATTGTCGTTAACTCTGAGGGTGATTCCAAAACGAGTGTAACGAGATAATGCCTTCGGTTTCGTTCGAACCCGGAACGAACTTGTATGGATTGAATGCTTTCAGCACATCGTCAGGCGGACGATGAGCATTCTAAGTGATATGTTCTGATTAAAGGTAATCGTAACCTCAAGCCTCATCAACCGGAAATGGCTAAAACAGGGGAGGTGCAGCAAGGTTAGTGGGTAGCACCCAAGTAGTATAAGATTCCCCTGTCTAGAGTCCCTTTTTATTTCGGCTGTGTGGGTGGTTGTTTGGCCGCAACCACGGGGTTTCTTATGCGGGAATTATCCAGTAAGGGATGTTCCGGCCTTGTGTTGCAGGGGATTGGGAGTGATCCTCGGTACGTTGATCTAGGCCACGTACTGTGATGAGCGGTACCTCGGTAGCTCTGCCATTGTATGGAATCCACAATCCAATAAGTGCCGTACGTATTAGTTGTGCCCAACTATGTTGGAACGTGAGATGTAAGCATTCCAGCTATTTCTGTATTTTACTTGAAAACCCTAGACCCTATTATAATATAACTGGATTTCCTATCAAATGTTTTGGTTAGCGTAAGGTAAAAACTTACCCATGTTTATTTGTGGGGAGTCTTACGTGATACCTTTGTTTTCAAAAGGTTTTGAAGTTAAGCAATTTAAACCGTTTACTCACACCAGACCCATGTCTGACCCAAGTGTTTATTTTCTGTTTTATTAAACTCTTGGGTACTCAAATTTTTACGAGTAGCCAAGGGATTCAGGTTTGCTTTGACGAATCTTTGGAGGAGCAATGGAGCAGGAGGCTTCAGCGTTCGTAGATATAGTGTTCCGCTGTGTTAGTCTGTATGAGTCATTTGTTGAGTGTATTTGAGTTGTAATAACTAGACAAATGTTTATAACTGTCTAGTATGTGTTGTATAAGCTGTGTATCTCTGATGTATATGATACAATGTAATATCTTATTTGATTAATATAATTTATTCATTCCGCTGTTTAGATTCTGATGTGTTTCTTTCTTTCTTCTCTATCTTATCTCTTTTCTATCCCTTTCTTTCTTCATGACGATGCGTCTTTCTGGGCATAAAAAGCCGGGTCGTCACAGTTACATACTCTGTTCTCAATGGATGATATGGTATCCTTTCTTAAAAAATCTTGACTATGAATAAATACGAAATGCTATTTTATACTGTGATTAATTACTCGCTATTTCAACTATTTCAACTACAATCACATAAAATTTTATTTAAGGACTTTCTTATTTTCATACTTTAAATTAATTACTTAATTAACTATATCACTATATAACAAAGTATATAATAGAAATCAAACACCTTAATTATGAATAATATTGATTACAGGGTTAGGTATATGTAACAATTTGCATAGTTGCCCTTAGAGCATACAGACAGCTCTTTAAAAAATGATGGTCTTTTTCTCTAGTATATGGAAGCATTATCATTTTGGGGAGAAATTGAGTTATTACCGTCTCTTCTCTTAAAAGTCTTAAATTTGAGGTAGCACGTTATTTCTTGAATTTATCACTTTATATGGCTTTAATATCTTGTTTATGATAAGAGAGGGTAATGTACTAATAGACGGACTCAGCATAAAGCATGAAACAACAATCCCCATGGTGGTTTCAAAATTGAAAGATTTAGATGAATTAGTCAGTTATAATTTTTGACCTAAAGCTGATCATGGTTCAGTAGTTTTCGTAACTGTAGATGGTAGACCGACTTTGGTTTAACATATTATGGTTAGCCATAAAATTGGTAGAGATTTTTAATAATATATACATGGGAACTAAATCTATAACAACCCGCCAGTCTGTACAATCCAAGCTGACACTAAACCATACATATCCAACCTAAATCAAATGGAAAGACGGATAGTTATGGGAAAGAAAGAGGGAAGAAGAAGAAGAGAAAGAAACTAAAACAACATGGAATCTCACAATCACAGCGGAACAGTATATAATATAATATAATATCAATGATCTTTACAAAAGAGAAACTGTTATAGACATACATCAATCAGAATACAAGTTACAACAATAAATCACAATCATCAGCCTTGGATAGTTATAATAGCCTGTCCTCAGAAATGCCGATGATTTCAACAACAAAGCCATATACGTGAACACGACTTGAAGACCTCTAACTCGTCTCCTAAGCTCCAAATGCATCCAAAGCAATATGTAAATATGCTCAGTCTGACCCGAGCATTATAATAAAATAACACCTGAGTCAGTCTGGAAAACCAGCGTGAGAGAATGCACCCAACTGGATTTTAAAGTTATAAGAAACCTTTGAAAATCAAAAGTATCTCGTAAGACCACGCCGCATACAAACACGGACAGTTTTTTACCTTACGATAACCAAAACATTTTATACAAAATCCCATAATATTATAATAATGTCTAGAATACAAATACTTATTAATCATAGCCGAGATTGTTACATTATTAAATTTCGGCATACTACGTATACAACTAAAACCGTAAAGGCTCGTATTGGAGAATGGATTCCATACAATGACAGGGCTACTGGGTACCGCCCGTCATGATGCATCTTTAGATAAAATAACACCAAGGACCTCACTTGGATCCCCTGCCAATACAGAACAGGCCTACTCCTTACTAGATAGTACCGAATATGATCACCCCTCCGTTAATGGGCCCCGAAGCATAGAAATGAGATATAATAGCGTCTCCAGATAGGGATGATCATACTATACTTTGAAGCGACCCACTTAGCCTTACTGCATCTCTCATGTTTTAGTCATTCTCGGTTGATGAGGCTTGAGGCTATGTTTTATCTTTATATAGCACTTCACACTTGGAATGCTAGCACTGCCTTCCAAGCAACAATGCAATACCAGCATTCATCCATACAAGTTAATTTTGGTACTGAACGAAACACTTGAGAGCTTTGTCTTCAATTTCCATCATACTCAAGATGTCTTCACTTCGCAATGCTTATGATCGAAGTGGTTTTCGAATAACATATCTGATCCCAGTGTCTTCGAAACAACATTCGATAGTTTTCGGTAAACTTAACCCCAGTGCTTTCGAAAATAAACAGTCAAAGATAAGAGCAGAGATCGCCTCCTAAGCGTTAGTGGACGGATTTCCTTACCATTATCCTAGGAGAACGAAACAAGATTTATACGCACGGTACAACATCATCGTAGATGACTGTGCCGTATAACTCATGTGTTTCTCCTGGATATTTCCAAAGTTACGTATTGGGTCCAATTCCGATAGTCGGCTATTTAACTATGGAATAACAAACATTCAATCAGGGATTTCATTCCATAGGGAAAACAAAAATGGTTAAGCACACAAGCAACCACTAGCATCCTTAATTAATCTTTTATTAATTAAATTTACTTTGTAAATAATTGTCTCAAAATCTTTTTCAAAGATATATATATATATATATCCAAAAATCCCTATATTTCAATACTTGGAAAAATATCTATATACTTACCCCAACGGTATAAGTATATTCACCAATGTTTGGGAAGATTTTCCTTTTTATTCAATTCTAAAATCATTTATAAACTCCATTTTAAATACACAAACCATTCATAAAACTCCTTTCTTTTTAACAAATCTCCCATTATGTTTTCCAAAACATGTTATAAGATTCCTCTTATAATCCACATCTGCTAATAAAACCCTATTTATAAATCTCAATAACATTTATAATAAAAATTATAATCATTTACTTAAAACACTATTATATAATAGTAAACATTATAAATAAATAAATATATACTACTTTAAAACATATTAAATCATAATTAATAAATTCCAAAACATTCTTAAATAAACAATAATAATTTATCTTCAACATTATTATAAATAAAAATAATTAATTTTCAAAACTATATTGATAAATAATCATACTTAATTTCAAACCAAATTAATAATTTAAATAGTTAACTTCCAATTATTTAAAATACTGATAACCAACTTTAAAAACAATATTACTATAAATAAACAACTTTTTAAAACATAACTATTTTTCTTTGATAAAAGTCCATACTTAACTTTCCATATAATCGTTCCTATATTTATAAAGCTATATCTATAAGTCTCTTCTATTTTATGAAACTTCCTTCCTTAAAGCCCCTTTATTTATGAATGCCATTTATAACTTCATTCCTTTATAAATCTCGCTTATTCATAAATCCCATTTAAAACATCAATCACCATCCATTTTTAATGTTGCCCCCAAAAGGATAAATTCCTTTTAAAAATTCCTTTCTATTTATAAAATATCGTTTAACATTCCCAAATTTACCCTCACTTTCAATTTCCAAAGTAGAATCAACTACTTTCTAAAATACCATTCCACATCTTATTATAAATCCACAATTTTGTGATTTATTTCCCAATTTATCCAATGATAAAACTTTCCCTTAATTTATAAACACCGTTTATAAATCCATGCTATTTATTAACCAAATACGATTTTACAAACCTTCACTTTATTTGAAAAATATCACTTTTATAAATTTGTCACATTTATAAATTTCCACATTTATAAATATATCTTAATATATGTGTGTGTATATAAATTACTTTATAAAAAATGGTTAAAAATATTTATACCAAAATATTTCTATCTTCTTTTAAAACCATACCCTTTATTATAAAAGATGAACTTACTTTTAAGATTTTAAAAACCTTTATCGTAATTCAAAAATCTCTATTTTGAAATATTTAATATAACTATAAATTTATAACCTCTAAAAATCATACTTTTAATTTTGAAATAAACTACTCCTTTAAATAATTCAAAGAAAATTATTAAAACATATATAATTCCCAAAATCACTTTGGAATCCCTTTTTAAATGAAATCATTATTCTATAGTATTTAAAATACCAAAAATAAGGCCTAATGCTACTAAAGTATTAAACAAGCAAAATCATATCTATGCCATCAAATATGGCATCCAACAAGTCATATGTCACAATATATATGAAAAGTAAAATCAATAGTGTGAGGAATCCTATTGGATCCCTCCAACCTATCCCTCTGCATCACATACAATATAAAATCATAATATATAAATCAACTGCTTCGAGGCGGGATTCGTATAAAAAGGGTCATCTGCTCTTACATGAAAACATAATAAGGTCTCATTCACTCGAGGATAGGAATATACCAAAACCAACAATATAATTTAGTAAATTATCCAAACAGTGTATAACAGCCAACAATAAAATATTCACACATCCAAAAAATAATTTTTTATTGACTATATAAAATTTTCTAATTAATAAAAAATGTGAGATTAACTCACCTTTATTTCAGAAGTCGCCAAACATTCAGTTTTGAACAAAAAATTGAACAGACGTTCAATTTTAACCAAAATTTCCATTAGCATAACGTAGAATACGCCGATACGAGTACAACACAATTTGTCGCGCCCGATTCCGACCTCGTATGAATAAGTTATAACCTTTATAAGATTTACAATATTTAAATTATATTATTTTACTTTAATTACCATCATTAGTGCTAATTACCATGATTAACAAAACCAAATCCTTCGTTTAACCACTCCAGACCATCGCGACATCAGCCATTCAACCCAACATCGTTATGCCTCCACATCACCAGACTTCACCGCGAGTTCACCGTAGTCATCCCCGATGATATGCACGTAAATGGGCATATTTTTGCCATCATATTTAATCTATTTAAATTAAATAAATGATCATATCGGGCATTTTAACTTGTTTAAACCAAAATTCATATTATTTTCAAATCGTCACATATTCATCTTCATCCAAGGGCAAAATGGTCATTTTTGTACATATATTAATTTGAGAAAAATTAATTGGAAATTTATATATATTTGTGTAGGAATTTGATCTCAAATAGGAGGGGTTTCATGAAGACACATGTATGCACAAGAGTGAAGAGAACAAATGAAGATGGAAATAATTCAAAGTGAAGATAATGGAGGACCCCACCTACCCACCTACCTTAATGTACAAATTAGAGGCTAATGCACATGCTTATGGAATTAATGGCTTCATATACACTTAAATGAGGATTATTTGAAGCTAATGATTACTTGGCCTCTACACTTCCTAAGAGGGTATTTTGGGCATTCCCCAAAAATATGAATTAGGGTTTAACACATGTATAAAATCCCCTTATGTTTCATGTAACCCTCCTCTCCTTTCTTAGTCTCTCTTTAGTTTAGTTTAGACTCAAAAATAAATCAAGTTCTCTTCTTTCTTTTCATGGCTACTTAGCCATTTCTACTTCATGTAACTTTCCTTTTTTTATGCAATGTAATTATTGTTTCCTTTTAATTACATGTTCATTTCCTTTCATGCTACTAATGTAGATTTTCTTTTATGCAATTAGAATAGTTTTCTTTCATTTAGCTTTCATTTTTCTTTCTTTTTGCTTTCATGTTGCAAGCTACATTTGTTAATCAAATGACAAATATGAGAGGCTAAACCCCTTCAATTTAGGGGTGATGAAGCTCTCTAATTATGTAGCTTCAACTATTTGTTAATTCATGCTCTCTTTTTGTGCTTAATGATGATGATTGAAGTGGTTTAATTGTTGTTTTTGCCTTGAATTTGATAGCCTATATTGTTGACACCAAATAGGCTATGCTTAAACAATCAGTAACACAAATGCCTCTTCATCAAAATATGATTATGGCATAAGAAAGTGATTTGAAATTAAAATTTGATGGTCTATATTTCTAATCAATAGTTAATAGGCCATACTTAAAATAGATTTCATTTTCATTTTCATTGTCAAATTCCATGGAAGTTAGTAAGTGGTTTAAGGGGTGTGTTATAGTTTGATGGCTTATGATGGCTAATCAATAGCACAAATATGCCATACTTATGATAAACACATCAATTAAAGCACTAATGACCAAAAAAGAGAGATTATGATTTCATATGTGTTGAACTACATGATCTAGAGAGTGGATTTATTCTCTAAATTGTCATTTAACTCTTATATTTGCATTTCTTTTCTTTTAGTTAGTTAGTTAATTCTCTAATTCTCTATCTTAACTTTCACTCGACTTTGGATTAATTTGATTGAATAGATTTTTAAAATCATCAATTCCATACGGATCGACCCGTATTCGCCACGTACTACAAGTGTACGCCGTGCGCTTGCGGTAAATTTTATTTCAAAATTCGTTCGGCTATTTTCTAACTCGATAGACATTTAGCCGTCCGAACACCCGACTTTGACAAGTGTCTTGCCCCAGCTTTGAACCTCAACTGCCTCGCCAAAAGCCTCAAAATCAAACCCAAAGCTGCGCTTGAATGGAGAGGCTTTCAAGCTACAACGCGACGAACTGAGCGATCACCGCTGTTGATCTTCTACATCTCATCACGCCAGTCAACTTCCTAGTTGAAGTAGAAGGGTGGTTCGGCCTAAAGTGGTCGAGACGAACGTGGATCGTTGGATTTGGCTATTGAAAAATGGCGGCTGAGACCTTTAGTTAGGGTTTGAAAAAAGCGAGAATGTCTAGGTCCTTATATAGGAAAATTTCAAAGCACTATTCATCATTATATTTTCGAACTCTAAACGAGGCGTGCCGCCTGGCGTTCTATATGTTATATCCCTACTCCGGACACAAATGAATATATATCGGACCCAATTTCATTATATACAGAAGATAGCTTTTCAAACCCAATTATATTAAATTAAATTCCTTTAATTAATATCTACGCATTTCGATCTCGCACGACCAAACGGTATGTCCAATCACAACGAAATTCGTCATCATACTATAATTCACTATTACGGATCTAAAGAAGCTAGTTTTGTCCACTTCCGAGACAGTGCATCGGAAGGCTATTTTTACACATTAATTAAAACGAATAATTTCCTAAATCAGTTTAAATCACTTTTAAATCCAATTTAAAAGTTTACTATCTTCATTATTGTTTAAACAGAATTTAAATCATTTTTTCAAAATCATTTTTGCCTATATTAAATTCAAGGTTCAATTATTTAAACAATTCCAAATATTCAAATTTAACAATTTAATTATCAAATAAATCGCTATATTTGACATATAAGTTATTTAACTTATAAAATTAACCTTTAAATATTTAAATCATTTAAATATTCGAAATTCAAATGACTGAAATTCCGGGTCGTTACAAAATCTGACATCATGGAATGGTATGAGATTATAGAAGTGGTTTTTAAGAAAAGATGGAAGATTATGTGTACATGTTGTGGATAGTCTATATGAATGAGTGCTAAGTAAGTTTCATTGCTCGAATTATACTGCACATGCTAGTGTCAGTAAGATGTAACAAGATATGAAGAGGGTCAACATTTGGGAAGCTATGAAGTGTAAAGTCAAAAAGTATATCGGTAAGTGTTTAGTTTGCTAACAAGTTAAGGTTGAGTAGCAAAATATAAGTAGATTGTTTCAACCATTAGAGCCCTAATAATAGAAGTTTGAATATATTTCAATGGACATTGTAGACGGACCGCCACGGTCTAAGCATAAAAATGAGGCTATGTGGGTATTTATTGATCGTTTGATTTAAATTTACTTTTCACTCCAGTTAGATCGAATTGAACAACAACTAAGTTTGGTGAGTGGTACATAATGTTTTATGCACCGAGACAATATTAATAGAAATTTATATTTTAAATATACTTCTAATAGACCCCTAACTAAGAAAACTTAATAAGAGTTGCTTTTCGATACAAAATAAAAAGTTTCTTATTTTAAATATTTGGAAGTAAATGTTTAATGCTGAACATTGAAGTTAATTTTGATAAAATTGATGGTAGACTTCATAAAGGCATATTCATTGGATATTCCAAAAGAAGTACATCATACAGAGTTCTTAGTTAAAGAACTAGCATTATAGAAGAAACTCTACATGTATCATACGATAATAGAAGTAAGACATACAAAGTTCTCAATTGAAGTATCTATACTAATAAAGCTAATGATGACGAAGATTAAATAATTAAAAATTTTAAATAAGCATACACTAAATATGTCAACGAAAATAATAAAAATTAAAATAATAGGAGTTTAAATGGAAAAAAAATAATTTTTTTTGAACGACCATCCAAATGAAAATGTGTTGACAAATATTGAATCTTTTGTAAAGACCGTAAACTAATTAATTAAGGCGAGTAATGTCGCATGCATTTTCATGCACATAATATTATCAATAAATTGTAACAAAGTCTAATAGTCTAGATATTTCCCCCGAAGATCCAACCCATAAAATCCCATGGACATCCGCTCCCAACCTTCGTGTACATGTTCCCTTTAAGAAAGCTTAAGCATCCCCGTAATCATAATAAAAGATACCTACACCAACCCCCGACGATCCCAAATGATATTTAACTTCAACAACAGTTTGGGGAGACTATGCTCGACATAGGCACCAACTCTAGAAAGCCTTTGTTCATTTTACAGATTCTACCTCTAAATAGTTTAAATCCCTTGAAGCTCCCATGATTTACGACCTAGGTGTATAATCATGTGTCCACACCTCCTCGTTCAACATCTTCCTTCTAGAACATGGCTAGTTTGTTTGTTTTTGTAAGGCTATATGCAGTAAAAGTCTCATTTTTTTTGTTTAGTTGTTTATGCGCTATCGTTAATTTATTTGGATCTGTAGTTCATTTGTCTATATGAATTATCCATGGTTTGTTTTATTTTCTATAAGAAAGTTTAACTAAATATCAATTATTAATTTTTAATTAATAAATAATAAATTTTAGTTATTAATTTATAAATTTTAAATATTAAATAAGAAATACTAATTGTTAGTTGTTAAATCTAATTATTAAATATTAATAATTACAAACAAAAATAAACGAACAATATCTAAAGAAAATATCTAATTCTTTATAAATTACATATCATCTTATAACCATACTCGAATCAAACTCTTATCAAGAAATGTAGTCATAGTCCAACCCTCATTATACTCTAAATTTGATGAATACTTGGACTCTAGTGCAATTTACCTGGTAAAATCTTAGCAATTTGTAAAGTTTTGACCATTCATCCTATAATAATTAGTAAATGATGGCAACGTGAGATGGCAGCAATTATAGACCAAAGAAATTGTGAAAACATAAAAACAACTTAAATATGAAATGGATCGACAAGGTTAAAGGGGTTAGATCTATTACTATCCATTTAACAGATGAGGTATATTGGTTAACCCAATTGCCCATTTTGTTAGTTTGGTCTAATGCTGATTTTGAAAATCATGGTAACCAGTCCTGTAACACCCTATAATTTCTACGATAATTAATTAAAAAGATTTATTAACAAATAAGAACATCGAAAAATAGAATATTTGCGGATGTCAAAATTTGGCTATGAAACTTGCAATATTGGTTCGTGGCAATTTCCCGATCAATTTTCATATATAATGTTTTCCAATCAAAGTTCAAACGAAAAGATATCAACGTTTGAAAATTTTGAATCAGAAATAATTATACATGTGATTAAGGAAATAAAATGTAATTAGTGAAATAAATTAACATTATAAAAATTAATGGTTGCTTAGGGCTTAATTGAGCTTAAATGCAGAAACAAATTATCTGACTCGGTTTAAAAGGTAAACAAATCAACAAAATAAAACATCAGAAATTAATTAACCAAATTTACAGCAACCGGTCAACCCTTGATATCTACTAGTCGGTCGACCGGTAGGGGGTGGTAATCTATTAGTTGGGATGTCAATTGTGAAATAAGAACGTGGTCGAACGACTTGGGTTTGAAATAATTTAATCTAACGGTTGGCATCGATTCGAAACCCTATAAATACGGGCCTAACCCCTCATTTTTCTTCTTATGTTTTCTGAAGCAACGATGAAGCTCTACCATTTTCTCTTCTCTACAAATTCTTAAACCTAAATCATTAGTCTTTATACATATATACAAGTGGAGAATAACAGAGGATAGAAGAATAGGGTCAAATCAAATCATCAAAGCCAAAACCTAAATTAAATCCAAATCTCTTCTCTTATCTAGATTTCTGATAGATATATGTATGCTTGTAGTATACATATTCAAATAGGGATAATAAAGGGAGTCAAACTCGAATAACAAGGATTTGATCTGGAGATTTAAAAGCAAAATTTGTGAGTGAGAAATTATATATTTTTATATATTATTAAATTTATATCGCTGTAAATCTATTCATGCGTGTCTAAATGTAAACTTAGAGTTGTAGGTTAAAATTGTATACTGTAATGAAATTATAAACTGTGCCTACATATTCTGCGATTGACATCTTAATTTTAATATTGCATGTATGCGAATCTGGAAAGTATTAGGTAGTACTAGTCCTTGTAATTGATAAATTATGTGATAATTCTGGATTTGTAGATTTAAATGACCTATGCAAGAAAATTTTAAATTACAGTAATCACAATAAATTATAGGGATTTTAGTAGTACTTTAATTTAGGGGGAATTAATTTAAAGGACAAAAACTTGTATATTATTAGCCTCAAGGATACAACCTCAATATTTTAACCACAAAGACAAACATTCTCCTAAAAATTAATCACAAGAACAAACATTCTTCCAAAATTATTCATAAGGACAAACATTCTTTCAAAACTACTACCAAACTAAAAACTGATACCTAAAAACTGCTACCGATAACTGCAAACTGATACCTAAAAACTGCTATCAATAACTAAAAACTAATACCTAAAGAAAGTTGTCCTTCGGGCTAAAATACTGAAGGTCTGTCCTTGAGGCTAAAACGTTGATAAATTTTGTCTTTGACAATAATTTCCTGTTCAATTTATTGGAATGTAGAGTGTTGCAATGTAAATTTCTATAGATTATCATGTTCAAACTCATAAATAAAAGTGTGACATTTGAAATAACAAGGAATACGCCTAAAAGGAAGAGGTGTATAAAATATGGATATTTACCATATTTTTTATTGTCTATTTCAATAACTATCAAAAACATAATTCCTTGTAAGTCCAAAAACGTAACACAAATTCTCCTTTTTGGATAAGACATAGAAAGTTACTATGTTAACCTTTCCTTTTGTGAGGAATGTAATTCCAATGCATTAAATGGGAAATCCCTAGGATTAATTAAAGAATTGTAAATGTGATAATAATAATAATAATAATAGTTTAAATGAGGAATTCATATATATGCAATTGAGGCAAGGCAGAAATCAAATAGAGAACATCAATAAGGCAGGAAAGTACTTAATCTATACTATATTATTATTAGTGAGTTAAATTTCAAGCTCACACAGGCCCCCTTGAAATTTGGCAACTGAACAGTCTCCAAAATTTTCTTCCTCTACGCTGTGGTATTTTTATTTTCTTCCTCTGTGCTGTGTATTTTTATCTTCTCCCTTTCCTCGGGATGAAACTTCCGTTCCCCCATCACCAATCTCCTCCTTCCAATTTTCTCCACCCAAAATCAATCGATTCCGCTGAGTCTTCGGTAATACACCGCCTAAAAAATTATTCCGCTCCCTACGAATTGAACAGCTGCTTTTTACAGGCGATTCATTCGCCCCGTTTCTCCCCTCACACATCTCCACGTCGTCCTTTTTTCCTAATCTACAAGTAAAAGGACGTGGTTTTTTGCCGACTTCTCTACGCTTCGTCCACCCTCCGTCAGCTTCGGAGTGAAAGGATGCGGTTTATAGCCGATTGTTCTGCCCGTTTTCTTCCCACTCCATTACCAACTTCCTAAGGAAGGTAATCTCTGTTTTAAGCCACAGCTTATACGAACATGAGACCTTGCTTTTTTGTTCTTTTTATTTGATCGGACCTTTCAATTTAGGATGCCTTTCTTTTTTGTGGAAGTAGTGTTGTCAGATAATAATTAATGTGTTCCTTTGTATGCTGAAATGAAAAATTCATGCCTCTATTGCATTTAGTTTGTGTGGGTATTTTTTTCTATTTTTTTTGACTATGAAGTACAAAGCCTTTGCTTACGGAGATGAAAATAAGAAAAAGCAAATTTTAAGCTGTTACATTGTTTCATTATATTAAATATTTGCAAGGTTTTACCTACAACCATCTATTGGAAGATGAAATATTATTGGCTTGCTGAGGTCCAATTCACATGTTAAGCTGCTGACTATAAGAAACAACAAAACTAAGGACTTAAACTGGCTCTTAAAAAATAATCTTCTTTCCAACTAATCTCACTTGGACTATGATGGGAGAAAACTAAATTGATAGTTGACAACGTTATAAGAATGAAAGGCAAATTATCATGTTCTAACAGCAATGGTTGTAGGATCTTTTCAGTGTTAGAAGTAATGTTTTTGCTGACTAATAGAAACAACAAAACTAAGGACTTAAACTGGCTCTTAAAAAATAATCTTCTTTCCAACTAATTTCACTTTGACTATGATGGGAGAAAACTAAATTGATAGTTGACAACGTTACAAGAATGAAAGGCAAATTATCATGTTCTAACAGCAATGGTTGTAGGATCTTTTCAGTGTTAGAAGTAATGTTTTTGTTTGGTTTATTTCTAGTACATAACTGATTGTTGACAACATTACAAGAATGAAAGGTAAATTATCATGTTCTAACATCAATGGTTGTACGATCTTTTCAACGTTAGAAGTCATGTTTTTGTTTGGTTTATTTTTAGTACATTTGTTCCTCCTATCTACATGCACTTCAAATGAAATATACTTCCAAATCCAGATCATATGCTAATTTTAATTATTGATAAATAAGTTAATTTCAATTCAATATGCATTTAACTATTTTATGTGGATACAAGACTTTTGAGAAGGTCTTTGGCACTACACGCTCATCAATAATTTTTTTGCAAATAAATGCAAACATAATAATTAAACCTGACTTGCTATATTTCAACCAGCATAATATCCATAGGTGGCCTTTATCCCTTCTCATTTAGGTTGGTATCTTTGGACAAAAATCTATTACTTATTTCTGTCTCTTATATAATATTTAATGTTCTATGAATTTTTTTTTACCATTTGTTCCATCAGTTATTCTACTAGGTTAATGACTGTGATGGAGAGGCAACAAAAATCAGTAAAATCTCACATTTTACTTGATGCCTATAAAAGAATCATCAATAACTATGCATTTCGATAGAAAAGGGGTTAGTAATATAGGTACTAACTTGCTATTGCATTGAGCTTTTGTCCTATGGGTTTACTGAATATGACCACTATGATTGAAGCACATGATTTTTATGTACAAGAAAGGTTTACCTTTATCAAGTTTCTAATTTGTTTCATCGATGAGATGAGGTGTGTATGCCCGTTTGTTATATAAACATATAAACAAACAGTTAAGCCATAACTCAACATTTTAGAAAAATAGTGGCATTAGATTAAGTAACAAAGGCGTTCCATGCAAAAAGCTTTGTTTTTGCCACTTTAGTGTCGATTTGTCTTGGAATGCATAATTGATGGAAACCATCTTATCAATAGAAGAATTCAAGAAGATGTTGTAGTAAAACGCATTTGTGACAAATTATTCTTAAATGGGTTGCTTCCTTTCTACCCACTTTACATGTAATAATCATTGCCATGAGAAAACAAGTAATATGCATGATGAATCAACTAAAATATTATATGGCCTACTAACCAATTTTATCCTTCTATCATAGATATCTCATTCCCTTAATTGTAACATTACATGCATTTGATCAATGCTTAGACATTGGTATGGCTTAACCTTCATGTTTAGAAATAAGCATCATATAACTCCTAATTTTTTTGAAGCTGTCAAAAAGTGCTGTTGATATCCGCACATGTGGGGTTTTTGGCAATTTTCTCACTTATGGAAATGTATTATTCTATCACATTAGGAATATATCAATAATGAACACTCATTCAATCAAACCTACCCATACTATTTTCTTCTAAAAGATATCTCTTTGACATGAAATCCATGGGTAAATAAGTTCAACTGCTACCTATTACGAAATAAGGTTATAAACAATGATAAAGAGGCATAGGGAATATTCATTCAACTTAAAAAATGAACCAATATTCATTAGTTATGTGTAAATTTTGATGTTTCGAGCTATATGTTAGTTACAAAGGTAGGTTTCAGTTATAACCAAAGTTATACTTCACTATGCAATGTAAACACATAGCTATGAAGGCCATGTACTAATATGGATAAAAGGTGCCATGTCTTTATTGGATACCATTATAATTGATGAAAATTTAATGCCTCGACAAACATTTGAAGTTCAAAATAGTAGAGATATTCATCTAGCTTTGATTCTTTGATACCATGTAATTTATTTTATTTTTTTGCCTTTTTATGTTAATGAACAGCTGCAAATTTCAATGCCATCTCATTGGCAACAAATAGAGAAGAAAAAATCACAAGAAAAGCAACCATGGCTATGATGTTCAAAATGTCAATAAGGGGGATGTAAGCGAAGATTGAATGCGAAAAGGACAGTATCTTTTTCATTACTTATTTTGTACGTACTCTAATTTTTTTCATTTGTTATGTTTGGTGTTGGTTTATGGTTTATTATATTTATCAAATGAAATTTCATATCATGTGTTTGATTAATCTAATCTATAGTTGGATGGTATAGATGAAATGAGAACTGGGAAATGGGTACCAAATACAATTCCAGTTTCACATAAAGAACAATTGGAATGAAATGCCATCACATTTGACATTCCACTCCCAGGTTTCAACTTTATAAAAGCAACATTGCTACTATGTGTAAAAGAGAGGAAAACAAACAAATGCAAGAAGATGAAAACTTCAATACGTGAACACAAATGTGGACCAGGATAATAAGCAAATATATAGCTGACCAAATTTTGTATTCTACATTATAACCATAAATGAAGAGCAAAACCTTTGCATGAATTTTGAGTGGTATCACATACATTGTTCATTTAGTTGATGTAGGAAATCAATATTCAAATTTTAAAGATTGCTTTTCCCTTTTTTGGCTAATTATTTAGCCAAAGGTACATCAATGGTTCTTTCTCCAAATCCCGTGATACTCCAGCATACAGATTTTACTTTGTATTGTAGATGAAGTTTGATTTTCGGGTATAATTTTGTAATATATTTGGTATTATTCCACTGATTACTACTTTGTGAATGGAAAGCTAAATCAAAAGTATTCAAATTTCCACTTCATCCTTCGTGTAAATTTTTTTTCAGATTCTTTTAGCAAGTATCATGGTAGTTATTTGCTGCTTGCTGCAAACTAGGAAGTATGAATTACATACAGAATAAAAGCATTAACAATAGAACATAATGAGCTGAATCTATTTCCTAGGGAGTTTGTTTGTATATTTTTTCTTTTTAATTTGTTGGGTACTCAATAAATGCATTTTCCCCAAGTACATGGTATACCTTCTGATTACACAGGTGGAAAAAATTAAACAAATTATTTTTTACAACATAAATCTCCGTTCATTTTTTATAGAGTTTCAACCGCTTTTCCAAGTGAAGGACCAAACAATATCGTAAATAAATTAGCACTACCTAGCTAGTGCCTTGCTGATGCATTGTTCTTTAATTTTCTTGCCTGTTTATGCTTGGAAATTGTGAAACTATTTTTTTTAAATCGCAGTGTATTTTGAATAATTACAAAAATGTATTGGGATGTTTATTTTATTTCATACCCAACTTAGTAACTCCTTTATTAAATTAAATAGATCTATGGTTAGAGGTTTATAATAATGTTAAGTTTTAGCTAGCATCAACTTTCTTATCCATGCGATGGCGGCGTTACATCAAGCATATGAAGTTTTAAGCATATATATTGATATAAAAGATTGTTAAACATAAGTCAGTTACTTGTGGAGAATTTACAAGGAAATTTATGACCAGTGCATTTCTGTTCTCATTTTTTAGACCACAGGTAGTCTGTTTAAATTTTTACAGATTTTTTAGAGCATATGAAGTATTAAGAATAGGCAGAGCATAATGAACATTTACAATTTTCTATTAAATGATCCGTGTGCGTAGACGCATCCATCTTACTCAAAATATGGAATGAATGAGTTCAAGTGTTTGGATGTCACATACAAGAAGTTATTGTAGTCACATATGAATGTTTCATGCATGAGATGTACTTTTATATTTATGGTCCTATTGTTTATAAAACAATATTACGCATATCTGATTTTTTAAGTGCTCTATTATTAAAGAAGTTGACAAAAAACCAATATGATGAAACTGTTGGATCAGTTGAGTCATTACTAATGCTACTTACAGGGTGGAGAGCTGCATGCGGTGATCAGACCCTAATTCATGTCTGTGTTTCACCACAAGCCTTGGGAAGGAGCGGTATACGACATTAGCGATTTCAATATAGCGGTCGAATTTGGAAATTTTCTTGCAATCCATAAAGACCTCAACATTCAGTTCAGTGCTCTAACAACATTCACTAAAGTTGAGAATCATGCCAAGGATATACCAATGCAAAAGTTCTCATTTGTCGATCATCCAACTATCATAAAAAGAACTGATACAACTAAGTTCTTGACAGGTTTGCAACCCCTACGCTGATTCCTACTACTATAATCTACTTACCTTTACAATTTCCTTACAAACATTACCTTATTATACATTAAAATATCATGCCAGATGTGATTGGTGTCCTACATCGTGTTAGTGAGGTCGTCAGCCAGTCCACCAGGAATGGATCAGTCGTGCCCAAACGAGAGCTTATATTACACATGCACTGTATCTTTTAACTTTCCGTATTTTATGTATAATGACAACATTAAACAAATGTACAAGTTGCTGAATTGTGAATATCACTCTCTACTTATTATAGTGGTAATAGACTTGCTACTACATTGTGGGGGCAGCAAAGCCTCCTTGCTCGATCAGCCTGTGTTGGAAGAAAATACTAAAACTATTATTCTGATGCCGATGACTGTTAAGAGTTACCAGGGTGTGTGCCAGACCACTAAACTATCCCTTAAATATATATTGCCCTATGGTCATATAACGTTGCTCACTTCTCATCCTTAATTCAGGGAAGCCTGGCTTAAACTCGACTACCGCAACCTACATTTACATAGATTTGGACATTAATAAGGGCCATGAGTTGCTCAAGAGGTAAGCATCCTATACTCCATGAATAACCCCCATATACATCAAATGAAGTTCGATTAGAGTAGTTTTAAGTTGGGGTTTTCATTCTAAATAATTCGGCATTGAATTCTAGAACATAAGAGTTTTATAATCCTTGCTCCCAATATTACTTAATTTAGACGGCTTTCAAGCATACAACATGTAATTCTACAATTTATTACTTTAGTACTTTAAACCATAGTTTATCAATTTTTTGGAAGTGTTCAACTAAAAATTTAAATTTTTGTTAATGGATTTGAATTTTTTGTTTTTCACTTTAAAACTTTTGGTTGTAAGATTTCAATGTTTAACATTTGGATTTTTAACAGTTGAAGGCACACAATTTTGACATGCGAAATTATTATAGAATTTCATTTTAACGTTGTTGAATTTCGAAGCTTTGATTTTTTTTCACATTTTTTTCACTCTAGAAAATAGTACTCAAACTATATAATAATTGGCTTTAATATTGTTAAAATGGTTTTGACGTTTGAACTTCTGTTCAATTAGCTTTTAGTTTGGGCAGTAATTGTGTACTTTATGATTCCAGTTGTCTGAAATGTAGTTTGTCGATTTTGAAAGCATTGAAATTTCATTTTAACGTTGTTGCATTTCGAACCTTTGATTTGATTAATTTTTTCCATTCTAAACACAATGTGCATCAAACCGTGTAATAATTGGCTTTTAGGCGTACAACATGTAACTATACAGTTAAAATTTAGTGCTTCAAACTGTAGTTTATCAATTTTTGAAAGTGTTGAAATCAAATTTTTTGAATTTCTTTCTTAACTTTTCTTAATTTTGTGGTTTTAGCGTTAAAACTTTTGGTTGTAAGATTTCAATGTTTTAACATTTGGATTTTTACAGTTGAAGCCTCGAAATTTTGATACGTGAAATTATTATAGAATTTCATTTTAACATTGTTGAATTTTGAAGCTTTGATTTTATCTATATCAAAAAAATTCATTTTAAAATGTATGCCATACTGTATGATAGTTGGCTTTTAATATTTTTGAAATTAAAAGTTTTGACATTTCAACTTCCGTTAGATTAGTTTTCAATTTGGAGTTTTCATTCTGCAAAATTCGGCATTGACATTTGAAACTTAGAATTTTAGAGTAGTTTACAAAAGTTGTTGCATATATTCTTAGCTTTACGAAAAGACATCAATTATCTTTTTACAGCTTCTTCCAATATTTATTTGAAGGAAATTTTTGTTACAACCCTCCAAAATATCTTACCCCAACTACAAACTTTGATGGAAACAAATTGCGGAAATAATGCTTGATCACCATGTTAGAATTTGTAACGACCCCAGATTTTCTATATATTTAAATTAATAATTAATTGTATTTTTGAATAAAAAGAGTAAAATAAATTGATTAAATGGATGCGAGTTTCCCCGAATATGAATAAATTTTGTGTAAATCATTTAAATTTAGAATTATTGTAAATACATGTATATATGTGAATATATATGTATACGGGCATATATGAGTAAAAATTGAATATATATGTATATATATATATTTGATTTGAATTTAAATCGTAAATAAATGGTTTTCAAATAAAGATACAAATTATATAAGATATAATGTATAAAATAAATACATTGGATAAAAATCCAATAACAAATTAAATCTAGAAATTTATCTATATTACAAAATAATGAGAAATAAATAAAAGATAAGTTATATTTAAACTATATTAATAATGTAATATCTTTACAAATGGGTTTTTAAAATAAATAGAAATTGTTATTTTAAATTTATTTATATATATACACATATTTTGGAAAGCTATTTTGTAAATTTAAAATAAAATAAACCTTATGAATATTTAAACATAAGTATAAATTAATTATATAGTCATAAATATAAATATAAGAAATTATGATATTAACATAAGTTAATAATTTATAACAATAACTAAAACAAACATATATATGTATATAGGATAAGTAAAGAAATTAAAATATCTATGTATATAAGTACAAAGGATTAGGCAGGCAAATAAAATATGTTTATAAAATAAAAAGAAGATGTGCCAGACTTTGTATTTATAGCTGTAAGTCAGAAATGCAAAGGCAAAGTAATTTGTAGGCAAGGTAGTTATGTAAAGTAAGGCAAGAACAAAGAATAATAAGGAATATTTATAAACAAGACAAAATGTATATATGTTCTTTAAGTATAAAGGCTGCTAGGTGTATATAAAAAAATAAAAATAAAGCATAACCAGGCAAGAAAAATAAGGATAAAATAACATGTAAAAGCTTCCGGGCAAAGGAAGGTAACCTGTAAGTATGCAAAGCTAGAACATAGTGGAAATAAAATATCTATGAATATAAAAACAGAAATGAGGTAAGGTTGTAGACATTAAGTACATTAGCATTAAATGTTTTATCATCTTAGCACCACATTGGGTCAAATAGAAATGTTTGAAAATCCTTTCAGCCTCCAAAGCAAGAGATGATCTCTGATCAAAAATAAAATATGTACCAGGCAAAGTTACACCCAGATAACACCTATCTTTGCATATCTTTTCTTTTTATATATATACATCCTTTTACTTCTATTCGTTCATCTCAAAACATAGCAAGCCAGAGAAAATCATATTGCAAGTCTCTTCTTTCTTTTTACAAACTCAAATATAAACTGAAACCGTTATTCAACAATAAGCAAACAAGATGAAATAAAGAGGGATCAAGCTTGCTGTTTTTTTTAATAAAAATGCTCTGTTCATTCTCTCAAAGGTGAGTAACATTTCTTTAAAAGGCTTAAGTTTTCTTGAATTATCTGGTTGCTTGCAAGTTTTCTAAAATGAATATGTGTTGTGTATGTATATATAAATGAAATACTACTGAGTACTTATGGATGTATGATTGCATGTCTGTTTATATGAGCATTCCCTGTTTATAGTTTCCAGGTGCAAATTCTAGTCAAAATTCACTTGCTTTTGATCCAGTCTTTGTTAAGACTTAAGTTTGAACAAATTATGTTTGTTATATCGTAAATTGTAGATTAAAATTTGTTCAAGTTAAAAGTAATGTGTATGTTCTCTGGGAAATATAAAACAACAGAGTAAGTTGAAATATGTTAAAATTCAAACCTATTAATTTACTGATCTAAGTTTATAATTTGAAAAAGTTATTCAAAATTATGATTTTTGAAACTAAATTCACGAATTTTAGTGCTGGGTTGAAAGTGCAGTTCTTGTTTGAACTGGAAAAGGTGATTTGGGTGTTTCTGGTGATCTCGATGGTCGGGGAGGTCGGGGTCGCGTATGGTGGTAGTGGAGCGTACGGAGGAAAAATGGAGCGATGGTTGGTAGTTGATCGTGGCGGCGGAGAGAAGCGGTTGAAGTCTGGTAACCTAATTTTGGACGAGGCTTAGTCTTCGATGGTTTGTCGTCCACGTTTGATCGAGCGTCGCGTGCTTCGAGGCAATGGTAGCTTGGGGGTTTACGAGTGGATGGTCGGAGTGGTATGGATTTTGGTGGTCGGGGCATGGCGAACGAGGCGATGTCAGGCTTTGCGATGATGGGTTATGTGTAGTTCCAGGTGGATGCTCATCTCGATTTCGACGTGGTGATATGGATGACGATCTGATGATCGAATTTGGGTAGGTTGATGGTGGTTGGTAGGGGAAGATCACCGTGGATGATCTGAGATGGCCAACGACATCGTGCATGTGCACGGTGTACTTTGGTACATGTGGGGTTGGTTTTGGGGTTGCAGGGTTTTAACTCGAGAAACACTCGAGTAATTCGAGTTTTGACTCGAAGCAGGGTATGGGTTTTCTCGAGTAGTTTGTAGGGTGGCTTGGGTCAATTGTTTTGACCTGACAGTTTTAAGTTTTTAAAACTTAAATTAAATTCAGGTGTAAAGCAAGATTAAAACATAGACTTTAAAACCAGTTAAAATCTAAGTTCAAAATGAAATTGAAATCCAGTTTTGAAATAAATTGAGTTAGATTTGTGTTCATTTTTAAATCTAAAATTAAAAAAAAAATGAAATTTGAAATAAATTGAAAGTAAGTTGTTTTGAATACTTTATTTATGATAATTAAATCATTTTTTTGAATTTATTGATTCACTAAATCGTTAACATAATTAAAAATGGATAATTAATTAATTCAATTAATTAATGCTATGGATGATCAATTTAGTAATCAAGAGTTCTGAATTATTAGTTAATGAAGGAAATTAACTAGAAATTATTAAGTAATTAAATAAATGTGATTTAATTTGATAATTAATCAGATTTATTAATTAAGAAAATCAATTGTAAATTGTTAATTACTTAATGAAAGCAATTAAGGGGTTAATTGATTATGTAATTGGTTTAAGGTTAATTAATTAATATGATTTATAAATTAAGGTAATTAATTTGAGGATAATTAATTAATTAAAGCTTAAGTAATAAATGATTAAAGGTTAATTAATTAAAATGGTTTATAATTAATTAATGATTAATTAACCAAGATTTGTAGTTTATTCATAAGTAATAAATCTGATTTGAATTAATCAGACAATTAACTGACCTTACTTATGGATGTTTGGATTCTATTGGATGACTTGATTGTTGATATCCCTGATATGTGATGCTTTGTGATATGTCCTGATTTGTGTTGTGACTTGTAATTTATTATCTATGACCTTTATATATCTGTGATCTGTGAATAAACGATAAGCGTTATAGTTATACCGCTTATCAACTATATTTCTGTATTCTGATCTGTGATGATTGAATGATATTGCACTACTGTGTAAAACCCCTGGACTACACCTTTACACACACAAATATGGATTTCACGTGGAAATCGGTTAAGTCACAGATAATTTGAAATTAATGTTTTGAAATTGAAATTTTTAATTTCAATTGATTTTGAAAATGGATTTGGGTTAAATGTTAAAGCTTTTGAAAAGGTGTTTTCAAAGATGAAAGCTATTTTGAATAACTTGTTAAAGTTTCCAATTTAAATAATCCAATTTGAATTTAAATTCAAAAATAAGGAATTGAATTCCATGTTTGAGATTTATGATTTAAAATGTTAAACAAGTTATAAATGTGAATTTAAACCATTTTTAAATATTGGTTTGAGAATTTGAATTTAACCCAAGGATGGTAATTCGTATAAATAAATCAGATTTTCCGAAATGAAAACTATTTGTTTTCAAATGATAAAAGCCTTCATATAAGAAATGAAATTCCAGTTTAATTAAAGGAATTTCAAGATTGAATTGAAAAATGGTTTTCTAAGTTATGAATGAATTCTTTTAGAAAGCTATGAATTAAATCTGTTTATTTTTAATAGATTTAAAATGATGATTTGTTTAAACCATTTAAAATGGAATTGTTTGAAAGCTATAAGTTAAATCTTGTTTTAAAGATTTAACGAGTTAATCAAATTGAAAAGGGAAATTAATTTGGAAAATCTGTGAATGAATCTTTTATTTAAAAGATTAAAGTGTGGAAATTGTTTTAAACCGTTGAAGGTTGTTAAAATGAATCTTTTTGTTTAAAAGATTTGAAAATGGTAATTTGTTAAACCATTTGAAAAGAAAGTTTGGGTTTAAGTTGTGACTTAATTGAAATCCCATTATCCATATGTTTTTAAAGCATTACGCTCACTATTCGGTTTAGCCGGGAGAGGACCTTTGTGTCGCATAACCCATTCCGAATAAGTGATACGTCGTATATGGATAGCATTTGAAGACCGATGTTGAAGACCGGGTGTTTGCAAAAACGATAGGATAACCTATCGATTGTCTCTGCACCGAATAGCGCTCGGTATAGAGATCTCCTAAGTGATGGGAAATCTGATCGGGATTGTGAATACCCGGATTTGCAAGGGCTTCTTCGGAAGTGCCTTCGGTTCTGTTCGAACCCGGAACAGACTTGTATGGTTACATGTTTGACATTACATTTTGAGATATAAAGCAGATTTCTTTCAAATACATTTCTGTTGGTGGCGGAGAATTTATTCTCTTAGCTTAACACCCTTCTCTGAGACGTACGAGCTCAGAGGTTATGTAGTTGAAATTTATCAGCGATATACTCCCAATTTGGTAATGTGACATGCTGAGTGTTGCTGTGTGATGATCATTGTTTGATCATTTGTGATATGATCATTTGTTTGATCATTATCTTTGTGATCATTACTTTGATCATCTGTTGACCCAAAGCATGGCTTTATGCCAAAGCATGGCTTTGTGCCAAAGCGTAGCTTTGTGGACGAGACCTCTTCGGACCTCACACCCTGGAAATGGTCGAAACAGGAATATGCGGCAAGGTTATGAGGGTCGCGCCCTTTAGGGTATGTCATTTCCTTTTGGAAAAGGGTGGTATCAGGTATGGAGCCCTGGTATTTAACCTATGTGGATACTCCGATCTCATTTATTGTGATTGTGTGTTTGATCGAGGTGCCTCGGATAAAGGTCCCAAAGGACCGGGGGATGGCATATTCGTGAGTTACCTGTTACAGGGGTAACCCGGCCTTGTGTTGGCAGAGAGCAGTTTGTCTCTCGGGACGTCCTGCCAGAGGCGATCCCATTCGGCAGGAGGAAAGGAAGTTCCTTAGCCTGACCATTTGTTGGAAATCCAAAGAAACAATACGAACCTTTACGATTACAATTGTATAACCTGCTATGGGATGTGGCGGTAACCTGCTATTGAACATAGTAGCTATAGTAGGCATAACGTGAAATGCCTATGCTGGCTAAGATTAATATTATACTTTCGAAATGTTTTCTCCACTATGCACTAGTAATAATATCCAATGATTTGTTTTGCGTAGTAAGCATCTTTGAATATCATAAGGAGAAATCTCCTCCAATTCTGCATTTGCATTGTGTGTGTGTGTGCGGGAGGCCTTATGGTAGTTTCATTTTCCAAAAGCATTGCGAATTGACTTTAAAATTCTCTGCTATTTGTTTTAAAGATAAACTGTGTTTTTGTTTGCTCACACCAGTCCCACGACTGACTCGGAGTTTATTGTTCCCTTCCTAAACTCTAGGTGCTCGTAATTTTCCACACGAGTAGTCTAGAGTTGGGGTTTTCAGATATTCAGGTTTAGTAGATTATCTGGAGCTAGTTCAGTTCTTGGAGTTCATGGACTGACGTTGCTTATCTTGGAGCATTCTATTGGGGATATTATATCCACTGCTGGTGTTATCTATTTTCTTTCCGCTGCTATTTCTTGTATCTCTGATATTATTGTATCATATTGATATCATTGTTGTATATCATACTGGATATTGTATTCATTGGATTGTATATGATATCATCTATTTTTATTCCACTTTGTTGTTATATTTAATGGTGTTATAAGCTCCGGAGAACCAGATTCGGCGTTTGAATCTACGGCATTTTGAGTACAAGTGAAGTACGGATGCCGATTTTCGAAGGTCGACTTTTGGGTCTTTGCAACGTGGTATCATAGCTAAGGTTGAACTTTAGCTCAGGAGTATAACACATTAAGTAGCTCATTAGAGATAGGATGAAGTATACCCTAGAATGAGTAATTCTCAGATATCCGTCTGTATGCCTCAGTAAACTCTCTTACTATCCACTGATAGTGAGTATGAGTGCAAGAAGAAGACGAGATAGGGGACAGAGAAATACGACTATAAATGGTCAATATCCTGTAACAACAAGGAAGCAATCTTTCCTCTATCAATCTCTTTTGTTCGTCATCTTTTCTCAATTCTTCGATAGTTTCTGGTGGATCCAAGAAGAAATTCAATATATCAATATGGGACATAAACTCCAAATAGGCCAGACTTGTTTGTTTGGACGTATTGGTTGCCTTGGTTGCTTTGATTGCTATAGTTGATAGGTACATTTTGGTTTTTAAACTAAAAGTTTTGAAATTGTATCCATATATCTATCTATTCTTTGGGTCCCAATATGTTCTACGAATGGTTAGTTATCCTTTCGAACTAACCAATGACACTGCCTATTTCGTAGATCCGGATAACCCGAGTATTTGTGAAGTATTAAATAGATTCGTTCTTGTATCTGTTATTGATATTCTGATTTGGTAAGCCAAATGTAGAATAGATGTTCAGTTTGAGTGGATGAAACATTCTTCATCTATCTTTGTGTCTCCTTGGCAATTTCGAGGATGAAATTCTTTTAAGGGGGGAAATCTGTAATGACCCCAGATTTTCTATATATTTAAATTAATAATTAATTGTGTTTTTGAATAAAAATAGTAAAATAAATTGATTAAATGGATGCGAGTTTCCCCGAATATGAATAAATTTTGTGTAAATCATTTAAATTTAGAATTATTGTATATACATGTATATATGTGAATATATATGTATACGGGCATATATTAGTAAAAATTGAATATATATGTATATATATATATATATTTGATTTGAATTTAAATCGTAAATAAATGGTTTTCAAATAAAGATACAAATTATATAAGATATAATGTATAAAATAAATACATTGGATAAAAATCCAATAACAAATTAAATCTAGAAATTTATCTATATTACAAAATAATGAGAAATAAATAAAAGATAAGTTATATTTAAACTATATTAATAATGTAATATCTTTACAAATGGGTTTTTAAAATAAATAGAAATTGTTATTTTAAATTTATTTATATATATACACATATTTTGGAAAGCTATTTTGTAAATTTAAAATAAAATAAACCTTATAAATATTTAAACATAAGTATAAATTAATTATATAATCATAAATATAAATATAAGAAATTATGATATTAACATAAGTTAATAATTTATAACAATAACTAAAACAAACATATAAATGTATATAGGATAAGTAAAGAAATTAAAATATCTATGTATATAAGTACAAAGGTTTAGGCAAGCAAATAAAATATGTTTATAAAATAAAAAGAAGATGTGCCAGACTTTGTATTTATAGCTGTAAGTCAGAAATGCAAAGGCAAAGTAATCTGTAAGTAAGGTAGTTATGTAAAGTAAGGCAAGAACAAAGAATAATAAGGAATATTTATAAACAAGACAAAATGTATATATGTTCTTTAAGTATAAAGGCTGCTAGGTGTATATAAAAAAAATAAAAATAAAGCATAACCAGGCAAGAAAAATAAGAATAAAATAACATGTAAAAGCTTCCGGGCAAAGGAAGGTAACCTGTAAGTATGCAAAACTAGAACATAGTGGAAATAAAATATCTATGAATATAAAAACAGAAATGAGGTAAGGTTTTAGACATTAAGTACATTAGCATTAAATGTTTTATCATCTTAGCACCACATTGGGTCAAATCGAAATGTTTGAAAATCCTTTCAGCCTCCAAAGCAAGAGATGATCTCTGATCAAAAATAAAATATGTACCAGGCAAAGTTACACCCAGATAACACCTATCTTTGCATATCTTTTCTTTTTATATATATACATCCTTTTACTTCTATTCGTTCATCTCAAAACATAGCAAGCCAGAGAAAATCATATTGCAAGTCTCTTCTTTCTTTTTACAAACTCAAATATAAACTGAAACCATTATTCAACAATAAGCAAACAAGATGAAATAAAGAGGGATCAAGCTTGCTGTTTTTTTTAATAAAAATGCTCTATTCATTCTCTCAAAGGTGAGTAACATTTCTTTAAAAGGCTTAAGTTTTCTTGAATTATCTGGTTGCTTGCAAGTTTTCTGAAATGAATATGTGTTGTGTATGTATATATAAATGAAATACTGCTGAGCACTTATGGATGTATGATTGCATGTCTGTTTATATGAGCATTCCCTGTTTATAGTTTCCAGGTGCAAATTCTAGTCAAAATTCACTTGCTTTTTGTAACGTCCCTGATTTTCGCGCTCGAAAATCGACATCCATACTTTACATCGTACTCGAATGCCGTAGATTCGACCGTTCAAATCCGAGTCGCCGGAGCTTATAACAACATTAAGTAAATAACACAGCGGAAGAAAAAGAATAATACATTGATATACAATATCTAATACAACAGAGTGATACAATGAATATCAATATACATCAGAGATATGATACAACAAATAGCAGCGGAAAAGAAAACGATAACATCAGCAGCGGATAATCTCCATCTCCAAAGCAGAAATCCAGAAATAGCTCGAACTCCCAATAATGATACACCAAGATAAGCAAGTGCAATCCGATCCAAAGACTGAACTAGCTCCAGATAACCTACTGAATTCTGACTATCTGAAAAACCCAACTCTAGACTGCTCGTGTAGAAAATTTTTGAGCATTCAGAGTTTAGGAAAGAAACAATAAACTCCGGATCAGTCATGGGACTGGTGTGAGCAACAAAAAAATTAGTTTATCTTTAAAACAAATAGTAGAGAAGATTTAAAGTCAATTCGCAATGCTTTTGGAAAATGAAACTACCATAAGACATCCCGCCACACACACAATGCAAACGCAGAATTGGAGGTGATTTCTTCTTATGATAGTCAAAGATGCTTACTACGCAAAATCAAATCATTTTTAATATTATTATTAGTGCATAGTGTAGAAACATTTCAAAAATATAATATTAATCTTAGCCAACATACGACCAGTATCGTATGTCTACTATAGCTACCATGTTCAATAGCAGGTTACCGCCACATTCCATGGCAGGTAATACAACTAAAACCGTACAAGTTACGTATTGTTTCTTTGGATTTCCAACAAATGGTCAGGCTAAGGAACTTCCTATGCCATGAAGGAACGCCCCTGGAAAGATGTCCCGAGAACCTAACCGGATCTCTGCCAACACAAGGCCGGGTTACCCCTAACTGGGTAACTACTGACACGAATATGTCATTCCCCGATCGTAACCGATCTATATCCGGGATCCCGTCAACCAACAACCACAAAGAAAATTTGCAGCAACCACATAGGTTAAGTACCTGGGCTCCATACCATGATACCACCTCTATCCAGAAGGAATGACATACACTAAAGGGGCGCTACCCCCTAATAACCTTGCCGCATCTTTCCTGTTTCGACCATTTCCGGGGTGTGAGGTCCGACGAAGTCTCGTCCACAAAGCTACGCTTTGTCACAAAGCCATGCTTCGGGTCAACAGATGATCAACCAATGATCACAAAGATAAATGATCAAACAAATGATCATATCACAAATGATCAAACACTGATCATCACACAGCAACACTCAGCATGTCACATTACCAAATTGGGAATATATCATTGATAAATTTCAACTACATAACCTCTGAGCTCGTACGTCTCAGAGAAGGGTGTTAAGCTAAGAGAATAAATTCTCCGCCACCAAACAGAAATGTATTTGAAAGAAATCGACTTTATATCTCAAGGTGTAATGTCAAACATACAATCCATACAAGTCTGTTCCGGGTTCGAACATAACCGAAGGCTCTTCTCACGAAGCTCTTGCAAATCCGGATAATTTCCAATCACGTCCGGACTTACCGTCACTAAGCGTGATAAAACCTCTATACCGGAGATCAGCCGATGTAGAGTAACTCGACGGTAATCCTTCCGTTTTCAAAAATATCCGGTCTTCAACAACGGTCATCAAATGCTATCCATATACGTCGTATCATTATTCTGAATGGGTTATATGACACAAATGTCTTTTCCCGGCTAACCCGAATAACGAGCGTAATTATTAGAAATCATATGGATACTGGAGTTTCAATTAAGTCACAACTTATTACCCAAAACCTTTATTTTAAATGGTTAAAACAAATTACCATTTCCAATCTTTTAAACAAAAAGATTCAATTCACAAAGTTAACCCCATTCACAAAGATTCATCCATATATTTCAAAACAATTTCCATTTCACTTGGATTAACTCGTTAAATCTTTAAATCAAGATTTAACTTATAGCTTTCAAAACTCGTTTCCAAAGATTCATTCATATATTTCAAAACAATTTCCATTTCACTTGGATTAACTCGTTAAATCTTTAAATCAAGATTTAACTTATAGCTTTCAAAACTCGTTTCCAAAGATTCATTCATAGCCTTTCAAAACAATTTTTATTTCACTTGGATTAACTCGTTAAATCTTCAAATCAAAGACTCATTTCATAGTTTTCGAAACATTTCAATTTTATTTTCAACTTGAAACCTTTCAACACAAATTGGAAATTCATTTCTTATATGAAAGCTTTTACTATTTGAAAACAAGTAGTTTTTGTTTCAGAAAAATCTAGTTATATTTACACGAGTTAAAACCCTTGAATTAAATTCAAATTCCCAAATCAATATCTTTAAAATGGTTTTACCCATATATAACTTATACAGCATCTTTAATCCCTAGTTTCAAATCATAGAATTCAATTAGAACTTGAATTCAAATCTAAATCAAATTATTTAAATTTTCAAAACTCGATTAAGTTATTCAAAATAACTTTTATCTTTGAAATTCCATTTCAAACGTTTTTCACTTTAAATCCAAATTTCAAATTTCAAAATCAATTGAAATTAAAATTTTCAATTTCAAAAGCATCAAATTTAAATTATCTGTGACTTAACCGATTTCCACGTGAAATCCATATTTGTGTGTGTAAAGGTGTAGTCCAGGGTTTAACACACAATAATGCAACTTCATACAATCATCACAGATCAGAATACAGAAATATAGTTGATAAGCGATATTAACTATCACGCTTATCGTTCATTCACAGATCACAAATATATATCATAGATAAGTAAATTACAGATCACAACATAAATCAGGATGTATCACAAAGCATCATATATCAGGGATATCAAACAATCAAGTCATCCAATAGAATTCAAATGTTCATAAGCAAGATCAGTTAATTGTCTGATTAATTTAAATCAGATAAGTCATCAATCGTGGTTAATTACATAAATTAATTTCAAATCATTTGATTTATTATCCTTTAATCATTTATTAATTACCCTCAAATTAATTACCTTAATTTATAAATCATATTAATTAATTAACCTTAAACTAATTACATAATTAATTAACCCCTTAATTGCTTTCATTAAGTAATTAACAATTTACAATTGATTATCTTAATTAATAAGTCTTATTAATTCAAATCAAATTTAATCACATAAATTTAATTACTTAATAATTTCTAGTTAATTTTCTTCATTAACTAATAACATTTCTTAAATTACTTTCTTAAGAAATTATCTTAGATTAATTCATTATTAAATCATTTCTAATTTTTAAATTAATCTAAATTTTATTTATTTATACATTAAATAAATCATTCTTTAATTACTTAATAATTTCTATCATTTTATTACCTTCATTATCTCTAAGATAATTAATTTCTTTATGAATGATTTCATTAACTTTTAAGTGTATTCTAAACGTTACACTTTAAATTTAAAATTCAAATTCTATTTTAAATCTAAGATTTCAAAATGATTATATTTTTAAACATTCGCCAAATTTAAATTTCCACTTATAACTTATAAAAGAAAGTTCTAACTAAATTACTTAAGTTTTTATTTAACTTGGCTACCCATTCATAAATCACTAATTCTTTAATTGCTTTAAAAGCTGTTTGATTAAACTTGGCTTTAAACTTTGATTTAGACTTACTTTTAAATTCTTGATTTAAAATCCCAATTTATTTTGAAAGCTTAAGATTCAAAATTTTATTCGAAACTAAACTTAACTTTTGAATTTAAACCCAATCTCATTTTCAAATAAAACAATTATTTTTAAAAGAAGAAGCTTAAATTGGTTCAGACTTGAATTTGTTTAAAACTTGAAAACTGTTTTCTTTTATGTCAAATTTCCAGACCCGAGACAACCCTGGTTTTCACTCGAATTAAACTCGAGTTCTCCCCTATGTTTCCCCGAGTAGACTTCGAGTTTCCACCGAGCCCATAGCCTTCTTCTCCAAACGTATACCACTGATACCCAACAGAAGTTCGTGCACATGTACAACGTGGCGAAACCTCTCCAATCACCAACGCCGTCGCCAACAAGTCACCTTTGGCCTCCTCCATCGATCCCGATTGCCCAAGAATTAATTCGAACGTGATATCGAAATCGAGCTAAAAAAACGAAACCTGGAAAACATCCCTGACTCCATCATCAAAGCCTGTCAACGCACCACGCTCGCAGCTCCGACCACCGGAGGCGCTGAAATTCCGGTCACTCACACGTCAATACTTCCTCCATCCTCTCCCAAAGTCCGGTCACGCTCGATCCATCACAGGGAACGAACGAAACAAACTTCTCAGCCTCGAACAAAACTAGGTTTACAAATTTAAGATACTCGCCGCCGTCACCTCGATGAACTGGAACTAATCCATCTATTTTTCCCAACCTCATTGGTCACTCCTCTACCTCCAGTGAAGTTCACGACCATTCCAGACACTCCGACCACCAGAATTCGATCAAAAACAAGATTCCAGTCATTCCCCAAATTCAAGTGCAATTCAACACTAAAAATTCTGATATTTGTTTTAAAAATCATCATTTCCGATAACGTTTACGTTGGTATTATTTAAACAAGATCACTTGATGATTGAATTTTGACTTGATGATTGAATGTCTGAGATTCTTCTGAGAATCCTTGATTTAATTAAAAATATTGTTTTCTAAAACTCAAATCATATTTAAACAAACCATTTTTTAAAAAAATTTTTGAAACTTAACAAAAATCAGAGAAGAAGGATTTTGAATTCAAACAGGTTTTGGAAGACCTGTTTCCAAATAGGAGTAGTTATGCCTGCACACAATCATCCATTCATTTGAATATTCACAGAGGATTTATATATATATATATATATATTCATACATACTCATCACAGTTTCAACTCACAACAAATTCATATTTTTGAAAATCTTAAAACAAGTGTTACTCACCGTTGTTTTGAAGAACAAATAGATTTCAAGTTGAAGCAGGTTGTAAAGATTTGCAAGTTGAAACTTCCTAGTTTGATTCTCTGGTTGCATGGATTTGTTTGCTGTTTTCAATGGAATGTTGTTTACTTCCATTTTACTTAGTTGTTTATAAACGAACAAAGACTAAAATAGATGTATATATAAAGAGAGATAGTGTTTACAGAGGGGAGGTGTTTACTGGTTATAAAGTTTTGTACAGGGTGACATATTTTTATGTTTGGTTTGTACATAGTTCAACTGACTTTAGTTATGCTAGAGATGTAACATTAAATGCATGAGTACTTGTTCCCATGCTTGCATTAATTACCTTGGTTTACTTCCCATTTTTTTCTTTTTTACAGCCCATGCTTATGCACTTTGTTTTGGCCGCAGCTATATTTTGGTGGGATGAAATGATTTGTATA
Source organism: Allium fistulosum (assembly GCA_030737815.1). NCBI lineage: Eukaryota > Viridiplantae > Streptophyta > Magnoliopsida > Asparagales > Amaryllidaceae > Allium > Allium fistulosum. Next base: position 522,557,800 of record CM060906.1, read on the forward strand.
TGTACTTCTTTTGCTTGAAAGCTAAATATATGTAGATAAAGTTGTCTTATTTCTTTTAAACTTTGTTCTTGCATTGTCTACTTATTTACAGGCTGTATACTTTATGTTTGATAGATGTTTATTTTACTTTGTTTGCATACTTACTATTTGTTTTTGTATGTACAGTTTATTTATTTGTTATGCTTTTGTTTAATTACATTTCATTTGTTCTATTTTTAACGATTGTATTTACTCGATATTTTCCTTGTATTTTACTATATATATATATATATTTATTTATTTTATAAACTTAAATTATTATTAATATTATTCAAATTCAAATTATCATCATTTAAATTTTTAAATCAATCAATTTATTTTTTTATTTATTTTTATTCTTGTGTCCAAAGTATATATATTATTTATTTTTAAAAATCATTTATTCAAGATTTTATTTTCAAATCCAATATATACATATATTATTTCAAATTTAAATGGTTTATACAAAATATATTTTTACTCGGGGAAACTCGCTTCACTTTATCGATTTATTTTACTATTTTTATTCAAAAATTCAATAAATTATCAATTTAAATTAAATAAAAATTTAGGGTCGTTACACTTTTGATCCAGTCTTTGTTAAGACTTAAGTTTGAACAAATTATGTTTGTTATATCATAAATTGTAGATTAAAATTTGTTCAAGTTAAAAGTAATGTGAATGTTCTCTGGGAAATATAAAACAACAGAGTAAGTTGAAATATGTTAAAATTCAAACCTATTAATTTAATGATCTAAGTTTATAATTTGAAAAAGTTATTCAAAATTATGATTTTTGAAACTAAATTCACGAATTTTAGTGCTGGGTTGAAAGTGCAGTTCTTGTTTGAACTGGAAAAGGTGATTTGGGTGTTTCTGGTGATCTCGATGGTCGGGGAGGTCGGGGTCGCGTATGGTGGTAGTGGAGCGTACGGTGGTTCTAGGAAAAATGGAGCGATGGTTGGTAGTTGATTGTGGCGGTGGAGAGAAGTGGTTGAAGTCTGGTAACCTAATTTGGGATGAGGCTTAGTCTTCGATGGTTTGTCGTCCACGTTTGATCGAGCATCGCGTGCTTCGGGGCAATGGTAGCTTGGGGGTTTACGAGTGGATGGCCGGAGTGGTATGGATTCTGGTGGTCGGGGCGTGGCGAACGAGGCGATGTCAGGCTTTGCGATGATGGGTTCTGTGTAGTTCCAGGTGGATGCTCATCTCGATTTCGACGTGGTGATATGGATGACGATCTGATGATCGAATTTGGGTAGTTGGATGGTGGTTGGTAGGGGAAGATCACCGTGGATGATCTGAGATGGCCAACGACATCGTGCATGTGCACGGTGTACTTTGGTACATGTGGGGTTTATTTTGGGGTTGCAGGGTTTTAACTCGAGAAACACTCGAGTAATTCGAGTTTTGACTCGAAGCAGGGTACGGGTTTTCTCGAGTAGTTTGTAGGGTGGCTCGGGTCAATTGTTTTGACCTGACAGTTTTAAGTTTTTAAAACTTAAATTAAATTCAGGTGTAAAGCAAGATTAAAACATAGACTTTAAAACCAGTTAAAATCTAAGTTCAAAATGAAATTGAAATCTAGTTTTGAAATAAATTAAGTTAGATTTGTGTTCATTTTTAAATCTAAAATTTTTAAAAAATGAAATTTGAAATAAATTGAAAGTAAGTTGGTTTGAATACTTTATTTATGATAATTAAATCATTTTTTTGAATTTATTGATTCACTAAATTGTTAAGATAATTAAAAATGGATAATTAATTAATTCAATTAATTAATGCTATGGATGATTAATTAAGTAATCAAGAGTTCTGAATTATTAGTTAATGAAGGAAATTAACTAGAAATTATTAAGTAATTAAATAAATGTGATTTAATTTGATAATTAATCAGATTTATTAATTAAGAAAATCAATTGTAAATTGTTAATTACTTAATGAAAGCAATTAAGGGGTTAATTGATTATGTAATTGGTTTAAGGTTAATTAATTAATATGATTTATAAATTAAGGTAATTAATTTGAGGATAATTAATTAATTAAAGCTTAAGTAATAAATGATTAAAGGTTAATTAATTAAAATGGTTTATAATTAATTAATGATTAATTAACCAAGATTTGTAGTTTATTCATAAGTAATAAATCTAATTTGAATTAATCAGACAATTAACTGACCTTACTTATGGATGTTTGGATTCTATTGGATGACTTGATTGTTGATATCCCTGATATGTGATGCTTTGTGATATGTCCTGATTTGTGTTGTGACCTGTAATTTATTATCTGTGACCTTTATATATCTGTGATCTGTGAATAAACGATAAGCGTTATAGTTATACCGCTTATCAACTATATTTCTGTATTCTGATTTGTGATGATTGAATGATATTGCAATACTGTGTAAAACCCCTGGACTACACCTTTACACACACAAATATGGATTTCACGTGGAAATCGGTTAAGTCACAAATAATTTAAAATTAATGTTTTGAAATTGAAATTTTTAATTTCAATTGATTTTGAAAATGGATTTGGGTTAAATGTTAAAGCTTTTGAAAAGGTGTTTTCAAAGATAAAAGCTATTTTGAATAACTTGTTAAAGTTTCCAATTTAAATAATCCAATTTGAATTTGAATTCAAAAATAAGGAATTGAATTCCATGTTTGAGATTTATGATTTAAAATGTTAAACAAGTTATAAATGTGAATTTAAACCATTTTTAAATATTGGTTTGAGAATTTGAATTTAACCCATGGATGGTAATTCGTATAAATAAATCAGATTTTCCGAAATGAAAACTATTTGTTTTCAAATGATAAAAGCCTTCATATAAGAAATGAAATTCCAGTTTAATTAAAGGAATTTCAAGATTGAATTGAAAAATGGTTTTCTAATTTATGAATGAATTCTTTTAGAAAGCTATGAATTAAATCTGTTTATTTTTAATAGATCTAAAATGATGATTTGTTTAAACCATTTAAAATGGAATTGTTTGAAAGCTATAAGTTAAATCTTGTTTTAAAGATTTAACGAGTTAATCAAATTGAAAAGGGAAATTAATTTGGAAAATCTGTGAATGAATCTTTTATTTAAAAGATTAAAGTGTGGAAATTGTTTTAAACCGTTGAAGGTTGTTAAAATGAATCTTTTTGTTTAAAAGATTTGAAAATGGTAATTTGTTAAACCATTTGAAAAGAAAGTTTGGGTTTAAGTTGTGACTTAATTGAAATCCCATTATCCATATGTTTTTAAAGTATTACGCTCACTATTCGGTTTAGCCGGGAGAGGACCTTTGTGTCGCATAACCCATTCCGAATAAGTGATACGTCTTATATGGATATCATTTGAAGAGCGGTGTTGAAGACCGGGTGTTTGCGAAAACGATAGGATAACCTATCGATTGTCTATGCACCGAATAGCGCCCGGTATAGAGATCTCCTAAGTGATGGGAAATCTGATCGGGATTGTGAATACCCGGATTTGCAAGGGCTTCTTCGGAAGTGCCTTCGGTTCTGTTCGAACCCGGAACAGACTTGTATGGTTACATGTCTGACATTACATTTTGAGATATAAAGCAGATTTCTTTCAAATACATTTCTGTTGGTGGTGGAGAATTTATTATCTTAGCTTAACACCCTTCTCTGAGACGTATGAGCTCAAGGTTATGTAGTTGAAATTTATCAGCGATATACTCCCAATTTGGTAATGTGACATGTTGAGTGTTGTTGTGTGATGATCATTGTTTGATCATTTGTGATATGATCATTTGTTTGATCATTTATCTTTGTGATCATTACTTTGATCATCTGTTGACCCAAAGCATGGCTTTGGGCCAAAGCGTAGCTTTGTGGACGAGACCTCTTCGGACCTCGCACCCCGGAAATGGTCGAAACAGGAATATGCGGCAAGGTTATGAGGGTCGCGCCCTTTAGGGTACGTCATTTCCTTCTGGAAAAGGGTGGTATCAGGTATGGAGCCCTGGTATTTAACCTATGTGGATACTCCGATCTCATTTATTGTGATTGTGTGTTTGATCGAGGCGCCTCGGATAAAGGTCCCAAAGGACCGGGGGATGGCATATTCGTGAGTTACTTGTTATAGGGGTAACCCGGCCTTGTGTTGGCAAAGAGCAGTTTGTCTCTCAGGACGTCCAGCCAGAGGCGATCCCATTCGACAGGAGGAAAGGAAGTTCCTTAGCCTGACCATTTGTTGGAAATCCAAAGAAACAATACGAACCTTTACGATTACAATTGTATAACCTGCTATGGGATGTGGCGGTAACCTACTATTGAACATAGTAGTTATAGTAGGCATAACGTGAAATGCCTATGCTGGCTAAGATTAATATTATACTTTCGAAATGTTTTCTCCACTATGCACTAGTAATAATATCCAATGATTTGTTTTGCATAGTAAGCATCTTTGAATATCATAAGGAGAAATCTCCTCCGATTCTGCGTTTGCATTATGTGTGTGCGGGAGGCCTTATGGTAGTTTCATTTTCCAAAAGCATTACGAATTGACTTTAAAATTCTCTGCTATTTGTTTTAAAGATAAACTGTGTTTTTGTTTGCTCACACCAGTCCCACGACTGACTCGGAGTTTATTGTTCCCTTCCTAAACTCTGGGTGCTCATAATTTTCCACACGAGCAGTCTAGAGTTGGGGTTTTCAGATATTCAGGTTTAGTAGATTATCTGGAGCTAGTTCAGTTCTTGGAGTCCATGGACTGACGTTGCTTATCTTGGAGCATTCTATTGGGGATATTCTATGCACTGCTGGTGTTATCTATTTTCTTTCTGCTGCTATTTCTTGTATCTCTGATATTGTTGTATCATATTGATATCATTGTTGTATATCATACTGGATATTGTATTCATTGGATTGTATATGATATCATCTATTTTTATTCCGCTGTGTTGTTATATTTAATGGTGTTATAAGCTCCGGAGAACCAGATTCAGCATTTGAATCTACGGCATTTTGAGTACAAGTGAAGTACGGATGCCGATTTTCAAAGGTTGACTTTTGGGTCTTCACAGAATTTGTGTGTGCTCACTTTTAAAGTGCAGAAGATCAAATCTGCATTAATCTTTATGCGCTTTGAAAGTTAGCAAGCACAAATTAAAAACTTGACGAAAACTAGATCTTGAATTTATGCTCTTGAAGTTTGAAAATGAGCAAACACATAGTACAAAGCTACAGAAATTAGGTCTGTTTTTCCAGTAAGTTTGTAGAAAAGCCTATAGTTGGAGTATGTTATTTTAGTGTATATAACTTAAATTTGTTCTTCATTTAACTATATTTGGTTCTCTGTTAGTGGAATGAATAATTGCGTTGTACATTTTCGATTATCCTACTCCTTGGGATTTTTTTACTCTATACTCCGTATTAAATATCTTAGGAAAATTTACCTGCAGATAAGTTTTTTACCTAAGTAACTAGAGTCAGGTATATTTATGATTACTTTTACATGTTTTATTTTTCCACTTTCGTGTTTCACATTCTTCATCTACACATCACTAGACCGATAACAAAATACTTTATAAAATTTCCACTATATTTTTACCTAAAGTCTGCTTAAACTAATTGCTTGCATGAAAAATGCATGCTAGCGCCTTGATGAAATTTTTGGCTTCAAATCTCATATTATTCATGGTGAATAATCTCCTAAACTATACATAGTTTTCTATTTGGATATTCCAAAAATCACATATAAACATAGTATGACCACGTATATCCATCATTCAACTTTATATTATGACAGCTATATTTTCCATATTCAACTTTATATTATGACAGCTATATTTTCCATGGGGCTTTAGACTTGCAGTATCATAGTTTTTTATTTAAGATGGAATCATTTGCATTCCACAGTTTAACAGGAAAATTGTTATCTTAATCTTCTTTTACATTACTCTCTTTATCCAGGTGCAAATGTCATATATTCACATTAATACACAGTAAGTCATCGTAAAGAATCTAACTGATTTTACTACGTGATAAACAGGTAAGCGTTCGCTCCATTTGGGTTAGCTTCTAAGGCGAGGTAGACTGGCAACATCCAATTTGGTCCATCTAAAAACTGTTTTTGTATAGGCTACACAAACATATGTACAAGCTTTGTTGGTTCAATTGGGTGTTGAAAAATGTCGATGATGGTGATTTTATTTGACAGTGCTGTGTAATAATCAACATGCTAATCAATTGTTTTTACTAGACAACCGTTTGATGATTTCAGTTCCATTAAATACATATAGTGCTTCCTTTTTGTTGTGGTGTTTTGTTGTGGTGTAGTATGAGCATGTACTGCACCTTTGGAGTCTGATAGGCTTATCCATCTTAAACCTATCTTGCATATGTAGTAATTTTTCCATGTTGCCTTCAGTTGACTTCATTCTTTTTAGTGCTTCTCATTAAATTTCTTAGTAATATGTACTACTATAGTATCTATATTATACAATCGCTTCATGAAAAATAAGCATTTTCTATGAAATTATTTTTCCTGCATTACAACAGTTACTAAACAATTGGATCTGATTCTTTCCAGATGGGACCCCATGGTACCGATTCAATTGATAAGTGAGTTCCAATGTGTTCAAAATTTGACTCGACTAATGTATCGTGATACAAAATTAATGCTATGTTCGACTATTTGTAATGCTAAAGATTAATGTCTACAACTTTTAAGAAAATAGGCGGTTTTTTTGTAATATATGACACCATCCACTTCACGCCAATAATTAAGGTACTCCACGCATTGATACGCTTACCAAACCATTAAACCTTTTTTTCCCTTCCTTATAAATATGTTTACTTACCCCTTTCTGCAAAATTAATACCCCTACGGGTCAGGTTGACATTCATAGACAGGTATCTCCAAACACCGACTTTATAATTGAAATTCCTCTGACCATCAATATTTCATTTAATCTCACAAGCTTTATGCAATCATGCCACATACAGGGAACAAACAATAAACAAGCTTGAAAACTATATTCCATTTCACACCGCCCCAACACCCAACTACGCCAACAAGGTACTTCAAGTAAGAAAGTATCATCTGTCTGCCACAGTAGTTTAATTAAAACCATATTTTTTTCTCTAAACAGGTAATGATATGGATAAACAACTCAATTGGTGGTGTGTACATTGCTAGCGAATACTTGCTAAACGTCTTGCACGCCCATACCTTCAATAACGTACATCACACCACCAACCAAATTGCACCTGCTCCCCGTTTCAAACACAAGTACAGTTGGAATTATCGATATGATTAACAAACATAATATTACTATCCTATTACAAATAATGACTATATTTTTCCCCTCTTTAATTTGGATAGGATTAGTCTGCCAGAGAATATATACAAAATATTCAGTATACTGTCACAGCCTTTCCCTTCATTTTACTTCATTTTCTTAAAAATCAGCACACTCTCGACTTCCAACTTTTATTTTAGCAACTTCATATTATTAATGATATTGCACATTTTCCAACCAAGCTATAACTACAAGAACAGACTCTCGTACAGTAAAGTATGCCTCAAATACGAGTGATAAAATACAAGTTAAAGCTTTACTAAATTGTGTTTCTACCTCACTACGCATGTGAGTCTTCTTCTTACTCTATATAGTAATGGAACAGTTTTTTAGTCATGACTTTAATAATGACAACCAGAAGGCTATTTGCAGGACTACCTCCAATAACAGCTTTTGAAGTCTTCTGGATAAGGGTAGTTGTTGGGACAGATTCAACACTATGGAAATAAAGCTGCATCTTTGTGTGCAAAGTTTTTACCACCGCATTATGCACTGGGGAAAAAGATGTGCTGTGCAAATTTTTTAGTATCTTCAACATTACCTTTTTTACACGCTTTTTCCAGTTTAAATTTGGACTGCTGTCTGAGTTACAAAACATTATTTCTGTACCTCTGTTACTCTACGATTTCAACTTTATTGCAATAACCCATTGTTGCCACTCTACACAAACATATTTGCTGCTTTTGCAGCGCCACTTTTGACAGCAAGCAGCTGTACTATAACTATTTCCATGACTCTGTTTGTGTTCCTTAGATTGATAATTTAATCTTGCTGTATAAAAGTACGCCTCTCTATTTTATTTGTGATATTTGTGATATTTGCTGTTCTGATTAAGTTAACCGTGAGTCTGCTTGTGTTCCTCGGATTTATAATTTAATCTTACTGCATAAAAGTAGGCCTCTCTATATTGTTTTTGATATTTGCTGTTCTGATTAAGTTATCCGTTCTGTAACTTTACGTTATACTTTATTCTTGCTGATAGATGCATCTAACGTATTTTAAAATGGAAATGAATTAATATTGGTGCATCTTCATATAGTGATGAATTTATGTATTCATATTCCATCTTATGCTTCTTTTTCTTATAATTAATAAATTCACTGATTTATTGATTATTTGGTACTGTCTATAATCAGAGCATATAAATTATTCAATAAATATGCCTTTTTAAGGAAAATAAACTACCTGTACAAACATGTTGTGATCAGTATCCACATATGAGTTGTTTCCTTCTGCCTCTTGCATCATTCAACACTTATAATCATAATTCTATATACAAAAAATGTGATATTATCGTGTTTTCCTCAATTTTATCGAATTACCTTCGTAGATATACTTCATTCAAAAATAGTGCCTACAAGTTTATCAGATCAAGGCCCACCAATTGTGCATGTTATCTGAATATGTTTGTAATTTTACATTTTATGCAAATATGCATACATGAGTCTTTGTATGGAAACTTTTTAAAATATATTTTACAACTCTGTGTGCGAGAATTTTCAATATACGAAATATGCATACATGAGTCTTTATGTTTCGATCCCATAACTATGGAAATTATTTTAATTATATTCTACAATTCCGTGTGCAAAGCACGGGTTCACACTAGTGTAAATAAAATGGGTCTGGAAAGTTAACTAAACATGGGAGGGTAGTAAAGGTTGAAAAGGAATATGAATAGAAATTCAATAAGGCAAGAAAAGGTGAATAGGAAGAGATGTTTAAATCTTTTAATGAAAGCGGTAAATGGAATAAGAAGTAAACGCATGAAAAAGTAAAGGAATATTAATAACAGTTGAACATTAGAGACGTACTAATTAAACAAGTATGACACACACACACACATGTAGCCTTAAGTATGTGTTTATGATAGGTGTGAATTATTAAGTTAGTAAATAAATGAGATCAAATAAGAATGAAATAGTCATTAACATGGGTTGGAATGTGAGGTTAGTAGTGTTAGATAACATAAGTCTACCCATCGCAAGAGGCTACCAGCAGTTGTGTATACATTATATCAGTGTGGGACATATCTAACTGTAGGACCCATGTAGTTATATACATTCGTGTATAGGTGAAGGATACCTAAGTAGGAAGGTTTGCCTCCATCGGATTGTCAAAGGACAAGTAGAGTTTGCTTCAACCTTTTAGGGTGTATTAAGTAGCAAGTGGGTATTACCTTGATTGCATTAGGCAATCTAAATTGGATGGTGAGAAAGGGTCGATGCTATATTAGTGTGTGTGTGTGTGTGTTTGGTACCATCTCAGGGAGTACGAGCTGCACATAGGTCGAGAACGTCACCAGTCTAGAGTGGTAGCGAAAGGATAAGGGTTATGCCTAAACGGCTACACCTCCTACTAGTGTAGATCACGTTTAAGTCATGACACCACCATAATTGTTTTCTAGATTGCTTATTATGGGCAAGGTTAGATAACTCTTTATGGAAGTCTTTCAAAATAGATAGAATACAGCTAACTATTGTGATGTTGTTATTAGGCACTATGGGAGTTCCTTGGTATGTGTGACGATGAGGACATAGTACCACATTGATGATGGATCTTGACGAGGTGATGGGTTAAAGATACTAGCAGGGATAGTATCTTGGTCCAAAGGGGACTGTGGTACTTACACACACACACGTATGTAGTTATTTTCTACCTAGGTTAGATACGGCGAACCGTACGCGTACATGGAGTCGAGATGACTAAATAAAAATAAGAGGCATACCATGTAATGGAAGGCAATCAGCATAAACCAGTGTTATGTATAAAGCATGTAATTTATTAGTCACCAGAACGTTGTTTTGACTCCTTCCTCATTACAACCCATCGAATAACTTTAGAGAGACAGGCACTGGTTCAAGGCGGGAATGATGGAAGAATAGATTTTTTTATGCATGCTCGATACTGACAAGGAGTCTTGACATCAGAGGTGTCAACCTTGGTCAGTAACTATATGTTTTATTATACTTTACTATCCTATTATGAGTTTACATTGATAGGGCTCTGATATGTATTTATTTAATTGCAGGATACCAAACTAACGAACCGCACTTTGGTGGACTTGGGTTTTCAATTAGTGAAAATTTGGGCGCATTGTGTCCGAGTTGTCATATTTGGTATCAAAGCTTAGGTTAATCGAATATAGAAAATTAGGATATGTTGATTGAACGTATTTGTATTGTACTATAATTATATACTATATACCCAAACCTTACAAATTCCAATTGTGGAAGTAGTTCCAACCATATTCTGCAAAGATGGACAATGCGACTATGAGTTTGAACAATAGAAGAAGTTGATTGTATACACCTATCCTGATTACTCCATGGGAAATATGTTCTATGGAAAGGCGTTGATTAAGAAGAGCATGAATGCAACATACGTATTGTCCCTAAAGGTGGATGGTACGTGACTTCCTAGTTGGGTCCCCGATAGCCTAATGTTTGTAGATCCTCGCAGGATTGATGATGTACATTAGATCCAAATAAGGGAAAGGGAAGATTCTATATGTTTTAAATGTCCGGAAGAATTAAATAAGTTTCCAAAAGAAGGTGTGTAGTAATCATTCTAAGATAATAGTTTGATATTTAATATTATGGGAAGAGATAAGTCAGGAAGTAAAAAGAAAATAAAGGACAATTAAAAATCCACTTTGAGTCCAACCCCATATAAAAGAATTTAAAATAAAAAGTTTGATAAAAAGAGTTTTGGAGAATATAGAATTATATATATTTAAAGTGGTTTTCAAAAGATTTATTTAAAAGTAGAGAAACCTTTTTTTTGAAGAGCAAATAAATGTGAATTTTCGAAAAAATAAAATATCTATATTATATTTAAATATAAAATTCTAGTAGAAATTGAAATTTGTTAAATCAAAATTTTCAATAAAGGGAATTATTTAAAAAATATATATACACAAACCTTTGAGAATTTTTGTTCAAAATCCTTTGATTTTCAAAATAAAATGCTTTTATGAATAAATTTGAAAAAAAATGAATCTTTGAAGATTTTCTAACTATTTCACAGTTATAATATAAAAAGGTTTCGAACAGAAAAGAGGAAAATTTCTAATTTTGAAATGCCACATGCTTAGCATAGGGAAAAGTTGATGGGTTAACATGTATCAATTTTATTGTGCAACAAAAGTAACAGTAAAAATAAAAGGTAGCTAGCGATAAGGGGAAAAAGTTGTTTTAGCTATGAAATCTCTTTTTACATACCTTGTCAACAAATGAACCAAAATTACCTTAAAACAACTCTATTTTAAAAAAATTAAACTATTAAAAGTAAATTTCTTTAAGGAATGTACTTGGAAAAGTTAGTACAGGACTGGGTGCAATAGAAAAGTTCCAAGGTATAGTGGTAAAGGGTACATAAGAGAAGGATGAAAATATGGAATTCTCCATCAATACCCTTTTTTCCAACGTAAAAGTATAGGTTTAGAATACTGGATTTTCCAAATTTTTATATTAAAAAATTGTGTGCTACGTATTGGATGGTAGGGTTTAGATGCAAAATTGATTGAACAATACTTTTACTCGTAGAAGTATGGGAAATTTTGGATGTGAAAACAAAGATTTTGATATTCAAAATGTGCATACATATTAAACTGCTTGTATATATAGGTTTTTTGCATCATATTTTCAAAATTATTTTAAAAGAATGCATTCATATATGATGCACCAATTTAGAATTACTCTACATACATAACATATATGTTATGGTATACCATGTACTTATACACTATTGGTTACAAAATTGGTTGCACACTAATAGGTTGGTTAATTTAGATTGGTTGCGCATTATGTTACATGATTCAGTCCTTAAGGAATTTCGAGGATGAAATTCTTTTTGGGAGGAAGAATGTAACACCCCGTAATTTCTACAATAATTAATTAAAAAGATATTAATTAATAAATAATAACATAAAAAAATAGAATGTTAAAGATATCAGAATTTGGTTACAAAACTTGCACCGTTGGGTTTGTGGCAATTTTCTAATCAATTTTCATATATAAAGTTTTCCGATCAGAGTTCAAACAAAAAAATTATTGACATTTGATGTTTTTGAATTAGAAATAATTATATATATATAATTAAGGAAATAAAATATAATTAGTGAAATAAATTAACATTAACAAATGTTAACGGTTGCTTAGGTTTAAAGTAAGCATATACGCAGAAACAAATTATGTGACTCGGTTTAAAAAGTAAGCAAATCAACAAAATAAAATGTCAAAAATTAATTAACCAAATTTACAGCAATCTGTCGACCCCTAATATTGATCAGTCAACTATTAGTGGTCCACTAATAGAGGGTGGCGGTCGACTGGGTTGGACGTTAATTGTAAAATTTAACGTGGTCGAACGGCCCAGATCTAAAATAATTTATTCTAATGGCTAGCATTGATTCGAATCCCTATAAATATGGACCTAACCCCTCACTTTTCTTCTTATATTTTCTGAAGCAATGGCGAAGCTCTGTCATTTTCTCTTCTCCATAAATTCTTAAACAGAAATGAATCTATAGTCTATATAAGTATATACAAATGGAGAATAGTAGAGGATAATAGTGAAGAAGAATATAGTCGAATCAAATCATCAAAGCCTAGGTAAATTATAAATCCGATCTTAAATCTAAATTAAATCCATGTCTCTTCTCTGACCTAGATTTCTGATAGATATATGTATGCTTGCAGTATATGTATTCAAATAGGGATGATAAGGGTAGTCAAACTGGAATAACAAATATTAGCTTTGGAAATTTTTAAAGCTAAAAAGGTAAGTGGGAAATTATATATTTTTATATAATATTGGATTTATATCATTGTAAATCTGTTCCTGTATGCCTGAATGTAAACTTGGAGTTGTATGGTAAAACTGTATACATGTAATAAAATTATAAACATTGCCTATATATTCTATGATTGATAACTTAATCTTAATATTGCACGTAAGTGAATCTGGAAAGTATCAAGTAGTAGTAGTCCTTGTAATTAATAAATTATGTGATAATTCCAGATTTGTAGGTTTAAATGAATTATGGCAGAAAAATGTAAAATTAGAGTTATCACGGTAAATTTAGGGATTTAAGTAGTAGTTTAATTCATTGGAATGTAAAGTGTTGCAATGTAAATTTCTGTAGATTATAAAATTCAGACTCATACATAAAAGTGTAACATTTTCAAACAACAAGGAATACACCAAAAAGAGATGCATGTGTACAATATGGATATTTACTGTATTTTGTACTATCCATTTCAATAAATATTAAAAATATAATTCCTTGTAATTCCAAAGGTAACACAAATTTTCCTTTTTGGATAAGACATAGAAATATACAATGTTAACCTTTCCTTTTGTGAGGAATGTAATTCAAATGCATTATAATATGGAAATCCCTAAGGATTAATTAAAGAATTATAAATTTGATAATAATAACGGTTTAAGTGAGAAATTAATATATATGCAATAGTGGCAAGACAGAAATCAATAGTGAACAACAAAAAGGTAGGAAAGTAATTAATGCAAATAAAAAGGGTATGAAAAGTTCACTAACTAAGGGAGGCTAGTAAAGGTTAAAAGGAATAGGAATATAAATTCAATAAGGCATGGAAAAGTGATTAAGAAAAGATATTTAGATCTTTTAATAAAAGCGGTAAATGACATTAAATTGATATAAATGGAATACGAAGTAAACGCATGAAAAAGTAAATGAATATTAATAACAGTTGAACATTAGAGGCATAATAATTAAACAAGTATGAATACAGACACACACACACATATATATATATATACACGTAGCTTTAAGTATACGTTTATGATTGGTGTGGATTATTAAGTTAGTAAATAATTTCTCAGATAATAATGACATAGTCATTAAAATGGGTTGGAATGCGAGGTCATTAACATTACACTAGAAGTCTGACAACTACAAGGGGATACCGGCAATTGTGTATACATTATACTGATATGAGACATATTCAACTATAGGATCCATGGAGTTAGATACATTCGCGTATAGGTGAGGGATACCCAAGTAGGAAGTTTCGCCTCAGTCTGAGTGTCAAAGAACAAGTAGAGTCTGATTCAACCTTTTAGGGGGTATTAAGTAACAGGCGGGTATTATCTTGATTTCATTAGGCAATCTAATTGAGACGGTGAACAAGGCTCGACGTTATGTCAGTGTATGTATGTGTGTGTTTGGTACCATTTTAGGTAGTCAGAGCTACACATAGGTCGAGAACGTCATTAGTCCTAAGTGGTCAGTGGAAAGACAAGGGTTACGCCTAGATGGCCATACCTCCTGCTAGTGTAGATCAAGCTTAGGTCATGCATCGTTATAGTTGTTTGCTAGATTGTTTGTTAAGAGCAAGGCTAGATAACACTTTATGGAAGTCTTTCAAAACTGATAGAATACGGCTAACTATTGTGATGCCATTATTAGGCACTACAGGAGTTCCTTGGTATGCACGATGACAAGGACGTGATACTGCATTGATGATGGATCCTAACGAGGTGTTGGGTTAGAGTTACTAGCGAGGATAGTATCTTGGTCCAAGGGGACTGTGATACTTATATATGTATATGTGTGTGTGTGTGTATGTATGTATGTAGTATGTGTATATATGTGTATGTGTGTGTGTATACACGTACGTAGTTATAGTATGCCTAGGGTAGATGGGGTGAATCGTATGCGTACATGGAGTCTAGACAACTAAATAAAATAATAGACATAATATGTAATGGAAGGTAATCGACATAAACTAGGATTATGTATAAAGTGTGTAAATTACCAGTCACTAGAACGTTGTTCTAATCCCATCCTCATTGCAATCCACATGATAGCTTTCGAGGGACGGGTACTAGTGCCAGGCTGGAATGGTGGAAGGACAGATTTTCTTATGCATGCTCAACAGTGACAAGGACACTTGACATCAAAGGTGTCAACCTTGGTCAATAACCATATGTTTTATTATACTTTACTATTCCGCTGTTAGTTTATATCGATAATGCTCTGATATGTATTTATCTAATTGCAGGATACCAAATTAACGATCCTCACTTTAGTGGACTTGGGTTTTCAATTTAGCGAAAAATCGAGCCCGTTGAGTATGGGTTGTCATAGGTTTGGTAAACAAGTCAGGTAGAATTTTGACAAGTTCATCTTCAATATTATAATATATTAGTAACAAGGTTATCTTCACTATTCTTTATTAAAAAATTTAGGACTAGTGTTATTATATATTTTTATTTTCCATACTTACAGTTATCCATGTTAAGAGGAATGCTTTTGTATGGTGCTAAATGTTAGATTTTGTTGATACATTAGTCCATATTTAAGTAGATTTTGGAGATATTTGAGTTAAGATAGAATTATGACTCAAATACATCGTCTCTTTTATAGATTTTGGAGATTTTAGATATAACTAATTGCATCCTTTATTTTGGTATAAAGGAAAATTAATTATCTACATGGGAATGATTTATTTTGGAATACGGAAATAATCAACAGCTGATTAAAGAAGACATTTAATCAAGACTATTATAAATAGACATGTATATGGTCATTAAATATGTGAGAAAAAGTTTATTTTTCTAAGCTTTTAGGGATTGAGATATCTTGTAATCTTTTGGTAAATTAATAAAGGGGTTTTTTTGGACGAATATATTTTTCATATTTTTAATTGTATAGGAGTCCTAGAGAAAAACCTTAACAGTTGGTATTGAAGCCTGTTGCACAATTTTTTTGAAGAGAGTTTGGTTATGGAAGAGATAGGTGTGGAAAAACTTAATAGGAGAAATTGAGGGATATGGAAGGCGAAAATGAAGGATTTTCTGTACCTCAATGATCTTCACCATCAATTGAAGAATAAAGGGGAAAATCCTAGTAATGTATCTGAGTCAAAGTAGGAAACCTTGGATAGTAAGGCTACAACGGTATTCATTGTTTACTAGAGAATACAACGTTTCATATTATTGTTAATGAAACATTTTCTTTTGAAATTGAGAAGAAATTGGTGTTAATACCTTAGTTATTGATTTTGCTGACAACAACCATATGCAACCATATAAAATATAGATACTAATGTTTTGCCAAGTTATGTAATATATAGTAAAGAACAATACACAGGTGCTAAATCTAAGACCGTACAATAGAAAGACTCAAGATATTGATATGAAGAATGATGAGTTCAAAGATAAAAAATGAAGATCTCAAGGTTATAATTTAGTGTATAGAGTCATTGTTGTATATTGTTAAAGTCCTTGATAGCAATTTCTGATCTCCATCTCAAAATACTAATCTTTGATATTTTATAAAGTATAAATTATCTAAAATTACAAAATAAAGTTCTAAAATATTTTATAAAAGTTTTTTAGAGTTCAAAATATTTTAAAACTATGTTAAAATTATTTTACGTGTTATAGGATTTTCAAATTATTTAAAAAGAAAAGTATTTTCAAAATTCACTAATGTATGTTGAAATACCTAGTCCCTATATGCCGATATATGGATTGTTGGATCGTTTTTAAAATTTTGAATGGATGTGTCTATTCGACATAACTCTTCACGAATGAACTTATCTGTTAATTTACCATATAAAGAGAGGTGCACACCAATTTTTTGATAACTAATTACTTACTTTCTTCCCACTCCTTACTCTCTTGAAAATTCTCTTGAAAAACATACTCCATTCTCTTCAAAATTATATAGAATCAGTTCATACTTCATTGTATTGGTTCAATACTACTTTTTTACTATTTTGGAAACATCTCTCTCTCAATTCAAAGATCAAAGTGCTATCCAAGAGGCTATAGGATCCATTTATCCAAAGTACAAGAATTTGTCTTTGGATAAACTATCAACTCTATTTGTGTTTACCTAGGTGTGCTTGTAGCGCATTCAAATCAAGTGGGTGAGCTTAGTAACCTATTCAAATCTAGTGGGTGCACTTATAGCCCATTCAAATCAAGCGAATTTACACCAAACTTGGAATACAGGAGGGTATGTCTCGGAGCCTCGAAATAGAGACTATATTTGGGTTTGCCTTCTACTCGGTTAAAGTTGGCATTTGAAAAGAAATATGTACAAGCAATTATACGAGACTTGATGTAGGAGAAATCCGAATCAGTATAAAATCTCTGGTGTCATCCCTCTAACTCTTACTTTACTTCACTGTTTTAATTTTATCTATGATTGCATTAGTGATTGATTGTTAGGATAATTCCGTGATATTAATCTATGATTTAATATTAATATTAAAAGAAAATTAAGAAGATATACATAAGTTAGAAAACACTATTCACCCCCCTCTAGTGTTAAATTATAAATGGAAAGTAATATTGATAGTACTCTTTTAACACTTTTATAGAAAAACAATTTTATGAAACCAACATGTTATTAGAAACTAATTGCATGAAAAGTCACTTGATATGTTGGAAAGATATAATATTGTATATCAAGAACAAGTATGTTATATGTCTAATGGTGAATAGACACTTTATATTCATTCATCACAAATCATGAAGGACAAATAGATATTGGACAGTGGATGCTCAAGGCAGATGAATGGAAATCCGCAAATCATGAAAGATATTTTTTACAAAGATGGCAGATCGGTTAATTTCAGAGACAACTCTAAAGGATATGTAAATGGAATCAGCAATGTCAGTAACTTTAAAACTCCTACTATTTCCAATGTTTTGCTAGTGAGGAATTTAAAACATAACCTGCTTAGTATTAGTTAAGTATGTTATAAGGGTTTTAAAATTAAATTTGAAACGGATATTTGTTACATCGAAGATAACGAGTCAAACATTATATTTGAAGGCATTAGGAAACGTAACATATATATCTTAAGTATGAAAGTGCCTAATAACAATCTGTATCTTTTGGCTGAATCTAGTGACCCTTGGATTTGGTATAAAAGATTTGGTCATTTGACTTTTAAACATCTCTAAAGTAGCTAGATATGAACTTGTTAGGGGCCTTCCTAAAATGAGGTTTAATGTCAACGACTTATGTGATGTTTGTCACCTAGGAAAACTTTGTAAAAGTTCTTTTAAATCAAAAGATATGATTTCTACTTCTCAACCTCTTGAACTTCTTCGCCTAGACCTTTTTGGACAGTCACAAATACAATCAATAAATCATACTAGATATGTTTTTATAATTGCAGATGATTTTTTTAGATATACATAGACAATTTCTTAAAACTTAAAAGCGAAGATTTTGAAATGTTAAAATTTTGGTAAAAGAATTCGGAATCAGATGTCAACTAAAATTAAAAAAATTAGGAGTGATCATGAAGGAGAGTTCGAAAATGAAAATTTTGAATTTTTTTGTAATAAGAAGGTAATTACATATAACTTTTCATTTTCGAGAACACCCAATCAAGAGGAGTAGTAGAACATAAAAATAAAACTATATAGGAATGTTCTAGGACAATGCTAAATGATACTGATTTACCTAAAAGTTTTTGGCGAAGCAGTTGCTACAGCATGCTATATTTTAAATAGAATATTAATAAGGCCTTGGACAAAGAAAACTTCTTAAGAATTATTTTATAATAAAAAGCCCAAAGTATCTTATTTAAGAATTTTTGATAGTAAATATTTTATATTAAATACAAAAGATAATTTAGATAAATTTGATGTTAAATCGGATAGAGGAAATTTTATCGGTTATTCTAATAGATGTAAAACCTATAGAGTTTTTAACATCGGAACTGACACCATTGAAGAAACTTTACATGTACCATTTGATGAAAATTTTAAAATCAATAATAACAGTTTTGATGAAGAAGAAAATATTAATTGAAATAAAAATAATGAAATTACAAATAATGAAATCAATAATGATGGAAATAATGAAAACTCGGAAAATTCATATCCAAATAAAAGATTAAAATATTTAAAGATCATCCTATAGAAAATATTATAAAAAATATCGAGTTTGTTGAAAAACAAGAAGTCAGCTAAATAAAATGAGTAATGTAGCCTTTATCTCAACCGTTGAACCTAAAAATCCAAAGGAAGCGTCATTAGATGATTCATAAATTCTTGTTATGCAAGAAGAAATGAATCGGTTTACCAGAAATGATGTTTGGAAATTAGTCCCAAGACCTGAAAATAAGTCAATAATAGCAACTAAATGGTTCCATAGAAATAAAATGAACGAACAAGGAGAAATCAGTATAAATAAAGCACGTTTAGTTGCTCAAGGTTATAGTCGGGAAGAAGGTATGGACTTTGATGAAACCTTTGCTCCTTTAGATAGATTCGAAGCCATTAGAATTTTACTTGCTTTTTCAAATCATAATACTTTTAAATTATTTCAAACGAATGTCAAAAGTGCCTTTTGAAATAGCTTTATTAAGGAAGATGTCAATATTGAGAAACCCTCACTTTTTGAAGATGAAAACTTTTAGATCTTGTTTATAAATTAAAGAAAGCCTTATATGGTTTAAAACAAGCTCTGAGAGCATGTTATGTGTTTGTACCAAAATTGGGCACAACATTCTTCGGATGTGCTTAAAGAGATTAAAATGAAGAAACTAAATGGAAAATGAGGCTAATCTAACAATCACACCAATAAAAGCATGTAGAAATAGAAAAAGACAAGAAATCATAGTGGTTTGGTGTTGTAGCCTACGTCCACTTTGAATGTTTTGCTGTTTATTAATGATTAACAATTGATTACAACAATACAAAACTCAAGCACTCAAGTTACAATGGAGTTGCGGTAGAGTAACGGCGTAGTAGAGTCCAAAGTCCTTTTTCTGTAGGCATAGGGGTGCTATTTATAGGTGTAGGTATGAAATATCTGCCACTGAACTCGGAATACTCCTTCTCACGTCGGTGGGCCCACCAAATTGATCAGGTGTCATTTGGGATCAATTGGGATCGATCCCCATCCCATTCGTATCGATTAACATGGGCTCTATTTGACATGCGATCGATCAGAGACATTCTTGAAGTGGTAAACAAGCTCCTGTGAAATTTCATAACATTTGGACTTGTAGATTTTGAGTTATAATCGATCCAAGATCGGATTTGTAGTTGGCTGAAGCATGCGTATTGATGCATGTTCGTATCGATACTCCTTCGTATCGATGGGCTGCGTATCGATCAGTTGTTCATCGATGACGTGGAGCGATAGTCCAGGGGAGATCCACATTTCTTGCCGAGTGACCGTTTCTCTTGGTTGACTATGCTTTCTTCGTATCGATCTAGTGTGATTTCTTTTGTATCAATGCTTGTACGCGCCTTCGTACCGATGCCTAGGTACGCCTTCGTATCGATGCCTGCATGATACTTCCTTTGTATCGATCGATGGCTGCTGGTTCCATATCAATGCCTGTTTGATCGATATGAAATAGATGGAAGGGGATCGATAAGAAATGACCAGCAGTTGATCAGATGGATTAGGATCGATGATATTGGCTGATGGATACGAATGGGTTGGTTGCAAAGGGATGGATACGAAGTAAACGTGCTTCTCATGAAAATTGATTGATCCATAACTTGAGCATACGAACTCCGATTGACCTGAAATTTGGAATGTTGCCTTTCATAGCTTTGCTTGTTGTACCATGCTAGTTGTAACTCGATCCGGACTCGGACCAAATTTGCTTGTATCCATCGTGAACCTGTGTGTAACCGATCTTCGGGACAGATTGTCCTTGGTCTCTAGTCAAGTCCTTGGTGTCACGGCCTTGCCAAAAGGCGGGATAACATTTGCCCCTAAAAGTACGTTCTGTGTAAACATGACGTGCTTTGAAAAGATGCAATCTTTATTCTGAAAAAGTTCTATCTGATTCGTTGAATAGCTGTTGTCTTTTTGTCAAGAGATGTAACCTATGATTGATTTCCAGTAATATAAATTTTGAATTGTTGACCACCAATGATCGTGCAGTGTTTTTGTTGTAACTGAAGGTTGAGTGCTAGCAATTTGTTGTTCGTTGTTCTGGTTGTCATCAGGTAAGCATCCAATTCCTATAAATTTTGAAAATCGAATGTTAGTTCGTCATACATGCGCGTATGTAAACCTGACTCATGTTCACATTTGCACGTTCACGGGTGGTTGTCAAGTTCTCTCGTTCTTGTTTGGATCGAGTTTCGTATCGGTCCTCTCCTGGATCGATGGGAAATTCAAGTTGTAACAACGAGTGATGGTTGTTTTAAGTCACTCCATCGTATCGATCCTCTCCTGGATCGATTTGAGATGTTGGAATGCATGCTTCGTATCGATGGTTGTCGATACAAATAGATAGCCCTAGGAGATGATTCGTATCGATGGATATGAGGTCTAAGGGTCTTGGAACAGAAGGATACGAAACTGACACTTCGTATCGATGGAGTTGAGCATCATAGGCTTGATCTTGTAGCGACTTTCATATCGATGGGATTTTATCGATGGATACGAAATAGATGGCTGGTCATCGATGGATATAGAGTATAAACTGTGGATTCCTTTGAGTTGATGGATACGAAGCAGCGTCTTCGTATCAATAGATACGAACATTCCAGGTAAGCCTACACAGCGCCTTTCGTATCGATGAAACTTTGACCGCTTCTACCGGTTCTTGCTACTGGGATACGAATCGTTTTACATTGGTTACGAAGGCATATAAATACCTTTTGTACTTAGCCAAATTTTCCCACTTGCTTTTTCTTTCATATCTGCTTCATATCGATTGAATAGAGAAAAAGAATTGCAATGCCTTCGTCTCCAAAGAAAATAACTTTTAATCTCCAAACCAATCCTTTTAAACTAGGTAATTAACTAATTAAATTGACTTTAAAATGACGAGACTCGGAGCTTGATGCCGTTTTATCCATTGTCATGGCCGATTCCGACGTCGTTGATGCAGGAATCTGGTTGGAGTGAGGTCGAGGAAGTAGTAATGGAGTTTTGGCAGCTTGTTGAAGAAGAAGAGCAGTTGATTGGGACGATGGAGTTACTCGTATCGATGGTGGATGGAGGAAGCATCGTTGTATCGATCTGGAATGTGGAAGTTCGTATCGATCTGGAAATGATGGATGGAGGGAGCAGCTTCGTATCGATCTGGAATTGTGGGAGTTCGATCGATCTGGAGCGATCGATACGAAGCCATGGCCATGTAATCGATATGAAGCTATGGTTGGTGATTGATACGAAGCCGGACTATTGTGGAATTATCCAAGTTTGAACTTCAATGGATACGAACTTTTGCATATTCGAACAGTCGACTACGACGAGCTTTAGCCTTGCATATCTGGACTTGACCATTAAACTGCATATCTGACTGTCCTTCAAAGCTCGTCAATGGAACTGTAATTTGAAACACTTAATGAACTTTAAGACGGATCGTTCTTCAAAGATGGGATGGCACAGTTGGGACGGTCAGCAATGACGGCCACTCCAGTTGAAACCTGAAGTCTTGTCGTTTTAACATCCTTCGAACTTGTAGAAATTTAAAATATTATGTCGCACTGCATTACACAACACGATCATGCACTTCACACCGGGGGGAACACAGGTTTATTGCCATCTAATGATGATTTTTACTGAGTTCAATAGCTATGGATCCCGGAAACTCCGAGCTGCAGGATATTCAGAGTCCACCACTCCCTGGAATCGAAGTGCCAGACATTGCGGTAGATGTAGTTAGTCCCGCCCTAGATGAACTGCCAGGTGCAGTTTTAGCCCTAAACCCAGAGGATTCTATTCATTCTAAAATCTTCGAAGACATGTAAGGCAGGATCTGCCTTAAGCATGGATTATCTCTAAATGATGTTTTATTGTCAGGGCCAGAAGACAGAGCCCACAATCCCATAAAAGGGTATACCGCCTGCAATAGGTTCATGTGCACAACCGGGACTTTGCCCCCGTTCAACCAATTTATTCGGGAAGTGCTATCCTTTTTAGGATTGCACCTTCTCAATTGCATCCAAACGGATAAGCTCTGCTCAACAGCTTGTATATTATCTTCATGGAGCATCTTTTCCGGCCCCCGACTGTCGATGAAATCATATATCTATTTAACGTCAAAAGTCATGGGGACAACCCTTCGTTCACCTTCTTAGAAGTAGTAAGAAACTGCCAAGTAGTGGCAGGCGCTTGGAGTAAATTAAGCTACTTCAAAACCGAATGGTTCTTCGTTCGGTGTCCACCCGGATTTGCCAGGCAGTGGTTAGTTAGACATAAGTGCTCCAACTCCTTTGTCGATTAACTGGATATGAGTTGATGATGAATCTAATACTTTGCTTATTTTGCAACTTCGATTCCGCGGTCCGAAGGAGCGCAATTTAAGGAAATGGTAAAGATTCTCCATTCGGTGTTGGCCGAGCTCAAAGAAATCGATGAAGTCCTTACCGATGAAAACATAATTGTCGTGAGGCTGATAGAGGGAGATCAAAGCGTCGGGCTAGTAGGAGTTCCCAGGGTGGCTCCGGTAAGGCAAGGAGGATGAAGAGCTCCTAGAGTCGTAACCACCGAACACGATGATGACGAGAGTTTGCCAGCTGGGGATGAGCCTGTAGTTACACCTTCGCATAGTCTTCGATTATCGAAAAGAAAAGGCAAGGCTCTAGCCCATAAATCTCAGAGGCGTAAAACTGTTGTGGTATCTCTACCTGCTGCGGCTGCTATAAGTCAAGAGACTTCTTCTCCGCAAATGGAGAGTTCGTTGAAAGGATTGGCGGATATCCTTGTTCCCGATGACTTGACTTCATTCCAAGATTTTGGATTAGAGGGACTTCACTCCCTGTCGCAAACCGATGCAGGCTTAAGTGCTTAAGATGTATGGGAACCAACTCCTACGAGCAAGGCCACCATAATCGGTTGGTTGGGGAGTTTGCATATGCATACACACATTTCATGGCATCACACAACTTATATTCACATGTTTTCTAGTTTCAGGAGATAACTAATTCTGCTTTTCTTTTCATTTTACATACACAATGGTGAGGCAGGGGTCGATGCTTAGCAGTCTTCGTTCTAAACACCACGCACCCATCTCTCACTCCAAATTTTATAGGCGCGAATCTGAAAGGGATTATGATCATGGCCATCACTCCAGCCAGGAGCGTGAGTGCTATGAAAGGGAGAGGAAGAGGCCACATCAATATAAGCATCGCTCCCGATTGTGATCGCCTCCACCTAAAGGTTCATCAAACCCTCCGACTTTGGCAGACAACCCTCTAAGACTGCCCACCAAATAGTGCCTCCTCATACTTCAAAATCTGGCGAACAATGACGTAGGACTGAGGTGGAAGCTCCCATCGTTACAAAATCGGCCGCTATAAAACCTACTGGAGAGGGAGCCATTTGGATTGCTAAGTTAAAGCAAGACTTCCCAAATATCTGCTTTGATGGCTTCCACTTCCCTCTGAACTTGAAATGGATTCCCAATGACGTGGAAAGAATGGTACAGGACTACGTGCACGATGCTTATAGCCAGTACCGGGAATGGGTGAAAACTGCGAAAAAGGCTTCGACGGTAGCCTTCGAGCGGGCCAAGTTAATTGAGAAACTGGAGACCGATCTCGCTCAGAAAAATCGAATAATAGAAGTGCTCAATAACGAAGCCAAATCTTCAAGGAAGTCGGAGATGGAGGCCGATAAGAGAGCAGATGAGGCAAAACAGTTCATGGAAAGAATGCGACAAACACATATGGCCTTGGTGGAAGAGATGGGCCACCGAAATACTACTGTCATGGTAGAGAGGGACGCTGCACTGAAAGAGCTTAAAGAGCTAAAGGTGAAATTTGCTGAGGCCATTAAGGAGAAGGATGAGGCCAACAAATCTACCTAGGAGGCATGCGAACAGGTAGTGATACTCAAGGATGAAAGGGATGCAGTGAACTTAAAGGCTCAGGAAGCCCAGGCCAGAATTGAGAATGAAATTAAAGCGGTGGAAGCCAGGATGGAGAATGAATTTGAAGATCTCTTGGTCACATACACCGTCAACATTTTAAGAAACCGCAATCTAACCTGGCTCGATGAAGATTACCCTTTTCAATTGTACAAGACTTGGACCTGTTTGGTGGAGGACGAGAAGGTGACTCGTAACACTACAACCATCGACGAATTCGAACTAGAAAATGAAATACTTGAGAGATGAGTTGAAAGTCCTCCATGACACTATCATTGCTCTCGAAAAGGAAAAGCTTGCTGCTAAGCATCCGGACGTTGGAGAAGGATATGGAGTTGAACATCATGAAGCAGGCTCCGAAGCGCTCCAAGTCTCTCAATCTGAGCTTACTTCTTTTATTGATCTTCCAGCTGTTTCGAGATATGACCCTGACCAGCCGCACCTATCTTTGGTACATGAACGTGGTTCTGAAGGGACATCAGCCCAACATCTGAGGAAGGTATTTTGAACACTTCTTCCGTTCGTCTTTTTTACAAATGCAGGAGCACTATCAGAAGATGTCACTAACATTTTCTCCTATCTTTACTCAGTTATAGATTCTTCATCAATCGATCCTCCAGCAACCCAAGAAATGCACCATGAGCAGGAGGCGATAGTGACAGAGGCCACAACTACAACGGTCGCTACATCGGTTGGAGAGACGCATGAAAGCAGCTGCGTGCTTGATGAACAAATGCTGGATGCGCTCCTTAGTCATGTAAGCGACCCGGACATTGAAATTCCTTTCACCTTAGACGAAGACGTGATCATAACTGGCTCCTCTGGTCCAACCACCAGTATTCCAATGGGCATGCGCGCGGAGCGGGCTGAGCGAATAATGGAGGAGATTAATGCCGAGATTGAGTAGGATGAGCTGAGTCATAGAGTTGGTGGCATGGCGGGTCCTGGCCCGATCCTGATACTTGTCATTTTTCCTAATGGAATAGTCATTGATACGGGCGCTCCTCCATCTTCTAACATCGAGAGTGCCACCATTCCTCCAGTTGAGCACACAAAGGACATTCCAATCCCTATAAGTTCTGAGGAAGAGACTGCTCTGATTCCCTCGGCCGGAGACAAGCCAACTGGAGCAGGCCGGGGAGAGAAAGGCACGAAGAGAGGACCAGGTGGCAGTACAAGCGGGTCTACGCCAAAGAAGAGCAAGAAGAATAAAAAAAATCAAAGGCGTAGACTTGCACTTTTGCGTTTTCTTTTTTTTAGATTGATGGAATAGAATTCTCTTTTGCTTTTTGTAGGTCGTATATAGATGCCAGTTCGGCCCCTACTTATAGGAATTCTTCGAATATGTTTTTTGTACTTATCTTTTTCAAAGAATAGTGGAAATAAAACTTCATTTTGTTTTTTCCAGCATAACTCTGTGTTTATTTGTTTAAGTATCATAGCACTCGCGTTTCCATTCAACGTACTTGTGAGACTTTAGTCTCTGAGTCGAACTTGAGTCCGGTCGTTAAGTCTCGAAGTCATGGCTACGGGTCATAACCAGACGTCGGGTCGAATCCCAACATTGCACTGTCTCGGTCAGCGGCTGGTACTTGAGTTATGCCCCTAGTCCTGGGGAGAATTGAAGTAGTCATTTGGTAGTCGTTTTTCGCCTTTGCTGATTTTAATTTAACTAAGTCGGAACAAAGTTAAAGTGAAACGAGTTTGAGTGGTCGGATCACACTCGTTCGGTATTCGAAATTATGTCCACACTCCGGGGACATAAGTTATTTTACAGGCAGTCAGTCACACCCGTTTAACACTTGGAATCATATCCGCACTATGGGGACATAAGTTAATTTACGGGTGGTTAGTCACACCCATTTGGTGTTCATACTCCAGTCCGCGCTCTCGGGGCTAGAGTTAGTCGATGGATGGTCAGTCACACCCATTTAATGTTTTGGATTACGTTCGCACTCTGGGGACATAAGTTGTTTTCCGGGTGGACGATCACACCCGTTTAATGTTTATGCTTTGGTCCGCGCTCTCGGGACCAGGATTAGTTGATGGGTGGTTATACTCCAGGCCGCTCTCTCGGGACCGGAGTTAGTTGGTGGATGGTCAGCCACACCCGTTTACTGTTTATACTCCAGTTCGCACTCCGGGAATCTGGAATTGGTTGATGGGTGGTCAGTCACACCCATTTGATGTTTATACTTCAGTCCGTGTTCTCGGGACCATAGTTAGTTGACAGATGGTCAATCACACATGTTTAGGCATTGGGATCTTGTTCGCACTCTGGGAACAAGGAGTTGATCAAGGTTGAGGACGGTCGGATCACATCCACCTTGATTTGGCATGCGAAGTCGTGAATGGACGGATCCATCCTCTTCGAGTTTGGATTAGGAGTTTGCACTCCAGCTCGCACTTTGGGAGCTGGAGTTCGTTAGAGGATTGTCATGTTTCAATCCCTCTTTTTTTTAGCGTTATTTGCCCCCGAGATCGGGGTTTCACTTAGCGAGTAGCCGATCGGATCACGATCACTCCCTATTTGAATGAGACCCACCGTGGGATGGGATCTAGCTCTTCGTACATCGTGACGGTCGCATGATGCATTTCAAAAATCGCTAGTCAGGCTTGATGAGTCTGCATTTTATTGTTGGAATAAGAAAGTATGGCAAAGTCAGTTGCCTCATTACAAGTTAAAATTCAAAAAATGCATAAACAAATTTCAAAGGAAAAGAAAACGGAATGAATAAAAGCCAGTTATGTGTAATAGCGACGGAGACTCTCACTATTCCATGCTCTTGGTAAATGAGACCATCAACAGTTGATAGTTTGAATGTGTCGTCTCCAAGTCTTCGCTCGATAACATATGGTCCTTCCCATGTCGGTTTCATGTGCGAAGGGACCAAATAAATTCGTTTGAGTATGAGATCTCCAACTTCGGAAGTTCTAGGTCGGACCTTAGCATTGTATAATCGGGCGACTCGACTGCGGTGTGTGGCTGCCCTCAAATCAGCCTCTTCAAGCATCTCACCCAGCAAATCCAGAGATTCCGCAAGTAGTATGGCATTTGTCTTTGGGTCGTAATAGGTCACACGGTGAGAAGGTACTTCTAGTTCAACTAGAATAACGGCTTCAGAGCTGTCGGAAAGTTCAAACGGAGTGTGGCCGGTCGTGGACTTATGGGTAGTTCGATATGATCATAGGGCCATGGGAAGCTCATCGACCCACTTGCCTCCAGCCTTCTCCAGTCGTTTCTTTAGAACTGACTTGATAACTTCGTTGACAACTTTGACTTGTCCATTCGCTTGAGGGTGAGCTACTGTTGAGAATTTCTGCTGGATGCGGTAGCGTTGACAGAAATCTTTGAACTCGACACTATCGAAATAGGTCCCGTTATCAGTTACGATTGTGTGTAGGAGGCCAAGATGACAGATGATGTTGCGCACAACAAAGTTG
This sequence comes from Allium fistulosum, assembly GCA_030737815.1. Taxonomy (NCBI): domain Eukaryota; kingdom Viridiplantae; phylum Streptophyta; class Magnoliopsida; order Asparagales; family Amaryllidaceae; genus Allium; species Allium fistulosum. The sequence goes on from CM060906.1 coordinate 522,586,452, forward strand.
ATTACTTTCTTCGTCGAGATAGTAGCAAGGGGATCGGCTTCCACCCATTTGGTAAAGTAATCGACTCCAACGATGGTGTACTTCGCACCACCCTTGGCTAAAGGTAAAGACTCTATTATATCAATGCCCCATGTAGCAAACAACCATGGACTGTCCATCTGAGTGATTTCGGTAGGCGGGGCTCTTGGAATTCTGGCATGCTTCTGGCACCCATCACATTTCTTGGCATAATCTGATGTGTCTCGATTCACGGTTGGCTAGTAGTACCCATATCTGAATATCTTTTTTGCAAGTGCTTGCCCCCGGTGTTATCGGTGTTGTCGCCACACTCCCCCTCGTGCACCTAGTGTAACACTCGTTTGATCTCATCGTAGGCGATACACCGGAGTAAAGGAATAGAACACCCTCTCCTGTACATGACTCCATTTTGGATAACAAATCGCGAAGCTTTTCAGAGAACCTGTCTTTTCTCACATCTGCGTTCGGGCAATGCTCTGTGCTCAAGATAATTTCTAAATGGAGTCATCCACGACTCCTTCTTGGGCATTGCCTCGTACACCCAGTCTGTCTCCATTTGGTCAATGCTCGGAGCAGTAAGTGTCTCAACGGGGACGAGTCCCATTTGTTGTGCTTCGCCAGTGCTGGCCAGTTCCGCTTATGAATCGGCTTTTTGATTGTGCTCTTGGGGTATACAATGAATAACATAGTAGTCGAACTGATTCAACATTTCTTGAACTTGAATAAGGTACATGGCCAATCTCCAGTTTCTTGCTTGATACTCTCCTCGAACCTAGCATAATACGAATTGTAAGTCACAATAAATCTCCAAAGCAATAATGCCCAAGTCTCTAGCAAGCCTAAGTCCAGCTAGTAAAGCTTCGTACTCGGCCTCGTTGTTAGTTGCGCGGAAGTCAAACTTCAAAGCATAGCATATGGATCGGCTTCTTGGGGTTTCAAGTACCACCCCAGCGCCTGAGCAACGGTCATTTGATGCACCATCGGTGTATAGCTTCCACACACGCTTAGGAGATTTACTGGCTTCGGGCAATTCTTCTAGTATGGTGAATTCGGATATAAAGTCCACCAAAACTTGTCCTTGGATGGCTCGCCTCGGTGTATAAGTGATATCAAATTGACTCAACTCGATGTTCCACTTCAGCAATTTACCAGATGTCTCAGGTCGTGTTAGGATCTGTCGTAACGCCTGGTCCGTGTAGACTATGATCGGGTGAGCCTGGAGATATGGACGGAGCTTTCTGAAGGCTATGACGAGATAATAAGCCAGCTTTTCCAACTTCGGGTAGTTTCTTTCTACCCCTGTCAACCTTTTGCCGATATAATAGACCGGTCATTGGATCTGATCCTCTTCTCGAGTTAGCACATCACTGATCGCGTTTGATGAAACCGCCAGATAGATGTATAATCTCTCATGATCAACCAGGTTCGACAAATTGGGAGGTGTCGCCAAATGTTGAACTAGTGTTTGGAATGCGCCTTCACACTCCTCTGTCCATTCAAAGTTTTTCTTTCCTTTTCTGATCAGATCAAAGAAAGGGATGCACTTGCCTATGGATCTGGAAATAAATCTACTTAAGGCTACCACCTCCAATTGAGGCATTGTACTTGCTTTATGATTCTGGGAGTTTTGAGATTCCGAATCACCCAGATTTTCTCTGGATTGGCTTTAATTCCTCGAGCGCTAACAATGAATCCAAGAAACTTTCTTGATGCAACTCCGAAGTGACACTTCAACGGATTGAGCTTCATTCTGTGTTGTTGGAGTATGTTGAACATCGTTTCCGAATCTCCAACATGGTTGATGGACAGTCGCGGCTTCACGAGTATATCGTCCACGTAGACCTCCATGGTCTTCCCGATCTGGTTAGCGAACATTCGATTCATGAGCCTTTGATAAGTTGCCCCAGCATTCTTAAGTCCGAACGACATTACTTTGTAACAATAGAGTCCCAAATCAATGACAAAGCTAGTATGCTCCTAGTCGGGAAGGTGCATTGGGATTTGGTTATAGCCAGAATACGCGTCCATGAAAGATAAGAGCTCGTGTCCGGCTGTTGAATCAACAAGTTGATCAATTCTGGGAAGTGGAAAACTGTCTTTGGGGCATGATTTGTTTAAATCTGAGTAGTCCACACATATTCGCCATTTCCCGTTCGATTTCCTAACAAGCACTGGATTTGATACCCACTTCGGGTATAATGCATCGTGAATAAAACCATTCGACTTGAGTTTATTTACTTCTTCCATAAGGGTGGAAGATCTCTCTGGATCCATACCGCACCTTTTTTGTTTGACCGAGACGTGCCGCGGGTCAATATTTAATGCATGGCTCGCGATGTCCGGCGAGATCCTACACATGTCTGAATGAGACCAGACAAACACGTCAAGGTTTGCCCGGGGAAAATCAGCCAATTCATGTCTCATCTAGGGGTTGAGTTGAGATCCGACCTTTATCATTCTGGAGTCATCATTGTCGTGGATCAGAACATCGATCGTCAGCTCTGCTGGGGAAGCCTGATTGTCTTTGACTTTCTCTTCATCACTGCTATCTCGGGGATCAAGATCTTTAAGGAACTGGCCATGGCGCCCGAGCCTAGGCCTAGGCGTTAGCTGTCAATTCCGTAAAAAATAGACGTAGAGATATTCCTCTACGCATTTGCCTTTCTACTTATGCTTTCTTGATCACCATGTACTACTCCAACCCCGTTATCGGTGGGGAACTTCAGAGTCAAACACAATGGTGCAATTGCTGCCCTGAATTCTGTGAGGGCCGGTCGGCCCAAGAAAGCATTATAGGGGGAATGAATGTCTAATACAACAAACTGCAGCATTCGGACTCTCCGGCGGTCCCCAATACCCAACTCAACTGGCAACTCCACCATCCCAACTGGTATAGTTATGCTTCCATTAATACCATGTATACGTGACTGACACGGTTTTAGATCTTTTGCCTCCATTCTCGTTTGGTCGTAAGTTCGCTTAAAAAGAATGTTCCTAGAGCTTCCGCTGTCGACCAAGATCCTCTTCATCCAAGCGGAACCTATCTGGGCTGATATAACCAACGGATCTATAATGCGGGCCTCGACTTTGTCAACATTTCGGTTCCTAAAAACGATGTCGTCTGTTATCATTCTCTGTTGATTCGTCGGGGCCCCATCGTCAAAATTACTACAACACTCTAAGTCCAAATGCCTATTCGAACTGGCATATGACTCCATTTCCTTCCAGCTCCGATCAGCTGGATGAGGACCACCACTCACTGTGTTTATTACCAATCTCCCGCCAGCACGCGCGGGTTCTTCGAGCCTAGCTTGGCCTTGGCCTAGATTCGGGATAGATGGGCCTGCACCTCCATCCTGCGGAGCTCGCACAAACTATTCCAACTTCCTCTCTCTAATCAACTTCTTGATGATGTCTTGTAAATGATAGCACTCATTCATGTTATGGCCGTAACAGTCGTGGAATCTGTAGAATTTTCAAGTCTGAATTTGTTTCTCAGATGATGGTTTCAGAGCTGGCTTCTTATACTATTCGATATTACAAGTCTGAAGGTAAACATTTTCCAACGATGTGTTTAAAGGTTTATATCGGTCGAACATGGGAGATCTGTGTCTCGATCCGCGATTTGGGTCTCTTTTTTTCCTTGACCTCCGTTACCCTTCGGTTGACCTTGTTTGTTCTGAATATTTAATTGTACCTTGCCAGAACTCTCGTCGCTCTATTTCACAGCAACATTACTCTGAATGGCTTCAACACTGGGCCCCGCATCGTCATGCTTCCTAGATCATCTAGCGTCTTCTCTCCTCAAAACCCGGGCTGCCTTAGCATAGAAACGATCCAATGAAACGGGGGTTTTCCCAACCAACCAATTGCCAAACTCAGAATTGGGATCGATCCCTTTAGTCAATGCCATCAATATTGAATTATCATTGGGATTTCTAACCTCATCGCAAGTAGCATGAAACATTTCCAGATAATGCCTAAGAGTCTCTCCCGGAGCTTGAGTGACACAGGACAAGGTATTGACATCCTTCGGTCTTGTAACATGCATACATAATTGTTCAACGAACTTTGTAGCCAACTGATCAAAACATGAAATGGATCTGGGTGGTAGACGAGTGAACCATATAGTTGCAATCCCTCCTAAAGAGATAGGGAAACTCCTACACTTGACCGCATCATTAGCCCGAGCGGCGTTCATGAGCCATTCATACTTTAAGATGTGCTGGTTAGGATCTGAACTTCCTTCGTACACGGGCAAGGTAGGCATCCTGATCGACGAGGTGGCTCAGCGTAAAGAATGTTGCTGGTGAACGAAGTATGACTTCGGAGATTCCCCAATCGTCGTTGGTAAGACCTTGACTTTCTCTGATCATTTGGCGAATCATGGTTGGAACGTCAGGCATCTGGATGTTTGGGGCCAAGGCATGGTTGGGTTCCATGTTGCGAGGATGGTCCGGGCGCTGTCGAAGTTCCATTCCTCGCCTCCTTGGCTCCTGGCCTTCAAAACGTAGGGTTCATGAGCATGGATGTGTTGACGAAGGGATGGATATGGCTGGTTCTGGATCTCAGCTTCTAGATCTATAGTGGTAGCAGCTGCATGGTCATGGATAGTGTGATAAGGAAGCGCCCATCCTCAGGAGGAGGGTCCAGCTTTGTGCCCTGTAGAAGGACCAACCCTGACTTGTTCGAGATTCACAGCATGCTAATGCCTGGAGGCTTCTGCACAATTTCCATCCAGCCGACGACGTGTAGATCTATGGTTGAAGTCAGATGAAGCCGAGGTTTCAGTCGAGGAATGTGAGACATGATCCCTCCTAGATCTCCTTCGCCTTTCCTAGTTTAGCTGGTTCGTGAGCTCCATGTTAGCATGGATCTGCTGGGTGAGCTCTTAATGGCTCTGAGTGAGATGAGAATTTGGAACTCCTCTCTAGTCACAGGACCTTGTGGATCTGAAGCTCCAGCAGATTTCTGGCCTGCGGTAGTTAGTTGCATGGGATTTTGCCTATCCCTTCCTTTTGGATCTGCAGAATTTGAAGCAGTTCTGGTAGTACGCACCATGGTTGATGTAGCTCTTTCCTAGATCTTGAGTAATATGAGTAGAATGTAAGGAACCACAAGAAGATAGATCTGGATCTCCGCCTTAGATTTTAGCAATCCAACAACGAGAGTAGATCCAATGAATCAGAGAAAGACAGAGTTTTCTCAGTGAAAGCACCAAAGTGTTTGTACCAAATTGGGCACAACACTCTTCGGATGTGATTGAAGAGATTAGAATGAAGAAACTAAATGGAAAACGAGGCTAATCTAACAATCACACCAATAAAAGCATGTAGAAATAGAAAAGGACAAGAAATCATAGTGGTTCGCCATTGTAGCCTACGTCCACTTTGAATGTTTTGCTGTTTATTGATGATTAACAGCTGATTACAACTGTACAAAACTCAAGCACTCAAGTTACAATGGAGTTGTGGCAGAGTAACGGCGTAGCAGAGTCCAAAGTCCTTTTTCTGTAGGCGTGGGGGTGCTATTTATAGGTGTAGGTTTGAAATATCTGCCCCTGAACTCGGAATACTCCTTCTCACACGTGGGTGGGCTCACCAAATCAATCAGAGGTCATTTAGGATTGACTGGGATCCCCATCTCATTCGTATCGATCAATATGGGATTTATTTGACATGCGATCGATCAGAGACATTCTTGAAGTGGTAAAAAAGCTCCTGTGAAAATTTCATAGCATTTGGACTTGTAGATTTTGAGTTATGATCATTCCAAGGTCGGATTTGTAGTTGGATGAAGCGTGCGTATCGATGCATGTTCGTATCGATACTCCTTCGCATCGATGGGCTGCATATCGATCAGTTGTTCATCGATGACGTGGAGCGATAGTCCAGGGGAGATCCCTATTGCATGCCGAGTGACCGTTTCTCTTGGTTGACTATGTTTTCTTCATATCGATCTAGTGTGATTCCTTTCGTATCGATGCTTGTACGCGCCTTCGTATCGATGCCTGGGCACGCCTTCGTATCGATGCTTGTATGTTACTTCCTTCGTATTGATCGATGGCTGCTGGTTCTGTATTGATGCATGTCTGATCGATACGAAATAGATGGAAGAGGATCGCTACGAAGTGGGCAGTAGTTGATCAGATGGATTAGGATCGATGATATTGGCTGATGGATACAAAGGGGGTGGTTGCAAAGGGATGGATACGAACCGGATGGATACGAAGTAAACGTGGTTCTCGTGAAACTTGATCGATCCATAACTTGAGCATACGAACTCCGATTGACCTGAAATTTAGAATGTTGCCTTTCATAGCTTTGGTTGTTGTACCATGCTAGTTGTAACTCGATTCAGACTCGGACCAAATTTTTCTTGTATCCATCGTGAACCGGTGTATAACTGACCTTCGGGATGGATTGTCCTTGGTCTCTAGTCAAGTCCTGGGTGCCACGGCCTTGCCAAAAGGCGAGATAACATTATGATAGACTTAATCCTATTTATTATAGTCTAACTTTGAAATAGAAAAAGTAAATAGTACTTCATTTATTAAAAGAAAGAATAATGAAATTCAACTTATACAAATATACATAGATGATATTATTTTTGGACCAACAACTGAACAGTTAAATAAAGAATTTTCAGATATAATGATTAAGGAATATTAAATGAGTCATATGGGAGAACTATCTTTTATTTTAGGATTACAAGTAAGACAATTAAGTAATGGTACTTTTATAAGTCAACAAAAATATGATAAGGATGTAGTCAAGAAATTTGGTATGTCAAATACTAGTGGTAAGCCAACTCCTATAGCAACTATGAGAAATTAAATAAGGAAGAAAGCTCAAAATATGTAGATCAAAAACTATATAGAGGTATGATAACATCCTTACTCTATATAACTGCCAATAGGCCAGAAATAATGCTTAGTGTCTGTCTCTATGCCAGAGATAACTCTTAACCTAAGGAAACTCACCTAAAATCCATAAAACGAATACTAAGATATGTAAATAATATTAGACTATGGATTCTTATATCCAAAGGAAGATTCCTTCGATTTAATTTCTTATAGTGATGTTGACCATGATGGAAGTAAATCAGACCGAAAAAGTACATGTTGAACTTATCACTTTTTAGGACAAAATTCTATGCCTTTATCTACATTAGAAGTAGAATATATCTCTAATACATTATCCTGTTTACAGGTTATCTATATGAACAACTTTAAAAAAATTTGGTTTAAATTTCACTAAGTCACCAATATACTATGATAAATTAGTGCAATAAATGTATCTAAAATCCAAACACATCATGCTCAGACCAAACTTATAGACACAAGACACCATTTTCTGAGAGATAACATAAAAAAGGAGTCATTTCACTCAAATTTATAAATATTGAAAATCATATAGCCAATATACTAATAAAGCCGCTAACTCAAACATCTTCTATTAAATTTAGAAGAGAATAAGAAATATGCTCTTTATTTGAAATATGAATATAATAGCCTTTAAATTCTAAATTTAAAGAAAATACAAATATTAAAATTTACATACATAGGTCGATATACTCTTTACTTATATGTCAACATACACTACAATTTTTTTAAATCGTTTTCCCATTAAATTCAAAATTCAAAATAAGATTATATAACCACAAAGTTTCAAATTCTTTCTCATTTTCCTATCTTCTTCTTTCTGTAAACTCCAAATAAAATAAGAATTAATGGATTCTTCAAGTTTCAAAAGACCGAGAGAAGAAACTACCCCCGTTAAACTACAATACCTCCAATCTAGGACCCTTCCAAAATACCACCATGGTCAATGTCATCAAAGTTGAGGATGATCTGAAGTATGTCCTCAACATGCTTCTAGAAATAGAGGTCGTCCAAATACAACCCTTGAAGGAACAAGAAAAGCAAGGGCTAATACTTTACAGCCTTTAGAAGCTTCTATTGGATAAGGAAGCCAATCCAATAATGATCAAAGAGGAAACTCCTAATCTTGTCATTCATAATCCCATGGATGATAAGGAAGAGGAGGAAGAAGTGAAGAAGAGGATAATGCTAAAGATGACGACCAAGTCAAGTGTGTAGGCGAAGTTTGCTTTAATCATAATGAAAATCTTATGGAACAAAAAGAAAATTTCGGTCTCCCTTATCCCCTTTGCCCTATCCATAAATCTCCTATAATAAAAAAGCATTAACTCGAGCATCTAAGCTTGGCTTATCTAGTCCTGAATTATTAGTATTATTAGGGTTTGATTTGATTCGATTAGATATGTATAAGTGTTGATTTGATTTGGTTTGTTTAGGTGTGTATGCTTGGATTGATAGTTTGATTTGTATAATTTGATTTTGATAAATAAAGATTGTATTATCTTATTTAAATTCTCCATATATTTCATATTGCACCATAATTATATTATACTTTAATCTAAAATTATAGATTTTAACCCTACAGTTTATAAGTATATCATTTAGAGGAAGTTCTATTTTTACCCCTTTTTTATGATAAAGGGGGAGAAAAATATAAAATATACACATGCATATATCCAAGGGGAATTATGTAACTTAGGGGGAGTTATATTGTATTTTTATATACATGAATATTTAATGGTTGTCATCATAAAAAAATGGGAGATTGTTAATACATCAATTATTGATTTTGATGATAACAATCATATACAACCATATAATATATATATATATTAATGTTTTGTAAAATTATATAGTATATAGTACAAAATATTACACAGGTGCTAAATCAAAGGCTATACAATATAACGACTCAAGATAATGATATGAAGACTCATGAGTTCAAAGACAACAAAATAAAGACCTCAAGATTATAATTTAACGTATAGAGTCACTAATATAAATTGTTAAAGTCCTTGATGGCAAGTTCTGATCTCCATCTAAAAATTTTGATACTTGATATTTTATAAAGATAAATTATTTAAATAAAATAAATATTTTTAAAATATTTTATAAAAAAATTTAGACTTCAAAATATTTAAGAACTATGTTCACATTATTTTACACAGTATTTTCAAAACATTTAGAAAGAAAAGTATTTTCAAAATTCACTAATGTATGTCGATATACCTAGTCCGTATATGTCGACATATGGACCTTTGGGTCATTTTTTAAATTTTGAATGGAAGCGTCTGTTCGACACAACACTTTACGAATGGACACATCTGTTAATTTACTATATAAAGGGAACTGCAAACAAATTTTTGGTTAACGAATTACTAACTTTCTTCCTACTTCTCACTCTCTTGAAAATTCTATTGAAAAATATCTCACTTCAAACTTATATAGAATCAATTCTTACTTCATCGTATTGTTTCAATACTACTTTCTCCCTGTTTTGGAAATATCTCTCTCTCAATTCAAAGATCAAAGTGTTGTCCAAGAGGCTATATGATCCATGTATCCAAAGTACAAGAATTTGTCTTTGGAAAAAATATCAACTCTATTTGTGTTTGCTTGGGTTTGCTTGTAGCCCATTTAAATCAAGTGGGTGTGTTCAGTAACCTGTTCAAATCTAGTGGGTGTGCTTGTAGCCCGTTCAAATCAAGTGAGTTTACCTCGGACCCAGAATACAGGAAGGTGTGTCTCGTAACCTCGAAAATGTGATTATATTTGGATTTGTCTTCTACTCCGTTAAAGATTGGCATTTGAAAAGAAATCTGTATAAGCAATTGTATGTGATTGGAGGTAGGAGAAATTCGAACCAGTATAAAATCCCTGGTGTCCTCTCCCAAAATCTTACTTTACTTTACTGTTTTCATTTTTATCCGCGATTTCATCTATGACTGATTGTTAGTATAATTCTATGTTATTAATCTATGATTTAATATTAATATTAAAAGAAAATTAAAAAGATTTACATAATTTAGAAAAAACTATTCAGCCCCCTTTAGTGTTAGATTAGCCTTAAGATCCATAATTCCACAACCCATAATTGGAAGGAATTTATGCAAAGAACTCCGCAATAAATAAGATGCTTCTTATGGGAAAATTGGTGAATATGAAGCTTAAGGAATGTGGGTCAATTTGAGAGCATCTAAATGATTTTTGAGCAATTGTGAACCAATCGACAGTCATGAATTACAAGGTGGATGATGAGACACAAGCCTGGATGTTGATGAACTCATTACTAAAGAGTCGGGAAACGCTTGTAGTCACATTGAACAACTCAAATTCGGATGGAGTTGTTTCAATGAGATTGGTGGTTAGTAGCCTGGTTAATGAGAAGGTGCGAAAGATGAACCTAATAGAAGAAAAAGAAAATGAAGAAATCGGAAATCCAGTTGGAAAGATGCAACTTGCAAGGAGGAGTAATCGACCAGACATAGAAAGAATCAAATATCAAAAATGAAGATGAATTTCATCTGCTATTATTGTGAAAAATGTGGTCATCAGCTGAAACTTTGCAATAAGTTTATAAAGACAAGGAGAGAATAAATGCATTGGAAAAAGATCAGAAGGAACAAAATGATAATAGCAATGATAAGGTGAATTATGGTGAGGAATTTGATGGCAATGTCCTATGTATAGTTAAAGGAAAAAAGCAAAAATTGGGTGCTTGATTCAGGTGCACCTTCCACATACGCAATCAAAAGAAAGCATTCGTCGATTATGTAGAGCAAGATGCTAATGTGGCATCTGCCGATGGTGGAGACTTGCATGTTAAGGGTATAGGTCTGTTTGGTTGAAGGTGCATGATTGGAGGATACTGAAGCTTATAGGAGTTAGGAACATCCAAGAAATTACAAAGAATCTTGTTTATGTAGGAAAGTTGGAGGAAAATTAATGTAATTTTTCAACTCGAGCTGGAGTCACAAGGATTTGATAGGTAATGGGGAGGTACTGCGTGCAAAACAGTGAAGCAATAATGTGTACAAATTGCTTGTAAGAAAGGTGGAAAATGAAGGAACTCCATAAAGTGGTATTGGAAAGGCGCCAAATTCGCTAGAATCAAGGTGGATCATGCAACAGGAAACCACAAAGTAGGCTTGGATACTTTTGTGGTATTACAAGCAATTCTGATTTATTGATGATATGCATGTTCAATTAGAGGGCATGCATATTTAGGTGGTTTGGAGGTTGGTTAAATTTTTATTGGATGGAGACATTTTTTTTCCATTGTAATATTGGAGATTATTTGGAGTTTGAGGTTCTAGGTGGTGCTTAGATGACACTTATGGAATATCGTATCGAGGCGAAGATTGTTAGATTTTGGTGATACAATATTCCATATTTAAATAGATTTTGGAGATATTTAAGTTAAGCTGGAATTGTGACTCAAATACGTTGCCTTTTTTTTTATAGATTTTAGAGATAATCAATTACCTCTTTTATTACATTAAAAATGGCAAAGAATTATCTACATGGAAATGACTAATTTTGGCAGATAGAAACAACTAATGGTCGATTAAACAATCCATTTATTCAAGACTACTGTTAATAGACATGTATATGGTTCATTAGGTATGTGGAAGAAAAAAATATTTTTCTAAGGTTTTAAGGACTAAGAAATCTTCTCAATTTTTAGGAATTCTCCTGTTATTTTTTGATGAATTAATAAAGAGGTTTTGTTTGAAGAAATATACTTGTCATTATTTTTCATTACTTCTTATCTTTTCTAAAATCAAATTGTGTAGGGATCCTAAAAAAACCATATCACTAAATATTTAATAACTAGAGAAATATGGTCATGAGGCTATTTTTAACTCAGAAAATGGATCAACATCCAGAAATCAGTTGAAAGCACCAGTTCTTTTAAAATAAATGTAAAAGCAGTAGAAATCCTAGATCAGCAGGTAAAAGGTAGCAGAAAAGTAAAGAACATGCAAGAATTTTTATAATGGTTCGACAATCTCTAGCCTACGTCCACTTTATAGTTTGTTATTCGTTGCCTTCTCTCCAGATTATAATGAATTATATCATATCTAACCACAATCTAGTGGATCTTAGATTTATAATTAAGTTACTAGAGTTTTGAGAGGTATAGGTTAGGAGTGAAGAAGAAGGTCTCCAATGGCAGAGAGATCATATCCAGAGTAAAGAGCTGAAGATCGGGGAAGGGATCACACAGAAAGATCCCCTTTTGGTTGCAAGTAGGCTTGTATTTATAGAGAAACAGTCGTGTAAGGTCAGAATTCCACTTGGAGCAGAGTCTAAAGATCGGCCCAAAGTCACATGCCAAATTGAAGAATTCCCCGAGTTAACCAAACATGTCAGTACCGACTAAAACATGTTGGTGCCGACATGCTTCCTTAGTTCGAAACACTTCGAAATTTCTTGCATCCAGCTTCTTACTTCATTTTGCGGCATCCCATGTTGTTTTATTTGATAATTGGTTGATTTTGTTGTCCGTTCCTTCACCAACTTGGTTTACTCTGCTGTTCTAGCTGTCGTCTCTTCAACTCTTGGAATTGGTCGTCCAAAAACTCTCGAAAATCACTTGGACATTTATGAAAGAGGTAAGTAATTACTCATGTGAAGTTGAAATAGTGGAATGGGTAAGAAAAACAGCTTTTCACCGACATGAACAAGTCAGTGTCGACTTGTTTACTTTGATTATTTTAGATTGAAATTTCCCCGAGCTATTTCTTTGCTTCGTCTAAGTGTGCTTGCCAATTTTCAAGTCGTTTTGTCCTCATTTTGATCTTCTTAGTTCGGTTGTAATCTACTTTGGCTCAAAAATGGGTTAACATTTTCCCCCCAAAGTATGCCTTTCGAATGTAAGTTGTGCTTTGCTCAAGAACAAGTTCCAGTAATCAGTCTTCAATAGTTGAGCTCTCCACTATCCGTTGATCTTAATTTTGGTGAATCATTCAATTCATTCATATTCTCTTGCAAATCATAGGCCGTTTCGAACCTATTGTAGCTAAAGACTTTAATCTCTACTTAAGTGTTGTTTATACATTATAATCACTTCGATTTCTTTCGAAGTTATCACATCACATATCAAAATTGTCCCATGTTCATATAAGATTTATCTGTTTTACTCCAATTACAAGACGTCAAATCATTTTAACAAATCTGTTTCTATCCTTGGTTCGATCTCTTTGGATCATTTTACATTCATTTTAATGTACGATCTCTCCGAATCGTTCATGATCCAATCTAGGATTCAATCTCTCCGGTCCGTTTAACTTCCAATCTAGGGTTCGATCTCTTCGGATCGTTTATCACCCAATTTAGGGTTTTGATCTCTCCATATCCTTACTGAATCTGCTTACTCTTCGACAAAGGAACTTAACGACCAAGCAAGCTCATAAGCTCACACTCCGGTGATGGGACTAGCTTTACGTAAAATCTTATCCACTTGCTCTCTGGCAAAGAAGCTTGCACCCTGCGCTCTGGTCCCCTCTCTCTGGATGGGACTTAAAGCGATCTACATCGTATAAGTCCATCCGCTCGCTCTCCGGGAATGGGGCTTGCACCCTGCACTTTGCTCTCGTATCTCCAGACGGGACTTAAAATGATCAGTATCGTACAAGTCCATCCGATTTCTCTCTCCAGCAAGGGGACTTGCATCCTGCACTCCGGTCTCGTTTCTTTGAACGAGATTTAAAGTCATTAATATTAGTCATCACATTCAAGTGATTTATAAAATCCTATTCAATTCCAAGGTATCAACAATCTCCGTTGGTCTTTCCTAATCAGTTTCGGTCATCACTAATGGAGCCTAAGTCTGGGCATCTAGCAGACATCTATTCCTATCAAGGTCACCTTCAGACTTCCAACTCAAAGCGTTCCTAGGGATCGATAACGACCCCGTACACATATAAGAGGTTCGAGTTTATTGTTGTGCAAATATCCTAAATAATCATCTTAGGCATCCAACTCAGAGCGTGCCAAGAGACCATTCGAGATCCGTACACGTGGAAGCAGCCTGAGGTTAATATTGCATCATTTATTTAAAGGAGGGGTAAGGGAATCTAACTGACCCAATCCATCTTGATCATGAGGTTGTCATCCAATAAAAGTCTCCAATCCAAAACTTTGTTCTGCCCCCCGTTCCGTGGTGAGCCTCTGGTTCCAGCTCCTGCTGCCGTGCATTCGCATTCCAATTTGCCTCTCTAACTCCAACATTGCCTATTCTAGGCATTATAGCTCATCCTAGATCAAAATCAATCGTGCCATTGATTTGTGGGAGCACTCTTTCAGTTTTCCTTGCTCTATCTCCATATGCACCTGCATTGGTTTTCGATATATTATTCTAAGTTCCAGTAGCTCTAGCTATTCCTTGTTGTCCCATCCTTTGGAAGAAACCTTTAAGCATTTCCTGTTCTGAGTCATTAATCTATCTTGCATCTTCTTCATCATTTTTTGCATCTCTTCGCTGGTCATATAGATGGATTGATGAGAATTCGAGGACACTTCCTGGCTGCCCCTATGCTCTGGTTGACTTCCTCTAGCCTTAGATCTAGCATTTGGCCTCTTCATCTTCTCCAAATCAAGCTTCAAGTCTTCATATCTAGTTCTTGGTTCTCAATGAAAGCACCAAAATGTTAACCTAAAAAATGGATCAACATTCAAAAATCAGTTGAAAGCACCAGTTCTTTTAAAATAAATATAAAAGCAGTAGAAATCCCAGATCAAGCATGTAAAACTTAGCAGAAAAGTAAATAACACATAAGAATTTTTATAGTGGTTTGGTAATCTCTGGCCTATGTCCACTTTATAGTTTGTTATTAATTGTCTTCTCTCCGGATTATAATTGTTGGCTCGGATTTTCAACATGCAAGGGTAGAGAAGGAGCTGAAGCAATGAAAAGGAAAGCAGATGGAGATAAAGTGTAGAAGGAAAGAATGTCGGACCAAACATCTGATTCGGCATTCACTGAAATGTCGAACCAGGTATCTGGTCCGGCATTCCACGAAGTGCCGGACCAGATGTTTTGTCTGGCACGACACCTAAGCGCTGAACCAAACATTTGGTCTGGTGCCTAGGCTTACCGGACCAGATATCTGGTCCGGCAAATGGGCGTCTCCAAGCAAGATACCGAATGAAGCAACAACCGAGCAAACTAAGGGTGAGATGCCAGACTAGATCCTCCTGGCCAATTGCCAAACCAGACTCAGGGAGCTATAATCTCAACCTCCACACTTCACAACTCCACTCTATAAATACCAGAGCTCCTCAACAACAATGGGGACCGAATTTTGGAGAAAAGAGGGAAAATTCTGCTAAGACTCAACTACGCTAGCTGCTCTAAGTTTTTGCTCTTTCTAATCAAACTTGTATTTGTAACCAAATCAAAGAAGCATAATAAGATGGACAGTGGATGTAGGCATGTTCTGATCGAACCACTATAAAATTTTGTGTGATTTATTTTCTTCAAACTGCTTTCCAACTCTGAGTCTGAGAACTGTTCTATGACTGTAATAATTATCTGTTAAAGCACTGGAACACATTAAGCTGCATATCGAACAACTTAAAGGTCACTTAACCAAATCCGAACTTAGAGGTGTTTGCCCAAATTTGGTGCAAACATTTTTGGTGCTTTCACTAAGAACGGCGGCGTAGAGAGTCGAACTCTTCTGTCCACTCTCCTTCCAGCCTTAACACATCGTGAGAACATGGCTCCCTCTAGGCGGAACGCTGACAAGGGTAAGAACGCGGCCACTACTAGTACACTCAATCCCATCCAAGAGGATCAAGAAAACTAGGCCACTTATTCTCAGCTTCCAGTTTCAGCTGTCACTCGAGAATACCTAGATAGAGTTGTGAATGAGATGACTGACCGCTTCGCTGCCCAGCAAAAAGCTTTAGTGGACCAACTCATGACACGCTTAAGAGGCACGGAGGAATCCACTCACAACATAGAATCTCGAGGTGAATCTCAATCTAGAGAGTCTCGCAGACGGAATAGATCCCCTGCGAATGAGGAATTCAATCAAGAAGGTACAAAATTCAAAACCGAGCCAGGACTCAGCCCGAAGCCGGTCCTGAAAGATCACCAGGAGCTGGGCCCAATCAAGGGGGCACCAGGCAAGGATCGACTGTGGCTGACCCTGTCATGCTTCGAGCCAACCATTTCCAATCCAACCTCAACCAAGGTTCCAGACATCATCAGCATCAAAGGGAAGCCCCCACTTCTCCTAGGGCTGCCCCGGCATCCGAGGAAAGGATGACACGCCTCTTCAGGGAGTATCTCAGGCACAAACAAATCGAAAGAGGGATAGGAGCAAGGGTGTCCAGCCCATTCACGAAGGACATAGAAGCAACAGCCACTCCTCGGGAATGGAAGATGCCCACCACGGATCCCTACAAAGGCACATCCGAGCCAATCATCCACTTATAGCATTACACCCAATACATGCTCATGAATGGAGCAATAGAGGGTGTGTTGTGTAAATGTTTCCCGCTATTCTTATCACACTTAGCAACCACATGGTTCTGTCACCTGCCTCATGGCTCTATTAGCTCTTGAGAAATGTTGAAGGAAAGATTCATAAGTCAATTCTGAATCCACGTAGAACAACCCAAGGATGCATATTCCCTATCAGACATGAAACAAACAGTAGGGGAACCGCTACTCCAATTTCTTACTCGCTTTAACGCTACCGCGGCAGTAGAACAAGACGCTGATGAGAGGCTTATATTGATGGTGTTATCCCACCTTTTGGCAAGGTCGTGACACCAAGGAACTGACTAGAAATCAATGACAATCCGTCCTGGAAATTAGTTACATCGCAAGTACATCATGGACATCAATGAATTTCGTCCGAGTCCGGATCAGGCTGCAATTGATAAAACACGACAAGCACAGCAAGGAAAGCGAACATTCAAAGTTTCAAGTCAATCCGACCTAGTATGCTTGAGTTATGATCGAATCGAAATGAAGGAGATACCCCATAATTCAAATCCATAGGAGAAACCCATGTTCGAATCCATCAGGCGACTTCTTGTTCGTATCCATCAACACTTGTCAATTTCGAATCGATCACCGTCTCCAAGTTCAAATGCATCGACGGAAAGACCACGTCACAATGATCTCCTGGCATAAGCTTCGCATCCTCCAGCTTCGTATCGATCAGGTCGAAACCCATCAGACGGTTTGGCTTCGTATCGAGTAGGTCGAATCCATCAGATGGTCTATCCTCATATCGATTATTCATTCCCAAGTTCATATCCATTGGCCAAAGTCCTATTCGAATTGCTCAGTTATCCCTAGTTCCTATCCATCAAATATGGCTAATGTTCGCACCCATGAAGACACCATACTTCATACCCAATAGGATGCTTTGCTTCGAATCCATCCAGCCACATTGACTTCGTATCGATCGAAGCATTTCACGATCGATACGAGCAAAGCCTAGGTCGAATCCTAGAGTGGTTGAAGCCTTCGAATCCATCGAGTCAAGGTGGCAAAGTCTCCGGGATGACTCGATCAAATAAGCGAAGAAAGTGGATTAATGCGAAAGTTCCGCTCCACGTCATCACGAAGTCATGTGCCATTATCGATTCGAAGTGATCGATTCGAACATATCGATTCGAACTTACCGGCCTACCGAAGAACACCAATTCGAATCGATCGTAAGTCGAGATCTATAAGTCCAAATGGTATGAAATTTTCACCGAAGCTTGCGCACGTGTTGAAGAATGTCCACACCAAATTTTAGCTCGATTGGACGTTTTCTTGATCGATTCGAATGGATTTCGAATCGATCCCGAAGTGGGCCCAGATTTCCTGAAGGCGGGCGCGTGGGCCCCCTCACGTGCCAGAAGTGGTCTCCCAAAATTTAGGCGAAATATCAGCCTCCTACACCTATAAATAGATCCCCTGGTCATTCAGAAAAAGGGTCGGACAATTTTGAGAGCTAAAGGGCGCCCAAACTCTACCAGATTTACTCCAGATCACCATTGCTGCCTTAGATTCAGATTATAATCATAAAATCTGTTGTACTACGTGATAAGAAATTGTAATCTTCAAGCATCGAGTAATAAAATCATCAAACTTCATAGTGGACGTAGGCGAAACGCCGAACCACTCTAAATTGTTGTCTTCTGTGCAATTTACTTTCTGTTATTTGGAGTTTTTATTAGATAATTCTCATTTTCAATTTTCATTCTTCACTTTTATCTCTTCAAAAACTTCCGAAGAGTGTTGTGCCCATTTTTGGTACAAACACTTTGGTGCTCTCACTGAGAAAACCCTGTTTTTCTCCTGCTCCTTGGATCTCCCATTGACACTGGATTGCATAAATCCAAGAGGAAGATCCAGATCTCTAATTCGGAATCCTTCCATCCTATTCAGATTTGCGTAAAGTCTAGGCAATGACTCCACCACTCAAGATGGTTAGTACAAGAACTGCCTCTACGGCTGCTGATCAAGAAGGACGGGATAGACAGAATCCCACACAGCAGCCACCATCCAATCAAGACAACACTGCTCACTCAGATCCGTCAGGACCAATCACCAGACAGGAGTTCCAAGTGTTGCTCCAAGAACTGACTCAAAGTCGACAACAATTAACTGAACAGCTGCGCGCTAACGTTGAATTAACAAACCAATTAAACCGCCAAAGGCGCAGGAGGACCAGGAGGGATGATGCTTCCCACTCGTCCACGGAAAGTTCTGCTTCATCTGACTATCACGGCAGATCTACCCGTCCCCGATTAGATGTGAGTCACACTCAAGCTACCGGATATCAACCTGCCTTAACTGTAGGACAATTGAGGGTTAGGCCATCAACCAGCTTCCAGACCGGGCCCTCATCACGAGGAGGTGCTGTTCCACAATATACCATAGACAATCGCACTACAATCGCCGCGGTAGAAACAAGGGTTGATACCCGAAATCTATCAGATCCAAATAATCAGCAACGTGGGCGTACTCCAGAACCATACATCCCGGAAGATGCCGAGCCAAGGAGGCGAGACATAGGCCGTCGACAGCATCCGGTCCAAACTCGCACTGTGGAACCCGACCACACCTTAGCTCAGCATGCACAGAATGTGGCTATGCCCGATATTTCAACCATGATACGTCAGATGATTCGCGAAAGCCAAGGGCTTACCAATGACGACTGAGGAATCTCCCATAGTCATACTCCTTTCACAGACGAAATATTATACGCTGATCCTCCTCGGCGATTCAGAATGCCAACTCTCCCAATGTACGAAGGAAGTAGTGACCCCAATCAGCATATTTTGAAATATGAATGGTCAATGAGTGCTGCAAGGGATGATGATGCAGTGAAGTACCGAAGTTTCCCCATCTCTCTGGGAGGAATCGCAACAATGTGGTTCACAAGGTTGCCACCTAGATCTATCTCTTCGTTCGATCAACTGGCTAAGAAATTTGTCGAACAGTTCCGTATGCATGTTGCTAGACCTAAAGACGTTAACACCCTATCTAGTGTCACTCAAGCTCATGGAGAAACACTCAGACGTTATTTGGAGAGATTCCATGCAGCATGTGTGGAGATTAGTAATCCCAACGATAACTCGATTTTGATGGCATTAACCAAAGGGATCGATCCCGATTCTGAGTTTGGAAATTGGTTAGTTGGGAAACCACCCGCATCGTTGGACCATTTCTACTCCAAAGCCGCTCAATTCTTACGGCAAGAGGACGTGAAATAGTCTAGGAAGCAAGACGATGCGAGGCCCAGAAGTGAAGGAATACAAAGTAACGTAGCAGTTAAGCAGTCCGGTGAGAGTTCCGGAAAAGTTCAGTTAAATATACAGAACAAACAAACCCAGCCAGGAGGTAATAATGGTCAGAATAAGAAAAGAGATCAGAACCGAGGTCCACGGCGTAGGGCTCCAATGTTTGATAATTACACGCCGTTGAATACGTCATTGGAAAACGAATACCTACAAACTTGCAACACTGTGCAATATAAGAAGCCTGCTCCGAAGCAGTCGTCGGAGAGGCAGATTCAAACAGGGAAGTTTTGTAGATTTCACGAGAGTTATGGCCACAATACCAATGAGTGTCGACATTTGCAGGACCTCATTGAGAAGCTGATCAGGGAGAGAAAGTTAGACCAGTTTGTGCGGGCACCGCAGTCTGGTGGTGCGGGCCCCTCAAATCAAAATCGTGCACAAAATCAGGAAAGACAAGAAGAACCCGCTCGTATGGGCGGAAGGCTGGTTATAAATACAATAAGTGGTGGTCCCCACCCAGCAGACAGAAGCTGGAGGGAAATGGAGTCGTATGCTAGATCTATCAGGCATGCGGACTTCGAATGTTGCAGTAATTGTGAAGACGGGGCTCCGGCCAAACAACAGAAAACGATGTTTAATGATATTGTATTCAGAAACCGAGACGCTGATAAGGTCGAAGCCCCCATGATTGATCCACTGGTCATATCCGCCCAAGTAGGTCCTGCTTGGATGAAGAGGATCCTGGTTGACAATGGGAGTTCCGTAAATATCTTGGTAAAACGGGCTTATGACTTAATGAAAATGGAAGCGAAGGACTTGAAACCCTGCCAGTCCCGAGTCCACGGCTTCAATGGAAGTGCTATAATACCCACTGGAGTGGTGGAACTGCCGGTGGAGTTGGGAGTTGGAGAACGCTGGAGAGTCCGGATGTTGCAGTTTGTCGTTTTAGATATTGATTCACCTTACAATGCGTTTTTGGGCCGACCGGCCCTTGCTGAGTTCAGGGCAGCCATTGCCCCATGGTGTTTAACTATGAAATTCCCTGCTGATCGTGGGGTTGGAGTCGTTCAAGGAGATCAGGCAGCAGGAAGAGCCTGTTATGTTGCTGAACTGTGCGAGGCGCAGAGAAAGGAGAAAGGAAAGGGCGTAGAGGAATCTCTTTGCGTCCGTTTTGCTGATGATTGACAATTAGTGCTTGGGCCCCGGCCCGGCCACCACGGCCAATTCCATAAAGACCTTGACTCAAGAGACAACGAAGATAAAGATGAATCTAAAGAGAATCAGGCTTCCCCAGCCGAACTGACTGTGGACGTCCCAATCAGTGAGGGTGATGATTCGAGGATGATAAAAGTTGGATCTCAACTGGGCAAGCAGACACAACAGGAATTGGTTGAATTTCTCCGGGCGAATCTCGATGTTTTCGCCTGGACACACTCTGATATGTGCGGGATTTCGCCGGACATCGCAAGTCACTCCCTGAATATTGATCTGCGGTATGTCCCGGTCAAGCAGAAAAGGCGTGGTATGGATCCAGAGAGATCTGCCGCCCTTAAAGAGGAGGTTGATAAGTTACAATCAAATGGGTTCATCTGAGATGCTTTGTATCCAGAATGGGTGTCAAATCCCATATTGGTTCGAAAAACGAATGGGAAGTGGAGAACTTGCATCGATTACTCAGACTTAAACAAGGCTTGTCCAAAGGATAGTTTTCCACTTCCTCGAATTGACCAGCTCGTAGATTCAATAGCTGGACATAAGTTGTTATCTTTCATGGATGCTTATTCTGGCTATAATCAAATACCTATGCATTTGCCTAATCAAGAACATACCAGTTTTGTGACCGATCTAGGACTCTACTGCTACAGAGTCTTGCCTTTTGGTCTAAAAAATGTCGAAGCAACATACCAACGCTTAGTCAACCGGATGTTCGCCGACCAGATCGGGAAGACCATGGAGGTTTATGTGGATGACATGCTAGTAAAGTCTCGATTCTCCACAGATCACGTCAGAGATTTAGATTCGATGTTCTGCATCCTTCAAGAATATGGAATGAAGCTCAATCCATTAAAGTGTCATTTCGGTGTTGCATCTGGAAAGTTCCTCGGGTTCATCGTTAACGCTCGAGGGATAGAAGCAAATACCGAAAAGATCTGAGCGATAAGGAACTTACAAACTCCAAGAACCATAAAGTAAGTCCAAAGTCTCAACGGGAAGGTAGCAGCATTGAGCAGGTTCATTTCAAAATCCACCGATAAATGCATTCCCTTCTTCGATCTGATTCGGAAAGGAAAGCGAAACTTTGAATGGACCATGGAGTGTGAAGACGCATTCCGATCGCTGGTTCAACATCTTTCCACACCACCGATCTTGTCAAAGCCGGTTGACCATGAGCAATTGTACCTTTATCTGGCAGTATCAGAGAATGCAATCATCGTTGGTTTAGTTAGGGAAGAAGAACGAGTGCAGAAACCAGTCTACTACATCAGCAAACGATTGACTGGAGCTGAGAGAAATTATCTGAAACTAGAGAAGTTGGCTTATTGCCTTGTCATCGCATCAAGAAAACTCCGACCATATTTCCAGGCACATCCTATTATTATTTACACCGACCAGCCGTTACGACAGGTCCTTACGCGGCCTGAGACGTCTGGTAGGTTACTCAAGTGGAACATCAAACTGAGCCAGTTTGATATTACTTACACTCCAAGACGAGCCATTCAAGGACAAGTCCTAGCCAATTTCATAGCTGAATTTACCGTTCCAGAGGACTTGCCCGAAACCAGTGAATCCCCCGAATACATCTGGAAGCTGTATACTGATGGTGCATCAAACGACCGGTGTTCGGGCGCTGATGTTGTACTTGAAACTCCCGAAGGCCGATCTATATGTTATGCTTTGAAGTTCGGTTTTCATGCAACCAATAATGAAGCTGAATATGAAGCCCTCTTAGCTGGACTAAAATTTGCCAGATATTTGAGAATTATCGCTATAGAAATTTATTGTGATTCACAGTTAGTTGTGTGTCAAGTACGGGGAGAGTATCAAGCGAGAGATCAAAGGCTCGCTGCTTACTTAGCTCGAGTTCAGGAAGTACTGAATCGGTTTGATTATTATTCCATTTATTGTATACCTTGAGAACGCAATCAAAAATCCGATTCATTAGCGAAGTTAGCCAGCACAGGTGAAGCACAGCAAATGGGACTTGTCCCCATCGAAACTTTGTCCTCCCCAAGCATCGATCAAATAGAGACGAATTTTGTGTGTTGAAACCGCTCTCAATAGAGAATCATGGATGACACCGTACCGAAAATACATCGAGAATGGGACGTTGCCTGAACATAGAAACCAGAAAAGACAAATTCTACGAAAAGCTTCACGTTTCGTCATTCAGAACGGTGTCATGTATAGAAGAGGATACTCTGTTCCTCCCCTCCGATGTATCGCGCACGATGAAATCAAATGAGTGTTACATGACGTACACGAAGGAGAATGTGGCGATCACATCGGTGGGCAAGCTCTCGCTAAGAAGATACTCTGATACGGACTACTGGCCGACTGTAAACCGAGATGCAGCGAACTACGCCAGAAAATGCGATAGGTGCCAAAAACACGCTCGAATTCCAAGAGCCCCACCAACTGAAATAACCCAAATGGTCAGTCCCTGGCCATTTGCGACATGGGGCATCGATATCATCGGCACGCTACCACTGGCTAAAGGCGGGGCAAGATATGCCATCGTGGCGGTTGATTACTTCACCAAATGGGCTGAAGCTGAACCCCTTGCAACCATTACAACAAAAAAGTAATCAATTCCGTGGTTCGCAACATCATCTGTCGATTTGGACTCCCGAATACCATCATCACCGGTAATGGAGCCCAATTCAGCAGTACGGAATTCAAGAATTTCTATCAACGGTTTCACATCCATAAGAAATTCTTGGCAGTTGCACACCCTCAGGCAAACAGTCGGGTTGAAGCTGTTAATAAAGTCATAAAATCCATTCTAAAGAAACGACTGGAAAAGGCCGGGGGGAAATGGGTTGACGAACTGCCTATTGCTTTATGGGCTTATCGAACGACTCACAAGACTGCGACCGGACACACCCCGTTTTCCCTATCTTATGGCTCTGAAGCCGTTATTCCTGTCGAAATGGAAGTGTTTTCCCATCGCGTGACTTATTATGATTCGAAAACAAATGCTATATTGCTTGCTGAATCTTTGGATCTACTAGATGAAAAGAGGGAAGTGGCCGATTTGAGAGCGGCCACACATCGAAGTCGAGTCGCCCGATTGTACAATGCCAAAGTTCGACCTCGAACCTTTGAACTCGGCGATCTCGTCCTCAAGAGAATCTATCCGGTCCCTTCACACATGAAACCAAACTCGAAAGGACCATACGTGATTACGCAAAGACTCGGAGATGGCATATTCGAACTATCGACAGTTGACGGTCTTGACTTGCCAAGGGCCTGGAACAGCGAGAGTCTCCATCGCTATTACACATGACAGGCTTTATTTGTTTCATTGCATCTTTCCATTTTTTGCGATTTTCCTTTTGCATTTAGAAATTAGAACTTGTAATAAGGCAACTGACTTTGCCATATTTTCTTATTTCAGCAATAAAATGCCATTTCTTCGAGCCAAAGCTATGATTCATTGAATACAATGTATAACATCACGATGCACGGAGAGCTGAATTCCATCATGCAGTGGAATTTATTCAAGTAGGGAGTGGCTGTGATACGACCGGCCACTCGCTAAGTGAAACCCGAGCTCGGGGGCAAGCCATCACATCAAGGCTAAAAACAGGGTGACACACGATAATCCCTCGCTCAACTCCGTGCTCCCGAAGTGTGAGGCGGAGTATAAACGCACAACCACTCCGTACTCCCAAAGTGCGAGACGGAGTGTGAACATTAATCAACTCCGTCCTCCCAGAGTGCGAGATGGAGTATAAACTTTAAATAACTCCGTACTCCCAGAGCGTGAGACGGACTATAAACATTCATCAACTCCGTATTCCCAGAGTGCGAGATGGAGTATAAACCTCAATCAACTTCGTACTCCCAGAGTTCGAGACGGAGTATAAACATCAATCAACTCCGTACTCACAGAGCACGAGACGGAGTATAAACATCTACCAACTCTGTACTCCCAGAGTGCGAGACGGAGTATAAACATTAAACCACTCCGTCCACCCAGAGTGCGAGGCAGAGGATAAACATACGTCAACTCCGTACTCCCGAAGTGCGAGACGGAGTATAAACATAAAACGAATCCCAGAGTACTCCGAGAGCGCGAGCTGGGTATAAGCGTTAACAAACTCCGAAGTCTGAAAGCGCAAACCGGAGAATAAATAACCAAATGCGGTTTCGAGGAAGGAGGATCCGTCCGCCAAGCGACTTCTACCGCACCTCAACGGAGTTGCATCACGCGCTCGTGAACCAAGTTATTAGCCAAGAAGCAAAATCCCCAGAGTATGGATGTTAACACTAAACCATGGATAATTTCACACAACGCCTATTATGGCTTATCCTCGAGGCTGGGGACAGAATCAAAACAAATATTGAATTGAAGACCAAAGAGAACATGTTTTCATTTCAATTATCAACAAAAGGAATCCAATTACAAGACAATTCAAAAACTCCTACTAGCGGGGGCTGAGCCCGCATCTATACACGGCTATAGTGAACCAAAAAGACAAAACAAAACACTACCCCCGAATATGATAGAGCAAACTAAAGAAGCGCTCAGTCTTTCTTCTTCCTCAGTTTCTTTTTCGGGGTAGTTCCGCTGGATCCACTGCCCGACTTCCCCCGCAATCTTTTGCTTTTCTCCGGTTTGTCGCCTGGTTGTGGCATGATGTCAACATCCTCCTCAGAGCTCGAGGCGACAAAAATTCTTTTGGAGGAAGGAATTGAAGGCGTGGGAGCTGTAACAGGAAGCGAAGCAGGAGCGCTTGCGATTACCACGGTGCCACATGGCGATATCATCATTAATGGAGCTGGGCCAGACGGTGTCGTGCCACCTCCCGGAATACTACCTGCTGTCACATCCGCCATCTTAGCATTGATCTCGGCAAGAAACTCATCATCACGAGGTACTTGGGCCGCACTGGACGTACTAGTGGCTGGCATGAAGGAGCTAATAGTTGGAGCACCCCCGCTCATGGCGAAAGATGGATCTGTGAATGGGTCGTTGGGTTGACTAAGAAGTTCCTCAATCATCTGTGCATCGAAAGATAACATGCTCGATTCTCCCCCTTTGCAGACCACGGTAGCTATCATGATCGCCTCGGTAATAATGGCCTCCTGCGTTTGATAAAGGACTTGTGATGCAGAAGGCGCAGAGATAACAGTCTCGGTCACTGAATATAAGAAAGCGAAGATTGTTAGCTGAATATATTGCCTCAGATTCACCACTCTAAGTATATGCGAGAGATGTTCAAATACCTTCCTTAGCATGACCCGGAGTGTGGGCAGGTACAGAGGTAGACGCTCCGATGGGAGACAACTGTGGCTGATCCAGATTATAAGCAGGGATAGGCTGGAGATCAACCGCAGCAGTGGCTTCGGGCAATGGCAGAATTAGAACTTCAGCACTTGTTCCGTGATGTTCGACCCCCGAGCCTTCGCCGGTCTCCATCTGCATATCACCAAGCCTCTCTTTTTCCACGGAAATCATCGCCTCGTGGAGAACCTTCCTCTCCTCTTTAGTGAGCAAGCGCGTCTCAAGTTCGAAATCATCCAGTGTTTCATCCAGACGCACTGCTTTCTTTTTCTCCATCAGCCTAGCCTAGGCGTTGTACAAGAGCATAGAGTAATCCCCAAGCCAAGATAAATTTCTGTGTTCCAGCACGTTGGCGTTATATGTGACCTGGAGATCGTCAAAATCAGCCTCAATCCGGGACCGCTCCGCCTTAATTTTTTCCTCAACTTCTGCTTCCACAGTCTTAACCTTTGCCACCGCCGCACCAAGTTCAGCTCAGAGTGATACAGCTTGATCGCATGCCTCCTAAGCAGCGATGTTTGCATCATCTTTTTCTTTCACCATTTCGGCGAATTTGGCTTTAAGCTCATTCAGCTCTTTAACGATGGTGTCTCACTCGGCTAATACGGTGGTATAGCGATGGCCCATTCCTTCCACTAAGGAACAGTGTGCATGCTGCATCCTTGCCATCTTCGCCACGACCTCGTCATGCTTTTTGAGTGCCTGAATTTCCGAACTTTGAGATGACTCGATCTCTGATTGGAGAACATGGACGATGCGATCTTTCTGGGCAAGGTCAACATCACGTTTCTCAATAATTTTTGCCCAGTCAAAAGCTACTTTTGAAGCTTTCACAGCTGCCTTATACCACTCTTTATATTGAGCATAAAAGTCACGGATATAATCATGCGCGATATTCTCGGCATCCGGAGGAATCCTCTTGAGATGAGGAGGGAAGACATATGCATCCAGACAAATTTCTAGAAAATCCTTTTTCATCTGAGCAAGCTTGATGGCTAGTCAATTCTGCCGGAGCCTGTTCAACAATGGCAGCTGTCTGTGGTTCAACTCTTTGCCGCTGAGTTTCGGTCCTTGAAGATTGGGAAGGCTGTTGTTGCTGCGAAGACTCAGGGGGATCTATAGGGGCCCTAGAAGGCGGAGGAGAACGAGACCGTGATCGATATTGATGGGCTCTGTCTCTATCAGTACGCTCTTGACCGGAATGGCCACACCAATAATCTCGATCTCTGTCATAACGCTCCTGGCCGGTATAACCTCGCCCATGATCCCTATCTGATTCCCTCCAATGGGACTCCTAATATGAGGAAGATCGGCGAACATTGCGGAGCCTATCCAGTGTGGATCCACGACCTGACATCTCACATGCGATAAGAAGAAACTGCAGTTAGGCATCCTATAAAATAATGTCCAATATGCTGAAATCGTGTAGTGCTGTGGAAGTGTGTGTAAATGTGTAAACCCCCTGACCAACCGGAAGTGTTGACCGCACTAAAAGGAAAAGGCTCGCTCATATTTAAAACATCGAACTCTTCCAACCCGGGATTGTGATGAATTGGTATATAATCCGGGATGGGAATATCATCAAGCCCTTTGAAAATATCTCTCGATTGAGAAGGGGCGGCCTCGGAAATTATGATTCCAGAAGTGGGAGGAGACACATCTACAGACTTCCATCCCTTAGATTTAAGTTTTTTGGAAACGACAGCCTTGCTTTTCCGTCTCACTCCCAATTCTTCAAAATTCCCTGAAAAATCAGCCATCGGCTCGACGTCCGTGTGAGTCCGTTCTTCGTTGCTCACTTCGGTTATCACGACTCTGAGCATTTTCTTCGCCATTTTCTTCTTCTTCTTCTTCTTCTTCTTCTTCTTTGGAACGGGCCTTAGCATCCCTTCGGTGAATATGCTTTGATTTACTTCAATCAAGCCAAGAGCTCTTAAGTTATAGTCAGTCAACACCAAGTCGATGTGCCTCAAATCGCTCGGGACCTCTTGAAGGCTCCGAACCATGCCCTTGTAATACCCGCCGTCGGGTCTGGAAATAATAGCTGTAAGAAAAGTAGAATGTCAATACCAGTGCTAAAAAACCATTAATCAAGTAGATCATCGACGGGTTACGACACTTACGCCTAGATAGCCACCGCCTGGCAAAACCTGGAGGACACCAGATATAAAACCATTCATTCTTGAAGTAGCTGAGTCTGGTCCAGGCTCTGGTTATAACCTGGCAGTTCCTGACTGCCTCCAAAAACGTAAAGGATGGACTATCACCTCTACTCTTGAAATTAAATAGAAATCTGATTTCTGTTGGCCTTGGTGGACGGAAGAGATGGTCCATAAATACGATGAACGCACTGTTCAGCAGCGCATGCCCGTTGGGGTGTAATTGAGAGGGAGCAATCCCAAGAAATGATAATATCTCCCTAATATATTGATTAAATGGAGGGAGTGTCCCAGCCGCACAAGCATGGCGATAAAAGGCGGTGTACCCTTCGGACGGACAGTGAGGTCTGCCACTAGAACCCGACAATAGTACCTCGTCCAAAGAAATGTGGTGTCTTGTGCATATCCTACCCAACAAGTTTTCAGAAATATTGGATTGAACGGAGTCTATAGGATCCTCAATAAATATAGCATCTTGCAGCTCGTCAGGAGATGGATCTACTATCTCCGCTGGGATGTCTTGACTTCGAGAACTGGAGAGGGAGAACTCTGAATTTCTTACTACTGAGAGCTCGAGGATTCCATCACTGACTAATTCACCAGAAAGTAACGTTAAGCATGTGATAAACCCGTTCATTTCCCAGTGTAAAGTGTGTGAAAGTGTTGTGCAGTGAAGTGCAACTAATACTTGGGAAACTCAACAAAATTGAAGAAAATGTGCAAACAGCAAGAATATCAAAATCTGTTCAAAGTGACCATCGTCACTGACCGACACAACCGTATTATTTAACCCCACGAAGATCAATTCATGTTACAGTTCTTTTTGCCAAAATACAGTTTCATCGACGAGCTTCGGAGGGCAGTCAAGTATGCCGTTTAAAAGTTCAGTCGAAGTATGCAAAGATGAAGCTCGTCGGAATCATGCCATTAATTATGTGAAATTTTCGTATCCATGAAGACTTGTTCGTATCGATCAAGGCTGGAATCAAAAATTTCGAATCGATTAGAGGGGCATTGTTCCGAGTCGGTCTTAGTCGAATCGATACAATTCGAATCGATCATGGCCGAACTCTCGAATCGATCAAGAACCCCGAAGCTTCGTGTCCATCAGCGGTCTGGTCTTCGAATCGATCTCCGAAAATAAAACTTCAAAACAGCAAAGTAGCCTAAACTTCGTATCGATCATATACACAAAACCTTCGAATCGATCGCCTAAGGGCAACTTCACGTATCGATCGTTATGGATTGATACGAGGACTCACCATCTGTGATCGATTCGACCCACAAACCTCCACTTCATACATCCAGATCGATACGATAGCCATGGAAGAGTCTCATCTCCCAGATCAATTCGATCGCCGCCATTCCAGATCGACACGAAGGAAAGGCTCTGACTTTCTCTCCCATACTTCTCCTTCATTCAACCTTTCTTGGTGTCATCCCTGATTTTGACTCCATCAAGATCGATACAAACACGAATGGAAATAGGGGGAATTTCAAATCTTAGAACTTCGAATACATAGTTGGATTATCTACCTAGATGTGTAATTGGATCGAAGGAGTTAGACACTGGGTCGATTCGAGGGAAAGAGCAGTGTGTTCGTCTTTGTTCATGAGATCTAGGATCGATTCGATCGCGCAAGAAAGCAACAGTGAAAAGTAAAAAGTAAAAAATGCCGAGGTACCCAGTATTTATATGAAACTCAGAAGGCAACCGGGCCGATTCACCTCCCGGTCTATGTGACCGCTCGCAACCAGTCAAAACCACAGATCGATTCGAATGTTCTGTTCGAATCCATCGGACTCTGCCTTCATCGAGGCGAAATTACCACCAGGATTCATCAGTTCGAAACTGAAATTCGATTCAACTCCACCCACACTCTACCGATGTAAACTGTGTCGTTCGAATCCTACGAGTCTTAACCTCCAGGAGCCAATATTCATCGATGCAAATCGAAAAAATTGCCTATTCGCGTCCAACGACACAGGGTCCATCGATACGAGGCAATGTGATACTGATCGATTCGAAGTGCCTATTTTAGAACCATCGACTCGCAACAATACTGGACCATCGATACGCACTTTTTTTTCGTATCCATCAAAACTTATCGATACGAACGATCATTTCGTATCCATTTGTGATCATCGATGCGAATGAGCATTTCGTATCCATCAATTCGACCCACATCGATATAAAAAAACTACTTTTAAACCTTTTACATCGATTCAGGAGAGGATCGATACAAGAGGGTAGTCAAAAACAGCCATCAAGCGTTGTTTCGACTCAAATTTCAAATCGGTTCAGGAGAGAATCAATATGAAATTCGATAACAAACTGAACTGGCAACGACTCGTGAACATGCAACGTTAGAAAAAGTCAAGATAACATATATGCATATATGCCGGACTAATTTTCGATCTTCAACATTCACAGGGATCGAATACTCACCTCATTATGATTATAGCAACAAACAGCTAATCACTATCATACAACAGTTAGTTACAGCAATGCAGAGTACAACATTCAACAAGAAATACGATGATTGATCAAAGAGAAACCGCAACTTTTCAAAGCACGTCATGTTTCCACAAGATGTACTTTGGGGGGCAAATGTTATACCACCTTTTGGCAAGGTCGTGACACCAAGGAACTGACTAGAAATCAATGACAATCCGTCCTGGAAATTAGTTACATCGCAAGTACATCATGGACATCAATGAATTTCGTCCGAGTCTAGATCGGGCTGCAATTGATAAAACACGACAAGCACAGCAAGGAAATCGAACATTCCAAGTTTCAAGTCAATCCGACCTCGTATGCTTGAGTTATGATCGAATCGAAATGAAGGAGATACCCCATAATTCGAATCCATAGGAGAAACCCATGTTCGAATCCATCAGGAGAATTCTTGTTCGTATCCATCAACACTTGTCAATTTCGAATCGATCACCGTCTCCTAGTTCGAATCCATCGACAGAAAGACCACGTCATAATGATCTCCTGGCATAAGCTTCGCATCCTCCAGCTTCGTATCGATCAGGTCGAAACCCATCAGACGGTTTGGCTTCGTATCGAGCAGGTCGAATCCATTAGATGGTCTATCCTCGTATCGATTATTCATTCCCAAGTTCATATCCATTGGCCAAAGTCCTATTCGAATCTCTCAGTTATCCCTAGTTCGTATCCATCAAATATGGCTAATGTTCGCACCCATGAAGACACCATACTTCGTACCTAATAGGATACTTTGCTTCGAATCCATCCAGCCACATTGACTTCGTATCGATCGAAGCATTTCACGATCGATACGAGCAAAGCCTAGGTCGAATCCTAGAGTGGTTGAAGCCTTCGAATCCATCGAGTCAAGGTGGCGAAGTCTATGGGAGACTCGATCAAATAGGCAAAGAAAGTGGATTAATGCGAAAGTTCCGCTCCACGTCATCACGAAGTCATGTGCCATTATCGATTCGAAGTGATCGATTCGATCATACCGATTCGAACTTACCGGCCTACCGAAGAACACCAATTCGAATCGATCGTAAGTCGAGATCTATAAGTCCAAATGGTATGAAATTTTCACAGAAGCTTGCGCACATGTTGAAGAATGTCCACACCAAATTTCAGCTCAATTGGACGTTTTCTTGATCGATTCGAATGGATTTCGGATCGATCCTGAAGTGGGCCCAGATTTCCTGAAGGAGGGTGCGTGGGCCCCCTCACGTGCCAGAAGTGGTCTCCCGAAATTTAGGCGAAATATCAACCTCCTACACCTATAAATAGAGCCCCTGGTCATTCAGAAAAGGGGTCGGACAATTTTGAGAGCTAAAGGGCGCCCAAACTCTGCCAGATTTACTCCAGATAACCATTGTTGCCTTAGATTCAGATTATAATCATAAAATATGTTGTACTACGCGATAAGAAATTGTAATCTTCAAGCATCGAGCAATAAAATCATCAAACTTCATAGTGGACGTAGGCGAAACGCCGAACCACTCTAAATTGTTGTCTTCTAGGTAATTTAGTTTCTGTTATTTGGAGTTTTTGTTAGATAATTCTCATTTTCAATTTTCAATCTTCACTTTTATCTCTTCAAAAACTTCCGAAGAGTGTTGTGCTCATTTTTGGTACAAACAGTTGGCTCTATGCGGAGGCGTCCACTCGGATTAAAAACTCACGAGATGATTGACGAAGGAGAAGCCTCTAACTCTTCAGGACTTCTTTCATGAAGCTGGGAGATACATGAGATTGGAGGACACGGCGGCCAACCAACATAGCGAGCAACCCGCAAAGGCTTCTATCATCCAAGGAAACATGGGTGCCCCACCCCAAAGAGAGGGGAATAAGCAGAACAGTGAAGTAAAAAGTGGCCACCAAGGCGACTATGGAAATGAAAAAGGCAATAAGCGACAATACCGACCTAGACCAAGCTTCGATTCATCCACGCCGCTGAATGACACTATGGGGAACATTTACATGGCTACTCAACATGAGTTGAAATACAAACGCCCTCCGTACAAAAAAGAGTCGGTGGCTGCAATTAGAACAGGGAAATATTGTCACTTCCACGAGTCTCATGGGCATAACGCCGAAGAATGCCAGCATTTGCGGGATCTCATTGAGGAATATATCCGAAAAAAGAAACTAGAGCGATACGTGCAGAAAGGAGACAACTCTCCCGCTCCGACCCACGAAGGCTCTAGGCAACCCCCCTTAAGGGAATAATAAGGAAGGAACATGTGCGAGCCGCTCCAGCCAAGAAAAGATAATTGTCCACACCATATCTAGAGGCCCACATATAGCTGACGGAAGTTGCGCAGAAATGGAGAGGTATGGAAAATCCTTAAAGGATAGAGAAGGATACTTTCAATCCATAACTGAAAGTCACATCGCAAAGCGGAGAGAAAGAGTCAACATAACCTTCAACGACGAAGATTTGGTTGGAAAATAGTATCCGCACACTGACCTCGTGGTTATCTCTGCCTGGATCCGCCCGGCAGAGGTGTTTCGCATTTTGGTTGATACAGGAAGCTCGGTGAATATTTTATTCAAACACACATTCAATAAAATGAAATTGTCAATGAAAAATGTCTCCATTCCATAAGCCTTTACACGGGTTCACCAGAGATACCACAATGCCACTCGGGTAGCTAGACTTGTTTGTTGAGCTTGGAAGTCACCCCCGATCAGTCATGCGGAAGCAAAGATTCATACTGGTGGACGTGCACTCTGCCTACAATGCCTTCTTGAGAAGACCAGCCTTGTCAGACTTCCAGATAGTATTGCACCATGGTGCTTGAAGATGAAATTCCTAACCGATAACGGAATAGGAGAAGTGGAAGGAGACCAAGATGCAGCTCGCGATTGTTATGTGACTGAACTTCGCCAAAACAAGAAAAAGGAAAAGGGGAAAGGCGTGGGGGTCATCCTCGGCGCAAAAATTCGAAAGCATAGCAATCAAAGAAGGACCCTCCTCTCGAATATACCGGCGACCCACTCAACGAGTTGGACCCCAGAGATAAAGATGAGGAGGTCAACGCCGAGCCTGTAGAGGCTATGGAACATGTGATGGTGGACGAACATGACAAAACAAGGCTTTTAAAGATAGGTTCTCAATTAAATCCGAACCTTAAAGTCCAGCTGATGGAATTCCTACGAGAGAACTTGGATGTATTTGCATGGACCCACGACGACATGATAGGGATATCCCCAAAGATAACTTACCGTTCCCTCAATGTTGATCCAACCAAGGTCCCGATCAAGCAAAAGAAAAGAAGCATGGGGATAGAACGATCAACCGCTCTCAACGAGGAACTGAAGAACCTGCTCGCCAATGGTTTTATCCGCAAAGCCATTTACCCGGAATGGATCTCCAACCCGATCATGGTGAAGAAGCCTAATGGAAAGTGGCGAACCTGCATTGACTTCTCCAACCTCAATGATGCTTGCCCCAAAGACTGTTCCCCTTTACCCCGAATTGACCGACTGGTGGACGAAACCGCAGGGCATGAGTTGTTGTCATTCATGGATGCATATTCAGGATACAACCAGATTCTTATGCATGTGCCGGATCAAGAACACACTAGCTTCATCATGGACCTATGCCTATATTGTTACAAGGTCATGCCCTTCGGGCTTAAGAATGCCGACGCTAACTATCAACGTCTGGTTAATAAGATGTTTGAACAAATTGGTCACCCCATGGAATTCTATGTTGACGACATGCTTGTCAAATCAAGAAGAGCAGCGGATCATCTGAGCCACCTAGACGAGATGTTCCAAGTGTTGCGCAAATACTAAATGAAGCTAAACCCAATAAAATGCTCTTTTGGGGTGCCTTCGGGTAAGTTCTTAGGTTTCATCGTACATGCTAGAGGGATAGAGGCGAATCTTGTAAAGGTATAGACTTTGAAAGATATCAAGATCCCGGCAACACAAAGGAAAATGCAAAGTTTAGATGGAAAGGAAGCTGCTCTGAGCAGATTTATATCCAAAGCAATAGGCAAGTGTGTCCCGTTCTTTGAAGCCCTCAAAAGAGACAGAGGAAAGTTTGAATGGACTGACGAGTGCTACTCAACCTTCCAGAGTTTACTTGAACATCTGTAGAAGCCTCTAGTACTCTCCACTCCTATGGATGGAGAGAGCCTTTACTTATACCTGGTTGTATCCTCCCATGCCCTAAGTGCAGTTTTAGTACGAGAAGAAGATCGCATTCAGAGACCGGTATACTTCGTTAGCAAAAGATTCACGGGCACAGAAGCTAGCTACCCTAAGATCAAAAAATTGGCTTACTGGTCTGCTCATAGCCTGTAGAAAATTATGACCTTACTTCCAATCACACTCCATTAAGGTTCTAACGGATCAACCCCTGAGAAAAGTCCTACATAAGCCAGATACGTCAGGGTGCCTGCTAAAATAGTGCATTGAGCTGAGCCAATATGACATCACTTACCATCCATGCACCATAATTAAAGGACAAGCCTTGGCTGATTTTATAGCTGAGTTTACAATATGAGATGAGGAGGCAGAAGTAAAAATGGAGGAAATAGTCAGATGGAATATGTTCGTTGATGGAGCATCGAGCGAGCTTGGCTCGGGGGCAAGAGTCATAATAGTTACACCCCGAGGAAGAAAGTTAAGTTATGCACTAAGGCTAGAGTTTGATGCAACCAATAATAAAGCTGAATACGAAGTAGTGATAGCTGGCCTAGAGATCATTAAAGAAATAGGAGTTAAATCGGTATGTATTCACAGTGACTCACAACTTATTGTGAACCATATCCTTGGAGAGTTCCAGACTCGCGGACAAAAGCTCACATCTTACCTCAAAAGGGCCAAAACCCTCCTTAATGAGCTAGACTACCATGTAATAAAACACATCCCGTGAGGAGAAAATCAAGAGGCAGATGCCCTCGCCAAAGAGGCGAGCGTGAGAACCAAACCGAATCGAACCGATGTTGGGGGTGTGAGGAATGCGGATTACGGATCTTAAGGCTAGAAATAACACTAGAGGGGGGTGAATAGTGTTTTTAAGAGATTACTAAATCTTTTTAAGTTTATGTTAATTTGAACACAAATGTATGCAATATTCAAACACATATATAATCACAGAAACAAACACAAATGCAAAAATAAAGTACATGTAGTAAAGGAAAGAACACACCGGATTTTATACTAGTTCTGGGTTACCCTACATCCAGTCCCGCACAACTAAGTACGGATTTCCTTTCAAAAGCAATTCAACAATTACAACCCTCAGTTTCAAGGCTATGAGGTACACCCTCCAGAATAACAATCTTCTAGGTAGAGATACTTGATTTCTGGGGCAACAAGTTCACCCAATTGATTTCCAAGGCTACAATCACACCTTTTCTCGCTTGATTGATTTCCAAGGCTACAATCACACCTTTTCTCGCTAGATAGATTACAAAGAAGCCTATAACTCTGAATAGCACTTAGATCTTGTTGAGATAGTGATAGAGAATCAAACCAGAGATGATCTAGTTAGATTCAATGTTGATTTCGGCAGAGTAATGATAGGATTTTGAATAAGAAAATGTGGACGAAGAAGAGAAGTGAAAAATCAGAAAAACTGATGTTAAATTTGTTGAAACTAACCCCTATTTATAGAAGAACAACAGTCATGTCCATTCGTGAAAGGTTATGGCGAATAGACACTTCTTTTGAAATTCAAATTTTGAATCTAACTGACACTATGTCGACATGGTGTACTAGGGCATGTCCACATCCCAAAGGAAATTCTGATGTTTTTTTCTTTGAAAATAACCTTTATTTTATATTAAAACTATTTTAAACTTAATAAATATACTTGACTATAGATAAAATACATAGATGAACATAGAGAATAATATATATAAAATTTTACTATAATTTTATATTTAAATCTAAGTATAAATATATTATAATTAAAAGATAGTTTAAAACAACCAAAGTTTAAAAACAAGAATATCTAAGGCTAAAACATCTTTTTGAAAATCATTTGAAAAGATAATTTTTAAGGCTAAAACATTTTGAAAAACAATTTTGAAAATCATTCTGAAGTAGTTTTGAAAATCATTTTGAAGTAGTTTTGCAAGCTTCTTCATGCAGAATATCTCATCATGACAGGACTCGAGAACTTGTACAAAACCAGGATGTTCGTGGGTTTGTAAGCCACTTGTCGCAGGTTTGTAAGCTACTTGTCGTGGGTTTGTAAGCCACTTGTCGTAGGTTTGTAAGCTACTTGTCGTGAGTTTGTAAGCCACTAAAAAGGTAGAAATAGGTTCCATCCCAAAAGAAAAATGGAGTGAAGATTTCAGTGCTATTGTG
Organism: Allium fistulosum; assembly: GCA_030737815.1. NCBI lineage: Eukaryota > Viridiplantae > Streptophyta > Magnoliopsida > Asparagales > Amaryllidaceae > Allium > Allium fistulosum. Next base: position 522,623,615 of record CM060906.1, read on the forward strand.
AAGTTTTAACATAATTCTAGACTCAATACTTATCTTGAAATCTTGAACTCTTGATTATCTTGATACTCATGAGTCTTCAATCTTGATATCTTGAATCTCTATACTGTACAGTCTTCATTCTTGGTACCTGCATGGTTAACTCCTGCATATACATATATATATATATCTAAACTATAATGTTAGTATTTATATTTTATAATCTTATTCTAAGGTTGTTGTCATCAAAACTATCAACTCATGGACTAATAGGGGGAAACCCTCATCATGAGTCAAATCACACCAAGTTTAAGTGTCTTCAAATCATAGTAACAGCCAACGGAGAGGAGACCTGGATGACCCCCATCATCGGATACCTACAAGATGGGACCTTACCCGCAGAACGGAATAAAGCCAGGAAAATCCTTAGGAGGGCATCCCGCTACACCATCTAGAGCGGCATACTATACAGTCATGGTTTTTCCAACTCACTACTAAGGTGTGTTGCTGGGAACGAAGCAAAAGATATCCTTAATAACATCCATCAAGGAAGTTGTGGCGATCACACCAAGGGGCAAACTCTAGCCAAGAAAATTCTCCGCTATGGATACTTTTGGCCCACGTTAAACAAAGACGCAGTCGAGTTCGCTAAGAAATGTGACAAATGCCAAAGATTTGCCAAAATCCTGAGATACCACCTACTAGTTTGATCCAAATGGTCAGCCCTTGGCCCTTCACAATTTGGGGGATTGATCTAATCGGGGAACTCCCTATGGGTCGAGGAGGGGCAAGATACGCCATAGTGGCAGTGGATTATTTCACCAAATGGGTGGAAGCTGAACCCTTGAACAAAATTTCATCTGTCAAGGTGATAAACTTCCTAATACGAAACATCCTATGCAGGTATGGGGTACCGCAGAAGATCATATCAGACAACGGACTCCAATTCGATAGTAAAGAATATTCTAGTTGGTACCAAGAACATGGGATCGCTCGAAGCTTCTCAGCTATAGCTTATCCCCAGACAAATGGGAAGGTTGAAGCGGTAAACAAGGTTTTAAAAACGTTGATAAAAAAGAAACTAGAGAAGTCCAAGGGGGATGGGTCGACGAACTATCTACTGGACTATGGGCCTACCGAACTTCCTACAAAACCATGACAGTGCATACGCCATTTGCATTAGCATACGGGGCCGAAGCCATGCTCCTGGTCGAAACAGTCGTCCCATCGCACCGAAGGATACATTACAATCTGGAAGAAAACGAGGAGCTCTTGAGCATGTCACTAGACCTGATCGAGGAGAAAAGAAACGATGCTGCCCTCAAAGCCTTCGCTCATAGACAGAAGGTGGCAAGGCAATATAACTCCAAGGTGAAGCCTCGAGCACTGCGAGAAGGAGACTTGGTACTCATGTGAGTCTTCCCACGACCAGGAGCACTAGACCCAATTTGGGAAGGGCCGTTTGTTGTTCATAAGGATCTCCATAATGGAGCTTACATCTTGTCAACAGTAGACGGGGAGGTGTTTATGAAAGCATGGAATCACCAACACCTCTGACGTTATTTCTCTTGAACTGTAAGGCATCATGTATTAACTGAAACAATAAAAGAAAGACAGTGAACTTAGGCATATTTCGGCCGAACCACTATAAAAATTTAGTGTCTTGCATTATTTGTCATATTTAAACTTTCTCTTTACTTAGTTTTTTATCTAATGGCTATTCTTATTGCGAGCAATTGCAAGCGCACGCCGGCAGTGGTGAAAATAAGATAGCCACGACAAAAGGCACAAAACAAGCCTAGGCAGTTCACTACCGACGATCGGCACCCTCAAGCCGGTAATGATGAACCCACTATAAACTGTGAATTAGGCACGATTTGTAGCCTAGGCAGTTCATCATTGGTGTTCGGCTTGCCGGCAACTGCGAACCGATTATAAACCCCACGATTAAGGCATGGTTGCAAAGGGTAGTTTGCTGTTGACGGTCGGCACTACGCACGCCGGCAACGATAAATCGAATAATACTCACGACGCGGGCAATAGCCTGAGTAATTATCGTTCGCGATCAGCCCTGAACATAGCGACGCGTTTATGGTTTCCTACGTCTTAGAATGCAATGACAATTAGCTAAGTCATAAAAAGTTCACAAGTAGACAAGGTAGACTATAAAAATCACGCGTCACAAAAGTCATTCCAAATAAACATACAAAGGACAAAAGTTGAACATTGCAACATTGAATCTGTATGTACAAATTATATATATATATATATATATATATATATATATATATATATGCACATATACAGAATGACCATACATCCTCCAAAAACGCGTACAAAAAAGGGGAGGGGATATTTCCTCGACTAAGCAGGAGGGACATCCTTGTCACTCGGCCCAGATCGCTCAAAGGACTCAACCTCTCTTTGCGACGCCCCATCAGCACCCTTTGGTGGCATGACTTGTCTTGAAGCCATCCCTACAAGATGCGTGTTTGTACCAAAATTGTGCACAACACTCTTCGAAAGAGTTTGAAGAGAAAAAAATGAAGATATTAAGTGGAAAACGAGGATTATCTAACAAACACTTCAAAAACAGATATGTAAATGATAAAAATGCACAGAAATACAGGAATTTAGAGTGGTTCGGCGTATTGCCTACGTCCACTATGAAATTGATCACTTTATTGATGTTTCTTTGATGATTACAATTGATTGCAGTGGATTACAACGAATTAAAGTTATGAAATTCGAGTACAACAGCAGTGATGGAGTATAAAATTGAATTCGGTAGAGTGTGGGCATTGGAGCATCAAAAGATCCTTTTTCTGTAGGCCCTGGGGCTCTATTTATAGGCGTAGGATGCAAATATCTCGCTCAGATCTCGGGAGACTTCTTCTGGCACGTGGGTGGGCCCACGCGATCGATCCCATGAAGTTTCGGCCTGATCCGTGATCGATACGAATGTAATTCGTATCGATCAATATTTTTTCCAATGGAGTCGAAACTTGGTGTGAACATTCTTTAGCTTGTACGTAAGCTCCTGTGAAAATTTCATAGCATTTGGACTTGTGGATTGCGAGATATGATCGATACGAGTTGGTGTTCCTCAGCAGGCTGTTTGGTTCGAATCGATGATTTCGAATTGATCTGTTCCAATCGATGGTTGCACGTGCCCAGGTGATGACGCGGCGCACACTCTTCGGATCGATCCACTTTTTATGCCGAGTTGATCGAGTCGTCCCAAGATTCTCGCCTTGTTCGTATCGATAGCCGTTGTTTAGTCCGCATCGATGGAAGATGACTATGTTCGTATCGATGGAAAACACGTGGAATATGTTGACTGTATGGCCTTGTTCGTATCGATCGGAAATGACTCCAGTCGATCGACACGAAGTTGAAGTGGCCAGATGGACTCGAACATTGATAGCTCGATCGATATGAATAACCATGATATGAACGATATGAACATGGACTTCTCGATGGATACGAAGCAACTGGACTTGAAGGATACCAACAAGGGCCTTCTAGGATGGATACGAACTAGACCACCAACGGATACGAATTATGCAATTGATGGATACGAAGCAGAAGGGTCCGGATAGATACAAAGTAGACTCCATTTGTTGTTGGTCGATTCGAAACTGCGTGTAGACGATGGATTCTAACAAAGCCTTACACCAGATGGATGCGAATGTTGTAACCTGATGGATACGAAATGGAGCTTGCTCACTGATGGGTTCGAAATAGGATCGATTCGAACCAAGGCTTAATGATGGATACGAAACAGGGTTATTTCCTTTGATTTGCGTCGACCATAACTTGAGCATACGAACTCGTATTGACTTGAAACTTGGGATGTGGGCTTTTATAGTTTTGCTTGTCATGTCATATCAATCGTAGCTTGATCTGGACTCGGAAAAAATCCATCGACATCCATAGAAAACTTGCACATACTCAACATTCGGGATGAAGGATCCTTGGTTTTCAGTCAATTCCTTGATATCTCGGCCTTGCCAAAAGGCAGGATAACATTTGCCCCCCAAAGTACGTGTTGTGTGAACATGACGTGCTTTGAACGGTCGCTTTTTTCGTCCTGAATGGTTCTGTCCGATTTGCTGAATGATTGTCGTCTTTTCGTTGAAATTTGTAATCTTTGATTGATTTCCTCAGTAATGTGAACTGTTGATTGTCAACAGTCGTACCCTGTATTGTTGTAACTGATTGCTGTATGATAGTGATTAGCTGTTTGTCGTCGTAATCGTTATCGGATGAGTATCCAATTCCCGTTGATGTTGAAAATTGAATATTAGTCCGATATATATGCATATATGTTAATTTGACTCTTGTTAACATTGCACGTTCACGAGTTGTTGTTAGTTCTTTTGTATCGAATCCCGTATCGACCATCTCCTGGACCGATGTGAAATTCGAGTTGCAACAACGCTTGATGGTAGGTTGAAAGGTGATTCTCGCATCGATATACTTCGTATTGATGGATACGAAATGAACATTTCGTATAGATGGACATGAGCTTCGATGGACTCTAATGCAATGGACTTCATTTCGTATCGATGAACTCGTGCTGTTGTGGGTCGAGTGCCGATGGATACGAAATAAGCATTTCGTATCGATGGAGTTCAATGCCTTCAGAACAGCCCTCATTGTGTATTTCGAATTGATGGACCCTATGTCGTTGGATACAAATAGACAATTCGCATCGATGGGTACTGGCCTTTGGGAGCTGTGATTTAATGGACTCGAAAGGCGTAGTTCGTATCGATGCATTGTGGATGGATACGAAACCAACCGGTATGATCAACAGTTTCGTATTGATAGACCCTGTCAATTCAAAAAAAAACCCTGTTGACAATTTCGCCTCAATAAGAGCTCGAGTTTATGGGTTCGAATAGCTTATTCCTATCGATTCTTTGGTGGAACCATTGCTACCGGTTGAATCTACGGGGAGGCGAAACGCGCTTTTTCTTCACACACGAGTCCATATAAATTCTCTCTGGACTTGGGATTTTTTTATCTGCTTCTACTTTTTAGCTTGCCTTCGTATCGATTGAGAAACCGAGAAACTGAAAATGTCTCCATCCAAACTAACATACCTTCTTAATCCTTTGACCCTATACTTCTAATCTAGGTAATTAGATGACGAATTCATGTTAAAACGATAAGACTCGATTTCCAACATCAACCCAATCAAAGTAGCAGCCTATTCCGGCGTCGTTGATGCCGGAGTGGGGTTGAAGCGAGGTCCAAAAAAAGGCAATGGCGTTTGTGCTCATCGGAGAAGAAGGAGTGAGGAAGGAGTCGAGGGAGTTAGCGAAAACTACCTCAGCCTCAATTTCGTATCAATGAATGGTTAGGGAAACTGGATTTCGCATCGACCCTCAACCGGGAACTTCGTATCGATCATCTGCCTTTAATTTCGTGTCGATTGTTGATCCTTTGATCTTATATTTGTCACTTCGAATCGGTATCAATACGAAGCATAGTTGCGATGGGCACTAACTTTATTGTAACCCGATGGATGCGAAAACAATGCGACCCGATCGATGTGAAGTGGATGTTTTCTGATCGATACGAAACTACTGAGTTTCAATCGATACGAAACAGTGACTATGCCGATCGATACGAGAACATGGGCGACGATCGATACGAGATGATGGACTCGAACTGCCATGATCTGGTCTCAAGGTGATCAATTCGAAATCATTCCCTCAAGTGATCGATACGAACAAGACTTTGGTTGGTCGATCCGAACTTGCATTTTGATGAACACGGACTTCAACCAAACATACGACTCCGACGAGGTTCATTCTTGCATATCTGGAATTAACTATTGAACGGCACACTTGACTACCTTTCGAAGCTCGTCGATGAAACTTTAACTTAACAAAATGATAACGAATTTTAACTTGGATCAATCGCTAACATCTGGATGGCACGGTTGTGACGGCCAGCGATGACGGTCATTCCGGTTGAATTTCGAAGCCTTGTCGCTTAGACGTTTTCTCTAACTTTGTATAATTTCTTAAGTATTATGCAGCACTGCACTTGCACAACACATTCACACACTTTACACTAGGGGAAGCATGAGTGTTATTGTCGTCTAATGATGATTTCTCATAAGTTAGTTAATTATGGAACCTTCAAGATCACAACACATATTCTTCTGTCCTAGAGATTCCGACCATCGCGGCCGAAGTTATAGACCCAGCTCCGGATGAGCTACCTAACGCTACGCACATTTGTAATCCCCAAGATTCTGTACTGTCCAATGTCTCTAAAGACATGTTGGGACGAATATGCCTAAGGCATGGTTTGTCATTGGACGACGTACTATTACCGGGGCCAAACGATAGACTGCATGCTCCCCCAAAGGGGTTTACTGCCTTTAACCGTCATGCGTGTGCAGTGGGAACACTTCCTCCTTTCAACCAATATATTAGAGAAGCGTTGTCTTTTCTCGGAATCGCCCCATCATAACTACATCCCAATGGATACGCTTTGCTGAATAGCCTATTCATTGTATTCATGGAGCATCTCTTCCGACCGCCAATGCTGACTGAGATTAGATACCTTTTTAACTTCAAGAGTAGGGGAGATAGCCCGTCTTTCACTTTCCTGGAGTCAGTCAGGAACTTCCAAGTAGTAACCGGATCTTGGGGAAGGTTGAGTTACTTTAAAACAAAATGGTTCTACGTCTGGTGCCCCCCAGGATTTGCCAGCCGATGGCTAGTCAGACGTAAATGTTACAGTATTCTTCAAGAGTTATCCAGATGATTGTAGTTGATATAAACTGACATCTTCTTTTCTTTTTACAGCCGTAATTTCATAACCTGAAGGCGGGTATTTCAAAGAGATAGTAAGGGTCCTTCAGGAAGTTCCGAGTGAAATGAGGGACATTGATTCGGTGTTAACCGACAGAAATTTAAGAATCATCGGGCTGATTGAGCGGAACCAAAGCATAAGGCTTGAAGGGACACTGAGGGTAGTCTCAAAGAAGCGAGTGAAATGTAAAACGCCCGGTGTCGTAATAGCTGAAGGGGTTGATCCGGAGAAAACACCCACAGATGACGAACTTACAACTGGGCCTTCTGGCATCTTTCAGGACTCAGAAGGAAGGAGAAAAGGCAAGGCAGCTGCTCATAAGCGTTCTAAATCCATGAGATTGAAATCTGTGGTTGTGTCTTTGCCTGTTCCTGGAATTAGAATTTCAGAGGCTCCTCCCCCGCAAGTAGAGAATCCTTTCGAAGGGCTTGCTGATATTCCGATTCCGGATTATGTGTCGTTTCAACATGACACTGGGTTGGAGGAGCTTGACAGTGCTCTTGATCTGAGCGAGTCGCTTGCTATAAGTGTGGCCGACATTTCCGGTTGGTCGGGGGGTTGCACATACATACACTTCACGGCACTACATGATTTACAATCGTAAATTGTCCAATTCAAGAGATCACTAACTTTTCTTTCGTTTCTCATTTATAGGTACGATGTCTGGGAGAGGATCGATGTTAGGGAGCCTTCGCTCGGCTCGAAAGTCTTCTACTTACTACAAGCCCCGCAGGAGGGATTCGGATAGAGACCACGATCGCGGGTACTCCAATCAGGAAAGATACGAGCGTGATAGGGATAGAGACTATAGATACTGATATAGGTCCCGTTCTCCACCTCCTAAAATCCCCTCACCACCTCCTGTTTACGTTTCACACCCACCAGAGCCTCCGCAACACAGAACGTCTTCTCATACTTCTGGGCCCGAAACTCACCACCAGCGAGTCGAAACTATGGCCCCCATAATTCCAGAGCAGGCCAAAACTGAGCCCATGGGGGAAGGGGCTATTAAAATCGCTCAGCTGAGGAAAGAGTTCCCCAAACTTATGCTTCGACGGCTACGTCTTTCCACCTCATTTAAAGAGAATTCCATCGGGGGCGGAAAACACGATGCATGATTACATTCATGACATCTACGCCTAGTATAGAGAGTGGGTGAAGGCTGCAGAAAAAGCTTCCAAGGTGGCCTTTGAGCGAGCCAAAATGATTGAAAAGAAGGAGTCTGAACTCGCTCAAAAGGACCAAATCATCCAAGTGCTCAATACCGAGGCCGAGTCTTTTCGGAAATCTGAAATTGAGGCCACCAAAAAAGATGATGAAGCGAATGTGGCGATGGAGAGATTGAGGCAAACACACGTTGCCTTGGTGGAGGAGATGGGCCACCGAAATACTACGGTCACCGCCGAACGGGATGCGGCGATTAAGGAACTCAATGAGCTTAAAGCCAAATTCTCTGACATTGCCAAGGAAATGGACGATGCGAACAACGCAACCCAGGAGGCGTGCGAACAGGCTGTCTTGCTTCGGGGTGAACGGGATGCGGCTGTGGCTGAGGTCTGCGAGGAGAAGGTGAAATCGGTTGAGTCCAGGCTAGAAGCCGATATTGAAGATCTTCTTGTCGTTTACAATGCTAACGTGTTGAGGCACAGAGGTCTAGCCTGGCTCGATGACTACCCGACCCATTTACATAATGCCTGGGGCCGATTAATTGAGGAGGAGAAGGCGATGCATCTGGGAGAGTCAGCCGACGAGTTTGAGCTCGAGAATCGTTTGCTGAATGAAGATGAACAGAGGATTCTCCATGAGTCGATGATTCTGCACGAAAAGGAGAGGCTTGGCACCCAGCACTTGGAAGTAGGAGAAGGCTCAGGGGTTGAACACCATGATGCAAATCTTGAAATTCCAACGTCAACCAAGCCTGAACCCTTACCTGCGGTCGATCCCCAAGCTGTTCCTGTCTACAATCCGAATCAGCCGCAAATGTCTCCGGTTGTAGAGCAAGTTGCTGAGGCTGTTCAGACATCTACAAGCCAAACTGAGGAAGGTACTCTGAACGTCCTATATGGCTGTCTTAAGTCGGAATTGTCACTCGAATTAAGTACTAGCAGTTCTCTTGTTTTTGTCCAGTGATTGATGCTGCACCGGTCGTGCCTCCTGTTACTCAAGAATCACATCATATGCACGAGGCAATAATAACTGAAGCCACCACCACAACGACCACGGCTTCGACCGACGGAACGCAAGGATGCACTCTAGTGTTTGATGAAAAGATGATGGAGGAACATCTCGGTCATCACAGCGGTCCTTTTACGGACCTACCATTTGTTATGGGCGGAAGTGCCCCTGCTATAGGCTCTTCAATGCCAACCACTGATGCTCCTAGCGAGGCCCAAGCGATTAATGAAGAGGAAATATTGGCCAAAATTGACGCTAAAATGGAAGCAACAGCTCGTGGTGGCAGTTTTGGAGGTGGAATGGCGGCACCTGGTCCAGCTCCGCTTAGAATGATATCACCTGGTGGTACAGTTATTGACACTAGTGTGTTCATTTCTCCTCCTACATTTGATCCCGTTCCTTCGACCCCGCCCGCAGTAAGCATCCATATACATTCAAGCTCGGAGGAGGACGTCGAGATCATGCCCCCGCCTGGAGACCGACCACCGAAAAGTGAAGGCTCAAAGAGGAAAGTTAGTGGCGGCTCCAGTGGGTCTACAACGAGGAAGAAGCCGAGAGAGAAGAAGAAATAGATAGGCCTCTTTAGTTTGCTCTGAGTAGATAGGGATTTATTTTTGGTTTTCCTTTCGTTGGTCGTGTATAGATGCGAAGTCGGCCCCTGCTAATAGGAATTTTTTGGAATAAACTTGTACATGAATTTCTTTCACAAACAATAGAAATGAAACTCTCCTTTTTTGGCTTCTTCTCAGTTATTATGTATTTGCTTAAGTGTTTCAATATTTGAAGTGCGCTTGTGAAATTTCAGCTTCCGAGTCAAGTTTGTTTTTATTCGCTAGGTCCGGAAATTGTGGTTAAGGTTCATGACCGGGAAGTGAGTTGAATTTTGACGTCGCACTGCTTCAGTCAATGGTCGACACTTAAGTTCTGCCCCCCAGTCTTGGGGATGAGTTGTAGAACATCATCCAACGATTGCATCTCACTTATAATATGCTGAGTTTAGTGCCACCGAATGAATGTTTGAGACAAGCGGAGATTGAGTAGTTCAACCACACTTGTTTGATTACCGATGTTCATATCCGCACTCTGGGGATTTTCATTTGTTTACTGGCGGTTGGTTACGCCGTTTTGAGTTTTAATTATATGTCCGTGCTCTGGGGACTTGGAGTCGACATTCATACTCCGACTCGCACTTTAGGAGTTTGAAGTAGGTGTTTATACTCCAGTTCGCACTCTGGGAATCCGGAGTCGTTGTTTATACTCCAATTCGCACTCTGGGAATTTGGAGTTAAGGTTTATACTCCGTTTCTCACTCTGGGAATTCGAAGTTGGTGGTGTTTATACTCTGTTTCGCACTCTGGGAATCTGGATTCGATGTTTATACTCCAATTCGCACTCTGGAAATTTGGAGTTGGTTGATGTTTATACTCCGTTTCGCACTCTGGGAATCCGGAGTTGATGTTTATACTCCAATTCGCACTCTGGGAATTTGGAGTTGAAGTTTATACTCCATTTCACACTCTGGGAATTCGGAGTTGGTAAATAGACGGTCAGTCACATCTGTTGCATGTTTTTTTGGATTTCGCTCGCACTTTGGGAATGAAAGGTGTATCAAGATCGTGGATGGTCGGATCACATCCACCCCGAGTTAACAAGCGAGGTCGTTAGATGGACGGGTCCACCCTCCTCAAACTTGGTTCAGATACGGACGAAGTCGTTAGGTGGACGGATCCACCCTCTTCGTATTTGTAAGTTTATACTCCAGTTCGCACTCTGGGAATCTGGAGTTAAGTGAAGGATTGTCGTGTATCAATCCTTTTTTGACTTTGGTGTGATGGTTTGTCCCCGAGCTCGGGTTTCACTTAGCGAGTGACCGGTTGCATCACAGTCACTCCCTATTTGAATAAATCCCACCGTATGGCGGAACTTAGCTCTCTGTGCATGATGATGATCATATGAAGTATTTCAAGTAAATCACAGCTCTGGCTCGAAGAGATTGCATTTTATTGCTGAAATAAGAAAATATGGAAAAGTCAGTTGCCTTATTACAAATTCTAATTTCGAAATGCAGAAAAAAATTGCAAATGAAAAATAAACTAAATGAATAAACATAGCCCGTTATGTGTAGTAGCGACGAAGACTCTCGCTGTTCCAGGCCCTTGGTAGAGTAAGACCGTCACGGTCGATAATTTGAATGTGCCATCTCCGAGCTTTCGTTCAATAACATACAGCCCTTCTCATGTTGGCTTCATATGCGAAGGAACCGGATAGATTCTTTTCAAGACGTGATCGCCGAGTTCAAAGGTTCGCGGGCGGACTTTGGCATTGTACAATCGGGCGACTCGACTTCGATACGCGGCTGTCCTAAAATCAGCCTCTTCACGTTTCTCATCTTGTAAATCGAGAGATTCAGCAAGTAATATAGCATTTATCTTCGGATCATAGTATGTCACACGATGAGAAGGTACTTCTAGCTCAATTGGAATAATAGCTTCTGAACCATAAGAGAGAGAGAGAATGGAGTGTGACCGGTCGCGGACTTGTGGGTTGTTCGGTAAGCCCATAAAGCCATAGGAAGTTCAATGACCCATTTGCCCCCGACCTTTTCCGGTTGTTTTTTCAGAATGGACTTTATAACCTTATTGATTGCTTCGACCTGTCCGTTTGCTTTAGGGTGTGCAACTGTAGAGAATTTCTTTTGAATGCGAAACCGTTTGCAGAAATCTTTAAATTCAACACTTTCGAATTGGGTTCCGTTATCAGTGATAATGGTGTGTGGGAGACCGAATCGACAAATAATGTTGCGGACTACAAAGTTGATCACTTTTTTCGTTGTTATGGTAGCAAGGGGTTCAGCTTCAGCCCACTTTTTAAAGTAATCAACTGCGACGATGGCGTACTTCGCACCACCTTTTGCCAGAGGTAGAGTACCAATGATGTCGATGCCCTATACTGCAAACGGCCATGGGCTGACCATTTGAGTTATCTTGGTAGGTGGGGCTCTAGGAATTCGAGCATGCTTTTGACATTTATCACATTTCTTGGCATAATCTGACGCATCGCGGTTTACAGTCGGCCAAAAATATATGTATCGAAGTACTTTCTTAGCAAGAGCTTGCCCCCCGGTGTGATCACCACATTCTCCCTCGTGTACATCGTGTAATACTCGTTTAATTTCATCGTGAGCGATACACCGGAGTAAAGGAACAGAGTACCCTCTTCTGTACATGACTCCATTCTGGATGGTGAATCGTGAAGCCTTCCGAAGGACTTGTCTTTTTTCATTCCTGCGCTCTGACAGGATTCCATGCTCAAGGTAATTTCTGAATGGAGTCATCCATGACTCCTTATTGGGAGCGACTTCAAATATCCAATCTGCTTCTGCCCGGTCAATACTTTGGGAAGATAACGTCTCTATGGGAGCAAGTCCATTTGCTGCGCTTCACCCGTGCCGGCTAACTTTGCCAACGAATTGGCTTTCTAATTGCGTTCTCGAGGTATACAATAAATGGCAAATAATCAAACTGATTCGGTATTTCCTGTACCCGAGCTAAGTAAGCAGCCAGCCTTCGATCTCTCGCTTGATATTCTCCCCGAACTTGACACACAACTAATTGTGAATCACACTAAATTTCCACAACGGTAATTCTCAAATCTCTGGAAAATTTCAATCCAGCTAAAAGGGCTTCATATTCGGCTTCGTTATTTATTGCATGAAAATCGTTATTTGTTGTATGAAAATCGAACTTTAAAGCATAACATATAGATCGGCCTTCGGGGGTTTCAAGTACAACCCCAGCGCCCGAGCACCAGTCGTTTGATGCATCATCAGTGTACAGCTTCCAGACGTATTCGGGAGATTTCACTGGTTTCGGGCAAGTCCTCTGGAATGGTAAATTCTGCTATGAAATCGGCTAGAACTTGTCCTTGAATGGCTTGCCTTGGAGTATAAGTAATATCAAACTGGCTCAGTTCGATGTTCCACTTGAGTAACCTACATGACGTCTCAGGCCGCGTAAGGACCTGTCGTAACGGCTGGTTGGTGTAAACAATAATAGGATGGGCCTGGAAATATGGATGGAGCTTCCTTGATGCAACAATAAGACAATAAGCCAGCTTCTCTAGTTTCGGATAATTCCTTTCAGCTCCAGTCAACCGTTTGCTGATGTAATACACTGGCTTCTGTATCCTGTCTTCTTCCCGAATTAGGGTAGCGCTGATAGTGTTTTCTGATATCGCCAAGTAAATGTACAACTTCTCATGATCAATAGGTTTTGACAGGATAGGTGGTCTGGATAGATGCTGAATTAATGCTCAGAATGCGCCCTCACACTCCGTGGTCCATTCAAAGTTTCGTTTTCCCTTTCGGATCAGATCGAAGAAGGGAATGCATTTGTTAGTGGACTTTGAAATGAACCTGCTCAGTGCCGCTACTTTCTCATTGAGACTCTGGACTTGTTTTATAGTTTTCGGAGTTTCAAGATTTATGATTGCCTAGATTTTTTAAGGATTAGCTTCGATTCCTCGAGCATTGACGATAAACCCAAGGAATTTTCCGGATGCAACTCCAAAATGACATTTCAGTGGGTTGAGCTTCATTCTGTATTCTCAAAGTATGTTGAACATTGATTCTAGGCGTTTAATATGGTCAGTGGAAAATCGTGACTTCACAAGCATGTCGTCTACATATACTTCCATGGTGTTCCCGATTTGATTGGCAAACATCTGATTGACCAATCGTTGATAAGTAGCCCCGACATTCTTGAGTCCGAATGGCATAACTTTTTAACAATAAAGTCCCAGATTGGTTACGAAGCTGGTATATTCCTGATCAGGTAAATGCATTGGTATCTGATTGTAGCCGGAATACGCATCCATGAAGGATAAGGGTTCATGTCTAGCTGTTGAGTCTACGAGCTGATCAATTCTAGGAAGCGGAAAACTGTCTTTAGGACAGGCTATATTTAGATCGGAGCAATCGACACATGTTCTCCATTTTCGGTTTGGTTTTCGGACAAGCACGGGATTCGACACCCACTCGAGATATAGCGCATCTCGAATGAACCCATTCGTTTTAAGCTTTTCTACCTCTTCTTTATGGGCGGTGGATCTCTCTGGATCCATACCACGCCTTTTGTGTTTGACCGGGACATGCCGCGAGTCAATATTCAAAGTGTGGCTCGCGATGTCCGGCAAGATCCCACACATACCAGAATGCGTCCAGGCGAATACGTCAAGATTCGCCCGTAGAAACTCAACCAATTCCTCTTGAGTCTGCTAGCTTAACTGAGATCCAATCTTTATCATCTTTGAATCATCATCACCGTCAACTGGGACGTCGATCGTCATTTCGGCCGGGGATGCTTGACTTTCTTTAGATTCTCCTTCATCTTCAGTTTCTCTTGGGTCAAGATCCCTTTGTAATTGGCTGGGGTGCCTAGGCCTAGGCCCAGACATTAATTGTCAATTATCAGCAAAACGGATGTAGAGAGATTCCTCTACGCCCTTTCCTTTCTCCTTTCGATGCGCCTCCCGCGGCTCGGCAACGTAACAGGCTCTCCCAGCAGCCTGATCACCTTGAATGACTCCCACTCCACGATCAGTGGGAAACTTAAGAGTTAAGCACCATGGGGCAATGGCTGCCCTGAACTCAGCAAGGGCTGGTCGGCCCAAAAAGGCATTATACGGGGATTATATGTCCAACACAACGAATTGCAGCATCCGGACTCTCTGGCGTTCTCCAACTCCCAACTCCACTGGTAGCTCCACAACTCCAGTGGGTATAGTAGCGCTCCCATTGAAACCATGGATCCGAGATTGGCAAGGCTTTAAATCTTTAGCCTCTATCCTTATCTGATCATAAGCTCGTTTAAACATAATATTCACTGAGCTTCCACTGTCAACCAAAATCCTTTTCATCCAGGCTGGACCTACTTGAGCTGAGATGACCAGTGGATCGATAGTGGGGGCTTTGACTTTATCAGCATCTCTGTTTCTGAATATGATGTCATCAGTCATTGTCTTTTGTTGTTTGGCCGGAGCCCCTTCATCAAAATTACTACAACACTCGAAGTCTGTATGCCTAATAGAGCTGGCATACGACTCCATTTCCTTCCAGCTTCGGTCTACCGGATGAGGACCACCACAAATAGTGTTTATCACTAACCTCCCGCCGGTACGAGCGGGTTCCTCCTGCCTTTCCTGGTTTGGTGCACGATTCTGATTCGATGGGCCCGCACCTCCTGACTGCGGCGCCCGCACAAACTGATCCAACTTTCGTTCATGTATCATTTTTTCAATGAGATCTTGTAAACGACGACACTCATTTGTATTATGGCCATAACTTTCATGAAATCTGCAAAACTTCCCTGTTTAGATTTGTCTTTTCGTTGATGGCTTCGGGGTAGGTTTCTTGTATTGCATGGTATTGCAGGTCTGCAAATACACATTTTCCAACGACGTATTCAATGAAGTATAATTGTCAAACATGGGAGCTCTACGTCGTGGACCACGATTTTGATCTCGTCTTTTACCTTGATTTCCACTGTCCCTCTGCTGGTTCTATTTGTTTTGTATATTCAACTGAACTTTTCTGGAACTCTCCTCGGATTGCTTAACTACGATGTTACTTTGAATTCCTTCCATGCTGGGCCCTACGTCATCCTGCTTCCTAGACTGTTTCGCATTCTCCCTTCTCAAGAATTGGGCTGCCTTGGAATAGAAATGGTCCAATGACGCAGGTAGCTTCCCAGCTAACCAATTTCCGAACTCGGAATCAGGATCAATCCCTTTAGTTAATGCCATCGGGATAGAGTTGTCATTGGGATTGCTTATTTCTGCACATGCAGCATGAAATCTCTCCAAGTAGCGTCTGAGTGTCTCTCCGGGAGTTTGAGTGACACTAGACAAAGTATTAACATCTTTAGGTCTCGCTACGTGCATACGGAATTTTTCAACAAACTTGGTGGCCATTTGGTCGAAATTAGAAATGGATCATGGCGGCAAACGAGTAAACCACAAAGTAGCAATGCCCCCTAAGGAAATGGGGAAACTACGGCATTTAACTGCATCGTCAGCTCTCGCAGCATTCATTAGCCACTCATATTTCAGGATGTGTTGATTAGGATCAGAATTTCCTTCATAGACTGGCAAAGTTGGCATCCTGAAGCGCCGAGGTGGTTCAGCATATAATATGTCATCAACAAAAGGGGTATGACTCCGGGAAATCCCCCAGTCGTCATTAGTGAGACCCTGACTTTCACGGATCATTTGACGAATCAACATCGGTATATCCGGCTTCTGGATATTTGGAGCATGCTGTGCCAAGGTTTGGTCGGGTTCCACAATGCGAGGCTGGACCGGACGCGGTCGACGGTCCGTGCCTCGCCACCTTGGTTCAAGATTTCAGGGACATAAGGTTCTGGAGTGTGTTCTCGTCGGCGACGAAGCGGATCAGCTTGATTTCTAGCATCAACTCCTTGTTCGGTAGTGGTGGTGGTAGCGAGGTTGCTTGTGACATGGTAAGGAGCGGCACCCCCTCGGGATGAGGGTCCGGTCTGATGACTGGTGGATGGTCCAGTCCTAGGGTTGTCCAAGATTTAGGGTAGGTTGGTGTCCCGTGGCCTGGGTGTAGCTTACGTCCAGCCGTGGGCGTGTAGATCGGTGATGATCATCAGATGAGGCTGAACTCTCCATGGAAGAATAAGAAGCTTGATCCCCTCTGGATCTTCTACGCCTTTGGCAATTCAGCTGGTTGGTCAACTCTACATTGGCGCGCAGTTGTTCAGTAAGCTATTGCCGACTCTAGGTCAACTCTTGAAGCAGCATCCGGAACTCTTGTCTGGTGACCGGGCCTGAAGGATCTGAAGGACCGGTGGCATCTTGGTTGGATGGAGGCAATTGTACGGGATTATGTCTATCTCGTCCTTCCTATTTGGCAGCTGTAGAAACAGTTTGTGTGCTCACCATGATGAATTGACGAAGTGCCTTCCTAGATCTGATGCAAATCTGAGTAGGATGGAAGGGCTTTAAGGCTTGAGATCTGGATCTTCTTCTTCGATTTATGCAATCTGGTATCGATAGCAAATCCAAAGAGCAGGAGAAAAACCGGGTTTTTCTCAGTGAAAGCACCAAAGTGTTTGTACCAAAATTAGGCACAACACTCTTCGGAAGAGTTTGAAGAGATAAAAATGAAGAAATTAAATGAAAAAAGAGGATTATCTAACAAACACTTCAAAAATAGACATGTAAATGATAAAAATGCACAGAAATACAGGAATTTAGAGTGGTTCGGCGTATTGCCTACGTCCACTATGAAATTTATCACTTTATTGATGTTTCTTTGATGATTACAATTGATTGCAGCGGATTACAGCGAATTAAAGTTATGAAATTCGAGTACAACAGCAGTGATGGAGTATAAAATTTAATTCGGCAGAGTCTGGGCATTGGAGCGTCAAAAGATCCTTTTTCTATAGGCCCTGGGGCTCTATTTATAGGCATAGGATGCAAATATCTCGCTCAGATCTCGGGAGACTTCTTCTAGCACGTGGGTGGGCCCATGCGATCGATCCCATGAAGTTTCGGCCCGATCCGTGATCGATACGAATGTATTTCGTATCGATCAATATTTTGTCCAATGGAGTCGAAACTTGGTGTGAACATTCTTTAACTTGTACGTAAGCTTCTGTGAAAATTTCATAGCATTTGGACTTGTGAATTGCAAGATATGATCGATACGAGTTGGTGTTCCTCGGCAGGCTGTTTGGTTCGAATCGATGATTTCTAATCGATCTGTTCGAATCGATGGTTGCACATGCCCAGGTGATGATGCGGCGCACACTCTTCGGATCGATCCACTTTTTATGCCAAGTTGATCAAGTTGTCCCAAGATGCTCGCCTTGTTCGTATCAATAGTCGTTGTTTAGTCCACATCGATGGAAGATGACACTGTTCGTATCGATGGAAAACACGTGGAATATGTTGACTGTATGGCCTTGTTCATATCGATCGGAAACGACTCCAGTCAATCGATACGAAGTTGAAGTGGCCAGATGGACTCGAACATTGATAGCTCGATTGATACGAATAACCATGATATGAACGATATGAACAGGGACTTCTCGATGGATATGAAACAACTAGACTTGAAGGATATGAACAAGGTCCTTCTAGGATGGATACGAACTAGACCGCCAACGGATACGAATTAAGCAATTGATGGATACGAAGCAGAAGGGTCCGGATGGATACGAAGTAGACTCCATTTGTTGCTGATCGATTCGAAACTACGTATAGACGATGGATTCGAACAAAGCCTTACACCAGATGGATGCGACTGCTATAACCTGATGGATACGAAATGGAGCTTGCTCACTGATGTGTTCAAAATAGGATCGATTCAAACAAAGGCTTAATGATGGATACGAAACGGGGTTATTTCCTTTGATTTGCATCGATCATAACTTGAGCATACGAACTCGTATTGACTTGAAACTTGGGATGTGGGATTTTATAGTTTTGCTTGTCATGTCTTATCAATCGTAGCTTGATCCGGACTCGGACAAAATCCATCGACATCCATAGCAAACTTGCACATACTCAACATTCGGGATGAAGGATCCTTGGTTTTCAGTCAATTCCTTGATATCTCGGCCTTGCCAAAAGGCGGGATAACAATGCGAGCAAGAAAGGTCATAAGTCTTATGGTCTAAGATAAGTGATAAAGAAGCTGAAGTAAAAAAAATGAGATACCTGCGGTAATATTGTGTGGGTCACCATGCCCCTCAAAATCCGAACCCTCTTCATCATCCTCATCTTCTGCCAGCAGCTCGTATCCCCTAGCAATGGCCTTGGTCTCATCCACCGTGAACCGATGGTTCACCATCCCAACATCGTACACGGCTCCTTCCTCTTACGCAACTATAGCCTTAGTCTCCTCAATGGGCCGAGTATGGATCCCAGTCATCACTTGGGGGTAGTCGTCCATCCACTGAAGGTTCCCTTGCTTCCAGAACATGTAGTAGGTGTCCTTCAGCATCTGATTAACCATCTCACAAAAGTCGCTAGACTTGTCGACTTCGACTAGGAGGAACACCACCTTGTTCATATACTGTTCTTTGTCCTTCCTCAACCGGACCTGCTCTGCCTTTGGCATATTGATCTTAGCCTTATAAGCATCCTTTTCCTTGCGCCACTTACCCTGAGACTTCTTTGGCTCAACCAAGACTTCCTGGGATTTCTTCATCATTCCTTTAAGAGAGTGGATACACTCCAGATCCTTTCGCCTAGCTTCATCTACTGAATTCACGGCCTCATCGATCTGTGCTTTGCATAATTTGGTGGCCTCTCTCATCGCTTCTTCCTTAGCTTTCTTTATCTCGGCCACGCAAGACTCTTCAATTGCATCCAATTTTACATCCTTCTCCCTAAGTGCTCTACGAAGATCCTCCACCTCTAGGCGTAACCGTGCATTAACACTCCCGACCTCCTCACTGGTCTTGGCTAAATGAGATTGGTAATCAACAATTTTTCTAGTCGAGATTGGTGAAGTCAAGGGTTTTTGCCTCATCTAAAATTCAAACTAGAGGATTTCGAGGCAGGAGGAACTCGGTATCAGAATCCACTGGATGGCGAACCGCATAGCCAGGGTTAATATCAGGGTGATGCTCTAAAGGATTCCTCGTCGGCGGTTGAAAATCTGAGAAATAGGTATCGACATTTTCTTCCCCTAAGTCACCAGGCACCTCATGTACTTCAGGGCCAGAGGGATTTTGGCAATGGCGATGGGAAGAAGTTTGAGAACCGGGAGAGGTGGCATCTTTGTCCGGAGACCTTGCGCGTTTTTGAGACGTCTCGTGGCTCTCTCCTCTGCCCAAGCCCGACGGAGTCTCCTCGACATTCTCTTATGCAGTCTTTCCCTTTTGGGAGGCAGTCTTAGAAGGAATGGAGGCCCCTTTCATTCGTTTGAACTGTTGAAGACGCCGAGACATCTCGTTCCTCTTCGGATTTCTTCTTTTTCTTGCAAAGAGAGTAACAACTTTAGAGCAGAGAAATGGAGAATGCATAAACACAAAGCATGTAAGACACTTGGACACTGCAAGCTACCACAAACCCTTAGGGGAGACTGGATCAAGTGGTCGGGACTAGGTCTCACTCAAGTGGGGAATATACTGGGACGGGACTGCACTCAAAGGAGGGACACACGGCGACTGAACTTCATTTGACTGAGGAGGAATTGATGGCTGGGACTCGTCTAAAAACAAAAAATTCTCAAGAAGAACCCCAAAGTCCATGCAGAAATAGAAAGTACTTGGAGAAAGCCCGAACGTCTCTCTGATCCCCGCTCCACTTTGCACTGGAAGAACAACCACTCTGCTCAGGTCATCCGTCGCCGCACTCTCTTGAGAAGGGCCAACGACCAAAGTTGGCCCAGGTGCTGGCTCGGACTGATCTAACTGCTCATGCCACTCCTGCACGGCCTCGGCATTCTTCAAGGGGATTGAGCCTAGATCTTCGCCACTTATAAACTCCATATCCTGAGAAGCGTAGGCCTCCGATTCTGTTTCCCCTGAATGTCCCTCGACCATTCGTCATCCTCACTATCACCTTCCAAACGAGAACCCTCCTCGTCATCAGGAGAAGGAGCATCCCGTATGCTCAAAGATTTCCCTGAACGAGGAGGATGAACAACACTCTTATTGCGCATTAGTTTCTTCGAGCCTCCAGCCCCTTCGCCCTCTTCCGCCAGCTCCTTATGTTTGCCAACGTCTCCCCCTTCTCCTTCAGCTCCTGTTGCCCTCTCAGCAGAACTTGGCTTGATCTTGAACACGGATTGACCGGGTCCGATTAGATTATAAAAACGGAGGGCTGTGTCGTGAAGCAAGAACAAGGCTTCCCTCTCAGCCTCGGGAATAGCTAAGATTTCCTTGGCCATCTTCTTTAAACCTTCATCCTCTACCGCCTTTACACAACCTGAAAATATGGGGCATTAGGAAACCAATTCGACAGAAAACTTAGAAGAGGATATAAATGAGACTTACACCCGGAAGTGAAAACATGTTGAGGGACGGCGTCATCAAGCACAAAGAAGTACTCCTTCTTAAACATACTAAATTTCATGTATAAGTCAAGGACCGGCTTGAACTTGTGAGCTGACTCTAAGCTGATGAAGGGGCTCCCCTTTCGGTAACTTCTCACATTGTACAAGTACCTGATCTCTTTGTGGCTAGGGGGTCTCTGATAACGCTTCACAAATATCAAATATAAGCATGTCAGGATTGCATAGGAGTTCGGCTGAAGCTACAGAGGAGCAACTTTTAGACAGACCATGAAACCGAAGATCCAGTGGGTAAGCAGAGGAATTGTACCACACATGTAGTGATATTTACTATATGCCATGTATCCCTCCGGGGGAGAGCATGCCCTGTCAATTGGTCGTGGTAGTAGCATATCCCAGCGAACAATCCCGAATGTCGTAGCTATAGAGTTAAGCTTCTCAATTGTCAACACGCTAGGATAACACTCAGAAGGCTTCACTAGCGTCTAGTTGGGAGCGTAGCCCTCCACTAAAGAATATGCAGAGCTAGGTTGTTTTGGGAGATTAGCGGGAACATCAGAAAAAGAAGCGCCAGCCCCGGTAGGTCGTGATGACGCATGCTTGGAGAGAAGCTCACGACCAGACGACATTTTCCTGCACAAGGAATAAAAGGCATGCATAAGTTTCAACACACCAATAGCTACACAATCATAACAAGAGTAAAACGGTATAAATGGATTTAACGCACTAGAAATCGTGCAATCATAACCAGAAGGTAAACGCTCAAGGAAGAACTCCTATCGTTTGGTTCGGTTAGTGTCATACACCGAACCAAACCTTCCAAAACATAAACTACTAGTCCTAGTACTCCCCACTTAGCTCGGCATAAGCAAATTTGGTCCGGCATAACTTAAAACACCGGTCCAAATCCAAACAGTATCGTGATACCGAGCCAAATCAGACAAGCACCGTCCAAACAATACTTCGATCCAATACCCCTTCCCCAACAGGCCAGCCACATTTACTACCATGCCCAAACCTAACACACAAGGAAACCAAGCATAGTATGAAGGAGCCCTCGCTGCCTGATCGAATTCCTTCCACCATCGATATTCACAGCAACTACACTTACACTTGTTCTAGAGTTCGCCTCCGCCGAACCATTACAGAGCAACATCGCTCGTTCGAACAAGTTTTTCTTCCTCCAATTCAGGACAAAACATCACGAAAGACACCAAAAAACCCTAGGAGTGAACACACCCAAAAACCCTAAGGATAAGATCAAAATTGAGGACTTACCTTACCTCAGACAATGGTGAAATACGAGAAAGGCAAATTCGAGTATTAGGAGCTTCAGGAAATACGAAGGAAATTGAAAATTTTCGGAGTGTAAACGTGGAAGAAAGAAATATAGGAGGGGGAAACTATATTTATAAAAGAGAGAAGGGGGAAAAGACAAATAAACAAGGAAGACCAAGCATCTCATTGGTTGAGAGGAAAACCGAGCCCGAACCAAACAAAGCACATCGTATGGAAATACGATATACTTTGGGGAGCAAGTGTTGGCTCGGCTTTTCAGCATGCAAGGGTAGAGAAGGGGCTGAAGTAATGAAAAGGAAAGCAGATGGAGTTAGAGTGTAGAAGGCAAGAATGCCGGACCAGATATCTGGTCCGGCATTCCACGAAGTGCCGGACCAGATGTTTGGTCCGGCACGACATCTAAGCGCCAAACCAAACATTTGGTTCGGTACCTAGGCTTGCCGGACTGGATATCTGGTCTGGCAAATGGGCGTCTCCAAGCAAGATACCGAATGAAGCAACAACCGAGCAAACTATGGGTAAGATGTCGGACCAGGTCCTCCTGCCCAAATGCCGAACCAAACTCAGGGAGCTATAATCTCAACCTCCACACTTTACAACTCCACTCTATAAATACCAGAGCTCCTCAACAACAATGGGGACCAAATTTTGGAGAAAAGAGGGAAAACTCTGCTGAAACTCAACTAGCCCAGCTGCTCTAAGTTTTTGCTATTTCTAATCAAACTTGTATTTTTAACCAAATCAAAGAAGCATAATAAGGTGGACAGTGGATGTAAGCATGTTCTGACCGAACCACTATAAAATTTGGTGTGATTTATTTCCTTCAAATTGCTTTCCAACTCTAAGTTTGAGAACTGTTCTGTGATTGTAATAATTATCTGTTAACGCATTGGAACACATTAAGCTGCATATCAAACAACTTAAAGGTTACTTAACCAAATCAGAACTTGGAGGTGTTTGCCCAATTTTGGTGTAAACAACAATTCTATTAGATCTGACCATAATCTACTGGATCTTAAATTTACAATGAAGTTTCTAAAGTGTTTCAGAGGTAGATGTTGAAAGTGAAGAAGAAGAAGAAGTCTTCAATGGTAGAGAGATCAGATCCAAAGTGAAGAGCTGAAGATCAGAGAAGAGATCAAGCAAAATAATCCCCTTTTGGTTGCAGGTAGGTTGGTATTTATAGAGAAACGGTCGTAAGGTCAGAAGTCTACTTGGAGCAGAGTCCAAAGATCGGCCCGAAGTTAGGTGCCAAGTCATAGAATTCCCGAGTTAACCAAACATGTCGGTGCTAACATGCTTCCTTAATTCTAAACACTTCGAACTTTCTTGCATCCATCTTCCTACTTATATTTTGCGGCGTCCTATATTATTTTCTTCGATGGTTGGTTGATTTTGATGATCGTTTCTTCATCACTTGATTTATTCTGATGTTCTTGCTATCATCTCTTCAACTCTTGAAATTGATCGTCCAAAAACTCTTGGAAATAACTTGGACACTTATAAAAGAGGTAAGTGATTACTCATGTGAAGTTGAAATAGACGAATGGGTAAGCAAAACAACTTGTCACCGACATGAACAAGTCGGTGCCGACTTGTTTACTTTGATTATTTTAGGTTGAAATTTTCCCGATTTATTTCCTTGCTTCATCTAAGTGCGTTTGTCAATTTTCAAATAGTTTCGTTCTCATTTTGATTTTCTAAGTTCGGTTGTAATTTGCTTTGGCACAAAAGCGGGTTAAGAGCCTGTACAAAATATTTTTTCATAGTGGAACAAGCACTGTTATTTTGATTCATGGTTTCTCTTAACTATACGGTACATGTGAAGCTGGACAAAGCTTCAAAAATAGTGAATAATTTTATCAATATAACATTGTTCACTCACTAGGAATTTCAATTACGTTCGTGTTCATTCCTTTAGCAACCGAATTTCTCTTAACTATACGGTTCATGTGAAGCGGGACAAAGCTTCAAAAATAGCGAATAATTTTATCAATATAACATTGTTCACTCACTAGGAATTTCAGTTACGTTCGTGTTCATTCCTTTAGCAACCGAATTCAAAATTTTCCCAACTTCTTTTCATTAATGAGTTTGTTATGTATACGGATGATGGAAAGGACCAAGATAGATTGATCGAATTTTTGACATAGTTTTATATAAAACGAGATTGCAAATGTGGATTCTAATAGGAAGCATTGATCGGACTCAACTTTGATATTTTTACTTATTTCCCGGTAAAATCCCATTGAAACGACGCTTTTGAAAGAAAATGTTATTCCACTTGATTCAAGATATGATTATTTTTATACCAAAAAGCCATTTTTAAGAATATTCTTATACAACATGTAATCATGTATTCAGTAAAATATGTAATCATGTATTCAGTTAAATATGTAATCTGTATTCAATTAAATAGCAAAGCATTGCATGCATATAAGCATGCTGATGTACCAAAGCACTACATAAATACTCATTACTGTACTGATTCTTCAAACAAACCAGAAAAGGGACCACTCAAAAGTGATGTATAAGGCAGGATCTCACCACATTAATGAAACGCAACTTATTCTTTGTTTTGCGCAAATACCAGGGTAATGCAGTGCTTTTATAAATTCGTTTGTTGTGGAGCCTTTAATTGAGAGGCATGGGCCTGATTATGACTTTAGCAACGGTTGATCGTTTGGCAGCACGGCCGCACTAGTGTTCAAGGCTCACATAAAAAGCGGTATGGAAGGCTGCTTGAATATAATAACGTGATCAGTTAGACAAAGCAGACTTCACAAGTTTTTTGGTTAACCGTATGTCAAATAATTGTCTCTGAAGCGTAGCTTGCTGAGCTCTTTAAGATGCTGCTAACCGTACCATTTAACCTACATATAAATGAATTGATTAGAATATACATGTATCATTATTTATTAATAGGCATATACTTTTGAAAACCGGATATTGTAACACCACCATCTGCATTCGAAATTATTTTTATTTATCTAATCCGTTGACTAGCAATAAATCAAAAAAATTAAATAGAAAATTTTGATTTTAACATAATTTTATCAATCTCATTAATCACAAAAGTATGTAAAACAAACAACTATGATATCGATACATCGTTGAAACTATTGTATGTTACGATATTCATACAATGGACTGTGAATTACTTATGACTATTGCAAACACCAAGGGTTTATGTATATCTAATTCTGTAGGCAATCTCATTTGTAATAAGATTATTGATTTCTTTTATATACTTTGTTATATTGTGATATAAAAAATTAAGTAGTTAATTTATAATATACAATAAGAAAATCCTTAAGTAAAATAATATATGATTGTAGTTGTAAAGAGTTACAATCATGAGTAATTAATAAAAATATGAAATAACATTTTATTTTAAGTATTCTTGTCAAGATGTTTTGAGAAATGATGTATATACATTCATTGACACCGGAGTCTGTAACACTGTCTAGATGTTAGGCAATGTATCGCTCACGGCTACTTATGGCACCAAGGGGCTACGTACTCGTAGTTATTGGATAACTGTAGAACGACTCGTCTAAATGTTTCCTATTTGCTAATAAAACTAGGTTAAACATGAATTTTAGGATGATGATGTTACATAGTTCCCTTCAGTTGAGAATATTGTGGAACTTCAATATGAATACTCCACTTTGGTTATAGTTAAATTATGGGATGGAGATCTATCGAGCGACTATAGTTGTGTCTGAGCTGAAATATTGAGAGTTAAACACTATCGATGTAGAATTTGTTTCCATAGTTGTATGAGGTTAGTATCACGATCGTAGTTAATTAAAAGTCAAAATCTATGTCCAAAGTAGAATGGTTGGTAATAAATGTTTTATTGAACCAAAGACTTTGTATATACACTAATCGAGCTGAATGTGTATAATATTGGAGTTTTGACCAATACCTGACTCAATACCTTCGAATGTGATATACTGTTGGCAAAGAGATTGTGTGTATATTGTTGTCACCATTGATACCACTTAAGAAAATATGAAATATTCTTTTATTGAAAATGTTTATAAGTGACGAATTTTGTGAAACTATCACACCATTAACTAAGGTAATGTAACATCTCAGAAATTTTAAGAATAATAATAAATTCAAATACTAATAAGGGTAAAAATATAATTTTACATAAAATGAAAAAATAATAAATTTTCATAAACGTTAAAATTAGGCTACGAGACCTATTTCATTACGTTTGAAACATCATTTACAGTTAAGTAACATATATAACTTATTTAATTTGGCAAAATGAAGCGAACATAGTGAGAAATGTAGCTAGTGATGTCTTCGTAAATATGTATTTCGGGCTCGACTCAGCAAATCCTAAAATTCAATTATAAATTAACATCTAACTCTCATATCTGCTCACTTCAAACCCTTACCGTCACTCTGTACTACATATCTTCTTTCTTTTTCTTAGATACTTTTTAAAAACTTATCTTCTTTCTCAAAAAAGAATCTCAAACAAAAATAAAAATAAAAAAAAGTGAAGAAATCAAATTAGAAGAAACGAAAGAGAAAGCTACAAATCAACAACTAGGAAGAGCAGTAGATTCAAGGCATAAGAAAGGTTTCTACAAACAAGATGAGCAGACTCCATCTGTGAAATGCATATGTTGGAAATAAGTGATTGATTTTAGTAATACAAACATGATTTCTAATCTTGAACCTATCTATTTCTTCTAAATTTGTGTATTGAAATGATTTGGAAAACCCTAGAAAATGATAGATAATTGTTGAATTGATAAATGAGAAGTAAAATATCTCTAATCTTATAGATCTAAATTGTATAACATATTTTGGTTGATTTTGATAAATAAAGAATAATTTGGATAGAAGCTACCCTAACTTTTATAGACTTGATTGTATGATGAATTTGAATTGATTCATGTTATATGAATAAAACATATCCATTGGAATTTATTTAGATCCGGCTCAATTTGTATTGAAATATATGCAATAATTGATTTGAATATACGTATATAACTCCTGGAAATATACATAGATAATTGACTGAAAAACTATGTACAAAAGGGAATAAATCATGTGAAGTTGGGTATAAAATAGTAAAAACTATACAAAGACACTATGATGACAAACCTAGATTCCCATACTCGAATCAATGAAGAAGATGAGCGAAATAAACGAGAAAAATAAATCTTAAAAATTTGAAGAACCATGTTCAGGCATCTAAATTGTTCAACCAGACTTCTAAATTCAAGTTTAAACATCGGAATGTGTATATTTTTCAAAATAGAGAGAAAATAGTTCAAAAAAGACCCAATTCAGACATCCAAATTCCCTTTCCAGATGTTTGGAACCATAATTAGACGTTTGAGGAGAAGATCTAGACGTTTGAATGCTCGAAGATTATTTTTTTAAAATAATAAGGACTTAGACGTTTGGATAGAAAATTCAGATGTCTGAGTTACTGCAGCAGTCCCAGATTGAACCTAGAACCGGTTCAAAGTCAAGTAGGAAGGATCAGGGAAACTTGCTCCCACTTCTTTGTTTCTTAGGGGTGAAAACATCTGAATGGAGTCGGATAGCAAGCTGGAATCATATTTCTTTTAGTGAAGTCCTAAGCTCTCGCTTCATGAAGTTGGAACATGACACTCAGCATGGCATGTGACTATATCGCAATTAGAAGTTATTATCGTTCATAGTCTTCCCTAGACACCATTCGATGAAAGCTGTAAAAATTGGACGAAGATGTTCATTGGAGAAGGATCTATGAATCCAAGATGAGGAGTAGACCAACCCTTGATTGCTACTTGTATAACTATATAGAACTTAGGCAGTGGACTAGCTAGGAGATGCACCAATGCATAGATGGAAAGGATCATCGAGCACTGATTTGATGAATGGGCTAGGAATTATATGTGCCTTTAATTAGAAGCACCATTGCATAGATGGCAAGCATCATCAACCAGTGATTCGATGAGTAGGCCGAGCATTAGATGTATATTCAGATAGATATAAACCAATCAACTACTGTCAGGGTTGTTGGTTTGATGTATAATTAGGTGGTCTACCATTGAGACCATATACCAGAAATGCATCTAGGAATTACTCAGTTTAAGTATGCTCCACCTGTGAGTGGAACATTCATAAATGATAAATGGACACTTAGAATAGTCAACCTATATGTGAAATAACTAGCTCCTTATATATATAACACACATTAAGGAACACCCCTAGGTGTAGGATATAACTAAACTTTAATTACTTGTTGACACCATGATACCAGCGATATAATTCATTTACCAAACATTGTCTAATCCCCTTCGTTTATTCCTCCTATTACCTATTACAGGAGGACAGGGCAGTGAGTGAGGCGATCTGATCAACGTGCATGGAGAAGATGACATGACGTTGGGGATTTATCTATTTATAGTCTTTTCTATGTACCCTATTGTATCTATTAAACAGACTGTTATCATGTTGTTATTTGGAGGTTTTACCTATTAGTTGGAATTATGTGGTATTTATTATTTAGAGATGGTACTTTTCTATTATTGTATGGGAATATTTATATCGACACCATTATCTTATTTGGATTTCATTCAGTACTTATATTTTATTTCCTTCCGCTGTGAGATCTGAAAGTGTAGAATGTTCTATTATTATATTTGTCTCGGTATCATGTAAACCAATTTTTAAACCTAACGATTCGCACTTCTTGGAACGATGTGATTTAAACATCATTTTATACCCTGGATCAGTGTGTTTGAAGGTGCGGGCTGTTATACTTGGTATCGGAGCGAAGTTCAGCATTCTTTAAGGATTAGGTGCATACTAGGAGAACGTACTTGTATATTTTCAAATTTATTTTATACACACACACAAGTATAAGGAAAACACACCCTTATGATTCCGGTAATGCTAAAATGCTATCCAAGGAAAGTTTCTAATAAGTACTATATACAAATAGGTAAGAATAAGCAATCGGACTGGATATAGTTCTAGTGAAGTAGTCGAGATTCTGGGCGTGAACCTTCCCATATGGTTTTGCCATTATTTGCAAGCAAGTGGCCAGATTGAATTGAATCCCAATGGAGGATCCGCTGCACCAGCATATGAGATAGCCCTAGCTCCTTCGCCTGCATTGGATTTTACCAAGCTGTGCCGGGATTTGCAAAGTCAATGTGGAAAGAATTATCATAAGATCGAATCATTTTTTGAGATGTGGGCATGGACAAGAAATCATAATATGATTTTCGTTATGATGAGTGTGAAGGATGCTATGAAAAAATAGCTAGCTATGTGACATATTCAAGGAGAAGCCTTTAAACTGATGGGATATTATTATTGTTGAGACAGATTGTGAGTCAGCGGAATATGGATCTTACGGCTAAATTAACACTAGAGGGGGGGGGGAATAGTGTTTAATGGATTATATGAATATTTTTCAAATTGTTTAAGATTCTACTTGGAATGATGTAATTAACAATTATAGAATGAAAGTGCAGACAAAAGTAAATGCAGTAAAAGTAAAAAGGAAATAACACACGAGGATTTTATACCAGTTCAGAGTTGCCCTAAATCCAGCCCCGCACAATTCGTTGTATGGATTTCTTTTCAACTGGTAAATGCAAACACAATCTCGATTTCAAGGCTACGAGACACACCCTCCAGAATCCTGACCTCTGAGTAGAGTCACTTGATTTCCGGGGTACAAGCACACCCACTAGATTTATGGACTAATAAGCACACCCAATTGATTTTACAGGCTACGATCATACCCGTAAGTATAACAATATGACTTGATAGAGGTTTACAGACTCAGATCTTCGATCTTGAGTACAATTGATCCTATAACCCTTGAATAGCACTTTGATATTGGTTTGAGTGAGAGAGATGAGAGAAATCAGAGAATAGCACTTCTCTTCGACATACTCTGTTTAAATTTTAATTTTTTTATTAAAACATTGTTTTAAAAACTCGTTGTTTTGTAAAATAGTTAGATACTCTGTAAAATGATTTAAGCATAGTTTATACATATTTTAATCATAATAAAACTTAACAAAACTTTATATAATAATTTTGAAAATTTTAATATAATGTAAATAATATATATATATATATAATATTAATATAATTATAACTTATTAAAGTATAAACAAAAATTCAATATATATATATATAACAACTTAAAAAAACTAAAATAATATCTTTATAAGTTTATTAGAGATTGAAAATCATTTTGAGAAATAATTTGAAAAGATTATTTTAAAACTAGGATATTTAAAAAAAATTTAAAAAAAAGGAAGTAGAGAGAGATCAGGAAAGTGTTATTAAGGTTTTAACATAAATTCTATGACTCTATAACTTATCTGGAATATCTTGAAATCTTGAACTCTTCAATAGTCATTAGTCTTCATTCTCCCACTCTTGAAACTCTATATCAGCATCTTGAATTTACTCTTGATACTATACAGTCTTCTTAATCAACACCTATCTAATATTCTACACTATATACTATATACAACTTGATAAAACATTAGTATTTATATTTTTTACAATGTCTATAGTTGTTATCGTCAAAACCAATACCTAAGGTACTAACAATCTCCCCTTTTTTAATGATGACAACTCTGTATATAAAGTATAATATAACTCCTCCAGGTTTATAAAACTCCCCCTTAATCTATGCCTAGATTTTATGTATTTCTCCTCTTTTGTCATCAACAAAATGACCACCTAAAACTATAACTCTAAAACTAACCCTTCTTCTAACTCTAACTCCTTCTAAATGAAATATTATAGACTAATGACATATAATGATGATGAGAATGATTTATATAAGAATAATAAGTAATATTTAAAATAAAATAATAATGAAATGGAAATAAGGATAAGAATAATATATAAGAAATGATAAGTGATAACATAAATCATTAATAGTAACCAAACCAATCTGTATATTTATTCAATGCCACACCATAATCCAATCACATCTTAAAATGTACATATAAGCAAGTAAAACAAATGTTAAATTAAATTAAATATACAAATCACACAATCAAATTAACGAAGAGAAGTACCATCCTAACGTTATTCCCTAATGATTGGGGATTTGTGAATATGACAATGAGGACAATGAAGGCAAAAGTTTTCCTTTTGTTCGACGAGATTTCCATCTCGATCGAAACATACTTCTCCGACGCATCGGACTTCGTCATCTTCCTCCATGTTTTCTTCCTCTTCCTCTTCCTCTTCTTCCTCTTCTTCCTTGTCAATGCCTTGAATGGGGTTATGAATGGCCAAATTTGCAGAATCATCTTCCATAACTATTGGATTCGTAGGATTATCCAATAGATATTTTTGCAATTGCGAAGAATTCTACTTTATTTCTCTTGTTCTTTGGACATACGAAGTTGTACAACTTGTATTTCAGTCAACATCTCCAGAACATTCTTCATTTCTCCTTCCAATTTAGTAACTTTGGCCATAGTAGTGTTCTGGAAGGGGCTTGGGTAGGAGAAGGGAAGAAAAACGATGAATTCTCTTCTCTAGAATGTTTGGGATTATAGGATTCCATGGTCTATTCGTTTCAGAAGTTTAAAACATAGTAATATAGAGAAATGAAGAAGAAAGTTGAAATTTGGTTATTATATAACCACCCATTTGAATTTTAGAAGAAAACTTAAAAAACAAAATAATGTTATATGTCAACATAGGGGGATGGAATATGTCGACATATATGTTATAATTTTGATATTTTGTTTTTCTTTATATTTTGTAATTTTTACTTCATTATTTTTATATTTCCGATAGAGAAAAAATTCCTAACTCTCCTCTTAACTTTGTAAAAGATGTTTGATTCAATGGTTTTGTTAATATATCAACTATTTGATTTTCAATGTTTATAAATTCAAGTGATATTATTTCTTTGTTTACATAATCTCTTAGCAAATGATGTCATATATCAATATGTTTGGTTCTAGCATGATGAGTTGGATTTTTTGATAGATTGATTGCACTTGTATTATCGTAGTATATTGGTGATTTAGTAAAATTTAAAGTAAAATCTTTTAATGTTTGTTTCATATAGATAACTTATGATCAGACTAATGCTGCTGAAATATATTCTGCTTTTGTCGTAGACAGAGATATAGAGTTTTGCTTCTTACTGAACCAGGAAACTAGAGAGTGCCCCAAAAAGTGACAAGTTCCGCTTGTACTTTTTCAGTTTGATTTGCAACCGGCATAGTCAACATCACTATACGAAATTAATTCAAAGGAGTCTTCTTTTGGGTAAAAGAGTCCATAGTCTGATGTGTTGTTTACATATCTCAAAATTCGTTTTACAGATTTTAAATGAGTTTCTTTAGGTTGAGATTGATATCTTGCACAGAGACAAACATTATGCATTATATCAGGTCTACGGGCAGTTATATAGAGTAGTGATCCAATCATTCCTCCATATAATTTGATTTACATCTTTTGAATTTTCTTCTTTATTTAATTTTTCAGTAGTTGCCATAGGAGTCAGTTTACCACTGTTATTTGACTTTAACTAAATCTTTAGCATATTTTCTTGACTAATAAAAATTCCATTACTTAGTTGTTTTATTTGTAATCCTAGAAAACAATTTAATTCTCCCATATGACTCATTTCAAATTCCTTAGCCATTATTTCTAAGAATTCCTTATTCGGTTTATCGTTGGTAGATCCAAAAATGACATCATCTACATATATTTGTATTAACTGAATATCATATTTATCTCTTTTAATAAAAAGTGTATTATCTACTTTGTCTATTTCAAAATTTGATTGTAATAGATAAGATTTAAGTCTGTCATACCAAGCTCTTGGAGCCTGTTTCAGACCATACAAAGCCTTATTTAATTTGTAAACATGATTAGATAGTTTTTCATCCTAAAAAGTAGGGGTTGTTCTACATATACATCTTCTTTAATAAAACCATTAAAAAATGCACTTTGAAAATACATTTGATATAACTTAAAATTATTATGATTAGCGAAAGCATGTAAAATTCGTATAGCTTCTAATCTTGCTTCGGGTCAAAGGTTTCATCAAAATTTATTCCTTTTTCTTGACAATAACATTATGCAATTAATTGAGCTTTTCTTCTCACAACATCTCCTTATTTGTTATCTGGGTTTTTAACCCAGCATGATCCAATAGGAGACAGAACAATCTCGTGTTATCAGAATGGTTTAGAACTTAATCAGAAAGGCTAACGCAAGGAGTTAACGAGAGCCGAGCTATACTACTAAGGCAATGACTGGGATCGACTAAACCAAGAGACCATCATTCTTTCAGCCCAATCAGCAGCTGAGCGCAAACAACTAGTAAATTGTCATCAAAACGGAACAACGTGCAACGAGACTACGCAAAACAACGACGATACATGGCCATGGAAACATCCCAAACTCCAAACTCCAGAAAAAATCCTATGTGCTTGGATCGCCAGCAACCCATACTGTGTGGATCGCTAGCGACCCATATTGTATGGATCGCTAGTGACCAATGCTTCTTCCTGAAATTCCAATGAGCTAACTAAGGAAACAAAGGAAAAAGGAGCCAAGCCTCTAGCTCGCCTGCGAGCCAACTCTATAGGTTGCTAGAGAACCATGGTTTTGGCTCTGGTCATGAGCTAAATCTCTCAAGGTCGTTCCCTACCTACCTACGAGCAGTTGATAAACATGCATGGCCTAGAAGCTCTCTGATGTCTATAAATACCATCCTACCTGCAACATAAACTGGATCTTCTCTGGACTGGTGGCTGAAGCTCTACTGGAATTATTCTTCACTCTCTACCTCCTTCACAACAATCTCCAAAGGAATTCACTGTGATTCTCTAGTGGATTCCAACTCTGGGGAATCAATCTAGCTAAAGATAATCAAAGCCTTGTAATCAAACATCTCTTGTAATAGCAATCAATCTTTAATAAAACTATAAAGTAGACGCAGGCTTCATTAACAGCCGGACCACTATAAAAATTCTCTGCCTACTTTCTTTTACTATTCTTTTTCTATATCTTTTATCTGTGATGATGCTCTATCAGAACAGGGATGGTGCTTTCAAATTCAAATCAGGGTGTTGGTCCATTTTTTGGGTCAACATTATTCATTCATTCTGTTTTTATATACCGATTTAGTTCCTATTATGGAATTATCTTCAGGTCATGAGACTAATTCCCATACATCATTTCTTGTAAATTGATTCAATTCCTCTTGCATAGAAAGTATCCATGAATCACCAATTGATGCTTCCTTTTGATTCTTAGGTTCAATAGTTCAAATAAAAGCAATGTTACTTATTCTATTTAGTTGATTTTTAGTTTTAACAACAGATTCAATATTTCCAAGTATATTTTCTGTAAGATGATCTTTCAAGTATCTTGTTCTTTTATTTGGATGTGAATTTTCTAAACTCTAATTATTTTTGTTTTCGGTAATCCCATTATTACTAATTTCGTTTGGGTTATCAATGTTTTCTTCTTCATCAATATTTGGATTATAAACTTAAAAAATTTCATCAAATAAGACATGCAATGTCTCTTCAATAGTACTAGTTCTAGTATTGAAAACCCTATAAGCTTTACTTCTATTTGAATATCTAATAAAGATTCATTTATCTGATTTAGCATCAAATTTATCCAAATTATCTTTAGTATTTAAGATAAAAGATTTACTACCAAAAACTCTAAAGTATGATACATATGGCTTTTTATTATAGAATAATTCATAATGTGTTTTCTTAGTTAATGGTCTTATTAAAATTCTATTTAATATATAACATGCAGTACCAACTACTTTAGCCAATTTTTTTTAGGTAAATTATTATCATTTAGCGTAGTTCTAGTGCACTCTTGAATAGTCCTACTTTTACGTTCTACCACTCCATTTTTTATGGCGTTCTTCGAAATGAAAAATTATGAGTCATACCTTTCTTATTGCAGAAATTCTCAAAATTTCATTTTTGAATTCTCCGCCGTGATCACTTCGAATAGTTTTTGTTTTATTAATCATTTGATTATGGAATTAGTTTAACAAAGATTTTAAACATTTCAAAAGCATCATTTTTAAGTTTTAAGAAAATCATCCAGGTAAACTTAGAATGATCATCTACGATTACAAATACACATCTACTATGATTTATAGATTGTATATGTAAGGGACCGAAAAGATCTAAGTGAAGAAGTTCAAGGGGTTGAGAGGTAGAAATCATATCTTTTGATTTAAAAGAACTTTTTCTAAGTTCTCCTAATTGACATGCATCGCATAAATTATTAACTTTAAAATTCATTTTGGGAAGACCTCTAACTAGATCGTTTTTAGCAATTTTAAATAGTAGTTTGAAATTCAAATGTTTATATATTTTATGCCAAATCCAAGGATCACTTGATTCAGCTAAAAGACACAAATTTTCATTTGAGATTTTCATACTTAACATATAGATGTTTCATTTCCTAATACCTTCAAAGATAATGTTTGACTCATTATCTTCAATGTGACATTTATCTTTTACGAATTTAATTTTGAAACCCTTATCACACAATTGACTAATACCCAATAGATTATGCTTTAAATTCCTAACTAACAAAGTATTAGAAATAGTAGGAGTTTTAGAATTATCGACATTACCGATGCCAATCACATATCCTTTAAAGTTGTTTACAAAATTTACTGATCCACCATCTTTGTAATCTATATCTTTCAAAATCTCCGGATTTCTAATTATGTGTCTTGAGCATCCACGATCCAATATCCATTTGTCCTTCTTGATCGGTAGTGTTTGATCATCAAGTATCTGTTCATCAAAAGCCATGTAACACATCTTTTCTTGCATTTCATACCTTTTCGAAAGATCAGGTAATTTTTTATAATGAATAGATGCAAATTTATGAAACTACATTATGATGATTTTGCAAATTTTCTTTTCGAAAATAGTGTTAAAAATATTATCAAAAATTTCCATTGAAACTTTTTCAAAAATAAGATTAGGAATACTTTAAAAATTGATGCTCTGGTACCAAATGTGAGTCAGCTCTTAAGGCTAAATTAACATTAGAGGCGGGGTGAATAGTGTTTAATAGATTATATAAATAATTATAAATTCTTCAAGATTCTACTTGTAATGATGTAATTAACAATCAAAGATACAATCACAGAATCAAAGTGCAGATAAAAGTAAATGCAGTAAAAGTACAAAGGAAAGAATACATCAGGATTTATACTGGTTCGGAGTTACCCTACATCCAGTCCCGCACAATTCCTTGTACGAATTTCTTTTCAACTAGTAAATGCAAATACAATCTCGATTTCAAGGCTATGAGACACACCATCCAGAATCCCGACCTCTGGATAAAGTCACTTGATTTCTGGGCTATAAGCATACCCGCTAGATTTATGGGCTACTAAGCACATCTAATTGATTTTATGTGCAATCACACTCATCAGTATAGTAGTATGATTTGATAGAGTTTTATAGACTCAGACCTTCGATCTTGATTATAATTGATCCAATAACTCTTGAATAACACTTTGATCTTGGTTTGAGTGAGAGAGATGAGAGAAATCAGAGAGTAGATGAAGGAGAATCAGACTAGTGATGATTGAATTTAATTCTGGTTGAATCTCGAAAGAGTTTGGGTATATTTTGATTTAGAAAATGAGAGAGTGGAAGGAGGAGAGATGAATAATAAAATTATATCTTAAAATTTCATTTGGAAGTCTAGTATTTATAAAGGAACAACGGTCATATCCATTCGTAAAGAGATACAACGAAAAGACACTACTTTTGAAATTTAAATTTTGAAGAAATCGACCACTTTATCGACATACATACATAGAGTATGTCGACATACTCTTTTTAAAATTTAAAAATACATTAAAACTTTATTTTGAATACTAGTTTTTTTGCATAATAGTTTGATACTTTGTAAAATCATTTAAGCATAGTTTATACATATTTTAATCATAATAAAATTTTATATAATAATTTCAAAATTTTTAATATAATGTAAATAATATATATATAATCAATATAATTATAACTTATTAAAGTATAAACAAAAAATGAATATATATATATATGTGTGTGTGTGTGTGTAAACTTAAAAACACTAAAATGATATCTTTATTAGTATAAGAGATTGAAAATCATTTGAGAAATATTTTGAAAAGATTATTTTAAAACTTGGATATTTGGAAAACAATTTAAAACAAAACTAGAGAAGGAGAGAGAGATCAAGAAAGTGCTATCAAGGTTTTAACATATATTATATGACTCTATAACTTATCTGGAATATGTTGAAATTTTGAACTCTTTAATACTCATGAGTCTTCATTCTCCAACTCTTGGAACTCTATGTCAACGTCTTAACTCTACCCTTGAAACTGTACAGTCTTCTTAATCAACACATGTCTAATATCCTGCACTGTACATTATATATAACTTGATAAAACATTAGTATTTATATTTTATATAATGTCTATAGTTGTTATCATCAAAACCAATACCTAAGGTACTAACACGAATGAGACTGGTATTGTTTGGTCTGATTCATAGGGCACATCGAGACTAATTTCATTTCTAAGGTAAAATGGTGTGTAGATCTAGAGAACTTCATTCATTTGGAGCAAGGTGACCCCATTACCGAGGAGTATATGGATGAGTTCAATCAGCTGGTAAAGTATGGTTTGGAACTTATTAATACACCAGCTAAAAAGGCGATGAAGTTTGCTAAGGGTTTGAGTTCAGCTTTGAGAGATATTGCTTTGAGACATGCACCTACTAGAGCTACTTTTGAGAGCTTAGTTAAGATGGTGTTGTTGAATTCAATCGCTAAGGATGCGATCGAAGAAGGTAGAAAGGAACCCGGTTCAGCAGAATCAATGTAAGGGTGAATGAGAGGTCGAGAAGCAAGAGCTCGGGTGTAGGAAGTGCGGTTTCAATCGGCATTTGTCTAGGAACTGCAAGACGAATTTAGCAAAGGTCTAAAGCCATAACTACAATCAGCTGGGTCACTTGAAGAGGCAGTGTCCAACTATAGCACCCCACCTCTATACCCATACAAACAAAGAGTATTACTAACGAATACCATCTAGTAATACGAAGAATAAGGCTTATTAGGAGTAACCACACGTGAAAATTTCCTTGGGCTAATACCAGTATGTAGTTCACCTCAAAATATATCAATAATATATGTTTCATATATCGGCACAAAGCAACAAACATGTGGGCTTACAAGGATAGGACAATATACAATACATATAATTGATCACATAGTCAACGGATCAGAGTAGAAAAATATAATACAGACCAATTCCAACTATAATGTTTGTCTCACTACAATAATATATACCAAGTCCAGTTCAAAATATACAAATTATAGCCATCTCAATACAAACAAACACATGGAGACAACCAAAAAATATACACAGACAACTCAAACATGGTATAATATATAATTTATCTCCTCTAAAGCCCAACATCCAAAATGGCTAAAAACCTGTAGCTGAAAAGACTCGGACTGACCCAAGTATTATATAAATAATAAACAGGTCAGACTATATCTAAATCAAAATGGTAAAGACATGATAATGATCCTCAGAGATAGAAGATATAGGCATTCATAAAACATATAATATAGACCAACGTATGTGAGATATACAAATAAAAAAGCAACCAAACTCAATCAATTATCCATTCAATTTATCTCATATAATCAACCAAGACATACAATGGGAATAAAGGTAAAAAGGTAGATATGCGAGTTGAGAAGTAAGTCACTGCCTCAATGTGAGTTGAGAAGTAAGTCACTGCCTCAATGTTTCACCCAATATTTCAATACCCGTGGAATACCTTTAATACCACAGTGACACACAGTCGCAACTCTAATCAACCGAGTCTCATATCAATGCCTTTATTATTAATTAAATATTTATTAAGGCACTTAGATAATTTCAATTATCGATCAGTTTATTTGCTACGTTCATCCTAGGTTACAAATTAGCCTAATACTAGAAGCCAAGTTCCTCACCTGAGGTATCTGTAACAATCAGGCTATTTTCGACCCTCGAAAATCGACACTAGTACGTCCACTTAACAGAGTGCCGAGCAATCGAGTGCCGGATATACCAGGTTGTTAGGGTTAAGAAGAAAAAAGAGAAAGTTATGGAACGCCCCGCGGGAGGTGTGAAAATTATCTAGGAAGATGGGGATGTAAAATTCTTTTGTGGCAAATGCAATAAGTGGGGACACTCCATTACGGATTGCATGGATGGGCTTGGCAAGTTGGTAGAAAGTCCTTAAGGAAGCCTTATGAAGGATGCTAGGACCTTGTTCTTTTCTAAAATCCTAGGTAGTTGTTAAGGCGTCTAGATTTATGATCTTTTGTAAAACCTTTTATGGATAAATGGATGTAGTGTTTGAACTCACTATTGTTGTAGTCTATCAATGTTGTGAAATATTTTATAGAAATACGATCTAATGTAAAATCTCATTTTATTTTGATTTGAACGAAAATTTATAGTCAATAAATTACTAGTGTACAAATTGAAATTGATTGAATTGGAGATTGGAAATTGGATCAGTTTGACTGTGAAAACTATTTTCAATTAAATTATTTTAATATGAACTGTTTTAAATCTATCTTCTTAAATATTCAAATTATTTTGGATTTTCCAAGCTATTTACTATAGAAACTATTCTTTTTAAAAACTCAAACTATCATATATTAATTATTTCACAACTACTCAAGCTATTTTCTAAATTCAAACTGGTCAGAGTGGAAATTACTTATATTTAACTCATGGATTTAAATACTAATTGGGATAAATTGAAGTTATAACCCAAATGGAACTCGAAGCAATTCTGATTTGGAACCGAAATCTAGATATTAAGGTAAAAATGATATTGAAGTATAATGGTATATTTTGAATAAATATGATGATTTTAAAATGAAGACTTAGTAGTTACTATAACTGAAACTTACTCTATAAGAGGTAAGAATTGTGACAAATAACTTTGAAATGGTAATCAGACTAGAAAATTTGATTTGGCATTAATAAGAATATAAATGCTAGTATATATTCAAACTCCCCTTATTGAAATTATAAGTAGGAAGGAATGATCTTATATGTATATGAGAATGAAATGGAAATAGTTTTGGAAATATAAATAAAACTCCACCATTAAAATTCAAGGTAGAATATATTTGTATATAAATATAAATACATACAAGTTAATGATGTTCATATATATATATAAGCATATAAGAATATATATATATATATGCCATATAAAGTAATGTATATGGAAATTTGCATAAATATATATACATATATATGTGTGTGATGATAAGATATACATAAGATTATGTATATGTATATGTATATATAATAGTGAATGGGAAGAACGTAAATACATGTGTAAATAAATGTGTACATATCTACAAGGAAGCACAAACTTTATGATAACAATTAAATGTATATATGTAAAGATATATACGTATATATGTATATATATATACATATTATTATAAAAATGGAAAGGGCAAACATATACCCATGGTCAGGAGTATAGGAGGATCTACATATAAGGATATACACACACACACACACACATCAATTCATATAAATATATATGTAAACACATAAGGGAACATGGCAATTAGTACACATCATCTCAAGCGTATAATACACCAAATCCTCCTTTCAATTAATCAAATCACTTTTATTCAATCAGGTCATTGTTGAAAATAAATAAAGAAAATACAAAAGAAAATAAAGATGAAAACATACTGTACATGTAAAAGCTACAGCTATCCTCCTCTATTTATAAATAGCACTGCCTTGTTTCATATTCTGGCATTCGAACAGAAAGAAAATAATAATATAATACAACTGCCATTAAGACTCTATAGAATCAAGGTGCTAGCAGATCAAAACAAAAGCAAGCGGCAGTTCATCTTCTAAAGACAGTGAGTAGAACTTAACTTCTTATATACTGTAATTTGT
Organism: Allium fistulosum; assembly: GCA_030737815.1. Taxonomy (NCBI): domain Eukaryota; kingdom Viridiplantae; phylum Streptophyta; class Magnoliopsida; order Asparagales; family Amaryllidaceae; genus Allium; species Allium fistulosum. The sequence continues at coordinate 522,664,993 of CM060906.1, forward strand.
GTTACGTTCTTGGATAGTGAAATAGTAGTGTCGTTGATAAGTATGTTTTGCACAAAAATATATATATATATATATATATACTTATATATGAATGCATATTAAGGTTAAAACCAGAGAAACCCATGGTCTTGTTCATCAATTTGCTCTACTGTATATTGAAGAAATTGTCCTACTTAATTTCTAAATTCTCTATCTCTCAACCTAATTATTTTTAGGTTACGGTTTAAGAAGAAAAGTTGTTTGTTTTTTATTGTAGTTTGTTTTAAAATTGGTTTTGTTGAATATTATTAAGCATAGGGGTTGAAAAGTATGTTTTATAGTAAGATAACCCAACATGGAAGAATCTCGAGTAGCATGTTTTATGTTTTTGCTTATATGGAAATTAAAATGAACTCGATTATCAAATTAATGGATTAAATTATAAAAATGTCCGAGGACGAATAAAAGAATATTTGGAAGTAAAAATAAAGCTGAAATTCGACTAAATCAAGGTTTTAATGATAGGTTAGGGGGTCCTACTAGAATCTAGTACAAGTGTAAGAGATGGCAAAAGGAAAAGAATGAAGAAGTCGAACGGTTTCGCTCCGAGATTTTATGCTTTAAGTGTCAAAAGAAAGGGAATTTTCTAAACCATTGCCCTAAAGCGAGGAGGATGAAGCGTAAACCCATGGTACTGGTCGATGGATCAACCATTTGCTACCATTGTAAAATGACGGGACACATCGCTAGGGATTGCCTCAAGAGATGGAAAAAAGAGAAAGTTGTGGAACACCCCGCGGGAGGTGTGAAAATTATGACCTTTTGTAAAACCTTTTATGGATAAATGGATGTAGTGTTTGAACTTACTAGTGTTGTAGTCTATCGATGTTGTGAAATATTTTGTAGAAATACGATGTAATATAAAATCTCTTTTTATTTTGATTTGAACGAAAATTTATAGTCACTAAATTACTAGTGTGCAAATTCAAATTTAATTGAATTTGAGATTGGAAATTGGATCAGTTTGGCTTTGAAAACTATTTTCAAATAAATTATTTTAATATGAACCATTTTAAATCTATCTTCTTAAATATTCAAATTATTTTGGATTTTCCAAGCTATTTACTATACAAACTATTCTTTTTAAAAACTCAAACCATCTTATATTAACTATTTAACTATTTTACAACTACTCAAGCTATTTTCTAAATGCAAACTGGTCGGAGTGGAAATTACTTATATTTAAATCATGGATTTAAATACTAATTGGGATAAATTGAAGTTATAACCCAAATGGAACTCGAAGCAATTCTAATTTGGAACCGAAATCGAGATATTAAGGTAAAAATGATTTTGAAGTATAACGGTATATTTTGAATAAATATGATGGTTTTAAAATGAAGACTTAGTAGTTACTATAACTAAAACTAACTCTATAAAAGGTAATAATTGTGACAAATAACTTTGTAAAGGTAATTGGACTGGAAAATTTATTGAGGCATTAATAAGAATATAAATGTTAGTATATATACAAACTCCCCTTATTGAAATTATAAGCAGGAAGGAATGATCTTATATGTATATGAGAATGAAATGGAAATAGTTTTGGAACCCATTGATTTTAAAAGACTTTTGATTTTGGCAAAAAGTCAATTTTAGAAATTGGGTGAACCAAATTTGAAAACTATCGATTTTGAAGATATCGATTTTATATAGGTAAAGTTTATATGTGATACATATAAAGAGTATGATTTGGAAGGTACTATATATATGTATATAGTATGATATGTTTTGAGACAAAAGTATGGAAAGGCACCCTTATGAGAGTCGAAACTTATAGTAGGAGATCCACTGGGTGGTTCTGCCTAGGAATCCAAAGGGTGGGTTCAATGTGAATTGGGATCCCAAAGGACGTTTGGACAAAACTCAATGAGTTCTTGATGATCATTTGTTGGGTAGCGTAAGTCGAGTGGTGCTGATACCTACAGTCACATTGGGTTTTGCTGTGATGGCAACGTAATCTTTTTGTAACTGCGACCTATCGCAGTTCCATAGCGTAAGTCGGGTGGCAGTGATTGCCTACAATCTACGTTTGATTTCGCTGGGATAGCGACGTAACATCGGTAGATTGCGATCTATGTCGTTTGGTTCCATAGCATAATTCGAATGGCATGGAGTGCCTACGGTCTACACTGGGTTCCACTGGAAAAGTGACACAACTTTGTGTAGCCTGCGATCTATGTGGTATAGTTTCGTTTGACAGCGTAATTCGAGGGGCAGTGATTGCCTACTGACTACTTACGGTTTTGCTATGATAGCAACGCAATCTTGTTGTAGCTACGATCTGTTGTGTTCCCATGGCGAAAGTTGAGAGGTGGGGATACCTACGGTTTTCTTATGATTTCGCCGGGATGGCGACGCAATCATCGAGTTAAATGCGATCCATGGTGGTTAAGGGGGGTGATACTTTCCATAGCATTTTTGAAAAAGAGTTTTTTTCAAGTATTTTCATTGGGTGTTGAAACGGGTCTGCTAAGTACTTATAGATTTTCAGTCCTACGCCTAATCAACGTATGACTAAATTTCTGTAAGAACAAGGATGGACTTATCAACACATCGAGTTATGAAAAGTATTTTTATATAAAACTAGTTTGGTAATACTATGTGATTTAAAGTTTTTTAAAAATGTAAAATAAAAGAGTAAGGAGTTAAACGTTTAAAATTGATTTAATTAATGATACACATCAGAAGTAAAATTCTTGTTTCATCCCTTTTTGAGGGCGAAAAGTTCTAAGAGGGGAGGAATGTAACGACCCGGATTTTCTGACGTCTATTATTAGGCAATTAACTGATTTTAATTTTTGGAATATAAATTTTTATTAGTCGAATAGATAAATTTTCTTACAAATAAAATATGTGAATCTATATATTGATTAAAAAATATTAAATTTTAAATTTATAAAATCTCTGGATATGATAAATTTTATAGAAATATAAATAAAACTCCACCATTAAAATTCAAGGTAGAATATATTTGTACGTAAATATAAATACATACAAGTTAATGATTTTCATATATATATATAAGCATATAAGAATATATATAAGTGTGCCATATAAAGTAATGTATATGGAAATTTACATAAATGTATATACATATATATATGCGTGATGACAAGTTATACATAAGTATATGTATATGTATATATAATAGTGAATAGGAAGAATGTAAATACATGTGTAAATAAATGTATACATATCTACAAGGAAGCACAAACTTTATGATAACAATTAAATGTATATATGTAAAGATATATATGTATATATGTATATATATATTATTATATATATACATAATATTATAAAAATGGAAAGGGCAAACATATACCCATGGTCAAGAGTATAAAAGGATCTACACATAATGATATATATATATATACATCAATTCATATAAATGTATATGTAAACACATAAGGGAACATGGCAATTAATACACATCATCTCAAGCGTATAATACATCAAATCCTCCTTTCAATTAATCAAATCACTTTTATTCAATCAGGTCATTGTTGAAAATAAATAAAGAAAATACAAAAGAAAATAAAGATGAAAACATACTGTACATGTAAAAGCTACAGCTATCCTCCTCTATTTATAAATAGCACTGCCTTGTTTCATATTCTGGCATTCGAACAGAAAGAAAAAAATAATATAATACAACTGCCATTAAGACTCTGGTGAATCAAGGTGCTAGCAGATCAAAACAAAAGCAAGTGGCAGTTCATCTTCTAAAGATAGTGAGTAGAACTTAACTTCTTATATACTGTAATTTGTGTTACATTCTTGGATAGAGGAATATTAGTGTTGTTGATAATTATGTTTTGCATAGGAATATATATATACTTATATATGAATGCATATTAAGGTTATAACCAGAGAAACCCATGGTCTTGTTCATCACTTTGCTCTGCTGTATATTGAATAAACGGTCCTACTTAACTTCTAAATACTCTATCTCTCAACCTAATTAGTTTTAGGTTACGGTCTAAGAAGAAAAGCTGTTTTTTATTGTATTTTGTTTTAAAATTGGTTTTGTTGAATATTATTAAGCATATGGGTTGAAAAGTAAGTTTTACAGTAAGATATCCTAATATGGAAGAATCTCGAGTAGCATGTTTTATGTTTTTGCTTATATGGACGTGATCGCCTTACGAAATGATGATTTTTGAGGGTGATTACAGAATTTTTAGTGAGGAATCGAGTAGGGAAACTGGAGTTGAATGGAATGTCAATTTTGGTCAATCTCCGGCAAACCGGCCAGTGGTGGAGGTCGAGCTTGGGTCGAAAGGAAGCTGGAAGGGAGGGGAACTCGGGAAAAATGGTACGGTATTTTATTAACGGGTCTGGTGGTTGGTCGGAGGCAGTTTAGGGTTAGGAAAGGGATTTTGGGTGGTTTCGGTTATGTGGTGATGGTGGCGTCAAGGAGGAGAAAGGGGACATGCGGTATGGGATGAAAAGGAAGAGGAGGAGGTGGCAAGGCGGTTGGTGGATTTTGGTGAAGTCAGGTGGTCGGAGGTGGTCAGATGAGGAGGAGGAAGGGGGCGGTCTCTGTAATGCCCCACTCCGAGACCCACATTAGCAAAGAGTATTACTAAGTAACAACGTCTGCTAATGCGGAGAATAGAGCTGGATAGGAGCGACCATCTATAACCTAGTCTTAATTATATATTGAATACGCCGACAATTGCCACTTCTTACTCAAGTGGATCGACATCTCCAATAAATACTTAATACAAAGCCATAGGTGGCTGAAGGATCTATCAGAATAAAATATAACAACTCAAATGTAATACACATCACAGAACAGTAGATCATCACATACATTTACACATATACAAATATATTACAGAGTTTACAGAATGATACATGTCATGTGGTAAGGCAAACCATAATATACAAGCGAGTAAAAAGAATACATATCAAAGTTGCAGCCAAAAAGGACTACACAAAAAGCTATAACAAAAAGGAGCTAGCGGAATAGTCCATGTGGAAGCAAAATAGGCTAAGTCCGAAGTACCTAACCTGAAACAACTCGGTCTGGCCCGAGTATAAAATATACGGGTCAGTCTAGCTAAACAAATCAGTTAGATAAACTAAATGATAATTAGCATACATGGTCATAAAGTACCACAAATATCTCCAAAAGAGATAACCAGATTATCTAACAAAAGATGAATCAAAACAAGCCTCATCTCATAGGCAACTCAAATAAACCAAGGATATCATATCCCGAAGCAAGCCAAAAGGCAAATAACAAATACCAATAAAGGTAACACAAGTTTACACAAGGTTATCGCTATATATCATGTGGTTCAAAGAACCTACACCGAAGGGCGATACTCGAGGGAAGTATAATTGTCAAAGAAACAAAAGATGCTCGAGCTCAGTACTGTATAACAAGGATCCATACGCCCGAAGGCAACGCCCGAAGGCAACAAACCATAGTGGCGAAGGTTCGAAGACCCAGTACTGGACACCACTAACTGGCAATGTGTCGCAACTCTTAGAAAGGAACCAGAAAAATGTTAACGTGAGTCCCATACCACACGTTCGCACTAAATGGTTTACTAACCGTTAGTCAATTTCACACTCAAAGCAGTACAAAGTTCACCTCATCTCATCGGTAAACCAGACCCAGAGGTCAAAACGATCAAACAAATAGATTAGGAATTAACTGAAAAGATGAACACACGTGTTCATAGCACGCGTTTTATCTAATCATTTAATTTCCTCCCTCTTTGCTCGGAGTGCAAAATTGTGTGTGTGTTTTATATAGAAATTATAAATTGGAGAAACAAACTTTTAATACAATTTAAGAAGATCATTTTATAAAAACCCGTGCACGAATCAAAAAGGAATCATCAAAGCCAACTAAAGTGAAACAACTAATTGGAGAAAGAAGAATCGATCAAAAATTGGAATCCCACACAAAATAGGCAAATTGGGCTGAGACAAGCAGATTCAGTCGTCTGAATTGCATATTTCAGACGTCTGAAACTGGAGCTCAGGCAATACTTTGCCTAGGTCAATGATGGCCAAATCATATCGGAAGCAATCAGATGAGTGATGATAGCTAGGGGTTTACGCCAAATGACTACCCAACCTTAGAGACTCACCAATACATTCCGACCAACATGCCCAAACAACCATATAAGGATTTTCGTAGATTTTGACTTCAAACGCCAAAAGTTGGAATATTCATCAAACCATTGAACTTTAATGAGCGGCACATCCTTGTTTCGAAGGTGTCTCACCTCCGAGGCAAGTACGTGAATGGGCTGCTGTACAATAGATAAGTCTAGTGAGATCTCAAGCCTTTGCAAAACAGGAGAGTCAATAACAAAATCTGATTCTCGAAGACACTTCCGAAGCAGAGAGACGTGAAACACATTGTGAACACTGGATAGATGAGCTGGAAGTGAAACTCTATAAGCCATCGGGCCAATACGTTCAATAATAGGAAATGGTCCTACAAAGCGAGTAGCCAATTTCCCTTTCATACTGAAGCGCATAACCCCTTTCAAAGGAGAAACACGAATAAATACGAGATCATCAACCGAGAACTCGAGAGGCTTCCTACGGTTATCCACGTAGGATTTCTGGTGGCTCTGTGCCTCTTTCATTCTCTGACGAATGAGATTAATCTTCTCAGAAGAATCATGAACAAAATCTGGGCAAAGAATAAGCTTCTCCCCAGATTCCAACCAACAATAAGGTGATCGACATGGCCTTCTGTATAAGACTTCGAAAGGAGCCATACCGATACTGGACCAAAAACTATTGTTGTAGGAGAACTCTACAAGGGGTAGATGATCCTCCTAACTACCTCCAAAATCAAGAATACAAATACGGAGGAGATCCTCTAAGACACGATTCACCCGTTCAGTCTGTCCATCAAACTGTGGATGATAAGCTGTGTTGAAATTAATCTTTGTTCCCAAAGCTTGCTGAAGACTCTGCCAGAAATGACTTGTGAATAAAGGATCACGGTCACTCACAATCGAACTAGGAACACCGTGAAGTCTCATGATTTCCTTGATATATAACTTAGCCAAAAGAGAAGCAGTCCTATTAGATTTAATAGGAACAAAATGAGCTGATTTGGTGAGGCGATCAACAATAACCCAAATGCTAGAATGGCCCGATCTCGTACGTGGTAGGCCATCAATGAAATCCATCAAAATCTGATCCCATTTCCACAATGGAATCTCTAGAGGCTGAAGGAGACCAGAAGGGCGCTGATGTTCGGCTTTAATATGTTGAAAAGTCATGCAATTACTCACATAACTTGCCACATCGCGCTTCATGCCTTCCTAATAATAAAGGCGATGCATGTCGGCATACATCTTACTACTTCCAGGATGAATAGTATACTTAGAACGATGACAGTCATCAAGAATGTCATGCCTAAGTGCAGAATCAGAAGGCACAACCATACGGTTCTTCTTGCGAAGACACCCATGAAAATAAATGTTGAAATCCTGCAACGCCTCATCACGGGATTCAGTCTCACAAAGTTAAATAAGATGCACAAGATCAGGATCACGCCACTGAGCTTTGGCAATACGATCCAATAGAGAGGGTCGAGCTTCCAAACTGAATAATACTAGCAGAGAATCAGAGGATGGAGCTCGATCACGAATATCACAAAAAGATAGAGTCTCAAGAATATCCCATTCGGCAAGCATCATAGAAACGACAGCCGAATGTCTGCGACTAAGCGCATCAGCAACATAATGACCCTTACCAGGGGTATATTGGATATCAAAGTCATATGAGGCAAGAAACTTGAGCCAACGCTGTTGCCTCATATTGAGTTCCTTCTGAGTGAACAAATACTTCAAGGATTTATAATCAGTATAGAGAATGAAGCGCTCGCCCAATAAATAGTGTCGCCAAATCTTCAAGGCGAAGACAATGGCGGCTAACTCAAGATCATGTGTGGCATAGCGAACTTCATTCGGATGCAGTTGCCTAGAAGCATAAGCAACTACCCGATCCTTCTGCATAAGCATGGCACCGAGACCACTACCACAAGCATCAGTGTAGACAACAAGATCGTGATTCCCCTCGGGAACCACAAGAATAGGAGCATTAGTGAGAAGTTCCTATAATATCTAAAAGGAAGCTTCACACTTGTCGGACCAAATATAACGAATGCCTTTCCGAGTAAGGCTGGTGAGAGGAAGCACAACATGGGAAAAATCCTTAATGAACCGACGGTAATAACATGCCAATCCAAGGAAACTACGAATCTCATGAACATTCTCAGGCCTCTTCCAATTCTGGATAGCTTCGATCTTTGAGGGATCGACCGAAATGCCGTCGGAAGATACAACATGGCCTAAGAACTTAACCTTATTCTCCCAAAAATGACACTTGGAGAATTTGGCTTTAAGCTGATGGTGACGAAGAGTGCTCAAGGCAATTCTCAAGTGATTAGCATGCTCGGATTCAGACTTAGAATAAACAAGAATGTCGTCAATGAACACAAGGATGAACTTATCGAGATATTCCCGGAATACTCGATTCATAAGATCAACAAAGAAAGCAGGAGTGTTCGTCAAACCGAATGACATAACGAGCCACTCGGAAGAATCATATCGAGTGCGGAAAGCCGTAAGAGGTATGCTATCTTCCGTGACTCGGAGCTGATGAAAACTAGTGGCAAGGTCGAGCTGAGAGAAGACCTTAGCACCACTCAATAAACCGAACATATCATCGATCCTCGGCAAAGGATACCTATTCCTGATGGTCAACTCATTAAGCTTGCGATAGTCGATGCAAAGCCTAAGAGTTCCATCGGACTTCTTTACGAAGATGACCGCGGTACCCCACGGTGAAAAACTGGACCGGATCAACTGTTTGGACTCAAGCTCTAAAAGCTGCTTCTTGAGTTCCTCATTTTCTTTTGTAGACATTCTCGTGGTAGGATGACCAACCGGCTGCGCGCCTGGAATGAGATCAATGCGGAACTCGATCGCCCGCTTGGGTGACAAACCCGAAACCGGCTCAAAAACATCAAAGAAGTCACAAACAATTGGAATACGAGATATATCATCATCTTCTCGTGAGCCAAGAGAATATAAAGTCATTTCAGAATTATCCACATTCCGAAGAACAAGTGATAGCTGAGTAGACAAATCTGGATGTCGAAGATATAAAATTCTTTCAGAACAAATAATCCTGGCATCGTATCTCACTAGCCAGTCCATACCCAAAATCATATCAAATCCCAAATAAGAAATAACGTGCAGATTCGCACGAAAAGAAAAGCCACATAAAACAATCTCAACATCATCACAAAGCATGCTAAGGGTTGCGGATCCCCCAATATGATTCGCAATCCTCAACCAAGTAACCATACAAGAAACATCCAAAGACTAATCATCGACGAACTTTTTCTGTACGAAAGAATGCGAAGCACCCATATCGAAAAGAACTCGAATACTACGGTCATGAAATAAAATAGAACCTTCCAAAATAGATGGAGATATACCTCTGGACTGAGAAGAACCTCCAGAAGCCTTAGCAACATAATGCTTGCCAGACTTGGCACTAGCAGGAGCAGTAGAGAAGGAGGAAACACGGTGACCTTCCTTCTTGCAATAATGGCAGAAGAGAGGCTTATGACAAGCTCGAATCATATGATCAGGAGAACCACAATTGAAACACTTTCGAATGGAAGGTGTTCTAGCAGATTGAGAGTTAGAACCAGATTCAATAGGCCTTTTCTTCTTAGAAGGGAGAAATCACTGCTTATGAAATGGAAACTTCTTCTTATTGGGGTTCTTGCGAACCTCAACATCATCACCACTATCACATTCCTTCTCGATGGCCTCGAGATGAAGTGCCAAATCAACTAACTCCTTAAAAGAAAGCTTAAGCTGGAGCATTAAGGACTTCTTAAGATATTTCTTAAGACCAGAGACAAACTTCATATTCTTCTTATAAGAAGTGCTAATGAATTCAAGACCATACCTAGATAAGGCCTCGAATGATGCAACATATTCAGAAACGGAGGACTTCCCTTGCTTCAACTCAAGGAAGCGACGTGCCAATAAAACTTTCTCAGATTCATGAACGAAGTTGAGTTCGAATCGTTCCCGAAACTGAGTCCAAGAAAGAACAGACTCATCAAGTTCGGCTACAAGAAGTTCGTACCAATCAAGGGCATGCTCTTGAAATAAGCTAGAAGTTACAAGAACTCGATCGTGGTCAGAAAGATCCATACGAGAAAAGATACGCTTGCATGTGCGAATCCAAGCTTGGACCTCAAGAACGGACTCAGAGCCTTTGAATGGCTTTCCACCAAGATGAGAAATATCACTACACAGGCGTGCAAAGGCAGACTTGCATGGATGAGATGCACGAATAGGAGCTGGAGGCTTAGTGCTCCTCAATAACTCCAAAAACTGATCGACAGACATATAAACACCGTCCGGATGAGAGCCGCTGGATTGCCCAGCATCCGAGCGTCGTCCTTTGCCTCTTCCGGCCATTAGCTAAAAGATAAGATAAAGATTATTCACAAGGTAGATATCATTAATCCAATTATGGAATACTACGGAATAAAATGCATTCCTAGACGTATTCCCAAAATTCTATCTAACCCAAAGGCACGAAAAGAATAAAGGCATGATGATTCAAAGATTCGTAACATTCGTACAACCCTTTGATGTACCGTAATATGTGTCTCTATTCTATGTTTATCATATTTTGTTTTGAACCTCGCTCTGATACCAAGCTCTAAAGCCCCACTTCGAGACCCACATTAGCAAAGAGTATTACTAAGTAACATCGTCTGCTAATGCGGAGAATAGAGCTAGATAGGAGCGACGATCTATAACCTTGTCTTAATTATCTATTGAATACGCCGACAATTTCCACTTCTTACTCAAGTGGATCGACATCTCCAATAAATACTTAATACAAAGCCATAGGTGGCTGAAGGATCTATTAGAATAAAATACAACAACTCAAATGTAATACACATCATAGAACAGTAGATCATCACATACATTTACACATATACAGATACATTACAGAGTTTACAAAATGATACATGTCATGTGGTAAGGCAAACCACAATATATAGGCGAGTCAAAAGAATACATATCAGAGTTACAACCAAAAAGGACTACACAAAAAGCTATAACAAAAAGGAGCTAGCGGAATAGTCCATGCGGAAGAAAAATAGGCTAAGTCCGAAGTACCTAACCTGAAACAACTCGGTCTGACCCGAGTATAAAATACATGGGTCACTCTAGCTAAACAAATCAGTTAGATAAACTAAATGATAATGAGCATACATGGTCATAAAGTACCACAAATATCTCCAAAAGAGATAACCAGATTATCTAACAAAAGATGAATCAAAACAAGCTTCATCTCATAGGCAACTCAAATAAACAAAGGATATCATATCCCAAGCAAGCCAAAAGGCAAATAACAAATACCAATAAAGGTAACACAAGTTTCCACAAGGTAATCGCTATATATCGTGTGGTTCAAAGAACCTACACCGAAGGGCGATACTCTAGGGAAATATAATTGTCAAAGAAACAAAAGATGCTCGAGCTCAGTACTGTATAACAAGGATCCATACGCCCGAAGGCAACAAATCGTAGTGGCGAAGGTCTGGAGACCCAGTATCGGACACCACTAACTGGTAAAATGTGTCGCAACTCTCAGAAAGGAACCCGAAAAATGTTAACGTGGGTCCTATACCACACGTTCGCACTAAACGGTTTACTAACCGTTAGTCAATTTCACACTCAAAGCAGTACAAAGTTCACCTCATCTCATCGGTAAACCAGACCCAGAGGTCAAAACGATCAAACGAATAGATTAGGAATTAACTAAAAAGATGAACACACGTGTTCATAGCACGCGTTTTATCTAATCATTTAATTCTCCTTCCTCTTTGCTCGGAGTGCAAAATTGTGTGTGTGATTTATATAGAAATTATAAATTGGAGAAACGAACTTTTAATACAATTTAAGAAGATCATTTTATAAAAACCCGTGTACGAATCAAAAAGGAATCGTCAAAATCAACTAAAGTGAAACAACTAATTGGAGAAAGAAGAATCGATCAAAAATTGGAATCCCATACAAAATAGGCAAATTGGGCCGAGACGAGCAGATTCAGACGTATGAATTCCATATTACAGTCGTCTGAAACTGGAGCTCAGGCAATACTTTGCCTAGGCCAATGATGGCCAAATCATATCGGAAGCAATCAGATGAGTGATGATAGCTAGGGGTTTACGCCAAACGACTACCCAACCTTAGAGACTCACTAATACATTCCGACCAACATGCCCAAACAACCATATAAGGATTTTCATAGATTTTGACTTCAAACGCTAAAAATTGAAATATTCATCAAACCAATTCAATTCAAAGACAAATGGACAAGGATGATATGTTAGGAATTGCTACCTAACACTATCAAAGATATAAATGTAGATGTGAGTTCGAAAACTCACCGTTTAACCCAAAAACTCAAGAGAGAAGCTATAGAGCAAGGCAAGAACAATCACTCTTCAATTATAACCCAAGGATCTTCAATCTAAGCTCAAGAACAAATATTTTCCTAAGTTAGGGTTTAGGAAATTTTAGAAATCAAAGAGGAATTGAGATGGAGAAGGAGAAGAGGATGCTTATCTGAGCTTCTCTTGGATTTTGGACTTGAATTTGAGTTTGCAAATGAATCTAGGGCTTAGGAATTTCCATTTCCCATTCTTTCCCCCATTTTTGCTAAAGCTAGAATGTTTAGGAAATAAAGTGAGTGAATGAAGAGGAGAGGGGGCTGAGTTAGGTTATAGTATGAGTTGGGTGAAACCCATACCCAAAGCCCAATTAGGAAATAACCAAATTCACCCAACTCCAAACATATCGATGCATATACTAAAAAAAGTCGCAAACACCATTTTGAAATCAATGGAAGTGGTCTCAAGTTGAAATTGTTGATTCTCAACTTCATTCCCGATTCAGACGTCTGAGAATTCCAAACCAGACGTCTGAATTTGGAAAAATATGAGTTCTCAAACTTCATTCAGACGTCTGAAGTGCACGATTCAAACGTCTGAATCTGGAAAAACGGATGTTGTCCAAAACAATATTCAGACGTCTGAATCATCCATTTCAGACGTCTGAAAATGGCAATTTTGGCCTATTTCCTTTCTGGCTTAATTCGAACAATTTCAGACGTCTGAATGCTTCATTTCATATTCTGAATCCCTGTGAGATAGTTTTTATCAATTTTTTTCAAATAGACACCTCCGTATCACGATCTACAAAGACTTTTCACTATATCGACTGTTCTTTTACAAATAGTGACTTTTTCGGACTAAAATCCGATTAACGATGCTATACTTAAATTAAACATTTAAATATAAAATCGTAAAATATGCGGGTTGTTAAAGTCTCGTTCCTGGACGTGGGTTTGAGTTCGAAATTTCGAACTAGGTGTTGGTTAGGTTTTTCCAGGGTGAGGTCAAGTCGGGCTGAACGAGGGTGGTTTGCGCGAGGTACCTGCGGTAGGAGGAGGGTGGTGGTCGAGGCGTGCATGTGCACGGATACGTGCATGCATGGTGGAACAGAAGGGGATAAGTGAAAGAGATGAAGAAGGAATGGAGCAGGAATAGAGAGGAAGGGAGGAGTTTTTTTCTTTTGTTCTGGTGTTGGGCCGGGCCTGGTTTTTAAATAAATAAAAAATTAAGTATTATCAAGTGTTATCATTTAAAACCCTATTAACTTTTAAACATTATCTTCCTTCATCTAAATTCAAAGACAATATATAATTTAAATTAATTTTAATAATTGAAGTTAATAAACAAATTTAACTTTTAATTTATAAGCCTATGTTGATTTATGTAAGATAATTATTAATGAAATTTCCAAATTTAATTAAACTAAGAATAAATAGTTTTTTTTAATTAATTTTAATTATAAGTAAGCAGGATTTGAAAGATAATTAATTTTGTTTTTAAATTAAATAGATGATGGTTTGTGATTGTTAATATAGACTATAAATCGTTAAAATAGTTAGGATATGTGTTTTGACTTGATTTCTCTTGAGTATTTATTTCAAATTATTCTATGCATGTGATACTAAGTAACCAAATGAATTGAATGACCGAAATAGAAACTTTGAGACGTTTTATTGGAAATAGATATCTGTAATAAATTTCCATATGTGAATATTTTCACCCTAAATATAAATTGTTATTTTAAAACAATTTACCCGTTTATAATTTATTTCTTGGATTGGAAGAGACCGGGATCGAATATCAGTGTTATCCGGAACCACTTCGATTTGAAAATCACTACGAATCTTTACGGGTTTGATTTTAGAGTTTAATATGCTGGAATTGGATTAATTTAACAAACTCAACTATTTTAAATAATTAACTGTACTTAGACATTATTATAATATCGATGGATTTCAGAAAAAAAGTGGTTTGGTTATAATCAGAAAAAACTCGTCGTGTTGTACGAGTTACCTTTGTTACAAAGATTTTTATAACTTAAGTATTTAAAATTAAGTATGTTTACTCACGCTGGTTTCCAGCCTGACTCGGGTGTTACTTTATTGTAATGCTCGGGCCAGACCGAGTATTACAGTTTTCAGGTTAGGACGTTTTTGGAGCTTAGGAGACGAGCTGGATGGCAAAGACGTATTGCACGTATTTGACTATATTCCGCTGTGTATTGTAGGCTATATATTCAACGTTAGGGACAAGTTATTATAAATGTCCAGATTTATTGTTGATAATTGTACTCTGATAACTTGTATGTATATTAGCAGTTATAGCTTTTCTTTGTATAAAATACTGTTATTGTATATTATATTTTGTTCCGCTGCGATTGTGAGATACTGTGCTATTATTCTATTTTTCTCCTTAACCCTAACAACCTGGTATTTCCGGCACTCGATTGCTCGGCACTCTATACAGCGGACGTATTAGTATCGATTTTCGGGGGTCGAAAATCGCCCGGTCGTGATAGTATCAGTAACTCTGCTAAGAAATGTGAGCGTCCTCACACAGTCCATTAGCTGCATAAATAATCCTTACCGTCCTGGCAATCCTCGCTTCCATCATCCTCACAAAAATTTTGCCTGAACCTCACTGTTATGCCGTTGCAGCAGTCTGTTTGACCAGCAATAATGGGGCCTAATTGTTACAACCTCGGGACACTACCCGGATGTTGGTCAGCTTCGATGGATAACTAGCTCATCTGGTAACTAACATAATAGCCATCATAATTTAATTTTACTCATGAAATCCTCACTCATGGTAAACCCTCTTGGTTACCTTTTTCGACCCAAATTTCATTTATATATCAATTAATCACTTAACGAAAAGTGTATACCTTTAAAATATCTAATCATAAGTTTTTCCCAATCCAATGTATTTCCAAATTCCAATTATATAATTTCAAAAACAATATGTATAAACCCTTATTTATTTTCAAACCTATTTATAATACCTTTGGAAATCTATTTATTAAACTCAGATTTTCTTTTTATACAGTCTTTTGAATATCGTATATTAAAATTCCAATTCATAAAATTTAAATTCATAAGCAATATTCAAGTTTATTCGCTTCATTATCCTTTTAACTGCTAGGGAATAGTAATTTATTAAATAATAATCCAATTTTTATAAATATCTTTCAACTATTTACACTAACATATTTATAAATCTATAAATAGTATTCACTTAAACAAACGAATTCTAAAATTCCCATTTCAAAATAATTTAATTCAAATACCTTTGTAACCATTACATAAGATCTTAAATCAATTACTCTATTTAAAAATAATCGACCCAAAATATATTACCTACAAATGCTACACTCACAACATATGTAATAATAAACTTTCATTTATAATTATATTCATAAAATGAATAATTACGTTCAAATTTAGCGTTCTTTTAAAAAAATTGTATTATAAAACATCATGTTTATTCAATTTCCATAAAAATAGATTCATTGCTGAATACAAAATTTTAAATCAATTTAATAAATATAAACTACACTAAAGAAATTACTTTTTGAAAACATTATCAAATTCTTTCATTTATATTTGTAAAAATTCATACATTCCAATACTATTAAAAATTCTCTATTTTCTTTTTCAAAATATCTTTTATATCCAAACGATTTCCAATAAATTATTCTATTTTCCAACCACTTTATTTATTTAGAAATATACTATAATCTAGTTTTTAAAATAATATAAATTATTTTCCAAATTTATTCAAAATATTTTGAAACGAGAAAATCAATATATCCAAAAATATAATCATGGAGATAAATTCTCCACAATCATCAATATAAGTTTTATCGTTTGGTCTGAGTCGTATTACATCAAATTCCGACCATTTGAACAATGTACACACACATATAAAATAAACTGCATATCAAAATTGCAATAGACAACATCTCCTTTGCATTTTGACCATCCAATATACACAAATCTCATATCAAATCAAAATCATATCCAATATCCCAAACCAACAATGCAATCGATAATCTCAATTCAACTTAGCAATTAAATCAACTATACATATACACACATGCACAAATAGCAAGTAATGAAATAGATGCAAGTGTGAAAACTCAACTCAACGATGCTAGTACGATCAAATAAACGACTATGCGCTTTGCCACTGCCGTTAAACCAACCGAAGTCATCACTAATTCGCGACCAATCTCCAACGGTTGGTTCCCAATCACTCCCTCGGTCGAATTCCAACAAGCAACCTAGCATAATCGCTGCCTACATCGGTCAGCACCATGCCTTCGACACATCAATTATCGTCAGCCGTAGCCACATCGCTCCAGCAAGCACACCTATCACCATCCTCCACAAACGATGGTCCTCGGCTTGCATGCCCAACTTCGCTGCTTCTCATCATCGACATCGTGCTCCTCCTCAGAATCTCGCTCGCGACATCAAACTTTTCACCTACCACATCGTGACCTCCCCCTCCATTGCATTTATCGTCGACGACGTCATCGAGCTGGGTAGCTGCATGGGGATTTTTTTCTGATGTCGAATTTGGGTTTTTGGGTAATTGTGATAAGAAGGTGAATAATATGCTTTGGCCTTTAATTTGCTGTAAGGAAAAGGAAGAGGAGTCATCTAGAGAATGGGCTCGGGCTTTAAATTTCTTTGGGATTTATTATTTAATCAAATAATTTATCATTCAAATAATTTTGTATTTATTTGTAATTAAAATTTTAATCTAGTTTAATTTAATTTACACTTCATTCTATAAACTATATTTTGATAAGTAGACAAGTTTATTCAATTCGATATCTTCTTATTTATTTTCAGTATTTTAATCATATAATAATTATTTATACTTTTAAAATATTTTACATTCAATTAAAACATTTTATATGATTTTAATATATTATTCGAAAAGAATTTATTAATTTTATTCAACTCATTAAAATAAAATCTTTTATTAATAGACTTCAAATAAACAAGAATATTATTTTCAAAGTAATACTTATCGAAAATTGAATTTGAATATTTCTATTTTAATTAAATTTATGAATTTTACGGTATAAAAATTAGGGTTGTTACAGATATTCCCCTTAAGAAAATTGCTATGGAATTAAAACTGCAATTTCTTATGGGGAAACGTCATACACAACTTGTAACATCTCGCCTTATTCGACCCTCCAAAGTCGACACTAATACATTCACAGTATTCACGTGTCGAGCATCCAAGTGCTGAAAAGACAGATTATTGAGACATAATAGAATCTCACATCGTAACTAGTAATCTATAATATACATAATGATTTTTTGCCAAAGAAAACTTTAATATATATATAGCCGTCAGAGTAAACTAAACAATTATCAGCCTGGACAATTATAACCGCTTGTCCTTACAATTGCTGATAAGTACAAAGCAAGAAAATATAGCAGAAATAAAAATATACATGAATATGCCTTGGAGGCATCCGCCTAGTCTCCTGAAGCTCCAAAGCATCCATAACTAAATCTGAAACATACTTGGGCTGATCCGAGCATTATAAGAAAATAACGCCCAAATCAGTCTACTAAACCAGCGTGGAAAACATACCTCAAATGAATTTTAATGCTACAAAAACCATTTTAAAATAATGGTATCTCGTAAGACCACACCACACATAAACACAGACGGGTTTTTACCTTATGATAACCAAAATATTTCATAGGAAATCTTCTAATATTATAATAATACCCAAGGTTTAAAATAAATATTGAATCATAGCCGAAATTGTTATATTAATTAAATTCTAGCATAATAGGTATACAATTCAGTTCGAAGGCACTTAATGAAGAACGGATTCCAACGATGGGAAGGTAAGGGACTACCTTCTGTGTAGTACATCTGTAGATAAAATGTACCGAGGGCTACAAAAGCATTTTCCCCTCTACCAATACAAGACCGGCCTATCCCTTAGTGGATAGTACCAAATATATCATCACCCTGGTTGTTGTAACGACCCACTATTTTGGACCATTCAAATCGACAATAAATCCACACATGTCGGACATGAATAATTCAAAATAATAGATTGTAAATAAAATTTGGAAAAATTAAGTATATACAGTAAATAAATCATAGATCACAGACATAGAGTAATATAACAATGCAGCGGAAGCAAGGAAATAGTAGTTCATGAAGCTACTATATATATACATCAGAGTTAACAAAATACAACAGAAGTCTCAATATGATAATCAAGTACAAATCTGAATACATCACTGGAATCAACAGGATAACTGAAAGTGAAATAGATAGCTGGATCTCCAAGCAAAGCTCCAACTCCAAAGGTGAGTCTCAAGATGCTGTATCACTCAGTCTGACCCGAGCGTAAAGCAAAACACAAAACACTCGAGTCAGGACATACATACTTATACAATGTAAACAACTCAAGTGAACTGTAATATAAAGGTACAAGTAACTTAAAGGATGCTTGGGACCGCCCATCCTCTAAGGATCCGTTAAACTATTTACTATGTAGTAATATTCGCTATTATAATAATGTCTAATAGTAAAATAAACTTACTTTTAAATAGCGTTAAGGCTTTACATTTTCCACCTTAACACGTAATAGTCCCAGTAGTCTATCCAGTATCAGCGTACCCCCAGATCAGGAGCTACCCTAAATACTCCACAGGCTACGGCACAAAACCCAACTCGTAGTAAAGCTCGATATGGTAGGTGACACGGCACAACAAGGCAATGCCAGGGTAGATATACCAATTACGCACAAGGGCTGGTGGAAACGCATAGCAGCCACTACCGCCCACCTCGGAACACACTCCCAAATCAAAAATCGAAGGGTGGCCACCAAATCAATCACAAAGTAATAGAATAGTATCGAAGAAATATGTCCGATCAGAGGTGCTACCTCATTGGCCCGATGATCGCTCCTGTTTTAGCAACCTTAAGCCAACTCACGGGAGTCGGGTCCACGTATATATACCTTTAGGATCGTCGCCACCATCCTACTTCATTCTGGAATCTCCACCGCGTACACAGTTGTTAAAGTGGTTTTCGGTATCGACAGAGAGTATGCCCATATCCGATCCCGGTCTACTTAACAACCAATCGTTATTATAACCTATGGATATTTATTTCAAAATAATTTATACTTCAAAACCAAATATCATACCCATTTCAAAACTAGTTTATACTTCAAAACCAAAATATAATTTGAACAAACCCAAATTTCCAATCACTGAATATTTCCTTCAATTTATTTAAACTTGAAATATTCCTTTTTAGATCATCTTAAACCAAAACCACTTTATAAAGCCATATTATTAAATCTTAAATTGCAAATCAATATATTCAAAATAATTCTTAATTAAATATTATTTCAAATAAATTCATTTCCAAAATCATATTACTTTCAAAGTTATAACACCTTTGTAACCAAACACTTTGAAACCATAATGCTTTGAAACCATATCAATTTTAAAATGTTATCATTTGGAAATCATAATATTTAGAAAAATCATAACACCCTTAAAACAACATTCATTACCAAAGTTATAGCATTATTAAGTTCATTCGTTCAATTATATCAATTTCGAAAACATGGTATTACCTTATAAATTTCAAAAATGGTTTATATTTCACCTCAAAACATATTCATTTAACCCATTAAAATTCAATGTCAAAATCTTCCAAAATAATATTCATTTCCAAAGTTCATTGAAATTTCAGCCACAACAGTACTTAAAAAGTGTTCTGGTAAATATATTAACATTTCAAAACATTGTCAAATTCAAAACAGCAGCACTTATAAAGTGCTACAGTAGGTATTAGAATTTCAAAACAGTTCATTTTAAGAAACATCAGCACTTACCAAGTGCTACAGTAAGTATTTTTTTATTTCAAAACCTAGTTTAATTTCAGAACAGTAGCACTTATAAAGTGCTGTAATAGGTATTTAGTTGTTTCAGAATTTAGTTAAATTTCAGAAATGATAGCACTTAACAAATGCCATCTTAAAACCACAGCATTTTATAAATGCTACCAATAAAATTCCAGATTTTATTATAACCTTTCGGAAACATTGAAACTTCAATTTTAGCCATTTTTAACTTAAAAAAATCATATTTCATGCTTCAAAACATTCATTTGGATATCATTTAACTTATGATTTAATAAAATAAAATTTTATAAATAAATATCCAATTTAAACCATAATTCATTTATTAAGTCAAAATACACTATTTTACTTAACTTTTATTTTTAACCACTAACCCAACACTTTATTTTAAAATACCCATTTTATAAATAAAACTAAATTTCTATTTATTTACTTAACTTAAAATTTCCATTTTAAAAACCAAATTTCCAATTATCAAGTTAGGTCATAATTAAAGTTACATATTCCATAAAAAAGCATACTATTTATTTTACGAAACATAACATTTCAAAAAAGAATATTTTATCATAGTTAATATTACAATCAAATTTTTTCTTTTAGATCTATTCATTTAGACATCAATTAACAATGATTTTCTAGTTAAATAAATTTTATTACAAAATGTCCAATTAAACTGTACTCCATTTTATCAGTTTAAAATACATTATTTATTACATAAAACATGTTTGTTTCATAAAGTAAAATTCATAACAATTACTAGATTAGATTTAAAACTTCCATATTAAGTCAAATTCAATTATTAAGTTATTTATCATCAATAAAGATCTTTAAATAGCAATTTCAAAACAATTATTGATATATAAAGGTTCCAACATATAGAAAACCAATATAACTTTATAATTTAAATCAAACCACTTATTGACTTATAAAATTTCCATATATTTAAAATCATTGAATCAAATTTTTAAGTAAAATTTTCATATATCTTAAAACTTAAAATACTTAAATCTTTTTAAGAAAATATTTTTAAATATATAACCATGGGTCTGTATAATATTTTCTAATCTAGTTCAAGTGATACAGATATGTATCATTTCAATCCGTAATTTAAACGAAAAATCCGGGTTCTATCATTTCAAACCCGCAATCCCAAGTCAAATAAAATACAATAAAACTCACTCGAGCCTATCATTTTTTCTCATTCTAATTTTTCCTCATTCTAATGTCCGTTCGGGTATGTATCATTTCAACCCATAGTGATAGGGAACTTGCAGTGTGAGAATTGGTAAATAAATGAACGGTAGAACATATAATCATATCAGATGATGTAACAAATATATAAACAGAATTTAACATCATATAATCATATCACAGGCATATATGAACATAGCATATTAATTTCTACAATTCACATGTCATTGTTTCACAATTATATAAGTACGAATGTCGAGAGTGATAACTCACCTTTTTGAAGTTAGAGATGACAATTCGAGACACACAACTATACTTCGAAAAGCACGACAATTCACGTATAGATTTGAGGAGAAGATGATGAGCCAATATTCAGATCTTGCACTAAATGAAATAAAACAAATAAGAATATGATTCAATACAAAAGATTAGAATCAAAACAATGAATAAAATATGAGTCAAAATGACATAACCTTGCTTTAACAAATGCAAGTGGCTCGGCCGTGGTCAAGTGGGCTCGACCACACCACACATAGGCTCGGCCATGATGGGTTAAGGACATGCTAGGCTTGGCTATGAAGAGTTTTGATGCATGTGTGCATGACTATGGTAATGGAAGTGGAAAAGTGGTAAGTTATAGAGCATGGAAGTCAAAAGGTCAAGGAACTTCATTATTTGGTGATGTAGTCTTCATCAATGGTCACCACATGGTGGAGATGGTTGGTGGAGGTGATCATGGATGGTGGTGAAGTGGTGAGATGGTCGGTAATAGGATGGTATGGTAGAGGCCGAGCATAGGAGGAAGAAGAACAAAAGAAAATAAAAGAAGAATTAGGAAGAAAGATAGGAGAAGCCATGAAACTTACTGCAAAATTTTTTTAACCAGGAAATAAAATGAGAAAGAAATGAAAATGAGAAACTTTTGTATGTGATTTGCAAGTATAGTTGTAACGACCCTGAAATTTTGATATTGGAAATCAAGATATTTAATTGATTTTATATATCTGAAATTCAATTTAATTTGGAATTCAAATATCAAAGTAAATTTGGTAAATTTATTTTTGAATTTAATCGTTAAATCTGGATAAAAAT
Source organism: Allium fistulosum (assembly GCA_030737815.1). Lineage (NCBI taxonomy): Eukaryota > Viridiplantae > Streptophyta > Magnoliopsida > Asparagales > Amaryllidaceae > Allium > Allium fistulosum. Next base: position 522,687,741 of record CM060906.1, read on the forward strand.
TTGAATCTTCAGTTTTAAGCTGATTAAAAATATTTTCAAGGCTTTGAAAATTCAAATTGATAATACTGAAGATAGCGGAAGCTTCAGAATTGAATTTGAAACTGTTTTGTTCAGTTTTGAATTTATATCGTTTAAATTTAATTTAAAAATAGCATTCCGGGGCACAATCTCGGTATTCAACGAAACCAGTTCCATTGGATCCGTAATATTGTATTATTACCGGATTTCAATTTTCGTAATGTTTAGAGTGATCGTTTGGCCGTACAATAAGCAAACACGCTGAAAATTATATCGAAATTTAATATTATAACTGGTCCAAAAAAGCTATCTTCTCCATATGACCGAATTTGGACTCGAAACCTTTTCCATTGTGTTCGGAATAGGCGTATAACATTACAAATGCCTAGCGGCATGCCTCGATAGGAGGTCAGGATTTTGAGTTGCATTTTCAAGATGGTTTGAATTTGAATTTAAATTAAATCTTTATATTAGTCAACCATCGGCTGATATTATTTCACATCAGCTGTTCTTCTTTCATTTCGAATCACTGTACACAAAAAAATCTCTGCCAATACACAGAGATGCTTCTTCACGTTCTCTGTTCTTCTTTTGTTAGCTCGCAATCTTCCTCTACCTTTTATAAACAGCCGAGCATTTCTAAACAAAGAAAATAAAATGGCGTCCACTTCAAATTTTCGTTCGAACGAAAAAATTCAAAATGAAATCAAATCTATGGCTGCGCTATCTCTTAGTCTCCAGTTCGAAAAATAAAAACGAGAAGCGCCTCATTAATTCGAAAGAAAATAACGAAGCCCCTTTCTTCTTAAACAAGGAGGTGCGCGATGGGGTACTGAAGAGAGGTTCATGAGAGGCGGCATCGAAGACGAGATCTAGGGTTCGGCAACTGCGAGTTTTGATGTCGCGAGTTACTCGTGAGAACTAGGGCAGCGACTGGGTGGATGAGACGACTGTTGCGAGATGGAAGGGTTCGCGATGGCTTTGGGTTGGAACTTCGAACTCAAGCTCGAGTGATCGCGATGTCAAGTGCGAGGTGACGACGACATGTAGGGTTTCAATTTGAGGAAACTCGAGCTGGTTGCTCGCGTCAAAGATGGCGCAATGGTCGTGGGCACGCGTGCGATGGAGGTGATAGCTCGAACTCGTGAGCGACACTGGTGGCCTCAGCAACAGGCAAGTTGAAGCTAGGGTTTACTCGCGTGTGCTATGGAAGTGGTGTCGTGATTATCTGGGCAATCGAGTTCGTCTTTGAGTGCTCGATCGAGGTAACAACTCACGTTTACTAATTTAAAATTTAATGAATATTCATATATTCACGTTGGAAGAAAATGATGAATAAAAATAAAATAAAAACTTACTATAAGGAGCTGCAGTTTTTTTTACATATATAATATGTATATTTCCATTTAAATATATTTAAGAAGACAATATATATATATAGATATGTACAAAGAAAAATTTTTATACAGTAAAATAAATTTGGTTATTTTAGAGGGAAATTAATTTGAAATCAAATTTTTAGATAAAATAAAATTTATCAAATGAAAATTGGTTACTCGATTTAATTCGAATATTAATAATTGTATAAATTGTTTTTACAAGGTCAAAATCATGAAGAAATGGTCAAAATAGAAATGGGATTGCAAAATAAAAAGCAAAGGTGAGATCTTCTCACTCAAATGAAAAGTGGATTTTTGCAGTTATTGATTGATTGCTGTTTGGATGTGATATTAGATATAGTAGGATATATCTATATATATAGCAATATATATATATATATTGGCATATGTATATATTGGAATTGTGATTTTTCCCGCATTATATAGCGGATGAGACCCTATTACGTCGCATAATAGCGGATGATATTTTTATAAATCCCATATACCGTGATATTCCACCTCGAAGTGGAATTGGTATTGTGCTAACATCTGTGGATGCAGGGAAATAGGTTCGAGGGATCCAACTGGATTCCTCAAATTATATGAAATTGTTTCATATGTTTTGTGATTGATTATTTATAATCTGTGAATGATTATATTGATGATTGAATGTGTTGAGAGCTATAATTTAGCCGAATGTATTTTTGGTATCGTTGGATACCAGAAATAAATGAAATTGGATTTTTGAAATTAAAATTGGAAATTTTAAGTAAATTCTTTTGAAAGAATTGAATGAATTTAAAAGAAGAAATTTTAAAGCGTAAAGTTGATTTTTATAATCTTGTCGAATTATTTCCAAAATATGGGAAAGAATTTTAATAACAGGATTTTGAATAATACTGTTGAAAAGTGGAGAAATTTATTTAAAATGGAATTTTAAATGGTTTGGAAGAGATAAAGGAATTTGTTTAAAAAGTGATAAATTTGTTGAAATCCAATTGATAATTGATTTGGTATTTGAAGATAAATCTTTGGGAAATCGATATAAAAATTTATTTGGGGTTTGAATGAAATTTGATTTTTGTGCTGAGAATAAATTTGGAAATCGATTTGTAAAAAAAAGTGATTTGGTGTTGGGAATTAAACTTAGAATCAATTTGAAATTTGATTCGGTGTTGAAGTAAATTTAGAAATCAATTGGGAATTTGATTTGGGGTTTGAAATAAAATTGAGAAATCGATTTGAAAATCGTATAAAAAGTGAATATTTGAGAATGTAAATTCCGAATAGAATTTATAAAGAAAAGGGAAATTTGTTTTAAAAATAAATATTGATTTATCTTTAAAGTGTGGAAAATATTATTTGAAATCGGTTTTCAAAGTGATGAAGTGTGGAAATAAATTTACAGATTTGAAATGTAAATTTGAAATAAATCGATAAGGATTTATTTAATTGGTTTAAATGGACCATTTTGAGATGAAGTGTGAAATATGATTTGAAATTGGTTTTCAAATGTGAAGTGTGAAAATGCGATTTGAAATTGGGTTTCAAATGTGAAGTGTGGAAAATATATATCTTATGAAGATATTTTGAAAATAAATAATTTGGGAAAAATTATTTAAATTGGCTGATTGTTGTGAATGTTGTTTGATGGTTAAATAACCGACTATCAATATTTGCCTTTGAAATGTCACTTGATTTGTTTTTAAAACAAACGCTCACTATTCGGGTTAGCCGGGAAAAGACCTTTGTGTCATATAACCCATTCCGAATTAGTGATACGACGATATGGCTCGTATTAAAGACCAGTGGTGAAGACCGGGTATTTTCGAAAATGAAAGGACAACCTGTCGAATGTCTCTTCACCGAGTTGCTCCGGTATAGAGATTTATATCACTATTTTTGTGATGGGAAGTCCGGACGTGATTAGTGAATATCCGGATTGCAAGGGCTTCTTTGGAAGTGCCTTCGGTTCCGTTCGATCCCGGAATGGACTTGTATGGATGTGTGTCTGACATTACACTTTGAGATGTAAAGCTGGTTTCTATCAAATACATTTCTGTTGGTGGCGGAGAATTTATTCTCTTAGCTTAACACCCTTCTCTGAGACGTACGAGCTCAGAAGTTATGTAGTTGATGGTTACTAGTGATACATTCCCAATTCGGTAATGTGGCACACGAAGTGCTGTTGATCAATTGTGGATCAAAGCGTTGCTTTGTGAAAAAGCGTGGCTTTGTGAAAAAGCGTGCCTTTGTGAAAAAGCGTGGCTTTGTGAAAAAGCGTGGCTTTGTGGACGAGACTTCATCGAGCCTCACAACCCGGTAATGGTCGAAACAGGAATGTTGCGGCAAAAGGTTTGTAGGTTGTTTCCTAGAGATTTGGCCAGGCGACTATTGCTCGGCAACAGGAGTACTCGACATCCAATAGTACTCGGCATCAAGTGGAACTCGGCAACAAGAGTACTCGGCATCCAATAGCACTCGGCGTCCAGAAGCTCTCGGCATCTAGGAGTACTCGGTGTAATACTCGGCATCCAGTAGCACTCGGCGTCAAGGAGTACTCGGCATCCAAGAGTACTCGGCATTAGAAGGCGTTCGGCGTATATGATTACTCGACATGGCAGTATTGTTCGGCCAAAGGGATCGTTCGGCTAAAAGCATCGTTCAGCCAGAAGGCACGTTAGGCCAAGGAGGATCATTCGGCCAAAGGTATCGTTCGGCCAGAATGCATCGTTCGGCCAGAGAGCATTGTTCGGTCAAGCACTTCGGACAGAGGCACGTTCGTCTTCGACTGACAACTATTCTGCACTTCCCACACATCAAACATACCGTTCGGCATAGGAAGGATGGTTCGGCATCATTGTGTTCGGCCTACCTGGTTCGGCATGCAGCGACCACTATAATTGGGCTAGAGTGTTCGGCTACCGAGCCCATCTGGGAAGTCCAGCCCATCTTTGTCTATAAATAGAGGGGCAGGGTCACAGTGAAGAGGACCTTTTTTGGGGAGAATACTGGGGAGACTCTGCCATTTTTCAGACTCATCTTCTTTACTTAACAACTTCATTCAAGCATTTGATCCACGAATTGTATTTGTAATCAATCACTAAGAAGATCAATAAAGTTAACCTCAAAGTGGTTGTAGGCAATTACGCTGAACCACTATAAATTTGGTGTTCTTACTTTCTGCATTTAGATTAGCATTGTCTTCTCTATTTAATTTACCTTCATCACTTATTTCTCTACATAATCTTTCTCTACGAGGTTAGTGACCAATTTTGGTGCTAACACTTTGGTGCTTTCACTGAAAATTGAATTCTCAGACCTCAAGGATCTGCTTTGAAGCTACTGGATTGAACAAATCCTCCAAAGAAGATCCGACTCATTGATAGGACATCCGTTGATTCTACTCGGAGTTCCTACCAATAACTCTACAATGGCAGGACCACGTACCAGGTCAGCTTCTCATAATGCGGATGCCCATGAGACTGCTAGCGTGCAACAAGCAGGACCTAGCAATCAACCAGCAGGACCTGGCAATCAACCAGCAATTCCGGGTGTAGGAATTGCCGCCCAGGACCAGACTTCAGTTGTCACCAGAATAGAGTTCAACGACTTGATGAGAGAACTCAGGGAAAGCAGGAGACAACTGGGAGAGCAGATGCAAGCTAACGCCAACCTAATGGCGCAACTCACTCAACAGCAGCAACAGAATGCTGGGGGCAATCCCGCTCCTTATTCCTCATCTGACAGCTCTACTTCCTCTGATGAACCACCCAGGCGTAGATGCCGTAAGACTGAAGCTACGCGGACAGGTGCTGCTGTTCAAACAGCTAGAAACCGTGACCAAGTCGGAGCTGGAAACTTAGGAACTGGAGTACAGATGGAGGCTGGAGGCCCAGACCATCAAAACGCTAATGATGTTGAACCTCAAGACGCACAATTGGTAGATCACCAAGAGAGGAGACATCAACATGGACAGTCACGTAGAACAGACTCTAACCTTCCACCTTCCATACAGACACCAGACCTGACAGCCATGGTCAGTCAATTGATGAAAGAAAATCAGGGCTTGTCGAATGACGATTAGGGAGTATCAAGGAGTCGCACTCCGTTCACAGATGTTGTGTTACAGGCGGCGTACCCTAGAAAGTTTAGTATGCCAACTATCCCTGCGTACGATGGAAAGACTGACCCCAGACAGCATGTCATAAGGTACGAATGGATGATGGATTCAGCTAGGGCAAATGATGCCACCAAGTGTAGATGCTTTCCAATTACTCTATCTGGGATCGCTACTATGTGGTTTACCCGACTTCCTCCGCGGTCTGTATCCAATTTCGAGGAGTTGGCAAAGAAGTTTATTGAGCAGTTCAGGATACACACTACTCGTCCAAAGGACGTAATGTCTCTGTCAAGTGTAATCCAAAGTCCCAGGGAGTCATTGAAGGAATATTTACAAAGGTTCCATGTTGTGGCAACTGAAGTCAGTAATCCCAACGATCATGCAATCCTGATTGTTGTGATGAGAGGTGTGGATCCGGATTCTGAGTTTGGAGACTGGTTGGCAAGAAAATCTCCGACTATGCTAGAGCGTTTCTACGCGAAGGCACACCAGTTCATAAGGAGAGAGGAAGCTAGATGGGTAAGATGAGATAAGGCACCAGGACCTGTCCAAGAGTCTATGAAAAGCAACGTTGCTGTGAAGCAGTCCGGAGACAACTCGGGAAAGGTCCAAGTCAATGTCCAAAACAAGCCTGGGCAGCCTAAGGAGTCTGGAGGAAGAAATCAAGGGAAGAAGAGAGAAGCGGGGAAGTGGAAATCGAGAATTCCAAGCTACAACGAGTATACCCTGCTGAATGCGTCTCTCGAGAACATTTACCTATCTACTTGCAATACTTTTCAGTACAGAAAGCCACGTCCAAAAGAATCAACCGAGGAGCAGAAGCGAACCGGAAAATATTGTCGCTTCCATGAGACTTATGGGCACAATACGGAAGAGTGCAGACACCTGCACGACGCTATCGAGAAGTTGATCAGGCAAAAGAAGTTGCAAGAATTTGTGAAGGATCCACAAGAAGGAGGACAGGGAACGACCAACCCAGGTCGCGCACCAGCTCCGCGTCATCCCGAGGAGCCTGTCCGAACTGTGGGTAGACTAGTCATAAATACAATTATCGGCGGACCTCATCCCGTAGATAAAAATTGGCAAGATATGGAGCGGTATGCAAGTTCCCTGAAGCATGCAGATTTCGAGTGTTGTTCGAACGTGGAGGATGGGACCCCTGCTAAGCAGCAGCGCATAATGACAGACGATATAGTGTTCAGAAACAGAGATGCTGATCAAATAGAGGCTCCAACCATCGACCCGATGGTCATATCTGCGACGATCGGACCGGCATATGTGAAAAGAATTCTGATTGATTGCGGAAGTTCTGTCAACATCATCTTCAAGAAGGCTTATGACCAAATGAAAATGGAAACAAAGGACTTGAAACCGTCCAAGGCTCGTATACATGGCTTTAACAGCGCAGCGACCGATGCGGTGGGGTATGTTGAGTTACCAGTTGAACTTGGACAAGGCGAGCGTCGGAGGGTGCGAATCCTACCCTTCGTAGTTTTGGATGTGGATTCTCCATATAATGTTTTCTTGGGCAGACCGGCCCTAGCTGAGTTTAGGGCAGCGTTAGCCCCGTGGTGCTTAACTTTGAAGTTCCCGACTGACAAAGGAGTAGGTATTGTTCATGGCGACCAAGCAGCTGGTCGTTCCTGTTATGTGGCTGAGCTCCGAGAGGCCCATCGGAGGGAGAAAGGAAAGGTTGCGGACAATCCCGTCCGCATCCTTAATACGGATAATTGACAAGTAGTGCCCGAGCCCTGGCTCGGGCATAATTCTCGGATCTTCAGAGACATAGATCCGAGATACGATGATGAGAAACCCAGGGAAGAAAAGGCAGCGCCGGCTGAACTAACGGTTGACATTTCAGTTAGCCAAAACGACCCTTCGCGGATACTGAAGATCGGATCACAGCTTGGTCCCGCAATGACTGAAGACCTTAGTGACTTCCTCCGGGCAAATCTTGATGTTTTCGCCTGGACGCATTCTGATATGTGTGGGATTTCTCCCGCCATCACGAGTCATATGTTGAACATAGACCCGAAATACGTCCCGGTTAAACAAAAGAGGAGAGGAATGGACCCGGAGAGGTCCGCTACTCTCAGAGAGGAGGTGGACAAACTCAAAGCCAATGGGTTCGTCCACGACGCCCTCTATCCTGAATGAGTATCGAACCCCGTACTGGTGAAAAAGGCAAATGGGAAATGGAGAACTTGCGTAGACTATTCCGATTTGAACAAAGCATGCCCCAAGGACAGCTTCCCGTTACCAAGGATCGATCAGTTGGTCGACTCCACCGCAGGACATGAGCTGTTATCATTCATGGATGCATACTCGAGATACAACCAAATCCCGATGCATATTCCGGACCAAGAACACACCAGCTTCGTTACGGATGTCGGGCTATATTGCTATGTAGTAATGCCCTTTGGACTAAAGAACGCAGGAGCGACTTATCAACGTTTGGTGAATCGAATGTTCAAGGACCAGCTTGGTAGGACGATGGAAGTCTATGTGGATGACATGCTCGTGAAGTCACGACAGTCAAACGACCACATTCGAGACTTGGCTGAAATGTTCGACATACTCAGGTATTACGGGATGAAGATCAACCCTCTGAAGTGTTCCTTCGGCGTTGCGTCGGGGAAGTTTTTGGGATTCATCGTCAATGCTAGGGGAATTGAAGCTAACCCCGAAAAGATCCAAGCTATTTGAGATGTGCAAGTACCCAGGACTATAAAGCAAGTACAGAGCTTGAATGGAAAAGTAGCTGCGCTAAGTCGATTCATATCCAGGGCAACTGACAAGTGCATCCCTTTCTTTAATATAATAAAGAAAGGGAAGAGGAACTTTGAATGGACGTCTAGTTGCGAGGAAGCATTCCGGGATCTGGTGAGGCATTTGGAGAGTCCACCAGTGCTGTCAAAACTAGTAGACCACGAGATGTTGTACGTATACTTAGCTGTATCCCCACATGCGATAAGTGCGGCTTTAGTTCGCGAGGAGGATCGAATCCAGAAACTGGTGTATTATGTTAGCAAGCATTTAACGGGGGCAGAAAGAAATTACCCTAAAATCGAGAAATTGGCCTATTGCTTGGTGATTGCATCACGTAAGCTACGCCCATATTTTCAAGCACACTCAATCAGTGTCTATACCGATCAACCCCTGCGGCAGGTACTCCAATGACCAGAAACTTTCGGAAGATTGCTAAAATGGAACATCGAGTTGAGCCAGTTCGATATCGCCTACTTGCCACGGAGGGCCGTACAAGGGCAAGCATTAGCAGATTTCATCGCTGAGTTTACCATACCCATAGAACCAGATAATCATGACGTCATTCCCCCCGTTCGTTGGAAATTATATACTGATGGGGCATCAAACGACCGTTGCTCCGGCGCGGGTGTAGTTCTTATAACTCCGGAAAATCGATCAATCTGTTATGCTTTGAAGCTTGATTTCCCAGCTACAAATAACGAAGCAGAATATGAAGCACTGATCGCTGGCTTGAAGCTCATCGGAGAACTCGGGATCAAATCAGTTGAAATCTTTTGTGACTCACAGTTGGTGGTTTACCAAGTGCGGGGAGATTACCAAGCGAAGGGACAGAAGCTGGCCCCGTACCTGTTTAGGTCCAAGAACTACTGTCGAATCTTGAGCGTTATGACATTTCACATGTCCCGCGCGAACAGAATAAAGAAGCCGACTTGTTGGCTAAGTTTGCAAGCACAGGCGATGCGCAGCAAATGGGATTGTATCCCGTTGAGGCCCTGCATGCCCCGAGCATAGACGAGATGAAAGTTGACCGTGTGTTGGAAACAGAAATCGAAAAGGAGTCGTGGATGACCCCGTTCAGACTGTACCTAACAACCGGGGCTTTACCAGAAAAAAGGAACGAAAGGCGACAGGTCCTTCGAAAGGTCGCGCGATACGTGATGCAGGATGGATTAATGTATCGGAAAGGATTCTCAGTCCCATTATTACGGTGCATCGCTCATGACGAGACAAAGTAGGTCTTAAGAGAGGTTCACGAAGGGGAATGTGGCGACCATACCGGGGGCAAACGCTAGCAAAAAAGATCCTCCGCTATGGATACTACTGGCCGACCGTGAATCGGGACTCTGCAGACTACGCAAGGAAATGTGACAAGTGTCAAAGATATGCGAAAATCACGAGGACTCCATCAATGGAACTCACACAAATGGTTAGTCCCTGGCCATTTGCAATCTGGGGAATCGACATAATCGGCTCTTTGCCTATATCCAAAGGTGGTGCGAAATACGCAATAGTTGCAGTCGACTATTTCACAAAATGGGCTGAGGCAGAACCCTTGGCCACAATCACCTCTAAGAAGGTCATTAACTTCGTTGTACGAAGCATTATATGCCGCTTTGGCCTTCCTTGCACCATCATTACGGACAACGGGATGCAATTTGAAAGCAGAGAGTTCAAAGAGTTCTATTTAAAGTATGGCATCGAGAAGAAGTTCGCCGCCGTTGCACACCCAAAAGCTAACGGACAAGTCGAGGCCGTAAATAAAATAATCAAGTCAATACTCAAGAAGCGTCTGGAGAAAGTCGGAGGCAAGTGGGTAGATGAACTCCCGACAGCATTATGGGCTTATAGAACTACCCACAAGTCCACGACCGGCCACACTCCATTTGCCTTGGCATACGGCTCTGAAGCCGTTATACCCGTGGAACTTGAAGTTCCATCGCACCGGGTGACATATTATGATCCCAAGACGAATCAGGACCTCTTGTTGGAATCACTGGATTGTATCGATGAAAAACGTGAAGAGGCCGAATTAAGGGCGGCATCACATAGGCACCGAGTCAAGCGTTACTACGACGGCAGAGTCCGCCCAAGGATATTTGATGTGGGTGATCTCGTTTTGAAACGAGTTTTCCCAGTACCTTCACGTATGAATCCCAGCTGGGAAGGTCCGTACGTCATTGAATGGAAGCTTGGAGAGGGAACATTCAAGCTAGCGACCGTTGATGGCACGACGCTCCCCCGAGCGTGAAACAGTGAACATTTGCGGCATTATTACATTTAGCATGTTTTCTTTCTTGTTTTAGGAACTGTTATTTCCTGTATGTTTTCGTTCAGTCGTAACTTAGTTTCTTTTTAACTATGTAATCAAGTAGTTTAGTTGTTTTTCATTAATAAAGGCTTGAAGCCGTATTTTCCATGAATCACTAATGTTTCTATATCTCATAATCGGATGACGAACTACATTATCCTGTACGACATACGGACTCGTATAAACAACCTCAAATCTCCGAATCCCCAGAGCGTGGATCGGAGTACTCTAAGTCCCCAGAGTACGGACTAGAGTATAAACGATTTCAAATCTCCGAATCCCCAGAGCGCGGATCGGAGTACTCTAAGTCCACGGAGCGCGGACCAGAGTATAAACGATTCCAAATCTCCGAATCCCCAGAGCGCGGATCGGAGCACTCTAAGTCCCTAGAATGCGAACTAGAGTATAAACGATTTTAAATCTCCAAATCCCCAAAGCGTGGATCGGAGTACTCTAAGTCCCCGGAGCGCGGACCAGAGTATAAACGATTCCAAATCTCCGAATCCCCAGAGCGCGGATCGGAGTACTCTAAGTCCCCAGAGTGCGGACTAGAGTATAAACGATTTCAAATCTCCGAATCCCCAAAGCGCGGATCGGAGTACTCTAAGTCCCCGGAGCGCAGACCAGAGTATAAACAATTCCAAATCTCCGAATCCCCAAAGCGCGGATCGGAGTACTCTAAGTCCCTAGAGTGCGGACTAGAGTATAAACGATTTCAAATCTCCGAATCCCCAGAGCGCGGATCGGAGTACTCTAAGTCCCCGGAGCGCGGACTAGAGTATAAATGATTGCAAATCTCTGAATCCCCAGAGCACGGATCAGAGTACTCTAAGTCCCCAGAGTGCAGACTAGAGTATAAACGATTTCAAATCTCCGAATCCCCAGAGTGCGGATCGGAGTACTCTAAGTCCCCGGAGCGCGGACCAGAGTATAAACGATTCCAAATCTCTGAATCCCCAGAGCGCGGATCGGAGTACTCTAAGTCCCTGGAGCGCAGACCAGAGTATAAACGATTCCAAATCTCCGAATCCCCAGAGCGCGGATCGGAGTACTCTAAGTCCCCAGAGTGCGGACTAGAGTATAAACGATTTCAAATCTCCGAATCCCCAGAGCTCGGATCGGAGTACTCTAAGTCCCCGGAGCACGGACCAGAGTATAAACGATTCCAAATCACCGAATCCCCAGAGCACGGATCAGAGTACTCTAAGTCCCCAGAGTGCAGACTAGAGTATAAACGATTTCAAATCTCTGAATCCCCAGAGTGCGGATCGGAGTACTCTAAGTCCCCAGAGCGCGGACCAGAGTATAAACGATTCCAAATCTCCGAATCCCCAAAGCGCGGATCGGAGTACTCTAAGTCCCCAGAGTGCGGACTGGAGCATAAACGATTTCAAATCTCCTAATCCCCAGAGCACGGATCGGAGTACTCTAAGTCCCTAGAGTACGGACTAGAGTATAAACGATGCAAACCTCCGAATCCCCTTAACGCGGATCAACTTACTCTAAATCCCAGGAGTGCAGATTTAGAAAAATGTCCAAGTACTCGAGAAATGTGGAACAAGAAGTATGCCACGTCTGGAAATGTTTGAACAACACGAGAATGGACTGGGAGATAATGCAACTCATAAGAACTTGAGTTATGACTACAGTTAGTCAGCAAACCAAAGAAAAGCAAGAGAATCATTCAAACGAAAAAGAAACTAAACTTCATTCAATAGTTCAAAATGGGGTCACACAGTTACTCCTACAAAACTCAGAGTTAAGAACCTATCTATACAAACTACGAGCTACAAAAGATAAAAGCAACTACAAGACTTAAGCAAGAAGCTCGTTGAACGAGTGTATCGATTATTTCTTCGGTTTCTTCTTCTTGTCTTCCTTTGTTTTTTCCAACGACTCCTCTCTTTCACGCTTTTTCTTGGATTTCTTGCTTGCTAAAGAAGCGGAGTCAGGAGTAGGAGACGAAACATCCAGTGGTTTGGACCTGCCCGAGAGAATGATTTTCAAAGGTCTGTTCCGCGGGTCGGTAAGTTCCAGTATTTCAGGTTCAACTTTGACCTCGACCTTTTTCTTCTCCTCTTCGGCGAGGCGGTCCTTCATGCTCATCTTTGAAGTATGCTCAGAGGCGCCAGTGATTTCGATTTCATCACTCCCCTCGGCAGGAGATGAAGCGTCAAGCTTATCATCATCTAGCGCCCCGATCACTTGAGCATCGGGACCAGGAATTACTCCCGCATGAACAACGTCGCTTGTTTTCTCTACCTCCTCCTTGGCGTCATCGCTCCTCGAAGTTGGCTCGGGGTCAGAGCAGCCTGCATGAAAACATAAATAATGAACATTAAAACGAATAACCACTGCTGGAAAATGACAGATCTTTCAAATTCTAGAGAAGAAGAGTTTCCTACCAGGTTCCGGTTGGTTATCGGTCGCGCGTGGGGTTTCACCCTCCAGGATAGGGGATAGCACATGAGCGCCGAGCCCGGGATCTTCAGGATCATAACCAGCATGCTGCTCGAATGGATCAAGTGTCGACCGATCGGCCGGTTGAGCAACGGGAGGAGCAGCAATATGAGGAGCCGTAGTCTCGGCCCCAGATGGGCCAGCTTCATTACTTTTCTCTTTCGGAAGGGGAGAACCTTTGCTATAAAGCGCCAAAGCTGCGGATAGATCCGCTGGCTCATTCCCCCTAAGAAACTCCTTCACCAAGGCATCCTCATCGACCTCTTCAGAGCCCGACTCGATTTTCCTAATCCTCACTAAGGTTTCCCAGGCCTCAGCTAGGGATTCGAGATAGCCATCTCCCAAGAATGTTAAGTCACGATGCATAAGGACGCGAGCTCCATACTCAGCAATCAACGGGTCAAACATGCATTTGACCTCTTCCCTGCCGGCTTCTGCGGCCGCCTCGAGGTGAGAGTCAATCTCCTCCGTAGCTTTTCTTTTGCCCTCCTCACGGGCTTCGTCCTTCATTTTCTCAACCCCAGCGAGTTCGTCATCGAGCTTCGTTTTTAGGAGACGAGTAGCAACGATTTCATCACAGTATGGTTGTGATTCTTCTTGAGCAGCTACCTTGTCCTCCTTCTCATTGGAGAGTAATTCTTTCAGCTCTCTGACTTGTATGGCGAGCGCGTCCCTTTCTTTTTGAACGAAATCTTTTTCTAGGGCAAGGGCACCGCTGCGCTGGACTGCTTCATCAAGTTCCTTCTTGTGATCCATCTCTAAACGAGTAACTGCCTCAGCAGTGTCTTTTGCGCTTTATTCAGCGGCTTCCAGCTTCGACTTATACGAAGCAAGCTCTTCGTCTTGATGCTTGATGATGCTCTTGTCGCAGCCAACCTCCAATTTCAGGCGATCAATCTCATATTGACGCTCAACGGACACCTCCGAGATCTTTTCAACCAAGTGTACAAACGCATCATGTTGAACATAGATGTCGTTATTACAGGCAATGGCACTCTGCTTCACGTGCCAGGGATATGGTGAATAGCCGGGAGGAACTTCAGACCATCGAAGCAAATTTTTGGAAACTTGGCCTTAAGATCGACCATTTTTTCCGCTACAGTTGGATCAACCGCATGAGCAGGGGGAGGAGGCTTTGTAAGTTCTGCTCTTTTCCGTTGCTCCCGAATTTGCCTTGTGCTCGATGAACCGGAGTGCTGTTCTCGAGGAGCATCAGGTTGGTAACCCTTCTATGAAGACTTCTCTCTATCCGGCTCAGTTGGAGGAAGAGGATCACGGGACTGTGAAGATTGAGAATATGCTTTCTTACGGTAGGACGAATCGCGAGGACGATTGTCTCTATCTTCATAATCATCTCTGTCCCTGCGTCTGCCTGAACTTGAGTCCCGTCCGGAATGATGAAATATGGAAGAGCCATGAAGGCGATCGAGTCCGTGAGAGCGCCCCATGTCACCTGCAAAGAATGGAGATAACAACGAGTTAAGAAAAATCCGGGAAATAAAAAAAAACTTGAAGTGTATGATGGAATGCATATGTGTGTGTGTGTCCTAGTGTTCCCCCCGACGGACCAGTTCTTTTATCTTTACTAATCGGAGTATTGTCTCCTTGGACCGGGAGTTGAACTCCCGCATTGCCTCTAGCGGGCGAAGAGAACTTGAGGGCTTCAGGATCGTCAAACCCATAATTAAGTATATCATCGAGGATAGAAAGATTTGACAAACCCCTCAGGGAACTTTCCAGGTGCTGTGCGGAAGCCTCTTTCTCGGGCGGGATAGGTATAAATTTTGAAGTGCCACCAACTCTCTCCTTCCGAATTTTGTATTTTAACCTCTTCTTTCCCTTCGAAGGGGAGGATGACGTTTCAATGTCGTGAACTTCGACAGTCGGATTCCAAGCAGGACCCACATTCTCGCCTTGGGTCTCAGGAGCTTCATCCTCTTTGTGCTCGCCTTCTTCGTGTGCATCGGGAGTGCGACGTGATGACGATGCGGCCTGTTTTTTCCCTTTACCGGATGCTGGCTTGGTAATGGAGATGCCATCCGGGAAGCTAATCCGACGACCTGGGGCTAACAAGCCGAACCTTGACAATGATTCATTCGAAATGATGGTTCGGATGTCGCGTTCCTCGGCAGGAAGAGCTCTAATGGCCTCAACGGCCTCAGAATATCCTCGGCCCTCCGGACGCGGGTTGATACCTGAAAAGACGAAACGAGGAGTTAGAAAAAGCACGACTCCAATTAAACGCGAATGATGACTCAACGAAGAGACTTACTGCCTTCAACCCATCTCCTCGCAAAACCAGGAGGGCAACACACGTAGAACCATTCCTGTTTGTACAGGGCGAATTTATTGCATGCTCCTGTCAAGATTTGGCATTTGTGGTACGGCTCGAGGAACATGAAGGAAGGGTTGTCTTTCCGTTTCTTGATCATATAGATATATCTGATGTCGCCAGAGGTTGGAGGTCTAGAGAAGACGGCCATAAAGAGTAGATAGGTCCCATATAGAAACGCGTGACCGTTCGCATGTAGCTGCGACGGAGCAATGTCGATGTACTGCAACACGTCCCGGAGGAATAAATTAAACGGAGGCACGCTGCCCATCCAACACATGAACTTGTTGCAGGTGGTATATCCGACTGGGGGCAGGTGAGGACGATCGTGTCGCGAAGGGACTAACACATCGGCGAAAGGAATCCCGTGAATGGAGCATATCCGTCGAAGTGCGGCTTCATTGATCTTCGAAGCTTGTGAATCGATCGGGTTGTCTAAAAGAATTGTTGCCTCCAAGGCATCGGGTGCTAAGTTATGGGCAGGGGAAGTCGACGGATTTGAAGCATCAGCGGCTTCTTGCCTTGATGACGGCCCAGGCCTGTCAGATATGGTGGCAGAGCTAGACTTCATAGACATTCCCAATAAATAATGAATCTGGCTAAGCGCCTGAGAAAACTATACTTAAAAACGTTGAACGTTAGAGTTAACAACACGAATATTCCCCCCACGTGATGTGTGAACTAGTGCAGGCAGTCGTGTAAAAGCATTGAAAGTTTGAAAGTCGCAAATCTGTTGATATAAAACTGAGCGTCAAGACATCGCCTTCGAGGACCGTCATCGCTGACCGTCCCCAGAAGCCTTCCTTTTGGTGATTGCAATTCCAGATCCAGAAAACGTATGATAATCTAAGTTTAGATTTACATTTACTGAAGCTAAGAAGTTAGCGATCCGGGTCGGCTTCACGTATGCTAGAATGTTTGGGCCCTGTTTCTTGTTTTGCTATGCGGGAAGATATAGTTAATGAGTGTTCGACTGAGATTTTGGTTCGGCTAAAGTCATTGTTCGGCTAAAGTCATTGTTCGGCTAAAGTCCTGGTTCGGCTAAAGTCATTGTTCGGCAGAGTCATTGTTCGGCTAAAGCATTGTTCGGCTAAGTCATTGTTCGGCTAAAGTATTGTTCGGTTAAAGCATTGTTCGGCTAAGTCATTGTTCGGTTAAAGCATTGTTCGGCTAAGTCATTGTTCGGCTAAAGAGTTGTTCGGTTAAGTCATTGTTCGGCATGTTAATCGTGTTCTGCCTTGTTTTGTTCGGCGTGTTTTAGCCTAAGTATGGAACGATGTTTGTGACTGTTCGGCAGAGATGAACATTGGCACGTTGTCCTCAACATTGGCCTCATCTCCTCCTCCATCCACACCGAACCATGAGGGCACATCGCTCGGTAAGTCGTACCAGAACATACCGCACGATGCCCCCGGATCATCTCCTATTCCCTCCATCTTTCTACTTCCACCAATCTGGTCCGGCATAAAATACCTATGCCGAACCATAGTGTGTCTATCATTGATTTCTGGAAAAAACTCATCTCTATTTACACTTCCTACCACCCTCGTCGCGTGACTCGGCATTTTGTCCAAGGCTTGATTTATCCCATCAACTAAGGGAGTTCGAGCATAAAGGCTATATTGAGATGAAAGGATCGGTACCTAGTTGGTAAGGAAGAGACTTGGGAAGAATCGGCGAGTTGTATGCTGATAAGTTCGGCAGGGGCAAGGTAGAGGTATTGGAAGTGCGAAAAGGAAAAGAAGGATAGAGATGCTGGCTTTTATAGGGAAACAGAAGAAGTCGAAAAGGCCATATCTGGTGGAACCAGTCAAGATCATATCGTTCGGCATCGGCGCATAATGGTGTCCGGCACTGAAGTATCGTTCGGCAAGGAAGCATCATTCGGCTACAAATGTCTCGTTAGGCATTTAGAACACGCTCGGCACACATCTAAACCTCTGGAGTTCACAAAGGGTTTAAGGCGAGACGAAAAGGTTACATGATTCAAAGCGTACCACGTTCGGCCACGCGATACACTTTGGGGGGCAAGTGTTTCCTGGAGATTTGGCCAAGCGACTATTGCTCGGCAATGGGAGTACTCGGCATCCAATAGTACTCGGCATCCAGTGGAACTCGACAAAAAGAGTACTCGGCATCCAATAGCACTCGGCGTCCAGAAGCACTCGGCATCTAAGAGTACTCGGCATCCAGTAGCACTCGACGTCAAGGAGTACTCGGCATCCAAGAGTACTCGGCATTAGAAGGCGTTCGGCGTATATGATTACTCGACATGGCAATATTGTTCGGCCAAAGAGATCATTCGGCTAAAAAGCATCGTTCAGCCAGAAGGCACGTGTAACATCCCGAAATTTTCGACTTTCGAAAATTCAACATCGATACTCACTTTATCGACTGCTGAGCCATCGAATGCCGGAAACCCGGAAAGTTATGGTTTTAAGAAGAAGAAGTAGAAGAAAAAGAGAAGAAGAAGAAGAGAAAGAAAGAACAACTGAACAACATCAGAACAGGAAACAGTATCAGAATCTTACACATCGCAGCGGAACAATATATAATAGATAATCACTAGTCTTTTAAAACAAAGAACTATATCAGTTTATACATACATCAATCATCAGAGTCAATATACAATTCAGTACAACAATGGACAGTTATATAACTTGTCCTCATACAGAATACACAGCGGAATAAATACTATTAGATACAAATACTACGTCTCGTCATCCCCTCTTATCTCCAAAGCTCCAGAATATCCAGAATATCCTGATAATATAACTCTAGGCTGCCCGTGTGGAAATTTTATGGGCACCCAGAGTTTAGAAGGGAACAATAAACTTCGAGTCAGTCATGGTGACTGGTGTGAGATCGTAAAACAGTTATTCTTTAAAATAAACAACAGGATAATTTTAAAGTCAATTCGAAATGCTTTTGGAAAATGAAACTACCATAAGACCTCCCGCCACACACACAATGCAAACGCAGACTTGGAGGAGATTTCTTCTTATGATAGTCAAAGATGCTTACTACGCAAAAATCAAATTCTTTTTGATATTATTATTAGTGCATAGTGTAGAAAACATTTCGAAAGTAGAATATAAATCTTAGCCAGCATAGGTACCATTATAGTATGCTTGCTATAGCTACCATATTAAATGGCAGGTTCTACAACTAATACCGTACAAGTCGCGTATTGTTTCTTTGGATTTCCAACAAATGGTCAGGCTAAGGAACTTCCTATCCACGATGGGTACGTCCCTGGAATAGACGACCCGAGAACCTAACCGGATCTCTGCCAACACAAGGCCGGGTTACCTCTGCAAAAATAGGTAACTACTGACACGCGTATGCCATCCCCCGATCGTCACCGATCTTCCCGAGGATCCCCGATTCGCAACAAAACCACATAGATAATAATAATGCAGTAACCACAGAGGTTAAGTATCTGGGCTCCATACCATGATACCACCTTTATCCAGAAGGAATGACATACACTAAGGGGCGCTACTCCCTAGAACCTTGCTGCATTCGTCCTGTTTCGACCATTTCCAGGGTGTGAGGCTCGACGAAGTCTCGTCCACAAAGCTACGCTTTCTCAAAAAGCCCTGCTTCGGGTCAAACGAAATGATCAACCTATGATCACAAAGATATAAGATCAAACAAATGATCATATCACAAATGATCAAACACTGATCATTTCACAGCAACACTCAGTATGCCACGTTACCAAATTGGGATATATCGCTGATAAATTTCAACTACATAACCTCTGAGCTCGTACGTCTCAGAGAAGGGTGTTAAGCTAAGAGAATAAATTCTCCGCCACCAACAGAAATGTATTTGAAAGAAATCAGCTTTATATCTCAAATTGTAACGTCAGACACACAATCCATACAAGTCTGTTCCGGGATCGAACAGAACCGAAGGCACTTCTCACGAAGCCCTTGCATATCCGGATAAATTTCTAATCACGTCCAGACTTCCCGTCACTAAGGGTGATAAAACCTCTAAATCGAAGATCAGTCGATGTAGAGTAACTCGATGGTAATCCTTCCGTTTTCGAAAATATCCGGTCTTCAACACCGGTCTTCAAATGCGATTCATAACGACGTATCACATATTCGGAATGGGTTATACGACCCCATGGTCCTTTCCCGGTTAACCCGAATAGTGAGCGTTTATTCAAAAATAAGTGTGGCATTCAAATTCATCCAATTCACAACCAATACCTATCTAAAGGTAATTATTGATAGTCGGTTATTTAACTATCAATAAAGATGCGCAACATCATCAGATTCCAAATAATTTTCCAAATTATTTATCTTCAAAAATATCTTTACTAGATATAAAATTTCCACACTTTAAAAAAATAAATCAACGTTTATTTTTTCTAAACAGTTTCCCTTTCTTTTATAAAATTCCATAGTGAATTTATATTTCAAAAATACCTACTGATATACGATTTTCAAATCGTTTTCAATATTCAATTTCAATTTATCTTTTCAAAGATAAATTCTCAAAACATTTCATTTCATTTTGGAAAACATTTCCATACTTATTTAAAAATAAGTCAGCAATTCACAATCCATTTATTTTCAACACTTGGAAAATATTCGATATACTTAAATCAAATTAAGTATATATTCATTCTTTAAGGAAATCATTAATTTTAACATCTATTTGAGTCAAAACGAATGTTGCGTAAAACATCGTTACGACGACTCAAAATCACTAGTATAGGGATTCGAAATTAAAATAGATATATAAATCCCAATACTACACAAAAATATTTCCTTTCGGAAATCATTTACTATAACAACAGTGTTATAGTCTACCATTTCCTTATTTTTCTCGAAAACGTCTATTTCAACAATAAATGTTGAAATCTATGTATTCGATACTTAACACGTTTTAAAACATCTTTTAAAACAACTTCATTTAACAATATTCCTTTTCCCCAAAATATATTGATTTTATTCAATAATATATATTTACTGTCCAAATTCGTGAATATAATCACTATCCCAATTTTAACAATTTCTACACATTTAACTTAAAGGATAATTCGCTGTCCAAAATCACGAATATATCTCCTTTAATAACTTCAATGTTAAATTTATCAAATTCTATTGATTTTGAATTTATAAAACAATGTTTATAAATCCCATTTCTATTTATAAAACTTCGATTTCTAAATTATCCAATTCAACTTATATAACTCAATTATATACCGGAAGTTTATATTATAAGTTAAGAACTTATAATCCATTTATTTACAACATCTATTCATTTCTCATCTAAATGTCAAAATCCCATTTATAAGATAATTGCTTATAAATCTTTTTGTTTTACAAAATCTATCCATTTAATAACTTCACAATTTATGAATCTATAAATTTCAATTCACTTATGGAATCCATTTTTATTTGACTTGAACACTTAATAAAACTCATTTCAAAATTCCAATATTTTTAATTTATAAAAATATCAATTTTTATAAATCTTTTTATATGAATTGTTTAAAATACTTCAACAATTCCAATTTAAACTATTTCATAATCTTTATCAATTTTTTATTTCAAAAATAACATTTTTGTGTATTTCACAAAAATCACAATTTTACTAACATTAAAATTTTAACATTTATTTATTTAAAATAAACCAATTCAAAAATTTCAATAAAACGTATATTTCTACAAATCACTTTACAAATCCTTTTAAAATCCAAAATCGTTATTTTTAGACTTTAAAATTGAACCCGATGATGCAACGCATCAATTAGTCCATCACAACATCAAACATCATATATCATCATATGATGACAGAATATATATCAACATCTCTAAATAAATAAATACAGTTGAGGAATCCAGTTGGATCCCTCCAACCTGTTTCCCTGCATCCAAAGACGTCAGCACAATACCAATTCCGCTCCAGTACGGAATTATCGCGGTATATAGGTTTTTATAAATCCGCTTACTAACGGCGCAATAGGGTCTCATCCGCTATACGAGGCGGGAATCAATCAATCCAATATATACATATGCCAATATGTATATACTGCTATATATAATAGATATATCCTACTATATCTAATATAACAATCAATAGCAATCAAACAGTCAATAATAACTGTAAAATCAAATTTCCTTCGAGTGAGAAAATCTCACTTTAGCTTTTATTAGCAATCCATTTCCATTTTTGCTTGATTTCTTGATTTATAACCTTGTATAAATAATTATACAATTCGTTAGTATTCGAATTAAATCGAATAACCAATTTCCATTTTGAAATTTTAATTATTCAATGATTTTATTTCAACCTGGTTTTTCTTTTAATAAATTTGTCTAACAAAATTTTAAATCAAAACTATTCTTCCTTTTTTTAAAAAATCTTCTATTGAATAAATTATATTAGTTTTGATTTATAAATAACTACTTAACATTCTAAAAGTTCAGATTAGCTTCCAAAATATTATATATTTTAAATTAACCTTCGAACCCATTATTTCTAATATAAACTCTTATGTTTACCAAAACTTTATCTATACAACTTCTCTACTTTACAGTGCAATGATCCATGCAGCTTTTGAACTGAACTGTAGGTATTAATATATTCCTCTAACATATATACCTATATATTTTACTGATAAACTTATTTATCAAATCAAAGTTGGATTCGCAGAGAAAAATAAACAACCAAAAATACTCGATACCTTAGTGCCTAACCTTCGACAAAACCCCAGATAAAAGCTTCCAGTCCCCCAAGAACTGCTCGACCAAATTTTCCCTGAATCACGATCCAATAAATTCACTTCTGCGAACACCACCGTGGCCCCTCCTTGTCACCATCGATGTTCGACCACCCATCTTCCAGACGTTGCCACCGACCACCACTGCTTCGCCAGAAACAGCGACGTGAGCTTTCCCCTTTGCCGCGATCACAATCGAGTCGCCGGAGCACACGACCAACAGCAGCCCTCACCGATTCCACTTCGAGATGCTCGAAATCGAGCTCCCTCTTAATCGCGACCACCCAGGTTAACGACTTCGCGAAAACTGCTCGCGAAACCCCCCAAGTCGAACTCCACTTCAAGATGCTCTGTCCCCTGTCTCCACTTCCATTGCCACGAATCGACTGTCGCCAACTCGAACGCGCTACCCCAGAAATTCGCGCCTCCGCCCTTGTGAAATCCCCACCCACTGACGCGTACGCGTGCGCGACAACGTCGCTCCACCAAATCGCGATGCTCGCGAATTGACTCGCGAAACCCTGGCTCTCAAATTTCGAATAGGAGTCGAGGCCACCATTTTTTCTTTTCGTTTGATTTCGTGGTCTGTTGAAAAGAATGGGAGGAGAGGGTCATTTGAAACGAAAGGGTATGGGCTGCACGAAAATCTCGTGATGCTCGGCATGAACAACGGGGAGAAAACGTGGGATATTTATAAATTTTAAATTTTAAAATTAAACTGAATTTTCTTTTAAAATTCTGACGCGTTTATGCGTCGTACGATTTCGTAACAACTCAAAAAAATACGAAAATTGAAATCCGACAATAATTCAATATTACGGACCCAATGGAACTGGTTTCGTCGAATTCCGAGACTGTGCCTCGGACCGCTATTTTTGAAATATCGATACGAACGATAATTTTAAAACTGAACAGATTGTTTCCAAATCAATTTCTGAAGCTTCAATTATCTTCAGTATTATCAATACGAATTTTAAAAGCTTTCCGAAATATTTTTAATAAGCTTAAAATTGAAGATTCGAATTTCTATTCACCTAACAATAGATTAAATTTTATAATTAAATCGTCAAATTCACGGTTATATCGGGGATTCAAATTAAATCATCGTTCAAATATTTAAAATAAATTAAATATTCTCAATTTAATTCGTTCAAAATTCAGGGTCGTTACAGACTTCCCTCCTTAAAAGAATTTCGTCCTCGAAATTACAAATTAGGAAAAATGGTCCTTAACTCGTCTACTATCTTTCACAATCCAATAGTTTTATCAATTCTCAAAACAAATCTTTCTACTAAAGATTCGTTATCATTTCAACTAAATTTCAACTTCAACTGTAAGTTCAAACAACACTGTTTTACTTCTCAATTCAATTTAAATTTCAAATTCAAATTTAAACTTCAAAATTTTCTCAAAATTTTTCTAACACTCGAAATTTTCGAAAAATTTCGCCAGCGTCTCCTTTGCGCGGCTAATACGGTACGACTACAAAACGTCCCTACGGACTCTCAGATTTCAAAAAGAAAAAGAAAAAGCCAAGCGGCTAGAGAGAAATCATCAAAAACTCATATTATAATTCAAATACGTACCTTTTGTCGAGCAATTCAAATTTATCTTTGAAATCAAAATTCCCAATTCCTTTATAAACCTGTATATCCTACTAGCCATAATATCTAGTTACATATATTCAAACTATTTTGCAAATTTGATTACAAAATTTTCAATATAAAGCGCTTATACCATCATTACTTCACTGTTGAAGTTATATATCTATTTCATTCAATTTTACATTTCACGTTCATTTGAATTCAATTTTTACCTTCTATTCTGAATACTGAATGTTTATCAACTATCTTTCATTTACTAATTCATATTAAATTTCAATATTCAGCTTGAATTACATTTACTAACAAATTCAAAACAAAGTTTCACATTCATCTTCAATTTCAGTTTTACTTACAACTCCAAATTTATTTATTCATTCTGAAACTCATTCACTAATTCTTTCGTTTCAAATTCGAATCTGATTTCCAAATCAAATTTCAAATATTCTATAAGTCTTCGGCTTACTTACATTTCGATTTATAAGATCACTTATGTATTCATATTACAAATTCATTTCATTAATGAATTTTAAATTTTCCAATATCTATCTGGAATTCCATTTTCATTTATAAATCACTTTTACAATTCATATTTACCATTTTATTCATATATGAATTCGTTTCCTTATACTTTCAATTCACATTTATAGATTTCACTTGTTAATGAACTTTAATTCCAATCACAATTTCATATTTCACATTAACAATTTCTATTCGTATAAGTTATCAATTCAATAATATTCCGTAAATATTCTTTATAGTATTCCAGAGTCTTTTTCAACCTTTTCAAAACCATTTTGAAAACAATTCAAATTATCCTTTTAATTTCCAAACAAAATCCAAATTTTCCAAACACTTCCATTTTAAAACGATTTGGCAGCAATTCCTCTTTTGGAAACCCGAAAATGAACACCGGTGATGTCGCGATCATCATCGGAATTATTTTCCAGCGACCTAAAAGAGTTTAGAGCTTTGAACTCTCCAAAATATTTTTCAAAACCTTCGAAATTCATTTTCAACTCCAAAAATGATTTAACTTTCCAAATCTCCAAAATTTTCAAGTTCCTTTCAAAACATTTCCAAAAACTTCTCTGGAATTCCGTTTTAAATTACCAGTCACATTTATAATTTATATTTTTAAATTTCATTTGTATGTGAATTCATCTCTTTATCTTTCAATTCACATTTATAAATTTCATTCGTTAAATGGATTTATTTCCAAATCTTTGGTTATTATTTTAATTTCTCATTCCATTTCATATAAAAATGATAATAATTCAATGTTATTGTTTTATACCAACCATGCAACCATATACGGTAGTAATTTACAGAAAATCATTTCTTTTATATACAAAAATAGTTTTGGGTAAAATTATTTCATTTACCCAATTTAAAACAATACTGTGTCGGTTTATCTTGTTTAAGAGTTTAGAAACCCCTATCGATTACAGTTAGCTAGACTGCACCGACCAGAATCTATAAACAATCAACCGATAAGTCAACACAATACAAAACAATTTCATATTCACTAACAAATACGCGCTCATATCTATTATTACACTCAACTCATTCTAGAGTACTACTGACTCTATCTCTAATGAGTAACACCCAACAGAGCAGGGTTGTCGCTTAACCATATGCTCTGATACCACTTGTAACATCCCGAAATTTTCGACTTTCGAAAATTCAACATCGATACTCACTTTATCGACTGCTGAGCCATCGAATGCCGGAAACCCGGAAAGTTATGGTTTTAAGAAGAAGAAGTAGAAGAAAAAGAGAAGAAGAAGAGAAAGAAAGAACAACTGAACAACATCAGAACAGGAAACAGTATCAGAATCTTACACATCGCAGCGGAACAATATATAATAGATAATCACTAGTCTTTTAAAACAAAGAACTATATCAGTTTATACATACATCAATCATCAGAGTCAATATACAATTCAGTACAACAATGGACAGTTATATAACTTGTCCTCATACAGAATACACAGCGGAATAAATACTATTAGATACAAATACTACGTCTCGTCATCCCCTCTTATCTCCAAAGCTCCAGAATATCCAGAATATCCTGATAATATAACTCTAGGATGCCCGTGTGGAAATTTTGTGGGCACCCAGAGTTTAGAAGGGAACAATAAACTCCGAGTCAGTCATGGTGACTGGTGTGAGATCGTAAAACAGTTATTCTTTAAAATAAACAACAGGATAATTTTAAAGTCAATTCGAAATGCTTTTGGAAAATGAAACTACCATAAGACCTCCCGCCATACACACAATGCAAACGCAGACTTGGAGGAGATTTCTTCTTATGATAGTCAAAGATGCTTACTACGCAAAAATCAAATTCTTTTTGATATTATTATTAGTGCATAGTGTAGAAAACATTTCGAAAGTAGAATATAAATCTTAGCCAGCATAGGTACCATTATAGTATGCTTGCTATAGCTACCATATTAAATGGCAGGTTCTACAACTAATACCGTACAAGTCGCGTATTGTTTCTTTGGATTTCCAACAAATGGTCAGGCTAAGGAACTTCCTATCCACGATGGGTACGTCCCTGGAATAGACGACCCGAGAACCTAACCGGATCTCTGCCAACACAAGGCCGGGTTACCTCTGCAAAAATAGGTAACTACTGACACGCGTATGCCATCCCCCGATCGTCACCGATCTTCCCGAGGATCCCCGATTCGCAACAAAACCACATAGATAATAATAATGCAGTAACCACAGAGGTTAAGTATCTGGGCTCCATACCATGATACCACCTTTATCCAGAAGGAATGACATACACTAAGGGGCGCTACTCCCTAGAACCTTGCTGCATTCGTCCTGTTTCGACCATTTCCGGGGTGTGAGGCTCGACGAAGTCTCGTCCACAAAGCTACGCTTTCTCAAAAAGCCCTGCTTCGGGTCAAACGAAATGATCAACCTATGATCACAAAGATATAAGATCAAACAAATGATCATATCACAAATGATCAAACACTGATCATTTCACAGCAACACTCAGTATGCCACGTTACCAAATTGGGATATATCGCTGATAAATTTCAACTACATAACCTCTGAGCTCGTACGTCTCAGAGAAGGGTGTTAAGCTAAGAGAATAAATTCTCCGCCACCAACAGAAATGTATTTGAAAGAAATCAGCTTTATATCTCAAATTGTAACGTCAGACACACAATCCATACAAGTCTGTTCCGGGATCGAACAGAACCGAAGGCACTTCTCACGAAGCCCTTGCATATCCGGATAAATTTCTAATCACGTCCAGACTTCCCGTCACTAAGGGTGATAAAACCTCTAAATCGAAGATCAGTCGATGTAGAGTAACTCGACGGTAATCCTTTCGTTTTCGAAAATATCCGGTCTTCAACACCGGTCTTCAAATGCGATTCATAACGACGTATCACATATTCGGAATGGGTTATACGACCCCATGGTCCTTTCCCGGTTAACCCGAATAGTGAGCGTTTATTCAAAAATAAGTGTGGCATTCAAATTCATCCAATTCACAACCAATACCTATCTAAAGGTAATTATTGATAGTCGGTTATTTAACTATCAATAAAGATGCGCAACATCATCAGATTCCAAATAATTTTCCAAATTATTTATCTTCAAAAATATCTTTACTAGATATAAAATTTCCACACTTTAAAAAAATAAATCAACGTTTATTTTTTCTAAACAGTTTCCCTTTCTTTTATAAAATTCCATAGTGAATTTATATTTCAAAAATACCTACTGATATACGATTTTCAAATCGTTTTCAATATTCAATTTCAATTTATCTTTTCAAAGATAAATTCTCAAAACATTTCATTTCATTTTGGAAAACATTTCCATACTTATTTAAAAATAAGTCAGCAATTCACAATCCATTTATTTTCAACACTTGGAAAATATTCGATATACTTAAATCAAATTAAGTATATATTCATTCTTTAAGGAAATCATTAATTTTAACATCTATTTGAGTCAAAACGAATGTTGCGTAAAACATCGTTACGACGACTCAAAATCACTAGTATAGGGATTCGAAATTAAAATAGATATATAAATCCCAATACTACACAAAAATATTTCCTTTCGGAAATCATTTACTATAACAACAGTGTTATAGTCTACCATTTCCTTATTTTTCTCGAAAACGTCTATTTCAACAATAAATGTTGAAATCTATGTATTCGATACTTAACACGTTTTAAAACATCTTTTAAAACAACTTCATTTAACAATATTCCTTTTCCCCAAAATATATTGATTTTATTCAATAATATATATTTACTGTCCAAATTCGTGAATATAATCACTATCCCAATTTTAACAATTTCTACACATTTAACTTAAAGGATAATTCGCTGTCCAAAATCACGAATATATCTCCTTTAATAACTTCAATGTTAAATTTATCAAATTCTATTGATTTTGAATTTATAAAACAATGTTTATAAATCCCATTTCTATTTATAAAACTTCGATTTCTAAATTATCCAATTCAACTTATATAACTCAATTATATACCGGAAGTTTATATTATAAGTTAAGAACTTATAATCCATTTATTTACAACATCTATTCATTTCTCATCTAAATGTCAAAATCCCATTTATAAGATAATTGCTTATAAATCTTTTTGTTTTACAAAATCTATCCATTTAATAACTTCACAATTTATGAATCTATAAATTTCAATTCACTTATGGAATCCATTTTTATTTGACTTGAACACTTAATAAAACTCATTTCAAAATTCCAATATTTTTAATTTATAAAAATATCAATTTTTATAAATCTTTTTATATGAATTGTTTAAAATACTTCAACAATTCCAATTTAAACTATTTCATAATCTTTATCAATTTTTTATTTCAAAAATAACATTTTTGTGTATTTCACAAAAATCACAATTTTACTAACATTAAAATTTTAACATTTATTTATTTAAAATAAACCAATTCAAAAATTTCAATAAAACGTATATTTCTACAAATCACTTTACAAATCCTTTTAAAATCCAAAATCGTTATTTTTAGACTTTAAAATTGAACCCGATGATGCAACGCATCAATTAGTCCATCACAACATCAAACATCATATATCATCATATGATGACAGAATATATATCAACATCTCTAAATAAATAAATACAGTTGAGGAATCCAGTTGGATCCCTCCAACCTGTTTCCCTGCATCCAAAGACGTCAGCACAATACCAATTCCGCTCCAGTACGGAATTATCGCGGTATATAGGTTTTTATAAATCCGCTTACTAACGGCGCAATAGGGTCTCATCCGCTATACGAGGCGGGAATCAATCAATCCAATATATACATATGCCAATATGTATATACTGCTATATATAATAGATATATCCTACTATATCTAATATAACAATCAATAGCAATCAAACAGTCAATAATAACTGTAAAATCAAATTTCCTTCGAGTGAGAAAATCTCACTTTAGCTTTTATTAGCAATCCATTTCCATTTTTGCTTGATTTCTTGATTTATAACCTTGTATAAATAATTATACAATTCGTTAGTATTCGAATTAAATCGAATAACCAATTTCCATTTTGAAATTTTAATTATTCAATGATTTTATTTCAACCTGGTTTTTCTTTTAATAAATTTGTCTAACAAAATTTTAAATCAAAACTATTCTTCCTTTTTTTTAAAAATCTTCTATTGAATAAATTATATTAGTTTTGATTTATAAATAACTACTTAACATTCTAAAAGTTCAGATTAGCTTCCAAAATATTATATATTTTAAATTAACCTTCGAACCCATTATTTCTAATATAAACTCTTATGTTTACCAAAACTTTATCTATACAACTTCTCTACTTTACAGTGCAATGATCCATGCAGCTTTTGAACTGAACTGTAGGTATTAATATATTCCTCTAACATATATACCTATATATTTTACTGATAAACTTATTTATCAAATCAAAGTTGGATTCGCAGAGAAAAATAAACAACCAAAAATACTCGATACCTTAGTGCCTAACCTTCGACAAAACCCCAGATAAAAGCTTCCAGTCCCCCAAGAACTGCTCGACCAAATTTTCCCTGAATCACGATCCAATAAATTCACTTCTGCGAACACCACCGTGGCCCCTCCTTGTCACCATCGATGTTCGACCACCCATCTTCCAGACGTTGCCACCGACCACCACTGCTTCACCAGAAACAGCGACGTGAGCTTTCCCCTTTGCCGCGATCACACTCGAGTCGCCGGAGCACACGACCAACAGCAGCCCTCACCGATTCCACTTCGAGATGCTCGAAATCGAGCTCCCTCTTAATCGCGACCACCCAGGTTAACGACTTCGCGAAAACTGCTCGCGAAACCCCCCAAGTCGAACTCCACTTCAAGATGCTCTGTCCCCTGTCTCCACTTCCATTGCCACGAATCGACTGTCGCCAACTTGAACGCGCTACCCCAGAAATTCGCGCCTCCGCCCTTGTGAAATCCCCACCCACTGACGCGTACGCGTGCGCGACAACGTCGCTCCACCAAATCGCGATGCTCGCGAATTGACTCGCGAAACCCTGGCTCTCAAATTTCGAATAGGAGTCGAGGCCACCATTTTTTCTTTTCGTTTGATTTCGTGGTCTGTTGAAAAGAATGGGAGGAGAGGGTCATTTGAAACGAAAGGGTATGGGCTGCACGAAAATCTCGTGATGCTCGGCGTGAACAACGGGGAGAAAACGTGGGATATTTATAAATTTTAAATTTTAAAATTAAACTGAATTTTCTTTTAAAATTCCGACGCGTTTATGCGTCGTACGATTTCGTAACAACTCAAAAAAATACGAAAATTGAAATCCGACAATAATTCAATATTACGGACCCAATGGAACTGGTTTCGTCGAATTCCGAGACTGTGCCTCGGACCGCTATTTTTGAAATATCGATACGAACGATAATTTTAAAACTGAACAGATTGTTTCCAAATCAATTTCTGAAGCTTCAATTATCTTCAGTATTATCAATACGAATTTTAAAAGCTTTCCGAAATATTTTTAATAAGCTTAAAATTGAAGATTCGAATTTCTATTCACCTAACAATAGATTAAATTTTATAATTAAATCGTCAAATTCACGGTTATATCGAGGATTCAAATTAAATCATCGTTCAAATATTTAAAATAAATTAAATATTCTCAATTTAATTTGTTCAAAATTCAGGGTCGTTACAGCACGTTAGGCCAAGGAGGATCGTTCGGCCAAAGGTATCGTTCGGCCAGAATGCATCGTTCGGCCAGAGAGCATTGTTCGGTCAAGCACTTCGGACAGAGGCACGTTCGGCTTTGACTGACAACTATTCTGCACTTCCTACACATCAAACATACCGTTCGGCATAGGAAGGATGGTTCAGCATCATTGTGTTCGGCCTACCAGGTTCGGCATGCAGCGACCACTATAATTGGGCTAGAGTGTTCGGCTACCGAGCCCATCTGGGAAGTCCAGCCCATCTTTGTCTATAAATAGAGGGGCAGGGTCACAGTAAAGAGGACCCTTTTTGGGGAGAATACTGGGGAGACTCTGCCATTTTTCAGACTCATCTTCTTTACTTAACAACTTCATTCAAGCATTTGATCCACGAATTGTATTTGTAATCAATCACTAAGAAGATCAATAAAGTTAACCTCAAAGTGGACGTAGGAAATTACGCTGAACCACTATAAATTTGGTGTTCTTACTTTCTGCATTTAGATTAGCATTGTCTTCTCTGTTTAATTTACCTTCATCACTTATTTCTCTACATAATCTTTCTCTACGAGGTTAGTGACCAATTTTGGTGCTGTTTGGTTATTTTAGAGGGAAATTAATTTGAAATCAAATTTTTAGATAAAATAAAATTTATCAAATGAAAATTGGTTACTCGATTTAATTCGAATATTAATAATTGTATAAATTGTTTTTACAAGGTCAAAATCATGAAGAAATGGTCAAAATAGAAATGGGATTGCAAAATAAAAAGCAAAGGTGAGATCTTCTCACTCAAATGAAAAGTGGATTTTTGCAGTTATTGATTGATTGCTGTTTGGATGTGATATTAGATATAGTAGGATATATCTATATATATAGCAATATATATATATATATATTGGCATATGTATATATTGGAATTGTGATTTTTCCCGCATTATATAGCGGATGAGACCCTATTACGTCGCATAATAGCGGATGATATTTTTATAAATCCCATATACCGCGATATTCCACCTCGAAGTGGAATTGGTATTGTGCTAACATCTGTGGATGCAGGGAAATAGGTTCGAGGGATCCAACTGGATTCCTCAAATTATATGAAATTGTTTCATATGTTTTGTGATTGATTATTTATAATCTGTGAATGATTATATTGATGATTGAATGTGTTGAGAGCTATAATTTAGCCGAATGTATTTTTGGTATCGTTGGATACTAGAAATAAATGAAATTGGATTTTTGAAATTAAAATTGGAAATTTTAAGTAAATTATTTTGAAAGAATTGAATGAATTTAAAAGAAGAAATTTTAAAGCGTAAAGTTGATTTTTATAATCTTGTCGAATTATTTCCAAAATATGGGAAAGAATTTTAATAACAGGATTTTGAATAATACTGTTGAAAAGTGGAGAAATTTATTTAAAATGGAATTTTAAATGGTTTGGAAGAGATAAAGGAATTTGTTTAAAAAGTGATAAATTTGTTGAAATCTAATTGATAATTGATTTGGTATTTGAAGATAAATCTTTGGGAAATCGATATAAAAATTTATTTGGGGTTTGAATGAAATTTGATTTTTGAGCTGAGAATAAATTTGGAAATCGATTTGTAAAAAAAATGATTTGGTGTTGGGAATTAAACTTAGAATCAATTTGAAATTTGATTCGGTGTTGAAGTAAATTTAGAAATCAATTGGGAATTTGATTTGGGGTTTGAAATAAAATTGAGAAATCGATTTGAAAATCGTATAAAAAGTGAATATTTGAGAATGTAATTTCGAATAGAATTTATAAAGGAAAGGGAAATTTGTTTTAAAAATAAATATTGATTTATTTTTAAAGTGTGGAAAATATGATTTGAAATCGGTTTTCAAAGTGATGAAGTGTGGAAATAAATTTACAGATTTGAAATGTAAATTTGAAATAAATTGATAAGGATTTATTTAATTGGTTTAAATGGACCATTTTGAGATGAAGTGTGAAATATGATTTGAAATTGGTTTTCAAATGTGAAGTGTGAAAATGCGATTTGAAATTGGGTTTCAAATGTGAAGTGTGGAAAATATATATCTTATGAAGATATTTTGAAAATAAATAATTTGGGAAAAACTATTTAAATTGGCTGATTGTTGTGAATGTTGTTTGATGGTTAAATAACCGACTATCAATATTTGCCTTTGAAATGGCACTTGATTTGTTTTTAAAACAAACGCTCACTATTCGGGTTAGCCGGGAAAAGACCTTTGTGTCATATAACCCATTCCGAATTAGTGATACGACGATATGGATCGTATTGAAGACCGGTGGTGAAGACCGGGTATTTTCGAAAAAGAAAGGACAACCTATCGAATGTCTCTTCACCGAGTTGCTCCGGTATAGAGATTTATATCACTATTTTTGTGATGGGAAGTCCGGACTTGATTAGGGAATATCCGGATTGCAAGGGCTTCTTTGGAAGTGCCTTCGGTTCCGTTCGATCCCGGAACGGACTTGTATGGATGTGTGTCTGACATTACACTTTGAGATGTAAAGCTGGTTTCTATCAAATACATTTCTGTTGGTGGCGGAGAATTTATTCTCTTAGCTTAACACCCTTCTCTGAGACGTACGAGCTCAAAGGTTATGTAGTTGATGGTTACTAGTGATACATTCCCAATTTGGTAATGTGGCACACGAAGTGCTGTTGATCAATTGTGGATCAAAGCGTGGCTTTGTGAAAAAGCGTTGCTTTGTGAAAAAGCGTGGCTTTATGAAAAAGCGTGGCTTTGTGGACGAGACTTCGTCGAGCCTCACAACCCGGTAATGGTCGAAACAAGAATGTTGCGGCAAAAGGTTTGTAGGGGTAGCGCCCCTAGGGTATGTCATTTCCTTCTGGATAAAAGGTGATATCATGGTATGGAGCCCAGATATTTTACCTATGTTGATGCTGCACATTTATTATACTTTGTGGTTGTTGCTTTGTGATTGAGGATCCTCGGATAAAGGTTGGTTACGACCGGGGGATGACATACTTGTGTGTTAGTTACCTAGTTACAGTTGTATAGCGTGAGGTAGCGTCAGTGTGTTAGTTACCTAGTTACAGCTGTACAACGTGAGGTAGCGTCGACCTTGTGTTTACAGAGATCCGGTTAGGATCCAGGGCGTCTTTCCAGAGGCGTTTCTATTTCGGTGTAATGAAGTTCCTTAGCCTGACCATTTGTTGGAAATCCAAAGAAACAATACGAACCCTGTACGTTTTTAATTGTATTACCTGCTATGGAATGTGGCGGTAACCTGCTATTGAACGTAGTAGCTATAGTAGGCATACAACAATGGTTGTATGCTGGCTAAGATTGATATTATACTTTCGAAATGTTTTCCACACTAGACATTAATAATAATATCAATTGATTTTGCGTAGTATAGCATTTTTGACTATCATAAGGGGAAATCTCCTCCAATTCTGCGTTTGCATTGTGTGTGTGGCGGGAGGCCTTATGGTAGTTTCATTTTCCAAAAGCATTGCGAAGTTGTTTTATTTTCTTTGTGAAAATAACTGTTTTACGATCTCACACCAGTCACCATGACTGACTCAGAGTTTATTGTTCCCTTTCTAA
Source organism: Allium fistulosum (assembly GCA_030737815.1). Lineage (NCBI taxonomy): Eukaryota > Viridiplantae > Streptophyta > Magnoliopsida > Asparagales > Amaryllidaceae > Allium > Allium fistulosum. The sequence continues at coordinate 522,722,323 of CM060906.1, forward strand.
ACTCTGGGTGCCCATAAATTTCCACACGGGCAGCCTAGAGTTATGTTATCAGGATATTCTGGATATTCTGGAGCTTTGGAGATGAGCTGGATGGCGAGACGTACTACCGTACTTGTTTATTTATTCCGCTGTATATTCTGTATGAGGACAAGTTTATATAACTGTCCATTGTTGTATTGAGTTGTATATTGACTCTGATTGATGTATGTATGAACTGATATAGTCTTTTGTTTTAAAGATTATTGTTTCATCTATTATATATTGTTCCGCTGCGAAATGTGAGATTCTGATATTGTTTCTGTTTCTGTTTTTCTGTTCTTTATTTTCTTCTGTCTTCTTCTATCTCTTCTTTTAACCCTAATGGTTCGGTTTTCCGGCATTCGATTGCGCGGCATTTGATACAGTGGACATATTAATGTCGACTTTCCAGCGTCGAAAAGTCGAGTCGTTACAATAGTGAACGGCTAAAAAGAAATAAGGAGGCTAGGAAATTAAAGGTAAGAGTTTGAATGGTTTGGAAAATAAAAAGGCAACAAATAACTTGATGTAATTAATTCTTTTTATTTGTTAGGAAATGAGAAATGTTTGCACGTGAATAATGAAGGATTCTCATGGCTAGAAGGAAATAAAAAGAAATGACTAAGGTAAGTAATAAAGAGGCCATGCAAATGAAAAGGCAAGAAATTAAAACATGAAACGTATATCCCTTTGATTCTTCCAACCCTAAATAAAAGATGTAAACAAGTAACAATCCAATAAATAAAACGAATGTTTAGACAAAATAAAAAAAATAGAAAGAAAGAATAGAGATGGATATAGGAAAGATATAATATATATATATATATATATATAATAAAAGTACAGAAATTTATTGCGTGTAAAACGCTGTAATTTATCCAATTTTAAAGGTATAAATCAGAATTTAACGAAACAAAAAGCCGAACGGATATCAGCATTATATTCTGCTCCAAAGAAAAAGATTAAAAAATTCAATTCAAATTTAAAAATTTAACTTAAATTCAAAATTTGACCAAAGTTGACCAAAATATAAAATTTTCAGAAAATGTTTATTTTATTGTATTTGGAAAATAATTTACAAGAAAAATCCAAATTTTACATTTATTATAATTAAAAACTTAATCAATTTATTCAACTTGGTTTCATTCTTTTATTTTTATCTATGAATAAAATATACATTTCCATTTATTTCATTATATTCACACTTTACAATTACTGTCCTATCTCATATTAATGAACATTTACTTACATTTAAATGTAATTGATTTCCTACTTTAAATTTAGCAGCCTAAATAAAATGTAACTCGCAATAAATGTTATCATTATCTTTATATTACACTCAAGTTTATTATGTCCACTAATTATCATAATTGCTTACATAATGTTTAATTCATTCAATTACCATAAATTATATACTAATTCATTTATCCATACAACACTTACATTTATTTACTTATATTCAGTTTTATACCCAAATTTAACATTTACAACTAGATCAATAGACCAACTAAATAGTAACTTACAACCGTTACTATAACTTTTAATCACGCTTTTGAATTCATTGTTCACAAACATATGTTACAATTCTTATATACCTAATCTTTATTCAATGGTCATTTATTTCATACTAAATCATTTATAAATTTTAATGTTTGCATTTGTTTTCTTACATAAATTTATAGCCAAGTATAACAATTTACATTACTTCAATAATTGTAATTTCATTTCAATTGTTAATAATTAGTTTTTAAATACATTGTTATATTTCATTTTGGCATTCATTTCATTATTAAATTACAAAGTTATTTATTTTTTTCTTTTCTATTTCTTCCAAATTTATTTACCAAAATCTTATTAAATTGACAACTTTAATTGTTGAAAATTTACGGGTCGTTACACTCTCCCCCACTCAAAACTTTTCGTCCCTGAAATGGAAGAAGGTAGGAGAATAGAAACAACCTGAAAGAAAAGAGATTGGAAAGCAAAGAAGATAATAAAATTTAAAACCATGGAAATTTCAACTTAAATTAATAATTGATTTCATCCATTTGATTTTACTTATGTTAAATAAATCTTGACTATTTCTAATTTCACTATCTTATCATCCAATTAATACTTCCTAAATTTATGGATTTGAAAATAATTTATTATACTCATAATTTATTTAATAAATTTTAATTTTACTTTATTCCAAATTATTATTAAATTTATTCCACTTAATATGTCTAATCACATATATTAAGTATATTTACCCTTATTATTACTACCCCAATTTTATTTATAAATTTCTTTAACACCATTTTATATTGTAAATTATTCAATTAACCTTTTATTCTATTTACCTCTATAAATCTCTTTATAACTAAAATTTAAGCGTATAACATTTATTATAGCCACTCAAATTTTATTTATAAAATCCTTTTATATTGTACATTATCCAATTGCATAGTTAACTTTTGAATGATTAAGGTAAGTTATATTGGAATGCAATTGAGTATTATACAAATAAAACTTTCCCAATTCAATTATTCAAGCTTAAATATTTATTCAAAAAATTTTTTGGCCTCATTTTATAATTGAAATCATCCTTTAAGATAAAATTTAAGAATTAAATTTCCGGTTAACTTCAAACTATTCTAGATAAATAAATATATATACATAATATATATCAAATAAAATTTTAAACCATATATCAATATATATATTATAAATCAAGTCAATTTTTTAGAAATTCAAATTAATTTAATTCTTCAAAGCAAAACTATAGCAAAGCTACAGGATGGTCTCTTCACTTCGAAACTCAAAAATGAATGTCGATGATGCTGCAGTCATTACCGAAATTATTTTCCAGCGACAAAGAGAAGAGCATTGATTTAAAACTTTAAAATTCTTTAGAAACGATTTCTATTCGGAAAATACTTTAAATAATGTACCCTTTAAAACTTTAAAACCAAAGTTCGAAATCATCGGAAATCAAATTCTCAAATTCTTGATTTAAATTCATTTAAATTTCCAAATTAATTTATAACCACATTTCATAGTTCAATTATTTATATATGGAACAAAAGCCAATGATTACAATATATCTACAAAGTCAAATATTGTTTCTAAAAAGCCATATTGTGTCGGTTTGCTCTGTTCAAGTGTTTTGGAAATCCTCTCGATAGCGTTGATCAGACGAATCGATCGGAAACCCAAATCAACATCAACAACTCAAACAACATAATATATATATAAAAAATTAAATATTAGTTCACAAATATACTTCAAGAATGATTTGAAGATAAGTTGAAACAAAAGACAAGATGATTAAATAACAGAACAAGGGGATGAATAAGCTTATATAAATCTCAGGCAACCATAATCGGGTTGACCGTGACTTCGAGAATAAGATCGATGTAGGGTTCTGGGAAAACCTACATCTGATCTCAAGAGATAGAATTTGGGATAACAAGAGATAGATAGCATTATAAACCGAGGATGCAGAAATCTTCGGTGAATCAATGCTTCTTGTAAAGGAGTTTCACCCCTTTACAATCATTCGAAGATTGGCGAGACCGCCTATCCATTATAAAGATCATTCGAAGTGGAGTTATGGGATACTCCAGAATCAAAAGAAGAAAAATAGGGAGAGACAAGAATGGATTCGGAACCGTAGGGAACGTTCCAAAATTCAAAAGAAGTCGAGTCAAAAAGGAAGAGATTCAAGCTCGAACGAAAGTGATTCTGTAAATAAATTTACCATATATGCTAAGTTTTGCCTAGAGCCAAAGCTCTGATACCAACTGCAACGACCCACTATTTTGGACCATTCAAATCGACAATAAATCCACACATGTTGGACTTGAATAATTCAAAATAATAGATTGTAAATAAAATTTGGCAAAACTCAGTATATACAGTAAATAAATCACAGATCACAAACATAGAGTAATATAACAATGCAGTGGAAGCAAGGAAATAGTAGTTCATGAAGCTACTACATATATACATCAGAGTTAAAAAAATACAACAGAAGTCTCAATATGATAATCAAGTACAAATCTGAATACATCACCAGAATCAACAGGATAACTGAAAGTGAAATAGATAGCTGGATCTCCAAGCAAAGCTCCAACTCCAAAGGTGAGTCCCAAGATGCTGTATCACTCAGTCTGACCCGAGCGTAAAGCAAAACAAAAACCACTCGAGTCAGGACATACATACTTATACAATGTAAACCAACTCAAGTGAACTGTAATATAAAGGTACAAGTAACTTAAAGGATGCTTGGGACCACCCATCCTCTAAGGATCCGTTAAACTATTTACTATGTAGTAATATTCGCTATTTTAACAATGTCTAATAGTAAAATAAACTTACTTTTAAATAGCGTTAAGGCTTTACATTTTCCACCTTAACACGTAATAGTCCCAGTAGTCTATCCAGTATCAGCGTACCCCCAGATCGGGAGCTACCCTAAATACTCCACAGGCTACGGCACAAAACCCAACTCGTAGTTAAGCTCGATATGGTAGGTGACACGGCACAACAAGGCAATGCCAGGGTAGATATACCAATTACGCACATGGGCTGGTGGAAACGCATAGCAGCCACTATCGCCCATCTCGGAACACACTCCCAAATCAAAAATAGAAGGGTGGCCACCAAATCAATCACAAAGTAATAGAATATTATCGAAGAAATGTGTCCGATAAAAGGTGCTACCTCATTGGTCCGATGATCACTCCTGTTTTAGCCACCTTAAGCCAACTCATGGGAGTCGGGTCCACGTATATATACCTTTAGGATCGTCGCCACCATCCTACTTCATTCTGGAATCTCCACCGCGTACACAGTTGTTAAAGTGGTTTTCGGTATCGACAGAGAGTATGCCCATATCCGATCTCGGTTTCCTTAACAACCAATCTTTATTATAACCCGTGGATATTTATTTCAAAATAATTTATACTTCAAAACCAAATATCATATCCATTTCAAAACTAGTTTATACTTCAAAACCGAAATATAATTTGAACAAACCCAAATTTCCAATCACTGAATATTTCCTTCAATTTATTTAAACTTGAAATATTCCTTTTTAAATCATCTTAAACCAAAACCACTTTATAAAGCCATATTCTTAAATCTTAAATTGCAAATCAATATATTCAAAACAATTCTTAATTAAATATTATTTCTAATAAATTCATTTCCAAAATCATAGTACTTTCAAAGTTATAACACCTTTGTAACCAAACACTTTGAAACCATAATGCTTTGAAACCATATCAATTTTAAAATGTTATCATTTGGAAATTATAATATTTAGAAAAATCATAACACCCTTAAAACAATATTCATTACCAAAGTTATAGCATTATTAAGTTCATTCGTTCAATTATATTAATTTCAAAAACATGGTATTAACTTATAAATTTCAAAAATGGTTTATATTTCACCTCAAAACATATTCATTTAACCCATTAAAATTCAATGTCAAAATCTTCCTAAATAATATTCATTTCCAAAGTTCATTGAAATTTCAGCCACAACAGTACTTATAAAGTGTTATGGTAAATATATTAACATTTCAAAACATTGTCAAATTCAAAATAGCAGCACTTATAAAGTGCTACAGTAGGTATTAGAATTTCAAAACAGTTCAGTTTAAGAAACAGCAGCACTTACCAAGTGCTACAGTAAGTATTTTTTTATTTCAAAACTTAGTTTAATTTCAGAACAGCAGCACTTATAAAGTGCTGTAATAGGTATTTAGTTGTTTCAGAATTTAGTTAAATTTCAGAAATGATAGCACTTAACAAATGCCATCTTAAAACCACAGCATTTTATAAATGCTACCAATAAAATTCCAGATTTTATTATAACCTTTCGGAAACATTAAAACTTCAATTTTAGCCATTTTTAACTTAAAAAAAAAATCATATTTCATGCTTCAAAACATTCATTTGGATATCATTTAACTTATGATTTAATAAAATAAAATTTTATAAATAAATATCCAATTTAAACCATAATTCATTTATTAAGTCAAAATACACTATTTTACTTAACTTTTATTTTTAACCACTAACCTAACACTTTATTTTAAAATACCCATTTGATAAATAAAACTAAATTTCTATTTATTTACTTAACTTAAAATTTCCATTTGAAAAACCAAATTTCCAATTATCAAGTTAGGTCTTAATTAAAGTTACATTTTCCATAAAAATCATACTATTTATTTTACGAAACATAACATTTCACAAAAGAATATTTTATCATAGTTAATATAACAATCAAATTTTTTCTTTTAGATCTATTCATTTAGACATCAATTAACTATGATTTTCTAGTTAAATAAATTTTATTACAAAATGTCCAATTAAACTGTATTCTATTTTATCAGTTTAAAGTACATTATATATTTACGCTCTGCCAAAAAAAATACATTATTTATTAAACAAAACATGTCTGTTTCATAAAGTAAAATTCATAACAATTACTAGGTTAGATTTAAAACTTCCATATTAAGTCAAATTCAATTATTAAGTTATTTATCATCAATAAAGATCTTTAAATAGTAATTTAAAACCAATTATTGATATATAAAGGTTCCAACATATAGAAAACCAATATAACTTTATAATTTAAATCAAACCACTTATTGACTTATAAAATTTCCATATATTTAAAATCATTGAATCAAATTTTGAAGTAAAATTTTCATATATCTTAAAACTTAAAATACTTAAAACTTTTTAAGAAAATATTTTTAAATATATAACCATGGGTCTATATGATATTTTCTAATCTAGGTCAAGTGATACGGATATGTATCATTTCAATCCGTAATTTAAAAGAAAAATCTGTGTTCTATCATTTCAAATCCACAATCCCAAGTCAAATTAAATACAATAAAAATCACTCGAGCCTATAATTTTAACTCATAATGATTTTTCCTTATTCTAATGTCTGTTCGGGTATGTATCATTTCAACCCATAGTGATAGGGAACTTGCAGTGTGAGAATCATTAAATAAATGAACGGTAGAACATATAATCATATCAGATGATGTAACAAATATATAAACAGAATTTAACATCATATAATCATATCACAAGCATATATGAACATAGCATATTAATTTCTTCAATTCACATGTCATTGTTTCACAATTATATATGTACGAATGTCGAGAGTGATAACTCACCTTTTTGAAGTTAGAGATGACAATTCGAGACACATAACTATACTTTGAAAAGCATGACAAAGAACGAATAGATTTGAGGAGAAGATGATGAGCCAATATTCAGATCTTGCACCAAATAAAATAAAACAAATAAGAATATGATTCAATACAAAAGATTAGAATCAAAACAATGAACAAAATATGAGTCAAAATGACATAACCTTGCTTTAACAAATGCAAGTGGCTTGGCCATGGTCAAGTGGGCTTGACCACACCACACATAGGCTCGGCCATGATGGGTTAAGGACATGCTAGGCTCGGCTATGAAGGGGTTTGATGCATGTGTGCATGACTATGCTAATGGAAGTGGAAAAGTGGTAAGTTATAAAGCATGGAAGGCAAAAGGTCAAGGAACTTCATTATTTGGTGATGTAGTCTTCATCAATGGTCACGGCATGGTGGAGATGGTTGGTGGAGGTGATCATGGATGGTGGTGAAGTGGTGATATGGTCGGCAATAGGATGGTATGGTAGAGGCCGAGCATAGGAGGAAGAACAACAAAAGACAATAAAAAGGAGAAAGAAAGAGAGGAGAAGCCATGAAACTTACTGCAAATTTTTTTTAACCAGGAAATGATATGAGAAAGAAATGAAAATGAGAAACTTTGTACGTGATTTGCAAGTATAGTGAACGGCTAAAAAGAAATAAAGAGGCTAGGCAATTAAAGGCAAGAGTTTGAATGGTTTGGAAAATAAAAAGGCAACAAATAACTCGATGTAATTAATTCTTTTTATTTTTTAGGAAATGAGAAATGTTTGCACGTGAATAATGAAGGTTTCTCACGGCTAGAAGGAAATAAAAAGAAATGGCTAAGGTAAGTAATAAAGAGGCCATGCAAATGAAAATGCAAGAAATTAAAACAATGAAACGTATATCCCTTTGATTCTTCCGAGCTAGAAATAAAAGATGTAAACAAGTAACAATCCAATAAATAAAATGAATGTTTAGACAAAATAAAACAAAATAGAAAGAAAGAATAGAGATGGATATAGGAAAGATATAAAATATATATATATAATAAAAGTACAGAAATTTATTGCGTGTAAAACGCTGTAATTTATCCAATTTTAAAGGTATTAATCAGAATTTAACGAAACAAAAAGCAGAATGGATATCAGCATTATATTCTGCTCCAAAGAAAAAGATTAAAAATTTAAAATTCAAATTTAAACTTAAATTCAAAATTTGACCAAAGTTGACCAAAATATAAAATTTTCAGAAAATGTTTATTTTATTGTATTTGGAAAATAATTTACAAGAAAAATCCAAAATTTACATTTATTATAATTAAAACCTTTATCAATTTATTCAACTTGGTTTCATTCTTTTATTTTTATCTATGAATAAAATATACATTTCCATTTATTTCATTATATTCACACTTTACAATTACTGTCCTATCTCATATTAATGAACGTTTACTTACATTTAAATGTAATTGATTTCCTACTTTAAATTTAGCAGCCTAAATAAAATGTAACTTGCAATAAATGTTATCATTATCTTCATATTACACTCAAGTTTATTATGTCCACTAATTATCATAATTGCTTACATAATGTTTAATTCATTCAATTACCATAAATTATATACTAACTCATTTATCCATACAAGACTTACATTTATTTACTTATATTCAGTTTTATACCCAAATGTAACATTGCAGCTAGATTAATAGACCAATTAACTATTAACTTACAACCGTTACTATAACTTTTAATCACACTTTTGAATTCATTGTTCACAAACATATGTTACCATTCTTATATACCTAATCTTTATTCAATGGTCATTTATTCCATACTAAATCATTTATAAATTTTAATGTTTTCATTTGTTTTCTTACATAAATTTATAACTAAGTATAACAATTTACATTACTTCAATAATTGTAATTTCATTTCAATTATTAATAATTAGTTTTAAATACATTGTTACATTTCATTTTGGCATTCATTTCATTATTAAATTACAAAGTTAATTTTTTTTTTCTATTTCTTCCAAATTTATTTACCAAAATCTTATTAAATTAACAACTTTAATTATTGAAAATTTACGGGTCGTTACAGTTGTTCCCAACCTTTATAGAGAACTCTCATGCACAACCAAATCCATAATATGATAATCTAGAAAGGTGATGACACACTCTTTTGGGAGTGACCCACATAGCCCTGCTGCACTTACCATGTTTAGTCATTTTCGGTGTATGAGGCTTGAGGCAACACTTTTACCTTTTCTCTTAGAAAATCCCACTTGGATTGCTAACACTGCCCTGCTTGTAGAAATGCAATACCAGCATACATCCATACAAGTTCGTTTTGGGTCTGAACGAAACAGAAGGCACTACCTCTACTACATCCATTTTAGATCACCCTCAGGATTAGTAGCAAGTATCCCTTGCATTTCAAAGAGCTCCGTCTTCGATCATCTTCAAGATATTTACCATTCAAACGCTTATGCTAGTTCAAATTGGTTTTCGGATAACATATCCAGTCCCCGTCTGTTCGAATCGACTACGATAGTTCAAACTGCCAAGTTTTATAGTCGGTTATTTAACTATCAAATAAAACAACAATCCAAATTAAGGCTTTATTTCCATAGGGAAACAAACATTGCTTAAGCACGTAAGCAACCACTAACCTCCTTAATTAACCCTTTCATTAATTAAAATCGCTTTGTAAATATTTGTATCAAAATACTTTTACAAAGATAAATTCACCAACCTTTATACTCTATCAATACTTGGAAACTATCCATATACTTATTCAAATGGTATAAGTATATTCACAAAACATTACACTTTCACAACTTAGAAAATGTATTCATATACTTATCTCAATTGTATAAGTATATTCACAAACACCGAGAATGATCTCATATTGGTGTTAAGTATCGAATGATGTTTCACATCACCATAATTATTAAAAAATCATTTATGGAAATCGAATCCCATCTTCTTTTATAAATTCCCTTTTTATACAGCTTAGAAATCATTTATAAATTGCTTTTATAAATCTCTAAACCATTTATAAATCTCTTTTTCAAATTCCTAAAAACATTTATAAAACTCTTTTATAAAGTTATAAAACCATTTATAAAATTACTTTTATAAATCTCCAAACAATTTATAAAACTCTTTTATACATTTGTAAAACCATTTATAAACTTCCTTCCCGAAGTCATTTTAAAACCAAACTTCTTTTCCAACTCCAAGACCTCTTTCAAATTTATAAACTCTTTTAATAAATCCTTGTATTAAATAAAAAGCTTTACATAACTCTTTCCATTTTAAGTGATTCCTTTTTATATAAACTTTTTATTGTTTTTGAACATTTTTTATAAAGCAATTTATTATACAAAAACGTCCTTAAATAAAAAAATTAATTATTTTTAAACAACATTAGTAAAATATTAAATTACTCCAAAAACATTATTAATATAATTAATAATTTCACATTATGAATAAAACATTAATAATAAATCTTCATTACATTATTATAATAACTAATAATTAACTTCTAAACACTATTAATAAATATTAATTCCACAACATTATTAATAAATAATTATTATTAACAACAAAAGATTATTAAGAAAAGTAATTATTAGCTTCAAAACTTCAATGTATAATAATAATTATTATCTTCAAACAATATTAATTATTAAAATAAATAACTTTTCACAATATTAAAATATTAATAAATAACTTTTAAACAATATTAAATATAAATAAACAACTTTTTAAAATATTTTTAAACAATAGTTAAAAACTTAAATCATTATTAAATAATAGTTTTACAACTTTAAAACATTTCTAAGTGATTTAGAAAAGACAAATAAAAAGGTTGGGGTAATGTAACGACCCGTAAATTTTAATGGTTTTATTAATATATTTAACTGGAATTTTGTGAAATTTTAAATAATTGAGTTTTGAAATAAAAATTTGATATTTGGGATACGTCTAATTAAACATAGCAAATGGTAAATTTTCATCTTAAAATATGGAAGTTTATTTTATTGTATAATTCTATTTCAATTCAAATCAGTTAAAAATTTATGGTAATAAAATGTTTCCCAAATCAGAATATTTTTCTATAGAAAATTTGTAAATCATCTTCTAAGTGAGACGTCATATTTCGTTTCACCAAATTTGGACAGCTATTGCTTCCTTTTTCTTATTTTCAGCAAATTGGCAGCATTTTTCAGTACCGATTATCGACTTTCGATAGGATGGCGTGCCACTGATATCTATATACCGTTTTGATCGTCTCGTCGTGCTAATCTCTATGGTATATTCACTTTTGTGTTTTGGAGTCCGGTGTGTGGTGCGATCTGCGAAACGCCCAACGTATCGGTTCCGTAACTGAGTCGTTTTGGTTTCTATATGCCCTTTTCATCTACCTACCTGTTGAATTCAAAGCAGTACTTTTGCTTTTCAGATTCCCTAGATACTCAACAAATTGGTTGTGGCTTTCCATTTTTCGGTTCATTCAAAATCTCACCTAATAAAAAATAAAATAAAATGGGAAGCAATATCACATATAAACTCTGGAACCCAAAAGTTTATTCGACACTTTCAGCTTGTTCATTTTTTTTCTTTCACCTTCCTCTTCTCTCTCTCCCTCTCAAACCGTGCCTTTCCTCCTCCTCGTGTGACGACCCGGAAATTTTGGGCTTTTGAAATTGAAATATTTAATTGTTTTAAAGACTTAAAAGTTAATTTTTAACTTGAATTTCAAATATCAATATTTATTGGATAATTAATTATTGAATTTAATTATCGGAATTGGGTAAAATACTGAATCTTGAATTTTTTAGCTTGTTAAAAATAATTTAAAGGCTCAGAAAATTTACATTGATAATACTGAAGATGATAAAAGCTTTTAAATTAAATTCGGAAGTGTTTTGTTAAGTTTTGAAATTTTATCGTTTAAATTGAATTTAAAAATAGCCTTCCGGGGCACAGTCTCAAAATTCGATGAAACCAGTTCCCTTGAGTCCGTAATATTGAATTATTATCGGATTTCAAATTTTGTAGCTTTCAGAATTAACGTGTGATCGTACGAGGTATAAATGCTTAGACGATAATTATCGGTCTAATTTAAATATCCTTATCTGAAAGAAATCAAATCACAGCCGAATTCATTCATCTCAGCCAACCCACTCTCTACAGCATCACGTACTCTTTGCCTTATCTCGGAAGCCAAAATCATTCTAACGAAAATTAAAAATCCAAAATCCTCTTCAGTAAAAGATAAAAATAAAAATATAATGGCCGAGTTCAGGATATCTTGTTCGACATTGAATTCAGAAGCCTACCTCCCCTCCATTTCCAATTCGAGCTCATCAAGTTTCGTTCTTCCCACACTTTGCCAATCAAACAAGTCAACGAAATCGCATTCACCCAACTAAAAAAAGGGGGAAGGGGCTATAGCAGTTGTGTCGCGGTCACGCGAGTTTGTACGCGCCTTCGCGAGGCAATCAGAAGAGGCGCGTTCGCGCGAGAGGATTCGCAATTTGCCTAAAGCTTGGGAACAAAGAAACGTGGGCGGCATCGACTACGAGGCCAGCTCATTCATTTTGAGACGGTCGACTGAAGGGATTTTGCGAACGAATAGCGATGGCATGGTTTTGGTGGCATGTGATAGGAGATGGCGGCTGCGTTCGAGTCGCGATCTAGGACGGTCGTGAGTAGCGAGCATAGGGTTTCGTTTGGGTCGAGGTCGGGATCGTTCTAGGGGATCGGAGACTGTGAGGAGATGAAGGTATATATTTATTTCATTTATTAAATCCTATATATATGTGTACATATAAATTAGAGGATAAGCGTAGAGAAAAAAAATGTGAAATTAACAGTAAAGGAAAATCTGAGATGGTAAATAGTTTTCTGAACTTTAGTGTTCTTAATTTAATTTAAATGTATATAGGAAGTCAGGAAATAAATATACATGAATCTATATAGATATACACTTATAATTTCACATATATATATACACATTTTTGTTATAAACTGTTTTAAGAGAAATATGTATATATCTTAAGAAAATTTAATCTTTCAAACATTTTAATATAGATTGAGTAAGTTAAAACTTTTAATTTAATCTGTTTATCAAAAATTTTAACAGAAAAGTAAAGTTTATAATTTTATTTACCTGGTAGATTTAAATTTAAAATGGGGATATTAATGGTGGTTTAAAATCATGGAAATGTTAATAAATGGAAATTTATTTCCGATAAGTTCGAATTTTAATAAACCGTATATTGATATTCAAGGTCTAAAGTCGTGAGGAAAACAAGGTGAGATTGAAGTGGATTGCGAACTGTAAAAGGCAAAGGTGAGTTAATCTCACTCATCTGGTTGCTATTTAAATTTAATGGTTAAATTTAAATAATTGGTTGAATGATTGAATTGGTTTGATGTGCTATATTATATAGTAGTATATATCAATATATATATTGGAATATGTATATATTGGAGTTGATATTCCCGCAATATATAGCGGATGAGACCCTATGCGCCGCATAATAGCGGATGATATTTTATAAAACCCATATACCGCGATATTCCACCTCGAAGTGGAATTGGTATTGTGCTAACATCTGTGGATGCAGGGAAATAGGTTGGAGGGATCCAACTGGATTCCTCAAAATTATTTAGATTATTTGATATTCTGTGCTATGGATATTGATATCATGTGATGATTTTATTGATGATTGAAATATTGGAAGATATTGTTGGATTGAATATCTAAGTATAACGGGTTATTAAATTCTATAGAATTGGATTTTGAAAGAAACAAAAGAGTAAATTTTAAGTAAATAATTCAAGTGAATTGGAATAAGGGAATTTTGAATGAACATGGAAAATATAAACTTTAAAACTAAAGTGATATTATTGTAAAGAATAAAGAATTTATTTTTGAAATTAAGGATTAAATTTAATTAAAGGATAAAGAAAGCATTTTGGAAGTTTGAAATTGGTAATTTCAGTTAAAAAGGGTTTTAACTCACAATAAAGAATTAAATCTAAAGGTTAATGTATTTTGGAATAAATGAAGTAGTGAAGAGAATTATTTCAAGCAAAGTGAGTTGGAAATCAATTGTAAATTGATTTAAGTATTTGGAATTGAAAGTTTGAAGAGAAGTGAGATTTTGGAATTTATAAACTGGGTTTATAAAGTAAAATAAAATATCAGTGGATATTTGAAAAGATAAATTCAAGGTGGGAATTTATAAAGGGATATGAATTGGTTTAAAAATAAATATTGATTTATGTTTAAAAGATGTGAAGAGAAGTGTATTTCCTTAGATAGCCAAGTACGTTTCAAAGCAATTTAAAATATAAGTTAAAGCTTTTAAGTATGTTTTTAAAAAGCATGTTTTAGAAAATAGTTTTTTTAAATGTTAATTTCCAAAGTAAGTATTTTCAAAAAAAAATCTATTATTGTAGTAATTATGTAAAAGTGATTTGGTATTATGGTTTTAAGGAGAAATTTAGTTTATATTTATAAAGCGGTTTTATTTTAAATATCCTTAAAGTATATATTTTAATAAAGCATTAAAGTAGTTTTATAATTTCAATGTTATAAAGCATATTTATAGTAAAGTGTTTTTAAATTATTTCAAAATCTAAAAGTATTTTGTACTTGGTGTTTCAGAGGAAATAAACATTTGGGAAATGTATTCCGTAAGCGGAAACTTTTTGAAATTGTTTCAAATGAGTTTTGAAATTTGGAAATATATCTTGAAAGGATATTTGAGGTTAATAAATAATTTGGGAGAATTATTTATTGTTTGATGGATGTTTGTGGATGTTAATTGATAGTTAAATAACCGACTATCAATATTGGCCAAATGCGCTGATCGTTTCGAAGAGACCGAGATCGGGAGTTTTTCCCGAAAACCACTTCGATCCGGTTTGTACGTTTCGTGGAAACGATTTCGGAGTCGAAGATGGAGCAGTGAAGTGCAAGGGCTAGTCGCTACTAATCCTGAGGATATTTCCAAAATGGATGTAGTAGGAGTAGTGCCTTCGGTTCCGTTCAGACCCGGGACGGACTTGTATGGATGAATGCTTTCGGAACATCGTCAGTGGACGATGAGCATTCTAAGGGATATGTGCTGAAAGGTAACGCTTAGCCTCGAGCCTCATCAACCGGGAATGATTGAAAATCAGGGGTTATGCAGCAAGGCTTCGTGGGTAGCTCCCACTGGAGGGTAAGGTCATCCCTGTCTAGATGTCCCTTTTTACTTCGGCTTAGTGGTGCGGTTACTGATCACAACCGTGGGTTGATTTTATTCGGAATCATCCAGTAAGGGATGGTTCCGGCCTTGTGTTGCAGGGGACTTAGGGTGGGTCCTCGGTACGCTGATCTAGACCAGGTACTGTGACAGGTGGTACCCCAGCGCCTAGTCATTGATGGAAATCAATTCTCCCGACGTACCGTGTACGGTATTTGTTTGTATTACCCACTTTGTGGCTAGTATGTTGGAATTTAATCATGTAACAATTTAAGCTATTTGAATAAGTATTTGTATATAGACACTACTATAATATCAGAGTATTTTGATAAAAAGTGTTTTAGCTATCGTAAGGTAAAAACCCGACATGGTTATTTGTGGCGTGGTCTTACGAGATGCTTTTGATTTTCAAAGGATTTTGAAACTTTAATAATTAATTTGAGTGTGATTTTCTCACGCTGGTATTCCAGACCGACTCGGGTGTTATTTTATTATAATGCTCGGGTCAGACCGAGTATTATAGGGTACAAGATATGATGCTGTGGAGCTGTGACGACCACCCATGACCCCTGCACTGAACCTAGAGAAAGTGCGCTGTAAAGTGTGCCAGGCAGCCATGAACGATTGTCAGGGTAAATTAAAACAACAGAATCTATCGTATTACTCACAGCGCATGGACAAAATACAATAGAACATACATATAGTGAAGCTTCACAGAATAGAATCTCATCAATAAAACTTCAGAATAGTTGAATACAAATATCTGAATAGTCAATACAACAAGCCTCACTACATAACACTCAGAGAAAATACAAACAGCGGAACACCCAGTACATATAATAAGAAGATAATATGCAACCCTCCAGCTCATCTTCGATATCAACACCGTGGAAAGCAAGAACAACACCTGTCACCTGCTACCTAGTCTGCCCGTCCCAAAATGGACGAACAGCCCAAGGCAATAAGAGTTAAAAACATAAAGCCTTGAGTCAGACAACAGTCTTAGTGAGCAGTAAATTAACTAACAACATACCAAAAGAGCATAAAGGAAAAGGAATAGGAATACACAGAATAGAATCTCATCAATAAAACTTCAGAATTGTTGAATACAAATATCTGAATAGTCAATACAACAAGCCTCACTACATAACACTCAGAGAAAATACAAATAGCGGAACACCCAGTACATATAATAAGAAGATAATATGCAACCCTCCAGCTCGTCTTCGATATCAACACCGTGGAAAGCAAGAACAGCACCTGTCACCTGCTGCCTAGTCTGCCCATCCCAAAATGGACGAACAGCCCAAGGCAATAAGAGTTAAAAACATAAAGCCTTGAGTCAGACAACAGTCTTAGTGAGCAGTAAATTAACTAACAACATACCAAAAGAGCATAAAGGAAAAGGAATAGGAATACAACCCTCCCACTCCACCTCTTTCTACAGTGATAGCCCCCAGACACACACTAAGCAGAAAAAAACATAGCAGAGCATATAATTAAGGTAAAGCAATTATCACTCGAGTCAAGGGCGATGTTTTCCAAGTACAAACCCCCAAGGCCTAAACCAAGATCAGATAAGTACCAAGAAAATACCGCTCTTGAGACCGAATGACGATACAACCAAACATCCATGACTCTGGCTATCACTGTTATCATTGCCTCAATATCACCGTTAGTTGAATGACCGGCACATTCTTTCAGCCGTCCGTCAAGGGCTAATGGGAAAACCCCGGTTCTAGACATAACTTTGCACGTCATCATGACCCGTGCCTAGGACTATCGAATCTGCCCAGAGTACTTGACTATCAATCATTAGCCTTCAGGGACTATCGAATCTGCCCAACGCACTCTTGTTTTGAGCATGCTAGAACCTTCAACAACGATGAGATCTCAGCCTCCTAGTCATCCTCCTCGACGACTATTTCCATACTAGCTCAAGCGTCTCTCGAGCAAACCATTATCCTCAAACTCGAACCATATCACCGAGTTATCAACATGCTTGGATTGATCCCGTCTGGATTAATCCAAGACTATCTCATATCATGCCTCGCTTCATCACATCCTCGCAAAGCTTCATCTCAACATCATCATCATCAAATCTATGCATAAGAGCTTCATCATCCGCTACATATGCCACGAGCAGCTTCTCCAATTCAAGAGCCTTTCCCTTAGCTTTTGAATCATCTTCGACCAATTTGTCTAAATCAAATCATCAAACATCTAATTCATAGCAATCAATCAAGTCAAACATTAATCCAAGTAATCAAGCATTCAAATATGGTCTAAATAGACAATTATAACAATAATGGCAATTTCGTAATTAAAGAGTCGAAAGTCTAACAAGCATGAAAACATGAGCAATGTCTCTATAATCTTGATGAATGAACTTGCATAGGTTAACATGTAGTAAGATGGATGTCAAATCATCATGAGAAATGGATCTATATGGATCTACACATATGATTAGGAAAATGCATGGAAATCTCTACTTTAACACCAAAATCAAGCCAACGATCCGATATACTCCTTTGGATCCGTGTGAGAGATAATCACCACTCACCAAATCACCTAAACAACCCCAAATCAACACGCTTCAGATCTGGACAGCGAAGGATCTAACTTGATCTATCACCAATCCGCTTCAAACGATGAAATCTCACTTCAATGGATGTAGATCTTCAATCTAAGCTCTTGAATCTTCAATTTGATCTTCTATATGGATGGAAGGAATCACTAGATTAGAGTGGAGAAAAGAAGTGAAGAAGTCGAGCTCTCAAAATGGCAGCACTTCGTCGCTTCGAAATACGGATCCCAAAAAGTGAGAAAAACCCTCCTATTTATAGGCTGAAATCCTCCTTAAGTCGTCCCCTCGGAGTTAGGTCGTCCACGACTTACGACCTAAAACCCCACCGACCTAAAGTCTTCGACCTAACAACCTCCGACTCAACAACCCCAAGCCACTACGACTTACGACCTAACACTCATCAGTCCAGTGCATTCATACGACCTAACGCTTTTACGACTTAACACACATTCGACTCAACAACTCCTAGGTCGCTCACGACTTAACACCCAGCGACCTAACACCTTAAGCCTTCACGCGACCTAACACTAAGCCAAAACCCAACGACCTATCGTACGCGCGACCTAACAACTCACGCGACCTACGACTTAGCAGATAGGCTACGACCTAACTACTTCTTCCTTAGGTCGTTGCCGACCTATCCCCCTTAGGTCGCTAACTCACCCAGAAACTCACGACCTAACTATCTTAGGTCGCCTACGACCTAAATTAACACGGAAACTTACGAATTATCATCTTAGCTAGGATACGACCTAACATCACTAACCCGCTAACTACTGGTTCTCCTTAGGTCGCTGCCGACCTATCCCTTAGGTCGTTCAAAACCTTAGGTCGCCTATCCTATAGGTCGGTCAAATACTTAGGTCGGTCAAACGACCTAACCTATCCCACAACCTAGGCTTAATAGATCTTACGACCTAACCCTGACACGCTCCTAAGTCGCTCACGACTTATCACGCTCCTAAGTCGCTCACGACCTAAGCTACCAAACGATCTAACTCTTAAGTCGTCACCGACTTAAGTCTTCCTTCCCTTAAGTCGTCCAATCTATAAGTCGGTCACGACTTAGGACTTGAACAAAATTCTGCCCAAAATCTGAAACGACTTAACAACGCTAAGAATTCCAGATTTTTACAAACTTTTCGATCCGTAAAAATACGGGTCGTTACATTCTCTCCCCCTTAGGAATTTCGCCCCGAAATTCCAAACAAACAAGAGCAATCAAAGACTATTCTGCACGCCTACCATCCATAGCAATCAACAAACCATGCATCCAATTCTAGCTTAGCATGCGGAATTCTAAGACTTAGAACAAGTTACAATGTCGTTAGATGACACGACACCTTAGGGCCATACCTTGAAGAGTTCAGGATGAGCTGCCTTCATCCTCTCTTCCACCTCCCACGTAGAGTCGTTATCATCATCACTCCATTGTATCTTGAGCAACTTAACTACCTTCCTCCTAAGCTGTTTCGTGTCGGTTTCAACAACACGAAGCGGCTTACGAGGTCTCTTATCGACTGGATCAACTTCGAAATCTTCACAGCTATCAGCAGAAACCACTGTATTCGAGTCGTGCACATACTTCCGTAGATACGATACGTGAAAAACATTGTGCACACCAGACATCTTCTCTGGTAATTCCAATCTGTAGGCGAGCTTTCCAATTCGCTCGATAATCGGGAATGGTCCAAAAAATCTTGGAGTCAATTTTCCTTTCTTCCCGAATCGAATAACATTCTTCAGTGGAAAAATCTTCACAAAAACCATATCACCTACGTCGAATTCCAAATCCTTACGACGCTTATCGGCATAACTTTTCTGACGATCTTGGGCTGCCTTCATTCGTTGCCGAATGATCTCTATACAATCTGAAGTCTGTCGAATCATCTCTGGCCCAAGTATCAGCTTTTCTCCTATCTCAAACCAACATGTCGGAGAGTTACACGGTCTTCCATACAATGCCTCATACGGTGCCATACCAATACTTGACTGGTAACTGTTGTTGTATGAAAATTCCACCAAATGAAGGTGATCTTCCCATGATCCTCCGAAATCCAAAACACATGCTCTGAGGAGATCTTCCAAAACTCGGTTGACTCTCTCGGTCTGACCATATGTTTGAGGGTGATAAGCTGTACTCAAACACAACTCGGTTCCCAAAACTTCCTGGAAGCTCTTCCAAAATCCACTAGTGAACAATGGGTCTCGATCGCTCACTATACTCTTCGGAATACCATGGAATCGAACTATCCACTTAACATACAACTCAGCCAACTTTGATGCAGTCCTAGTCGATCGAACAGGAATGAATCTTGCACTCTTAGTCAAACGATCTACAATGACCCAAATCCCTTCATTTCCCGTTCTTGTTCTAGGTAACCCATCAATAAAATCCATCGATATCTGCTCCCACTTCCATGTAGGAACTTCTAATTGCTGAAGCAATCCACTTGGCTTCTTCTGTTCGGCTTTTACCAACAGGCAGTTCATGCACTTGGAAATAAAATTTCCAACATCCTTCTTCATACCTTCCCAGTAATAGGTTCTCTTCATATCCCGATACATCTTATTTCCACCTGGATGAATTGTCAGCTTCGAGTGATGACTTTCCTTCAAAACTTCACTCCTCAATTCATCTATATCAGGAACAACTAGTCGTCCTTGCTTCCGAAGCCAACCCTCTCGATCGACCTCGAATCCTTTATCCTTTTCTGGGTCCAATCCAGATTCCAATTCACGGATAATCTTGACAATCTTATCATCTCGTTTTTGGCTCTCGCCAATCCTTTCCACAAGAGTCGGTCTTATCGATAAGTTTGCCAACATCTCAGGTTCCAATTCGCATCTGGGTCTGAAGTCAAATCCAGCTAGATACTCGAGATTCTTCCATTCTGAAAACATGGCTCCCAATCCTGCATGTCTTCAACTTAACGCATCGGCCACTGCGTTACCTTTTCCTAGAGTATAAGCTATACCAAAATCATAAGATGCTAAAAACTCTAGCCAACGTTGCTGCCGAAGATTCAAATCCTTTTGGGAGAAAAGATACTTCAACGACTTATGATCTGTAAACAACTCGAATCGAACTCCCAATAGATAATGTCTCCACATCTTCAGAGCAAAAACAATCGCCGCTAACTCCAAATCATGAGTCGGATAATTCCTTTCATGCGGCTTCAGTTGTCGACTTGCATACGCAACAACCTTATCCATCTGCATCAGTACTGCTCCAAGTCCAGTACCACATGCGTCGGTGTAAACCACCATCTCATCATTCCCACTTGGAATAGTCAAAACAAGAGCACTTGTCAATCGCTCTTTCAGGATTCTGAAAGATTGCTCACACTTATCTTCCATCTGAACACCTGGTTCTTTTTCGTCAATCCTGTTAACGGTGCAGCTATCTTGGAGAAGTCTTTGATAAACCGTCGATAATATCCTGCTAATCCAAGAAAACTTCTCACATCAGATGCATTCTTAGGTCTAACCCAATCCTGGATTGCTGCCACCTTAGCAGGATCAACCGCTATTCCATTTCCAGAGATAACATGGCCTAAGAACCTCACTTCACTCTTCCAGAAGTGACACTTCGAAAACTTAGCCTTCAGCTGATGTTTCCGCAAGATTTCCAAAACAATACGCAAGTGCGTCTTTTGCTCTTCTTCAGTTCTAGAATAAATCAGAATATCATCCACGAACACAAGCACGAACTTGTTCAACTGATCTCTGAACACCCTATTCATAAGATCCACAAAATATGCTGGCGCGTTAGTCAATCCAAACGGCATTACCAGCCACTCAAAGAAACCAGATGGTGTCCTAAAAGCAGTCTTCAGCACACTATCCTTAGCCACTCTCAACTGGTGAAATCCCGTTGCCAAATCCATCTGAGAAAATACCTTAGCTTCGTGAAACTGATCCAACAAGTCATCAATTCTTGGCAATGGATACTTGTTCTTCTTAGTCACCTTATTCAGCTCACGATAATCCACACACAACCTCAGCGATCCATCTGCTTTGGTAACGAACACAACTGGTGCACCCCATTCGGACACACTATGCCGAATGATTCCTTTCTATAAAAGGTCATCAACCTGCACCCTCAACTCCTGCTATTCCCTAGGCGCCATCCGCCTAAGAGGCATCACAACAGGTCTGGTTCTTCAACTAGATCTATATGAAACTCGATCTCTCTATGCAGCGGTAACCCTTTGACCTCGTCAAAGACATCCTCAAATCCATTAGCGATTGGCACCGATGATAGTTCATCCCGTGGAACAACTAGCGAATACATGAAGCTCATGAAGACGCCTTCTTCATGCTTACATCGTATCACAATCTTTCGCCCCTCCACCTTCTCAACTGTCACCTCCAACCTTTCGCAATCAACCTTTGCCGCATACTTCCTAAGCCAGTCCATACCCAAAATAATTCTGAACCCCATAAAGTTCAAAACAAAACAATCACAAACAAAAGAGCAATCATGACTCGATACAATCAGACCACGGCATAACATACACAAACAAGACGAACCCCCAACTGGATTAGTCACAACCAATGGCCTATCAACAATATCCGGTTCTAAACCCAACCGGCCAACAAGTTCGCTACAAACAAACGAATGCGACGCCCCAGTATCAAACAACACTCTAACTGGAACACCACATATGGAAAGAGTACCTTGAACAACCACACTCTTTCCTTTCTCTTCTGCGGTAGGAGCTTTCGAAGACGATGGAACAACCCCCAAAGCATAAGCTTGCACAATCTGCTTATCCCTCCTCGGTTCTGGACAATTCTTCCTGATATGCCCCGGCTTGTCACAGTTGTGACACTTCATCGGTACCTTCGGATTCTTGCAATCCCTGGAGAAATGGCCCTTCTGCTGACAATTATAGCAAGTCACTTCGCCCTTCGGCTTCTTCTGGCCATCATTACCCTTCTGCTGCTGCTGCTTCCTCTTCTTGCTTCCACCCTGCTGTGGTTGGGACTCTCCCCTGGTCACAGCAACAATAGATCCTTCCTTAGGAAACAGACTCTCATGCCTGAGAGCTTTCTCCACAAGCTTCTCAAATGAATCGTCCAAATGATCCACCAACTGCCTTCCAAGATAACTGTCCAAGCCTGTCACAAACTTCTCATTCTTCTGATATGCAGACTCAATATACGACCGGGCATACTTGGACAAAGCTTCAAACTCAGAAACATACTCAAGAACTGGTCTTCCTCCCTGCTTGAGCTCCACGAACTTCTTGAACAGAACAGACTTCTGAGCTGTAGAAATGAACTTAGCTTCAAATCTAACTTGGAATTGCTCCCAAGTAATCTCTTCCTCCGGAGTATTGATGGTAATAGAGTTCCACCAATCAGAAGCTCTCCCTTGAAGCTGTCTTGATGCTAACTTCCTCTTAGTTGCATCCTCAATTCCCAAATCACCAAAAATCCTTCTACAAGCATCTATCCACCTCTGGACTTCAATGGTTGATTCTGTTCCCAAGAAAACTTTCCCTCCAAGAGCAGTATAGTCCTTACACAACTTAGCAAAATCCACCGGCTTTGGAGTTTGAACTTGATCTCCAACATCAACTGCTGTTCCCGAAACTAGTATCCTTCTCATGATCGAAGTCATCATAGCTTAGAACATAGCTGCATAATCTGCAGTTCCCTCAGCAGCACGGCCTTCCCTAGCAGCTGGTCTCCCTCTTCGACTCATCCTTAATATCTATAAAAAGGAATGATCAACACATCATGAGAAACAACTGCCTAAAGGACTCAAACTCTACTAAGCTACTATATTATATATAGTAATCATCCATCAAAATACAATTACGTCTCTCATACGTAGTTACGTCAGCGAGCATTGGGTAAAATCGATTAACCAAAGCTCTGATACCAAATGTGACGACCGCCCATGACCCCTGCACTGAACCTAGAGAAAGTGCGCTGTAAAGTGTGCCAGGCAGCCATGAACGATTGTCAGGGTAAATTAAAACTACAGAATCTATCGTATTACTCACAGCGCATGGACAAAATACAATAGAACATACATATAGTGAAGCTTCACAGAATAGAATCTCATCAATAAAACTTCAGAATAGTTGAATACAAATATCTGAATAGTCAATACAACAAGCCTCACTACATAACACTCAGAGAAAATACAAACAGCGGAACACCCAGTACATATAATAAGAAGATAATATGCAACCCTCCAGCTCGTCTTCGATATCAACACCGTGGAAAGCAAGAACAACACCTGTCACATGCTACCTAGTATGCCCGTCCCAAAATGGAAGAACAGCCCAAGGCAATAAGAGTTAAAAACATAAAGCCTTGAGTCAGACAACAGTCTTAGTGAGTAGTAAATTAACTAACAACATACCAAAAAGAGCATAAAGGAAAAGGAATAGGAATACAACCCTCCCACTCCACCTCTTTCTACAGTGATAGCCCCCAGACACACACTAAGCAGAAACAAACATAGCAGAGCATATAATTAAGGTAAAGCAATTATCACTCGAGTCAAGGGCGATGTTTTCCAAGTACAAACCCCCAAGGCCTAAACCAAGATCAGATAAGCACCAAGAAAATACCGCTCTTGAGACCGAATGACGATACAACCAAACATCCATGACTCTGGCTATCAGTATTATCATTGCCTCAATATCACCGTTAGTTGAATGACCGGCACATTCTTTCAGCCGTCCGTCAAGGGCTAATGGGAAAACCCCGGTTCTAGACATAACTCTGCACGTCATCGTGACCCGTGCCTAGGACTATCGAATCTGCCTAGAGTACTTGACTATCAATCATTAGCCTTCAGGGACTATCGAATCTGCCCAACGTACTCTTGCTTTGAGCATGCTAGAACCTTCAACAACGATGAGATCTCAGCCTCCTAGTCGTCCTCCTCGACGACTATTTCCATACTAGCTCAAGCGTCTCTCGAGCAAACCATTATCCTCAAACTCGAACCATATCACCGAGTTATCAACATGCTTGGATTGATCCCGTCTGGATTAATCTAAGACTATCTCATATCATGCCTCGCTTCATCACATCCTCGCAAAGCTTCATCTCAACATCATCATCATCAAATCTATGCATAAGAGCTTCATCATCCGCTACATATGCCACGAGCAGCTTCTCCAATTCAAGAGCCTTTCCCTTAGCTTTTGAATCATCTTCGACCAACTTGTCTAAATCAAATCATCAATCATCTAATTCATAGCAATCAATCAAGTCAAACATTAATCCAAGTAATCAAGCATTCAAATATGGTCTAAATAGACAATTATAACAATAATGGCAATTTCGTAATTAAAGAGTCGAAAGTCTAACAAGCATGAAAACATGAGCAATGTCTCTATAATCTTGATGAATGAAATTGCACAGGTTAACATGTAGTAAGATGGATGTCAAATCATCATGAGAAATGGATCTATATGGATCTACACGTATGATTAGGAAAATGCATGGAAATCTCTACTTTAACACCAAAATCATTCCAACGATCCGATATACTCCTTTGGATCCGTGTGAGAGATAATCACCACTCACCAAATCACCTAAACAACCCCAAATCAACACGCTTCAGATCTGGACAGCGAAGGATCTAACTTGATCTATCACCAATCCGCTTCAAACGATGAAATCTCACTTCAATGGATGTAGATCTTCAATCTAAGCTCTTGAATCTTCAATTTGATCTTCTATATGGATGGAAGGAATCACTAGATTAGAGTGGAGAAAAGAAGTGAAGAAGTCGAGCTCTCAAAATGGCAGCACTTCGTCGCTTCGAAATACGGA
This sequence comes from Allium fistulosum, assembly GCA_030737815.1. Taxonomy (NCBI): domain Eukaryota; kingdom Viridiplantae; phylum Streptophyta; class Magnoliopsida; order Asparagales; family Amaryllidaceae; genus Allium; species Allium fistulosum. The sequence continues at coordinate 522,748,215 of CM060906.1, forward strand.
TCCCAAAAAGTGAGAAAAACCCTCCTATTTATAGGCTGAAATCCTCCTTAAGTCGTCCCCTCGGAGTTAGGTCGTCCACGACTTACGACCTAAAACCCCACCGACCTAAAGTCTTCGACCTAACAACCTCCGACTCAACAACCCCAAGCCACTACGACTTACGACCTAACACTCATCAGTCCAGTGCATTCATACGACCTAACGCTTTTACGACTTAACACACATTCGACTCAACAACTCCTAGGTCGCTCACGACTTAACACCCAGCGACCTAACACCTTAAGCCTTCACGCGACCTAACACTAAGCCAAAACCCAACGACCTATCGTACGCGCGACCTAACAACTCACGCGACCTACGACTTAGCAGATAGGCTACGACCTAACTGCACACAGGGTCATACGACCTAACTACTTCTTCCTTAGGTCGTTGCCGACCTATCCCCCTTAGGTCGCTAACTCACCCAGAAACTCACGACCTAACTATCTTAGGTCGCCTACGACCTAAATTAACACGGAAGCTTACGACTTATCATCTTAGCTAGGATACGACCTAACATCACTAACCCGCTAACTACTGGTTCTCCTTAGGTCGCTGCCGACCTATCCCTTAGGTCGTTCAAAACCTTAGGTCGCCTATCCTATAGGTCGGTCAAATACTTAGGTCGGTCAAACGACCTAACCTATCCCATAACCTAGGCTTAATAGATCTTACGACCTAACCCTGACACGCTCCTAAGTCGCTCACGACTTATCACGCTCCTAAGTCGCTCACGACCTAAGCTACCAAACGATCTAACTCTTAAGTCGTCACCGACTTAAGTCTTCCTTCCCTTAAGTCGTCCAATCTATAAGTCGGTCACGACTTAGGACTTGAACAAAATTCTGCCAAAAATCTGAAACGACTTAACAACGCTAAGAATTCCAGATTTTTACGAACTTTTCGATCCGTAAAAATACGGGTCGTTACAGGAGCTCAGGAGACGAGCTGGATGGAGATACGTATTTTCATACTTGTGTATGTATATTCCGCTGTGTTGTTTAGCTGTGTACTCTGTTGTATTGAGGACAGTATATGATTATTGTCCAGTTGTATGTTTCGTGTACTCTGATGTATACTCTGATGATGTATTGAGTAAAACAGATATAGTTTTAATTTGTGTAAAGATCTATTAGTATATATTATATTTTATTCCGCTACGATGGTTAGATTCTGCTGTTGTTTCCTACATTCTTCTTCTACCTCTCTTTCTTTAATTACTAATGGTTCGATTTTTTGTGTATGAAAAATCGCGGCTGTTACAGTGGTATCAGAGCGAAGGTTGGCGATAACCTTGGCTCTGGTGGGAATTTTGAGAGTATTAATAGATATGAGTGCGTATTTGTTAGTGAATATAAAATGGTTTTATATTGTGTTGATTTATCGGTTGAGTGTTTATGGATTCTGGTCGATGTGTGGGATGCCACAATATCGATAGGAATTTCTAAACTCTTAAACAAGATAAACCGACACAGTATTGTTTTAAAATAGGGTAAATGAAATAATTTTACCCAAATTATTTTTGAATATGAAAGAAATAATTTTTATAAATTATTATAGTTATATTTGGATGTTTGGTTGTTAGATGATGATAATAAATTATTATCATTAGGAGGAAATTGAATAAGAAATTGAAAACTCATAACCAAAGTTAAGAAAATAAATTCAGATAATAAAGTGAAAGTTGTAACTGTGAATTATAAATATGATTTATAATTGGGAATAGGATTCCAGAGAAATATTTGGAAATAAATCGGAATGGGTTTCAAATTTGGAATTTTGAGAAAGGTTTAGATCCCTTGGAAGTTGAAAGCAGTTTTCAAAAGTTTTGGAGAGATTTGGAAATTAAAAATATTTGAAATGTTTTTTTTAAAAGAAAAGAGATAAAAGCACTAAACTCTCAGTGGTCGCTGGAAAATAACCTCGGTGATGACTACAGCATCATCGGTGTTCATTTTCGAGTTTCCAAAAGAGGAATTGCTATCTGGATGTTTTGGGCTGGTGTTTGTTTGCAAAACTGGGTTTGGTTTTGAAATTTAAAAGGATTTTGGATATAGTTAATTTCAAAGGTGATTTTGAAATTCTGGGAAATTGTTTAAACTCTGGAATCTTATTTAGAACTGTTTTTGGAATAATAAATATATTGCCTAAATAAAATGTATAATCCCGAGTTAAAAACAAAAGGAATGTGAATGGGATTGATTGTAAATAGATGAAATACGAAAATGAATATACTCCAAAATTTAGATTATAAAATAGATTGAACTCCAGTAAAATAGTTAAAGTTATTTTTGAGATAAAAATCAAATGTTTGGGTTGTAAATGAAATATGGAATATGGAATAAATTGAATGACATTATTAATAAATTGAAGGATGAATTGATAATATGAGTTGGAAATTAAAATGGATAAAGAGAATGGGGTTATTTAATTGATGAGAATCAAATAAAATGAGAATGAACTTAAGTTATGAAATTGAAATGATTTGAAGTAAATTAATTTAAGTTTGAATTTATGGAAGCTTGGCTTCGGATGAAAATGAAAGTCCATTAAATAAAGGTTTGAGTTCAATTACTTAGGAAATGGTTATTAATATGCAACTGAAATATGTGTCGAAACCATATAAATGGCTTATGAAAGTTATTTTGGGTATATTGCTTATGTTATACATGTGTTTAGCTATTGTAATTAAGTGAAATGTTAATAAACTTTGTATATTGGTCACTTACCTGTTTAAGTTGAGTTAGTACAGGTACCGGGAAGCCGTTTGGCTGGATTTGATTGCGAAATTTGCTAAAATAAATAGCTGCTTTCTTAAAAATGCTAAAGTAAGGTATGCTTACGCAAAAATTCAAAATATGAGATATGAACTGCATATATTGATATATATTGTGATTTTCGGCCTGAGGCCGATGTATATACATATTTGTGCATCCTGCGATATCGCAGAAGTCCCTCCGTACAAGGGAGACTCTGCCAAAATTTTCCGTAAATTTTGGGAGTTAGAATTTTTTTTTTGAAATGTTTGAAAATTTTCATTAACGATAAATGATTTAAAATTGATAAGCATAAAGAATTGAACTGAATATGGAAATCTAATTGAAGTGTGTATATAAAGTAAGGTGAAATCAAAGAAATTGAAGAAAGAAAAAGTTTGCAAACAAACTTTTGTTTGAGATATGAAAACAAATTAGCAAGTGAAACTACTAAAGAAAATGATCAATTAAATATTGATTGAAATAAGATAAATAAAATTCAGTATTCAGGGTTTGAAACCAAATTGAATTCTAATGGAATTGTAAAGACAAAAGTGAATAAAATTGAATATAAACTTCAAGAATGAAGTGAAACAAATCCAAGAAGTATTTAAAATGTTTATCTTGAACTGAAGAAATGAATAGTGAATTCTTAAGAAAATTTGGTACTGAAAGTATGCTAAGTGAATAATTGAATTAAGGTTGAAACTGTAAGTTGTGAAATGAGATAATTGTGAATAAGTGGATAACAATCAAAATGAATGCGAAATAAAAGAAAATTGATATAGCTGATAATCAATTGAAATTAATACGTAGGATGTACGTATATTATTTTATTCGCATAGTGATTTGATCCGGATTCGAGCACAGAATTTCGAGGTAATTATACCGATCTGAGTAGGATCTTTCACTCGATTTTCGACGGCGAACCTGGATATGGATTGTTGATTGATTTTGGATATTCTCTATCATAGTTTGTGGCTATGCAAGGAGGATAACAATTTCTGATCAAGAAACTAGATCTGAGTCCGCACTAGGAAGTCGGGTGGACGATACTAGTTCGGAAGTGAAATTGTGTGATCGAGTAAGCGATCGAATTTGATATTGCGTACAGATGATATATGTGCATCGTACGGGCTTAAGCAAAGCCAATATTGGAAATTTGTAAAGAAAAGTATAAAATGACTTTGGAATTGTGATTGAATATTATTGCTTAGTAGGATATACAAGTGTATAAAAGCAATGGATAAATTGAGATTTTTGATTTTAGAAGATAAAATTTAATGGCCCGACAAAAGGTATGTATTTGAATTTCTATATGAAATTTGATTGGGTTTTTGATCCAGCCACTTGGCTTTTTGTTTTCTTTTTGAGATTGGGAGGCCGTAGAGCCATTTTGTAGTTGTACCGAGCTAGCCTCGCAAAGGAGACGCTGGCAAAAAATTTCAGAAATTTAGGGAGTTAGAAAAATTTTGAGAAAATTTTGATAATTCAAAATTTGGTTTCAAATTTAAATTTGAATTGATAAGTAAGTTATGTTGTTGGGAACTAATGGATCAGTTAAAAAGTTAGAAAATGGTTAGTGTGTCCGTGATAAAAAGATTTGTTTTGCTAAGTTGTTAAAAACTATTTGGGTTAAGGAAATAGTTAATGGTTTATAGACCATTCTTCCTAACTAGTAATTTCGGGGACGAAAATCTTTTAAGGGGGGAGGAATGTGACGACCCGGAAATTTTGGGCTTTTGAAATTGAAATATTTAATTGTTTTAAAGACTTAAAAGTTAATTTTTAACTTGAATTTCAAATATCAATATTTATTGGATAATTAATTATTGAATTTAATTATCGGAATTGGGTAAAATATTGAATCTTGAATTTTTCAGCTTGTTAAAAATAATTTAAAGGCTTAGAAAATTTACATTGATAATACTGAAGATGATAAAAGCTTTTAAATTAAATTCGGAAGTGTTTTGTTAAGTTTTGAAATTTTATCGTTTAAATTGAATTTAAAAATAGCCTTCCGGGGCACAGTCTTAGAATTCGACGAAACTAGTTCCCTTGAGTCCGTAATATTGAATTATTACCGGATTTCAAATTTTGTAGCTTTCAGAATTAACATGTGATCGTACGAGGTATAAACGCTTAGACGATAATTATCGGTTTAATTTAAATATCCTTATCTGAAAGAAATCAAATCACAGCCGAATTCTTTCATCTCAGCCGACCCACTCTCTACAGCATCACGTACTCTTTGCCTTATCTCGGAAGCCAAAATCATTCTAACGAAAATTAAAAAAATCGAAATCCTCTTCAGTAAAAGATAAAAATAAAAATATAATGGCCGAGTTCAGGATATCTTGTTCGACATTGAATTCACGAGCCTACCTCCCCTCCATTTCCAATTCGAGCTCATCAAGTTTCGTTCTTCCCACACTCTGCCAGTCAAACAAGTCAACGAAATCGCGTTCACCCAACTAAAAAAAAAGGGGAAGGGGCTATAGCAGTTGTGTCGTGGTCACACGAGTTTGTACGCGCCTTCGCGAGGCGATCGGAAGAGGCGCGTTCGCGCGAGAGGATTCACGATTTGCCTAAAGCTTGGGAACGAAGCAACGTGGGCGGCATCGACTACGAGGCAAGCTCGTTCGTTTTGAGACGGTCGACTGAAGGGATTTTGCAAACGAATAGCGATGGCATGGTTTTGGTGGCGTGTGATAGGAGATGGCGGCTGCGTTCGAGTCGCGATCTGGGATGGTCGTGAGTAGCGAGCCTAGGGTTTCGTTTGGGTCGAGGTCGGGATCGTTCTAGGGGATTGGCGACTGTGAGGAGATGAAGGTATATATTTATTTCATTTATTAAATCCTATATATATGTGTACATATAAATTAGAGGATAAGCGTAGAGAAAAAAAAAGAAGAAGAAAAAAAAAGTGAAATTAACAGTAAAGGAAAATCTGAGATGGTAAATAGTTTTCTGAACTTTAGTGTTCTTAATTTAATTTAAATGTATATAGGGAGTCAGGAAATAAATATACATGAATCTATATAGATATACACTTATAATTTCATATATATATATATATATACATTTTTGTTATAAACTGTTTTAAGAGAAATATGTATATATCTTAAGAAAAATTAATCTTTCAAACATTTTAATATAGATTGAGTAAGTTAAAACTTTTAATTTAATCTGTTTATCAAAAAATTTAACAGAAAAGTAAAGTTTATAATTTTATTTACCTGGTAGATTTAAATTTAAAATGGGAATATTAATGGTGGTTTAAAATCATGGAAATGTTATTAAATGGAAATTTATTTCCGATAAGTTCGAATTTTAATAAATCGTATATTGATATTCAAGGTCTAAAGTCATGAGGAAAACAAGGCGAGATTGAAGTGGATTGCGAACTGTAAAAGGCAAAGGTGAGTTAATCTCACTCATCTGGTTGCTATTTAAATTTAATGGTTAAATTTAAATAATTGGTAGAATGATTGAATTGGTTTGATGTGCTATATTATATAGTAGTATATATCAATATATATATATATATATTGGAATATGTATATATTGGAGTTGATATTCCCGCAATATATAGCGGATGAGACCCTATGCGCCACATAATAGCGGATGATATTTTATAAAACCCATATACCGCGATATTCCACCTCGAAGTGGAATTGGTATTGTGCTAACATCTGTGGATGTAGGGAAATAGGTTGGAGGGATCCAACTGGATTCCTCAAAATTATTTATATTATTTGATATTCTGTGCTATGGATATTGATATCCTATGATGTTTTTTGTGACCACCGAACCTAAAGATAGAGCGCTGTAAGGTGTGCCAGGCGACCATGGACGATTGTCAAGGTAAGATTTAAAACAACCAGATCTATCGTATTACTCACAGCGCATGGACAAAATACAATAGAACATATGTATAGTGAAGCTTTACAGAACAAAATGACATCATATAAAACTCCATAATAGTTGAATACAAGCATCCACATAGTAAATACATCCAGCCTCACTACATATCTCTTAGAGAATACAAAACAGCGGAATATCCAGTACATATAAGAAGATAATAAGCAACCCTCTAGCTCGTCTTCGATATCAGCATCGTGAGAAGAGAACAGCACCTGTCACCTGCTACCTAGTCTGCCCGTCCCAAAAATGGACGAACAGCCCAAGGCAATAAGAATTAAAAACATAAAGCCTTGAGTCAGACAACAGTCTTAGTGAGCAGTAAATTAACTAACAGCATACCAAAAGAGCATAAAGGAAAAGGAATAGGAATACAACCCTCTCACTCCAACCTCATTCTACAGTGATAGCCCCCAGACACACACTAAGCAGAAGTAAACATAGCAGGGCATACAATTTAAAGTAAAGCTACTATCACTCGAGTCAAGGGCGATGTTTTCCAAGTACCAAGGCCTAAATCAGATAAGCACCCAGAAAATACCGCTCTTGAGTCCGAATGACGATACAACCAAACATCCATGACTCTGGCTATCACTGTTATCATTGCTTCGATATCACCGTTAATTGAATGACCGGCACATTCTTTCAGCCGTCCGTCAAGGGCTAATGGAAACCCCGGTTCTAGACATAACTCCCGCACGTCGTCGCAGCCCGTGCCTAGGACTATCGAATCTGCCCAGAGTACTCGACCATCAACAGTTGGCCGTTGGGACTATCGAATCTGCCCAAACGTACTCTTGCTTAGAGCATGCTAGAACCTTCAACAACGATGCTATCCAAGCCTCCTAGTCATCCTCCTCGACGACTATTCTCATCCATTCATTATCCTCGACTCGAATCATATCACCGAGTTATCAACATGCTTGGAATGATCCCGTCTGGATTAGACCAAGTCTTCATCACATGATTGCCTCGCTTCATTACATCCTCGCAAAGCCTCATCTCATCATCACATCATCAAACCTATGCATAAGAGCTTCATCATCCCGCTACATATGCCACGAGCAGCTTTTCCAATTCAAGAGCCTTTCCCTTAGCTTTTGAATCATCTTCGATCTAAATCTAATCATCAATCATCTAGTTCATAACATTCAATCAAATCAAACATCAATCCAAGCAATCAAGCATTCCAAAATGATCTAAGTAGACAATTATAACAATAATGGCATTTTCGTAATTAAAGAGTTGAAAGTCCAATAAGCATGAAAACATGGATTATATCTCTACAAACTTGATGAATGAACTTGCATAGGTTAACATATGATAAAATGGATGTAACATCATCATGAACAATGGATCTATATGGATCTACACATAGGATGAAGAAAATGCATGGAAATCTCTATTTTAACACCAAATCGAGCCAACAATCCGATATACTCCTTTGGATCCGTGTGAGAGATAATCACCACTCACCAAATCACCTAAACAAACCCAAATCAACACGCTTCAGATCTGGACAGCAAAGGATCAAGCTTGATCTATCACGAATCCGCTTCAAACGAAGAAATCTCTCTTGAAAAGATGAAGATCTTCAATCTAAGCTCTTGAATCTTCAATCTTGATCTTCGATTTGGATGGATGGAAGCACTAGATTAGAGTGGAGAAAAGAAGTGAAGAAGTGTAGAAGTCGAGCTCTCAAAATGGCAGCACTTCGTCGCTTCAAAATCCGGATCCCAAAAATGAAGAGAAGCTCTCCTATTTATAGCAGAAAATACCCTAAGTCGTAACTCGGCTATCTTCTTAAGTCGCTGCCGACTTAACACTATGCCGACCTACGACCTAAAAACCCCCACGACTTAAAAGAGCCTCCGACCTAACCCTTGGCGACCTAAAGCAATGCGCTTTCCTTCGACCTACGACTCAGTTGGGTTGCGACCTAACAACTTAGGCTTCTACGCGACCTAACACATGGCGACTTAACAACCATAGGAGTCTACGACCTAACTTAGGTCGTTGCCGACCTAACACTTAAGCCAACACGCGACCAGATAACATCACGTGACCTACGACTTAACCAATCACAGATACACAACCACTCCTAAGTCGTCTAAACGACCTAACGATGTTACGACCTAACACTTAGACTCACACGACCTATCAGTGCTACGACCTAACACTTGAGCCAGCCTGCGACCTAACAACTTAGCACCCACGCGACCTAACTACTAAGTCATCTACGACTTAACTATTAAGTCGTTAACTAACTTATTCCTTAGGTCGGTAAATCCCATAGGTCGCTAACTCGAACTACCGACCTATCACTTAACTCACCCAAACACTTAGGTCGCTCCCAACATTTTCTTAGGTCGTTGCCGACCTAACTCTACCCCAGAATACTTAGGTCGCCTACTCCTCTTAAGTCGGTCACGACTCATCACTTAGGTCGGTCACTACCTTAAGTCGGCAACTCGACCCAGACTTATCCCTTAACTTGCCTATCCCCTTAGGTCGCAGATCTTCTCTAAGTCGCTCATGACTTATCTCCTAAGTTGCCAACAACATTTAGGTCGCGTACGACCTAGGACTTAGGCAAATTTCAACCAAAATCTTGAAACAACTAGAAAATGCCGAAAATCCCAGATTTTGACAAACTTTTCGATCCGTAAAATACGGGTCGTTACATTTTTATTGATGATTGAAATATTGGAAGATATTGTTGGATTGAATATCTAAGTATAACGGGTTATTAAATTCTATAGAATTGGATTTTGAAAGAAACAAAAGATTAAATTTTAAGTAAATAATTCAAGTGAATTGGAATAAGGGAATTTTGAATGAACATGGAAAATATAAACTTTAAAACTAAAGTGATATTATTGTAAAGAATAAAGAATTTATTTTTGAAATTAAGGATTAAATTTAATTAAAGGATAAAGAAAGCATTTTGGAAGTTTGAAATTGGTAATTTCAGTTAAAAAGGGTTTTAACTCACAATAAAGAATTAAATCTAAAGGTTAATGTATTTTGGAATAAATGAAGTAGTGAAGATAATTATTTCAAGCAAAGTGAGTTGGAAATCAATTGTAAATTGATTTAAGTATTTGGAATTGAAATTTTGAAGAGAAGTGAGATTTTGGAATTTATAAACTGGGTTTATAAAGTAAAATAAAATATCAGTGGATATTTGAAACGATAAATTCAAGGTGGGAATTTATAAAGGGATATGAATTGGTTTAAAAATAAATATTGATTTATGTTTAAAAGATGTGAAGAGAAGTGTATTTCCTTGGATAGCCAAGTATGTTTCAAAGCAATTTGAAATATAAGTTAAAGGTTTTAAGTATGTTTTTAAAAAGCATGTTTTAGAAAATTGTTTTTTTTAAATGTTAATTTCCAAAGTAAGTATTTTCAAAAAAATCTATTATTGTAGTAATTATGTAAAAGTGATTTGGTATTATGGTTTTAAGGAGAAATTTAGTTTATATTTATAAAGCGGTTTTATTTTAAATATCCTTAAAGTATATATTTTAATAAAGCATTAAAGTAGTTTTATAATTTCAATGTTATAAAGCATATTTATAGTAAAATGTTTTTAAATTATTTTAAAATCTAAAAGTATTTTGTACTTGGTGTTTCAGAGGAAATAAACATTTGGGAAATGTATTCTGTAAGCGGAAACTTTTTGAAATTGTTTCAAATGAGTTTTGAAATTTGGAAATATATCTTGAAAGGATATTTGAGGTTAATAAATAATTTGGGAGAATTATTTATTGTTTGATGGATGTTTGTGGATGTTAATTGATAGTTAAATAACCGACTATCAATATTGGCCAAATGCGCTGATCGTTTCGAAGAGACCGGGATCGGGAGTTTTTCCCGAAAACCACTTCGATCCGGTTTGTACGTTTCGTGGAAACGATTTCGGAGTCGAAGATGGAGCAGTAAAGTGCAAGGGCTAGTCGCTACTAATCCTGAGGATATTTCCAAACTGGATGTAGTAGGAGTAGTGCCTTCGGTTCCGTTCGGACCCGGGACAGACTTGTATGGATGAATGCTTTCGGAACATCGTCAGCGGACGATGAGCATTCTAAGGGATATGTGCTAAAAGGTAACGCTTAGCCTCGAGCCTCATCAACCGGGAATGACTGAAAATCAGGGGTTATGCAGCAAGGCTCCGTGGGTAGCTCCCACTGGAGGGTAAGGTCATCCCTGTCTAGATGTGCCTTTTTACTTCGGCTTAGTGGTGCGGTTGCTGATCACAACCGTTGGGTGATTTTATTCGGAATCATCCAGTAAGGGATGGTTCCGGCCTTGTGTTGCAGGGGACTTAGGGTGGGTCCTCGGTACGCCGATCTAGACCAGGTACTATGACAGGTGGTACCCTAGTGCCTAGTCATTGATGGAAATCCATTCTCCCTACGTACCGTGTACGGTATTTGTTTGTATTACCCACTTTGTGGCTAGTATGCTAGAATTTAATCATGTAACAATTTCAGCTATTTGAATAAGTATTTGTATATAGACACTACTATAATATCAGAGGATTTTGATAAAAAGTGTTTTAGCTATCGTAAGGTAAAAACCCGACATGTTTATTTGTGGCATGGTCTTACGAGATGCTTTTGATTTTCAAAGGATTTTGAAACTTTAATAATTAATTTGAGTGTGATTTTCTCACGCTGGTATTCCAGACTGACTCGGGTGTTATTTTATTATAATGCTCGGGTCATACCGAGTATTATAGGATACAGGATATGATGCTGTGGAGCTCAGGAGACGAGCTGGATGGAGATACGTATTTTCGTACTTGTGTATGTATATTCCGCTATGTTGTTTAGCTGTGTACTCTTTTGTATTGAGGACAGTATATGATTATTGTCCAGTTGTATGTTTCGTGTACTCTGATGTATACTCTGATGATGTATTGAATAAAACAGATATAGTTTTAATTTGTGTAAAGATCTGTTAGTATATATTATATTTTATTCCGCTGCGATGGTTAGATTCTGCTGTTGTTTTCTACATTCTTCTTCTACCTCTCTTTCTTTAATTACTAATGGTTCGATTTTTCGTGTATGAAAAATCGCGGCTGTTACACCTCGCCACCCTCATCTGCCGCCTGCACCATCTCTCCTCCTATTCTTCATCCCTTCAAACTCGCACCGTACCTCCACGTCACCCACTTCCTCTCAAATCCTCAGGTCGAACTCCACAACTCGTTGCTCATTACTTCACCCGCGTGCAGCTCTTTCCCACAGCAAGCCGAGCCTGTCTGGTTCTAAAAGTAAGTTATGTATATATAGTATGCATAGCTCATAAATATACTTTATTGCTTTTAAACATAGGCTCTGCATATATTGGTTACAAATCTGACTTATATGTATATATATTTTATAAAGGTTGTTTGAATATGTTATATAGCTTTTCCAATTACTTATATATATATTATAGGTTGTATTTGTATCTATATATAATATGAATACCATGATTTGAAGCTTTTGAAATTACTAAAATACCCTAACACCTTTTGTCGCTTATAGTTAGATAGCAAAAGGCAATTTTGTACTCTCCATACTACAAGGAAATCTTTTCAGTTATTTGCACGTCAAATTCATCCCCAATTCAGTGCATTCTCCATCTTCTTCTTATCCTTCTTCATTTATCAAAAGAATAAATTAATTAATTAAGCAAAGTTTAATTGATGTTTTTCTTTATAAAACTACAATCTATTCGTTTGCAATTTCTACAAAGCAATAAAACTATAACACAAGAAAATCCAGATGCAATGTACATAAAATTTGGATTTGGAAGCTAGGTGCTTGCTGCTCCAGATTTGAAAATGTGACCAACTATAGTATTGGTAATTGGTATCTACTCAGTTGGCTTTCTTGCTGCTTTTCATTTTTTAGGAAAGCTTTATCTTTACTAATATACGACTGGCGGTAGTTCTTTGGTTTCAGTTTTTAACTTTTATGCTACTGTGCAAAGTTCTAAAATCATAATTTTTGTTTGATTAATTTTAAAATGTAGGGAGGAAAAAATTGAAATGGTACTATAATACTCCACACATTGTGTTCGATACATTTCTTAACACAAATTGAAATTTAGCCGTTAAGGTTTTGTTAAGTTTTATGATAATATATTGCCCATTATTACATGATTTTATTCATGTTTTCGATAAAAAGAAAGAGAAGTGGGTGAAGGCCACTTTCAGTTTACATTCAGTTTTTAGGCATGAACTGAATTTATGTCAGCAAGTGAATGTAAAATATATTTAAGACTTTATGACCCAGAATTGTATATTTAGATGTTTTAATAGGAAGTGAATAGTCCAATGTAAAAATGATTTGCAACTGAGGTAACATTTACTACTCAATAATGTATCGTGAATTCAAGTTTTAGATTTGGATCATCTTTCAATATGCAGGCTATGAGAGTGTTTCAAGGCGATATTTTTACAGTGTTTTATGGTTTTAGCAATATTTTCTATTTGTACTAAACTTTGAGAATTAAGTATATATAAGATGTTAGACCATATGTACAAATATGTTACAGTGTTTATAACACGTTTGAAGCTTTTACAATATTAAAATATCCTTTTGTGTAGTACACTAACTTGAGACAATTTAGCTCATTTCCTTCTCATAACTTAGACACCTAGACACGTTCTTATGATTGCATAACTTCCGAATAATATCTCTCCCCTCTCTCCTTTCTCAACTCCAAAACTATACCTAATTTTAGTAGCTGCTTTATAGTTGTTAGTTCATAGTTGCTTCCATCTTAGTTCTTAATGCCAATTATAACAAATGAATATAATGAAGCAAGTTGAAAGCGGTTAAGTCCCACTCTAATCTAGAAATTTAGGTGTATTCAATGAATTTAATGGCTATTTTATGCCTACATGAATACCAACAATGGTCATTCAAAGTACATCATTATCATCTTATGCTGCATTTATGTGTCAACCTTATATAAGCTCAATGGGTGTACCAAACTTATTACTAAACAAGATTATGAAGAATTATATTTTGTGATGAAATAATTTCACTATGATGAATCATAGTCCTCTGTGTTTAATCAATTTTGTAAGAATTTTTTTTGAAGTATTAGCATATTTCATATGTAGTAATGGTTCAAATATTAATAATAATACTTTATGAGTGTCAAAGTAACCTTAAACAAAAATTAATTAAGAATGCAATTGTGTTTCATTAAACAATGATCTTCTATTACCAGTATTCACAAAATAGGAATATGATTCTTATTGTTGATAAGTATGTTAAGGAGTAAATAAGGAAAAAGAGATGGGAATATGGACACATGTATATGTACACATAGATGTCTTTATATGTTATGTTTGCACTTTAGCTTTCATTCAAGCAGGTAGGATGTAATATCCCTGAAATTTGAGCAATATCAATTTAATAATCTGTTAAATATTTAAATTGATATTGATGGTCTTTGATAATGAAATCTGAATTTAATTTAATAATCTGATTTAAATAAGTATTTAATTGATGATTTAGTCTTTTAAAATAGTTAATAAGATATTTTCTATTTGAATATATATATTTATTTGTATATATTGTAAATAGAAAGCTTTGGGCAAATTAGAAATTTAGATTTAATTTAATATGACTTTTCAAAGATATTTAAATAAATAACTTTATAGTTTTAAATATACTTTAGGTAAATGTTTAAATTGGTTAAAATATATTTTAACTTAAGTTTAAATATAAATAAGATTAACAAAAATGGTTTGTTTTATTTCTTTTTAAAATATTACTTGATAATATAATCTCTTATATAAATTATTTAAATATCAAATATGTTAATTTCAAATAATAAGTATAATATATTATTTTTAATTTTGTATGAATAGATTTTAAAAGACTATAGAATTGTTATTTTTAAATTGATAAATAATTGTATATTTTAATTGAATCTTAGGATCTAATTTAACTTGAATTTGAATTTAAGTTTTGAAATTCAAAAGAATAGATATTTAAATTGTTTTGGATTTTAGAATATTTGTATAAACTTTTATGTATAAAATATAATTAGTTTTTGTTTCTCTTTAAAAAGATATATATATAGATAAGCATTTAAATAAATAAAGAAAAGGTTTAATTTACTTTTAAAATAAATAAAAATAAGCAAAAAAATACAAATGTCATCATATTAAGCTTCATGTTAACATGTGTAATTTAAGTAACAAATCTTTGTGACAAGTGTCTTAATTAATTTCATTTTCTTTTATTTTATAAAATCAAAATTTACTTACATATATACATTTGCTTTTCTTCATTTCATTCTTTCTATTCTTCTTCTTAAAATCAAGAGAAACTCAAATCTTTCTCTAAAACTAAAATCTGAAATCAGTAACCACTTCTCAAACCTTTCTCTAAACTAAAATCAGAAATCTAAACTCCTCAACCAAAAAAACCAGATTCAACAACCTATAATCTCTTTCTTCAAATTCAAAAGAAATCAAATCCCTGTAATCAAGCTTGCAATCTGTAATTCTTTTCAAATCAAAACCACTCAAGAAAACAGTCTGCATTTTTCAATCTGGAACCAATTCAAGTCAGTAGCTGTCTGCATTTATTTCTTCAACCTGGAATACAAGCATGCATGTAGATTAAAGCAATTTAAAGCCAGCAACTCAAGTTTTTAATCAAAAGAGGCATTCAGATTTTAGAGTTTCAAAAGCTTTTCAAAACTATAAAAGGCCCTGTCTCTGTTTTGCCTGGTGAGTAACATTTTTAGAGTTTAAAAATAAGAATCTGTTTGCATGTTAACTCTGAAAGAAGTATGTTCTGGTGTGTATGTATGTGAGTTTCTATAGATAGATATATGGATGTATAGATATATATATATTTGCATGTCTGTTATTGTGTGATATCCCTGTTTTATATTTCTTTTAAGCCCAGATCTTGATCAAAAATTCCTCATCTTCTTATCTGATCTCTAATAGACTTAGGCTTTAAACAAAATTAATTTGTTTCATCATAAGCTAAAGTTTAAAAGGTAATTAAGCCCAACTTAAAACCTGAGTGTCTCTGTAAACTAAAATAACAGAGCAATGTTATATAAAAGTAAAAATTCAAACTTTGTAATTTATAAATTCAGGTTTATAAATTGAATAGGTAAGTTATAATATGATTTTTAACATTAAAATCATAATTTTTAGTTTGTTAATAAAGGTGCAGTTTTGGTTTAAGCAAAATATGAGTTTTAGGTAATATCTGATGATCTCAGTGGTCTGGGAAGTTATGATCGTCATTGGTGTTTGAGTAATGATCGGTGATTGTAGAAATATTGTCTAGAAGGTGTTTAATTCATGGAGGAAGTAGCGGTAGTGGATTCTTTGCAAGAACCCTAGTTTTAGCGTGTCTTGGTAATTTGGTCACCGCGGTATATCTAGTCGATCGAGTGCAGAGGGGTTTTGAGGGTTGAAAGCTTGGTCGTAGGCGAGGCTGTGGCCGGCGGTGGAGGATCTCTGATGGACGGAGTGACGTGGGGAAAGTTTTGACAGGTTTTGGTGATGGTCTGGACTTTTGTTCCAGGTTTTTGAAATTTGAACTCGATTTCGATTTTGCGTGATGTTCGAAGAGGTGATGGTCGTTTTCTGGTTGGTGGATGATCGTCGACTTGCGTACGTAGTCGTGGATGATCGGAGGCGACCGCATTTCTGGTGCACGTACACGGTGACATCAAAAACTGGTGATGTCTGGGTTTATAACAGAGAGGATGGTGTTCGAGTTTTCTCGAGTGGTTCGTATGTGAGACTCGAAGTTTTTAAGTTTTGACTCGAAGAAAATTAGTATGGTCTCGGGTAAATTTTGATGTTGCCAGGCTTTTAAAAAGGGAAACTGTCTGGTTAAGTTTTAAACTAAATTTGTAAAGAGACATTTAAACAGCACTTTTAAATCTAAAGTTTAAATCTAGGAAAGTTTAAATCCGTATCTCAGATTTGTAATAAAAGCAGTTTTTAAATTAAATTGTTTTAAATAACTTTAGTGTTTAAATGGTATATTAAATGGATAGAATTTAAAAGTAAATTTGATTTAAATTCTTTAAGTTCTTTTATAAAATATAAGAAATTCTTTAACATGTAAAAGGTTTTAAAATTAGTTTTAAAACTTTGTTAAAGACAAATTGGTATTCATTTTAAATCTAGAATTTAAAATGAAATTTAAAGGTAAATTTGAAATGGATGTTTTCAAATGAAATTTTGAATGATAATTTAACCATGGAGAAGAAAAGTTTTATCTTAAAGTTTAAATCATTAAACTTAAAGGTAATTAAAAATGGTTTAATAAATTTAATAAATCAATGTTTTGGATTAATTAATTTATTATTAAAGATTTAAAATACTTTGTAAATGATAACTTGATTATCAATAAGAACAAAGTTTTATCTTAAGAAAATTAGAAATTTGTGTTCATTAAATTTATAAGGAATTTAATGGATAATTTATTTATTTGATTAATTAATCATTTGGATTAATTAATAGATACTTAAAGGTTTAAACAAATTAATTAATAATTAAGATTAATTAATTAGGAATAATTAATTTATAATTAAGGATTATAAATTAGAGTATTAATAAATGGTTAAGAATTAATTAGTAGAGAAATTAAATATTAATTAAGTTATGGTTAACACTTAATTAATTAAATAATTAAAGATTAATTAATTGGTTATAAAGATTTATTAATTTGAAATTAATAATACTTAATCTAAGATAATTACTTAAGAAAAGTAATTAAAGAGTTGTTAATAGTTAATGAAGGTCATTAACTATGGATTATTAAATAATTAATTAATGTAATTAATTTTTAATTAGATTAATTAATTTAAAGATAATCAATTATAGAATTTGTTTTAAATGAATTACTTAATGGAAGTAATTAAGAGAATTTATTACTCATTGTAATTAAGGAAGTTAATGTGATTAGTTAAGTTAATTAAGTTTAATTAATTTAGAATAATCAATGGATGATTTGATTAATAATTACTTAATGTAATTAATAAGGTATTATTATTTAGGGAAGTAAATAATAGATAATTACTGAAAGTAATTAATTGAAGGAAAGTAATTTGAGTTAATTACTTTGAATAATTAATCAAGGGATTAATTAAGGAATTAATTAAGGACTAATTAATTTAGTTAATAAAAGTAATTAAGGGTAGTTAATTACTGATTGAAGATTAATCAAGGTGATTAATAAATGTTGTTTAAATTAAAGGTTAATTACTTAATGTAATTAATTTAATTAAGTAATTAATAATTAATTTGTAATTAAGGATCATTAATTAATATAATTAATGATGTAATTAAGAATTTATTAATTAAGAAATAATTAATAAATGAAGTGATTAATTAATGTAATTAATTAAGGATTAATGTGATTAATTATAGATGATTAATTTAATTAATTATAGTTAATTAATTAATGAAGTAATTAAAGGTTAATTACTATAAATGGTTAAGGATGATTAATTTAAGTAATTAATCAAAGAATAATTTACTTGGATGCAATTAAAAGGTAATTAATCAAAGATGATTAATTAAAATGAATTATTAGAGGATAATTAATTAATTGATTGTAATTAAAGGTTAAGTAAGCAGGATTTCTAGAATGAAGTAATTAATTTAATTCACTTTAAATTAATTTAAGATAGTATAAATCATTACTTATGGATGGATGATAATACTGAATGCTTTGCATTTGTTTGATATCTCTGATGAGATATATGCTGTGTGATATGGATGTTTAGTTGAATTGTGATGATAATATGGATTATCCGATAATGTTGATTATCTATTGTGAATTATCTTTCTATGTGTATAAAGATAATGAATTGAATTGTTTTAACTCTAAAACAACTTGTCCTTAAAAGATACGTTTTGGATTTCGATGAGACCGGGATCGGGTTTGCTACATTACAGCGTGATAGGGGGTTCTCGCTTTGCGTTAGGTGGCGAACGGGAGACTCTTACCCCTACATGCCCCCGGGGGTAGTATAAGGCCTTTTGGGGTTGGTTGCGACTCGAGAGGGTGGCCGTAAAAGCAAACCCGAGGTATCACTGTGAGCCACAGCGGGGCTGGGATGGTTGAAAAGCCTACCGGTCGTGAACCGTTGCTGAAGGAATGGCTAAAACAGGGGAGGTGCAGCAAGGTTAGTGGGTAGCACCCAAGTAGGACAAGATTATCTCTGTCTAGAGGTCCCTTCTTATTATTATTCGGCTGTGTGGGCAGTTGTGAGCTCCAACTGCTGGGATATCTTGTGCGGGAATTATCCAGTAAGGGATGTTCCGGCCTTGTATTGCAGGGGATTGGGCGTGATCCTCGGTACGGTGATCTAGGCCACGTACTGTGACGGGCGGTACCCCGGTAGCCCTGCCATTGTATGGAATCCAATTTCCAATAAGTGACAACGGATTTGATTGTATAACCCACTTTGTTGGCTAGTATGCTGGAATTTAATAATGTAACAATTTCAGCTATTTCATATTTATTTGAAAACCCTAGACCTATTATAATACAATTGGATTTCCTATCAAATGTTTTGGTTAGCGTAAGGTAAAAACTTACCCATGTTTATTTGTGGGGAGTCTTACGTGATACCTTTTTCTTTCAAAAGGTTTTAAAGTTAAACAAGTTTAACCTGTTACTCACACCAGACCCATGTCTGACCCAAGTTGTTTATTTCTGTTTTATAAACTCTTGGGTACTCAAATTTTTACGAGTAGCCAAGGGATTCAGGTTAGCTTTGACGAGTTATCTGGAGGAGCAATGGAGCAGGAGGCTTCAGCGTTATAAATATAAATAGTAGTTCCGCTGTGTTGATCTTGTATTGATCTGTACTGTATTGAGTTGTAATAACTAGACAGATGTTTATAACTGTCTAGTATGTGATGAATAATCTGTGTAACTCTGATGTATATGATACTATGTAATAGTTTATGTGATATATTATATTTTATTCCGTTTCCGCTGTGAGTACCTGTTGTTGTTTTCTTTCTCTTTCTCTTCTTTTCTATTTCTCACCCCTTTCTTTCTTATCAACGATGCGTCATTCTGTGGAATGAGTGGCGGGTCGTTACAGTGGTATCAGAGCAGTAGGTTGAGTGAATACCTAGCTCTGGAGTAGTGTCTATCCTGAGAGAGCGTATTTGTAATTTTTTTTATATAACTATATATATATATTTATTTCTACCTATTTGGGTTACCTGTTCGGGTTTTCCAAATTAAGTTATAAAGGTAGATGAGGTAGGTTGTGTGTAACACGACTACCATTGATTGGAGTCTGAGTATTGAGGTTGGAAGTATCTGTCGAGACTGTAGACCCAATGCTGTCTCGAGTAAACTTTGTTGTGGTGAAGGATTTCATCAATCTCTGAAGGAAACCTGTTATGGTTCGGAGTTTATCTTTGAAGTTGGATGAGTAGAGTTGGATCTGTCGATTAGACAGAAGCGAGTGATAGTATCCGGGTAACCTCAGGTAATAGTAGCTGTGTGAGGAGTTACAGTGACGATGGATGTTTCCGAAGATGTTTTCTTTGGAACAAGTTTAAGGAAGTGAGTCTGCTTCGGTGTTGTGGCTGAGTTCAGCATGGTGTTTCTGTTTGGTTTGGAGTTCGAGTTTCTCGAAGAGTTTTTCTTTGGCATCTGTTGCAGCAGTGCAGCTCGGAGTATTCTGTGCATTGACAGGAAGTTTTCTGGCTGAGCAGTTTTTCTTGAGAAGGAGTTCAGAAGCAGCAGAGTGGATCCATTTCTCGATGGATTGGATAGATAAGTATGGGCTGTTCTGATTTGTTAAGAGAGAACAGTTTTCTTTGGAAATAGGCTGGTTGATCGCAAAAGTGACTTGCGATTGCTGAATGTTCTTTTGGGTTGTCAGAATTTTTCAGGATGTCTTCAGAGAAGTCAGAAGTTTGTCCACATTTGGAGATTGATTTTTCTTATCGATTGGATTCCAGGAGTGGTACAGGTAGTACAGCCTAGTGGAAGGATGTCTCCTAGAGATAGAGTTTGGTGAAGCAGCACAAGTTTTGATGGAGTATTTGAGTTTTCTTTATGGATCAGTGAACCTTATTTCTAAAATATGTTGTTCAGTTTGTGCTCGTGTTCTTCATCGGCATTTTCATTCTACCTCAGTTCAGCGTGGTGCAGCAGAAGTAGTTTGGGAGTACATCTCTGGATAGGAGAAGTAAGTTTGGAATCTACTGAATTGTGGAGTAGAGTTGTGTTTTGGATCTCTTCTGTATTCTGACTTGGATAAGTATTTGGACTTCTGAATTGAATGGTCAGTTTGGATGACTGGAATTCATTGTGTTTTACGTATCTCTGAGGGAGTACGTGTTTGATCTATCTCTGGTTTTGGAATCAGCAGTTCTGGGAAGTTTGGTTGTTGAGTTAGACTCATCTGTAGTCTGATATCCTGTTTAGTTCTATAGGCCTAGACGAGTAGGAGCTCTATAGCTCAGTAGTTTAGATTGTTTATAGAGCAAGTATCCCGGTATATATATATATACTTGGGGAAACTAGAGAAGTTTTATCCAGAATTTTGTCTGGATAATTAAATTTGTTTGTTTGGATGATTGGTTGTTATGGTTGCTAGTATATGGTTGATAATATATGTTGAGATTTAAAACTAAAATCTTTAATAAGATTATTAAATTACCTTTGTTTAAATTTCGGGGACGAAATTATTTTAAGGGGGGAGGAATGTAATATCCCTGAAATTTGAGCAATATCAATTTAATAATCTGTTAAATAATTAAATTGATATTGATGGTCTTTGATAATGAAATCTGAATTTAATTTAATAATCTGATTTAAATAAGTATTTAATTGATGATTTAGTCTTTTAAAATAGTTAATAAGATATTTTCTATTTGAATATATATATTTATTTGTATATATTGTAAATAGAAAGCTTTGGGCAAATTGGAAATTTAGATTTAATTTAATATGACTTTTCAAAGATATTTAAATAAATAACTTTATAGTTTTAAATATACTTTAGGTAAATGTTTAAATTGGTTAAAATATATTTTAACTTAAGTTTAAATATAAATAAGATTAACAAAAATGGTTTGTTTTATTTCTTTTTAAAATATTACTTGATAATATAATCTCTTATATAAATTATTTAAATATCAAATATGTTAATTTCAAATAATAAGTATAATATATTATTTTTAATTTTGTATGAATAGATTTTAAAAGACTATAGAATTGTTATTTTTAAATTGATAAATAATTGTATATTTTAATTGAATCTTAGGATCTAATTTAACTTGAATTTGAATTTAAGTTTTGAAATTCAAAAGAATAGATATTTAAATTGTTTTGGATTTTAGAATATTTGTATAAACTTTTATGTATAAAATATAATTAGTTTTTGTTTCTCTTTAAAAAGATATATATATAGATAAGCATTTAAATAAATAAAGAAAAGGTTTAATTTACTTTTAAAATAAATAAAAATAAGCAAAAAAAAATACAAATGTCATCATATTAAGCTTCATGTTAACATGTGTAATTTAAGTAACAAATCTTTGTGACAAGTGTCTTAATTAATTTCATTTTCTTTTATTTTATAAAATCAAAATTTACTTACATATATACATTTTCTTTTCTTCATTTCATTCTTTCTATTCTTCTTCTTAAAATCAAGAGAAACTCAAATCTTTCTCTAAAACTAAAATCTGAAATCAGTAACCACTTCTCAAACCTTTCTCTAAACTAAAATCAGAAATCTAAACTCCTCAACCAAAAAAACCAGATTCAACAACCTATAATCTCTTTCTTCAAATTCAAAAGAAATCAAATCCCTGTAATCAAGCTTGCAATCTGTAATTCTTTTCAAATCAAAACCACTCAAGAAAACAGTCTGCATTTTTCAATCTGGAACCAATTCAAGTCAGTAGCTGTCTGCATTTATTTCTTCAACCTGGAATACAAGCATGCATGTAGATTAAAGCAATTTAAAGCCAGCAACTCAAGTTTTTAATCAAAAGAGGCATTCAGATTTTAGAGTTTCAAAAGCTTTTCAAAACTATAAAAGGCCCTGTCTCTGTTTTGCCTGGTGAGTAACATTTTTAGAGTTTAAAAATAAGAATCTGTTTGCATGTTAACTCTGAAAGAAGTATGTTCTGGTGTGTATGTATGTGAGTTTCTATAGATAGATATATGGATGTATAGATATATATATTTGCATGTCTGTTATTGTGTGATATCCCTGTTTTATATTTCTTTTAAGCCCAGATCTTGATCAAAAATTCCTCATCTTCTTATCTGATCTCTAATAGACTTAGGCTTTAAACAAAATTAATTTGTTTCATCATAAGCTAAAGTTTAAAAGGTAATTAAGCCCAACTTAAAACCTGAGTGTCTCTGTAAACTAAAATAACAGAGCAATGTTATATAAAAGTAAAAATTCAAACTTTGTAATTTATAAATTCAGGTTTATAAATTGAATAGGTAAGTTATAATATGATTTTTAACATTAAAATCATAATTTTTAGTTTGTTAATAAAGGTGCAGTTTTGGTTTAAGCAAAATATGAGTTTTAGGTAATATCTGATGATCTCAGTGGTCTGGGAAGTTATGATCGTCATTGGTGTTTGAGTAATGATCGGTGATTGTAGAAATATTGTCTAGAAGGTGTTTAATTCATGGAGGAAGTAGCGGTAGTGGATTCTTTGCTAGAACCCTAGTTTTAGCGTGTCTTGGTAATTTGGTCACCGCGGTATATCTAGTCGATCGAGTGCAGAGGGGTTTTGAGGGTTGAAAGCTTGGTCGTAGGCGAGGCTGTGGCCGGCGGTGGAGGATCTCTGATGGACGGAGTGACGTGGGGAAAGTTTTGACAGGTTTTGGTGATGGTTTGGACTTTTGTTCCAGGTTTTTGAAATTTGAACTCGATTTCGATTTTGCGTGATGTTCGAAGAGGTGATGGTCGTTTTCTGGTTGGTGGATGATCGTCGACTTGCGTACGTAGTCGTGGATGATCGGAGGCGACCGCATTTCTGGTGCACGTACACGGTGACATCAAAAACTGGTGATGTCTGGGTTTATAACAGAGAGGATGGTGTTCGAGTTTTCTCGAGTGGTTCGTATGTGAGACTCGAAGTTTTTAAGTTTTGACTCGAAGAAAATTAGTATGGTCTCGGGTAAATTTTGATGTTGCCAGGCTTTTAAAAAGGGAAACTGTCTGGTTAAGTTTTAAACTAAATTTGTAAAGAGACATTTAAACAGCACTTTTAAATCTAAAGTTTAAATCTAGGAAAGTTTAAATCCGTATCTCAGATTTGTAATAAAAGCAGTTTTTAAATTAAATTGTTTTAAATAACTTTAGTGTTTAAATGGTATATTAAATGGATAGAATTTAAAAGTAAATTTGATTTAAATTCTTTAAGTTCTTTTATAAAATATAAGAAATTCTTTAACATGTAAAAGGTTTTAAAATTAGTTTTAAAACTTTGTTAAAGACAAATTGGTATTCATTTTAAATCTAGAATTTAAAATGAAATTTAAAGGTAAATTTGAAATGGATGTTTTCAAATGAAATTTTGAATGATAATTTAACCATGGAGAAGAAAAGTTTTATCTTAAAGTTTAAATCATTAAACTTAAAGGTAATTAAAAATGGTTTAATAAATTTAATAAATCAATGTTTTGGATTAATTAATTTATTATTAAAGATTTAAAATACTTTGTAAATGATAACTTGATTATCAATAAGAACAAAGTTTTATCTTAAGAAAATTAGAAATTTGTGTTCATTAAATTTATAAGGAATTTAATGGATAATTTATTTATTTGATTAATTAATCATTTGGATTAATTAATAGATACTTAAAGGTTTAAACAAATTAATTAATAATTAAGATTAATTAATTAGGAATAATTAATTTATAATTAAGGATTATAAATTAGAGTATTAATAAATGGTTAAGAATTAATTAGTAGAGAAATTAAATATTAATTAAGTTATGGTTAACACTTAATTAATTAAATAATTAAAGATTAATTAATTGGTTATAAAGATTTATTAATTTGAAATTAATAATACTTAATCTAAGATAATTACTTAAGAAAAGTAATTAAAGAGTTGTTAATAGTTAATGAAGGTCATTAACTATGGATTATTAAATAATTAATTAATGTAATTAATTTTTAATTAGATTAATTAATTTAAAGATAATCAATTATAGAATTTGTTTTAAATGAATTACTTAATGGAAGTAATTAAGAGAATTTATTACTCATTGTAATTAAGGAAGTTAATGTGATTAGTTAAGTTAATTAAGTTTAATTAATTTAGAATAATCAATGGATGATTTGATTAATAATTACTTAATGTAATTAATAAGGTATTATTATTTAGGGAAGTAAATAATAGATAATTACTGAAAGTAATTAATTGAAGGAAAGTAATTTGAGTTAATTACTTTGAATAATTAATCAAGGGATTAATTAAGGAATTAATTAAGGACTAATTAATTTAGTTAATAAAAGTAATTAAGGGTAGTTAATTACTGATTGAAGATTAATCAAGGTGATTAATAAATGTTGTTTAAATTAAAGGTTAATTACTTAATGTAATTAATTTAATTAAGTAATTAATAATTAATTTGTAATTAAGGATCATTAATTAATATAATTAATGATGTAATTAAGAATTTATTAATTAAGAAATAATTAATAAATGAAGTGATTAATTAATGTAATTAATTAAGGATTAATGTGATTAATTATAGATGATTAATTTAATTAATTATAGTTAATTAATTAATGAAGTAATTAAAGGTTAATTACTATAAATGGTTAAGGATGATTAATTTAAGTAATTAATCAAAGAATAATTTACTTGGATGCAATTAAAAGGTAATTAATCAAAGATGATTAATTAAAATGAATTATTAGAGGATAATTAATTAATTGATTGTAATTAAAGGTTAAGTAAGCAGGATTTCTAGAATGAAGTAATTAATTTAATTCACTTTAAATTAATTTAAGATAGTATAAATCATTACTTATGGATGGATGATAATACTGAATGCTTTGCATTTGTTTGATATCTCTGATGAGATATATGCTGTGTGATATGGATGTTTAGTTGAATTGTGATGATAATATGGATTATCCGATAATGTTGATTATCTATTGTGAATTATCTTTCTATGTGTATAAAGATAATGAATTGAATTGTTTTAACTCTAAAACAACTTGTCCTTAAAAGATACGTTTTGGATTTCGATGAGACCGGGATCGGGTTTCCAGATTTGGATATCCGAATACCACATCGATCCAAATTAAACGTTGGTCGTTAATCCAAGTGGAGCAAGTGAAGACTCGAGGTGTAAGAACGATTCTTTGTCAGTATAACTCTGTGGGTGATTCCGTAATGAGTTGACGGAGATAGTACTTTCAGATTCGAGATGAAGATTTAGAGTGCAAGGGTTATTGTCGTTAACTCTGAGGGTGATTCCAATATGAGTGTAACGAGATAATGCCTTCGGTTTCGTTCGAACCCGGAACGAACTTGTATGGATTGAATGCTTTCAGAACATCGTCAGGTGGACGATGAGCATTCTAAGTGATGTGTTCTGATAAAAGGTAATCGTAGCCTCAAGCCTCATCAACCGGGAATGGCTAAAACAGGGGAGGTGCAGCAAGGTTAGTGGGTAGCACCCAAGTAGGACAAGATTATCTCTATCTAGAGGTCCCTTCTTATTATTATTCGGCTGTGTGGGCAGTTGTGAGCTCCAACTGCTGGGATATCTTGTGCGGGAATTATCCAGTAAGGGATGTTCCAGCCTTGTGTTGCAGGGGATTGAGCGTGATCCTCGGTACGGTGATCTAGGCCACGTACTGTGACGGGCGGTACCCCGGTAGCCCTGCCATTGTATGGAATCCAATTTCCAATAAGTGACAACGGATTTGATTGTATAACCCACTTTGTTGGCTAGTATGCTGGAATTTAATAATGTAACAATTTCAGCTATTTCATATTTATTTGAAAACCCTAGACCTATTATAATACAATTGGATTTCCTATCAAATGTTTTGGTTAGCGTAAGGTAAAAACTTACCCATGTTTATTTGTGGGGAGTCTTACGTGATACCTTTTTCTTTCAAAAGGTTTTAAAGTTAAACAAGTTTAACCTGTTACTCACACCAGACCCATGTCTGACCCAAGTTGTTTATTTCTGTTTTATAAACTCTTGGGTACTCAAATTTTTACGAGTAGCCAAGGGATTCAGGTTAGCTTTGACGAGTTATCTGGAGGAGCAATGGAGCAGGAGGCTTCAGCGTTATAAATATAAATAGTAGTTCCGCTGTGTTGATCTTGTATTGATCTGTACTGTATTGAGTTGTAATAACTAGACATATGTTTATAATTGTCAGTATGTGATGAATAATCTGTGTAACTCTGATGTATATGATACTATGTAATAGTTTATGTGATATATTATATTTTATTCCGTTGACGCTGTGAGTATCTGTTGTTGTTTTCTTTCTCTTCTTTTCTATTTCTCACCCCTTTCTTTCTTATCAACGATGCGTCATTCTGTGGAATGAGTGGCGGGTCGTTACAGTAGGATCTCAGTTATTAGGATTTAGCTTGGAGATAATAAAACAGAGAGCCAAACTAAGATTAAGAAATTTAACAATGATGAATCTAATGACTTCTAAAGGTTGTCAAACTGATGGATAAAACAAAATATTAAACCTCTGTAACAACTGATACATCCATCAACTAACACTACTCCAAATTCTTTAGTGTTTATCTTCTATACAAGTGTCCACAATCTTGAAGTCCCTCTAGCACATCATGAACCCATCCATGACTATTGAGTACAGCACATCTGCCACGTTCTTGACTCCAACCACACAAGTGTCTACATCATGCCAGATTGCAAATTAGTTGAACTGGAATACAGAGTTGTCGCCCGTGTTCACACTAGCCAGTTGTATAGACCCTACGGGGGTGTGTTCTACAAACTTTTCGACGACGGTGACTCTAATCAAGTAGATATGACATTGCATGCAACTTCCGGTTCTAGGAGGGCTTCAGAGTTGGTGGGGTTAACCACTTGGATGAGGGAGTGGCCGTCTACTGGCATGGATGAGAAGATGGAGATGTCGTCGGATTGTAATGGAGGACTGTCCTACATATTGACAAAAAACGCAGAAGCCCGTTTCTGAAGGGATTGTTAGCCTTTTAATTGTAGCTTTTTTATAGGTTTACAATGTAAAATCCAATTATAAATTGAATAGATTCTTTTTGTAGAAAGTTACTATGATTGCATTCATACAAAAGCGAGTGCACTGTGAATATATGTTGCATTTTTTGTTCGAAGTAATATGTACAAATCATTTGAAGGAATTTGTGTTAGTATCCAAAAGATGGCGTGCTCCATAGCAGACGTCGATGGTACTTATCGCTGGATTAGGGAAATGAATGAAGTGAAATCAAATTTGATAGCCATTGTATTTAATTGAGTTCACACAAGTGTTTGATATTGCGAAGCTTAAGTATAAGATAACTGAAATGTTCTACATTCACAATGGAAGTTCAATGATTTTATATTGGCTGTAGTTATAGTAAGTTCACCCCCTTATGGCTATAGACCGATGCATGTCAAGTATCTATATCTATAGTTGGACTTTCGGATACAAACAGAACTGATAAACTACAACATAATTACTTCAACAGCAGTTCATCTAAACTATTTATTATTTTTAACTCTACCGTATTCAAATTATTAATTGGTATTCACACGTATTATACAATCTAACAGGAAATTCACTAATTTACTATTTATATTAATCTACGGCCAAAACTCAAAGTAATTTTAAACCGTGAAAATTTGCTTCAAATGTTGCAAATATTGATGTGTGTTGATAAATATTTTACGATTTAAATAGCCCAGCAAAAAGTTTCTTGGATCATACTAAAGTAAACTTATTGGAAATACCTTCCATAAACCACGATAAGCTTTATCATGATAATATTCAATGCGAAGGGTGTGTAGGTGACTCCTTCAACTCTTGACCTTTTCACTTTTGTTCATGCATTTATTTCAAGGTTATGAGTGTTCTTCTCATTCAAATATTTAATTGGAAACCAAATAAATAACCAAAAATTATAACAATGATTGTTGCATATATTTATTCATACTATTTCGCATTAAAAAGAAGTTAACTCACGTATTTATTTTTGTCAAGTATAATATAAGCATAACATCATTATTTTAAAATAATAAATTTGCTCTCGGTTTTCTTTGCATACGTCCAATGGACGTGCCTAATGTACTGGTAAAAATAATATATATAGTGATTATGCATAAATATCAGTTTATATATATGGTGATTTGGGATGGTGTGCTGGTCATATAGGATGGTGAAGTATGAGTTTATCTATGTTGCGTACATGTATGTGTTACAATATGTTTTATAATATATGAGATTATACGGATCTATATTGTCCGATGTTGTTCATATATTAATTTATATATGTATGTACATAAGTATTGGGTTTTAGAAATAATATAATATGTTAACTTTTGCTTAAATTTTATGCGTCTATATGTTGGATTTTGGAATATACGTCTATTGATTCTTTTAGGCGATCAATTTTTTTCTTCTGACTTTAAATATAGTGTATATACTTTTTTATATAATATATATATGTTTGTATAAATTTTAGATCTATCGATTATATAAGTTTTACCAGTCGATAATATATATGTATTTAAATATATGATATGTTTAAAGATATATTTATATGAGTTAAGAATCACTTTGATCAGACAGTATGTTATTAATCTTGCTAGGTTAACCAATGATGTAAGTACATATGTTTATTGTATATGTTTATGGTTACAATACAAAAGTTTTATATGAAAGATATGTTTATAAGTTTATAGTGTCTGCATTTATATAGGGTTACTTACATGTTTGCATACCCATTAGCCTATATTGTGTCTGTAGTTGTATTTATAATTATGTATGTATATACACATATTTAAAGTACAATGTTTTGTCTTGTTTTATAAATTTTGTTTACATTATGTAAGTATATTTTAATATGTGTACGTGTGTTTATATATGGGTCAGCATGCATTGAATATATCCCAGTATATGTATATTGTCCAGTGATTTCATATATCGGTATATATTGATTTTTAGTTCCAAACATTATTTATATCAATGCAGAGAAATATATAAATATATGTGTTTTAAAGATATAGTATCGATTTCAGAATATATATATATAGATTTTTCATATGTATTTTAATTTAATAATGGTTTAAGAAGATAATATAATAAAATAGTATATATAATTTATTTCAGTCTATATCAATTCAGTCATATAACTGATCTTCACCGATCCAGTTTTGATTTGATTTCGTCTATTTCTATTATCAGCTTGACCGTCGAATTCGTGCCAATCTTATTTTTCTTTGAAATTCGTGATTGGATTCGTAACTCATTCCACTATCAAATCTATCTAGCCTCGAAAGGTGAGCAATCACTCACGATTAACGTTCCTTTATTTATTAAATTTGATTTCAATTGAAACGACAATTGAAATATGTTGTTGTTAGTTATTTACATTTATATATATGATGTTATATGTATATGTTCACCTGTGACATCTGACACCCTTATCTGTTATTTATATTGATGATATATGCCTGTTATATTATTATCATATCTGTTATCACTCTGCAAGTTCCCTATTAGTATAGAATTCACAATGGGTTGAAATGATACATACTCGAACGATCTGTAGAATAGGAGAAAATCGTTATGGGTTGAAACGATAAACTCAAGCGATTTTCATTGAATTGAATTTGTGATTGCGGGTTGAAATGATATATACCCGTATATATTTAAATTTCGGATTAAAATGATAAATATCTGTATCACTTGACCATAGGGTAGAAAATTATACACAAACACCGTTGGTCTATATATATCAATATTTTGAAAATGATTTCTATGGTTTTGAAAAGAAATATATGGTTTTAATAAATATTGATGTTAAAGATTTATTAAAGTTGATTTAATAAAGTTGATAAATAATATGTTTAAGTATTTATTTAATATCTATATTTTCAAATATAGAGTTTATAATGATTTGAAATTGATTTGAAATTATATTTATTTAAGAATTATACTTAAATAAGTTTGATTTGAAATTTATTAAATTTGAAATTCTAAAGATATGATTTTATAACTTGATTTTTGATTTAAATGAATATTTCAAGTTTAAATAAATTGAAGGAAATATTTAGTTTATTGTAATTGGGGTTTGTTTAAATGATATTGGATTTATTAAGAGAATATTTCAAAATTAAAATAATAGTAAAGTGAATTTGATATATATATATATATATGAAATTATCGAATTTAGTTTTGAAATGGTGAATATTTAAAGCTTTGAAATATATTGAAATTGAAATGGCATATTTTATGGTTAAAATATGTATTTGAAATCGATAATTTGAAATGGTTTATTTAGAAACTGAATCGAATTTGAAATTGATAATTTGAGATTTGATTAAATTTGAATTTTGGAATTCGAGTTGATTTGAATCGATTTGTGAAATTTGAGGAAGCTATTTTTATATAAAGTATTTTTAAACTATATCTAAAACTATTTATATTTTACTTTATAAATTATTTTATCATAAACTATTTTAATATAAATCATTTTCAATATAAATTATTTTATTATAAACTATTTTTAACTTATAACTATTTAACATAAACTATTTTTATTTTATAAACTATTTTATTTTATATACTAATTTTAATATCTAAAGTGTTAAGAGGAAAGTGTTATGGATTCCAAAATGTTATGATTTCAAAGCTATGATTTCAAAGCTATGATTTCAAAGTGTTATAAATTTCAAAGGTTTTGGTTTCCAAAGTGTTTAGATTTTAAAAGACTTATGATTTCGAAAGTGTTATAACTTTGGAAAGTGATATGATTTTGGATATATTGAAGTGAAAATGATATCTTATTGATATGGTTTTTGAAATGGAAATGATATTTTGGTTTTGAAGTATAAACTATTTTGAAATGACCGCGGTGTTATAATAACGATTGGTTGGCAAAGAGACCGGGATCGGATATGGGCATACTCTCTGTCGATACCGAAAACCACTTTTGACAACCGTGTATGTGGTGGAGATTCCAGAATGAAGTAGGATGGTGGCGACGATCCTATTGAGGTATGAACGTGGACCCGACTCCCGTGAGTTGGCATAAGGTGGCTAAAACAGGAGCGATTCTCGGGCCAATGAGGTAGCACCTCTGATCGGACGCATTTCTTCGATACCATTTTATTACTTTGTGATTTATTTGGTGGCCACCCTTCGATTTTTGATTTGGGAGTGTGTTCCGAGGTGGGCGGTAGTGGCTGCTATGCGTTTCCATCAGCCCGGATGCGTAATTGGTATATCTACCCTGGCATTGCCTTGTTGTGCCGTGTCACCTACCATAGCGACGAGTTTGGATTTGTGCCGTAGCCTGTGGATTATTGAGGGTAGCTCCCGATCTGGGGGTACGCTGATACTGGATAGACTACTTGGACTATTATGTGTTAAGGGGAATATTGGGTCACTCCTTAACGCTATTTAAAAGTAAGTTTATTTTATTATAGATAGTATTATAATAGCGAATATTACTACATAGTAGATAGTTTAACGGATCCTTAGAGGATGGTTATCCCAAACATCCTTTGAGTTACTTGTATTTCAGTTGATATTTCACTTGAGTTAGATTTATTGATATAAGAATGTTAATCCTGACTCGAGTGTTTTGTGTTTTTGCTTTACGCTCGGGTCAGACTGAGTGATACAGCATTTGAGACTCGCCTTTGGAGTTGGAGCTTCGCTTGGAGATTCAGCTATCTATCCAGCTTTCAGTTATTCAGTTGATTCCAGTGATATATTCAGATCTTGTATTTGATTATTGTATTGAGACATCTATGTATTCCTGACTTCTGTTGTATCTTGTTTAACTATGTTATATATATAGTAGCTTCATGAACTACTATTCTTTTGTTTCCGCAACTTTGTTGTTATATTACTCTGTGTGTGTGATTTTGTGATTATTTATTTACTGTATATGCTGAGTTTTGCCAAATTTAAATTAACAATATGATATTTTGAGCAATTCAAATCCGACATGTATGGATGCGAATGGTTGAAAATTTATGGTCGTTACAGGTAAAATAGAGAAGTTCAAAATCCGCTTAAATAAAAATACTCCAGAAAACCCAAAAGTTAGATTTAAAATCATTCTCCAAATCAAAAACCAATTTCAAGCCAAACGGCAATTTATAGTATTTCAAATACTAAATTGAGGCCAATAGCCATCAACGCACTTAACCAATGTTGTTATTGATTTTTATTGCTATAAGGATTAAGTTAGAACATATAACAAATGTATATCCAGTACGACAAAATAATTAAGTTTGATATTCAATAATTCATATAATAAGAGTATTATTGGAAATAATTCAACAATGGTGAGGAATCCCGTTGGATCCCTCTACAAATTTCCTACAAATTATTTTATATATCGAACGCTTTCAAAAGCGACAATTCAACAAAATCCAACAATCAATCAAACAAGCATGCAAACATGAAATCAACCATTTTTATCTACTACATAACATTTATAGTATTCATTCAAAGGTGAGTTAACTCACCAAAGTCCAATTATCGCCAAAACATTCTAGTTCCGTCTAAAATCGAAGTTTGTTCGATTTTAGCTTGAAATTCTACAAGCTCCAATCTCGACCAATCCAATTCTATGACATAGAAATCGTCATTGCAAATCTAACACAACCGATCATGTTCAATTTTGACCTAGTATGGACAAGTTATCACATTTATAAGATTTACGAATTAAATAATATATTATTCACTAATTACAATCATTAACTAACTAATCACCTAGCTTAACTCCCTAATCATCCTCGTCTTAATCTAGGACGTGAAAATTCGAACCGACAATCGCTCCGAACTTAAACTCGGGCGCTGACTTCATCGCCCCGCTCACCGCCGCCGTAGACCACCAGAGCCCTCCGCAACTTCACTGAAGCCTCCCTACCTCCGCCGAACTCAACGACCTTAGCACCGCCACCTACAACCCTAACGCCAGAGATTAAACTGCCTTAAACAACCACCATCGAACTTGAATTACGTCCGCCTCAAACCACCATCGTCTAATTCCACCGTCCAAAGCCTTCACCTCCTCGACCACACATTTTTGCATTTGACAACTTCGCTTGAAAATGACATCAATGGCTCCAATGGAAAAGGGTCGTTATATTTCTAGGGTTAGCTTTTAAAACAAATGATGGCTAGGGTTTTACAGTTCTGTGCTTGGGAAAATGAAGGGGGTAGGTGTCATTATATAGAAAATCCTCTTCGACACTATTCACGTTCGAAAATTCACGAACTCCAATCGAGACGTGCTCACTGGCATTCCTAACTAAATACCCCTATTCTAAACTCAATGAAACTATTTCCGAAACCTAATTCCAATGTGCACAAAATTTAGCTTTTTTGTTATTATATTTTAATTCACTTAATTAAATCACTACGCGTTTCGAGCTCGCACGACCAAATGGTTCATCGGATCA
This sequence comes from Allium fistulosum, assembly GCA_030737815.1. Classification (NCBI taxonomy): domain Eukaryota; kingdom Viridiplantae; phylum Streptophyta; class Magnoliopsida; order Asparagales; family Amaryllidaceae; genus Allium; species Allium fistulosum. The sequence goes on from CM060906.1 coordinate 522,782,637, forward strand.
TCACGAAACTCGTCGGGGCACTTCACCTTATTATTCCGGATCAAATGGCATGGGTTTCGTCAAAATCCGAGACAGTGCATGATGTGCACATAAATGTGCATATTTTTACCACCATATTTAATCTATTTAAATTAAATAAATGATCATATTGGGTATTTTAACTTGTTTAAACAAAAATTCAAATTATTTTCAAATTGTCACATATTCATCTTCATATAAAGGAAAAATAGTCATTTTTTGTGCATTTATTAAATTTAAAAATTTACTTGGAATTTTCTATGTTGTTTTGTAGGAAATTTAGTGAATTTTACAAGTGGTTTCATGATGATATATGCATGCACAAGAGTGAAGAGAACAAATGAAGATGAAAATAATTCAAAGTGAAGATCATGGAGGACCCCACCTACCCACCTACCTTAATGTACAAATTAGAGGCTAATGCACATGCTTATGGAATTAATGGCTTTATGTACACTTAAATGATGATTAGTAGAAGCTAATGATTACTTGGCCTCCACACTTCCTAAGAGGGTATTTTGGGCATTCCCCAAAATTATGAATTAGGGTTTAACACATGTATAAGTACCCCTTATGTTTCATGTAACCCCCTCTCCCTTAGTCTCTCTTAGTTTAGTTTAGGCTCACAAATAAACAAGCTCTTCTCTTTCTCTTTTAATGGCTACTTAGCCATTTTTATCTTCATGTAATTTTTCTTTTTTATGCAATTTAATGTATGATCTTTTCCCTTTCTTGTTTATTTCCTTTCATGTTGTAGTGTAGATTTACTTTCATGCAAGTAGAATAGTTCTAATTCTTGTTAATTAGCTCTCCTTTTCATTTTGCTCTCTTTTTCATTTTGCTCTCTTTTTCCTTTCATTTTGCTTTCATGTTGCTAGCTACATTTGTTCATCCAATGAAAAATATGAGAGGCTAAACCCCTTCAATTTAGGGGTAATGAAGCTCTCTAATTATGTAACTTCAACTATTTGTTAATTCATGCTCTCTTTTTGTGCTTAATGAAGAACGATTGAAGTGGTTTAATTGTTGTTTTTGCTTTGAATTTGATAGCCTATATTGTTGACACCAAATAGGCTATGCTTAACCAATCACTAACACTAATTGCCTCTTCATAAAAATATGATTATGGCATAAGAAAGTGATTTGAAATTAAAATTTGATGGTCTATATTTCTAATCAATAGTTAATAGGCCATACTTAAAATAGATTTCATTTTCATTGTCAAGTTTCATGAAAGTTAGTAAGTGATTTAAGGGGTGTGTTATAGTTTGATGGCTTATGTTGGCTAATCAATAGCACAAATATGTCATACTTATGATAAGCACATCAATTAAAGCATTAATGACCATAAAAGAGAGATTATGATTTCATATGTGTTGAACTACATGATTTAGAGAGTGGATTTATTCTCTAAATTGTCATTTAACTCTTATATTTGCATCTCTTTTCTTTTAGTTAGTAAGCTAATTTTCTAATTTTCTAGCTTAACTTTCACTCGACTTTGGTTTAATTTGATTGAATAGATTTTTAAAATCATTAATTCCCTGCGGATCGACCCGTATTCGCCACGTACTACAAGTGTACGCCGTGCGCTTGCGGTTATATTTTAATTTGAAATTTTTTGATGGTTTTCTAAACCGATAGAAATTCCGTCGATTAACAGTGCACCATAATGATAATTTCGCACATTGATTAAAAGGAATTATTAAAACCAGTTTAATCACTTTTAGATATAAATTAAAAGTTTACTATTATCGTTATTATTTAACAAGAGTTTAAATAAGCTTCTGAAATCATTTTATTCAAATTAAAGATTCCATTATTTAAGTAATTCTAATATTTAAATATAAAAAGTTAAAAGTCTAGATTGTTATATTAAAAATTTAATTTTCGTATTATTTATTCGGACTATATATTATCGCAAATTAATTTACCAAATGAATTCACCAGTATTATTTATTAATTTAAAGGGGTTAATAAGACCATTAAATCCATTCAATTTGAAATCTAGATATTTAAATCACTATTCAAATATTAAATTCCACAATTTCAAATACATAAATAATCTCTATATTTGAATTCAAGTTTTTAAACCTTAAAAACCAATTATCTCAATATTTAAAATTAATTAAAACAACAAAATTTCGAGTTGTTACATTCTCCTCCCCTTAAAAGAATTTCGTCCCCGAAATTTCCAAAGTAAAAAAATATCTTTGAATCCTTAGCTTTTAAAAACTTCTCACCTTTTAATCTTACAAAAATTAATTCAAACAAATTGATTACCTTAAGGTATAAAATCCTTTAATCTTTTACAAATCAATTCATTGAGATGTTATTAAAATTTTAAAGTCCCTAATGTTACGTAAAATTTCGGCAGCACCTCTTTTGTGCGGCTCGATCGAAAAAACTTCAACTCGCTACTATGGGCCCAAACCAACAAAAAAATCAAAAGCCCAAAAATGCCCTCCCATATCTGGGGTATAAAATCATCAACAACAATGACAACTCGCACAGTAAGCAAAATACATACCAATTTTTCCAGCAACCGAACACTACTCATGAAACCAAATGCATCAAACTAACCTTCTCTACCATGAACCTACATCTTACTCAACAAAAGGCAATCAAATACAATTGCAATATTAACCATAACTTGCATTTTCTAATGTCAAAAACATATAATTATATTAAGACCCATATGATGTAAATATGTAATCCATACGCAATATCAAATCCAATCGCTCGCTCGATTACACAAATTTCACTTCCGAACTAGTATCGCTCACTTGGCTTCCCTAGTGTGGACTCGGATCCAGTTCCTTGCTTAGAAACCTCCATTCTCCTTGCATAGCCATATACTATGATAGAATATTTTAGAATCAAATCAAAAATCTGTATCAATTGTTCACCATCAAAAATCGAGTGAAAAATCCTTATTCAGACCGATGTAAATCACCTCGAAATCATGTGCTCGAATCTGGATCAAGGATTCTCAAGCGTATAAAATGATCGACGCACATCTTACGTATTTATTCCAATTTTTTGCTTAACTACACCAAATTCTTTTTATTTTCCATTCATTTTAAATCACTTTACCATACCATTAGTAATTCATTAAATCATTTGTGAACCATTTCATAAAACTCTTTCTTAAGTTTATAGACATCTTATAAACACAATTTAGGCTTATTTACACTTAAACTTAAGTACATATTCTAAATTAATAGTAGAATTCATTTTCTGGGTCATTTCATATCATATTACTTTAAGCCTACAAACCATTTATAAAGACTTATCTTCATAAATAAAATATTCCTCAAGGTTATAATTACCTTTAAAGAATCCTTATTTTACTTAAGAAACATTACTTAAGCTATTAACATTTTATAACTCAAGTTCATATTTGCAAAATACTCTTCTACTTCCTAAGAGTATATACAACTCCAAATTTGTTATACTTGACCAAAATGTTGAACAAATTTAAAACTTGTTTAATTTATCATCACCACTATTTAATAATTACAAAAATCTAACCTTTATATTTTCTAACAAAACCTAGTATCAATTTCTAAGTCAAATTGGAAATCCCGACTGTCCAAAACCGCCGAAATTGCATTTCATTTAGATAAATGAAAAACTGCTAACCAACATATCAAAAACAGATACAAAACCAAACTACTCTAAGGCATATGATACATGCATTCATAAAATAACTTGCAGAGAACTTAAGAACTAAGCACCCGATTTTATTTCAAAACATTTTGAAATAATAATATACATATCTCTTTTTGCATATCAAATCATTCCTTTAGGATTTTTAAATAATGACCCATTTTACCCAAAATAACTTTAAACAAATTTCCATGGTAGTAATCCCTCACTTAGAAACTCGAAAATGAAATCGATGATGCTGCAATCATCATCGAAATTATTTTCCAGTGGCCGAAGTGAGTTCAGTGCTTTCTATTTCCTTAAAAAATCTTTTTCAAAAATATTTCTATTCAAAAATACTTCCAAATAATACTATTATTATTTTTCAATTTTTTTCAAAACAATGGGATTTTAGTTCTCAAATTCTCAGTTTTAAATTCTTTTCAATTATAAACCATATTTATATATTATATTTATACAATTTCACCTTCTCATGTAAAATCACATCACAAATGTTTCTTTGTTTAAATTATAACAAACTACCTTTATTAAAATTAAAAATTTACCCAACATTATCATCGAACACCTTATGGTGAAATAATGAAGCTGAATTCAAAAGGTGTTGTATTTAATTTAATCTAATAATAAATGCTCATAGATTGGCCGAGCATAAACAATCAATCAATAGACAATAGCCAATGCTCCTAAATGAGTGAGCATGAGTAATTAAACAATAAATTGCAATAATTGAATATTATCATTTCCTAAAAAACAAACAGACCATAAATTTCTTTATCACTTCCTGGAAATTATTCTTTTATATATTAAATATAATCTAGGTAAATGTAACGTCCCATAATTTTGCATTAGTTATTTAATCAGTTAGTTACTTAATTAGGCTCCAAAAATGGAATTTGTGAAAATGATGGAATTTGACCGTGAAACTTGGACCATTGCATTTGTGGCAAAATTTTGAGCTACTTTCATAATTGGAGTTCTGCGACCGAAGTCCAAATGAAGAAGTTACGGACGAAAAACGAATCCGGGATGGAAATAATCCATTTAAGAAATTAACGTTTTTAATTAATTGAATGGGATTCACAGGTCAACCCGCTTAATGTAGTGGTTGACCTAGTGCAGTCGACCCCCATGAGGGGACGGCCAACCACTCTTAAGGCGACGCCTATAAATACAGACTTAACTCTTCCTTCTCTTCTCATATTTTCCTAAATAGAGCAATGAAGCTCTGCCATTTCTTCTTCTCCACTTTCTTCTTCTCCACTTTCTTTCTAAATTATAAAAATAACATATTTTATATCTATATCCATCAAATTGTAGAAGAATAGAAATCTAATAAAAAGGAGAAGAGAAGAGAATCAACTATACGCATATTTGAGGTAATTTATATATTTGAATATATTTTCTCTTCTAATCCCAAATCTCTTCTCAGATTGGAAATTCTAATGTATGTATACACCTTTTTATACATATCTGTTGGATTCAAAAGGATTTGGAGATGAATTTAAGGTTCTACTTTAGATTTGGAGATTTGGATCGCTTTTAAAAGGTGAGTGCGAAATTTATATATTGTTTATGATTTTAAATCTATTCAATTTGCATACGTTTGATTTGTATGCCTAAATCAATTTTATTTATAAATTGTAGGCTTAAATTGTAACGACCTGCCATTTCGAACCATCCAAATCGACAGTAATCCACATGTCAGAGTTGAATTGCTCAAAACAACATATTATTATTATATTTGGAAAAACTTAGCATATACAATAAATAAATCAATCACAAAATCACAGACACAAAGTTTTACAACAATAAGCAACGAAATAGATAAATAGTAGTTCATGAAGCTACTACAGAAACATCAGAGTCTAAAGCAGAATACAACATAAATCTAAATACAAAGAAGTCTCTAATACATAAGCAAATGACAATTCTGAACATAAATAACTGGAAATAACTGGAATCACTGAAAAGTTGAATATATAAAGTGTAACAACCCGCATATTTATCGATTTTATATTTAAATGTTTTATTTAAATATAGAATCGTTAATCGGATTAATGTCCAAAAAGCTACTTTTTGCAAATAGTCGAATTAGGACTCGAGAACACTTCCATTGAGTTCAAAACGTCGTTTGCAATCTTTTAAGTATAAACATCGATATATTTGGAGTAAGTCGAATTTTGACATTTTCTATTGGGCTTTAGGTTTGGGTTTCACCCCAACAATTCCTATGACCTAGTTCAGCCCTCCCCTCTCCTCTTCACTTTATTTCATTTCTTCAAAACACTCTAGTAAAACTGAAAATGGTGGAGGAGATGAGAAATTAAAATCCTAAACCCTAGTTCCTTTAGCAAATCCAAGCTCTATCTCCAAATTCAAGAAGAAGCTATTGGTAAGCATCCTCTTCTTCTTCTCCAACTCATCCTCTTACTAATTTCAGAAATTCCTAAACCTAACCTTAGGAAATGTTCTTCTTTTGAGCATAGATTCAAGCTCCTAGAGTTTAGGTTGAAGAGTGGTTGATTTCCCTTTGCTTTCAAGCTCCTTCTTCATTGTTTTTGGGTTCAAAGGTGAGATTTTTATCTCACATCTTAAACTATTTTTATCTTTGATTGTTAGGTATGAATTCCTAACACTTATTCATGTGCTATTGCTTTTGGTTTGGAAAGAATTAGTATTCATTGATAGGCAAGAAGTGCTGGAAATCAGGCTCCGGCCGACCGAATGCAGGGTCCGGTCGACCGACCTGCTACTTGAGCACTTCCCTGCCTCTGTTTTGGGAGTGCAGGAATTTTGGCTCCGGCTGACCGACCAGAAAGTCTGGTCGACCGACCTGCTTCCCGAGAATTTTTCAGAACAATGTCCGGTCGACCGAGCTCTGATAACGGTCGACCGACCTGCTCCTATTTGCCAATTATGCCTATATTGCCTATTTCGCTTGGTTTCCAACTTTAATCGATTCGTGTTGTCTCCCTTTTGTTGTTATCATTTATTATCGACTTTGATGACTTCTTCTCTTTGGGAATTATTGGAAATATCCATTTTGATGGATTTGATATAGATTTCTTTGGATTTTATTCACGTCTTCGAAAGTGAATTTTTATGACTGATTGTTTCTACAATCACTTCTATGATTTTTCACTTCAAAATATAAAGGTTTTCTATACTAGTATTAAATATCAAAACTTCTTCATCAAAACGATTTCAACTCTATTTTCAATATCAAAGCTCGTTTCTTAAAACCGTTTTCCAATCTATTAGTATATACAAACCTTTACTTCATTCGTATGAGAAAATATAATTAAACGGCTTAGCAAAACAAGTGGTATGAAACGCTTGCGTTTACTTCGTCGGTTAATTTATGGACTTGTTCGATTGAAACTCTTGTGACAATTTCCTAGTGGAGATCTACAATCTGTTCGTAAATATTTGAGTTAAGCAAGTGGTTATGGGACATGAAGCTAAACTCTTATATTTACTAGCTTAGTGTAATCGACACTTCCTTATGATCATGACGATCATTCTTGTGATTTAGACTAGCAATGTGCGATGTCTCTTTGTCCGTGTGAAGGACTGTATTTCTTTTTATTGAGCTTCATCTCAATTTATGCATGTGGCGTATCTTTCTAGGTGCGTCGATGCTTGTCACATTCGTGGAGCATTCGGCTCATAGGTCTTCGGACCATTCGTGGAGCATTCGGCTCATAGGTCTTCGGACCATTCGTGGAGCATTCGGCTCATAGGTCTTCGGACCATTCGTGGAGCATTCGGCTCATAGGTCTTCGGACCATTCGTGGAGCATTCGGCTCATAGGACTTCGGACCATTCGTGGAGCATTCGGCTCATAGGTCTTCGGACCATTCGTGGAGCATTCGGCTCATTAGTCTTCGGACCGTTCGTGGAGCATTCGGCTCATAAGCCTTTCCCCCTTTTATTGTAATTTCTGGATTTCTAATTGATGATTTTTGGAATTTATGTTTCACCACCTTTTTCAGTTGGCATTGATATGTATGTCATTTATTGTGGCTTGGTGAATTAAATAAAGAATATGATATTCTTTTTGATGCTATGAGATTCTTGAGATTTTGTATGACTTTCGTGATTTTCTAATGTATACTTATCACAGTATGACTTTATTGTTATCATACGTTTTATTATCATATCTCATATTCTATCTCATTTTATCTGATTATTATAGATAGACTGATCCGTTTATTATTTTCTTCTTAAATAATACTCGGGTCAGACTGAGATTTTACAGGTACTTCTTCATGACTTCCTATCTGGAACCATCATCTGACTTTTGGCTAACTACTCTAGTTTAGTAGTTTTTGTTGTATACATTTGAGATTAGACTCCTTGATGTATACATATTCTTTTGGCTAGCACTTGTATCTATTCTTTCGTGTTATTGTGGATCTTATTTGACCACTACTCTGATGTACACTTTCATGTGTTATATTCATATCTATTTCCGCCTTTGTGATATGAATTGCCTGTGACTGATTTGCGTTACGTTTATTTCTATATTTGTTTCCGAAGATTATATATAACCACTGTGTAGTAGCTTTGAGTTTGTATCGGTATGTCGGATTTCCTCTTGAGATGAAAAGTTATATTTTTTTTATCTGGCATATCGGTACTCGCACAAAGAAATTATACAGATGGTCGCTCCTCAACATCCTTATTCTTCGTGCTAGTTGACGGCATTACCCCGTAGTGTCCTTGGCTAGCGTGGGTATAGAGGTGGGGCGTCACAGCTTGGTATCAGAGCCAAACTTCGGAACAATGTAGAATAATCTAGCAAGGATCATTGTCCTAAGTCTTTCTTAGGAATCGTGCCATAGGATTTAATTCGGGTCTTCGTACCATTCTATCCTATTTCATTTTATGATTCCTTGTTCTATTAATCAAGTTTGTTTGATATTGATTCTGAGATTAACCTTTTTCTCTTTTCTTTCTTTCTTAAAGAAAAGAAATGGTTAGACCTGGCCGTCCCAGCGCCGGTCAGTCCAGTGCTACTCCTCAAGAGGGAGTATTTATGTCTGCCCAGCAGCTTCTAGATCTTGTTAAGAATGCTCAAGCTATCGGACCCGTTCCAGAGCCTACCCATCCTAGATCCGGTTTTGCACGCTTGTGCAGAGACTATACCGATTTGGGTGGAAGGCCATTCAAGGGATCCGAGAGTGTTATTGAAATTCAAGCTTGGCTCAAATCATGCGATCGCATCTTTTCTCGCATGAACCTTATTGATCTCCATCGAGTCCAAGTGGCTTCTAGCATGCTCCAAGAAAGAGCATTGGATTGGTATGAGCTTCTTATTTCTGAAATCGTTGAAGAGGATCTCACTTGGGAGCAATTCCGGGAAAGATTCGAATTGAAATTTGTGCCGAAAGCTGAAAAAGTAACTTTAGCCCAGCGCTTCATAGACCTTGTTCAAGGTAAATCTTCTGTGACAGACTATGTCGCATCTTTTGAATCTCTTTCTAAATACGAGGTTGAGTATATTAATACCTCGATGAAGAAAAATCAGAGGTTCGTCTATGGCTTGAACAAGAATCTCAAGAAGCCATTACTTCTGAAATTGGAAGTTTCTTTCGATCAGCTTATTGATATCGCTCTTCGTCTTGAAGAGGCCGATAAAGAGTGTGATGTTGAAGTTGTGGATGCTAAACAAAACTTCAACAACAACATGAAGAGGCCTATTATGTTCAAAGGACCCAACCCCAATAAGAAAGGGAAGCAAGAGTCTTCGGTAGCAAAGACCCCTACCTCTAGCAGTGGGCAATGCTACAATTGTGGCTCCATGGACCACTATGCGAGGGAGTGTCCGAAACCCCTTCATTGTCACTATTGCAAAAATTCGGGTCACCATATATCTTCTTGTCCCAAACTTCAAAGTAGGAGAGAGGGAAAGCTAAATGCGCCTAGTGACACTTCTCGTGGTCAAGGTACTCCTCATTCAATCCTTGATGACATTTATTTTGTGATTATCTTATTCGAGTTCTTTTTGATATGGGTTTCATCTCATTATTTTTATATCAAAAGAACTTGTGATTCTTTTTCTTTAAAACATTTCTGGGCTTGATGACTTCTTTGAGGATTGCGAATCCAGATTAGTGGATCCGCAACACTCAATTTTCTTTTTATTTATGTCGAAATTATTTTATGTGAATTTTTCTTTCCAAGCCGATTTTTACATAGGCTTCGGAATTGATTTTTGTAAGGATTGACTTAATTTTTATATAGCCTTATCCTATGTCTCAAGTGGACTATTCATCTTCGACATTTTCAATCTATTAAGCAGATTTCTATTTTTCCTTTGTGATTTCGATTCCAATTTGATGGCATCATTTTATTCTTTAAGCCCTCATGATGAGGAAAGCGTTATTTCTCTCATTCATATAGTTTGAGAATTTCCGGTATTTTTGAGCTTGTCTTAGGATTATCACCTAAGCAATATCTTGAGTGGTGATAAGGTCTCTTTTTAGCTCGACCTTGCCACCGATTTTCATTTGCTACGAGTTGCGGGAGTTAGCATTTCATTTACCGCATTCTGCACTCGTTATGAAACTTATGAATGACTTATCATGTCATTCAGTTTGTCAAGCTATTTCATCCGTTTGATGAATCGAGTATTCTACGATCTCGATGACTCCATTCTTGTATATATTGATTGTGGATGAAAACAACAATTTAAAATTTTGCAAATCTTTTTCATAAGATTTATTTATAAATACAATTTAATTTTTTCTCTTAAGCGAGCAAAGAATATTCTTAAAGGTTTTTAAGAACATGTTTATCATATAAAAGATGATTTTGTGATTGTATTGCCCATTGAGTGCTTTAAGAATTCTGGTCGATGCGCTTGATCAACGTTATCGATAAGAATCTCCTAAACGCTTTGATGAGACAGTCAGACATGATATATATTGACTTGTAAAAATGTAAATTTTTCTAGAAAGATTATTACATAAAGGTAAGTTGTAATTTTTGAAAATTCTAGCTTTTCGGGAAAGAAGATTATTTGAAAGAATTCTTTTCCGATACTCTTATTCTTGTGATTCCCGAAGGGAACCAAGACTTTATCTTTTGTACCAATGCTAATCGTATTGGTTTGGATGTCGTTCTCTTTCTTTTGCTTTTAAATCATTAATGCCTATTGAGACTAGATATGCCACTCAGAATCTAGTGCTCGTGGCTATCGATTTCGCTTTTAAAAATTTGGCATCATTATTTTAGGGTGAGAAATTTGTTCTCTACCCTGATCATAAATCTTTGGAATATTTATTTTCTCATAAGGAACTTAATATTGGATCGAGTTCCTTGCATCTTATGATCTTGATACTCTTTGTATATTCCCGGAAAGGGGAACCGTGTTGCCAATGCACTTTGTTGTAAACAACAAGTGGTTGATTCTTTGATGATGTCTGAATGGAATTATCTTTTTATCAAATTCATCGGACGTTTCAATATACCCCGCTTTATTGAGCTTCGTCTCATTTCTTATATGGACTAGCGCCCGATGTTCTTTTATGGCCTTCGGTTCATTGGACGTACCGTTTTTGTACTACGTCGGTGTTCCGAATTATTTGAGTTTTCGTTCATTGGACGTACCGTTATTATACTACGTCGATGTTCGGAGTTATTCGTGTTTCCAGATTCTCGAGCGTATCATTTTTCTACTACGCCATTGCACTGGCTCAATTTTCTGTTATTCTTGATGTTTTCCACATCTTTTAACTACGGAAATGCCTTAGGGATTCCGATTTTTATTCTTGAGCCCGGTGTTATTGAGGAAATTGAAGTTTCACCAGATTTGACTTATGAGCAACATTCCATTCGCATCATTGCTTCGGAGGTTGAGCGCCTTCGGAATAAAGATGTTCTTTTTGTGAAAGTCCGATGGCTCTCAAATCCTAAGGATTTCTCTTGGGAATCCAGAGAATTCATCGAGCGAACACGTTCGGGCTAACTCTTTCATGCTCTTTGTGGTAAACTTCTTATTTCAAATTTTCTTTTGTGTTGATATGCTTCTATGGTTGTTACTCTTTATTTTTTTCTTAAGTATTGCGAGGACGCAATTTCTTTAAGGAGGGGAGTCTGTAACAACCCCCATATTTATCGATTTTATATTTAAATGTTTTATTTAAATATAGAATCGTTAATCGGATTGATGTCCAAAAAGCTACTTTTTGCAAACAGTCGAATTAGGACTCGAGACCACTTCCATTGAGTTCAAAACGTCGTTTGTAATCTTTTAAGTATAAACATCGATATATTTGGAGTAAGTGAATTTTGACATTTTCTATTGGGCTTTGGGTTTGGGTTTCACCCCAACAATTCCTATGACCTAGTTCAGCCCTCCCCTCTCCTCTTCAGTTTTTTTCATTTCTTCAAAACACTCTAGTAAAACTGAAAATGGTGGAGGAGATGGGAAATTAAAATCCTAAACCCTAGTTCCTTTAGCAAATCCAAGCTCTATCTCCAAATTCAAGAAGAAGCTATTGGTAAGCATCCTCTTCTTCTTCTCCAACTCATCCTCTTACTAATTTCAGAAATTCCTAAACCTAACCTTAGGAAATGTTCTTCTTTTGAGCATAGATTCAAGATCCTAGAGTTGAGGTTGAAGAGTGGTTGATTTCCCTTTGCTTTCAAGCTCCTTCTTCATTGTTTTTGGGTTCAAAGGTGAGATTTTTATCTCACATCTTAAACTATTTTTATCTTTGATTGTTAGGTATGAATTCCTAACACTTATTCATGTGCTATTGCTTTTGGTTTGGAAAGAATTAGTATTCATTGATAGGGCAAGAAGTGCTGGAAATCAGGCTCCGGCCGACCGAATGCAGGGTCCGGTCGACCGACCTGCTACTTGAGCACTTCCCTACCTCTGTTTTGGGAGTGCAGGAATTTTGGCTCCGGCTGACCGACCAGAAAGTCCGGTCGACCGACCTGCTTCCCGAGAATTTTTCAGAACAATGTCCGGTCGACCGAGCTCTGATAACGGTCGACCGACCTGCTCCTATTTGCCAATTATGCCTATATTGCCTATTTCGCTTGGTTTCCAACTTTAATCGATTCGTGTTGTCTCCCTTTTGTTGTTATCATTTATTATCGACTTTGATGACTTCTTCTCTTTGGGAATTATTGGAAATATCCATTTTGATGGATTTGATATCGATTTCTTTGGATTTTATTCACAACTTCGAATGTGAATTTTTATGACTGATTGTTTCTACAATCACTTCTATGATTTGTCACTTCAAAATATAAAGGTTTTCTATACTAGTATTAAATATCAAAACTTCTTCATCAAAACGATTTCAACTCTATTTTCAATATCAAAGCTCGTTTCTTAAAACCGTTTTCCAATCTATTAGTATATACAAACCTTTACTTCATTCGTATGAGAAAATATAATTAAACGGCTTAGCAAAACAAGTGGTATGAAACGCTTGCGTTTACTTCGTCGGTTAATTTATGGACTTGTTCGATTGAAACTCTTATGACAATTTCCTAGTGGAGATCTACAATCTGTTCGTAAATATTTGAGTTAAGCAAGTGGTTATGGGACATGAAGCTAAACTCTTATATTTACTAGCTTAGTGTAATCGACACTTCCTTATGATCATGACGATCATTCTTGTGATTTAGACTAGCAATGTGCGATGTCTCTTTGTCCGTGTGAAGGACTGTATTTCTTTTTATAGAGCTTCATCTCAATTTATGCATGTGGCATATCTTTCTAGGTGCGTCGATGCTTGTCACATTCGTGGAGCATTCGGCTCATAGGTCTTCGGACCATTCGTGGAGCATTCGGCTCATAGGTCTTCGGACCATTCGTGGAGCATTCGGCTCATAGGTCTTCGGACCATTCGTGGAGCATTCGGCTCATTGGTCTTCGGACCGTTCGTGGAGCATTCGGCTCATAGGCCTTTCCCCCTTTTATTGTGATTTCTGGATTTCTAATTGATGATTTCTGGAATTTATGTTTCACCACCTTTTTCAGTTGGCATTGATATGTATGTCATTTATTGTGGCTTGGTGAATTAAATAAAGAATATGATATTCTTTTTGATGCTATGAGATTCTTGAGATTTTGTATGACTTTCGTGATTTTCTAATGTATACTTATCATAGTATGACTTTATTGTTATCATACGTTTTATTATCATATCTCATATTCTATCTCATTTTATCTGATAATTATAGATAGACTGATCCGTTTATTATTTTCTTCTTAAATAATACTCGGGTCAGACTGAGATTTTACAAGTACTTCTTCATGACTTCCTATCTGGAACCATCATTTGACTTTTGGCTAACTACTCTAGTTTAGTAGTTTTTGTTGTATACATTTGAGATTATACTCCTTGATGTATACATATTCTTTTGGCTAGCACTTGTATCTATTCTTTCGTGTTATTGTGGATCTTATTTGACCACTACTCTGATGTACACTTTCATGTGTTATATTCATATCTATTTCCGCCTTTGTGATATGAATTGCCTGTGACTGATTTATGTTATGCTTATTTCTATATTTGTTTCCGAAGATTATATATAGCCACCGTGTGATAGCTTTGTGTTTGTATCGGTATGTTGGATTTCCTCTTTAAAAGATATGCATTCTATTCTATCTGACATATCGGTGCTCGCACAAAGAAGTTACACGGATGGTCGCTCCTCAACAGCCTTATTCTCCGTGCTAATTGACAGCACTACATCGTAGTGTTCTTGGTTAGCGTGGGTATAGAGGTGGGGCGTCACATAAAGATAGATCTCCAAGCAAAGCTCCAAGCTCCAAAGGTGAGTCTCAAATGCTGTGACACTCAGGCTGACCCGAGCATAAAGCAAACACAAAACACTCGAGCCTGGATTAACATTCTTATGCCAGTAAATCAACTCAAGTGAAATGTCCAAGTGAAATGCAATATAACTTAAAGGATGTTTGGGATTCCCATCCCTTAAGGATCTGTGGAACTATCTACATACATAATACAATACACTACATAGATAATGTTTACAGTAAAGTAAAATATTAAAATAGCGTTAAGGCATTACCCATATCCTCCTTAACACATTTTTATATAAATGTCATAGTCTATACAGTACTGTAAACTCCACCAAACCGATGGGCTATCAGGGAGCACTCCATAGGTACAACACAAACCAAACTCGTAATGGATGCGATAAGGCATATGACAAGGCACGCGAGGTAATGCCCAGGGTAGGATACTACCGTTTTGCGGATCCGGACTGGTGGTAACGCATAGCAGCTACTACCGCCCACCTCGAGACACACTCCCATAAGCAAAGGTGTGCACCTATCAAATCACAAAGTAATATATATGGTTTCGAAGAAGCATGCTCGATCGAAGGTGCGACCTCACTCGGCCCAGCGTGGCTCCTGTTTTAGTCATATCAAGCTGACCCGAGGGAGTTAAGATTGCGTTCATACCTCATATAGATCGTTCGCCAAACCATCCTACTTCGCTCTGGATTCTCCACCACGTGCACAATTGTTAAAGTGGTTTTCGGTATTGGCAGAGAGTATGACAATATCTGATCCCGGTCTCTTTAACAACCAAACGCTTATTTCACACCGTGGTCATTTTATAAAATCAATTTATAAACATTTAAATAAAAATAAATAATTAAATATCTAACTTTAATTCTATTTAATTTGAAAATATTTTCACTTAATCACCTTTTTATAACATTTAAATAAAATCCCAAATTACAAATTTAAATCAAAATTAAATATTCAATTTCAATTTTATTTAAATTTGAAAATATTCATTTAATCACCTTTAATCAAAATCAAGTTGTCAAGGTATAAAATCATATCTTTAAAATCCCAAAATCAATAAGTTTATATCAATTCCTATTTAAATACAATTCTTAAACAAATTAAATTACAAATCAATTTTAATTTACCTTTCCAACCGTAATTTATTAAAGTTATTACAAAAATCTATTTCAAAATATTAATATAAATTTTAAATAAATATTTTAAACCTATTATATATATATTAAATTAAATTTTATTATATAAATTTTTTATCAAATTAAACTTATTATTAAATTTATTTTATATTAAATCTTATTTTATATATTTAAAAATAATAAAATTATAAGTAAAATGTTAAAATCTAAATTTTCAAAAACTTAACTTATAAATTTAAAATTTCCAAACATATAATTTAAAAATCTACATTTTCACACATATTAAAATAAAAAACTCTTTATATTATATTTTAAAAACCAATATTTATTAAAACACATATTTTCAAAAATTTGTAAATCATTTAAAAATAGACCAATGGTATCTGTATATAGTTTTCTATCCTATGGTCAAGTGATACAGATATTTACCATTTCAATCCCCAATAATTTAATATTTATGGGTATATATCATTTCAACCCACAATCCCAAAATTCAAAATCAGTAAAATCGCTTAGGTTTATCATTTCAACCCATAACGATTTTCCTTAATTTATAAGATCGTTCGGGTATGTATCATTTCAACCCATGGTGATTTCCTAACTAACAGGGAACTTGCAGAGTGAGAACAAATAAAATGATAGAATAAAATGATATGGCCTATCAATGGCAAATATGATCATAATTAACAATTTAAATATATTTTATTTAAATATATAAATAGGTGAACAAATGCAAATAATAACATATCATATTTAACAATTTAATTACTAATCAATTCAAATTTAACAACATATTCAATCGTCATTTCATGTTAATTTAATTTACTAAGCATATGAATGTCAATCGTAAGTGATCGCTCACCTTTCGAGGCTAGAGAAATAACAAGAATAAGATGCGACGATCCGCGGATACGGACACGAACTAGTGCACATGGACACATACACACACAATAGGACAGCGACAAGACAAGAGTTACTATAATAATCTCCGGATAGCAACGAAAACAAGAAAAGCAACTTGAACTTGATGAATCAAATATATATATATATAATATAATATATATTTCCTTCTTTTTTTAAGATGAAGAGAAGCTACTACTCGGCTGGAGGAAGGCAAATATGGCTGCTGTGTTCTGGTCGGAGTAGGTTGTTGGAGGGTGGAGAGATCAGTTGATGGAGGAGGATGGCTGCGGCTGTCAAGAGCGAGGGCCCAGGTGACAGAAAGAGAGACGGTGGGTTCAACAGCTCGGTAGAGTTGGGTTCGGTGGAAGTGAGGCTGGTCGGAGGGAAGACTGGGTGCGTGGGCGGAAGGCTGGGAAAGGTTGCGGAGAGGTCGGCTTTAGGTGGCGGTAAGGGTGGCGGAGTTCGGTCAGGGGGTGCAAGGCCGGAGGGGTTGCTGTGCAGATGAAGTGGAGTGTTCGGAGATGGGAGGGCCTTGACGGTGGAAGTGCGGAGGGGAAAGGTTGGGTCGCTGGCAGTGGAGAAATGAGGCAAACAGAGGTCTGGGTTTTGGTGGTTGCTGGCACGGCAGAGGGGTTGAGGGGGATCTGAAGCGGCGGATGAAGGAGAGGGAAGGTGGCATAGAAGGTGATGGCGGATGAGCTATCATATAATGGAGCACAACGGAGGAAGGACGGTCGACAGAGAAGGTGACGAGCAGGTAGAAGGAAACGAGCAGTTCTCAAATATAGATATGCTTTAGTTGTTATTTTTTATAAAGTTGCAAAGCACAGAATGAAAAGAGAGAAGGGGAGAGGAAGAAAATGGAACGGACCAGAATATATTTCAAACAAGTGGGAATAACAAAAGTCAACATTAAATTTTGGGAATAATAAAAGTTATTGTCCATTAGTTTCAGCTGATGGACAAATGAATGGACACAGAACACTCAAGAGACTTAAAATGGGTACTGATACGGCTAACCGTTTCGCAGATATCGCCGCATAACGGATGCCGAAATGCACAAATGAATATCATGCGGAGATCAGTGGGATGAGATGAACAAGATGGTACAAAAATATGAGTGACACGACCTACCTATCAAAACTCCATATTCGCCGCCAAAAATGCTGTTGAAACCCCGAAAATAATATAAATGGAGCTAGAGCAGTCAAAATTCGGCAAAAAGAAATATGATGTCTCACTCGTTTTCTTATAAAGAAATATTCATATTTCAAAAATATTTTATTTCCATAAAATTTTAAACTGATTTTAAATTGAAATTTCACAACAGAACAATCTTATATAATTTCAGATAAAAATCTTCCACTTGCTATGTTAAAATAGACGTATACCAAATATCAAATTTTCATCGCAAAAATTTTATTGTTTATTTTCATGAAATTTTTTAGTTAATTATGTTATTTAAATCGTTAAAATTTTTAGGTCATTACATAAATTAATGTAGAAATCTATTGCCTATATATTCTTGTTTTAGATCCAATTTGAAATATGTTTACATCTAGATCTGGAAATCAGTCCCAAAGATTTTAGAATTTGGCTGTTGTATATTTTTATTCAGATCCGTACTTGGGTGTAAAATAGAACTTTTAAATTATTACCCAAATTGTGCTATGTTGTAGATTTTCCATAGTTTAATTTGTGGGAAAATGTTACATTTGATTTTTATAAATTTGTTTACTTTATGCACTTTTTATTAAAAAGGGCAGCGTTTGATTTAACAAGGAATACCCACAAACTAAATGGGAAGAAATGTGTAAAGTACTGATTTATTCTTTATAGTTTACACTATCTATTCCAATTAAAAAGAAATTATCCATTTCTTGTAATTTCAAACGGAGTCAATCTTTCCTTTTTGTGTTAAACCAATTTATGGAAATCATAGCGGAAAATCTTACTAAGAAAATTAATTCCAGCTAATTAAATATGGAAAGCATATTCTAGTTACATATTTATGACTAGAATATATTTGGTAATGAATAGATAGTTTATACATATTTATTATATTAATAAAGAAGAACATCATTTATTCATGCTTTATTTATGCGTAACGTTCGTTAGTTATTATTATATGTTGGGAAGTGAATAGTTAGAAGTAAAAAAGGTAGTAATTCATATTAATGGGAAATAAATTAGGAATTCCTATTAATTGATTAATAGGAAATGAAAGATTATAACCTAAATTAATGGGCAATTAATGAGAAATAATGTATATTATTAAATTAAGGGTTACAATTATTAGAGACAAATGGATTAATGGGACTGATAAAGATGGAATAGATATAAAAAGGTTACTAATTTGAAATTAATAATCATACATAAGTGCCTTAGGAAATGTCAGTTAGTATTTTATGGACAAATTGATATTATGAGCATTAAAAAAGAATTTATGGGTAGATAAGTATTTAAAGTAAGTCTTATTGCCTTAAATAAAGAGGGAATTAGTAAGCTAAGTCGAATATCAACCTTATTTAGTATAAGTAAAGACATAAGATGGTTAATTGGACTAAATATGTTGGTGATGCGAGGTCAGTAAAGTCACTCGATGGAATACTGCCCTTCACTTTGAGGCTACCAGTAGTCGAGTGGACTTACTACTGATGTGAGATATCACTAATTATAGGACCCGTGACGAGATTGCACTTGGTTTCTTAATTTAAAAGTATTAAATGGTCCAAATACGGAATTAGGAGCGGTGAGGGATATCTCTGAAATGGTTTACTTCAGTGATGAGGTATTAAGTGGCTATCTTAGGGCCCGCCTCCCTATCGAAAGAAGTAATCTGATGAGATTCAATATTTATAAGAGTGAGACTGGATATCCTGAAAGAGATTCGCTTCAGATTTAAGGTATTAAGTAGCTATAAGGTCTGCCTCTTTCCTATAAAAGAAGTATTAAGTAGCCCAATGAGATTTCCAAGCAATGTCAGCTAGATAGTACCAGTGACGAGTCCGCCTTGGGGGTTAGGTATCAAATGGAAAACGCCTACCTATAAATAGGTGTTGAATGGTCAATGGTCTGCCTAGTGCTTATTAATAAGGTAACAAGTGGCTTGGATATAGTCTCTCACATTTCTAAGACATTAATAACGATAGATGCGCTAGTGGTGTGACTATTATAAATTATAAGGCCATATATAATGGTCAAAGGTCTCTGTAGTCAGGACAATAGACAAATAATGATGACACTAGAAGTCCACTATGGGAATAGGACTTAAACGACAGAGTGTACCATAATTAAGGTCTTAAATGTCAAAGTATGCATATTTCTCTTTTAAAAGTATTATGTGGTGATAGTAGAAGCCCACTTCATATTTAGAAGTATCAAGTGGATATGGACTTGGAAGTATTGGGTGGTTGATAAGGCTTTGTCAATATTTCGTACCTTGGGAATGGGTGGCAAGTAATCATGTGTGTAATGCAAGGTTGGATTAGAATTGCTAACCTTAATAGACATAAAATTTAAATGGAAACAAATCGGTATAAATTTATGTTATGGACAGTTTATAGATTTTCCACTCATTAGAACGTTTTTCTGTCCCCCTCTTCATTACAACCCACATGACAAAGTTAGTGGAACTGCTCAATGGAGCTGGATGTGTTTAGTTGTGAAATGACCCTCCTATTTCCACCCTAATTTCATAAGGATTTTTTTGTTTGAGATGATATATAGATATATCATTCATTACAAATATATATTCCAAGGTCATTTTCTTTCTCCAATAAACAAAATATATCCAGGATCAAAATAACTTACCAATATAAATATATCAGTGTATATCTAATAACATACACACACATATGAAGATGTATGTGTTCCTCTTGTTTAAATTCAGAGTATATACTTTATTTTTTTTTGTACAAGAACATTCTGTTTAATTTAGATTTTTAGCATTTCAGATTAATTATTGTATCCTGATTTTTGGCCATAAAATCCACTGGAAACATGTACTTTAGTCTGTCATTATAATTAAGAAATGATCAAGTACTAATCAGTGGTAAACAAGCTTTTAATATAGATGATGGTGTTAAAGTCTGGATAGTATCAAATTCAGTATAAAAGAAAGTGGATCCTAAGTGAACACAAGCAACATCTAGGCGTAATGGAAACGCGCCTAACTTATACATGAGAGGTCACGAGTTCGAGTGCTATGCTGGTCGGTTCAAACACAATTTTTGTTTTTCTCTTTTTTTTCTGTATGGTTTGAAATCTGATACCTACCTATATTTGTACATATATATATAATTTTTGCCTATAACCTAACATACAAAACAATTCTTCTTACTTTACTATTTTTGAATCTCATTCCTACAACTGTTCTAGGAATTATGTTTATATTTTTGCTCAAATATCAACATGTACACAGATATACATGTACATGTCAATATCTTTGCTCATTTTCCAGATAACTGGGTGAAACAATTGCTAAATGTACTAAGTTTTTTTTTAACTGCATTTTTATTTTCAGAATACAATCTATCATGATCAACCAATACTTCATTTATTTGAAGCTGGTTAACTCATGAATCCTGTATCTACTACACACTAGTTCAAAGCAATGGAGATACCATTCATTGCATCTGTCTGAAGCTTTTAAAAACATTTTACTTTTCTCAATACAATTCAGAAATGAATTCAAACTTATTTACAAAGCATTTCAGTAAAAAGAAAATAAAATCCTTTTAAGTTTACTTCTTGCTAAATCCAGATTTTGTTCTAAAACTCAGTGCTCTGTTATGTCTCAAGATTAGCTAATACATATATAAATTATGCAAAACAGTAGCTCACATAATTGTATATTTCTTACCAGATTTTTATAGCTGATACTTGAGCATATTTTTCTTGTTTATGTTTCAGACCCTACTTCAAAAACAAATCAAACCTTAACACACAACAATTTCAACAGACCAACAAATTTAATCTGACACTTTACAGAACATAAGGGCAACATGATCACCAACCATAAGATATTCAATACATGACTGGAAATCTTAGAAACATAAAATTTTTCCTGAATACATGCAGATATAATCAATTTAAGCTCTTATTGAAACTAGCTAGCATGTTCATTCACTCCTCCATAATAGCCATAACTTCAATTTTTACTTAGTGCCTGGGTTACCTGAAAGAGCATAAGTGGCTGCCTCATTTTAAAATGAGACACCCCATATGCCATGAGCAAACAAGGGTCAGATCTATGATCTGGTATGAGTAACATCAATACATTCATGATATTAAGCAATAGAGAATATAAGAGTACTAACTTGATATTTAAGCAAATTTCTACAATCAATTATTTTAACATAGTATAATTAAGTTGGTTCAGGTATGATATATTCATTTATCATTCTTACATTTACATACATAATCATGCAAACATAATTATCTATTTGCAACAATTTCATTCACTGGAACCATCTTGGTTCCATATCATTCAACCTAAGAAATATCCATATTCCTATTTCTTCATTTACAGGTTGTATAATTCAATTTAAATCCCTGCCTCATCTGCTATTAAGGAATCACTGGGACACATTGCAATGAACTAATTCACATCATTGCACAAAAATCTCAGGGCTTAAACAAACCATGTGCCAACTTGCATACTTCAAATATGACAAGCATTCCAGCAGTCTTCTTGGCCTTCCCTTCCCTAGTTTATTTACTAGTGTATTGTCTTAAATCCTATCATCAATATGCTAAGTGAACATGTCACTGCAAACATGGAAACATCCATAATTTTTCCTAGCATAATTCTCCTTAGAAATAAGAAGATGGTTATTTCCTGAATGGGGTCAATATGTCTTGATCTTTGTAAAATATAAGAACATTTTCAACTGTAAAAGAGGCATGGCATGTTATATTGATCTGCAAGCCTTTATGATTGATTCAGATTCAAGATCTGGTTCAATCATAATTTTAGCTTGTGGGTTTCTTCTTTTTATTTTTGATTTGATTAAGGGCTCAGCACTTAGAAAATTTCTATTGCACCCTTAACATTTTTCTTTTCAAGCCTCAGCACTTATACCAAGTATAATGCAGCTCCAATCATTTTTGTAAAGTTTCCATGCCATAGATCTATAACAACTGAGAGTATTCTCTATATAATTTTTAAGATCCTAAACTTTAACATTTATGAGTATAAATAAAACAGTATGATACTCATCCAAAGACAAATGTCTCAACCAATCAAAGATCATCAAAATCATCCATATTATATCATATCAGATTTAAAATAAGACATCCAAAAAGCATTGATGAAATCATATACATCAAAACCAGAAATACATAAATGGCAATATAAAAAGTGGCTGCCTCAACTCAGGTCTTAATGCCATGAACTCAGTGAGATTACTCACCTAAATATTTCCAGAAAATCCTTGTATGAGTGTTTTCTTCTTCCTTCCAATATTTTTCTTCCTTTCTTATTTTTGTGCAGCTCGGGGTAAAATAATTCTACTGGCTAAAAACTGCCTATTTATATACATCTTTCCACTAGGGTTTTGTTAAAACAGAATTCCATTTCTGTCCTGGCTAGCATCATGCATTTTTCATTCATAATACCCCGGCCATATTAACCAATTTAAAGGCTGCATTTTCTTTCTTTTACTTTTCAGAAAATGGCCACTCACCTAGTCATGTTAAAAGTGTGACTATCCTATTTTATTTTTCAATTATCCCTGAGAATTCCCCTTTGCTATTTTTGCCTATACAAGCATATTAACTTGTATCACATTTCATGTCATTTTAATGTTATAGTTTCACTTGCTTTTATATATATATATATATATATATACTTCTCAGTACTTAAAAATATATACATATTTGTATGCATATCTTATCTAGGCTTATTTAATTCCTCTTTAATTTCAGAAACATATGCACCTATATGTATACAGGTTTACAAATCCCTATATCATATATATGTAATTTTTCTTTTCTGGGTTTTAAATAAAATTTGTTTACTGATTTAAAGTAAAACTTACTTTTCTTATTTTCTAAGATGATCCATATAATTCCAGAAATCAAATAACCATGTTGCAAAATCATGTTTGTATTGCTTTTTAATTCTTGTTTTAAATCCAAGAAATCTGGAGTTCTTCCTTGTACCATTTCAGTGTGCACGTGCACACATATACTTGTACACTATTTATTCCAGAAATTTCACCATTTTTAAATCTAAATATTTCAAAAATTAAATCATTTTACGAAAATGATTTTTCACAAAATTTTGGGGTATTACATTCACCCCTCCTTTTAGGAATTGTGTCCTCACAATTTTTCTAACATTTATAACAAGCATCATTTTCTTTTCTGAAAACTTATCAAACATATGCATAAGCAAACAAATTCAACCGTATCAACCATGCATAATAAATAATTTTTCCAGAAAAAAAAATTACCTTTTAATTTGCAAAAAGCTTAGGATAATCCATTCTAATCTTATCCTCTAACTCCCATGTGCAGTCATTAGGATCACTACTCCACTGGATCTTAACTAGTTTCAAGGTTTTGCTCCTTAATTTCTTTTCTTCCTTGGCTATAATCCCCACTGGTTCTTTTTCATAAACCAAGTCAGGATTTATTTGAATTTTGGTAGGCTCTTCCAAAATGTCTTCTTTATCATGTACCCATCTTCTAAGTTGGGACACATGAAAAACATTATGCATTGCTTTCATTTCCTCTGGTAGCCCTAATTTGTAAGCCAATGAACCAATTCTTTCCAGAATTTTATAGGGTCCAACATACCTTGGTGTGAGCTTACCTTGCTTGCCAAATCTCCTGACTTTCTTCATAGGTGAAATCTTGATGAAAACAAAGTCTCCCACTTCATATTCCACTTGCTTTCTCTTCCTATCTGCAAATTTCTTTTGCCTATCTTGAGCTGCTGCTATTCTTTTTCTTATTAACCCAATTTTCTCTGTAGTTTCTTTAACATATTCAGGTCCAAGAATAGCCCTTTCTCCAGCCTCTACCCAGCATATATGTGATAAACATGGCTTGCCATATAAGGCTTCAAATGGTGCCATCTCTATGGTGCTTTGGTAACTGTTATTATATGTGAATTCAGCTAGATGGAGGTGGTCTTCCCAGTTGCCTCCAAAGTCCAGTGTACATGCTCTCAACAAATGCTCTAAGACTTTGTTCACCACCTCAGTTTGACCATCTGATTGTGGATGGTAGGCAGTGCTTAAGCACAATTCACTCCCCATGGCCTCTTGAAAACTTTTCCAAAATCTTGAGGTGAAGATGGTATCCCTATCACTCAAAATGGTTTTGGGTATGCCATGCAACCTTACTACCTCTTTCATGAATATTTGAGCCAATTTTGGAGCATTTCTTTCTGTTTTAACTGGGATAAAATGTGCTACCTTAGTTAGCCTATCCACTATCACCCATATACTTGTGTTTCCCTTCTTAGATCTAGGCAGACCATCTATGAAATCCATAGATATGTCCTCCCACTTCCACTGTGGTATACTAAGGGGTTGCAACAGTCCTGATGGCCTTTGTGTCTCTGCCTTGACTTGTTGGCAAGTCATGCACCTTGCAACATATCTGGCCACATCTGACTTCATCCCCTTCCACCAAAAATTTCTTTTCAAATTTTGATACATCTTGGTGCTACCTGGGTGTATGGAGTACTTACTCCTATGGTACTCATTTAATATTTCCTCCTTCAATTCTATATTTTCTAGAACACATATCCTATTTTTATTCCTTAAATAACCATTTTTGTCAACTTGATAATTTATTACTTCCTCCCCTTTTGATATGAGCATTTTCTTTTCCACCATGTTTAGGTCTTGTTCCTGCATCCTCCCAATCTTAAGAAGTAAATCTGATTGCAGAGATATCATACTTAATTTCCCTTTACCTTCACCTAGTTCAATGGACATCATTTGTACCCCACTGTTTTCCTCAATTTCCAAATCAGTAAGTATAGACAAATCCTTAAATTCTTCCATCATCAACATGGCTACTTTGGCATGTTGTCTACTCAAGGCATCTGCAACTTTATTCGCCTTGCCTGGTGTATACAGTATATCTAGATCATAGGCAGCTAGGAACTCTACCCATCTATGTTGCCTCATGTTCAAATCTTTTTGTGAGAATAAATATTTCAGTGCCTTATGATCAGTGTACAAAATGAATTTGGCACCTAACAAATAATGTCTCCAAAGTTTCAAAGCATACACAACTGCTGCTAGTTCAAGATCATGGGTTGCATACCTGGTTTCATGTGGCTTTAATTGCCTAGATGCATAGGCTACCACCTGGTCTTGCTGCATCAACACAGCCCCTAACCCAGAGCCACTTGCATCAGTGTACACAACCAAATTTTCATTTCCTTCTGGCACTCTCAATACTGGTGCATTAATCAGAGCTTCCTTTATTTTGATAAAAGCTTGCTCACATTTTTCTGTCCATACAAAGGCTTGGTTCTTTCTAGTTAAATTGGTAAGTGGTGATGATATTTTTGAGAAATCTTTTATAAATCTCCTATAATATCCTGCCATCCCCATAAATGATCTAATCTCACTGATGGTGCTAGGTCTTTTCCATGCTTGGATTGCCACTACCTTGTTAGGGTTTACTGATATTCCTTTGGCAGAGATAACATGCCCAAGGAAATGCACTTCTTCTTTCCAAAATGCACATTTTGAAAATTTTGCCTTTAAATCATTTTCCCTTAGTCTTGACAAAACTAAATGCAAATGATTTTTATGCTCTTCCACTGTCTTAGAATAAACCAAAATGTCATCAATAAAAATCAGTACAAACTTGTCTAAATAATCTCTAAATATTCTATTCATTAAATCAACAAAATATGAAGGAGCATTTGTCAAACCAAATGGCATAACCAAAAATTCATATAAGCCATATCTTGTGTTAAATGCAGTATACTTAACACTTGAGTCTTCAACCTTCATTTGATGGAATCCTGATGCTAAGTCTAGCCTAGAAAATATTTTAGCTTCACTGAGTTGGTCAAAGAGATCATCTATTCTAGGCAATGGGTATTTATTCTTGATGGTTACTTTATTTAGTTCCCTGTAATCTATGCACATTCTCAAGGTACCATCATGTTTTCTTACAAACACTACTGGAGAACCCCAGCAGGAATTGCTTGGCCTTATAAATCCCTTGCCTTCTAATTCTTCCAACTGATTTTTCAATTCTTTCAGTTCACTTGGCCCCATTCTATAAGGTTTCTTGATTATTGGACTTGCTCCTGGAATGAGATTAATTTGGAACTCAACTGGTCTGTGGTGTGGAACACCCTTAACTTCCCCAAACACATCCAAGTATTCATTAACTATGGGAATTTCTTCAATTGTTAGTTCACTCAGATCTTTTTCTAAGTCAACTAAATGGTACAATTTCCCTTCCTTAGTTACTTCACATAGAACTGTGATCCTCTGGCCTCTAGAATTTTGCAATGATATGGTGGATGAGTCTAAATTAATTATGGCTTTAAATTGCCTTAACCAATCTACCCCCAATATAACTCCTATATTTGGGTAATTTAAAACATATAAATTGGAAATAAAAATATTTCCTCCTATGTTTAACTCCACATCCACACAATTCATGTTCAAAACACTAGAACTCCCTAGGGGACTTTGTACAAGCAATGGGGTTTCAACCAATATGCAGTTTAATTTTAATACTTTAACTAATTCATAGGAAATCAAAGAGTGTGTTGCTCCAGTATCATATACTACTGGTATGGGTATGGCACAAATGAGTAATGTACCTTCCACTTGGCCATGATTTTCAGCATCAATTTTCACTGCAGATTTGCCTTTTCCTTCCAAAGTTGCCAATTTCCCTTGCTGTCTATTCTCAGGACAGTTCCTCTTCATATGCCCCTCTTTCCCACATAGGTAGCATTTGAAGGCTCCTCCTTTTAACTCTGGGCACCTTGGTTTGATGTGTCCTTCTTTTCCACAATGATGGCAAACCAATTTCTTCTTAGTATCATTGGCTTTTGTATCTTTACCCTTCCTGTTGTCTGCCTCCTCCTTCTTTTTATCATAAGGGTGATATCTTCCCTTATCCTTCTTGTTGTTGCTCTTAAAATTTCTATATTTCTCTCTTTCTTTGTCATGTTGTTCCAGTTTCAAGGCCAGATCAATTACTTGATCAAATGTTCTATCTGCATATGGTAGCATAGCTCTGCTAAGTCCTGGGTTCAGTCCTTTTATATACCTATCATTTTTGGATGCTTCATCTGCCACTAGCATTGCTCCATAATTAGATAGCCCCTCAAACTTTTGAGTGTATTCAGTGACATTCAAAGTTCCCTGCCTAAGTTTGATAAATTCTTCAAGCAAAATGGTCTTGGCTGATGCTGGTACAAATCTTGCCTCCAACATCTCCTTGAACTGATTCCAAGTGATTTCATTTTCATTTCTTCCAGCTATGATCACCTCCCACCAGCTTAAAGCTACCCCTTTCAGTTGTCTTGAAGCTACTTGCCTCTTCCTTTGGTCATCCAACTGCATGTCATTGAAAATCCTATCAAGTGTTCTCAACCATGCTTGAATTTCCATCACACTCTCAGTTCCTTCAAAACTCCTGCCTCCCAAATTGGAATAAGTCTTCAGTAGTTTTGAAAGCTCTTCATGTGGGTTCTCAGGCCTATGCCCAATTCCATCTCTTAAAACCCTCACAAATTCTTGCATATCAAGCATTTGAGGTGCACTGGGTCCTGCATTGTGATGAGATCCTCTTCCTACCATGGTCTGCTAACTAAATTCTGGGTAAATGGTATTAGTATATTATGAGTATTTCTATAATTTCTAATTTCTTATCTAAATTATTTCATCCAAAACAAACAGACATTATACATTTCTATAATACTTAACAATCAATGCAACCAAGTGCTCTGATACCAACTGAAATGACCCTCCTATTTCCACCCTAATTTCATAAAGATTTTTTTGTTTGAGATGATATATAGATATATCATTCATTACAAATATATATTCCAAGGTCATTTTCTTTCTCCAATAAACAAAATATATCCAGGATCAAAATAACTTACCAATATAAATATATCAGTGTATATCTAATAACATACACACACATATGAAGATGTATGTGTTCCTCTTGTTTAAATTCAGAGTATATACTTTATTTTTTTTTGTACAAGAACATTCTGTTTAATTTAGATTTTTAGCATTTCAGATTAATTATTGTATCCTGATTTTTGGCCATAAAATCCACTGGAAACATGTACTTTAGTCTGTCATTATAATTAAGAAATGATCAAGTACTAATCAGTGGTAAACAAGCTTTTAATATAGATGATGGTGTTAAAGTCTGGATAGTATCAAATTCAGTATAAAAGAAAGTGGATCCTAAGTGAACACAAGCAACATCTAGGCGTAATGGAAACGCGCCTAACTTATACATGAGAGGTCACGAGTTCGAGTGCTATGCTGGTCGGTTCAAACACAATTTTTGTTTTTCTCTTTTTTTTTCTATATGGTTTGAAATCTGATACCTACCTATATTTGTACATATATATTTAATTTTTGCCTATAACCTAACATACAAAACAATTCTTCTTACTTTACTATTTTTGAATCTCATTCCTACAACTGTTCTAGGAATTATGTTTATATTTTTGCTCAAATATCAACATGTACACAGATATACATGTACATGTCAATATCTTTGCTCATTTTCCAGATAACTGGGTGAAACAATTGCTAAATGTACTAAGTTTTTTTTAACTGCATTTTTATTTTCAGAATACAATCTATCATGATCAACCAATACTTCATTTATTTGAAGCTGGTTAACTCATGAATCCTGTATCTACTACACACTAGTTCAAAGCAATGGAGATACCATTCATTGCATCTGTTTGAAGCTTTTAAAAACATTTTACTTTTCTCAATACAATTCAGAAATGAATTCAAACTTATTTACAAAGCATTTTAGTAAAAAGAAAATAAAATCCTTTTAAGTTTACTTCTTGCTAAATCCAGATTTTGTTCTAAAACTCAGTGCTCTGTTATGTCTCAAGATTAGCTAATACATATATAAATTATGCAAAACAGTAGCTCACATAATTGTATATTTCTTACCAGATTTTTATAGCTGATACTTGAGCATATTTTTCTTGTTTATGTTTCAGACCCTACTTCAAAAACAAATCAAACCTTAACACACAACAATTTCAACAGACCAACAAATTTAATCTGACACTTTACAGAACATAAGGGCAACATGATCACCAACCATAAGATATTCAATACATGACTGGAAATCTTAGAAACATAAAATTTTTCCTGAATACATGCAGATATAATCAATTTAAGCTCTTATTGAAACTAGCTAGCATGTTCATTCACTCCTCCATAATAGCCATAACTTCAATTTTTACTTAGTGCCTGGGTTACCTGAAAGAGCATAAGTGGCTGCCTCATTTTAAAATGAGACACCCCATATGCCATGAGCAAACAAGGGTCAGATCTATGATCTGGTATGAGTAACATCAATACATTCATGATATTAAGCAATAGAGAATATAAGAGTACTAACTTGATATTTAAGCAAATTTCTGCAATCAATTATTTTAACATAGTATAATTAAGTTGGTTCAGGTATGATATATTCATTTATCATTCTTACATTTACATACATAATCATGCAAACATAATTATCTATTTGCAACAATTTCATTCACTGGAACCATCTTGGTTCCATATCATTCAACCTAAGAAATATCCATATTCCTATTTCTTCATTTACAGGTTGTATAATTCAATTTAAATCCCTGCCTCATCTGCTATTAAGGAATCACTGGGACACATTGCAATGAACTAATTCACATCATTGCACAAAAATCTCAGGGCTTAAACAAACCATGTGCCGACTTGCATACTTCAAATATGACAAGCATTCCAGCAGTCTTCTTGGCCTTCCCTTCCCTAGTTTATTTACTAGTGTATTGTCTTAAATCCTATCATCAATATGCTAAGTGAACATGTCACTGCAAACATGGAAACATCCATAATTTTTCCTAGCATAATTCTCCTTAGAAATAAGCAGATAGTTATTTCCTGAATGGGGTCAATATGTCTTGATCTTTGTAAAATATAAGAACATTTTCAACTGTAAAAGAGGCATGGCATGTTATATTGATCTGCAAGCCTTTATGATTGATTCAGATTCAAGATCTGGTTCAATCATAATTTTAGCTTGTGGGTTTCTTTTATTTTTTTTTGATTTGATTAAGGGCTCAACACTTAGAAAATTTCTATTGCACCCTTAACATTTTTCTTTTCAAGCCTCAGCACTTATACCAAGTATAATGCAGCTCCAATCATTTTTGTAAAGTTTCCATGCCATAGATCTATAACAGCTGAGAGTATTCTCTATATAATTTTTAAGATCCTAAACTTTAACATTTATGAGTACAAATAAAACAGTATGATACTCATCCAAAGACAAATGTCTCAACCAATCAAAGATCATCAAAATCATCCATATTATATCATATCAGATTTAAAATAAGACATCCAAAAAGCATTGATGAAATCATATACATCAAAACCAGAAATACATAAATGGCAATATAAAAAGTGGCTGCCTCAACTCAGGTCTTAATGCCATGAACTCAGTGAGATTACTCACCTAAATATTTCCATAAAATCCTTGTATGAGTGTTTTCTTCTTCCTTCCAATATTTTTCTTCCTTTCTTATTTTTGTGCAGCTCGGGGTAAAATAATTCTACTGGCTAAAAACTGCCTATTTATATACATCTTTCCACTAGGGTTTTGTTAAAACAGAATTCCATTTCTGTCCTGGCTAGCATCATGCATTTTTCATTCATAATACCCCGGCCATATTAACCAATTTAAAGGCTGCATTTTCTTTCTTTTACTTTTCAGAAAATGGCCACTCACCTAGTCATGTTAAAAGTGTGACTATCCTATTTTATTTTTCAATTATCCCTGAGAATTCCCCTTTGCTATTTTTGCCTATACAAGCATATTAACTTGTATCACATTTCATGTCATTTTAATGTTATAGTTTCACTTGCTTTTATATATATATATATATATATATACTTCTCAGTACTTAAAAATATATACATATTTGTATGCATATCTTATCTAGGCTTATTTAATTCCTCTTTAATTTCAGAAACATATGCACCTATATGTATACAGGTTTACAAATCCCTATATCATATATATGTAATTTTTCTTTTCTGGGTTTTAAATAAAATTTGTTTACTGATTTAAAGTAAAACTTACTTTTCTTATTTTCTAAGATGATCCATATAATTCCAGAAATCAAATAACCATGTTGCAAAATCATGTTTGTATTGCTTTTTAATTCTTGTTTTAAATCCAAGAAATCTGGAGTTCTTCCTTGTACCATTTCAGTGTGCACGTGCACACATATACTTGTACACTATTTATTCCAGAAATTTCACCATTTTTAAATCTAAATATTTCAAAAATTAAATCATTTTACGAAAATGATTTTTCACAAAATTTTGGGGTATTACAAGTTGTTGGAGAAGTCTTCTTTTCTCTCATGGTCGATGCTGATGTGACAATCTGCTATCCAAGGAATACCATTAATTCCAAGGTAGTAGTCTTAATCAGTATTCTTATCCTACTATTATTTCCGCCGTGAGTTTAGATTTCTATCAGTCTCTGATAATGCTCATGCCTATTTGTAGGTACCAAATCCAATGACCTGTACTTTGATGGACTTGGGTTTCGATTGTTGTCGAAATTTAGGCCCATTAAAGTATGAGTTGTTACATTTGGTATCAAAGCTTAGGTTAACAAATCATAGGAATTAAGGTAAATTGAAGGAACGCATTAGTACTTTCCTATATAGTTTACGTTAGATTCTAAGATGTCGGACTATAGAAGTAGTTCCAGTTCTACTCCAAAGGAATAATGGGCAAAGCATCTATGGGTTGGAAATTATCTTAGAGTTACGATTTTTCACGCCGACTCTGAAGTACCTCATGGAGTGCTGGCGGTGCATAGGGCGCTGTTGATAAAAAGCATGAGTACGACATACGGCAGAACCTGGAGACTGGAGGTGTTCGACTTGATGGTCGAGATCTAGCTACTTCATGATTTTGGATTTTGATGACGATTTCCAGTCGGAGACACATATTTATTCCAGATGGGCGAGAAATTGGAGAATGTATGTCACGAACATCCGAGAACCAGTTTTAGCAAGAGATTGTTGATCACCTCTTTGATGGAAAATTGGATTTTTATTTGTAGAATTAATGTCAATTCCTTAGTTTTAAACCTGTGAGAGAGTTTTATATAGTATATTTTGGAAATGCCTTAGATTTTGGAAAAAAAGTTTTTCAAATGATTTCTTTTTCGAAGGATTTGTTTTGGAAATTTTTTTTTGGGAAGTTTTGAAATTTTAATTTTCAAAAAACATGTATACTACTACGTTGGTCGTGTTAAGAAATTTTTAGTTTATAAAAAGTTAATTTTTGAAATCCTTAAATACATATCTCTGTGTGTGTGTGTGTCTATATCAGTAAAGGCTTAACTTTGATTTTTGGCAAGGAAATAGTTTTCCAATGTAGGAAATTTGTGCTTTAAAAAAAGGTTTTTGAAAACCCAAATATATATATATATATATATATACATATATATATATATATTGATTTTTAAGGGAAGTTTTGGTGTGAAATAGTTGTTCTGTTATTTAGAAACAAGAATAAAGGAGCATATATTTAGCTTAGTGACTTTTCGGTTTATAAGGTTTTTAAAATTATCCCTTTTAAGGTACAGATAAAATAGAAATGACATTCAATTTTACTGGGGTATGTAGTTTGAAGTGTTGTTGTACCACTAGCTATTGGATGAAATATTTCCATGCGCAGTAGGTAGGAAATAGCAGCTCGAATATTTTTCGGGTCTTTGGAATTGTTGTTGATCGCAGCAGTTTTGTTGGGACTACCATGAATTGTTGGAGCATTGTTCGGGACTAGGCGATAGGCATGACAATATTGTGAAGAGGACAGGAATTTTTCAAATTTTGTCGGAGACGATGCTAAACGATTATTATTATTTTATCCAACCCTAATTAAGTCTAGGTTCAATTAATGCCCAAAGCCCATCTAGCGGTTGACCATCTAGAAATAAACCTAGAGTGGTCTACCAATTAAAGAGTTTAGGTATAACTTGAACCTGTACGGGACTATAAAAGCCGCGTCTGAATTCCCCCGATTCCCTTCTTTCGTTCCTCCTTCCTTAACAAACCGAACCCAATCTCCATCCTCCTCCAAGTATTAGCCTCTCTCTTTAGTTCCTCCCCTAGGCGGCATTGTTTTCCCTAGGAGTAGTAACCTCGCCTCTTCCTTATACTGGTTTTGCACGTTAGATGTCGCCCCACCACCACTCCAGATATAAACCCTATTTCCTCCCTTCAACCACTTCTTAGCCCAAGACACCTTTCTGCACTATTAGTTTTTCCTCGCACCATTATTGGTCTCAACCCTCAAGAGGTCACTTGGTTGGATAGGAATGAGTAGAAGGTTTTGTCGCTTTTGGGCTGGAAGAGCTATTCGTCACGATAGGATTTGCACCGATCCTCTTCTTCGAGACCTTTGAACGGGAATGTTACCCGTGATGCATCTGTTTTTCGATGTTCTATTGGCGTCGATGTAGGCAACAGTTTGATTCGTTCGGAGATGAAGGATGTTTTGATTGAGTTGATAATGATGATCTCGCTAAGATTTCGGAGGCCTCCGCGAAGAAAGCAGACTTGGATGATTTTGAAGTGATAGACTCAAAGATTTTGCAGCAAATCTTTTTCCTGGATGTCGATGTCTGGAAGACGGATAATCTACTTCCAATTGCGCCTCAGGTTATGCGCATCATTCAACATAACATCTCCCTAAGATGGGAAGTTACGACCGAATTTATCCCATGGTGCGGAAGACCACCTATGCTAGTATTGGCAGCATCACCGTCAATTGGACCCACAACCTTATAATGCAATTTTTTGATCAAGGATTAGTACTTCGCAGAGTCTCTTTCATATTTTCACATATCCACTCTCATCTTTAGGTAATACGATGAACCTCTGTGTAGAGGCAATTTAGTAGAAGATTTCTTCTCCCATCATTAGGTCCTTCCTTAGAAAGATGGTAATACCGAAGCTGTCTGCAACACCAGCAATGCCAGTGACATGAGATTGGGTGTATAGCCGTCATGCTACAAGCATTCAAGGGTCGAGCTTCAGGAATGGAGCAAGGCATCACATAGTCTATAGGCATTATTTTAGGGTTTATGGTGTTGTTATCTTTTCCCTTCAGCATTTGTCCTTTTTCTTTAGGTTTGTTTGGATTTTAAAACTATTGGTTGTCTCTTGAAAATGCACGCACGACGTTATGAGAATGTTCCTGTTTTTTTACTATGATATTGTTTCTAGTTATGTAAATCGCTCTTATTTATGCATATGAAAGAAATAGTGTAAATATGGGAATCTCATAAAAGACACTTAACCAACAGTTAATGCAATATAAAGCTGGAAATTTAGAATAAATAGAAAATTTTAGTGAAGGACATGGCAAAGTTGTTTTGGTATCACATGTCATTATTCATATTCCTTAAAAGGTAAAATTTTTTGGTAATTGGGCATGATGACATTTTTAAATAAAATGTCATGTTTTATTGGGAAAGGTTAACTGTAGAATTTTAGAATTTGGTTTATGCGTTTAGCGCATAACCGACTTCCAACTACGCAGAAATTGTGGCTTAATTTATCAAATTTTTTGAAAAGGAAATATTTTGGAAAGCTTATCTTTGGAAAAAAAGGTTTTTAGGTTTTAGTTATTTTTGGCTCTTAAACTATTTTTAGAATTTTTGTCCAAAAATTTGATTTCAAGGGACAATGTGCATTTAAGTATTTTAGGATTTTATTTTTCAAACGCAGTACAAATTTGACAAGTGAGAAACATTTTTGTGAAATATTTGATTTTGAAAGTAACATGTTAAGCGTAGGGAAGATAAATAGAGTTAGAATTGGCGGATTTAGTGGTGCATTAGGATCGATGATGCGATAAATGCAAGCAGTAACAAAGGAAAAACTATTTTAGCCTTAGAATTTCCATACATTGTCGACGACGCGCGAGTCTATTTTTAGACTCAATTCCATTTTAGAGTCTGAAAATATGCCTCCTTATGCATTTTGTGCATGGAAAATTTGAAGTAAATCCAGAGAAGCGAGGAAATTTCCACTGTACTACGAGAATAGAAAGAGTATAGAGTAGTAGAAATGTTAAATTCTCCACCTAAATTTCTTTTTCCGATATAGGAGTAAAGTTTAGGCAGCGATTATTTGACACGTTAGATTTTTTGACAGTAGGAATTGGATTCAAAATTAGTTACTTCATACTTCTATTCATAGGAGCATGAAGGTTTTGGTTGAAAAGATTTTTCAAACTCTGCATAAATATAGAACTGCCAGTATATATAGGTTTTTTGCATCATATTTTCCAAAAATGTTTTCAAAGAAATGCATTCATATAGGAGGATCCAATTTAGAATTATTCTGTATGCATATTTTCTGTGTGTTAATAAAGTAATACACTATGCACTTGTGCACGTTTCATTACAAAATTGGTTGTACACTCATTGATTGTGTAGTTTAGGATAATTATGAGCCAAAAACCATGACTTAGTGATTGGTGAAATTTTGGGGTTGAAATTCTTTTTAAGGGGGAAAGAATGTAACACTTCATAATTTGGCTTTAGTTATTTAATTGGTTAGTTAACTAATTAGGCTCAAAAAATGAAATTTATGCAAATGATTGAATTTGAACACGAAACTTGCACCATTGTGTTTGTGGCGAAATTCTGAGCAACTTTCATATTTGGAGTTTTGCGATTGGAGTTCAAATAAAGAAGTTACGGACAAAAAATGAATTCGGAATGGAAATAATTCATTTAAGAAATTAACGTTTTTAATTAATTGAATGGGTCCGTAGGTCGACCCCCTTAGTGTAGCGGTCGACCTAGTGCCATCGACCCCTATGAGGAGACGGTTGACCGCTCTTAAGGCAGCGGCTAGTGTTTTCCCTAGCCTAGTGGCCCGGATCTATTATATTTTAATCTAATGGTTCTGCTTGATTCTAGCGCCTATAAATATTGGCCTAACCCCTCCTTCTTTTCTCATATTTTCCGAATAGAGCAATGAAGCTCTACCATTTCTTCTTCTCCACTTTATTTCTAAATTATAAAATAAGATATTTATATTTATATTCATACAAATTGGAAAAGAATAGAAATCTAATAAAAAGGAGAAGAGAAGAGAATCAACTATACACATATTTGAGGTAATTTATATATTTGTATATATTTTCTCTTCCAACCCCAAATCTCTTCTATGATTTGTAATTCTAATGTATGTATGTATCTTTTAATACATATTTCTTAGATTAAAAAGGATTTGGAGATGAATTTATGGTTCTACTTTAGATCTGGAGATTTGGGTCGCTTTTAAAAGGTGTGTGATAAATTTTATATATTGTTTATGAGTTTAAATCTATTCCGTTGGCATACGTTTGATTTTTATGCTTATATCAATTTTATTTGTAAATTGTAGGCTTAAATTAGTGTAGAAAACTATTGCCTACATATTCTTGTTTTAGATCTAATTTGAAATATG
Source organism: Allium fistulosum (assembly GCA_030737815.1). Lineage (NCBI taxonomy): Eukaryota > Viridiplantae > Streptophyta > Magnoliopsida > Asparagales > Amaryllidaceae > Allium > Allium fistulosum. The sequence continues at coordinate 522,819,931 of CM060906.1, forward strand.
TTTACATCTAGATCTGGAAATCAGTCCAAAGATTTTAAAGTTTGAATGTTGTATACTTTTATTCCATATCTGTACTTGGATGTAAAATAGTATTTTTGGATTATTTCCAAAGTTGTGCTATATTGTAGATTTTCCATAGTTTAATTTGTGGGAAGAACATTCGTTTGGTTTTTATAAATTTGTTTACTTTTTACACTTTTCATTCAAAAGGGCGACATTTGATTTAACAAGGAATAACCACAAATAAAAAGGGAAGAGATGTGTAAAATACAGATTTATTCTCCGTAGTTTACACTGTCTATTCTAATTAAAAAGAAATTATCTGTTCCTTGTAATTTCAAACGGAGCCAATCTTTCCTTTTTGCGTTAAATCAATTTATGGAAATCATAGCGGAAAATCTTCCTAGGGAATTTAATTCCAACAAATTAAATATGGAAAGCATTTTCTAGTTACATATTTATGACTAGAATATATTTGGTTATGAATAGGTAGTTTTATTAGGCAGTTTTTATGTATGTTTTGCATTAATAAAGAAGAACATTGTTTATTCATGCGTGATTTATGCATAGCATTCATTAGTTATTAGTATATTTAGAGAAGCGAATAGTTAGAATTAGAAAAGGTAGTAATTCATATTAATGGAAAACTGGAATTCCTATTAATTAATTAATAGGAAGTGAAAGATTGTAACCTACATTAATGGACAATTAATGAGAAATAATAGATAATATTAAATTAAGGGTTACAATTAATAGGGACAAATGGATTAATGAGGCTAATAAAAATGGAATAGATATTAAAAGATTACTAATTTGAAATTAATAATCATACATAAATGTCTTAGGAAACGTTCATTAGGATTTTATAGATAAATTGACATTTATGAGCAGTAAAAGAGGATTTATGGGTAGATAAGTATTTAAGGTAAGCCTTATTGTCTTAAATAAAAAGGGAATTAGTAAGCTAAGTCCAATGTCAACCTAAGATAGTATAAGTAAAGACTTAGGTTGTTAATTGGACTTAGTAGGTTAATGATGCGAGGTCAGTAGAGTCACTCGATGGAAGTCTTTCCTTCACTTGGAGGCTACCAGCAGTCAGGTGCACTTACTACTTATGTGAGATATCACTAATCCTAGGACCCAAGATGGCATGAGAGATTGGACTTGCTTTCTTAATTGGAAAGTATAAAATGGTCCAAATTTGGAATTAGGAGCGGTGAGGGATATCTCTAAAAAGGTTTACTTCAGTGTTAAGGTATTATGTGGCTATCTTAGGGCCCGCCTGCCTATCGAAAGAAGTAATCTAATGAGATTCTATATTTATAAGAGTGATACTAGATACCACGGGAGAGGTTTGCTTCAGATTTAAGGTATTAAGCGGCTGTAAGGTCCGTATCTTTCCTATAAAAGAAGTATTAAGTAGCCCAATGAGATTTTCAGGCAATGTCAACTAGATAGTATCAGTGAAGAGTCCGCCTTGTGAGTTAGGTATTAAATGGCAAAGGCCTACCTATAAATAGTTTTAAATTTTCAAAGGCCTACCTTGTCCTTATTAATGAGATATTAAGAGGCCTGGGTACAATCTCTCATATTTCTATGACTATAATAACGATTGATGTGCTAGTGGTATAGCTATTATAAATTATAAGGCCATATATAGTGGTCAAAGGTCTCTGTAGTTAGGACCAATATACCAATAATGACGACGCTAGAAGTCCACCTAGGGAATAGGGCTTAAATGACGAAGTCTACCTCGTTTGAGGTCTTAAATGGTAAAGTCTGCCTATTTCTCTTTTAAAAATATTATGTGGTGGTAGTAGAAGCCCGCTTCATATTTAGAAATATCAAATGGTTAATGGACTTGAAAGTACTGGGTGGTTGATAAGGCTTCGTCGGTATTTCGTACCTTAGGAACGGGTAGGTAATTAATCGTGTGTGTAATACAGGGTTAGATTAGAATTGCTAATGTTAATAGACATAACAATTAAATGGGAACCAATCAGTATAAATTTATGTTATGTATAGATTTTCTAGTCATCTGAACATCGTTCTGACCCCCTCCTCATTACAACCCATAGGATAGATTTGGAGGAACTAGTCACTGGAGCTGGATGTATTTAGTTGTTGGAGAAATCTTCTTTTCTCCTTGCTCCAGGCTGATGTGACCATCTATTGTTGAAGGAATACAATTAATTCCAAAGTAGTAGTCATAATCAGTATTCTTATCCTATTATTTTTTTCCACATTGATTTTAGATTTCAATCAGTCTCTGATAATGCTCATACTTATTTGCACGTACCAAATCCAACAATCTGTGCTTTGGTGGACTTGGTTTCGATTTTTGTTGAAATTTAAGCCCATTAAGGTACAGGTTGTTACAGTAAAATTATTTCATTTATCCATTCCAAACAATACTGTTTCAGTTTGCCTAGTTCAAGTGTTTAGAAACTCATATTGATACAATTTTACATTCTGTATCGACTAGACTTCATAAGTTATTCAACCGATAAATCGACACCATATAAAACAATTTTATAGCACTAACAAATACATGATCATATATATAATACACTCAAACTCATTTTAGGGTCCCACTTACCCTATCTCAAATGGGTTACCTCACCAAAGCCTAGGTGTTCGCTCAAACTAAGCTCTGATGCTACGTGCAACATCCCACCTTTTTCGAATCTCAAAAGTCGACACTAAATCTTCCATGGTATTCACATGCCAAGCATCCAAGTGCCGAAAAGATAGACTGTTGGGGTGAAAGAAAATAAAAGACAGAATATAATCTCACATCATAATGAGTAATCTATAATATACACAATGATCTTTACAAAAGAAAATTTTAATGTACATACAACCATCAGAGTAAACTAAACAATCATCAGCCTGGACAGTTATAACAGCCTATCCTTACAATTGCTGATAAATACAAAACAAGAAAATACAGCAGAAATAAAAAGATATGTGAATATGCCTTCGAGGAATCCGCTCGTCTTCTCAAGCTTCAAACCATGCAGAACTAAATCTGAAACATACTCGGGCTGACCCGACCAGTATTAGAAAATAATGCTCGGGTCAGTCTACTAAACCAGCATGAGAAACACACCTCAAATGAATTTTAATGTTACAAAAACCTTTTCAAAATATAGGTATCTCGTAAGACCATGCCGCACATAAACATGGATGGGTTTTTACCTTACGATAACCAAAACATTTCATAGGAAATCATTTGATATTATAATAATGTTTAAGGTTTAAAATAAATATTAAAGCATAGCCGGAATTATTACATTAATTAAATTCTAGCATAATAGGTATACAACTAAGCCCGAAGGCACTTATTACAAAATGGATTCCAACAATGGCAAGGTAAGGTACTACCTTCCGTATAGTACATCTCTAGTTAAAATGTACCGAGGGCTACAAACATATTTACCCCTCTACCAACACAAGACCGGGCCTACCCCTTCCAGAATAATACCAAATAAGCCATCACCCTGGTTGTTCTTAATATTTATAGAGAGCTCTCATGCACAACCAAATCCATAATATGATAATCTAGAAAGGTGATGACACACCCTTTTGGGAGCGACCCACATAGCTCTGCTGCATCTACCTTATTTTAGCAATTTCTGGAGTGTGAGGCTTGAGGCGACGATTTTACCTATTCTCTTAGCAAATCCCACTTGGAATGCTAACATTGATCTCTAGGTAGAAATGCAATGCCAGCATTCATCCATACAAGTTCAATCTGGGTCTGAAAGAAAAATGAAGGCACTACCTCTACTACATCCATTTTGGAATCACCCTCAGGATTAGTATCAAGTAGCCCTTGCACTTCAAAGAACTCTGCCTTCGGTCATCTTTAAGATGTTTACCATGCGAACGCTTACGCTGGTTCAAAGTAGTTTTTGGATAACGTATCTGATCCAGGTCTCTCTGAACCGACAACCATTCTTTAAACTGGTCAAGTTTGGTAGTCGGTTATTTAACTATCAAATAAAACAACAATCGAAATCAAGAATTTATTTCTATAGAGAAACAAACATTGTGCATGTAAACAACCAGTAACCTTTTTGATTAATACTTTCATTAATTAAAATCGCTTTGTAAATACTTGTATCAAAATACTTTTAGAAAGATATATTCACAAACCTTTATACTATGTCAATACTTGGAAACTATCCATATTCTTATTCCAACAGTATAAGTATATTCATAAAACATTACACTTTCACAACTTAGAAAATGTATTCATATACTTATCTCAATGGTATAAGTATATTCACCAACACTGAGAAAGATCACCTATTAGTGTTAAGTATGGAAAGATGTTTCATAGCACCATAATTATTAAAAGATCATTTATGGAAATCAAATCTCATCTTCTTTTATAAATTCCCTTTTTATACAACTCAAAATTCATTTATAAATTCCTTTTATAAATATCTAATCCATTTATAAATCTCTTTACAAGTTCCTAAAAACATTTATAAAACACTTTTATAAATCAATAAAACATAAAATTACTTTTACAAATCTCCAAAACTATTTATAAAACTCTTTTATACATTTGTAAAACCATTTATAAACTTCCTTCCTGAAGTCATTTTAAAACCAAACTTCTTTTCCAACTCCAAGACCTCTTTCAAATTTATAAACTCATTTAATAAATCCTTGTATTAAATAAAAACCTTTATATAACTATTTCCATTTAAAATGACTCTTTTTTATATAAACAGTTTATTGTTTTTAAACATCGTTTACGAAACAATTTATTATATACAAACATCCTTAAATAAAATAATTAATTATTTTTAAACAACATTAGTAAAATAAGTAATTTACTCCAAAAACATTATTAATATAATAATTAATAATTTCAAACATTGTTAACAAAAAATAATGATAAATCTTCAAATCATTATTATAATAAGTAATAATTAAGTTCCAAACACAATTATTAAATAATAATTATTAATTCCAAAATATTATTAATAAATAATTATTATTAACAACAAAACGTTATTAGTAAAAGTAATTATTAACTTCAAAACATCACTGCATAATAATAATTATTATTTTCAAACAATAATAATTATTTAAACAAATAACTTTCATAATATTAAAATATTAATAAATAACTTTAAAAAAATATTAGTATAAATAACCAACTTTTTAAAACATTTTTGAACAATAACTAAACAACTTAAATCATTATTAAATAGTAGTTAAACAACTCTAGAACATTACTAAATGATTTAGAAAAGAATAGTAAAAAGGTTGGGGTAAAATAGAGAAGTTCAAAATCCGCTTAAATAAAAATATTCCAGAAAATCCGAAAGTTAGATTTAAAATCATTCTTCAAATCAAAAATGAATTTCAAGCCAAATGACAATTTATAGTATTTCAAAATACTAAATTGAAGCCAATAGCTACCAAAGCACTTAACCAATATTGTTATTGATTTTTATCACCACAAGGGTTAAGTTAGAAAATATAACAATGTCTTATCCAACGGGGCCAAACAATCAGGTTTGATATTCAATAATTCATATAGCAGGAGTATTATTGAAAATAAATCAATAATGGCAAGGAATCCCATTGGATCCCTATACAAATTCCCTATACATCGGATAAATTCCCTGGAAATGATTTCATATATTGACTGCTTTCAAAAGCGAGAATTCAACCAAACCCAATAATCAATCAAACAAGCATCCAAATATGCAATCAACCACTTTTATCTACTATATAACATTTATAATATTCATTTAGAGGTGAGTTAACTCACTAAAATTCCAGTTATCGCCGAAGCGTTCTAGTTTCGTCTTTTAGCTTGAAATTCTACAAGCTCTAATCTCCACTAATATAATTCCATAATGCGGATATCATCATTATGAATCTAACACGACTGGCCGTGTTCAATTTGGACCTAGTATGGACAGGTTATCGCATTTATAAGATTTATGAATTAAATAATATATTATTCACTAATTACAATCATCAACTAACTAATCACCTAACTTAACTCCTTAATTACCCTTGTCTCAATTCGGGCCATGAAAAATTGAACCCACAGCCGCTCTGAAGTTAAAATCAGGCACCGACTTCATCGCCCCCCCACACCACCGCCATAGACCACCGGAGCCTACCGCAACTTCATCGGAGCCTTGCCTACCTCCGCCGTACTCAATGACTCTAGCGCCGCCACCTATAACCGCCTAACGCCTTAGATCGAACCACCTTAAAACCGCCACCGTCGAACTGGAGTTACGGCGGCCTCCGGCTACCATCGCCTAATCCCACCAGCCAAAGCCTTCACCTCCTCACCCTACACATTTTCGCAGTTGACAACTTCACCTGAAAATGCCATCAATGGCTCCGATGGACAAGGTCCATTAGATTTCTAGGGTCAGGTTTTAAAACTAACGGCGGCTAGGGTTTTACATTTCTGGGTTAGGAAAATGAAGGCGGTAGGGTCCTTATATAGAAAATCCTCTCCGACGCTATTCATGCCCGAAAATTCACATCTTCCAATTGAGGCGTAATTCCAGCGTATACAAAAGTTAGCTTTTCCATTATTATATTTTAATTCGCTTAATTAAATCACTATGCGTTTCAAGCTTGCACAACCATAAAGGGCATCGGATCGTCACGAAACTCATCAGTGCACGTCACCTTTTTATTCCGAATCCAATGGCATGGGTTTTGTCGAAATTCGAGAGAGTGTCTTGGGATGATAATTTCATATATTAATTAAAAGGAATTATTAAAACAAGTTTAATCACTTTTCATTATAAACTAAAAGTTTACTATCATTATAATTATTATTTAACAAGAGTTTAAACAAGCTTCCGAAATCATTTTATTCAAATTAAATTCAAGATTCCATTATTTAAATAATTTCAATATCAAAATATAAAACGTTCAAAAATCTGGGTCGTAATATTAAAAATTGAATTTTCTTATTATTTATTCGAATCATATATAATTGCAGATAAATTTACAAAATGAATTCACTGGTATTATTTATTAATTTAAAAGGGTTAATAGATTAAATAACTATTCAACATAAAATCTAGATATTTAAATCACTATTCAAATATTAAATCCACAATTTCAAATATGCAAATAATCCCTATATTTGAATTCAAGTTTTTAAACCTTAAAACTCAATTATCTCAATATTTAAAATTAATTAGATATTTAAAATTAAGTAATAAAATTCTGGGTTGTTAACAACTCATACCCTATCTTTCTTCGTATTCTACAAGCATCTATAAGCTTACACAATCCTCTATTTGGCTTTCACTCTAACTTCTCTTATCGTATGCTACCATTTAACATTCTCTCACAAAGAAATGATTCTGAGATTGATTTCACTCATTCTAGGGTATTTCTACCCTATTTCTAATGAGTTTTTGCTCCGCAGGCTAAGGTTTGCCTAAAACCAAATGTAATGACCCACTATTTTGGACCATTCAAATCGACAATAATCCACACATGTCTGACTTGAATAATTCAAAATAACAGATTGTAATAAAATTTGGAGCAAATAAAATCAAATACAGAATCACAGACACAGAAATATCAGAATAACTCGTAGCGGAAATTAAAATACCATAGTAGTTCATGAAGCTACTATAACAAACTCTCAAAACATAATACATAATATCAGACTGGAAAACATATACAATAGAAATCTCAAATACATAGAAGTTTATAATACCAGAGCTGAAATAGAACAACTGAAACTGAAATGGATAGATAACTAGATAAGCAGAATCTCCAGCAATTCTTAGCTCCAGAAAGAGATCCAAAGCTAAGCTGTAAATACTCAGGCTGACCCGAGCATAAAGAAAAATACAAAACACTCGAGTCAGGACAATATATACTTATATAATGTAAACCAACTCAAGTGAACTGTAGCAGTAATGCACACAATAACTTAAAGGATGCTTGGGATCGCCCATCCTTTAAGGATCAGTTAAACCATAAATTAAATACATCCCGTGGTTAAAATCTCAAAATTGGTAATTTATATTTTGAAATCAATTATCATTTCCAAAATTCAAAAATCCATTTCAAAATGTCACAATATCATATCTTTCAAAACTACATTCCTTTTATTTAAAATACCATTTCAACACACATTCAAAATAGTTTATATTTCAAACAAATTACTTCATTTTAAATCATTAAAATGAAGTTATTATATTTTCAAAATTTATATCTTTCAAAGTCCATTTATTTACTTAAACTTATCAAAACAATGAAAATTCACCTTTCGCAACATTTGGAAGTGCTATAGAAAGTTACTTTCAAAACAGTTCAATTTAACAAAAGACAACATTAAAAATACTATAATAGGGTTACATTAGTTCAAATAAAACCTTAGTTAAATTCCACAATTATAGCACTTACAAAGTGCTATAATATCCCTTTATTAAAATTTAGCCCTGTGGTTCATTTATATCAACTACATCATTTACAATTGTTGTAATATCCTTTACCTTAGAAATAATAGCATTTTAGAAATGCTGTTAATTAAAATTCAGGGTTTTCAATACAGTTTCACAAACAATTATATTTTGATATAAATCATTTTTTACTTAACAATCAAAATTTCTCACTTTAAAACAATCATTTAAAATGTCCGTATATTCATGATTTTATAAAATTAAATTTCTATTCAAAAGTCAATATTTAATAATAATTTACATATTAAATTCAAACATTAAATTTCAATTCTTTATAATTAAATTTTAACTTAACACTTAAGTTTAAATCTCCCATATAACTTATTTTCATTTTATTTACTTACCTTCAAAAATTCACTTTTAAACAAAATTCATAAATTTCCAATTTAAGCTATATTTCAAAAAAAAATTCAACTTAATATTCATTCATTTCACATTTTTAACTTTATTCAAAAATCATTAATATATATTATAAAATCATTTTAAATTCATTTTAATTCCAAATATCATAAATTTATCATATTTCATATTAAATTTAAATTCCATTTCATCACCAAATTAGGATTTCCAAAATAACTTACATTTCAAAATTCCAACTTTACCATTTATTTATTTCACTTATAAATTCTCAAAAAATCAAAATACTTTACAAAAATCATTTTTAATTAAGTTGAAATCAAAATATTATAATATTTACATTTTTAAAATAATGTAAAAATTTAGAAAACATATTTTAACCACGGGTCTATAAATCATTTTCTAGCCTAGGTAAAGTAATACAGATACTATATCTTTTCAATCATTAGTTACAAAGAAAAATCCGGGTTTGATCATTTCAAACCCGCAATCCCAAGTAAGAATGAAATGAAAACCGCTCAGGCCTATCATTTTAGCCTATTCTAAAGTCCGTTCGGGTATGTATCATTTCAACCCATAGTGATTCTAATCTATAGGGAACTTGCAGTGAGATAAACTGATATAAATAACAGAATAGCATGATATAATAGTAACATACGGTATAACAGGTGTAAATACAGGTGTGAACATCATATGAATATAATATGGCAGTTATAACAGGATGATGTAAATTACAGATTCAAATGGTGTCAGTTTACTAGTTATATAAGTACACATCGTCTAGTGAGAATTACTCACTTGTATAAGCTGGAGATGACAACCAATTGCACAAACAAGGAACTTCAAAGGCACGATAACACGACAATGATTTGAGAGTGGGAGAGCCAAAGCTAATTTCCTTGTTAAATATCAAACAAAACAAATACAAACATGAATTACAAACCGAAATATTACAAAACAATGCTAGGAATAACTACCCAATTCAAAGCTAGAGCTTTTGCACTTGCATTCAACATCATATGCTTCAGCCATAGGCTGGAAAAGCACTGTTATGGGATTGTTTTGGATCGGGTTTGGATCAGGTTAAAGCCATATAGGGGTCCACCATAGCAATATAAGGAGGAGATGAAGGATATGTGCTTGAATTTCAAAACAAGGCAACTACAAGTGGTTTCTATGCCACAAATGGTTCGACCCTATGCAACATGGGCACGGCCAGGCCTGTAGTGGACTGGAGAATGGTGTGGCAGTGGCTTTGGGTCAGGTAGGTGCTGGTGGAAGTGATGCAAGAGGCGGCCAAGGTGGTGGTTGGAGTGGGGAAGGCAATAGGTGCTAGGCTATAGGGTTGTAGGTGGATGTTTGCTCAAATTTTGGTGGATCTACATCATATATGGCCATGGCTATGGATGGTCAGTGGGCTGTAGAAGATGGTGGCCTGATGTGGTGGTGGTGGAGGCAACCATGGTGATGGAGGAGCAAGGCCAAGCTACCTAAAGTTGAAGGCAAGTGCAAAAATCATAAGAAACAAGAAGAAAAAGAGTAGAAAAGAAGAAGAAGTTTACCAAATTTTTGTTCAGGTGTGGAGGCCGAAATTTTTGGAGTAAGAACAATTTTTTTACGTGAAAATGGAAGGAAGTAATCAGCTGAAGAAAATGATAAGGTCAGCCAATAGTAAATGCAAGTGTTGGTTAGAAAATGAAAAGGCAAGAATACAAAAGGACTAGGAATAACAAAAGTCACAAACTCTTCATATTTCCATATTTTCTTTTTATAAGTTTAAATATCTGAAAATACATATAATTTTAGCTGAAAATATAACAAATATACAAAATATAAATAAATAAATATTAATTATATATGATTAAAATAAGAAAATAGTACAAAATGAAAACTTGTCTAGAAAATTTGAAAATAAACAGGATAAACTTTGGAAGATTTATATGGACTTAGAAAATATTTATAAATAAAGATAATAACATAAAATAAAAATGCTTTCACAAAAGTAAATAAACAAATTTTAATTAAATATAATTTAAATTAAGAAAATAGCAGAAAAATAGAAACTAGCCTTTTAAAAATAGGAAATAAATGCAATAAATTTTGGAAAAATTTTATTATCACTTTTAATATATTAAAGGACAAAGTATACATAAAATAACATATTTACACAAATTAAAATAAAATATGACAAAGAAAATGTAATTTATATAATTTAAAATAGACAAAATTGTTAAATAAATCAAATTGCACTCAAAATTGAAATGTACATAACTTTTACAATTCAAATCCGTTTTCAATGAAACGAAAAGTAGTATTCAAGTTATTAAATCTATTTTCATAATAAAAGATAAAATTTAAGAATTTAAATATTTAAATTTAAGGTTCAAAAATCAAAGTTTGACCAGTTTGACCAGAAATCCCTTTTTGAGGAAAATGTTCAATTTATACCAGTTTGAAATTAAAATTCACATAATAATCAACATTTATATTTAAAAATGAAATGTTTGAAATAAAACAAGTTTAAAATAAAATAAAGTCAAATTTAAATATATTCAGAAATATAGGGTTCTTACACTCTCCCCCACTCAAATCTTTTCGTCCTCGAAAAGAAAGGAAGCAGAGAAACAAATAGAATGAACAATAGGTTGGAAGACATCCCCGAAAAGAAGGTAGGGAAAAAGTAGCTAGGTGGAAAAACAGGTTGAAAGACAAGGATGAACCCTTATTTAAACCATTATATATTTCAATTTAAAATTTCATAACATTTCGTAATATGATGAATAGTTCTTTGATTTAAATATGATAGTTCAAGGTAAACAATCTTTAAAACATTTTAAAATCTTTAGAAGGGAAAAATAACTGATCAAAATATTCTTTATATAGTACTTTATCAAAATACTTTTTAACTCGACGTCTTAACAAGTTTACCCTCGTTCCTGCAGACTCTGGCAGTGCGTTGATCAGGCGCAAAGCTAGAATTCTCCAGGTACTTAGTAGACTTGTTTCAACACCCAGTGAAAATACTGGAAAACTTTTAAAACAGATATGGAAAGTACAATCCAAACAAAAAAAACAAACAAAACCTTTGTCTAACCATGGATCGCAGATACACAAAGGTTACGCCTGGATCCCCCAGGAAACATCCGTATCTGTAAGCTTTCTCAGCCCTGCGAATTGCGCCATGATGACTAGTAGACCGCAGATACACAATGGTTATGCCTGAATACCCCAAGAAACATCCGTATCCGTAAGCTTTCTCAGCCCTACGGATTTCGCTACTAATACGACCTACATAGATCACATGATACACAATGGTTACGCCTGAATCCCCCAGGAAACATCCGTACCCCTGGGCCATCCAGCCAGGTGAATTACACTATGCAGTCGCGCTCGTAAGACCATGGGTAATGCCATGGAATTCGATGGACACTCCAGTATCATATCCAGAAAACCAAAAATCAGAGAAATATCGAGAGAATGAATCCACAATGTGGCCACAAAGCGGATATCAAGCAGAAGGCACTTTCCATATCTTTACTTCGAAAATATGTATCATAGAGTACCTTTTCAAATCACTTTAAAATATCATACTTATATAAAGTCCATTATATATAAGATTTCATTTTCAAATCAAATACTTTACAAAATTAATAGTATATCAAATCACACTTATATAGACTTCAATTATATAAGATTTCACTTTTCAAATTGAGTACCTTTCAAATCCATAGTTTTCGAATCAACATCATACTTATACAAACCAATTTTTATATATAAGTTCGATAACTCCCAAATCAAGTATTTAGTAACACAAGGTTCTCAAATATCAATTTGTTTAAATATCAATACAATGTTCAAAATCATATACGCTTCACCAAATTATTCTTCCAAATCAAATATCTTCAGTTTCAAAGTTTCCAATATAATAGGTTTGGAGAATAATCCAAGTTTCTAAATCAATATAATTTAAGTCAAACAATTCATATCCAAAATCAATGGTTTTCAAAATCATCATATATTTACATAAGGTCCATCTTATATAAGGATCAAATTTTTTTCAAAAAAAAACAATTTCGCTGCATGAAGAGTCATATGGGATTGAACATCTTTGCTTTATAAAAGACTTTTAATTTAGAATAGTTTGTAAAATAGTGTGTATATAAATTATTTTTTTGAAAATGGTTTTAAATAAAATAGTTTTGTATGTAAAATAAAATAAAATAGTTTGTTTAAGAAGAATAAAAGAAAAATAGTTTTGAAAAATGGCTTTAAATTGATAGTAGTTTTTCATAAAAGAAAGAATTCCAATTAAATTACAAAGATATCCAACCCAACAACTTCCAATTTCAGCGGCAAGTATATCAATGATATTAGAATATAAGATGTACATATGTCATCATTTCACAAAATCACATTCGATCGCTCGCTCGATCACACAAGTTCGCTTTCGAACTAGTATTGTCCATTCGACTTCCCTAATGCGGATTTCGATATGGTTTCTCAACTAGAAACCATCAGTCTCCTTGCATAGCCATATACTATGATAGAGAATTCTAGAATCAAGCCCAAAATCCATATCAAATATTCGCCATCAAGAATCAAATGAAAAATCCTAACACGAAATGGTGTAATTCACCTCGAACTTGTGTACTCAAACTTGGATCAATTTAATTATGCAAATAAAACCACATACGTACAACTTATGTATCTATTCCAACTTTTTAAATATATAGTTTCATAAAGATGTTACTAAGTTAAACATTTAAACTAAATTTTATTCAAAATATTTTGAAGACCAAATTCTTCTCAAAACATTTCAAATCTAAATTTCATATTAGAAAAAAAATTCAAAATAGCCTTATTCATTTACTTAACAAAACAGTTTCAACTTATTTAAATCATATTACTACATAATTTAAACATACATACCAAACTTATATACTTTATATTTTTCAAAGTTACTTAGCTTTGAAAAGTTAAGCTTGATTTGGAAGTGCTCGAACCTTCAAAATAGTCGAAGAAATCATATTTCAAACCAAGAGTTGGAAATCACCAACAAATCAGTAAATCAATTCCAAAAGTAGGGTTATATCAAATCAAATCCAAAACTCAAGAACTGAACACCGGCTCATTTCAAATTGTTCAAATATATATACATATATCTTTCAAATATCACATCACACTTCGGAATTTGAAATCAAAATTAGTTTCACAAGTCACCCACATAACAAAGCAACCGAAGTGGCCTCTCCCCCACTCTGAAACTCGAAAATCAATGTCGATGATACATGCATTCATCACCGAAATTATTTTCCAACGACATAAGTTGGTTCTGGATTTCTATTTTCTCAACTTCTTTTGAAATTTCTTCGAAATCATTTGAAGCTCATTAAAATAATTTGAAACATTTCATATTCGGAAAATACTTTCAAATCATATTATTAATTATTTCAAAATCTTAAAACCAGTTCCAAAATGCCGGAGTTCAATCACTCAAATTCAGATTCAAAACCTTCAGTTATAAATCATTCTATATGAAACCATTTCTTATATAAATTTCAAAATTTCAAATCCATTCAAAACTTTAAATTCTCAATTTTAAAAGATATAAAATCATTATTGAAAACATTTCACTTTAATATATAAAAATCGTCATCCTTATCAAAATAATAATTTCGATGTATGCACAATTTCAAAAACAACCAAACACAAATTTCCAAGGAATGATTCAAGGATGGATTTCCAAAACAAACATAGATTCAAATTAAGGGAAACTGTAATCAAATAGAATTCTAGTTTGAAGATAATCTCGAATGAAGATGAGATAATTTAATTACCAAATAGGAAATGATAAGCCTATATAAATCGCGGGCGACCCTAACCAGTCAACCGTGACTTCAGGAGAATAATCAATTCGGAAATCTGAGACAAATCGACATTCGATCGCCAGATATAGAATCCAGATAGAGCAGAAGGTAGATAGCATCGTAAACCGAGGATACAGAAATCTCCAGTGAATCAATGCCAATTGCAAAGGAGTTTCAACCCTTTACAAATCATTCAAAGATTGGTGGAACTACCGATCTTTAGAGGTCATTCAAAAATTAGGGAAGACAGGAACTCAGAACAAGAGGAAGCGTTCCAAAATTCAAAGGAATCCTAATCGAAGAAGTCCCAACCAAGATAGAAGTTCCGAAATTTTTAGGAAATCCTAATCAACGAAATTTCTAACAAGGTGGATACGAAAGGGATAAAGTCCAGAAAATTTCTTTCAAAACAAGAAAATTTTATATCAAAATAATCTTTAAAAATACTTTAAAATCATTTGAAAATCATTTTATACTTCGAAAATACGTTCTCTCACAAAGAAATGATTCTGAGATTGATTTCACTCATTCTAGGGCATTTCTACCCTATTTCTAATGAGTTTTTTCTCCGCAGGCTAAGGTTTGCCTAAAACCAAAGCTCTGATACCAAATGTAACGACCCACTATTTTGGACCATTCAAATCGACAATAATCCACACATGTCTGACTTGAATAATTCAAAATAACAGATTGTAATAAAATATGGAGCAAATAAAATCAAATACAGAATCACAGACACAGAAATATCAGAATAACTCGCAGCGGAAATTAAAATACCATAGTAGTTCATGAAGCTACTATAACAAACTCTCAAAACATAATACATAATATCAGACTGGAAAACATATACAATAGAAATCTCAAATACATAGAAGTTTATAATACCAGAGCTGAAATAGAACAACTGAAACTGAAATGGATAGATAACTAGATAAGCAGAATCTCCAGCAATTCTTAGCTCCAGAAAGAGATCCAAAGCTAAGCTGGAAATACTCAGGCTGACCCGAGCGTAAAGAAAAATACAAAACACTCGAGTCAGGACAATATATACTTATATAATGTAAACCAACTCAAGTGAACTGTAGCAGTAATGCACACAATAACTTAAAGGATGCTTGGGATCGCCCATCCTTTAAGGATCAGTTAAACCATAAAATAAATACATCCCGTGGTTAAAATCTCAAAACTGGTAATTTATATTTTGAAATCAATTATCATTTCAAAAATTCAAAAATCCATTTCAAAATGTCACAATATCATATCTTTCAAAACTACATTCCTTTTATTTAAAATACCATTTCAACACACATTCAAAATAGTTTATATTTCAAACAAATTACTTCATTTTAAATCATTAAAATGAAGTTATTATATTTTCAAAATTTATATCTTCCAAAGTCAATTTATTTACTTAAACTTATCAAAACAATGAACATTCACCTTTCGCAGCATTTGGAAAGTGCTACAGAAAGTTACTTTCAAAACAGTTCAATTTAACAAAAGAGCATTAAAAATACTATAATAGGGTTATATTAGTTCAAATAAAACCTTAGTTAAATTCCACAATTATAGCACTAACAAAGTGCTATAATATCCCTTTATTAAAATTTATCCCTGTGGTTCATTTATATCAACTACATCATTTACAATTGCTGATCCTTTACCTTAGAAATAATAGCATTTTAGAAATGCTATTAATTAAAATTCAGGGTTTTCAATACAGTTTCACAAACAATTATATTTTGATATAAATCATTTTTTACTTAAAAATCAAAATTTCTCACTTTAAAACAATCATTTAAAATGTCTGTATATTCATGATTTTATAAAGTTAAATTTCTATTCAAAAGTCAATATTTAATAATAATTTACATATTAAATTCAAACATTAAATTTCAATTCTTTATAATTAAATTTTAACTTAACACTTAAGTTTAAATCTCCCATATAACTTATTTTCATTTTATTTACTTACCTTCAAAAATTCACTTTTAAACAAAATTCATAAATTCCAATTTAAGCTATATTTCAAAAAAAATTCAACTTAATATTCATTCATTTCACATTTTTAACTTTATTCAAAAATCATTAATATATATTATAAAATCATTTTAAATTCATTTTAATTCCAAATATCATAAATTTATCAAATTTCATATTAAATTTAAATTCCATTTCATCACCAAATTAGAATTTCCAAAATAACTTACATTTCAAAATTCCAATTTTACCATTTATTTATTTCACTTATAAATTCTCAGAAAATCAAAATAATTTACAAAAATCATTTTTAATTAAGTTGAAATCAAAATATTATAATATTTACATTTTTTAAATAATTTAAAATTTTAGAAAACATATTTTAGCCACGGGTCTGTAAATCATTTTCTAGCCTAGGTAAGGTAATACGAATACTATATCTTTTCAATCAGTAATTACAAAGAAAAATACGGGTTTGATCATTTCAAACCCGCAATCCTAAGTAAGAATGAAATGAAAACCGCTCAGGCCTATCATTTCAGCCTATAAATATATATAAATAAAACAAACATTTGTATAATAGCTTACCTATAAATATATACAAGTAGAAGCTGCAAGGCTGGGCATAGATAGAAGCAGGGAATTCGGTGGTGAAAGGCAGCCAAGAGGAAGGTAGTTGGGTCGGCAAACAAGGGTGGCTGGTGACAGTTCGATCGAAGTGGAGTTTCGGCTTGAGGTGGCGGGTCAGGTGGCTGCCGCTCTTCGGCCACGTGGTGCTAGTGACGTGAGCAATTAACGGTTGGTGGTCGACTCACTCACCGTGGGAAGAGAGATGGGAAAAACAGTTGCCAGGCGGTGGTGGGTTGCTTGTTGACTAGGTAGGAAGTTGGAAAGTGTGGGGGAGAGGAAACTGGGCTGACAGCGTTCGTCTTGTGCTCGGCAGTAGGAGGAGCAGGAAGTGGTGGAAGTGATGCAAGGCGATGGAGGTAAACGGCAGCGATGGGATGATTGGTTGGTAGTAGGGTAGGCAAATGTGTGGTTGTGTTCACGTGAGAGGTTGATGGTCAAGGAAAGCAAGGCGGAAAGGTAAGGTTGCACGAGAGAAGATGAAAGAAGGTGGAAGGCAGAGGAAGTGTACGAACGAAAATAATATTGTTTTTTTTTCATTTCCAAAGCTAATGAACAGAAAAACTTGCTATTAATTTCGAACGGATAGGAATAGAAAGGGTGATATTAATTGCTGAGAATATAGAAGGTAGCTGGTTTGTTGAGAACGAGGGGAAGGTGAAGGGAAAAGGTAGTATAATCTTTATTTTTATTTTTTCAAACAAATAGAGAGATGAACGAAAAACAAAACAAAAATGAAACAACCAAAATATTGAAACTTGAAACCTGGAATAGTAATAGCAAAATTAATTTCTCTAGGAAGTATAAAAAGATGATTTTGAAACCAGTGAGTAAATGAATGGTCACGGGGATTTTTCAAAAGGTCAAATTTTGAAACCGATACGGGAATCGTTCCGTAGACTTCGTCGTTTTCCAGACTTAAAAATACAGAATTGAATATACCATGGAGATCAGGATGACGGGCCGATCAAAGCGGTATACTGATATCAGTAATTCGATTGAATTATAAAAATTCGAATTTTTCTACTAGTGGAAAATGCAAGAAAAACGCAGAAAAATAAGATCGACGGAGCTAAAGAAGTCCAAATTTTGAAAAACGAAAAATGGCGTCTTGCTTAGAAGATGGTTTAGAATTTTTCTATATAAAAATATTTAGGTTCTGAAAACATTTTATTTTCATCGCTTTTTAACTGATTAAATTGAAGTAAATTTACGCGCGAAATAAACTTTCATATTTTCGGACGAAAATTTACCGGTTGCTATGTTTAACTAGACGCATTCCAAATATCAAATTTATATTTCAAAATTTGATCGTTTAAAATTTCACAAAATTTCAACTAATTACATTATTAAAACAGTTGAAATTTACGGGTCGTTACACTCTCCCCCACTCAAAACTTTTCATCCTCGAAAAGGAAGGAGGTAGGAGAATAGAAACAACCAGAAAGAAAATAGATTGGAATACAAGTAAAACAATTAATTTAAACCATATAAATTCAAATTTAAATTAATTGATATTCAATAATTGATTTAATCCATTTGATTTCACTAACATCAATCTCAACTATTTCTAAATTCATTATCTTATTATCCAATTATCTTCAATTTACAATTTCTGAAACCATAAATTTGAATAGTCTTTCATTATAATCATATTTTTTTCAACAATTTAAATTCTTCTTTATTTCAAATTATTGTTAAATTTATTCTACTTAATATATCTTATCACATATATTTAACCCATATAAATTAATTTAAACCATAAAAGTTTCGATTTAAATTAATTTATATTCACTAATTGCTTTTAAATTCAAGGTATTTTCATAAGTTGATCAAATTTCAATTTATTAATTCTTTCAAAACAAATTTATTTGTCTCATCTATTATTCAATTACTTATTATCCTATCTAACTCTATTAACATCTTTATAATTAAAATTTAGTGTATAACATTTATTATAAACACTCAATTTTATTTATAAAGACATTTTTTTTACAGTATCCAATTACATTTGAACTTCTGAATAATTTAGGTAAGTTATATTGAAATGAAATTGAGTATTATACAAATAATTTTTTTACAATCCAGTTATTTCAAGTTAAATATTTATCCAAGAATTTTAACTTCAGTTTATAATTGAAATCATCTTTAACCTAAAATTTAAGAATTTAAATCTCTGATTTACTTCAAACAATTTAGAGATATATCTATATATTTATATCAAATCAAATTAAATTTTTAAAATAAGATACCTATATATATATATATATATATATAAATCAAATTATACTGAAGAAATTCAAATCAAAATATTTTTTTCAAAACAAAACCGTAGCAAAGCTACAGAATAGTCTCTCCACTTCGAAACTCGAAAATGAATGTCGATGATGCGGCTGCCATCACCGAAATTATTTTCCAGCGACAAAGAGAAGAGCACTGGTTTCAACATTTTAAAATTCTTTGAAAACGATTTATATTCAAAAATATTTTAAATACTATACACTTTAAAACTTTCAAATCAAAGTTTGAAATCACCAGAAATTAAATTCTCAAATTCTTTATTTAAATTCCTTTCAAATTCCAAATCAAATTATAACCAAGTTTCATAAATTCATTTATTTATATTATGCAACGATCAATGGTTTACAAAACAATAAATGAAAATCAAATATTATTATTTTTGACAACAAATTCATTAACAATTTAGTTTCAGAAAACTTATATTTATATATAATATAATCATACAAACTATTATTTTATTTACCAAATTTGAAAACGATATTGTGTCAGTTTGCTCTGCTCAAGTGTTTTGAAAATCCTATCGATAGCGTTGATAAGACGAATCGATCGAAAACCCAAATCAACATCAACAACTCAAACAACACAATGTATATTAAAACATTTTAAAATATTAATTTACAAATACACTTCTTCGCTCAACGATACAGTAGCGGATTTCAAAGCAAGGATAGGGATTCAAATTTGATTAATTCAATCAAAGAAAATTTTGATTTGAGAATAAGTTGGAACGAAATATAAGATGATTATTTAACCGAATAAGGAAATAGATAATCTTATATAAATCGTGGGCAACCATAACCGAGTCGATCGTGACTTCAAGAATAAGATCGATGCAGAATTTCGAGGCAAATCGACATTTATCTCAAGAGATAGAATTTGGCATAACCAAAGATGTCAGCATCTAAACCGAGGATATATTAATCTCCGGTGAATCGATGCTATCGTAAAAGAGTTTTACCCCTTTACAAATCAATTTGAGATTGGCGGGACCGCCAACTCATTATAAGATCATTCGTAGTGGAGTTATGTGATACTCCAGAATCCAGAAGAATATGAATAGTGAGGGACAAGAATGAATTTCGGAACCGCAGGGAATGTTCCAAAATTCAAATGAATCGAGTCAAAGGAAGAGATTGAAACTCGAATGAGAGTGATTCTGTAGATACATTTACCCTATATGCTGAGTTTTGCCTAGATCTACCAAAGCTCTAATACCAACTATAACGACCCGCTATTTTGTACCATTCGCATCCGCACATGTCGGACTTGAATAATTCAAAATACCGAATTGTTAATTTAAATTGGCAAAACTCAGCATATACAGTAAATAAATAATCACAGACACAGAGTAATAAATGCAGCGGAAACAAAAGATAGTAGTTCATGAAGCTACTATATACATATCAGAGTTAAATAAGGTACAACAGATGTCTCGAATATAATAATCAAATACAATATCAGAATACATCACTGGAATCAACTAAATATCTGAAAGCTAGATAGATAGCTGGATCTCCAAGCGAAGCTCCAACTCCAAAGGTGAATCTCGAATACTGGTATACTCAGTCTGACCCGAGCGTAAAGCAAAACACAAAACACTCGAGTCAGGATTAATATTCTTATATCAATAAATCCAACTCAAGTGAAATAGCAACTGAAATACAAGTAACTCAAAGGATGTTTGGAATAACCATCCTTTAAGGATCCGTTAAACTATCTACTATGTAGTAGTGTACGATAAGTAGATAATGCCTATCAGTAATATAAAGTATCAAAATAGTGTTAAGGCCTTACCATTATCCCCCTTAACACATTTTATATAAACGTTATAGTCTATGCAGCACTGTAAACTCCACCGTAAACTAGTGGGATATCAGGGAGTACTCCATAGGTATAACGCAAAACAAATCGTAGTGGTCGCGTATATAGGGATACAAGTATGACAAGGCACATGAGGCAATACCCAAGGTAGTGAAACTACCGTTTGCCTGATCCGGACTGGTGAGAACGCATCGCCGCAGCGACCGCAACACCGCGAAACAACACTCCTAAATCAAGGGTGCACCAATCGACAACAAGTAATGAGTAGTTTCGAAGAAGTGTGTTCGCTCGAGGTAGCTAACCCCCATTTGGCCCGGCACGGCTCCTGTTTTAGTCATTTCCAATTTGACACAAGTGTCAAGGCTATCCATTATCGTTCTCTTTCTTTAGTCATCACGAACATCATTCCAACCACTTCATTCTGGATCACACTCCGCGTATAGTTATTAAAGTGGTTTTCGGTTTAGACAGTGAGTATGTCCCTAACCGATTCCAGTCTCTTTAATAACTTTCGTAATTATTACACCGATTGGTCGTTTATTTATTTCAAAACCAAATCAAATTCAATTTCAAATAGAATTTGTAAACCAACATTTCATTTGTCTTTCTAAATCAATTTCCATAATTTACGTCTCAAAAACTTCCAAATTCATAATTTCAAAATCTTATAATCCAATTTCAATTTTTATTTAAACAATTCAAATATTTATTCAAGTTCGTATATAAGTTTCATTCCGAAATCATTTAAATTAATTTAATTTGACATTCAAATCAATTTAAATTCATTGATCGATTCCATTCAATATTCGTTAAGTTAATTTATCATTCAAAACAATTTCTATAAAATTTCCAATACATTTAATCAATTACTTAAGTTCAACTCCATTATATCAAAACTTACAAATTGAATTAAATTAAATTCGTCAAATCAAATTCTTTAAATTTCAGTCTTATATTTATTCCAATAAATCACATTTTTATTTCTTGTTAAAGAAATACAATTTCACTTGTTTACTTATTTAATTTAAACAAATTTCAAAACTTAATTATTAAAGAAACCCAATTTCACTTATTAAAGAAGTTCAATTTCACTTATCAAAGAATTCAATTTTATTTAATTATTAAATAATTCAATCTTATTAAATTATTAAATAATTTCAAAACTTAATTATTAATCATTTCTCAAATTTAACAACGTTCTTTCATCAATTACATTGTTAATATTTTGTTTCAGATTATTAAATATTAACATTTTCCTTTCATTGAAAATTCAAATTTCAACTTCATTTCAAAACCTTATTGTTTATCCAATAAAATCTTCATTTTATTTTTAAATCAAATTATTGACCAATCGATTTTTATTTAATTCTCTATCCTATGTCAAAGTTTGATTTGGGTATTTATCATTTCAACCCGATTCCATTTCAATTCAAAAATCAAGCATAGCAAAGGGAACTTGCAGTGTTATAACTGGGATGGTGTCAAAGTAAATAAACAAGCAATAACAGACATCAATAACAATCCAATAATTAATTCAAATAATCCCGAAATAATCGTATTAATTCACATTGTTATTTGTGCAAATTAATATAATTATTTCTAGAATCTACACTTATCATTTCATGTAGATTAAAGATTATTACACTAATATTTATACGGTTCTTCACTTGATATCCATTATTCAATTTCATACAACATCAATTTAAGCAACAAACATTTAAATGGTTCAAGGTGTATTTTACCAAATTTCTACGTGTCGATTAATTCCACATTTAAAGGGTCATATTATGCAAATGTCATCTAATCAAATTTAACATATATCAAGACTAACTATCCTACGTCAATTTCAGTTTCAAATTTTTTTCATCACTTACAACATTAACAATTTAACGTCCAATGTCAAAAATCAAACAATCAATCATTTGTCAATCAAACTGGATTATCCTTTCATAAATAACAAATAATGGTGTCAGATGTCACAGGTGAACTGATATAGGTAATAATATATATACAATAGTGTAAATAACTAACAGTCGCATATTTCGATTGTCGTTTCAATTGAAATCAAATTTAATAAATAAAAGAACATTAATCGTGAGTGATGGCTCACCTTTCGAGGCTAGATATATTGGACGATGAAATTGAGTTGCAAAATGCAGGTATGACTCCCAAATCAAAGCGAGATGGGCACGAAATTGGACGGACAAGCTGATAGATAGACATTGATGAAATCAAGTCAAAACTGGGTCGATGAATAAAATTGGTACAAGTGAACTCATACATATGGTTATACATAACTATTTATATATAAACATCATAATATTAAACTCCAACACATATTAAATATAGGTCTGTATATATTTTCAAACCAATAAATAATCTTTTAAACAAATCTCTATATATACTATTACAAAATCACTTTCTTTCTTTCTTAAAAGACATTTAATAAAATCGAATATCTACATCACATATATATTTATATATAAAGTAACAGGGAAAACTACAAAATATATACACATACTTCCCTTATAACATACTTACAGGAAACATCAATATAACTTTCATAGAATAAAATATACTTAATATTCACTCGGCTACTTTCTTTTCTTAGGCCGACTTTATACACACACATTTATATACTTTAGAATCCAAAGTAAGATAAGAAACTTCAGACGCTACTATATAATGTAGACTTAGATAACTAACAGAATATGAAATTTATATAAACTAATACATATCAACTAAAATATATATTTTGTATATACACTTTGAATATAGAATAAATATATCCTTTTAAACAATGTAATATAATATTCACAACCATAAAATATACAGTAAATATAAAATTTGCCTTATAGTTTTAAAAACCGATACTTACCCAGTAAATCATAAAACAACAAACATGCAAACTAACCAAACTATACATACATATGCCATCCAAATCTAATATAATTTATATATATATAAAATCTGTATAGATGCAGAGATAAAATAGCAATATATATCTAAACTGCTATATAAAAATTTATTATAGATCTAATGGTAAACATATCCATTTAACTGTACCAATATATAAACCATATAACACTAAAGCAAATTATAATGTCACTATACATATATGAGCTGTAACGTACTGACCTTTATATATATAAATAAAACAAACATTTGTATAATAACTTACCTATAAATATATACAAGTAGAAGCTGCAAGGCTGGGCATAGATAGAAGCAGGGAATTCGGTGGTGAAAGGAAGCCGAGAGGAAGGTAGTTGGGTCGGCAAACAAGGGTGGCTGGTGACAGTTCGTCCGAAGTGGAGTTTCAGCTTGAGGTGGCGGGTCAGGTGGCTGCCGCTCTTCGGCCACGTGGTGCTAGCGACGCGAGCAATTGACGGTTGGTGGTCGACTCACTCACCGCGGGAAGAGAGAAGGGAAAAACAGTTGCCAGGCGGTGGTGGGTTGCTTGGTGACTAGGTAGGAAGTTGGAAAGTGCAGGGGAGAGGAAACTGGGCTGACGGCGTTCGTCTTTTGCTCAGCAGTAGGAGGAGCAGGAAGTGGTGGAAGTGATGCAAGGCGGTGGAGGTAAACGGCAGCGATGGGATGATTGGTTGGTAGTAGGGTAGGCGAATGTGTGGTTGTGTTCACGTGAGAGGTTGATGGTCAAGGAAAGCAAGGCGGAAAGGTAAGGTTGCACGAGAGAAGATGAAAGAAGGTGGAAGGCAGAGGAAGTGTACGAACGAAAATAATATTGGTTTCTTTTTTTTCATTTCCAAAGCTAATGAACAGAAAAACATGCTATTAATTTCGAACGGATAGGAATAGAAAGGGTGATATTAATTGCTGATAATATAGAAGGTAGCTGGTTTGTTGAGAACGAGGGGAAGGTGAAGGGAAAAGGCAGTATAATCTTTATTTTTATTTTTTTCAAACAAATAGAGAGATGAACGAAAAACAAAACAAAAATGAAACAACCAAAATATTGAAACTTGAAACATGGAATAGTAATAGCAAAATTAATTTCTCTAGGAAGTATAAAAAGATGATTTTGAAACCAATGAGTAAATGAATGGTCACGGGGATTTTTCAAAAGGTCAAATTTTGAAACCGATACGGGAATCGTTCCGTAGACTTCGCCGTTTTCCGGACTTAAAAATACAGAATTGAATATACCATGGAGATCAGGATGACGGGCCAATCAAAGTGGTATACTGATATCAGTATGAATTATAAAAATTCGAATTTTCTACTAGTGGAAAATGCAAGAAAAACGCAGAAAAATAAGATCGACGGAGCTAAAGAAGTCCGAATTTTGAAAAACGAAAAATGGCGTCTTGCTCAGAAGATGATTTAAAATTTTTCTATATAAAAATATTTAGGTTTTGAAAACATTTTATTTTCATCGCTTTTTAACTGATTAAATTGAAGTAAATTTACGCGCGAAATAAACTTTCATATTTTCAGACGAAAATTTACCAGTTTCTATGTTTAACTAGATGCATTCCAAATATTAAATTTATATTTCAAAATTTTATCATTTAAAATTTCACAAAATTTCAACTAATTACGTTATTAAAACAGTTGAAATTTATGGGTCGTTACAGATTCAAGGATGGATTTCCAAAACAAACATAGATTCAAATTAAGGGAAACTGTAATCAAATAGAATTCTGGTTTGAAGATAATCTCGAACGAAGATGAGATAATTTATTACCAAATAGGAAATGATAAGCCTATATAAATCGCGGGCGACCCTAACCAGTCAACTGTGACTTCAGGAGAATAATCAATTCGGAAATCTGAGACAAATCGACATTCGATCGCCAGATATAGAATCCAGATAGAGCAGAAGGTAGATAGCATCGTAAACCGAGGATACAGAAATCTCCGGTGAATCAATGCCAGTTGCAAAAGAGTTTCAACCCTTTATAAATCATTCAAAGATTGGTGGAACTACCAATCTTTAGAGGTCATTCAAAAATTAGGGAAGACAGGAACTCAGAACAAGAGGAAGCGTTCCAAAATTCAAAGGAATCCTAATCGAAGAAATCCCAACCAAGATAGAAGTTCCGAAATTTTTAGGAAATCCTAATCAACGAAATTCCTAACAAGGTGGATACGAAAGGGATAAAGTCCAGAAAATTTCTTTCAAAACAAGAAAATTTATATCAAAATAATCTTTAAAAATACTTTAAAATCATTTGAAAATCATTTTATACTTCGAAAATACGTTCTCTCACAAAGAAATGATTCTGAGATTGATTTCACTCATTCTAGGGTATTTCTACCCTATTTCTAATGAGTTTTTGCTCCGCAGGCTAAGGTTTGCCTAAAACCAAAGCTCTGATACCAAATGTAACGACCCACTATTTTGGACCATTCAAATCGACAATAATCCACACATGTCTGACTTGAATAATTCAAAATAACAGATTGTAATAAAATTTGGAGCAAATAAAATCAAATACAGAATCACAAACACAGAAATATCAGAATAACTCGCAGCGGAAATTAAAATACCATAGTAGTTCATGAAGCTACTATAACAAACTCTCAAAACATAATACATAATATCAGACTGGAAAACATATACAATAGAAATCTCAAATACATAGAAGTTTATAATACCAGAGCTGAAATAGAATAACTGAAACTGAAATGGATAGATAACTAGATAAGCAGAATCTCCACCAATTCTTAGCTCCAGAAAGAGATCCAAAGCTAAGCTGTAAATACTCAGACTGACCCGAGCGTAAAGCAAAATACAAAACACTCGAGTCAGGACAATATATACTTATATAATGTAAACCAACTCAAGTGAACTGTAGCAGTAATGCACACAATAACTTAAAGGATGCTAGGGATCGCCCATCCTTTAAGGATCAGTTAAACCATAAATTATATACATCCCGTGGTTAAAATCTCAAAACTGGTAATTTATATTTTGAAATCAATTATCATTTCAAAAATTCAAAAATCCATTTCAAAATGTCACAATATCATATCTTTCAAAACTACATTCCTTTTATTTAAAGTACCATTTCAACACACATTCAAAATAGTTTATATTTCAAACAAATTATTTCATTTTAAATCATTAAAATGAAGTTATTATATTTTCAAAATTTATATCTTTCAAAGTCAATTTATTTACTTAAACTTATCAAAACAATGAAAATTCACCTTTCGCGGCATTTGGAAAGTGCTATAGAAAGTTACTTTCAAAACAGTTCAATTTAACAAAAGACAACATTAAAAATACTATAATAGGGTTATATTAGTTCAAATAAAACCTTAGTTAAATTCCATAATTATAGCACTTACAAAGTGCTATAATATCCCTTTATTAAAATTTAGCCCTGTGGTTCATTTATATCAACTACAGCATTTACAATTGCTGTAATATCCTTTACCTTAGAAATAATAGCATTTTAGAAATGCTGTTAATTAAAATTCAGGGTTTTCAATACAGTTTCACAAACAATTATATTTTGATATAAATCATTTTTTACTTAAAAATCAAAATTTCTCACTTTAAACAATCATTTAAAATGTCCGTATATTCATGATTTTATAAAGTTAAATTTCTATTCAAAAGTCAATATTTAATAATAATTTACATATTAAATTCAAACATTAAATTTCAATTCTTTATAATTAAATTTTAACTTAACACTTAAGTTTAAATCTCCCATATAACTTATTTTCATTTTATTTACTTACCTTCAAAAATTCACTTTTAAACAAAATTCATAAATTCCAATTTAAGCTATATTTCAAAACAAATTCAACTTAATATTCATTCATTTCACATTTTTAACTTTATTCAAAAATCATTAATATATATTATAAAATCATTTTAAATTCATTTTAATTCCAAATATCATAAATTTATCATATTTCATATTAAATTTAAATTCCATTTCATCACCAAATTAGAATTTCCAAAATAACTTACATTTCAAAATTCCAATTTTACCATTTATTTATTTCACTTATAAATTCTCATAAAATCAAAATAATTTACAAAAATCATTTTTAACTAAGTTGAAATCAAATTATTATAATATTTACATTTTTAAAATAATTTAAAAATTTAGAAAACATATTTTAACCACGGACCTATAAATCATTTTCTAGCCTAGGTAAAGTAATACAGATACTATATCTTTTCAATCAGTAATTACAAAGAAAAATCCGGGTTTGATCATTTCAAACCCGCAATCCCAAGTAAGAATGAAATGAAAACCGCTCAGGCCTATCATTTCAGCCCATTCTAAAGTTCGTTCGGGTATGTATCATTTCAACCCATAGTGATTCTAATCTACAGGGAACTTGCAGTGTGATAAACTGATATAAATAACAGAATAGCATGATATAATAGTAACATATGGTATAACAGGTGTAAATACAGGTGTGAACATCATATGAATATAATATGGCAGTTATAACAGGATGATGTAAATTACAGATTCAAATGGTGTCAGTTTACTAGTTATATAAGTACACATCGTCTAGTGAGAATTACTCACTTGTATAAGCTGGAGATGACAACCAATTGCACAAACAAGGAACTTCAAAGGCAAGATAACACGACAATGATTTGAGAGTGGGAGAGCCAAAGTTAAATTTCAAACAAAACAAATACAAACATGAATTACAAACCGAAATATTACAAAACAATGCTAGGAATAACTACCCAATTCAAAGCTAGAGCTTTTGCACTTGCATTCAACATCATATGCTTCAGCCACAGGCTGGAAAAGCATTGTTATGGGATGGTTTTGGATCAGGTTAAAGCCATATAGGGGTCCGCCATAGCAATATAAGGAGGAGATGAAGGATATGTGCTTGAATTTCAAAACAAGGCAACTACAAGTGGTTTCTATGCCACAAATGGTTCGACCCTATGCAACATGGGAACGGCCAGGCCTGTAGTGGACTGGAGAATGATGTGGCAGTGGCTTTGGGTCAGGTAGGTGCTGGTGGAAGTGATGCAATAGGTGGCCAAGGTGGTGGTTGGAGTGGGGAAGGCAATAGGTGCTAGGCTATAGGGTTTTAGGTGGATGTTTGCTCAATTTTTGGTGGATCTACATCATATATGGCCATGGCTATGGATGGTCAGTGGGCTGGAGAAGATGGTGGCCTGATGTGGTGGTGGTGGAGGCAGCCATGGTGATGGAGGAGCAAGGCCAAGCTACCTAAAGTTGAAGGCAAGTGCAAAAATCATAAGAAACAAGAAGAAAAGAAGTAGAAAAGAAGAAGAAGTTTACCAAATTTTTGTTCAGGTGTGGAGGCCGAAATTTTTGGAGTAAGAACAATTTTTTTACGTGGAAATGGAAGGAAGTAATCAGCTGAAGAAAATGATAAGGTCAGCCAATAGTAAATGCAAGTGTTGGTTAGAAAATGAAAAGGCAAGAATACAAAAAGACTAGGAATAACAAAAGTCACAAACTCTTCATATTTCCATATTTTCTTTTTATAAGTTTAAATATCTGAAAATACATATAATTTCAGTTAAAATTAGAAAATATAACAAATATACAAAATATAAATAAATAAATATTAATTATATATGATTAAAATAAGAAAATAGTACAAAATGAAAACTAGTCTAGAAAATTTGAAAATAAACCGGATAAACTTTGGAAGATTTATATGGACTTAGAAAATATTTATAAATAAAGATAATAACATAAAATAAAAATGCTTTCACAAAAGTAAATAAATAAATTTTAATTAAATATAATTTAAATTAAGAAAATAGCAGAAAAATAGAAACTAGCCTTTTAAAAATAGGAAATAAATGCAATAAATTTTGGAAAAATTTTATTATCACTTTTAAAATATTAAAGGACAAAGTATCCATAAAATAACATATTAACACAAATTAAAATAAAATATGACAAAGAAAATGTAATTTATATAATTTAAAATAGACAAAATTGTTAAATAAATCAAATTGCACTCAAAATTGTAATGTACATAACTTTTACAATTCAAATCCGTTTTCTACGAAACGAAAAGTAGTATTCAAGTTATTAAATCTATTTTCATAATAAAAGATAAAATTTAAGAATTTAAATATTTAAATTTAAGGTTTAAAAATCAAAGTTTGACCAGTTTGACCAGAAATCCCTTTTTGAGGAAAATGTTCAATTTATATCAGTTTGAAATTAAAATTCACATAATAATCAACATTTATATTTAAAAATGAAATGTTTGAAATAAAACAAGTTTAAAATAATTTAAAATAAAATAAAGTCAAATTTAAATATATGCAGAAATCTAGGGTTGTTACAAGTTTTGATTATATAAATTTATAAAACACATTGCTTTCAAAACTAAGTCAAATAGGCATATAGTGACAGTTTCAGTCAACTGAACAGGGGTAGCCAGTCGACTGAAACGTGCACACATGCACAAAATTGTTTGAACATTCAGTCGACTAAACACCCTAGTTCAATCGACTGAATACAATCTCTTTACATCATCAAATTCAAAATCGTATGAATGTTCAGTCAACTTAATCTATATTTTCAGTCGACTTAATATACATAATGGCTATTTTTCTAAACGGTCACCACTTTTCAATGAACAGAAATATCTGTTAATTCAATAGGCTTTTCCATATCTCTTGGCCGAATCTTTTCACGAATAATTACAACTTTTTAACACTATAAATAGCCTTGACTTCAGATTGCAAAACACAACATTATTCTCTGATTCTATTCTATATTCTTGCAAATTATTTTCTACCATTTGCTTTCATAAATGCTTCCAAATCACTTGCACATTCAAGCACAATCTATTTGTGATTACAATTACTTCCAATCTTCACGTACAACACTATATACCACAAAGGAGAAGATTTAGGAAGGGTGTACTCTAAAGACTTATCCATGCTATTTACAGAGCACATTCAGTCAAGAAAACTTTCTGTATTGTAGAAGTCATGTACGGTTGCTCCAGTGGTAGAAATCCTATTCGGTTGTCTAGGCGGTAGAAGTCCTGTTCGGTTGCTCAGGCGGTGTAATACCTGTTCCTCTGGGTTAAGTCAGGGTTGATAGTTAAATTCCAGAAGGAGTTTGGGACTGGACGTAGAACGGTAGTTCGAACCTGTATAAAAATCCCTGATGTCATTTACTTTACTATTTACTTTTATATTCATATTCCACACTAGTAGATAACTTATATTATATTCCATATTACGATCCATAAGATCACTTTCACTTCGTCTCAGAGCATAGGTCATCTTATAACCGTAACACAGTTATTTGATACACTGTTAATATGGAACATAACACCAACACAAGTTTTGTTGAAGGTCAATCCACTACACGACCACCGCTATTTAATGGTTTGAACTATAACTATCGGTCAACTAGAATGAGAATTTTCATGCAAGAAAATGGATATGATACTTGGAATATTACTCAAAATGAGTACACTATAACCACTACACCATTTGCAGTATGGTCAAATACACAAAAGACTGATGCTACATCAAATGCAAAAGCTATTAATATGTTATTTTGTGCATTAGACAAAAATGAATTTAATAGAGTTAGCACGTGTACAGCTGCCTATGAAATTTGGAAAACTCTTAAAATCACACATGAAGGAACTAAAAAAGTTAAACAAAGCAAGATTTCTATGCTTAAAAATCAGTTCCAAAATTTCAGAATAAGACCAGATGAAACCATAAATGATATGTACTCTAGATTTCAAGAAATACATCATTCACTATTGGCATTAGGAGAAATTTTTTCAGATTTTGATATTGTTTTTAAAATTCTAAACTCTTTAACGGATGAATAGGAATGAATGGTCTTAGCCATTGAAGAAGCTAATGACATTTCTACCATCAAACCTGAAGAGTTAATTGGAAATCTGATGTCATATGAAGTAAATTTGCAGGCTAAGCGAGATCAAGCACAAAGTAAAAGAAATATCGCATTTAAAGCGGAACAAGAAGACTCAGATTCAGAGGAAGATGACATGGCAATAATCGTAAAGAATTTCAAAAAGTTTTTGAAATTAAGAAAGAACAAGAAATTTGGAAACAATAGAAAAGATAACACCAGCAAATTACCAGTCTCAAATCTTGAATGTTACGAATGCCATAAGAAGGGCCATATACTTTCCTGATAGAAAGAGAGATAGGTTCAAAAATAAGAAGGACAAATACAAGAAGAAGCTGGCATTCTCAGTAACATGGGATGATTCAGAGTCGTCGTCATCATCAGATAGTGACACAAACAGTGATACCGAATAAGCTAACATCTGCTTTATGGCATCAACTGACGATGTAAGTGATTTATCTTTTGAATATTTAATTGACATAAACACAGAAATATTAGACAAACTCAAGAAAACTAAGAGAAAATACAAAGATGCACTAGACAGACTAAAGAGAACTAAAATAGAAGTTAATATGCTAAGAGATGAAAAGAAAATTTTAGAAGAAGAACTTGTTAATACACAAGAATTTTTATCTAATGTTTCTTCACAACTCACTATGCTATCAAATGAAGTAAAAGTGCAAAAAGAAAAGAATATGACACTAGCATCAGAAATCATGATCTAAAATCAAATGTCAAAATTCTTGAGTTAAATAACACTAGTCTCAAAATTGAGTTACAGAGTATTACTAAAAATATGAAAATTTTCAATAAAGGAAGAAAAAACCTTTCTAAAATTATTAGTAATTCTTGATAGAATCTCGATTTTAATCATTTTGATTGTGACAACTATATAAACCAATTTTTGTGTATACTAATCACTTATGCAGGAGATTCGTTGCAGATTCGTATTCAGAATATTTTGAAGCTAATAGTCTTTTGTTTAGAGTCTGTATACTATTTAGAAATATGTTAAAATCTCTCATGAATGGTATATATATAAACATACACACACATGCTCAAACATGCACAAAAGGCTGAAAACAGCTGGCTGAATAGACTCATTCAACCATCTGTTTGCTGAAACAATTTTACTGTTTCACAATATTCAACCGGCTGTTTTAGGACAAAATTTTCCTATTTCTTTGCTATTTTCAATTTTAACTAATTCAGAAGGCTGAATTATTATTTTAGCCGGCTGAATATTTTCAACAGCTATTTTATGAAAAGACACTTCTCTTCGTCGAAGAGAAACTTCTTCAAATCAACAGTTGCACCAGCTTCTTTTCAACCTATCTTTTTTTCTCTGGTTCTTAACAACCTAACCATTAATCTTGTTTCTATTTATATGATCTTCTTGCATATAAATACCTCCTCTTTCTTTATTTCTTTTGAAAATCAAATAAAAAAGAAAAGAAAAACTAGTTTCATCTCTCTTAATCAAAAAATGTCTTCCCAAAACAACTCTGAATCCTCTGCACTTTCATATACTTCTCCTAGTTCAGAATCAGTAAATTTACCTACTCCTACACCGATTTATGAATCGGTCCCGATTGTTCCTCCTTCTATTCACATGGGTTACACTACACCTGGGAAAAGAACAAGACACTCTCTATTTTTCAGTTCACCATCTACCAAAGAAAAGATAGACGACATTCACCACCACCAAAGGGAAACATTGGAATTACAGCGAGAACTTTATTATGAACAAAAAGTTAACGCCAAGCATTTAAGCTTTTTGGAGCCAGTTGCCTTGAAATTCTACGATTCCTCATCCAAAAACACAGTTCATCAACCGTCTCCTGTTTTTTCTCCATCCTGATGTAATCCTTGGGAACTATCACCGCAACGTCCACCAGTATCTCCGAACTCGTGGGAACGCAGCAACAGATGGTCGCCACTCAGGCCACTACAAGAGAACAAAAAATTAGAACCAGATGATTATCACACTCCAATCTCTCATCAAAATCAGTTTAAAAGTATTTAATATGTAATCTACTTTGTTTATACAAATAT
This sequence comes from Allium fistulosum, assembly GCA_030737815.1. Taxonomy (NCBI): domain Eukaryota; kingdom Viridiplantae; phylum Streptophyta; class Magnoliopsida; order Asparagales; family Amaryllidaceae; genus Allium; species Allium fistulosum. The sequence continues at coordinate 522,854,287 of CM060906.1, forward strand.
GTATATGCTGTTCTTTTACTAATAATATTTGTTATAAAAGAAGAAGGCAGCCAAACTTTTACAAACAAATCAGTCAGCTGTTTTCACTAAAATAGACGGCTGAATAATATGAAAAAATAAAAGTTTTTCCAGATTCAGACGGCTGAATCACTGAAAAAAGCCGTCTGAATCAGTTCAAAAATGAACTGTTTCCTTGCGGGAAGGAATTCAGACGGCTGAATCACTGAAAACAGCCGTTTGAATCAGTTCAAAAATGAACTGTTTCCTTGCGGGAAGGAATTCAGACGGCTGTTTACAGTAAACCAACCGGCTGAATCCTTCCTGAAGCATTTTTTTACTAGGCCCTACATCTCCACTACCAACTTTACCCCTACTTTTCACCTGCCTATAAATTCATCTCTTCACCTTTTACCCCTTCACTTCAGAACCCTAGCTCAATTTTTTTTTCAAATTCTCAACTTCTACTCTTAAATTTTTAAATCTAATGGCTCCTAGACCAAAACGCACAAGGGAATCCGCCTCTGGTCCTTCCGAAGACCAGATTCGTCGATGGCTTTGGAATGATGTTGCAGTCTCTCGCTTCAATTCTAAGAAAAATTTCAATATTTTTGAAGGAGCTTTCATGAAGTTCCCGGGTTTCGTGGCTTATCGAATTAAAGAAATGGCCGACCAATTCCACTTTGATAATCTCATAGGGTATGCTCCTAATAGTGTTAGAATTAATCGTCTTTTGATCAAACTTTTTCTTGCAAATCTGAATCTAGAACACCATAGTCCTCAAAATTGACAAGATTGAGTTTGGTCAATAGTTTGTGACACTAAAATCTTTTTGCCTTTCCAAAAATTAGGAAATATTTTAAATTTTCCATTTCAAGGTGTTGATATAGATGATATTGAAGTTGATATGGATCATAGAGATGAAGTTTCACATCGTTTCTTGTCCGATCACCTTACCAATTTAAGTGCATTAAAATCTAGCACCTTAAGGCCACAAGCACGCCTTATTCACCGTGCTTTCATTCGCTCCTTATAACCTCGAATGGGAAGTTATGAAACAGTTTATAAAAGAGATTTTCAAGCCCTCTATTCAATCTACTCCAACCAACAAGTAAATAAAGGAAAAATCATTTTAGATGAATTTCAAGACATCACAATCTGAAGGAAATATAAGACCATCCATTTTGGCGCTTATATTATGCGTATCCTTCTCAACTTTGGTATTCCGATGCCCGACTCTGAGTTTTCAAGCATTAGTGAGTTAGGCGCAAAAACCTTAGGATTGATGGGTCTTCCTCCCCGGCCTCCTCCAAAACAAATCATTTCTTTTCAAGAATGGTCTCACAATGCTCAACAAGGTGTTCCACAACCTCGTGACACTAGTATTGCCTCCTCTTCACATACCCAACATGAAGAAGAAGAAGAGGATGATGACTCCATTCAAGTTGTTGGCCCGGAAACTTCCTCCAGACAAGCTATCATCACCCTCTCTCGAAATCAATCAAAACTTCATCGGGAAATTAAATCTCTTGAAAGGAATACATAGAAGAAATTCAACTCCATCAAAGGATTTCTTAATAGGATATGGGATAAAATTTCTTGTTCGGGTTCTACATCCACCGAAGCTTACAATCCATCTCCTTTCCAATAGTCGTCTTCAAGTACGGATAATGACGATGATGAACTCTCTACTTCTATCTAGTTTTTATTCTAATCTCTGAATTTTATTTTCCTGTTTATAATGTAATTCCAAACTTCTATGGTTCCTTTTTTAGTTGTCTACATAATGTTGTATGGTTGTTATGATCTTATTTTAGTAATGACATCTCGAGTATGTATTTTAATCTTTGCTCTGTAATATTTACGTACATTTATTTTATATCCTTCTTTTTGTCGATGACAGAGGGGGAGAAAAATTACTATGCATATTGACAGGGGGAATAGCAGTGTTCATGTAAGTATTTATGAAAATATATTATTTATACTTTTATAGTTGTCATCATCAAAAAGGGGGAGAACGTTAGAATCTTGATTTTAATCTTTTTGATTGTGACAACTATATAAATCAATTTTTGTGTATACTAATCACTTATGCAGGAGATTCGTTGTAGATTGGTATTCAGAATATTTTGAAGCTGGTAGTCTTTTGTTTAGAGTCTGTATACTATTTAGAAATATGTTAAAATCTCTCCTGAATGGTGTGTATATATAAACATGCACATACATGCTCAAACATGCACAAAAGGCTGAATACGGCCGGCTGAATAGACTCATTCGGCCGTCTATTTGCTAAAACAATTTTATTGCTTCACAATATTCAGCCAGTTGAATAAGTTATTTCAGCCGGTTGAATATTTTCAACAGCTATTTTATGAAAATACACTTCTCTTCATCGAAGAGAAACTTCTTCAAATCAACAGTTGCACCTATTTCTTTTCAATATTATCCTTCATGAATAATTGCAACTATTTAATCTCTATAAATAGATTTTAGAATTCAACAAACAAATAACTTAACTGATTTTAGTATTCTTGAGTTCTTATTTATTATTCTCTATTTTCAAACTGCATTCAAACTGCTTACATTTTATTATCGTTGATCACTCTATCTTCCACAATTCTCAAGCATATTACACTATATATCATAAAGGAGAAGATTATAGGAAGATTGTACTTAATTGACTTATCAGTGCTATTCAAAGAGCACACTACAGTCAGATAGTTTTATTATTTGTAAAGAAGTCATGTTCGGTTGCTCATGCGGTAGAAGTCCTATTCAGTTGCTTAGGCGGTAGAAGTCCTGTTCAGTTGCTCAGGCGGTGTAAACCTATTCCTCCGGGTTAAGTGAGGGTTGCTAGTTTAATTCCAGAAGGAGTCTGGGACTGGACATAGAACGAGAGTTCGAACCAGTATAAAAATCTCTGGTGTCATTTAATTTACTGCTTTAATTATTTACTTAGTTTATATTCCACACAAGTAGTTTATGCATATTACACGAACCTATAGCACCAGTCACTTTCAACTCTCAGACTACTAATAATAAAAATGGATTAGGATATAAAAAATCTTCAAAACCAAAGAAGAATAATATATTATAAAAATTAAAACTTGAATAATAACTTTCTGAAAGAAAAATCAAAGGCAAAAGTTGTTATTTTAAAGATAGAAGTTAGTAAAACTAGTACCATAAAAATTTGGGTACAAAAAGACTAATAATAATCTAATCAGAAATAAGTATATCAAATCTTTTATATCTATTATTCGTAAAAAAAAAGATTTTATTTATAAAGGGAATTCTAAACCCTCATGGGTTTAGCTTCCTAAGATCTAACTCTTAGGACCCTAATAAAAAGGTGGGTACCAACATTATTTCTATATTTTTTGCAGGTACCGACTAAGAAAAGAGGAAAATGGATACTAGACAGTGGTTGCTCAAAACATATGATAGGAAACAAAGATATGCCAATAAATATTATGTACTCTAATGGAGAATCTGTCACATTTGGAGATAACTCATCATCCGTTTATCTTATTTTCGACGAATTAACAGCAGTTTGGCAGCGAAAATCGAGTTTTGATAGGTTGGTCGTGTCTCTCATATCTGTGTACCATTCTGTTCATCTCATTACACTGATTTTTGCAGTATATTCATTTGTGTGTTTCTGCGTCACATGGCGAAATCTGCAAAACGATTAGCCGTATCGGTACCCATTTTGAGCCTTTTGGGTTTCCTGTGTCTATTCGTTTGTTCCACCATGCAAAATCAAATGGCCACTTGTTATTATTATTTCCTGAATTTAATATTGACTTTTGTTATTTTCACTTGTTTGAAAATATATTATGGTTCCTCTCATTCTTTCTTCCTTCCTCTATCGTTCTGTTCATTCTTAGAAAAAGATGAAGCGTATATATATTTTCTTGAGAATAAAAATGCTCTGCCATCTTTCTATTTGCTTGGAACCACTCTCGACCCTCCATATCTTCAGCCCGCACCACCTATCACACGACATCTTTCCACTGTCCTTTGTGCATCCAAGACTTCCGCCCATGCAACTCAACCCACGTCAGCCAATAACCCATGGCCCTCCACTCTTCCACTACTTCATTCGCCACCTAAATCCCTCCAAACAAACAGTAGCGCTGCAGCCCCTTCTCCTTACTCCAACCTCCCTCTACCCATATGCAATAGCTCGCCTCCGAGTAGCTTTCCTTGGTCGCAGCCTACTTCCCTTACATCTCCCCTGAACCCGCCACTCCCCTAACCACACTCCACCAAATAGCCACCTTTCTTCCCACCGTTGCACACTCCGGCCTTGACACCTAGCACAGCCCTTCGCCCACTGACCAGGAGACGCCCTCAGCCTCGTCTTTCACACACTCCTCCAAGTCCACCTGTCTTCCAACTGACCGAACACAATAGCCGAGCAACCCCGAGTAGTAGCCTCTCTTCCTATATATATATAAAAGGAAGAAGTGAAATATATATTACATATATATCTTGGTTTTCATCGACTTCTCGAGTTCACTAGCTTGGCTTTGTTCGCCGCTGTCCGGAGAATACAATAGCAATTTTCTAGTCTTGTCGTTGTCCCGTTGTGTGTGTGCGTGTCCGTGTGCACTAGTTCGTGTCTGTATCCACGGATTGTCGCATCTTCGTTGTTGTTGTTTTCTCTAGCCTCGAACGTGAGCAATCACTCACGATTAACATTCTTATATTTAGTAAATTTAATTCATATGAAATGACGATTTAAATATGTTGTTAAATTTGAATTAGTTAGAAATTAAATTGTTAAATATGATATGTTAATATTTAAATTATGAACCTATGACATATGACACCATGACCTGTTGAATATATATTTTATTAAATGGTTAATTATGATCGTATTTGCCATTGATGTGCTATATCATTATGCTATTATTTCATTATTCTCACTTTACAAGTTCCCTATTAGTTTATAATTCCCTAAGGGTGAAATGATACATACCCGAACGATCTTATAAATTAGCGAAAATCGTTATAGGTTGAAATGATAAACCCAAGTGATTTTATTGATTTTGAAATTTTGGGATTGCGGGTTGAAATGATATATATAAATATCTGAATCACTTGACCATATGATAGAAAACTATATACAGACACCGTTGGTCTATTTTTAATAGATTTCCAAAATTTTGAAAAATATGTATTTTACTAAATATTAATTTTAAAATATAAAATATAAAGATTTTATTTTAATATGTGTTTTAAATTGAATATTGATTTTAAAATATAATATTTAAAGGTTTATTTTAATATGTGTGTAAAATTTAGATTTTTAAAGTATGTATTTGGAAATTTTAAATTATAAGTTAAGTTTTAAAAATGTAAATTTTAAGATTTTACTTCAAATTTTATTATTTTTAAATATATAATGAGATTTAATATAAAATAAATTTAATAATAAGATTTAATTTAATAAAATTTAATTTAATTAGTATATATATAATATCTTTAAGTATTTATTTAAAATTATATTAATATTTTAAAAATAGATTTTGTAATAACTTTAGTAAATTAAGGTTGGAAAGATAAACTGAAATTGATTTGAAATTTTATTTGTCTAAGAATTGTATTTAAATAAATAAAAAGTTGATTTGAAACCTATTAATTTTGAGACTTTAAAGATATGATTTTATAACTTGATAACTTGATTTCGATTAAAGGTGATTAAATGAATATTTTCAAATTTAAAATAAAATTGGAATTGAAAATTTTATATTGATTTAAATTTGTAATTTGAGATGTTTTTAATGTTATTAAAAATGATTAAGTGAATATTTTCAAATTTAAATAAAATTAAAGTTGAATTTTGAAATATAATTGAAATTTATCAAATTGAGTTATTGTAAATTGTTTGAATATTTAAACTTTGAAACCATTGAATTGGAAGTGGTTTAAATTAGTAGTCCAAACTTGGATTTGAAATCGATATAAATTAAAATGGTTTAATGAGAATTTGAATTGAACCTTTAACCTTTTAATTGAAATTGTTGAACTGAGATTGATTTAAAATAAATTTTGGAACTAAAGTTGATTTGAATTGATTTGTGAAATTGGAAGAAACAATTTTAATTTGATACTATTTTCGATATAAACTCTTTTTAATATATAAAATATTTTTAATATATAAACTATTTTAATCTATAACCTATTTTTCAATATAAACTATTTTTAATGTTTAAATTTGTAATTTTGATATGATGGTTTAACCTATTTTGTGGTTATGATTTGGAAATGAATATGATTTAAAGTGAATAATGATTTCAAAAGTGAATATGATTTTGAAAGTGATATGATTTTGAAATGAATATGATATTATGATATGAAGTATGAACCGTTTGAAATGAAAAAAAAGACCAAGGTGTGAAATAAGCGTTTGGTTGTTAAAGAGACCGGGATTGGGTATTGTTGTACTCTCTGCCAATACTCAAAACCACTTTAACAACTGTGCATGTGGTGGAGAATCCAGAACGAACTAGGATGGTTTGGCGAACGATTCTATATGAGGTATGAACGTAGCCCTGACCCCCTCGGGTCAGCTTGATGTGACTAAAACTGGAGCCACGCCGGGCCAAGTGAGGTCGCACCTCCAATCGAGCATGCTTCTTTGATACCATTCTGTTCATTTGTGATTTGATTGGGTGCACCTTTGATTATGGGAGTGTGTCTCAAGGTGGGCGGTAGTAGCTGCTATGCGTTACCACCAATCCAGATCCGCAAAACGGTAGTATCCTACCCTAGGTATTGCCTTGCGTGCCTTGTCACATGCCTTATCGCACCCTCTACGAGTTTGGTTTGTTTCGTACACTATGGAGTGCCCTTTGATAGCCCTCTAGTTTATGGAGGAGTTACGGTACTGTATAGACTACGACATTTATATAAAAATGTGTTACGGGGGAAATGGGTAACGCCTTAACGCTATTTTAATAGTTTTACTTTACTTTAGACATTATCTATGTAGCGTATTGTATTATGTATGTAGATAGTTTAACGGTTCCTTAAAGAATGGGAATCCCAAACATCCTTTAAGTTATATTGCATTTCACTTGAGTTGATTTACTTGCATAAGAATGTTAATCCTGACTCGAGTGTTTTTTGTTTTGCTTTATGCTCGAGTCAGACTGAGTGTCACAACATTTGAGACTCACCTTTGGAGCTTGGAGCTTTGCTTGGAGATCTATCTTTATCTGTTCAGCTTTCAGTTATTTTAGTTACTTCCAGTTGTTTATGTTGAGACTTGCCGTTTGCTTTTGTATTGAGACTTTTATGTATTGGATTTTTGTTGTATTTTTTTCAGACTCTGATATTCTATAGTGGCTTCATGAACTACTATTTATCTATTTCCGCTTCATAGTGTATATTACTCTGTATATGTGATTCTATGATTGATTTATTTACTGTATGTGCTAAGTTTTTCCAAACATAAATTAACAATATATTGTTTTGAGCAATTCAAGTCTGTCATTGTAACGACCTGCCTTTTTGGACGTTTTAAGCAGACACACATGCCAGACTCAAACCATTCAAAAGGGCAGATTGTTATGGGTTAAATAAGAAAAAGAGAAAGAAATAAAAAAATACAGAATCTCGCATAGGAATGACAAAATATAATAATCAAATAACAGTTTATGAAGCTCTTTTATAAATACATTTGACTATTCTTTTACAACACAAAATTAGAGTTTCAGAAACAGGAATAAAAAAAAACAGCGGAACAACATGATGCAGTGGAATAATTATAATAAATAATAATAGTACAAATCTTCGTCTTCATCCTCCAGAGATAAGGTCTTCAACCATGAGATTTTCAGGCTGGCCCGAGCGAATTGAAAAGACAAAACACTCGAGTCAGAACTAAAAGATCTTATGTAAGTTAAATCAACGGTAAATATGAGTGTAACGGCATCAGAGATGTTTACAGGGTTTGACATCTCATATCCAGTGTCTAACGTGAGTGTAGTAACTGAAAAGATGTCCGGGATTCACATCTCCTAAGGATCCATTAAACTATCTACTATGTAGTACAATACACTATTATAATATGTCAACAGTAAAGTAAAAGTACTAAAATAGTGTTAAGACGTTACCCATATCCCCCTTAACACATTTTATATATTCCCATAGTCTATACAGTACCGTAACTCCTTCGTAAACTGGAGGCTATCAGAGGGCACTCCATAGGTATGATACAAAACAAACTCGTAGAAGATGCTCTAGGGCATGTGAACACGGCACTCGAGGCAATGCCAGGGTAGATATACCAATTGCGGATCCGGACTAGTGGTAACGCATATCAGCTACTACCGCCCACCTCGGAACACACTCCCAAATCAAAATCAAAGAATGGCCACCAAATCATCACAAAGTCATAATATGGTATCGAAGAAATGTGTCCGATCGGAGGTGCGACCTTACTTAGCCCGGCATGGCTCCTGTTTTAGTCACATCTAAGCTGACTCACGGGAGTCAGCGTCACGTCATACCTTATCAGAAATCGTTCGCCAAACCAACCTACTTCATTTCTGGAATCTCCACCACGTACATAGTTGTTAAAGTGGTTTTTGGTATTGGTAGAGAGTATGACAATATCTGACCCCAGTCTCTTTAACAACAAAATGCTTATTTCACACAAGACGGTTCTTTTAAATTTCAAAAGTCAATTCACAATTTATATCAAAATATCATATTCGATTTCAAATCATATCTCTTTCGAAATCATATTCACTTCCAAACTATATTCACTTTCAAAATCATACTCACTTTCAAATCATATTCACTTTGAAATTATCGATAAGTTATATTAATTAATTCTTCATTCAAACGATCTTATTCCCTCAAATGTGTCATTTCACAAAAAGGTATCAATTCCAATTTCCAACTTAGTTTGTATCATCATCAAGGATTTAATATTAATACTTTAACTTTACACAGTCTGGAATTTTAGAAAATAGTTTAGGTAGTCATAAATAGTTTTAATAGTTAAAAAAATAGTTTAAAACAAATTAAAAATAGTTTAAATAGTAAAAATGGTTTTAAATAGATTTAAATTGATTCAGTTAGATTTAAAAAGACTTAAATAGGTTTAAAGTAGATTAAATAGATTTAATTTATATTAAATAGATTTAAAATAGATTACATAAATTTAATTAGTTTAAAATAGGTAAAATAGGTTAAATTGGATTAAATAGATTGTAATAGATTAATATAAATTAAAATAGTTTTAAATTGGTTAAAATAGTTAATTTTATTAAAATAGTGAAATGACCCTCTCATTTGTACCTTAATTTGTAAGGATTTTTTTACATAGATATATATATATATATATATTCATATATATATTTCTGAAGCCTAGAGTCATTTTTTTTCTTTTTATCTACATCTTATCCAGGATCAAAATCTTTACCAATATAAATATATCAGTGCATTCACAAAGATATGGACATACATGTGAAGATGCATGTGCCTCTCTTGTTTGAATCAGAGTTCTGGGATACAAGAGGATAATTTGATTGATTAAATTTAATCAATCCACACATAGTTCATTTGAATTCATACAATAAAATTTCATCCATATAGGTAACAACATGATTTTTAACCTTTGATTGCTTGCTGGATTCTCAATGAAGTGTAATTCCTATAAACAATATATTTGTGTTCTGATTACCCTTAAATTGATGAAGTAGTGCCTATGCTCTGAAAAATGATAGAAGTTTATATCATTATCCATGTTTGATTTTCTTATAAAATCTGCATAGAGTACAATCTTTTTTCTGGAATATATTTTAAGTGAGATATCATATTTCAAAAGCTTGATTCTTTGATGCCATGGTGCTAAGCTAAATGAAATGCAAACATGAGTGAGTTTCCTGAGACCATGGGTACCCAGAAAAACATGGTTCGACCAGACTCTTTGTTCTGGTACAACTCATAGGGTCTTGAAAATAGATTTTTGATCAAAGCCTTAATGAAAAGAAATCCAGACTTATGCTAAAAATACAAGGATAACTGGTGTGCTAATATTTGAACAAAACATATTTAAATGTACATATATATATTTATCCAACTGTTATAGACATGGTTTTCAACTCCTATATTACAGATTTTTCCTTTATTCCAAAAACCAGGTATAAAACATTTTCGTAGAACAAATTGAATTAGGGAAGCATTGCAGACACATAGTACATTTTCCCTATGCCTATCAACTCTTGTATGCAATAGTTATGATGGAAGAATAAATCATATAGTTCACTGAGACTCATCTATCCAGATTTCCCAAAACTTAACCCTTTTCAAAGACTTAAGATTGACTAATACATTTATAAAATGTAACCACCCTTTTTATCATGGAGTTCTTACTCTGATTTACTTACAAAAATCATAGGTTAGCTTCTTTAACTTTTCAAATAATCACTAAATATATAAACTCCAATTACAAGACAATTCCTTATCAAAACATTTAGCAAAATATCCATCCAACATTCAGTACTTAATACAAGTGGCAATTTAAAAATATCAATACATGCATATTTCATCTTTTAGGCTCTTATCTAATTAGTTTTAGCATGCTAATATCTTCTTCTCAAAGCCTTGCTCCTACTCCTACTTAGTTGCTGCAGTCCCTGAAAATGCATTTGAAGCTACCCCATATTAAATGAGACACCCCATATGCCATTAGCACACTAGGGTCAGACACATGTCTGGTATGAGAAAATCCACTAAAACAATTTGTAAATCAAGTTAAAGTTGAAACATGTATATATGTATATAACTCTGCCTTTAGAAAACAAATAAGTCATGTGTGCATGTTCTGTGTCAGTGTGCAGGTGCACACTTAAGTCCGCCTTTCCAGAAACCTCAAAAAGATATGGTATATTCATACATTCATACAACTCAGTCATAAATCAAATAAGCATCCATACAAAACAGGGAAATCACCAAAATGAATTAAATCATTTATTCCCTACTCAGATTTCATTCCAGGAAAACTCTAGTTCCTCTTTATATCAAATTCTCTTACATTGATATATTTATCTATCTTGGTCTCATCTGCAATTAAATGAATCAATGGACACTGTAATGGACTAATTCACTCCATTACACAAAGATCTCAGGACTTAAACAAGCCATGTGTCAACTTGTATTACTCAAGAACACAAGTCATTCCTGCAGTGCTCTTAACCCCCCATTTCCTAATCAGGTTTAAGTTAATAATAACACTTTTGATTTTTCATGACTAAACCATTCAGTGAATCATTTCACTAAGACAAACATCCATGTCATGGCATTCCACATCATTCATAACCAAACAGAGGCAAACAGGCAATTAAATGAAATGTGTCTATTAAATAGATTCTGCACACATATATATATATATATATATTCTTGCATTTTTAAAAAGGGGTATAGACAACTAACATTGGCTTATGGCTTTTTGAGAGAGTTTTTCTTTTTGCAAATATTTGTGCTTAAGTTAAACTCATAATGACCAAGTTTCACTGAATCACAAAATTTATTTGCTATGTGTATGAAAATTTATATATTTTCATTGAATCAGGAGCATCAGCACATAGGCAACTTTATTGCACCCCCTAATTCCTTTTTGTCTCAAGCCTCAGCACTTATACATAAGTATATTGCAGCTCAACATGTTTATATTTTCTGGGTTGAGCCAAAACCAACACTACTTGCCTATATTTAACATTTGATTCTCTGGGTATTTACTTATTTTTCTAAACATTAACATATCAGAGAGAGAGATCTAGGTTTTCAAAACATATATATCCTAATAATACTTAGAACTTTCATATAATAAAACAAGCAGAACAACCAACCAAAAAATCAAGGCATTTCCATCTTTGAAATCAAAGATGGACAATCACATATGAAAATACATTTTTAAGAGAAATCAACTTATAAACTGGCTGCCTTCATTAGGACTTATTGCCTTAGATTTTTGAGTGAGTTTTCTCACCTAGCTCTCTTTCACTTCTCAGTTGATTGATAAGCTTCTGCCCTCAAACCCTTTTTCTTCGCTTGTTTTTATATTTAGGTAATATATATATTTTTCTCAAGAGCTATCCGGGAAGAAGAGAAGGTTCCTCATATCATTGCTTATTTATGCAGGGTCCTTCTTAGGGTTTAAGGTACTAGCTAAAGTCATTTTTGCCCATCAGAAATCATGCCATTTGCATTTTGTTTAAACCCAAAACCTTACCCTCCCCGTCTTAAGTTTGTGAAGAGAAAAGTGGTTATTTCCTTTTGGTTATTTTCATAAATTTTTCTTTTCCAGAAAATACTTTTCTTCTTGTCTACTATCATGCTAAAAGTGTGACTTGATTTCCATTGGTTATTATATATATATATATATATCAAGTATTCTTCTTAATTCTGCCTATACAAAACATATCTCTGTTTTTATCTTATTTTCTATTTTTAGGTTTCACTTAAATAGCATGTACTTCCTTTATTTATTTATAAAAGGATTACTCCTTTTATATCCTCATTCTTTTCTTTCTTCCTATAATTTGAAATATGTTTGTGTATTTTATTTTGCTGATTTGAACTCTAGTATTTTATTAGCATACATATATGTATATATAAGTCTTACAGAAATAATTAGTACACACACACACACACATATATATATATATATATATCTATATCTATACATTATTTTGTACTGACACACATGCACATGTACACTTAAATACAATCAGTAGCATCCATATATTTTTGCATATAGCCTTTAAGGATTTACTTTATTTATTTGTATATATATATTTTTCCCATACACATCAACATATGTTCATTCGTATCATTCAGGAATTTAGCTTCAATTCATGTGTATTCCCTGTGCACACATGTACACCCATATAGTTACACCATATCAAGCCATATCAATTCCCCTTTAAAATTGGTTTAAAAAAATATATTTTAAACTTATTTATATTTTACAAAATAAATTCCTAAAATCTTGGGTCATTACATACACCCCCCCTTTTAGAAATTGTGTTCCATAATTTTCCTAAGCTTAAATCAATTTCAAACTTAATTCAGAGAACAAATACATTCTCAACCAAATAGATTTTTAGTTCTATCACAATAACTAAAAATACATGCATCCAAAAGGAAAGAAAATTAAAAATCAGAATTACCTTTAATCTGAAAATAGCTTAGGGTAGTTCATCATAACTTTGTCTTCTAATTCCCATGTGCAATCACTAGGATCAAGACTCCACTGTACCTTCACAAGTTTCAGTGATTTATTCCTCAATTTCTTCACATCCTTTGCCAAAATTCCCACTGGATCCTTTTCATAAACCAAATTAGGATTTATTTGCACTTGGGTTGGGGTCTCAAGAATTTCTGCCTTGTCATGTACCCACCTTGTCAATTGTGATACATTAAACACATCATGCATCCCTTGCATGTTTTCTGGTAATTCCAACTTGTATGCCAAGGAACCAATTCTTTCCAGAATTTTGTATGGCCCAATATATCTTGGGGTTAACTTGCCTTGTTTCCCAAATCTCGGTACATTTTTCATAGGTGAGATTTTGATGAAAACAAAATTTCCTACTTCATATTCCACCTGCTTCCTTTTCATGTCTGCAAATTTCTTTTACCTATCTTGAGCTGCTGCCATTCTTCTCCTTACCAACTCAATTTTCTCTTTAGTTTCTTGTATGTACTCAGGCCCTAAAATAGCCCTTTCCCCTGCTTCTACCCAACATACAGGTGACAAACATGGCTTGCCATATAAGGCTTCAAATGGAGCCATCCCTATGGTGCTTTGATAGCTGTTATTGTATGTAAATTCAGCTAAATGGAGATAGTCTTCCCAGTTACCTCCAAAATCCAGTGCACATGCCCTTAACAAGTCCTCTAAAACCTTGTTCACCACCTTAGTCTGCCCATCTGATTGTGGATGGTAGGCAGTGCTCAAGCATAATTCACTTCCCATGGATTCTTGAAAACTTTTCCAGAACCTTGATGTGAAGATGGTATCCCTATCACTCACAATAGTTTTGGGAATGCCATGCAATCTTACCACCTCTTTCACAAATACTTGTGCTAACTTTGGTGCATTCCTTTCTGATATGACTGGGAAGAAATGTGCCACTTTAGTTAGCCTATCAACTATCACCCATATACTTGTGTTTCCTCTTTTAGATCTAGGCAGTCCATCTATGAAATCCATAGATATATCCTCCCATTTCCACTGTGGTATGCTAAGAGGTTGTAACAACCCTGATGGCTTTTGTGTTTCAGCCTTGACTTGTTGGCAAGTCATACATTTTGCAATATATTTGGCTACATCTGATTTCATTCCCTTCCACCAAAAATCTCTTTTTAAATTTTGATACATCTTTGTACTGCCTGGGTGTATGGAGTACTTACTTCTATGATATTCATTCAATATCTCCTCCTTCAACCCTATGTTTTCTGGCACACATATTATATTCTAGTTTCTTAAATAACCATTTTTATCAACATGGTAATTGGTCACTTCTTCCCCTTTTGATATGAGAATTTTCTTCTCAACTATAATAGGGTCTTGGTCTTGCATTTTACTCACCTTCAAAATTAATTCAGATTGAAGTGTCATCAAGCTTAACTTCCCTCTATTTTCCTATGCACCATGCACATGCACATCCATGTGTAGCCATTCTCCCCAATTTCTAACCCAGCCAGCAAAGACAAGTCCTTAAACTCTTCTATCATCATCATAGCTAACTTAGCATGTTGTCTACTTAGAGCATCAGCAACTTTGTTTGCTTTACCTGGTGTATAGAGTATGTCCAAGTCATAAGCAGCTAAGAACTCCACCCATCTATGTTGCCTCATGTTTAAATCTTTTTGTGAAAATAAATACTTTAAAGACTTGTGGTCGGTGTAAAGTTTAAACTTAGTTCCTAACAAATAATGTCTCCAAAGTTTCAAAGCATAGATCACAGCTGCTAATTCAAGATCATGTGTGGCATACCTTACTTCATGGGGTTTTAGTTGTCTGGATGCATATGCAATGACTTGGCCTTGTGGCATCAACACTGCACCCAAGCCATACTCACTAGCATCAGTGTATACAACTAATTATTCATTTCCCTGGGGTACTTTCAAGATTGGAGCATTCACTAATGCCTCCTTCAACTGTTCAAAAGACTTCTCACACTTCTCTGACCTAAAAAAAGCTTGGTTTTTCCTGGTTAGGTTAGTAAGTGGTGTAGAAATTTTTGAAAAATCTTTTATAAATCTCCTATAATATCCTGCCATCCCTATAAATGATCTCACTTCACTCACAGTGCTAGGCATCTTCCATGCTTGAATAGCCACTACTTTATTGGGGTTCACAGAAATTCCTTTGCAGAAATGACATGGCCAAGGAAATGTACTTCCTCTTTCCAAAATGCACATTTTGAAAATTTTGCCTTTAAATTTTTTTCCCTTAATCTAGACAAAACCAAATGCAAATGACTTTTATGTTCTTCCACTGTTTTGGAATAAATTAAAATGTCATCTATAAAAATAAGCACAAATTTGTCTAAATAATCTCTAAAGGTTCTGTTCATTAAATCTACAAAGTATGATGGTGCATTAGTCAAGCCAAATGGCATAACCAGAAATTCATACAACCCATACCTAGTGTTAAAGGCAGTGTACTTGACACTTGACTCTTCCACCTTCATTTGATGAAAACCAGATGCTAGATCTAGTCTAGAAAAAACTCTTGCCCCAGCTAATTGATCAAAAAGATCATCTATTCTTGGCAATGGATATTTATTTTTAATAGTTACTTTGTTCAATTCTCTATAATCTATACAAAGTCTTAAGGAACCATCTTGTTTCTTAACAAATACCACTGGTGCTCCCCAGCAAGAATTACTTGGTCTTATAAAACCCTTTTCTTCCAATTCCTCTAACTGTTTCTTTAATTCTTTTAGTTCATTTGGCCCCATTCTAGTTGGCTTTTTAATCACTGGGCTTGCTCCTGGAACTAAATGAATTTGGAATTCCACTGGTCTATGGTTTGGAATACCCTTGACCTCCTCAAACACATCCAAGTATTCATTGACTATGGGAATTTCTTCAATAGTAAGTTCGCTGAAATCTTTCTCCAAGTCAATTAAATGATACAATTTCCTTCCCTTAGCCACTTCACAAAAAATTGTGATTCTCTGGCCTCTAAGGTTTTGCAATGATATGGTGGATGAATCCAAGTTAATTATGGCTTTAAATTGCCTTAACCAGTCTACCCCCAATATAACACCTATGTTTGGGTAGTTTAAAACATATAAGTTGGAAATAAAAGTATCTCCTCCTATGTTTAATTTCACATCCACACAAACATATTTAAAACACTAGAACTCCCCAGTGGACTTCGTATATGTAGTGGGGTTTCAACCAATATGCAATTTAATTTTAGCATTTTAACTAGTTTATAAGAAATCAAAGAGTGAGTTGCCCCAGTATCATATACTACTGCTATGGGTATGGTACAAATAAATAGTGTACCTTCCACTTGACTGTGATTTTCAGCATTAATCTCCACTGTGGATTTGCCTTTGCCTTCCAAGTTTGCCAATTTTCCTTGCTGTTTATACTCAGGACAATTTCTCTCTATATGCCCCTCTTTCCCACATAGATAGCACTTGAAAGCTCCTCCTTTCAATTCTGGACATCTTGGTTTGATGTGTCCTTCCTTTCCATATTGATGACACACAATTTTCTTCTTGGTTTCCTTAGCTTTGATATCTCCAGTGCCTTTGTTACTGGCCTCTTCTTTCTTCTTATCATAAGGGTGATATCTCCCCTTACCATTCTTAGTGTTATTATTCTTAAAATTTCTGAACTTTTCCCTTTCCTTGTCATGCTGCTCTAATCTCAAAGCCAATTCTATTACTTGATCAAATGTCCTGTCAGCATAAGGTAACATGGCTCTGCTAAGTCCTGGGTTCAAACCTTTAATGTATCTATCATTTTTGGATGCTTCATCTGCCACTAGCATTGCTCCATATGTGGAAAGCCCCTCAAACTTTTGAGTGTATTCAGTGACATTCAAAGTTCCTTGCCTGAGTCTAATAAATTCTTCTAGTAAGTGGTCTTAGTTGATGCTGGTACAAATCTTGCTTCCAACATCTCCTTGAATTGATTCCAAGTGATTTCATTCACATTTCTCCCTGTAATGATTACTTCCCACCAGCTTAAAGCTACTCCTTTCAGCTGTCTTGAAGCCACTTGCCTCTTCCTTTGATCATCAAGCTGCATGTCATTGAAAATCCTATCTAATGTTCTCAACCATGCTTGAATTTCCATAATATTTTCTGTCCCTTCAAAGCTTTTGCCTCCTAAATGAGTATATGTCTTGAGTAATTTTGAGAGCTCTTCATGGGGATTTTCTTGCCTCTGTCCTGCTCCATCCCTAAATGCTCTCACCAAATCTTGTAGATTTACCATTGGTGGTGCATTGGAGGATCATGCTCCCTGATTTGGTGGTCTTCCTACCATAGTTTGCTAATAATAATTTACATAGCTGGTTAGTTTTTTTTAACTATGTTTTAGTAACATAGCTCTGATACCAAATGAAATGACCCTCTCATTTGTACCTTAATTTGTAAGGATTTTTTTTACATATATGTATATACATATATATATTTCTGAAGCCTAGAGTTATTTTTTTTTCTTTTTATCTACACCTTATCCAGGATCAAAATCTTTACTAATATAAATATATCAGTGCATTCACAAAGATATGCACATACATGTGAAGATGCATGTGCCTCTCTTGTTTGAATCAGAGTTCTGGGATACAAGAGGATAATTTGATTGATTAAATTTAATCAATCCACACATAGTTCAATTCAATTCATACAATAAAATTTCATCCATATAGGTAACAACATGATTTTTAACCTTTGATTGCTTGCTGGATTCTCAATGAAGTGTAATTCCTATAAACAATATATTTGTGTTCTGATTACCCTTAAATTGATGAAGTAGTGCCTATGCTCTGAAAAATGATAGAAGTTTATATCATTATCCATGTTTGATTTTCTTATAAAATCTTCCTAGAGTACATTCTCTTTTCTGGAATATATTTTAAGTGAGATATCATATTTCAAAAGCTTGATTCTTTGATGCCATGGTGCTAAGCTAAATGAAATGCAAACATGAGTGGGTTTCCTGAGACCATGGGTACCCAGAAAAACATGGTTCGACCAGACTCTTTGTTCTGGTATAACTCATAGGGTCTTGAAAATACATTTTTGATCAAAGCCTTAATGAAAAAAAATCCAGACTTATGCTAAAAATACAAGGATAACTAGTGTGCTAATATCTGAACAAAACATATTTAAATGTACATATATATATTTATCCACTATTATAGACATGGTTTTCAACTCCTATATTACAGATTTTTCCTTTATTCCAAAACCAGGTATAAAACATTTTCGTAGAACAAATTGAATTAGGGAAACATTGCAGACACATAGTGCATTTTCCCTATGCCCATCAACTCTTGTATGCAATAATTATGATGGAAGAATAAATCATATAGTTCACTGAGACTCATCTATCCAGATTTCCCAAAACTTAACCCTTTTCAAAGACTCTAGATTGACTAATACATTTATAAAATGTAACCACCCTTTTTATCATGGAGTTCTTACTCTGATTTACTTACAAAAATCATAGGTTAGCTTCTTTAACTTTTCAGATAATCACTAAATATATAAACTCCAATTACAAGACAATTCCTTATCAAAACATTTAGCAAAATATCCATCCAACATTCAGTACTTAATACAAGTGGCAATTTAAAAATATCAATACATGCAGATTTCATCTTTTAGGCTCTTATCTAATTAGTTTTAGCGTGCTAATATCTTCTTCTCAAAGCCTTGCTCCTACTCCTACTTAGTTGCTGCAGTCCCTGAAAATGCATTTGAAGCTGCCCCATTTAAATGAGACACCCCATATGCCATTAGCACACTAGGGTCAGACACATGTCTGGTATGAGAAAATCCACTAAAACAATTTGTAAATCAAGTTAAAGTTGAAACATGTATATATGTATATAACTCTGCCTTTAGAAAACAAATAAGTCATGTGTGCATGTTCTGTGTCAGTGTGCAGGTGCACACTTAAGTCCGCCTTTCCAGAAACCTCAAAAAGATATGGTATATTCATACATTCATACAACTCAGTCATAAATCAAATAAGCATCCATACAAAATAGGGAAATCACCAAAATGAATTAAATCATTTATTCCCTACTCAGATTTCATTCCAGGAAAACTCTAGTTCCTCTTTATATCAAATTCTCTTACATTGATATATTTATCTTTCTTGGTCTCATCTGCAATTAAATGAATCAATGGACACACTGTAATGGACTAATTCACTCCATTACACAAAGATCTCAGGACTTAAACAAGCCATGTGTCAACTTGTATTACTCAAGAACACAAGTCATTCCTGCAGTGCTCTTAATCCCCCATTTCCTAATCAGGTTTAAGTTAATAATAACACTTTTGATTTTTCATGACTAAACCATTCAGTGAATCATTTCACTAAGACAAACATACATGTCATGGCATTCCACATCATTCATAACCAAACAGAGGCAAACAGGCAATTAAATGAAATGTGTCTATTAAATAGATTCTGCACACACACACACACAGATATATATATATATATATATATATATATTCTTGCATTTTTAAAAAGGGGGTATAGACAACTAACATTGGCTTATGTCTTTTTGAGAGAGTTTTTCTTTTTGCAAATATATGTGCTTAAGTTAAACTCAGAATGACCAAGTTTCACTGAATCACAAAATTTATTTGCTATGTGTATGAATATTTATATATTTCATTGAATCAGGAGCATCAGCACATAGGAAACCCTATTGCACCCCCTAATTCCTTTTTGTCTCAAGCCTCAACACTTATACATAAGTATATTGCAGCTCAACATGTTAATATTTTCTGGGTTGAGCCAAAACCAACACTACTTGCCTATATTTAACATTTGATTCTCTGGGTATTTACTTATTTTTCTAAACATTAACATATCAGAGAGAGAGAGAGAGAGATCTAGGTTTTTAAAACATATATATCCTAATAATACTTAGAACTTTCATATAATAAAACAAGCAGAACAACCAACCAAAAAATCAAGGCATTTCCATCTCTGAAATCAAAGATGGACAATCACATATGAAAATACATTTTTAAGAGAAATCAACTTATAAACTGGCTGCCTTCATTAGGACTTATTGCCTTAGATTTTTGAGTGAGTTTTCTCACCTAGCTCTCTTTCACTTCTCAGTTGATTGATAAGCTTCTGCCCTCAAACCCTTTTTCTTCACTTGTTTTTATATTTAGGTAATATATATATTTTTCTCAAGAGCTATTCGGGAAGAAGAGAAGGTTCCTCATATCACTGCTTATTTATGCAGGGTCCTTTTTAGGGTTTAAGGTACTAGCTAAAGTCATTTTTGCCCATCAGAAATCATGCCATTTGCATTTTTTTTAAACCCAAAACCTTACCCTCCCCGGCTCAAGTTTGTGAAGAGAAAAGTGGTTATATCCTTTTGGTTATTTTCATAAATTTTGCTTTTCCAGAAAATACTTTTCTTCTTGTCTACTATCATGCTAAAAGTGTGACTTGATTTCCATTGGTTATTATATATATATATATATATCAAGTATTCTTCTTAATTCTGCCTATACAAAACATATCTCTGTTTTTATCTTATTTTCTATTTTTAGGTTTCACTTAAATAGCATGTACTTCCTTTATTTATTTATAAAAGGATTGCTCCTTTTATATCCTCGTTCTTTTCTTTCTGCCTATAATTTAAAATATGTTTGTGTATTTTATTTTGCTGATTTGAACTCTAGTATTTTATCAGCATACATATGTGTATATATAAGTCTTATAGAAATAATTAGTACACACACACACACATATATATATATATCTATACATTATTTTGTACTGACACACATGCACATGTACACTTAAAATACAATCAGTAGCATCCATATATTTTTGCATATAGCCTTTGAGGATTTACTTTATTTATCTGTATATATATATATATATATATATTTCCCATACACATCAACATATGTTCATTCATATCATTCAGTAATTTAGCTTCAATTCATGTGTATTCCCTGTGCACACATGTACACCCATATAGTTACACCATATCAAGCCATATCAATTCCCCTTTAAAATTGGTTTAAAAAAAATTATTTTAAACTTATTTATATTTTTCAAAATAAATTCCTAAAATCTTGGGTCATTACAAATAGTTTAAATAGATTTCAAAATTATATTCAAACATTTCGATAACTCAATTCAAATAAATTCATTTATATTTGACACTTCAACTTTGGAATTCCAATTTTAAATCCTTTGAATAATTTATTAAATCAAATTCCAATTTCAGCATTGACACTTGGATTATCGAAAATAATTCAGTTTATATAAATCAATTTCTATTTCAAAATGCCAGTTAACTGAATTCAAAATTTCAAAGATTCAAAATCATTTAATTTAACCAATCTGGTGTCCGTATATAATTTTCTACCCTAGGGTCAAGTGATACAGATATTTATCATTTCAATCTGCAATTTGAAATTTTACGGTTATATATCATTTCAAACCGCAATCCAGAATTTATTAAAAATTCATAAAATCGCTCGAGTCTATCATTTCAACCCATTACGATTTTTCGCTAATCTATAGGTCGTTCAGGTATGTATCATTTCAACCTATAGGGACTTGCAATATTATAATAATATAAAGGACAACATCCAGTCATACAATATCAACAATCAAAAATACATCACAATCATCCTCCAAATAAATTAGTAAACATCAATAGATAATTGATAATCAATACAGGTATTAAATTGACAATTTAAAATTCAATATTAAATTAAACGATAATTAATTGCAATAAAAGTCAAATTTAACTAGAATGACAATTTAACATCCCAAACAGAAATCAATAAATTTCTAATCACATCATAAATTTAATTTAACCAACACAAGAAATTTTAGAAGTTGTGAGTGGGTTAAAACACTCACCTTTGAATTCAAATTGATTTGAAATTCAAAAATAGGGACCAAATTTGAACAGTCTCAGAATTCGTCCAAACTAGCGTCAAAATGTCCAAAATTTTGATACAATCCCAACAAAACAAACCGCGCGTGAATTGGACCTCGTATGTAATTTAGAACAATGACAATTTAAAATTTAAAATAAAATAAACAAAGCAAAACAGATTCCACGTCACCTCAATTCCATCGTGTGAACCCTAACGCAAAGCACGCTTCAGACTACCAGCTAGCGCCAAAGATCGACAACTACGCCACCCACGATCACCCATCCTCCCATCTGACACCACCATCAGCCTCGCCTTCGAAGGTCGTACCCTCGCCCTAAGCACCGCCAACTCCGGCGTCCCTTGGCTTCTCGCTGCCGCCAATCAAATTTTACCAAAAATCTGGCGATCGCGACCACTTCGACATGAAGCGACCATATAGATCGAACCTCCTCTTCCCTCTCTACATGCCCCAACCACCCGATCAAACCCTCATCGACGATCCACCGTTCAATCCTTAAGACCTAATACAAATGGCCTGAATTGATCAAAGAATTCTGGCCAGACGATGAACCCAATTGAAAAACGAATAGTAGATCTGACTTGCGCTCGTCGTGAGCTTTAAATCGATGTATAATTCGATATATTTTGTGGAGTTTAAATTTTTGATTTGATTTTGATTTGCAATTGATTCTGGAATTGGTTTTGGTTTGTCTACCATTGGAAAGATAGAAGCAGATAGAATTGTACGTATAGACAAATTGAATAAGAAATAGTTAGGGTTTATAATAGACTATTTATAGGCAGGCCAGAAATAGAAATGAATAGACAAGATTGATTTGAAAGTTGAACGATAAACGACCCGAAAAGCCTGTTTTGTTCCCGTAACGAAATTGGGTCATCCCATATATCAAAAAAGACATTTGCAATAATTATAAACTCAATGGAATAGGTTTCAAGTCCTAATTCCATCATATGAAGAAGTTAATTAAAATCAGCTTATTTCAAATTGATTTCAATTGAATTTAATCAAATTGATTTGTAGGCGTTTCGAGCCCGTACGATCAAACGACAAGTCCGATTGCTACGAAACTTGAAATCCTACAATAATTCACCGTTACGGATCCGATGAAACTAGTTTCGTCGAAATCCGAGATAGTGGCCAAAATGGCTATTTTCACGTTAATTAAATTAATTAATATTAAATTAATTAGCCACTTTTTAATTCAATAATTAGAAACTAACAAATTCCATCATTTTTGATTACTTAGACATTTATAATAACTTAAGGCAAATTTACATATCAAATTCAGTGATAAATATTTCACTAATTACAGTGTTCAATTTCAACTGTAATTAAATCTAATTAATTAAAATTTTATTCAAATAAATTGATTATACTTTGATTTCAATCATTATATTCAATCAATTATTACTCTAATAACATAGTTAATATTTGTTGATAACTTATTTCACTAATATGTCACAATTTCCATCTTTTATTTGTATTAACTACTATATTTCAAATATATTGAATTTTTGTCAATTTTACACATTAATTATAATTCAAAATCCCAATTGATTTATTTATCTTAATTTCACTCTTATATTAAATCAATTATTACCTTATGAATAAAATTAACATTTCTATTCGTTTTATTACATTCACAATTTTCAGTTATTGTCTTAACTCCCATTAAGGTAACATTTAATGACATTCAATTGCAATTGATTAAATATGTTGGTAACAAACAACAATCGTCACCATTACTACATTTAATAACATTTGTAAGTTTATTATTTACAAATAATTGTTATAACTATTACCACCCCACTACTATTATCAATTACAATTAATTACACCTTATTTCATTAATTAATCAACATTTGAATTATCAATTGCTCTTTTAATTCAATTGTCCATTAATACACACATTATTACAATTAATTTACAGTCTATTACCAATTATAACCTTTTTATCATTTCAATTAATTGGAATTTCATTTAAAGCAGTTATCAATTACCTTAATTTAATTCTATTTCATTTCATTCCAAATATATTCTTATTATTACATCCCAAATTTTTATTTCTACCAGCATTAAATCACTCACTTTATTAAATAAACTATTTTTAATTATCGAAAATATACAGGTCGTTACAGTCATGTGTGTGTGGATTATGGTTGATTTGAATGGTTCGAAATGGTAGGTCGTTACAGTTGGTACCAGAGCTCTAGTTTAGGCAAAACTTAGCTTATGGAGTAAAAACTCATTAGACTTAGGGTAGTAATACCCTAGAATGAGTAAAATTAATTAAAGAATCATATTCGTTCGAGCTTGAAATTCTTCATTAGGATCATCCTGGATTAGGATTTCTTTTTAATTTTTGGAACTTTCCCTTTATTCTAAAATCCATTCTTGTCTTTTCCTGTTCCTGTTCTTCTTGATAATGTAGCATTCCATAGCTTTATTTCTGTCGATCTCTGTAATAAATTTGAGCACATTTTGCAACCTCAATTAGCAACTTCATCCTTAGGTGTGACTAATCCCATCGGCGGTCCCGCCAACCTTAGTATGATTCTTAAAGGAGTGAAACTCCTTTACAATAGCCGTCGATTCACCGGAGATTTCTATGTTCTCGGTTTTGATGCATTAGATATCTTACTTGGGGATGATTGGTCAAAGAACTATGATGCTGTTATTCCTTGCAAAGCCCAAACCATTTCTCTAGTAGGCGACCAGGGTAATTCTCTTATAATCGTATGTCGAATGCCTCAGGATTATGCAGGTAGTTTTATCTTTTCGCTAGATGCTCAGCCTAGTGATCTTGACTCCACCTCCATTGTCCAACTATTTCCGGATGTCTTTGGTGAAGTCACTTCTCTTCCTCCCAAGAGGGAAATTTAATTCCGCATCGATCTTATTCCTGGAGCTCGATCTTGCTACTGGTTTTCACCAGCTTCATGTAGCCGAGGAGAGCATTCCCAAGACAACTTTCCGAACGGATAATGGTTTCTATGAATGGTTAGTCATGCCCTTTGGATTAACCAATGCTCCTGCCTTCTTCGTCGACCTCATGAATCGTGTTTTCCACGATGTTCTAAAAAAGTTTGTCCAATTTTTCGTTGATGATATTCTGCTCTTTTCTAAGTCCGAGAAGGAACATGAATCTCATTTGGCTATGTTCTCCAAACTCTTAGGATTCATCAGTTGAAAGCCAAAATTTCTAAATACCATTTTTGGAGGGATGAAGTTCGATTCCTTGGGCATATTGTTTTTGAAAATGGAGTCTCGGTTAACCTAGTTAAGGTCACCTCGATTAATGTAAGTCTATCCATCTTTCCTCTTTTGTAATTTAATTATCTTATCTTCATTTCGAGCCTAGTCTCTTAGTTAGAATTCTCTTTGATTTGGGTCCCTCTAAATATGAATTCCTATCCTTGTTCTAAAATCCATTCTTGAACCATCCTATGAGGGAGTGTATTTTTAATTGATATAAAAATGTTTTATATTGTGTTGTTTGAGTTGTTAGTTTGAATTTTGGGTTTCGATCAATTCGTCTAGCCAACGCTATCGATAGGAATTCCAAAACACTTGAACAGAGCAAACTGACATAATATTATTTTCAAAATTGGTAAATGAAATAATTTTATGTATAATTATATTATATATATATAAGAGTATAATTTTCTGAAATTAGATAGTTAAATAAATTGGTTGTTAGAAATAATATTACTAGATTATCATTTTGTTTTTTTACAACATTCCTAAACTGTTAACTATTGTTGTATGTTATAAGGAGATGAAATTTTATAAACATGGTTTATAAATTTGATTTGATATTGAAATGAATTTAAATTAATGATTTGAGAATTTAATTTTCGGTGCTTTTCGAAATTTGGTTTTCAAAGTTTAGAAAAAATATTATTTGAAAGTATTTTCGAATGGAAATTGTTTCCAAAAGAATTTTAAAAGAAGTAAGTCAGTACTCTCCTCTTATGTCGTTGGAAAATAATTTTGATGATGACTGCAGCATCATCAACATTCATTTTTGAGTCTCAAAGTGGGGAGACCACTTAGTAGCTTTGATACAATTTTGTTTTGGAAAATGGATTTGATTTGAGTTGCTTGAGTATGATTTGATGTACAATATACATATATATATATATATGTATGTATGTATGTATGTATGTATATATTTATTGCAAAATAGTTTGAAGTGAAACCAAAAATTAAACTCTTAAGTTTTATGTCAAGAGATGGTTTTCAATTATTGGAATGAAGTAAATTTTTTGAATAATTGGAGTGTCTAAATGAGAAATAGAATTGAAATAACTTGAACAGTTGAACTAGGATAAAATTAATTTGTATAATACTCAATTGCATTCTAAAACATATATAACTTACCTAAAATATTCAAAAAGTTGATGTAATGTGAATATGGAATTGAAGGCTATACAAGAGAAAGCTTAAGTAATAAAATGTTCAAACTAAATTTTGCTTAATAGAAATGTTGTAAATAAAAGGTAAATTTGTATAGTGCTCAACTACATTTAGAAACGTTAATAAAAAAACTTACCTAGAAAAAAGTTTGAATGTAATGAGAAGATGTAATTGAATAGTATACAATATAATATGTATGTAATAAGATGTCCAAAAATGGAATTTTGTAAAGGGAATTTATAAATAAAAATTGAGTGGTTATAATAAATGTTTATACACTTAATATATGTTGCAGGATATGTTTAGTGAAATAAATTGAATAATAAAAAGAGAATGCTATTAAGTAAATAAGGTGAATGCAAATAAATTGGATGAATGTAAATTAATTGAAAGTATGTTAATTAGAATGATAATAATAAATGAATGTCAATAAGTAATATAATGTAATGTTAACACTTGAAAATGAAATTTATATGGTTTTTGAATTAATTGTTGTATCCGGTACAATGTATTTCGAATCTATCTTTCTTTATGTTGCTTCTATTCTCCTATCTCGTTCCTTTTCGGGGACGAAAAGTTTTGCGTGGGGGAGAGTGTAACGACCCAGAAAATTCGATATTTCGGTTACGTCTATTTAAACGTAGCAAGTGTCATATTTTCATCAGAAAATATGAAAGTTTAATCAGTTGTGAAATTTCAATTTAAATTTAAAATTAGTTAAAAATTATATGAAAATTAAATATTTTTGAAATCTGAATAGTTTTACAGAAGTAAAACGTAAATCATTTTCTGAGTGAGAAGTTATATTTCGTTTTGCCAAATTTGGACTGCTCTAGCTCCGTTTATCTTATTTTCGGCGAATTAACAGCAGTTTGGCAGCGAAAATCGAGTTTTGATAGGTTGGTCGTGTCTCTCATATCTGTGTACCATTCTGTTCATCTCATTACACTGAAATCTGCAGTATATTCATTTGTGTGTTTCGGCGTCCAGTACATGGCGAAATCTGCAAAACGATTAGCCGTATCGGTACCCATTTTGAGCCTTTTTGGGTTTCCTGTGTCTATTCGTTTGTTCCACCATGCAATAGCAAATGGCCACTTGTTATTATTATTTCCTAAATTCAATATTTACTTTTGTTATTTCCACTTGTTTGAAAATATATTCTGGTTCCTCTCATTCTTTCTTCCTTCCTCTATCGTTCTATTCATTCTAAAAAAAGATAAAGCATATATATATTTGCTTGAGAATAAAACTGCTGTGCCATCTTTCTATTTGATTGGAACCACTCTCGACCCTCCACATCTTCAGCCCGCACCACCTATCACACGCCATCTTTCCACTGTCCTTTGTGCATCCAAGACTTCCGCCCACGCAACTCAATCCACGTCAGCCAATAACCCATGCCCCTCCACTCTTCCACTGCTTCATTCGCCACCTAAACCCCTCCAAACAAACAGTAGCACCGCATCCCCTTCTCCCTGCTCCAACCTCCCTACGCCCATACGCAACAGCTCGCCTCCGAGTAGCTTTCCTTGGCCGCAGCCTGCTTCCCTGACATCTCCCGTGAACCCGCCACTTCCCTAACCACACTCCACCAAACATCCACCTTGCCTCCTACCGTTGCACATTCTGGCCTCGGCATCTAGCATAGCCCTTCGCCTACTGACCAATAGGCGCACAGACCTCAGCCTCGTCTTTCACACACCCCTCCAAATCCACCTGTCTTCCCACTGACCGAACACAATAGCCGAGCAACCCAGAGCAGCAGCCTCTCTTCCTATATATATAAAAAAGGAAGAAGTGAAATATATATTACATATATATCTTAGTTTTCATCGACTTCTTGAGTTCGCTAACTTGGCTTTGTTCGCCGCTATTCGGAGAATACAACAGCAATTTTCTAGTCTTGTCGTTGTCCCATTGTGTGTGCGTGTGTCCGTGTGCACTAGTTTGTGTCTACATCCGCGGATCGTCGCATCTTCGCTGTCGTTGTTTTCTCTAGCCATGAAAGGTGTGCAATCACTCATGATTAACATTCTTATATTTAGTAAATTTAATTCACATGAAATGACGATTTAAATATGTTGTTAAATTTGAATTAGTTAGAGATTAAATTATTAAATATGATATGTTAATATCTAAATTGTGAACCTATAACATATGACACCATGACCTGTTGAATATATATTTTATATAAATGGTTAATTATGATCATTTTTTCCATTGATATGCAATATATTTTATGCTATTATTTTATTACTCTCACTCTCCAAGTTCTTTGTTAATTTATGAATCCCCTATGGGTTTAAATGATACATACCCGAACGATCTTATAGATTAGGAAAAATCGTTATGTATTGAAATGATAAACCCAAACGATTTTATTTATTTTGAAATTTTGGGATTGCGGGTTGAAATGATATATACCCGTAAATATTAATTTATTGCGAGTTGAAATGATAATTATCCGTATCACTTGACCACAAGATAGAAACCAATATACGGACACCGTTGGTCTATTTTTAATTGATTTCCAGAATTTTGAAAAATATATGTTTTAATAAATATTGATTTTAAAATATAAAATATAAAGATTTTAATTTAATATGTGATTTAAATTGAATATTGATTTTAAAATATAATATTTAAAGGTTTATTTTAATATGTGTGTAAAATTTAGATTTTTAAAGTATATATTTGGAAATTTTAAATTATAAGTTAAGTTTTAAAAATGTAAATTTTAAGATTTTACTTAAAATTTTATTATTTTTAAATATATAATGAGATTTAATATAAAATAAATTTAATAATAAGATTTAATTTAATAAAATTTAATATTATAAAATTTAATTTCACAGTATATATATAATATGTTTAAGTATTTATTTAAAATTATATTAATATTTTAAAAATAGATTTTGTAATAACTTTAATAAATTAAGGTTAGAAAGATAAATTGAAATTGATTTGAAATTTTATTTATTTAAGAATTGTATTTAAATAAAAAAAAGTTGATTTGAAACTTATTAATTTTGAGACTTTAAAGATATGATTTTATAACTTGATAACTTGATTTCGATTAAAGGTGATTAAGTGAATATTTCCAAATTTAAAATAAATTTGGAATTGAATATTTAATATTGATTTAAATTTTTAATTTGAGATTTTATTAATGTTATTAAAAATGATTAAGTGAATATTTTCAAATTTAAATAAAATTAAAGTTGAATTTTGAAATATAAATGAAATTTAGCAAATTGGGTTATTGTAAATTATTTGAATATTTAAACTTTGAAACCTATTTAATTAGAAGTGGTTTAAATTTGTAGTCCAAACCTGGATTTGAAATCGATATAAATTAAAATGGTTTAATAAGAATTTGAATTGAACCTTTAACCTTTTAATTGAAATTGTTGAACTAAGATTGCTTTAAAATGAATTTTGGAACTAAAGTTGATTTGAATTGATTTGTGAAATTGGAAGAAACAATTCTAATTTGAAACTATTTTCGATATAAACTCTTTTTAATATATAAAATATTCTTAATATATAAACTATTTTAATCTATAACC
This sequence comes from Allium fistulosum, assembly GCA_030737815.1. NCBI lineage: Eukaryota > Viridiplantae > Streptophyta > Magnoliopsida > Asparagales > Amaryllidaceae > Allium > Allium fistulosum. The sequence continues at coordinate 522,884,469 of CM060906.1, forward strand.
TATTTTTAAATATAAAGTATTTTTAATGTTTAAATTTGTAATTTTGATATGATGGTTTAACCTATTTTGTGGTTATGATTTGGAAATGAATATGATTTAAAGTGAATAATGATTTCAAAAGTGAATATGATTTTGAAAGTGATATGATTTTGAAATGAATATGATATTATGACATGAAGTATGAACCATTTGAAATAAAAAAATGACCAAGGTGTGAAATAAGTGTTTGATTGTTAAAGAGACCGGGATCAGATATTGTCATACTCTCCGCCAATATCGAAAACCACTTTAACAACTGTGCACGTGGTGGAAAATCTAGAACAATGTAGGATGTTTTAGCGAACGATTCTGTATGAGGTATGAACGCAGCCCTGACCCCCTCGGGTCAGCTTGATGTGACTAAAACAGGAGCCACACCAGGCCAATTGAGGTCGCACCTCCGATCGAGCATGCTTCTTCAATACCATTCTATTACTTTGTGATTTGATTGGGTGCACCTTTGATTATGGGAGTATGTCTCGACGTAGGCGATAGTAGCTGCTATGCGTTACCACCAGTCTGGATCTGCAAAACGGTAGTATCCTACCCTGGGCATTGCCTCGCATGCCTTGTCACATGCCTTATCGCACCCTCTACGAGTTTGGTTTGTGTCATACAATATGGAGTGCCCTCTGATAGCCCTCCAGTTTACGGAGGAATTACGGTACTGTATATACTACCGCATTTATATAAAAATGTGTTAAGGGGTATACGGGTAACGCCTTAACGCTATTTTAATAGCTTTACTTTACTTTACTTTAGACATTATCTATGTAGCGTATTGTATTATGTATGTAGATAGTTTAATGGACCCTTAAAGAATGGGAATCCCAAACATCCTTTTAAGTTATATTGCATTTCACTTGGACATTTCACTTGAGTTGATTTACTTGCATAAGAATGTTAATCCCGACTCGAGTGTTTTATGTTTTGCTTTATGCTCGGGCCAGACTAAGTGTCACAACATTTGAGACTTACCTTTGGAGCTTGTAGCTTTCCTTGGATATCTATCTTTATCTGTTCAGCTTTCAGTTATTTCAGTTACTTCCAGTTGTTTATGTTCAGACTTGTCATTTGGTTTTGTATTGAGACTTCTATGTATTGGATTTATGTTGTATTTTACTTTAGACTTTGATACTCTATAGTATCTTCATGAACTACTATTTATCTATTTCCGCTGCTTAGTGTTATATTCCTTTGTGTCTATAATTCTATGGTTGATTTATTTACTGTATATGCTAAGTTTTGCCAAATATAAATTAACAATCTATTGTTTTGAGCAATTCATGTCTCACATGTGTGTGTGTGGATTATGGTCAATTTGAATGGTTCAAAATGGTAGGTCGTTACAATGAAAGTCAATTATAACACAAATATGTGTCTAGTAGCCAAAGATAAAAATCCAAGGTTATGGCACAAAAGATTTTATCACATGAATTCTAAAGCTATTAACAAATTATCTAAGAATAATTTTGTTAGGGGTTTACCAAAAATGAATTTTAAAGTTAAAACTGATTTCTACTTTACAACCACTTAAGTTATTACATTTGGATCTTTTTGGACCAACTCAAACTCAATCTATTAACCATAATAGATTTATTTTTGCAATAGTAGATAATTTTTCAAGATATACCTGGACAATATTTTAGAAAAATAAAAGTAATACTTTTGAAAATTTTAAAATATTTGCTAAAAGAATTCAAAATAGTAAAAATTTAAAAATTTAAAATGTTCGGAGTGATCATGGTGGAGAATTCAAAAATGAGACTTTTGAATATTATTGTAATAAGAAAGAAATTGTTCACAATTTTTCATTTTCTAGAACTCCACAACAAAATGGAGTTGTAGGAAGGAAAAATAAAACTCTACAAGAATGTGCTAGAACTTTATTAAATGGAAGTACTCTACCAAAACATTTTTGGGTAGAAGCTGTAGCAACTGCTTGTTATGTTTTAAATAAAGTTTCCATAAGACCATTAACTAAACATACTCCTTATGAGCTTTTTAATGGAAGAAAACCGAATATTTCCTATTTCAAAGTTTTTGGATCGAAATGTTTTATATTAAATACAAAAGATAAGCTTGGAAAATTCGATCCACAATCCGATGAAGGAATTTTCATTGGTTATTCGGAACAAAGAAAAGCTTACATAATTTAGAATAAAAGAACTAAAGTAATCGAAGAAACACTTCATGTGTCTTTCAATGAAAATTTCAAAAATAATCACAATATAGAAATTAAAGAAACTATTTCTAAATCTAATGACTCAGGTTTGATAATTCTGAAAATAATACAGAAAATAATTTTCAAAATAATAATGATATAAGATCACCACCAAGACTTTTAAGAAATCATCCAACTGAAAATATAATTGGAGAAATTCATACCAACGTAAGAACTCGTAATCAACTAAATCAAATGGGCCACGTAGCTTTTCTTTCGAATATTGAACCTAAAAATCCAAAAGAAGCTTCAACTAATGATTACTGGATAATAGCTATGCAAGAAGAATTAAATCAATTTGAACGTAATGATGTTTGGGACTTATTTTCTAGACCAAGTAACCCAGCTGTTATCGGTACAAAATGGGTTTATAAAAATAAAGCTGATGAGCAAGGAAATATAACTAGAAATAAAGCTACATTAGTTGCTCAAGGTTATAATCAAGAAGGAGGAATAGACTATAATGAAACATTTGCACCCATAGCTCGTCTAGAAGCTATACGTATTTTATTAGCATATGCTTGTTTTAATAAATTTAAACATTATCAAATGGATGTAAAAAGTGCTTTCTTAATTGGTTTTATAAAAGAAAATGTTTATGTAGAACAACCTCCTTTATTCACACATGAAAAATATCCAGATCATGTTTACAAATTAAAAAAGGCTTTATATAGTTTAAAACAGGCACCCCATGCTTGGTATGACCGTCTTAAGAGTTATTTACTTAATTCTGGTTTTCAAATTGGTAAAGTAGATCAAACTCTTTTTATAAAACAAAATGAAAATGATATTTTAATAATTCAAATTTATGTAGATGACATTATTTTGGTTCAACAAACGAAAAATTATGTCAAAAATTTTCAGAAATTATGACAAGAGAATTTGAAATATCTCACATGATAGAACTTTTATATTTTCTTGGATTACAAATTAAACAATTAACAAATGGTATTTTTATTAATCAAGAAAAATATTGTAATAATCTCATAAAATGATTTGGTATAGAAAATATCTGCTAAACCTACTCCTATGAGTACTACATTACATCTCGACAGAGATGAAAATGGCAAAAGTGTTGACCAAAAACTATATCATAGTATGATTAGTTCTTTACTCTATTTAACTGCTAGTAGACCTAATATAATGATGAGTGTTTGTTTGTGTGCACGATTTCAAGCAAATCCCAAAGAATCGCATTTGCGGGCAGTGAAGCGAATTTTGCGATACTTAAGCAAAACTAAAGACTACGGTCTCTTTTATCCAAAAGAATGTCCTTTTGAGTTAGTATCCTATAGTGATGCTAATTTTGGAGAATGTCGGACGGATCGAAAGAGTACTAGTGGTACTTGTGTGATATCCCGGGTTTTTGGGTAATATAAATTTAATAATCTGTATTAATAATTTAATTAATTTGATAAATTTTCTTTATAATTTTAGTTTAAATTGGTAATTTAATCTTTAAAGGATAATCAATATTTAATCTGGCAATATTGATAAGACTTGTTTGTTAAAGCTAATAAAATTTTATTCTATTTATAATATATATATTTGATATATATTGTGAATGGAAATATCTTTTGTTTTAAATTAAAGATTGTATTTTCAAATTGTAATATATATGTATGTATATGTTATAATTTGGATTGTTTTGAATTTAATTTAATCTATTGATAATTTATATATGTATGAAGTATGATTTAAAGCTTTGTTTTAAAATTAATATTTTTCAAAGTTTAGTTTAGATTAATTCCATTATTTTCAAAATATAAGATAATTGTTTATTTTAAATGAAATTGTTTAAAAAGGATTTAAACAAGCTTTGTTTTGTCTTCTTTTTAAATGCTCAAATTAAAATGTTTATAAGTGTGTATATATGGTTTTAAATAAACTTTCCTTTTAAAATATCTCTTAAACTAAAATAGTTTGTAAATAAGTAAATGAATTTATATAAATCCATAATTACATATTAAGAAAACATAAATACTTTTGTAAATAAGGTTTTAAAATATAATTTCTTTTATAATAAGGTTTTAAACATAATTTTGCTTGTTTTAACACTTGTAAATTAAGGGACTTATGCAATGAACATTTGTCTAATTTATAATATAACAAGTGGCATTATCTTGTTTTCTTTAAAGAATTTAACATTTATAAATAAAATATAGTTGTAGAGAAACCTGTTTTCATTTTTTCAATTCGAATCTTTTTCTTCCTCCATCTTCTTTTTCTCTCCTCATCTTTCCAAAAACTGAAAACAAAGAAATAATAAATCAAAGCAGAAACCAAAATGCAAGTTCAGTTCAAATTCATCTCAACATCAGTTTTTTTCAATCTTCAACCTGGAAACTAAATTCAAATGCAAAGACTTCAGTCTCAACAATCAAGTTAAAGACTCAAATATTTACAAGCATGCAAGGGCAGTTTTCACAGCAAAGAAATTCAAAAGTTTTTCCAGAACAAAATCAAATACAAGTCCAGAATTCAAGAATTTAAAACCTGGGAAAAACTGACCTCTAATCTCTGTTTTATAATAGGTGAGTAAATACTTTTAAAAACAGTTTTAAATATCTGTGGTTAAACTTGGATGTATGTGATTGATTTTATTATGATAATATATTACTGTATATGAATGTTGATTGAGAATGCATGTATGCATATAAGTGAATGGCTGTGAAAGGTCTGTATAAATGTATATATATACACTTCTCTGTTTTACAGGCTTCAACTTCATGTAGGAAAATTCATATCCCCTTATATAATCAAATTTAAGCTTTGATTTTTGAATGAAAGATGATTATAACAACGTAGTATTAATTATAGAAATAGTTTCAAGATTTTAAATGCACCTGGTAATTTTAAATATGGAATTTACAGTGAAGCTAAAATGTATGTTAAAAATCAACTGCTTTAAATCAAAAATTGAATTACATACGTGTAATCATGATGGAAAATCATGAATTTAGATATGAGTTTTGTAATTTTTAGTTGGGTATTTCTTGATAATTTGGGGTTTGTTCGTTTTGGTAGTTTTGGTGAATTGCCAATTATCCACGCAATAATCTGACTTGAAATCTTGATCGAAGCTAGATTGTGAGTTGGTGATGAGTGGAAAAATGCTTCAGAATTTTTCCAATGGCCAAGGAGATCGAATTCGATCAATCTAGGGTTTTAAGTCGTTTTCGATCGACTTAACTGTCGAAGCATTTGCGACTGGGATGATGGTCCGGAGGCGATCGCGATAGGAGGAAAGGTTTGCTGGAGTCTTGGCGATGTGGGATGAGGTCGGCGAGGCTTCTCGAGGCGTAGTTCGTCGACGATGGGTGGTTTCAGTCGAGCTATGGGTTCCAGTTTTTGGTCGTTGAGTTCGATTTTGATATCAAGGTGGTATCGTCGTTCTGAGTGTTCGAATGGGCCAGTGGAGTCGTGGGTGACTGGAGGAAGGTCGGGGCGATGATCGTAGATGGCCAGAATTGGCGTGCACGTGAACTTGTACACGTTCGTGTACCAGATGTGTTCGATGATTTGGGAAGACGATAAGCAACTCGGAACAGTCTCGTGATTTTCGCGTTTCGACTCGAAGTAGAGGAGGCTGGGTTTGTCTCGGGGTAGGCTCGCGTAGATTGCTGTTCGACTCGAAGAGAAACGAGAGGGTTACGGGTTGGACTCGAAGCAGGAGAAGAGCAAAACTTTAAATCATGTTTTAAAGGTTTTGAAAACTTAAAAGAGGAATTTGTTTTAAAGTCATTTCTTAAATAATTCTTTTCTTTATCAAATGTTTTTGAACCTTTAATTAAAAAGTTATTTGTTTGTTTCAATTAAGTTTGTTTAAATTAAACTTTAAGATATTTGAAATTTAACTTTTAATTAAGTTATAATTAAGGATTTAAAATTATTTTGTCTTAAAGTATAATTATATTTAAATATATATAATTAATTTCTAAACAAAATGATGGAAGTAAGTATTTAATTTTAATGATGAGTTTATCTTTTAAAAATTGAAATTAATTAAGGATAATAAATGAGTAAAATAAATTAAAAGTTAATTACTTATTGTAATTAGGATAATTACTTATGAAAGTAAATAAATGAATTTGATAAATGGTTAACCACTTGATATTATTAATTAAAGGATTAATTAATATAATTGATTGAAGTTAATTAATTTGATATGAATTTGAGAATACTTAATTTAAAATATGATTTGTTAATGAGTAAAGAGATTAATTAAGATGAATTTTTTTCTTATTTAATTAAGGATTTTGAAATATAAGATATTAATTAATTAATTGTTTAATTAATTTTAGATATCACTTAATTATGGATTAATTAAGTATAATTACTTAATGAAGTAATAAATGGTTAATAATTGAATGTAATTAAGAAGGTAATTACTTATGGAAGTAATTAATGGAAAATTACTCATGGAAGTAATTAGTTGAAGTGATTAATGGGTAATCACTTAATGTAATCAATTAAGGAATTAATTAATATAATTATTTTAAAGTTAATTAATTATGAAGTAATTAATTAATTAAAGTATTAAGAATTATTTAATGATGGAATTAATTTTGGTTAAGTAATTAATTAAGAAAGTAATCAAGATTTTTAATGCAAGTAATTAGAAGATAATTACTTATGTAAGTAATTAAGAATTAATTACTTAATTTTAGTTTAGTTAATTAATAAATGTGATTAATTAAATGTGTTTAATTTAAGATTAATTACTAAGAGTAATTAATTAATAAAGTAATTAATTAAGGATTATTTGTTAATTTAAATTGATTAATAATTACTTAATGAAATAATTAAAGATTAATTAATTAGATTAATTAATCAAGGTTAATATAATTAATTAAGAAGTAATTAATTAAGATAAGCAATGACAAATTATTAATTACCGTTTATGATTAATTAAGACTAATTAATGAAGTGGTTGATTAAAATTAATTATTTAATTAATTAAAAGGTTAATTAATTAGTAAGGATTATTTAATTAATGAATTAATCAAGGTTGATTAATGAAAGTAATTAATTAAAGTATGCTTAATTATATGCTTAATTAATTAATGAAGGTTCATTAATTATTGTAATTAATGATAGTAATTAAAAGTTAATTACTGTATATGGTTAAGGATAATTACCTGAATGTAATTAAAGTATAATTAATCAAGGAAGATTAATTAAGAAGATCATTAAAAGATGATTAATTAATTAAATTGTAATTAATTAATGGTTAAGTAAGAAGGATTTATAAAATGAAGTAATTAATTTAATTCTTTAAATTAATTAAAAGATAATATAAATCATTACTTATGAATGGGTGATAGTATTGAATACTTGGCATTGATTGATATCTCTGATGAGATATATGCTGTATGATATGGATGTTAGTTGAATTGTATGGATTATCTGATAATGTTGATTATCTGTTGTGAATTATCTTTCTTTGTGTATAAAGATAATGAATTGAATTTGTTTTAACCTTTAAAACAACTTGGCCTTAAAAGATACGCTTTGGATTTCGATGAGACCGGGATTGGGTTTCCGTATACCGGATTTCCAGGTCTGGAGACCCGAATACCACATCGATCCAAATTAACGATAGATCGTGAATCAAGTGAAGATGAAGATTCAGAGTGCAAGGGTTATTGTCGTTAACTCTGAGGGTGATTCCAAAACGAGTGTAACGAGATAATGCCTTCGGTTTCGTTCGAACCCGGAACGAACTTGTATGGATTGAATGCTTTCAGCACATCGTCAGGTGGACGATGAGCATTCTAAGTGATGTGTTCTGACTAAAGGTAATCGTAGCCTCAAGCCTCATCAACCGGGAATGGCTAAAACAGGGGAGGTGCAGCAAGGTTAGTGGGTAGCACCCAAGTAGTATAAGATTCCCCTGTCTAGAGGTCCCTTCTTTTTATTTCGGCTGTGTGGGCAGTTGCTAGCTACAACCGCGGGGTTTCTTATGCGGGAATTATCCAGTAAGGGATGTTCCGGCCTTGTGTTGCAGGGGAGCGGGCGTACTCCTCGGTACGTTGATCTAGGCCACGTACTGTGACGTGCGGTACCCCAGTAGCCCTGCCATTGTATGGAATCCAATTTCCAATAAGTGCCATTGGTCTTGATTGTATAACCCACTTTGTTGGCTAGTATGCTGGAATTTAATAATGTAACAATTTCAGCTATTTCATATTTATTTGAAAACCCTAGACCCTATTATAATATAATCGGATTTCCTATCAAATGTTTTGGTTATCGTAAGGTAAAAACTTTTTCGTGTTTATGTGCGGGAAGTCTTACGAGATACCTTTTCTTTTCAAAGGTTTTTCAAAGTTAAGCAATTTTAAACCGTTTACTCACACCAGACCCATGTCTGACCCAAGTGTTTATTTTCTGTTTTATTAAACTCTTGGGTACTCATATTATATATGAGTAGTCAAGTGATTCAGGTTAGCTTGACGAATTCTGGAGGAGATTTGGAGCAGGAGGCTTCACCGTGTAGATATATTATGATTCCGCTGTGTATATGTTGTGTCTGTATCTGTGATACTTGAGTTGTATGAATTAGACAGATGTTTATAACTGTCTAATATGTGTTGTATAAGTTGTGTACTCTGATGTAATATGATACTATGCAATATTTTATGTGATATATTATATTTTATTCGTTCCGCTGTGAGATTCTGATGTGTTGTTCTTTCTTCTTTTCTATCTTTTCTTCTTCTATCCCTTTCTTTCTTAATAACGATGCGACTTCCTGGGCATAGGAAGGCGGGTCGTTACATTTGGTATCAGAGTAGTAGGTTGAGTGAATACCTAGCTCTGGAGTGGTGTCTATCTTGAGAGAGCGTATTTGTAATTTTTATATAACTATATATATATACCTATTCTACCTAGGTGTTGGATTACCTGTTCAGGTTTTCCAATATGAGTTATAAAGGTAGATAGGGTGGTGGTGTCTGTAACACGACTAATATTGGTTAAAGTCTGAATGTTGAGGTTGGAAGAGTATCTGTCGAGACTGTAAACCTAATACCGTCTCGAGTAAGTTTGGGCAGTTTGGTGTAAGGATTTCTCGGATCTCTGAAGAAAATATTTTTCAAGATTCGGAGTCCATTTTTGGAGTATAAGTTTGGTTGAGCTCGGGTGAGCAGATTTTCTAGACTTGAATCTGTCGGTTGTGCAGAAGTAAGTAACGGTAGCTTGGCGACTTCAGGAAGGAGCAGTTGTGTGATGAAACGCAGTATCTATTGATGTTCCCGAAGGAGATGTTCTTTTTGGAGTAAGATTAAGAAGAGTAAGTTGTTGGCGTTTGGTTTGGGGTCCGAGTTTCTCGAGGAACCTTTGGATTAGAAGTCTTTGATTAGCTGTGATAGCAGTTTCAGCTCGGTAGTGTTTGTGTGCCGACAAGAAGATTTTCTGGCTTAGCAGTGTCCCTGAGATAGAGTTTGGAAGCAGTAGTGTGGCTCGTTTCTCCGATGGTTCAAGAATCTTTGTGGTTCTTCTATCAACAGTCCGGGAAGATGGTGAAGGCTTTCTTGAAGGGTTAACCTTGTTTGGAAAAGCTTAAGACTCTTTTTAATTAGTAAAGAGAGAACAGTTTCTTTGGAATCCGAACTAGGTAGTAACGCAAAAATGACTTGCGATTAGTTTGGGAATTCATCTTGGGTAATCTTTTGTTTGAGATTGAGGTTTCTCATGTGGAAGTAGGAGCTACTAAAGTAGTCAGAATTTTTCCGGATGTCTTCGAGGAAGTAGAAGTTGTCTGTATTTGGAGTTTGAGTTCCGTATCGACTTGGTTCCAGAAGCGATACCGGTAGTTAGTCTGGTAGTAGGATGGTTCTTAGAGAAAGAAGAGTTGGTATAGCAGCTCAGAAATATTTTTGAAATGGATTGGTCAGATCTAGTTTTCAAGTTTGGATTTCAACTGAATTTGGAAGGATCATCTTGTTGATAGGATCTAGAGATCATTTTGTTCTTGATCCAGAATTGTTTCAAGAAGCATCAGCGAAGGTTAAGCTGATCAGGAGGAGATGAGGTAGCCCAGGAATCGTCTAGTGAGTTATGCAGATATGAGACAAGGAGTTTGGAATTCGGAGTTGGAGATTGGAAATTGTTTAAGTTTTTCTCCGATTATAAAGCTATAAGATTGGTAAGTCTAGAAGCTAGCACTGAAGTATTTTGGATTTTCCCTGTGTTCTCGAGAGGAGTAGTTCTTTTGTCTACAGGATTGAATGGCCAGTTGGATATCTGGAATTCATTGTATTTCACGTATCTCTGAGGGAGTACGTGTATAATGCATTGCTAGTGTGGAATCTGCAGTTCAGATGGACTGGAAGTTGAGCTAGACTTGAGTGTGATCTGATATTTTGTTCAGATTAGTGAATCTTGAGAAGAGAGGAGCTCTGGATCATAGTGGTGTAGTTTGTTGAGCTTTTGTAAGAGCGAGTCTCCCGGTGATTTATATCCGGGGAAACTCTAGATAGTGTTAGTAAGATTTATTCTGATTTGTATCAGGATAATTAGTTAGGTTTAATTGTTTGATTGTTTGATTGGTTGTTATGGTTGTTAGAAATTAGATGATAGGTATGCTTTGCTGTAAAAATCTTTACTGGATTATAAAATTAACTTTGCTTTTAATTTCGGGGACGAAATTATTTTAAGGGGGGAGGAATGTGATATCCCGGGTTTTTGGGTAATATAAATTTAATAATCTGTATTAATAATTTAATTAATTTGATAAATTTTCTTTATAATTTTAGTTTAAATTGGTAATTTAATCTTTAAAGGATAATCAATATTTAATCTGGCAATATTGATAAGACTTGTTTGTTAAAGCTAATAAAATTTTATTCTATTTATAATATATATATTTGATATATATTGTGAATGGAAATATCTTTTGTTTTAAATTAAAGATTGTATTTTCAAATTGTAATATATATGTATGTATATGTTATAATTTGGATTGTTTTGAATTTAATTTAATCTATTGATAATTTATATATGTATGAAGTATGATTTAAAGCTTTGTTTTAAAATTAATATTTTTCAAAGTTTAGTTTAGATTAATTCCATTATTTTCAAAATATAAGATAATTGTTTATTTTAAATGAAATTGTTTAAAAAGGATTTAAACAAGCTTTGTTTTGTCTTCTTTTTAAATGCTCAAATTAAAATGTTTATAAGTGTGTATATATGGTTTTAAATAAACTTTCCTTTTAAAATATCTCTTAAACTAAAATAGTTTGTAAATAAGTAAATGAATTTATATAAATCCATAATTACATATTAAGAAAACATAAATACTTTTGTAAATAAGGTTTTAAAATATAATTTCTTTTATAATAAGGTTTTAAACATAATTTTGCTTGTTTTAACACTTGTAAATTAAGGGACTTATGCAATGAACATTTGTCTAATTTATAATATAACAAGTGGCATTATCTTGTTTTCTTTAAAGAATTTAACATTTATAAATAAAATATAGTTGTAGAGAAACCTGTTTTCATTTTTTCAGTTCGAATCTTTTTCTTCCTCCATCTTCTTTTTCTCTCCTCATCTTTCCAAAAACTGAAAACAAAGAAATAATAAATCAAAGCAGAAACCAAAATGCAAGTTCAGTTCAAATTCATCTCAACATCAGTTTTTTTCAATCTTCAACCTGGAAACCAAATTCAAATGCAAAGACTTCAGTCTCAACAATCAAGTTAAAGACTCAAATATTTACAAGCATGCAAGGGCAGTTTTCACAGCAAAGAAATTCAAAAGTTTTTCCAGAACAAAATCAAATACAAGTCCAGAATTCAAGAATTTAAAACCTGGGAAAAACTGACCTCTAATCTCTGTTTTATAATAGGTGAGTAAATACTTTTAAAAACAGTTTTAAATATCTGTGGTTAAACTTGGATGTATGTGATTGATTTTATTATGATAATATATTACTGTATATGAATGTTGATTGAGAATGCATGTGTGCATATAAGTGAATGGCTGTGAAAGGTCTGTATAAATGTATATATATACACTTCTCTGTTTTACAGGCTTCAACTTCATGTAGGAAAATTCATATCCCCTTATATAATCAAATTTAAGCTTTGATTTTTGAATGAAAGATGATTATAACAACGTAGTATTAATTATAGAAATAGTTTCAAGATTTTAAATGCACCTGGTAATTTTAAATATGGAATTTACAGTGAAGCTAAAATGTATGTTAAAAATCAACTGCTTTAAATCAAAAATTGAATTACATACGTGTAATCATGATGGAAAATCATGAATTTAGATATGAGTTTTGTAATTTTTAGTTGGGTATTTCTTGATAATTTGGGGTTTGTTCGTTTTGGGAGTTTTGGTGAATTGCCAATTATCCACGCAATAATCTGACTTGAAATCTTGATCGAAGCTAGATTGTGAGTTGGTGATGAGTGGAAAAATGCTTCAGAATTTTTCCAATGGCCAAGGAGATCGAATTCGATCAATCTAGGGTTTTAAGTCGTTTTCGATCGACTTAACTGTCGAAGCATTTGCGACTGGGATGATGGTCCGGAGGCGATCGCGATAGGAGGAAAGGTTTGCTGGAGTCTTGGCGATGTGGGATGAGGTCGGCGAGGCTTCTCGAGGCGTAGTTCGTCGACGATGGGTGGTTTCAGTCGAGCTATGGGTTCCAGTTTTTGGTCGTTGAGTTCGATTTTGATATCAAGGTGGTATCGTCGTTCTGAGTGTTCGAATGGGCCAGTGGAGTCGTGGGTGACTGGAGGAAGGTTGGGGCGATGATCGTAGATGGCCAGAATTGGCGTGCACGTGAACTTGTACACGTTCGTGTACCAGATGTGTTCGATGATTTGGGAAGACGATAAGCAACTCGGAACAGTCTCGTGATTTTCGCGTTTCGACTCGAAGTAGAGGAGGCTGGGTTTGTCTCGGGGTAGGCTCGCGTAGATTGCTGTTCGACTCGAAGAGAAACGAGAGGGTTACGGGTTGGACTCGAAGCAGGAGAAGAGCAAAACTTTAAATCATGTTTTAAAGGTTTTGAAAACTTAAAAGAGGAATTTGTTTTAAAGTCATTTCTTAAATAATTCTTTTCTTTATCAAATGTTTTTGAACCTTTAATTAAAAAGTTATTTGTTTGTTTCAATTAAGTTTGTTTAAATTAAACTTTAAGATGTTTGAAATTTAACTTTTAATTAAGTTATAATTAAGGATTTAAAATTATTTTGTCTTAAAGTATAATTATATTTAAATATATATAATTAATTTCTAAACAAAATGATGGAAGTAAGTATTTAATTTTAATGATGAGTTTATCTTTTAAAAATTGAAATTAATTAAGGATAATAAATGAGTAAAATAAATTAAAAGTTAATTACTTATTGTAATTAGGATAATTACTTATGAAAGTAAATAAATGAATTTGATAAATGGTTAACCACTTGATATTATTAATTAAAGGATTAATTAATATAATTGATTGAAGTTAATTAATTTGATATGAATTTGAGAATACTTAATTTAAAATATGATTTGTTAATGAGTAAAGAGATTAATTAAGATGAATGTTTTTCTTATTTAATTAAGGATTTTGAAATATAAGATATTAATTAATTAATTATTTAATTAATTTTAGATATCACTTAATTATGGATTAATTAAGTATAATTACTTAATGAAGTAATAAATGGTTAATAATTGAATGTAATTAAGAAGGTAATTACTTATGGAAGTAATTAATGGAAAATTACTCATGGAAGTAATTAGTTGAAGTGATTAATGGGTAATCACTTAATGTTATCAATTAAGGAATTAATTAATATAATTATTTTAAAGTTAATTAATTATGAAGTAATTAATTAATTAAAGTATTAAGAATTATTTAATGATGGAATTAATTTTGGTTAAGTAATTAATTAAGAAAGTAATCAAGATTTTTAATGCAAGTAATTAGAAGATAATTACTTATGTAAGTAATTAAGAATTAATTACTTAATTTTAGTTTAGTTAATTAATAAATGTGATTAATTAAATGTGTTTAATTTAAGATTAATTACTAAGAGTAATTAATTAATAAAGTAATTAATTAAGGATTATTTGTTAATTTAAATTGATTAATAATTACTTAATGAAATAATTAAAGATTAATTAATTAGATTTATTAATCAAGGTTAATATAATTAATTAAGAAGTAATTAATTAAGATAAGCAATGACAAATTATTAATTACCGTTTATGATTAATTAAGACTAATTAATGAAGTGGTTGATTAAAATTAATTATTTAATTAATTAAAAGGTTAATTAATTAGTAAGGATTATTTAATTAATGAATTAATCAAGGTTGATTAATGAAAGTAATTAATTAAAGTATGCTTAATTATATGCTTAATTAATTAATGAAGGTTCATTAATTATTGTAATTAATGATAGTAATTAAAAGTTAATTACTGTATATGGTTAAGGATAATTACCTGAATGTAATTAAAGTATAATTAATCAAGGAAGATTAATTAAGAAGATCATTAAAAGATGATTAATTAATTAAATTGTAATTAATTAATGGTTAAGTAAGAAGGATTTATAAAATGAAGTAATTAATTTAATTCTTTAAATTAATTAAAAGATAATATAAATCATTACTTATGAATGGGTGATAGTATTGAATACTTGACATTGATTGATATCTCTGATGAGATATATGCTGTATGATATGGATGTTAGTTGAATTGTATGGATTATCTGATAATGTTGATTATCTGTTGTGAATTATCTTTCTTTGTGTATAAAGATAATGAATTGAATTTGTTTTAACCTTTAAAACAACTTGGCCTTAAAAGATACGCTTTGGATTTCGATGAGACCGGGATCGGGTTTCCGTATACCGGATTTCCAGGTCTGGAGACCCGAATACCACATCGATCCAAATTAACGATAGATCGTGAATCAAGTGAAGATGAAGATTCAGAGTGCAAGGGTTATTGTCGTTAACTCTGAGGGTGATTCCAAAACGAGTGTAACGAGATAATGCCTTCGGTTTCGTTCGAACCCGGAACGAACTTGTATGGATTGAATGCTTTCAGCACATCGTCAGGTGGACGATGAGCATTCTAAGTGATGTGTTCTGACTAAAGGTAATCGTAGCCTCAAGCCTCATCAACCGGGAATGGCTAAAACAGGGGAGGTGCAGCAAGGTTAGTGGGTAGCACCCAAGTAGTATAAGATTCCCCTGTCTAGAGGTCCCTTCTTTTTATTTCGGCTGTGTGGGCGGTTGCTAGCTACAACCGCGGGGTTTCTTATGCGGGAATTATCCAGTAAGGGATGTTCCGGCCTTGTGTTGCAGGGGAGCGGGCGTACTCCTCGGTACGTTGATCTAGGCCACGTACTGTGACGGGCGGTACCCCAGTAGCCCTGCCATTGTATGGAATCCAATTTCCAATAAGTGCCATCGGTCTTGATTGTATAACCCACTTTGTTGGCTAGTATGCTGGAATTTAATAATGTAACAATTTCAGCTATTTCATATTTATTTGAAAACCCTAGACCCTATTATAATATAATCGGATTTCCTATCAAATGTTTTGGTTATCGTAAGGTAAAAACTTTTCCGTGTTTATGTGCGGGAAGTCTTACGAGATACCTTTTCTTTTCAAAGGTTTTTCAAAGTTAAGCAATTTTAAACCGTTTACTCACACCAGACCCATGTCTGACCCAAGTGTTTATTTTCTGTTTTATTAAACTCTTGGGTACTCATATTATATATGAGTAGTCAAGTGATTCAGGTTAGCTTGACGAATTCTGGAGGAGATTTGGAGCAGGAGGCTTCACCGTGTAGATATATTATGATTCCGCTGTGTATATGTTGTGTCTGTATCTGTGATACTTGAGTTGTATGAATTAGACAGATGTTTATAACTGTCTAATATGTGTTGTATAAGTTGTGTACTCTGATGTAATATGATACTATGCAATATTTTATGTGATATATTATATTTTATTCGTTCCGCTGTGAGATTCTGATGTGTTGTTCTTTCTTCTTTTCTATCTTTTCTTCTTCTATCCCTTTCTTTCTTAATAACGATGCGACTTCCTGGGCATAGGAAGGCGGGTCGTTACAACTTGTCACTTTATTGGACAATCTTTAGTATCTTGGTTTATTAAGAAACAAAATGAATGACATGTGAAGCAAAATATATCTCTACTGCTTTGGCATGTGCTCAAGTAATCTACATGCAGCAAGCACTACAAGATTTTGGAATTAATCTTTCAAATTCAACACTTTACCGTGATAACACATGTGCTATAAATTTGTCTAAAAATCCAACAAATCATTCTAGAACTAAGAATATAGATATAAGACATCATTTTCTTAGAGATAATATAAAAGAAGGAAATATTTCACTAAATTTGTTTCTTCAGAAAATCAGATAGCTGACATATTTACAAAGCCTTTAAATGAAATTATTTTAATAAAATTACGTCGAGAATTAGTTATTATATCTTTACATGATTTATAATTTTAATTTTTTAGAAAAATAAAATTTTATGAAAATTGTTGCTGCTGGCACTCGAACTTGGGTGGTTGGTGAGGAAGTTTTATGTCTTTCCATTTTGCTATTATGTTACTTGCTATACTTCACACTATCTACCTCACATCTGATGAATGGTCAATAATTCTATTCATTTCTCACCTCAAAATGCTCTCTGGCTATTATTTATCAATCCTTTTGAATCTCAAATTTCTTTACCTTATTTTAGCATCATTTCCTATATATAAGGAGTTTTACTTATTCGTTTTTTTCTCATCCTCTTAAAAAAATTTCCAAAGCTTAAAAGATTATTTACTGTTAACCTGCCTTTTGGCAAGGCAGTATACAGACGGGTTTAACCCAATAGACTACACGGTTATCGAGGCTGGAATATTATGGATTTGGTTCAAATGAATGAGTGGATGGATAATCAATTACAGATATAAAGCTAGGGTTAAGCATAGTTGATGGATAAACGATGCAAGACTTGGAGAAAGGCGTAGCTCAGGTCGGCATGGTGTTACTCCGGGTCGGCATAGAGTTGCTTAGGGTTCTACTTTGGGTCCGCATAGGGTTCACTTCGGGTCGGCATGGTGTTGGTCTAGGTCGGCATTGTTACTCTGGGTCGACATAGAGTTGCTTCGAGTTCTACTTCAGGTCGGCATAGGGTTCGCTTTGGGTTCTACTTCAGGTTGGTATGGTGTTGCTCTGGGTCGGCATAGAGTTCCTTCGGGTTCTACTTTGGATCGGCATAGGGTTCACTTCGGGTTCTACATCGGTTCGACATGGTGTTGCTCCGGGTCGGCATTGTTACTCTGGGTCGGCATAGAGTTGCTTCGGGTTCTACTTCGAGTCAGCATATGGTTCGCTTCGAGTTCTACTTTGGGTCGACATATGGCCTACTCCGGTCGGCATGGGATGGATGAATAGGGCTCGACAATCATTATGGTGGGCCTATGTAGGTGAGAAGACCCTGTAGCCGAGATTTCACCTATAAATACAACAGGTTTGGCTTAAGAAAAAGGGACTTCATTCTTTTCTCTTCATCTTCCACCTAGAGGCTACTCTACCATTTTCATTCAGGAATTCTTTATTGTAACTCTAATCAAATTTCTGATAATAAAAAAGGATTGTTCTGGAGTGGACGTATGCCGGAGTTAGCCGAACCACTATAAATCTTGTCTCTCTTTTACTTGCTTTCATTTTAATTTTTGTTATTCTTCATAATATATTCTCTACATATACTCTATCTGTGATATGTGACTGGATATTGGTGCTTTCATTTATAATTGGGTGTTGGTGGCCAATTTTAACGCCAACATTTTGTGCTTTCACTGAGAAAGTTTGCACTTAGGGATTTGGGAGTCGGGATCTTGGATTTGGAAAGCTTGGGAACTTGGATTTAGGAAGAAATGGCTAGGAAATCAATAAGGAGACAGAGAACACAGTGGAGGCATCATGGAGGAAGTCAGTAGGCTTTCTCAGAAGCTAATCAGAGCTCAATAATCATTACCAGAGACGAGATGGAGAGGATGATGGATTTTATGCAGAAAAGGATGCTGAAGAGACATGAGGAAATGATGTAGAACATACTCCGACAGATTGGACAAGCTGGAACAGCTGGAAATTGGAATCCAGGACTTGTAGCATAAACTAGCAGGCTTAGATATGGATTTGATCAATCAGGGGCAAACCCCAACCAAGGAGAATGGATCAGCACAACTCCCCATGTAACTAGGGGCATGGATTTGGATGGCTTTGTTTGGAAATGGATAGCGGTGATGGAACAGGAGCAGCCATCATCCGCCACAAATCGGAGCTAGCCCGGCTTAAGGGCATAGGTCGTCATCTCTTGATGGCATGAACTAAATGACTAATATTAAATCATACACTAAAACGGCTAAGTCACTTACACATGTACGGGATCGCGAACGGTCCTTAGGCATGCTCTGAGATGGCGATGAACCGCCATAACAAATGATTATGAAACTCACTCAAACATGAAATCTAACATTAATAATACTGAGTCCCTTCCGGGCACTCACTTTTCTCCTCGAATGGCACACGATATCGAACGATCATATTTCACCTCGAACGGCACTCAATCTCGAGTGATCACATCCTGCCTCGAACGGCACTCGATCTCGAACGATCACATCTCGCCTTGAATGGCACTCGATCTCGAACGATCATATTTCGCCTCGAACAACACATGATCTCGAACGATCACATTTCGCCTTGAATGGCACTCGACCTCGAACGATCACATTTCGCCTTGAATGGCACTCGATCTCAAACGATCATATTTCGCCTCGAACGGCACATGATCTCGAACGATCACATTTTGCCTTGAACGACACTCGACCTCGAACGATCACATCTCGCCTTGAACAGCACTTGATCTCGAACGATCACATTTCTCCTCGAACGACACATGATCTCAAACGATCACATTTTACCTCGAACGACATCCGATCTTGAACGATCGCATTTCGCCTCGAACGACACTCGATTTCGAACGATTGCATTTCGCCTCGAACAAACACTCGATCTCGTACGATCATCATCAGCCTGAGACGGCTACGAATTTGGTTAATGATCCCGAACGATCGTTGCTAACAATCAGGCAAGATCATTAATCTCTTCATAGGTCATCCACAGGTTTCGAACAACGGGCTTATAGCAATACAAAACACGCCTTCCTATCGCAAGGCATGTTTTGGGGGGCAAAGTGTTAACCCGCCTTTTGGCAAGGCAGTATACATGCGTATTTAACCAAATAGACGGCACGGTTATCGATGCTGGAATATTACGGATTTGGTTCAAATGAATGGGTGGATGGATAATAAATTATGGATATGAAGCCATGGTTAAGCATAGTCGATGGATAAATGATGCAGGACTTGGAGAAAGGCGTAGCTCGAGTCAGCATGTTGTTACTCCAGGTCGGCATAGAGTTGCTTCGAGTTCTACTTTGGGTCGGCATAGGGTTCGCTTCGGGTTCTACTTCTGGTCGGCATGGTGTTGCTTCGGGTCGCATTGTTACTCTGGGTTGGCATAGAGTTGCTTCAGGTTCTACTTCGGGTCGGCATAAGGTTCACTTCGGGTTCTACTCCGGATCGGCATGGTGTTGCTCCAGGTCGGCATTGTTAATCCGGGTCGGCATAGAATTGCTTCATGTTCCACTTCGGGTCGGCATAGGGTTTGCTTCAGGTTCAACTTCGGGTCAGCATGGTGTTGCTCCAAGTCGGCATTGTTACTCCGGGTCGGCATATGGTTCACTTTGGGTTCTACTATGGGTCGGCATGGTGTTGCTCCGGGTCGGCATAGATTTGCTTCGGGTTCTACTTCGGGTCAGCATAGGGTTCGCTACGGGTTCTACTTCGGGTCCGCATATGGCCTACTTCGGATCGGCATAGGATGGATGAGTTGGGCTCGACGATCGTTATGGTGGGCCTATGTAGGTGAGAAGGCCCTGTAGCTGAGATTTCACCTATAAATACAACAGGTTTGGCTTTAGAAAAAGGGACTTCATTCTGTTTCTCTTCATCTTCCACCTGAAGGCTACTCTGCCATTTTCATTTAGGAATTCTGGATTGTAACAGTAATCAAATTTCCGATAATAAAAATGGATTGTTCTAGAGTGGACATAGGCCAGAGTTCGCCAAATCACTATAAATCTTGTCTCTATTTTACTTACTTTCATTTTAATTTTGGTTATTCTTCATATTATATTCTCTTCATATACCCTATCTATGATCGGATATTGGTGCTTTCATTTATAATTGGGTGTTGGTGGCCAATTTTGACGCCAACATTTACTCTCTCAAATATCAACATGACCACACAAAATGATTCAAACCAATCATCTATCAGCTTTCACACACCTACCTCATCATCGTCGAACCACTCCAACACACCTGCCTCGGTTTATATTCCTGTAAAAATCACACCATCTTCGACTCATCATACAGGATATACACTATAAGGGAAGAGAACCAAACATACTCTACATTTTGGTTCTCCGTCTACCAAAGAGAAAATCGACAATATACATCACTACTAGAGAGAGACTCTGGAATTAAAATGTGAACTCCACTGCAAACAAAAAGTAAACGCTAAGCGTTTAAGTTTCTAAAACAGGTCGCGTTGAAATTCTCCGGGTCTTCATCCAAGGAGACTGTTCATCAACCTTCGCCTATCCATTCTAAAGCTCCACAAAATCTTTCGGAACCAAGTCCACAACGTCCTCAGGTGTCACCAAACTCCTGGGAAAGCGGAAATGGTAGGTCCCCAATCCAGCCATTACGAGAAATCACGAAGATTGAACCACCCTCCGATGACTCTCACTCTGCGGAAAATTAATTTTTATATTATTTGTATGTTTATTTCTATGAATTTATAATTTTTTTATAATGGTTATAACTATTATTAAAGTTTAAAAGTTAAGAAATTTATTTGCAAAAATCATTGCTTCATAGGCAAAACAGACTTCCAGGAATAGGAACAGTCGATGTAACGACCCACCTTCTTGGACGGTTTAAATCGGCGATAAACCACACACGTCAGACTCAAACCATTCAAAAGGGTAGATTGTTATGGGGTAAATAAGAAAAAAATAGAGAAAGAAAGAAATAAACACAGAATCTCACAGCGGAATGACAAAATATAATAATCAAATAAACAGTTCATGAAGTTGTTTTACAAATAACATTTGATTACACTTTTACAATACAGAATCAAAGTTACATACAACAGAAATAAATAACAATGCAGCGGAATAGTATGATACAGTGGAAATAATGAAATAAATAATAATAGCAGTAGTACTAAATCTTCGTCTTCGTCCTCCAGAAAACAGTCTTCGATACACTAAAAAGCTCAGATTGACCCGAGCGAATTGAAAAGGCAAAACACTCGAGTCAGAACTAAAAGATCTTATGTAAGTTAAATCAACAGTAAATAAATATGAGTGTGACGGCGTCAGAGATGTTTATGTGGTTTGACAATTCCTATCCAGTGTCTAACGTGAGTTCAATAACTTAAGAGATGTTCGGGATTACCATCTCTTAAGGATCCGTTAAACTATCTACTATGTAGTACAATACGCTATTATAATATGTATACGGTAAAGTTAAGTATTAAAATAGCATTAAGGCATTACCCATATCCCCCTTAACACATTTTATATATTCCCATAGTCTATACAATACCGTAATTCCTCCGTAAACTGGAGGGCTATCAGAGGGCACTCCATAGGTATGGTACAAACCAAACTCGTAGAAGGTGCGATAAGGCATGTGAACACGGCACTCGAGGCAATTGCAGGGTAGGATTCTACCATTTGCGGATTCGGACAGGTGGTCACGCACAGCAGCCACTACCGCCCACCTAGGAACACACTCCCATAATCAAAATCGAGGGGTGGCCACCAAATCTATCACAAAGTAATAAATATGGTATCTAAGAAATGTGTCTGATAGGAGGAATGACCTCACTTGGCCTGGCGTGGCTCATGTTTTAGTCACATCTAATGCAACGACCTGTAATTTTTAACGATTTTTATAACTTAATTAACTGAAATTTTGCTGAAAATTAAATAGTAAATTTTTGAAACGAAAATTTGATATTTGGAATGCGTCTATCTAAACATAGCAAATGGTAAAATCTTATTGGAAAATATGAAAGTTAATTCAGCTGTGTAATTTTCAATTTCAATTTAAAATGGTTAAAATGGATGGAAATTAAATATTCTTGGAATCTGAATATTTTATATAATAAAAATGTAAACTATTTTCTAAGTGAGACGTCGTAATTCTTTTCGCCAAATTTGGGCTGCTATAGCTCCGTTTATCTTATTTTCGGTGTTTTCAGTAGTATTTCTAGCAACGGAAAAATCGACTTTTAATAGGATGATCGTATCGCTGATATCTGTGTATCATTCTGTTCACCTCGTCGTGCTGATCTCCGTAGTATATTCTGTGTTTCGAGGTCCGACACGCGATAGAATCTACATAAACGGTAACCATATCGGTGTCCATTTCGTGCCTTTTGAGCTTTCTGTGTCTTTTCTTGGGTTCATCTAGTACAGTTAATAGCCACTAGCCGTAATTATTTCGAGAATTCATAGGCTGACTATTACCATTCCCTATATTCAATTTTATTTAACGGTTCGTTTGATATATTCTCTGACCTTTTCACTTCTTGTTGTTCTGCTTATTCATTGGAAAAATATATATAATAAAGCATATGTACAGTTTGTATTCTATTTGTTTTAGCTTGCTCGTGTTCCTCTTCATACCTTCACCTTCCATGGCCGTAGCACCACCTACATCACGCAACCCACCACCATACTCCCCTCCACATCAAAACACGCCGACCCTTCCCTCCTCTCTCTTGCCTCACCAACGCCTATGCCGCAGCTCCTCCTACCATACGTCATCAAATCCCCACCAAGATCCGCGGCCTTCCTTTGAAGCCAAACAGCCAGCAGTTCACCCATCCTACGCCACTGATCCGGCCTTCGCCCACACCACCCAAGCCCGACGTGACAGCCCAAACTCCCCTCCCTGACTTTGCCCATCTTTTTCCCATCCTCTAACTCACTCTCCCCTTTATAAAACGCTGAACACACCCTCCCTCACCATCAACAACCCCCTCCGGCCTCTAGCACCTGAAGCACCACTGTATCCTCCCTCTTCCCAGAACGTCTGATCCATCACTTGCTCATACACTCCACCTCAGCTATCTCTGCCATACTCCCCAAGTTTCCACACCACCACTCCAACACCCGAGCCTTGCTCCTTGCCAACGTCAGCCTTGCTTTTGAAAAGGAAATATGTCTGCATATATGTGTCTTGACCGAGAGCCTATCCACTCTTGCTTTGCCTCAAACTGGTCGAACTCATGCCCACTATACGAGCATCCCCATCCCTCCCTTTCTGCTATGCAACAACCGAACCCCATGCTGCCACGACCATCAACTTGCATGAGTACCAGTCTTTCCTGCCTTGCCATATGATATATATGTATATATATTCAAATTATATATATATGTTTGGTTTGAGAAACTTATATTTTGATCACTGAACAAGCGGCCTTCCTTCTGCAAACCCAAATAGATCACCTATCAGCATCTATTTTGTTCGAGCCTGTTTTCATTTTCATCTACCAGCTTATATATGTAAGGTTTGTATATACATATATACTTCTTCCTACACTTGTTTATCAAATTTTTTTGTGGTATATATAATAGGTTTAGAGAATTATATAATATGTATAGCATAGTATGGGCTGAGGTATAGTAATGTGTATACAAAGTTATATATATATATATATAATTTTGCCTAAAGCTTATATATATCTATATTGATCTGAACCCTTAGAAAAAGATGTGTATATATGCAATGTGTTTAATGTATTTATTTAAAATTTATGTTACTACTTTAATATAGATTTTGTGATAACTTTGTTTATATAACTAGATTTCATATGTTTATTTATTAAATATTGATTTTTTCTTTTTACTGTATATATATAAATACAATATATATAGAGTTGTATGTGTTGTTAGTATAAAACACAAGTTTATACAAGTTGTAAATAATTGTTGTATATATATGTATGTAAGTTTAATTATGTAATTATATATATATATATAAGTTCTGTAAAATATAATAGCTTTTGCCTGCTTGGCTTGATTTTGGAAAGTATATGATCTAAGTTGCATGTCATAGAAGAAATTATGAGGTTTAATTATATATAATATAATATACATAGTTTTTTATTTGCTGTAACCTGCCTAAGTCTGCTTTGTAGTTAAATATTATATATAATATAAAGTTGTTTCTCTTATAATTGACCATATATATATAAAAGTTTTGATATGTATTGTTTGTCAATTGATTATAAATATATATATATATAACAATGTAAGTCTATATATAATAATTACTGAAGCTTTCTATTCTACTTCGGGTTCTAAAGTGTATATATATAAGTTTATATATAATCTATTTAATTTTATGATAAAGTAAGTTTATATTTGATTTTATAATATAATATGTATATATAAGTATATATATTAGTTCATATACAAGTATACGTGAATTGGTTTCCAAAAATATATGCAGGGATCTGTATTTTAAATTTAATAAGTGTTTTAGATTTTAAATTGATTTTTGAGAAAATATATAACGATATATTATAAATTTTCGTTTTAGTTATATCGAGCTAATTTGAATTGTTCTCATCGATTCCTATTTATTAGCTTTGTCCGTCAAATCCGTGTTCAGCTTACTTCGCTTTGAGAGTTGTTGTTTGGATTAGTCGATCGTCTAGATCTTGATTTAAATCGTAGCTCGTCGTGTTGTCTATTTCCTCTAGCCTCGAAAGGTGAGCAATCACTCACGATTAACATTCTTATATTTAGTAAATATGATTTCACTTGAAACGACAATGGAAATATGCTGTTAAAATTGAACTGCTAGTTGTTTAATTCTTAAATATGATATGCTATTATATGCAATTGTTCACCTGTGATATATGACACCATATCCTATTGTGTATATTTTATTGAATTGTTACTGATGATATATGCCTATTGTTGATATATTATGTTATTACATGTTTGTTCTCACTCTGCAAGTTCCCTGTTAATTTAGAAATCCTTATGGGTTGAAATGATACATACCCAAACGATCTTGTAGAATAGGGGAAAACCGTTATGGGTTGAAATGATAAACCCAAGCGATTTTCTTTGATTTTGAATTTTGGGATTGCGGGTTGAAATGATATATACCCGTAAAGATTTAAATTGCAGATTGAAATGATGAATATCTGTATCACTTGACCATAGAATAGAAAATTATATACGGACACCGTTGGTCTATATCTTTAAAATGATTTCCAAAGTTTGAAATTAAATATATGGGTTTTAATAGATATTGATTTTTAAAATATTATATAAATTTTAGATTTTTAAAATAATATGTTTTGAAAATTTTAACTTATAATTTAGTTTTGGAAAGTGTAAATTTTAAGATTTTATTTATATTTTATTTATTTTAAAAATATATAAAATAAGATTTAATACAAAATATATTTAATAATAAGATTTAATTTAATAAAATTTAATTTAATGAGTTTGTAATATGTTTAAGTATTTCCTTTAATTTATACCAATATTTAAAAATTAGATTTTTATAACTTTAATAATAAAGGTTGGGAAGATAAATTAATGTTAACTTGGAATTTAAAATAGGTTAATAATTGAATTTAAATAAGAATTGATTTGAACTTATTGATTTTGAGATTTTGAAAGATATGATTGATAACATGATTTGATAAAAAGTGATTAGGTGAATATTTTCAAATTTGAATAAAATTAAAGTGAAATATTGAAATATAAATGAAACTTATATTGAAGATGTTTGAATATTTAACTTTTGAATCTTATTTGAATTGAAGTGATAGTTCAAACCTGGATTTGAAATCGAGATAAATTGAAATGGCCTATTTAGAATTTGAATTGAATCTTGGACCTTTAAATTGAAATGGTTAAACTGGAATTGATTTAAATTGAATTTTTGGAATTTAAGTTGATTTGAATCGATTTGTGAAATTTGAGGAATTATTTTATTATATAAAGTATTTTTAATAAATATATATACTAATTTTATTATATAAATTATTTTAATATACAGACTATTCAAATTTATAACTATTTTAATATATATATATATATATATACTATTTTCAATATCTAAACTGCTTAAGTGGAAAGTGTTATGATTTCAAAAGTGCCATGGTTTCCAAAGTGTTATGATTTCCAAAGTGTTATGATTTCGAAAGTGTTATAATTTTTAAAGTGTTACTATTCTAGAAATGAATATTATTTAAAGTAAATAATGATATCGAATTGAGATGGTTTTGAAATGAATATGATATTTTTATACGAAGTATAAACTATTGAAATGAAATGACCACGGTGTGAAATAAGCGTTTGGTTGTTAAAGAGACCGGGATCGGATATTGTCATACTCTCTGCCAATACCGAAACCACTTTAACAACTGTGTACGAGGTGGAGATTCCAGAACGAAGTAGGATGGTTCGGCGACAATTCTATATGGTATTTACGTAGCCCTGACTCCCGTGAGTCAGCTTGATGTGGCTAAAATAGGAGCTATACTGAGCCAAGTAGGACCATTCCCCCTATCGGGCACATTTCTTCGATACCATTCTACTGCTTTTTTGATTTGATTGGGTGCACCTTTGATTTGGGAGTGTGTCACAAGGTGGGTGGTAGTAGGTGCTATGCGTTACCACCAGTCCGGGAGTGCAATTGGTATATCTACCCTGGCATTGCCTCGAGTGCCGTGTTCTCATGCCCTAGTGTGCCTTCTACGAGTTTGTTTTGTACCATACCTATGGAGTGTCCTCTGATAGCCCTCCAGTTTACGGAGGAATTACAGTACTGTATAGACTATGAGAATATATAAATGTGTTAAGGGGGATATGGGTAACGCCTTAACGCTATTTTAATAGTTTACTTAACTATAGACATATTATAATAGCGTATTGTACTACATAGTAGATAGTTCCACGGATCCTTAGAGGATGGAAATCCCAAACATCCTTTATACTTGTATTTTAGTTGACATTTCACTTGAATTGAATTTATTAATATAAGAATGTTAATCCCGACTAGAGTGATTTGTGTTTTGCTTTATGCTTGGGTCAGACTGAGTGTCACAGCATTTGAGACTCACGTTTGGAGATTGGAGCTTTGCTTGAAGATCTGTTTTATCTATTCAGCTTTTCCAGTTGTTTTGTTCAGATTTGTCATCTGTTTGTATTTGAGACTACATTGTATTTGAGATATTCTGTTGTATTTTATTTCAAACTATGATGTTTATATAGTAGTTTCATGAACTACTATTATCTATTCCACTGCTTATTGTCGTAATACTTTGTGTCTGTGATTCTGTGATTGATTTATTTACTGTATATGATGAGTTTTGCCAAATATAAATTAACAATCTGTTGTTTTGAGCAATTCAAGTCCGACATGTGTGGATGCGAATGGTTAGAAATACCGGGTCGTCACATCTAAGCTGACTCACAGGAGTCAGGGCTACGTAAATACCTCATACAGAATCGTACACCAAACCATCCTACTTCATTCTGGATTCTCTACCACGTACACAGTTGTTAGAGTGGTTTTTGGTATTGGCAGAGAGTATGACAATATCCGATCCTGGTCTCTTTAATAACCAAACACTTATTTCACACCGGATGGTTCTTTTACATTTCAAAAAAAAATCAAATTCATAATTGATATCAGAATATCATATTCTCAAAATCACTTTCACAATCATATCACATTTGAAATCATATCACTTTCAAAATCATATTTACTTTCAAAATAACACTTTCTAAAATAAGTTAAATCCTCATTTAAAATTATCATATTTACTCAGAACATGTTATTTCACTAGAAAATATCATTTCAAATCTCAACATAGGTTATAACATCATTAAATCATATTCGCTGTTAAATCAAGGATTTAAATATAAACACTTCCACTTTACATAGCCTGGAATTTAGAAAATAGTTTAGATAGTCATAAATAGTTTAAAAAAATAAATTTTTAAATAGTTTGAAATACTTTAAAATAATTAAAAAATGGATTATCATAGTTTTAAATAGATTTAAGATAGTTTATATAAATTTAAAATAGTTTAATAGATTTAAAATAGATTAAATAGATTTAATATAGATTAAAAAGATTTAAAATAGATTAAATAGATTTGATATAGATAAAATAGATTTAAAATAGATTAAAATAAATTAAATTAAATTAAAATAGATTTAAAATAAATTAAGATAGATTTAAAATAAATTAAAATAGATTTAAAATAAATTAAATAGATTTAAAATAAATTAAATAGATTTAAAATAAATAAAAATAGATTTAAAATAAATTAAAATAGATTTAAAATAAATAAAATAGATTTAAAATAAATTAAAATAGATTTAAAATAAATAAAATAGATTTAAAATAAATTAAAATAGATTTAAATAAATTAAAATGTTAATTTGATTAAATAGTTTAAAATAGTGTAAAATAGATTAAAATAGTTAAATAGTTTGAAAACCTTAATAATCAGGATTTTTAGAATAATATCTCTTTACACAATTTATATTAAAATGAATTAATACAAACTAGACTATTTCCTTCATTTCAACACATCTGGAGCACGTCCAGCTTTCAAATTTCAATTTAAGTCCTTTAAACAATTCATTCAAACCAATTCCAATTTCACATTTAAAACTCGGATTTTCAACAATATTTTAATTTATATAAATTAAAATTTATTTCAAAATATCATTTAACTGATTCAAAAATTAAGGATTTAAAATCATTTAATTTAACCAATCCGGTGTCCGTATATAATTTTCTACCCTATGGTCAAGTGATACGGATATTTATCATTTCAATCGCGAATATTTTATATTTACGGATATATATTATTTCAACCCGCAATCCCGAATAAAATTCAAAATCAATAAAATCGCTCGGGTTTATCATTTCAACCCATAAGGAGTTTTCCCTAATCTATAGATCGTTTGGGTATGTATCATTTCAACCCATAGAGAACTTGCAGTGTTAAAGAAATATAAAAATATAACATTCGGTCATCCAATATCGACAATCAAACATACATCACAATCATCACCCAAATCAACCAATAAACATCAATAGATAACTGATTATCATTAACAGGTATTAAATTGACAATTAAATTCAATATTAAATTAAATGATGATTAAATGCAATAAAAGTCCAATTTAACTAGAATGACAAATTTAAATATACCAAACATCAATCAATCATTTTCGAATCACATTATAAATTTAATTTAACCAACATAAGATAATTTAGTAACTGTGAGTGGGTTAAAACACTCACATTTGATTTCAAATCGATTTGAAATCCAAAATAAGGCCTAAAATTAAACAGTCTCAGAATTTGACCAAACCAGTTCCAAAATGTCCGGAATTTCGATATAATCCCAACAAAACAAACCGACCCTGAATCCGACTTCGTATGCGAAAGATATGCTAATTAGAAGAATACATGATTTATATTAAAACAAACAAACAAACAAATAAAGAAACTCACACGTAATCTATCTTCCCCGTGCCCTAACTGCTATCGTTTGAACACCATCACATACGTGTTGTTCCTCCAGGCTTTCGAAGCCGCCACCAGAAGACTGCAACGCCTCCACCCACGGCCTCAATCGCGCGAGCCTGCCCATCTCAGACAATCGCCCCTCCGTTCACTCCATGGCCAGCAGTCGGGAGCCAAAGGTGGCAGCCGCCGCTCCTATAATCGAAACCCTAATCGAATTTTCCACCTCGATCCAACCATCACCCACTAATCACACGGATGCGATCCCCTCGACAATCTCTACACATCCATACCATTCAATCGACGATCGGTCAAAGTTGATCAACGCGCGATGAACGGTTGAGAATAAATCATTGATTTCTGGACAAATGATGATTCGATTCGAGAAAAAAATCATAGCAGTAGATTGTGCTCTTTGAGAGCTTTGAATCGATATATAATATGATAGGGTTTTGAGAAGTTTGATTTTGAAATAAATTTTGATTTGAATTTGGATTTGGGGATTTGAGGAAAATAGAGTTTCTGCCATTGAGAAGGAGAAGCCAGAGAGAATTGTACGTATAGTAATGGGAAATGAGAAACAATTAGGGTTTATAACGACCTATATATAGGCAGATCTGAATTAGAAAAGAATGGACCGGATTGGATTGATCTAAACAACTACGCGTCCCAAAAAGCCCGTTCTGACCCCGAAACGAAAATAGGACATCCCATATATCAAAATAGATGTTTTCGATAATTTTAAACTCAATGGAACAGGTTTCAAGTCCTAATTCCGTCATATAAAGAAGTTAGCTTTAAAGTGCTAGTTGGAGTTGAAGATGCTAGGGCTCATCAGTTTATTTCAAATTGATTTCAATTAAATTGATTTCTACATGTTTCGAGCCCGTACGATCAACGGACAAGTCTGATCGCTATGAGACTTGAAACATTACAATAATTCACTGTTATGGATCCGATGAAACTAGTTTCATCGAAATCCAAGACAATGGCCAAAATGACTATTTTCCCGTTAATTAAATATATTATTATTAAATTCATTAAATCACTTTTTTTAATTTCAAATTTAATAAATAACAAATTTTATCATTTTTGATTATTTAATCATTTACAATAATTTAAAACACATTTATATATCAATTTAGTGTTGAATATTACACTAATTACAGTGTTCAATTTCAACTGTAATTAAATCCAACTATTTATATTTTAATTCCAATAAATTGATTAAATTTGATTTCAATCTTATATTCAATCATTTATTGTCAAATGGGTAAAACTAACACTAGTTTACATTTTATTACCTCAATATTCTACAGTTATTGCCTTAATTCACATTAACGTAACATTTAATTACATTTAATGCAGTTTATTTCTAATTTGATTTCAACAAGTTAAACAAATAGGTAACAAATAACAATTGTCACTTTTAGCTTAATTTAATCACATTTAT
The DNA here is from genome assembly GCA_030737815.1 of Allium fistulosum. NCBI lineage: Eukaryota > Viridiplantae > Streptophyta > Magnoliopsida > Asparagales > Amaryllidaceae > Allium > Allium fistulosum. The sequence continues at coordinate 522,915,906 of CM060906.1, forward strand.
AAGTTGATTGTGTACACAAATGTTATAATTATTTGCACAACACTAATTTTTATTCAATTACAATTTATTACATACTATTTCATTAATTAATACAACAACTAAATTATCAATTACTCTTTTAATCCAATTATCAATTAATACACACATTATTTCATCAATTAATATAACATTCAAATTTATTCCTTATTTTAAATTTATAATCAATTATAACTTACAATTATTACAATTACTTGAGATTACATTCAAGTAGTCATCTGTTACATAAATTTACATTATTAAACTTCATTCTAGTTAGTTTTCCCATTCCTATATCTTAAATTTTATTTCTTCCAACGTTAAATTACGTAATCTTATTAAATTAACTATTTTTAATTTTCGAAAATTACGGGTCGTTACACTCTCCCCTACTCAAAACTTTTCATCCTCGAAAAGGGAAAGAAGCAATCAAGAAATTAATATATCTTATTCAAATATTAAATTTATAAACAATTAATTTACATAATTAAATAATTTAAATAAAATATATCAATTTATAAACAATTAAATCCTTTTACATTTAAGTTAATAATAGTTTGAAAAACATCTCATAAAAATTTTCTAAGTCCAAAATTCACAGAAAATTTCGAAAGGGTCTCCATTGTACGGAGAGGTCTGGGAGAATTAATAGTATTAATAATAACAATATATATCACATTTCAAAATAATATATCCCAAACAACGGGAAAAACAATATAATATCGCTATAAAACCGTAACCCGAAAACGTACCTATTTGTCGGGCAAACAACGCTTATTTATGAAACCAAAAGCAGTAGCTATTGCTTCCATAAACCTGTATTTTACTTATATAATCCAAAGAGGTTAATAATTAAGTAAAAGAGGATATTTATGTTGTTTCAACTTATAACAACAAATCAACCCAATATAACAATAGCACTTGCAAACAAAACCATACAATCATCACATGCAAATCAAAGAAATCAACCATCTATCTATAGCAAAACTAATGGTTTGTTCGAGTTTAGAAACTTTTAATCGTATAGAATGATAAATAAACTACTAGGTATACCATACACTCAACAGTCTTAGATAACTTAATAAATTATTTATACATTTTAAACAATTTAAAGTATCACTTTCCAACGTCCCATAAGCCAAAACAAACAAAGGATTCTACACATATTTTAAGTTTATTCTATTAATATTTTTCCACATCATTTATTGTTCATTTTTTTAATACAATGATTTTCCTTTAATTCACGTTCATTACTTACAAAATTTAAATTCTCATTCATTCATATAAGGCTTATTTCATTAATTTACATTCCTTACTAACATAAGTTATATCTGAAAGTTCTACGGGGTGGATCGTGTAGTGTATATGCAAGTATATGTGGCTAAATATATAATGCAACTAAACCAATACTAATCTAAGTAAATATAGAATAAGCACACCGGGATTTTATACTGGTTCGGACCTCCCATCCTACGTCCAGTCTCGAAGCTCCTCTTCGGAAATTCCTTTCACCAAATAACCCTCACTTCACCCGGAGGAAAAGGTTTACAATAACAGAGTTTCTTTGTCAACTGTGTGTTCTCTATTACACGGATTTTGACTATATAGTACAAATGCTTCCAATATATATCTAGAGAGTATTGTCTATAAGGAACTGTATATTTGGAAGAGTAGAATACAAGTATAGATTGCTAGAGATCAAGAGTATATGATAGAGTGTATAATCAGAGAGCATAAGTAAGTAAAGTTAGTCCTTCTCTTTGATTCTTGATGATATATATAGTTGTAGAGAGATTCCTTGAGTAGTTGCATCCATTAACAAGTTCTCTACAGTTGCTTCTGATGATGATGAAGAGTTGCAACGAAGAGAAACGTAGATGTCTTTTCAAATGCGGTAGTTGTAATTTAAATTTTAAATTCCGAGTTCAGCATCAGACTTCTGGCTATATATATTTTTTGTACACATTAGCCTTTCAGACGTCTGAGTGCAACAACCAGACATCTGATCCTTTCTGTTTTGTATTCCAGAGGATTTCTTCAGACGTCTGGCTAGTGCACCCAGACGTCTGAAATCTGTGCATGTTGAATTTGTGCATCTGTGTCATTGCTCCATTGATCCTATCGACTTGTAGTATTTTGTAACATTCTTTGAGCCTTGTTCTTGTCTTTGTAGTGATGTTATTCTAGCAAGTTCTTGTATATATACATATATATGTACATTTGATTTTCATTGTATAGTTGTTGTCATTAAAACCATAAATTTGATTTCCTAACAATCTCCCCCTTTTTGATGATGACAACTATACAATGTACATATGTAATTTTTATAAATCTCCCCCTGAATATGTGCTTTCCATTATCTCTCCCCCTTTGTCATTATCAAAAAAGAATGAGGGAATCATATTAGCAAATTCCAAAATCTTTCCTTTTATTTCTTCGAGTACCTGTAATAAATAAAAATCATTTTTTGGTACCCACTTACTATGTTAGGGTCCGGGGGGGTTAGATCTTTGGAAACCATACCCATTTGGGTGTGGTTGAACCTTTATAAATATAATTTTCATTATTAACTACCATATCAAAATAATCATCAACGTATTTTTCTCTATTTTTCCAATTAACAGGAACCCAAATACTTAGGTAATTTTTATTCATATTTCTGTTCAATGATTTTGTACTTCTAGAGAAATTATAAATATTATTGACCATAGCAGTATTTGAATTTCTATAAGAATTTGATCTAGACTTTACTCCAAATTTAGTACTAGCACTAACATTTTTTCTATACATGATAGCGTATCCAGTGCTATTTCTACGATCTGTTTTATTATCCTAAACCACTTTTGTCTTGTAAAGGTCTAGAACTAGATAAAATCATGTTTAAATCATTTTGACCTTTATTAAATTTTGTGACTTCAGTGTTAAGTTTATCAAATTTAGCTTTGAAGTCAAAATTATTATTTTCAAAAGAAATATTAACGTTTTTCAAAATATCAATTTGCTTGTTTAATTCAGAATTTTCCCTTTTTATCGTATAGTTCTCATTTTCGAGAAGAAAAATTCGAGATTCTGAATTATCTAAAGATGATTGTAATAAATCATTTTGTCTTTTCAAATCCGTAATTTCTTTTGAAAAATTTTCCTTTTCTTTATCAAAGATAGTATTTTTATTTTGCAAAACATTGATTTCCTCTAAAAGATCATTGTTTTTATCTTCTAACTGCTCATTTTCTTTTTGCAGGAAATCTTTTTGTGAAACAAGTTCTTCTACGGTATTTTCAAAACATTTAGTTTGTTTTATCAAAAATTTATTTTCCTCTTTTAAACTGGAAATTTCTTGCTCACAATCTTTTAACTTTTCTAAAGCAATTCTATTAACTTTATTCAAGGTTTTACAATCTTTTAATAATTCATCATGTGCTAACAGAAGATCTTTATATAAAGAATCTAAGCATACCGATTGTGATGTGAGTTTGGCCATGAAGCACTTGTTTGTTTTCTCCTTTGATTCTTCTTTATTGCTCTTTCTCTTCCTTTTGCCTTGACTAGATCTTTTTATAGCCATTTATTCTAGGATGTTGTTACGATCTCTAGAATCCCTGGCTCCGATACCAATTGAAAGTTCTACGGGGTGGATCGTGTAGTGTATATGCAAGTATATGTGGCTAAATATATAATGCAACTAAACCAATACTAATCTAAGTAAATATAGAATAAGCACAGTAGGATTTTATACTGGTTCGGACCTCCCGTCCTACATCCAGTCCCGAAGCTCCTCTTTGGAATTTCCTTTCACCTAATAACCCTCACTTCACCCGGAGGAACAGGTTTACAATAGCAGAGTTTCTTTGTCAACTGTGTGTTCTCTATTACAGGGATTTTAACTATATAGTACAAATGCTTCCAATATATATCTAGAGAGTAGTGTCTATGAGGAACTATATATTTGGAAGAGTAGAATACAAGTATAGATTGCTAGAGATCAAGAGTATATGATAGAGTGTATAATCAGAGAGCATAAGTAAGTAAAGTTAGTCCTTCTCTTTGATTCTTGATGATATATATATAGTTGTAGAGAAATTTCTTGAGTTGTTGCATCCATTAACAAGTGCTCTACAATTGCTTCTGATGATGATGAAGAGTTACAGCGAAGAGAAACGAAGATGTCTTATCAAATGCGACAGTTGTAATTTGAATTTTAAATTCCGAGTTCAGCATCAGACGTCTGGTATTTGTTTCAGACGTCTGGCTATATATATTATTTGTATATAGTAGCCTTTCAGACGTCTAAGTGCAACAACCAGACGTCTGATCCTTTCTATTTTGTATTCCAGAGGATTTCTTCAGACGTTTGGCTAGTGCACCCAGACGTCTGAAATCTGTGCATGTTGAATTTGTGCATCTGTGTCATTGCTCCATTGATCCTATCGACTTGTAGTCTTTTGTAACGTTCTTTGAGCCTTGTTCTTGTCTTTGTAGTGATGTTATTCTAGCAAGTTCTTGTATATATACATATATATGTACATTTGATTTTCATTGTATAGTTGTTGTCATTAAATCCACGAATTTGATTTCCTAACAATCTCCCCCTTTTTGATGATGACAACTATACAATGTACTTATATGTAATTTTTATAAATCTCCCCCTGAATATGTGCCTTCCATTATCTCTCCCCCTTTGTCTTTATCAAAAAAGAATGAGGAAATCATATTTGCAAATTCCAAAACCTTTTCTTTTATTTCTTCGAGTACCTGTAATAAATAAAAATCATTTTTTGGTACCCACTTACTATGTTAGGGTCCGGGGGGTTAGATCTTCGGAAACCATACCCATTTGGGTGTGGTTTAACCTTTATAAATATAATTTTCATTATTAACTACCATATCAAAATAATCATCAACGTATTTTTCTCTATTTTTCCAATTAACAGGAACCCAAATATTTAGATAATTTTTATTCATATTTCCGTTCAATGATTTTGTACTTCTAGAGAAATTATAAATATTATTGACCATAGCAGTATTTGAATTTCTATAAGAATTTGATCTAGACTTTACTCCAAATTTAGTACTAGAACTAACATTTTTTCTATACATGATAGCGTATCTAGTGCTATTTCTACGATCTGTTTTATTATCCTAAACCACTTTTGTCTTGTAAAGGTCTAGAACTAGATAAAATCATGTTTAAATCATTTTGACCTTTATTAAATTTTGTGACTTCAGTGTTAAGTTTATCGAATTTAGCTTTGAAGTCAAAATTATTATTTTCAAAAGAAATATTAATGTTTTTCAAAATATCAATTTGCTTGTTTAATTCAGAATTTTCCCTTTTTATCGTATAGTTCTCATTTTTGAGAAGAAAAATTCTAGATTCTGAATTATCTAAAGATGATTGTAATAAATCATTTTGTCTTTTAAAATCCGTAATTTCTTTTGAAAAAATTTCCTTTTCTTTATCAAAGATAGTATTTTTATTTTGCAAAATATTGATTTCCTCTAAAAGATCATTGTTTTTATCTTCTAACTGCTCATTTTCTTTTTGTAGGAAATCTTTTTGTGAAACAAGTTCTTCTACGGTATTTTCAAAACATTTAGTTTGTTTTATCAAAAATTTATTTTCCTCTTTTAAATTGGAAATTTCTTGCTCACAATCTTTTAACTTTTCTAAAGCAATTCTATTAACTTTATTCAAGGTTTTACAATCTTTTAATAATTCATCATGTGCTAATAGAAGATCTTTATATAAAGAATCTAAGCATACCGATTGTGATGTGAGTTTAGCCATGAAGCACTTGTTTGTTTTCTCCTTTGATTCTTCTTTATCGCTCTTTCTCTTCCTATTGCCTTGACTAGATCTTTTTATAGCCATTTATTCTAGGATGTTGTTACGATCTCTAGAATCCCAGGCTCCGATACCAATTGAAAGTTCTACGGGGTGGATTGTGTAGTGTATATGCAAGTATATGTGGCTAAATATATAATGCAACTAAACCAATACTAATCTAAGTAAATATAGAATAAGCACACCAGGATTTTATACTGGTTCGGACCTCCCATCCTACGTCCAGTCCCGAAGCTCCTCTTCGGAATTTCCTTTCACCAAATAACCCTCACTTCACCCGGAGGAACAGGTTTACAATAGCAGAGTTTCTTTGTCAACTGTGTGTTCTCTATTACACAGATTTTGACTATATAGTACAAATGCTTCCAATATATATCTAGAGAGTAGTATCTATGAGGAACTGTATATTTGGAAGAGTAGAATACAAGTATAGATTGCTAGAGATCAAGAGTATATGATTGAGTGTATAATCAGAGAGCATAAGTAAGTAAAGTTAGTCCTTCTCTTTGATTCTTGATGATATATATATTTGTAGAGAAATTCCTTGAGTAGTTGCATCCATTAACAAGTGCTCCACAGTTGCTTCTAATGATGATGAAGAGTTGCAGCAAAGAGAAACGAAGATGTCTTTTCAAATGCAGTAGTTGTAATTTGAATTTTAAATTCCGAGTACAGCATCATACGTCTGGTATTTGTTTCAGACGTCTGGCTATATATATTTTTTGTATACAGTAGCCTTTCAGACGTCTGAGTGCAACAACCAGACATCTGATCCTTTCTGTTTTGTATTCCAGAGGATTTCTTCAGACGTCTGGCTAGTGCATCCAAACGTCTGAAATCTATGCATATTGAATTTGTGCATCTGTGTCATTGCTCCATTGATCCTATCGACTTGTAGTCTTTTGTAACGTTCTTTGAGCCTTGTTCTTGTCTTTGTAGTGATGTGATTCTAGCAAGTTCTTGTATATATACATATATATGTACATTTGATTTTCATTGTATAATTGTTGTCATTAAAACCATAAATTTGATTTCCTAACAATATCCACTTCAATTATTTGGATCATAAATGAATTCATTATTGAAGTATTGTATACATTTTATTTTAGTTTACTTCACATTTACTATTCAGTTTGATTTCCCTTTTTATATAAATATTTATTTGTGAAAAAACTCGTACTTATAAAATATTTTCACCTTTCACTTTTATTTCTTTCACATTTAGTATCCACTTTTACTATTTACTATAATTATAATCGGCTTCAAACATTATTAAGTTTAAAATCGTTTACTTACAGTATTCACCTTTTTATTAACTATAATTACCAGCATTTCAAATTATTAACTTAAGTTTATAATGTTTTTATAACATCAAAATTCTTATTTATATAAATAATTCCGTTGAACACTTTATTTCCTTAGTTTACTTGTATAATATTCTATTACATATTCTTATTAAACATTTCAACTTTTAATATTTGGTAAGTTATACATTATGTCTTTAAGAATATAGTTGAATGTTATACAAATTTCTCTTATTTATTTAAGCTAACAAAATGTTTGTAACATTCCCCCTTTTGACCGCCTCTAGTCGGTAATTAAACCAACTAGAAACGTTCAAAAAGACGAATTGTTATTTAGTTTATAAGGTTTAAACAGAATCAGCCATAGAAACATAGAATAATAACAATGAATTAAACAAATGAATCTTTATTTCATTACTATAAATCTTTTTGAATACATCAGAGTTTATACAATTTAAATACTGATACAGCGGAATATCTTAAAATACAATTTTCTTCTGAAAACTAAAGCGATTCTTTTCTCTCTCTAACTTCGCTGCTCAAAAATCTTCAAGCTGTAAAAATACTCGGTCTGACCCGAGTATTATATTCAAAAGAAAATAATACACAGGTCAGTCTAATTCAAACCAGTTTATTAGTGCATAGAGGCAGTAATAATTTAAATAGACGACAGTCAAAAATAATTCTCGTCTATCCGACTCTTTTAACAAAGAAATCGGATAATGAAAATTTTAACACTAAACAGTGTTAAACAATAAATCAGCAGATTTAAATCATCAACAGAGATAAACAGTGTTATTGGCTGCCGTACACGCACGCGTGTACGGCCTCGCCAATACGGCATAGAAGATCAATGCATCACGATGCAAAGAAATATCAATTCAAAACTGTCGATTTTTAGGTGGCTGCAGTGCACGCACGCGTGCACGGCCTCGCCACATTTATATGATGCCATCGCAACACCAAATGCAAATATCAGACTCGAGCATAAGGGAGCAGACTCGGGTGGAAGTGAATCATTTGACACAAATCAATGCCAACAACATGAACTGGACAGTGCACCAAGGATAAGGCAACAGAGCAAGGCCCAACGAATAACAGATATACAAGGCAGTGACAACCAATCAATGCCAAGCAAACGTATGGCATCAAAACAATTGAACTGTAAATCAAAGTGGGCAATGCAAGCACAGCCTTAGACCAACAAGAATACAGACCAGAAGATGAAGTTCAGGACAGACCAAACTTGAATGAAAGCCAAACTGAGTACACTACCAAACAAGATCAAAGTATGCAAATGGGCTACAGACCATAATAGTGGCAAGATTAAGGATGCAGACCCAGGTAGTACACGAGGGAGATGCAAAGCCAATATCAAAACATTCATCTACATTAGATTACATGAAACTGAATGGTGCAATCTCAGTAGAAAATGTATATGACATGAAGCAGTACTAACGTACATGAATATGAAGGCAACAAATACCAGGCACCAGCAACAACTACATGGAACTGGAAATTTCGCTTAAATAGAAAATGAACATGAATGTGTTGGCGACAGTTCAAGGCAACAGTAACAAATGAGTGAAACTGGACAGTGCCACCAACATTCGAAATATTTTTAAACAATAGCAGTTTCCAAAATTAAATTATCTTAACCAAGAAAAATCATCAAGTGTATCTGCAATGGATCGACCAAGTGCAACAAATAAAATGTACTGTTTTTTTTTCTTTCCAAAATCATGCTTGTAGTTTTCAAATAAAATCATACGGCCGAGATAATAAAGTGATGGAATCAATGATCATATACATGATAGTCACTGCAACAAGACAGTGACACAGTGAAGACAGTGATACAAGCTAATGAATGCAAGATGCAACACAATGAAGACAACATAGTAGAAGACACAAAACTGAATACAATGCAGATTGCATCAGACCACAACATGATCAACTACAAGATCCAGTGAATCGAGTTCAAATATGCAACAATAAAAACTCAAGCTAGATGTCAACAAGCAACATATAGCAGTGCAAATGAAGAGACCACAAGTATGTGCAAAACTGCAGTGCAACAAGCCGAAGAGGTTGAAATGAGAACAACCAAACATGACAGGGATGTAGCATATACAATAAACCATGCAACTCAATAGAGCAACACTGGAATATGCAATACAAAAATGCAAGTGGCAGTGAATATGTACAAGTGCAGTGTTCAAGACAGAGCAAGCAAGTTTGGCATCAGGAAAAAAAAAATCAACAGAGATGATCAAGTGACCAAATTCAAAGCTAACACACATATATATACATGATGCAAATGCACAAGTATAGGGCGAGCAAAATCAAGAACGAATTTTCAAAAATGACCGAAGCCAAATGTAACAGCAGTTTTAAAAATCAAGTCAAAGCCGAGTAAAACTGGAACGAAGTTCAACAGTGCAGAGATGACCAACGTTGAATTTAAAATTCACAGGAATGAAAACAGTGATGGCCGAGAAAAATCAAAAATCGTTTTTTTAGTCAAAAAGAAAATATAATTCAAAGCCGTGATTCAAAATCGAGAACATGCCGATAATCTCAGCCCCAAAATATACGCATATATCCAATTTGAAAATGTCAAAGAAAATCGCAAGCATTAAACCCAGCATGAATTAGATGTGAGAAATAAAATTCCTCACCTTAGCTATCGGAGCAGATCGAAGCAGAGACGAACGCGAAGAGGAAGAACGAACGAGGTCGCCGAAAGCCCTAATTTCATAGAGCTGGAGAAGACGATGCCGCAAAGAACCAAAGTGTAGAAGAATCGCATACGAGTGAATAGAATCGAACAAAGTCCTCGTCTCTTCAGATCGAACGAGAAACTAATCCAAAGCCGCCATTTATTTTCTTTTCGTTATTTCGTTTCTAGGGTTTTGGAATGAATGGGTAAAGGGAAACGGGTAAAGGGTTTTAACGAAAATAGTATGGTACCAAATAGGGATATGGGTCATGATATACTTTTCTTTTAAGCCCATCAACCCTTAACAAATTTTTCTTTTTCTTTTTTTTTTCTCCAAAAGAATTTAACCGATTCAAAAATTTCAACAATAATTTTTTATTAGACGAATTCCAATTCGAATCGAAACTCCTATAAGCAATTAGCTAGCAGAGAAATCGTTTAACAATGATATCAAATCGATGCGAAAACCCCGGTTATTACAGAAATTCAAATTGAATTAAATTTAATTTTATACGCGTTTATATGTCGTATATTCACAAAACAACTTTGATAAATACGAAAATTGAAATCCGGTAATAATTCAATATTACGGACCCAATGAAACTGGTTTCGTCAAATTCCGAGACTGTGCCTCGGAAGGCTATTTTTAAATTCGATTTCAAACGATACATTTCAAAACTGAACAAATCTCTTTTCAAATTCAATTCTGAAACTTCTATTATCTTCAGTATTATCAATATGAATTTTCTAAGCCTTTAAATTATTTTTAACCGGCTTAAAATCGAAGATTCAAATTTTATTCAACTTTCAATAGATAAAATTCAAAAATTTAATCGCCAATTCATTCTGATAATTTGAAATTCAAGTCAAATCATCGTTCAAATATTTAAAATTAATTAAATATTTTCAATTTAAATTGTTCAAAATTCAGGGTCGTTACAAACTCCCCTCCTTAAAAACTTTTCATCCACGAAAAGGAAAGGTTGTTAAAATTTCATCGATATTTATACTCTAGTCAATTTTTTCTAAGCTCGATATTTATTACAAATAGATGAATACTGGATTCATTCCATTTGTCTTAATCTCTCTGTTTTGCTTATCTTCTCGTTTGTTCAATGATTTCTACAATCATTGATTTCTAAAATCAAAACGCAAAAGTCTTTTACTAACATTTTTTTATTTACAACTCAGATTCAAACTTAAAATTCTTCACATTAGAGATTTATATAATATATATCTCTTCCAAAGCTGTGGACTTTCAAAACATTTCAAAAGATCTTCTTCCTTAATTTATTAGGTAGGAATTATGTAATTCTAATTTCAAACTATTGATTTGCCATTTAAAGTTTGAAAATACTTGCTAACTCGAAATTTAACAAGTCCATCTTCGTTCTCACAGAAATTAGACATACGCTGGCCAGGCGCAGGTCTAAAAATCTTCAAGTACTAAACATACTTGCTACAATTCCCAGTGAAAATACTTTTAAAAATTCTTTTAAAAATGGATATGGAAAGCACGTTCCCCCATGGATTACAGTTCCACCCGGCGGTTACGCTACTATCCCAGTAGAGTCGCTTGTGGCTGTAGATTTCTCATCTCTTAAATTTCGCCATGGTTGTCGCCATAGATTGCAGTACACACGGCGGTTACGCTACTATCCCAGTAGAATCGCTCGTGTTTGTAGGCATCACGCCCCTCAAATTTCGCCTGGCATTAGATTGCAGTTTACCCGGCGGTTACGCCACTATCCCAGTGGAATCGCTTATAACTGTGGGCATCTCGCCCCTCAAATTACGCTAATCATCAATCAAATCTAATCTCATCGCGATGATCTATCGCGAAGGATTTCCGATTCAAATAGTCACTCTGACTAAATGTAAATTCTACGTAGCTACGAATTTCAAATGGACACTCTTCACGAGTTCCAATACCTTCTCTAATAATAAATGGAAGGTACTTTTCCACATCCTCAGTTTAGAAAACATAATATCATATATGTAGTACTTTCATTTCACATTTCGTACATATAACATCTATGTAAACATACATAAGATTTCCATAACAATGTCTTTCTAAACTAACGGTTTCAAATTTACCGCATTCATATATATAAGTTCTGAAAACCTACATATCTCATATTCATAACAAAATAGAGGATTTCAAAATTTTCCTCTAAGTCGATTTGGAAATTTAAGGTTATCTCAAACCTAATTCATATTCATAATTCCATTTATTATCGACTTTCACATTCGATTTGAATTACACGTTACATCGTCAATTCTCAACACAGAATTGATGTCTATCGATATATAACCTCTGAGCTCGTACGTCTCAGAGAAGGGTGTTAAGCTAAGAGAATAAATTCTCCGCCACCAACAGATATATATTTAATAGAGATCAATTGCTATGTCATCAATTCACAATGTTAGACATACAATCCAAATCATCATCTGAAATTCAAAGCTCAACTTATATTGTCTTTGATGTCGAAGTTAAACTCAATTTTAACTCAACGATTCAATCTTTTTGAAAAATTTCAAATTGAACAAATTGTTCAAATTCTCATTTAACTTTTCAACTTCGACTTCAAAAATGAATTTCAAATCATTTATTCCTTACGGAATATATTCACAACATTTCATTTCATATTGGAAAAAAAACATTTCCATACTTATTTAAAAATAAGTAATTCACAAATCCATTCTATTTTCAACATTTGAAAATATTCGATATACTTAAATCAAAATCAAGTATATATTTCATCTTTAAGGAAATCAATCTCTTTCACATATTCATTTGAGTCAAAACGAATGTTACGTAAAACATCGTTACGACAACTCAAAATCACTAGTATAGGGATTCGAAATTTAGATAGATGTATAAATCCCAATACTATACAAAACATTTCCTTTCGGAAATCATTTACTATAACAACAGTGTTATAGTCCACCATTTCCTTATATTCGAAAACGTCTATTTCAATAATGACTATTGAAATCTATGGTTTCGATATTCAATGCCTTTGAAAACATCTTTTAAAACAATTTACTTCGTTTTAAAATATCACTTTCCCAAAACATGTCCATTTTATTCAATAATATATTCATGGTCCAAAATTGTGAATATACTTCATTTAACAAGCTATAAAGATTTACTTATCAAAATAAGTCATTTTCGAATTTATAACAACGTTTATAAATTCTATTCCTATTCATAAAGACTTCAATTTATAGAAATTTACTTCATTAACCATTTCTTCTATAACTCAGTTTTATATCAGAATTTTAATTTACAAGTAAATTACTTATAAATTCTTTTATTTCGCAACTTCGATTCATTTTATAACTTCACAATTTTAATTCTATAATTTCCATTCACTTATGAAATCCATTAAATATTTCACTTTTAACACTTATACAATTCCAATATTTTATTAACACTTTTCAAATCTTCAATTTAAGCCGTTTATAATAATTCAAAATTCAATTTTAAACTATTATATAAATTTATCAATTTTCCATTTCCAAGATAATCGACTAGTTCTTTAGTAAATCCTTCATCGACTTGGTTTTCAATTTAACCGCATTTGATTCATTCACATTGGATTTTACTAACATTCATTCATATTCAATTAGTTCACTTTCACTAATTCATATTCAAGTCAGTTTACTTCAATTCAAATCAAATTTGATTCTATTTAGATTTACTTATCTTTCAATTTGAATTCAGTTACTTAGCTTCCAATTTCCATTAATACAATTTCATTAATACTTAACGAATTCTATACGATCAACGAACAACCAATGCCCATTTAACCAAATTTATTTACTTTGCTTATATTCAATTTGGTTCAACACACTTAATTTTAATTGGTTTATATTCAAATTCAGATTGAATTCTAATATTCACTATATTCACTAATTCACTTTTACAATTAAAGTTGAATTTCCTTTCTATAACTCAATTTCATATTCATTCTTCACTTTATCAATTCATTTAGATATCAAATTCAACCTCATTCAACATTACTTAAGCTATATTTCATTTTTCCTTCACTTGCATTTTATTTAACTTTTACTAAAGTCAAATTCATATCACATTTCAAAATGCAGATTTTGTTTACTTAACAAAACTATTTAACCATTTAAAAACTGGTTTTACTTAAACTTTCTCATTTTATAAGTTAAACAACTTATTAATTTAAACTTTCCAATTCATATTATATAATCACTTATCTTTCATGTTTAAATTTCCATCTCAACAATTTTTCAAATCAAGTTCAATTTATTTAACTTTCCTTTAGTTAAATTTCAAATCATATATTTATTAATACCAACTCAATTCAATTTAACTTTTCTTAAGTTAAAAATCTTAATTTTCAAAAACAATTTTATACTTCTTTGGATTTGAATCTCTTTTTAAAGTGTTTCTAGTAACTATTCATATTAAACATCATAAACTAAGCTTTGTGTAAACCAAAGCTCTGATACCACCTTGTAACATTCCCCCTTTTGACCGCCTCTAGTCGGTAATTAAACCAACTAGAAACGTTCAAAAAGACGAATTGTTATTTAGTTTATAAGGTTTAAACAGAATCAGCCACAGAAACATAGAATAATAACAATGAATTAAACAAATGAATCTTTATTTCATTACTATAAATCTTTTTGAATACATCAGAGTTTATACAATTTAAATACTGATACAGCGGAATATCTTAAAATACAATTTTCTTCTGAAAACTAAAGTGATTCTTTTCTCTCTCTAACTTCGCTGCTCGAAAATCTTCAAGCTGTAAAAATACTCAGTCTGACCCGAGTATTATATTCAAAAGAAAATAATACACAGGTCAGTCTAATTCAAACCAGTTTATTAGTGCATAGAGGCAGTAATAATTTAAATAGACGACAGTCAAAAATAATTCTCGTCTATCCGACTCTTTTAACAAAGAAATCGGATAACGAAAATTTTAACACTAAACAGTGTTAAACAATAAATCAGCAGATTTAAATCATCAACAGAGATAAACAGTGTTATTGGCTGCCGTACACGCACGCGTGTACGGCCTCGCCAATACGGCATAGAAGATCAATGCATCACGACGCAAAGAAATATCAATTCAAAACTGTCGATTTTTAGGTGGCTGCAGTGCACGCACGCGTGCACGGCCTCGCCACATTTATATGATGCCATCGCAACACCAAATGCAAATATCAGACTCGAGCATAAGGGAGCAGACTCGGGTGGAAGTGAATCATTTGACACAAATCAATGCCAACAACATGAACTGGACAGTGCACCAAGGATAAGGCAACAGAGAAAGGCCCAACGAATAACAGATATACAAGGCAGTGACAACCAATCAATGCCAAGCAAACGTATGGCATCAAAACAATTGAACTGTAAACCAAAGTGGGCAATGCAAGCACAGCCTTAGACCAACAAGAATACAGACCAGAAGATGAAGTTCAGGACAGACCAAACTTGAATGAAAGCCAAACTGAGTACACTACCAAACAAGATCAAAGTATGCAAATGGGCTACAGACCATAATAGTGGCAAGATTAAGGATGCAGACCCAGGTAGTACACGAGGGAGATGCAAAGCCAATATCAAAACATTCATCTACATTAGATTACATGAAACTGAATGGTGCAATCTCAGTAGAAAATGTATATGACATGAAGCAGTACTAACGTACATGAATATGAAGGCAACAAATACCAGGCACCAGCAACAACTACATGGAACTGGAAATTTCGCTTAAATAGAAAATGAACATGAATGTGTTGGCGACAGTTCAAGGCAACAGTAACAAATGAGTGAAACTGGACAGTGCCACCAACATTCGAAATATTTTTAAACAATAGCAGTTTCCAAAATTAAATTATCTTAACCAAGAAAAATCATCAAGTGTATCTACAATGGATCGACCAAGTGCAACAAATAAAATGTACTGTTTTTTTTTTCTTTCCAAAATCATGCTTGCAGTTTTCAAATAAAATCATACGGCCGAGATAATAAAGTGATGGAATCAATGATCATATACATGATAGTCACTGCAACAAGACAGTGACACAGTGAAGACAGTGATACAAGCTAATGAATGCAAGATGCAACACAATGAAGACAACATAGTAGAAGACACAAAACTGAATACAATGCAGATTGCATCAGACCACAACATGATCAACTACAAGATCCAGTGAATCGAGTTCAAATATGCAACAATAAAAACTCAAGCTAGATGTCAACAAGCAACATATAGTAGTGCAAATGAAGAGACCACAAGTATGTGCAAAACTGCAGTGCAACAAGCCGAAGAGGTTGAAATGAGAACAACCAAACATGACAGGGATGTAGCATATACAATAAACCATGCAACTCAATAGAGCAACACTGGAATATGCAGTACAAAAATGCAAGTGACAGTGAATATGTACAAGTGCAGTGTTCAAGACAGAGCAAGCAAGTTTGGCATCAGGATAAAAAAAAAATCAACAGAGATGATCAAGTGACCAAATTCAAAGCTAACACACATATATATACATGATGCAAATGCACAAGTACAGGGCGAGCAAAATCAAGAAAGAATTTTCAAAAATGACCGAAGCCAAATGTAACAGCAGTTTTAAAAATCAAGTCAAAGCCGAGTAAAACTGGAACGAAGTTCAACAGTGCAGAGATGACCAACGTTGAATTTAAAATTCACAGGAATGAAAACAGTGATGGCCGAGAAAAATCAAAAATCGTTTTTTTAGTCAAAACGAAAATATAATTCAAAGCCGTGATTCAAAATCGAGAACATGCCGATAATCTCAGCCCCAAAATATACGCATATATCCAATTTGAAAATGTCAAAGAAAATCGCAAGCATTAAACCCAGCACGAATTAGATGTGAGAAATAAAATTCCTCACCTTAGCTATCGGAGCAGATCGAAGCAGAGACGAACGCGAAGAGGAAGAACGAACGAGGTCGCTGAAAGCCCTAATTTCACAGAGCTGGAGAAGACGATGCCGCAAAGAACCAAAGTGTAGAAGAATTGCATACGAGTGAATAGAATCGAACAAAGTCCTCGTCTCTTCAGATCGAACGAGAAACTAATCCAAAGCCGCCATTTATTTTCTTTTCGTTATTTCGTTTCTAGGGTTTTGGAATGAATGGGTAAAGGGAAACGGGTAAAGGGTTTTAACGAAAATAGTATGGTACCAAATAGGGATATGGGTCATGATATACTTTTCTTTTAAGCCCATCAACCCTTAACAAATTTTTCTTTTCTTTGTTTTTTTTCTCCAAAAGAATTTAACCGATTCAAAAATTTCAACAACAATTTTTTATTAGACGAATTCCAATTCGAATCGAAACTCCTATAAGCAATTAGCTAGCAGAGAAATCGTTTAACAATGATATCAAATCGATGCGAAAACCCCGGTTATTACAGAAATTCAAATTGAATTCAATTTAATTTTATACGCGTTTATACGTCGTATGTTCACAAAACAACTTTGATAAATACGAAAATTGAAATCCGGTAATAATTCAATATTACGGACCCAATGAAACTGGTTTCGTCAAATTCCGAGACTGTGCCTCGGAAGGCTATTTTTAAATTCGATTTCAAACGATACATTTCAAAACTGAGCAAATCGCTTTTCAAATTCAATTCTGAAACTTCTATTATCTTTAGTATTATCAATATGAATTTTCTAAGCCTTTAAATTATTTTTAACCGGCTTAAAATCGAAGATTCAAATTTTATTCAACTTTCAATAGATAAAATTCAAAAATTTAATCGCCAATTCATTCTGATAATTTGAAATTCAAGTCAAATCATCGTTCAAATATTTAAAATTAATTAAATATTTTCAATTTAAATTGTTCAAAATTCAGGGTCGTTACAATGTTCAATGGTTACATTTCTTAATTTCCCTATCCTTTGTATTACATATCACAATTTCCCATCTCATGTATATTTCATTAATTATTTAGCTTCCAATTTTTTATTTTCTCACTTCAGTAGTTTCCAATTATTAATGTAGTTAAGATTTCATTCATTGCAATAATTGAAAGCTATTAATTACCAAAATGTTTTAAGAACTAAATCCCGGTTTCATTTCAGTCATTTAGAAAATATTATATGTTTATACCCTTTATAGATCAAATCATATTTAGGGATTCAAAATCAAGATTTATTTATCAAAACAAATGTGCAGTAAAACTACTACAACGTTCTTTCCACTTTGAAACTCGAAAATGAACGTCGATGATGCGTGCACTCATCACCGAAATTATTTCCTAGCGATAAAGAGGGGAGTACAAAACATATTTCCTTCAAAATTTCTTTTTAAAACTTTTCTTCAAATCACATTGGAATATTATATCAGAAAATACTTTAAATACTACTAATATTATATTCCAAACTCTTTTGAAAACAAATTTCAAAATTCCGGAACTTAAGTTCTAAAATTTCCAATTTATATTTACTTTGCTTGTAAATTTTATATTACAATCATTATTTATAAAATTTCACTACCTAACTAACAGCATATCACATCCAACTATATCATTTATAAAAATTATTATTTTATATACAAAATATATAATTGGTAAAACTATTTCATTTACCCATATTTCAAAACCAATATTATGTCGGTCTGCCCTATTAAGTGTTTAGAAATCCCTATCAACGCCATAGCGTCCTATGTACCGACTAGAATTTATAAATACTAAATGGAACAAATTAACACGATATAAAACCTTTTATAACACTAACAAATACGCTCTTTCATATATACACTTAACGACTTATTATAGGGTATTACAACCTTATTTCTAATGAGTCAGACCCCACAAAGCTAAGGTTATCGCTAAACCTAAGCTCTGATACCAAATGTAACGACCCACCTTCTTGGATGGTTTAAATCGACGATAAACCACACACGTCAGACTCAAACCATTCAAAAGGGCAGATTGTTATGTGATAAATTAGAAAATAAACAGAGGAAGAAAGAAACAAACATAGAATCTCACAACGGAATGACAAAATATAATAATAAATAAAAACAGTTCATGAAGCTATTTTACAAATAACATTTGATTACACTTTTACAATACAGAATCAGAGTTATATACAACATAAATAAATAATAATGCAGCGGAACAGTATGATACAGTAGAAATAATGAAATAAATAATAATAGTAGTAGTACTAAATCTTCGTCTTCATCCTCCAGAAAACAATCTTCGATACACTGAAAATCTCAGACTGACCTGAGCGAATTGAAAAGACAAAACACTCGAGTCAGAACTAAAAGATCTTATGTAAGTTAAATCAACAGTAAATAAATATGAGTGTAACGGCATCGGAGATGTTTACGGGGTTTAACAATTCCTATCCAGTGTCTAACGTGAGTGCAATAAGTTAAGAGATGTTTGGGATTACTGTAACAACCCGCATATTTTACAATTTTATATTTAAATGTTTTATTTAAATATAGCGTTGTTAGTCGGATTTAAGTTCAAAATGTCACTTTTTGAAAATGGTTGAATTAGGACTCGGGACCACTTCCATTGAGTCCAAAATGGCATTTGCGATCTTTTTGAGTACAAGCATTGATATGTTTGGAGTGAGTTCAATTTCGCTATTTTCTATTTGGGCTTTTGGGTTTGGGTTTCAGCCCACTAACCCTACTTATTACCCTAACTCACTAACTCTTCATCCATTCACTCATTTCATTTCTTTATACTCTAGCTCAACTGAAAATGGGGGAAGAGAATGGGAAATAGAAATTCCAAGCCCTAGTTTCCTTTTGCAAACTCAAATTCTTGCTCCAAAATCAAAGAGAAGCTTAGGTAAGCCTTCTTTTCACCTTCTCCATCTCTCTCTCTCTCCAATTTCAGAATTTTCCTATAACCAAATTTAGGAAATACTTGTTTTGATCTTAGATTGGAGCTTGTAGAGTAGAAGTGAAGAGTGGTTGATCTTTTCTTTGCATTTGAGCTTCTCATCTTTGTTTTTGAGTTAAAAGGTGAGTTTTTGAACTCACATCTAAGCCTATAGCTTTTGTTGTGGTTGGGTAAGAATTTCTAACATCTATTCATGTTCATTTGTTTTTGATTCGGATTGATTCAGTGAATTTCCAATTTTTGGTTTTGGAAGTCCAATTTTGTGAAGATTCAATCCTTGATGTTTGAACATGTTAGTGGGGTGTTTCGAAGGGCCATACAAGGCTGGGTTGTCGCTTGGCGTAAATCCTTAGCCGTTGTTGCTCGCTCGTCGCTCCCGTTCCGTGTTATTGATTTTGCCCCCACAAGGGGGCTAGGCTGATTCTGCTCTGGTAGCAGGTTCAGTCGACTGAACCAGTTGGTCAGTCGACTGAACCAGTAGGTCAGTCGACTGAACCAGAACCCAGGAATTTGCCTGGGTCTGTATCAGTCGACTGACCTTCTGGGCCAGTCGACTGACCCTGGGGCAGAATATTTCGTACCCCTGTGTCAGTCGACTGACACCCTGGGTCAGTCGACTGACCTGGAAACATAAAGTTTCCAGGCACTGGGCCAGTCGGCTGACCCCCTGGTTCAGTCGACTGACCTGCTTGTCTCAGCCCAATTTGTTATTTGGTTTTGATTTCCAATTTTTATCGATTCGTGTCGATCCAATCAGTTGTTATCGCATTTTCGACTTTGATGATTTCTTTTTAGATTTCGTACACGGATTTGTATAAAGTGATCTTTTTAAATTGTATTAAAAGC
This sequence comes from Allium fistulosum, assembly GCA_030737815.1. Taxonomy (NCBI): domain Eukaryota; kingdom Viridiplantae; phylum Streptophyta; class Magnoliopsida; order Asparagales; family Amaryllidaceae; genus Allium; species Allium fistulosum. The sequence goes on from CM060906.1 coordinate 522,936,544, forward strand.
TCGTTTCTCCAATTTATAATTTCTATATAAAAACACACAATTTTGCACTTCGAGCGAAGAGGGAGGAGAATTAAATGATTAAATAAAACGCGTGCTATGAACACGTGGGTTTATCTTTTCAGTTAATTCCTAATCTATTCGTTTGACCGTTTTGACCTTTGGGTATGGTTTACCGATGAGATGAGGTGAACTTTGTACTGCTTTGAGTGTGAAATTGACTAACGGTTAGTAAACCGTTTAGTGCGAACGTGTGGTATGGGACTCACGTTAACATTTTTTGGGTTCCTTTCTGACAGTTGTGACACATTCGGCCAGTTAGTGGTGTCCAGTACTGGGTCTCCGAACCTTCGCCACTACGGTTTGTTGACCTATAGTATCGCTTTTGGAGTTGGTCATTCGTCACAGCTCGGGAGATATTGGGTTTTTTGCCTTCGGGTGTGACGACCCGGAATTTTTGTATATTTGAAATTAGAATATTTAATTAATTTTAAATATTCAGAGATAAATTATTAACTTAAATTTCAAATATCGCTGTTTATTGAGTAATTTAATAATTAGATTAAATTTATTTTGAAGTTGGATAAAATAGTAAATCTGGTATTCTAAGCTAATTAAAAATATTTTGAAAGCTCGTAAAATTCATACTAATAATACTAAAGATGATAGAACTTTCAAAATGGAATTTCAAGGTATTTTGTTCAGTTTTAAAAATATATCGTTTAAATTGAATTTGAAAATAGCCTTCCGAGGCACAGTCTCGGAATTTGACGAAACCAGTTCCATTGGGTCCGTAATATTGTATTATTATCGGATTTCAATTTTCGTAAAATTTGAAGTTGTTGAGTGAGCATACGATAGTTAAACGCAATAAAATTCATATCGGAATTTAAATATAAAATATGTATTGTTGACAAATTTAAAACCCCTTCACATCAAAAACTTTTCACCGTGAATTCGGGGATAATGTTCACTTGTACAATAACGTCTATTCTTGTTCCCTCCTTCCTTCTTCTGGAAGCCAAAGTCGAGCCCTTCTTAATAAATTCGTGCACCCTTATTTTCATTAATTCGAACGAATATCAGAAACAAAGAATAATGGCCGCTTGCCATCTCTTTCAGATCGAATCAAAAAAAAAAAAATCAACTTCAAAAATCGAATGCTCGAAATCTACACCATGGAAAATTCGAAACTTGTCCCTAAATTCATACATTTGCATTGGCTTCGATCTGGGGTGACTTTTGGATAGTGCGGTTTGGGTTTGGGGGAGTCGACAGTGAAGTCGAGGGGATGTTGGCGCTAGGGTTTGTGATCGTTAGGATTTTGAGCCTTGATTCTCGAATTTGAAACTGGATTTGGAGTTGTCGAATCGAGCAGCACATCGTGGAAGAATCTGGCATCGACCGGTTGGGTATCGTGGATTGCTTTTTGGAACCGCATGTAGCGCCTCCAGGTCGCAAGCGTCTTCACGAGGCCGAGTCCCACCGGATGGGATTGACGAGTCGGTGGGTGATGTCGGGTGGTGGTTTGTTGAGGAAGAAGTGTGAGTACGCGTGCGATTGGAAATCGAGTTACTGTACGCGTGCGTGTACAGGGAATAGGAGGGGAGGATGAAGAAGGGGGGGTGTGAGTGTGGGCCGGGCTCTGTTTGGGTGGGTTTGAGTTTTAAAGTTTTAAATTAATTAGTGTTATTCAAATTTAATTGTCATCAACTTATAAAATCTGTATCTTGCACACACGAGGTCTGATTCGGACGGTTCGAGTTGCGATGGGATCGTGACCTCGTCATCTACCGTAGGTATCAATTTGGATGAGTATGGAGTTCTGATAATCTCAAACAATTTGAAACGTATCCAGATTCAATTGAAAACGGAATGCATAAGGCGACTAAATTCAAGGTGAGTTAATCTCACTCAGTTAAATTATAATTTAAATTTAATTGGTTAAATTTAAATAATTGGTTGAATGATTGATTTGGTTTGATGTGATACTATATATATAGTAGTATATAGCAATATATACATATTGGCATATGTATATATTGGAATTGTTGATATTCCCGCATTATATAGCGGATGAGACCCTATGCGCCGCATAATAGCGGATGATTTTATATAAATCCCATATACCGCGATATTCCACCTTGAAGTGGAATTGGTATTGTGCTAACGTCTGTGGATGCAGGGAAACAGGTTGGAGGGATCCAACTGGATTCCTCAAATATTTAACTTTGTTTAAATATTCTGTGATATGATTTTTGATATCCTGTGATGAATTATATGGATAATTGGATGTTATGGTTTGGTTGGACCGATTTGGATGTGCTGAATTATCAAAATCTCTAGAATATAAATTTTGAAAGAAATAAAAGAGTAAATTTTTAAGTTAAATAATTCTAGTGAATTTGAATAACTTAAATAATGAATTGTAAAAGAAATAAAGCAATTTCTAAATTCGAACAAATATGGTTAAAGGGGATTTTGAATTAACATGAGGATAATGAATTTTAAACTAAAGTGATATTATTGGAAAGAATAAAGAAATTATTTTGAATGTAAGGATTAAATTTAATAAAGGAATAAAGAAGGAATTTTGGAAGTTTTAAATTGGGATTTTCAGTTAAAAGGGTTTTAACTCAAAATTAAGAAATAAAATCTGAGAGTAAATGTAATTTGAAATAAATGAAGTAAATAAGAAATTTATTTCGAAGTAAAGTAAATGGGAAAATCAATGGGAAATTGATTTGGTTGTTTAAAATTGGAATTTAAAAGAGAAGTGAGATTTTGGAATTTATAAACTGGGTTTATAAAGTAAAATAAAATATCAGGGGATATTTGAAAATATAAATTCAAGGTGGGAATTTATAAAGGGATATGAATTGGTTTAAAAATAAGTGTTGATTTATTTTTAAAGGATGTGAAGAGAAGTGTATTTCTCTGGATAGCCAAGTACGTTTTTCAAAGAAATTTTAAATATAAGTTAAAAGTTCTAATTGTGTTTTAAAAAGCATGTTTTAGAAAATTGAGTATTTCTAAAGGGTTAATTTCCAAAGTAAGTATTTTCAAAAATCTATTACTGTAGTAATTATATAAAAGTGATTTGGTAATATGTTTAAAGAGAAATTTAGTTTATATTTATAAGTGGTTTTATTTTAATAAAGTATTAAAGTAATTTTAAAATTTCAATGTTATAAAGTATATTTATAGTAAAGTCTTTTAATTTATTTTTAAATCTAAAATATTTTGTACTTGGTGATTCAGTGGAAATAATTATTTGGGAAATGTATTCCGTAAGCGGAAACTGTTTGAAATTGTTTTCAAAAGGAGTTTGAAAATAGAAATATATCTTGGAAAGATATTTGGGCAAATAAATAATGTGGGAAATTATTTATTGTGTGATGGTTGCTATGGATGTGAATTGATAGTTAAATAACCGACTATCAATATTGGCCAAATGCGCTGATCGTTTCGAAGAGACCGGGATCGGGTTTCCGTATACCGGGATTCTAGGTCTGGAGACTCGAATACCACTTCGATTCGGTTTGTACGTTTCGTGTAACGTGTTCAGAGTCGAAGATGGAGCAGTGAAGTGCAAGGGCTAGTCGCTACTAATCCTGAGGATATTTCCAAAATGGATGTAGTAGGAATAGTGCCTTCGGTTCCGTTCGGACCCGGGACGGACTTGTATGGACGAATGCTTTCGTGACATCGTCAGGTGGACGATGGGCATTCTAAGGGATATGTGCTATAAAGGTATCGTTTAGCCTCGAACCTCATCAACCGGGAATGACTGAAAATCAGGGGTTATGCAGCAAGGCTTCGTGGGTAGCGCCCACTGGAGAGTATGGTCATCCCTGTCTAGATGTCCCTTTTATTTCGGCTTAGTGGTACGGTTGCTGATCCCAACCGTGGGGTGATCATATTCGGAATTGCCCATAGGTAATTCCGGCCTTGTGTTGCAGGGGAGCGGGCGTACTCCTCGGTACTGTGATCTAGGCCACGTACTGTGACAGGTGGTACCCCAGTGCCTAGTCATTCGTTGGAAATCCATTCTTCCTACGTGCCTTGTACGAGTTTTATTTGTATTACCCACTTTGTGGCTAGTATGCCGGAATTTAATAAATGTAACAATTTCGGCTATTTTATAAGTATTTGTAAATAGACACTATTATAATATCAGAGGATTTTTATAAAAAGTGTTTTAGCTATCGTAAGGTAAAAACCCGACATGTTTATTTGTGGCGTGGTCTTACGAGATGCTTTTGTTTTCAAAAGATTTTGAAACTTTAATAATCAATTGAGTGTGATTTTCTCACGCTGGTATTCCAGACTGACTCGGGTATTGTTTTATATGATGCTCGGGTCAGACCGAGATAAACAGGTTTAGGATAAGATGCTGTGGAGCTCAGGAGACGAGCTGGATGCCGATACGTACTTCCGTACTTGCTATTATTTTTCCGCTGTGTATTCAGTTGTAGGTTATGGATGTTGATGTACTCTGATGATGTACTCTGATGATATATTGTATAAAACTGATATAGTTTTGATTTGTGTAAAGATCTGTTAATATATATTATATTTTATTCCGCTGCGATGGTTAGATTCTGATTTTGTTTTCTATTTTTCTTCTTCTACCTCTTCTTCTTAACTAAAATGGTTCGATTTTCCGGGTCTGGAAAGTCGGGTCGTACCAGTGGTATCAGAGCTTAGGCTGGCGACAACCTTGGCTCTGGTGGGAATTTTGAGAGTATTAATAGATATAAGCGCGTATTTGTTAGTGAATATAAAATTGTTTTATATTGTGTTGATTGGTTTATTGAGTAGTTTATGGATTCTGGTCGATGTGTGGGACGCCACAACATTGATAGGGATCTCTAAACACCTGTATAGAACAATTCGACACAGTATTGTTTTAAAGTAGGGTGAATGAAATAATTTTACCCAAATTATTTTTGTATAAAAAGAAACGTTTTGTAAACTATTCTAGTTAATATATATGGTTGTTTGGATGTTAGAAGTGATAATATGGAATTATTATCATTAATATATGGAAACTTAACTAGAAATTGAAATTTATAACCAAAGCAAAGAATAAAATTTTATAATAAAATAAAATTTGAGATATAGATTACAAATGTAATTTATAAGTTGAAATAAACTTCATATACAAACGAGATATGTAAATGTAAACTAAATGTCATATATAATGGAATTTAAGATGAAGTCCTAGAGAAATATTTAAAATTGGAATGAGATAAAATTCCAGAGTAACGATGGATATAAAACTGGATGGGTTTTAAATTTGGAATTTTGTGAAGATTAAAATTCCTTTGAGTTGGAAATGGTTTTCAAAGGGGTTTGGAGAAATAATGGTGACATTATTTCGGAAATATTTTGAATTGGATTTGAAATCTGGAGAGATTTGGGATTTAAAAATATTTGGAGGGATTTTAAAGAGATAAAAGCATTTAACTCTCTTTCGGTCGCTGGAAAATAACTTCGGTGATGACTGCAGCATCATCGATGTTCATTTTCGAGTTTCTAGGAGAGAAATTGCTACCGAGTTGTTTGAAATGGGCTTTGTTTGCGAACTGGATTTGGTTTTGAAAATTCAAAGGATTAGTTGAATTGCCAAAGAATTTTGGGATATAGTTGATTTCAAAGGGAATTTTGAAATTTTGAAAATTTGTAAAGCTCTGGAACCTTATTTAAAATGTTTGTGGAATAATGAATAAATTTTGGACACTTACAAAATTTGAAGTAAGGAAATGAAAATAAGTTAGAAAACAAGCTAATTAATTGTAGTAAATTAAAAGAAGTAAACAAATAGAGGGTAAGTAAACTGGGGAACTTATAGAAACTTACAAAATTGAATTGTAATAAAATGGATGTATGGATATAAAGAAGTTGTGACTTATAAATTTAGAAGTGGGATAAATAAGCCAAAATAAAATTGTTTTGTATTTTGGGAAATGGATAAAAATCAAATATTGGGTAAAGTTAGAGTAAATTATTTGATTAATTAATGGAATATGGAAATGAAACTCGAATTGGTTAATTAAAATTTGAATCGTGAATAAGTGATAAAATTTTAAAGTGAAGCTTGAGTTATAAATGTAAACCTAACTTGAAATAGCAAGTGAATTAAAAATGAATTGCTGTTAAATGGAATTGAATTAAAATAAGAATGATTTGTATTGCAAATAAAATTCTAGTGAGTAGAAATAAATTGAAGTGGCTTTATTACTGAAATAAACAGTCGAAAGTAAATAGAAATGTGAAATAAGTTTGAAATGGATTGAACGAGTACTAATTGAATTAAATTAGTAAAATAAAATGGAATTGATTGATAAAAGTAAATAAATTGATTTTTGGAATCATTTAAAATGAATATGGGTTTGTTTGGGTTAAAGGTGAATTGAATATAAGCAATGAAGTGTAAACCATTTAAATGGAACGAAATAAGAATGTATTGAAAGTGATGGTGGGTGAATGAATTGAAAGCATTTAAATTTGTGTTGGAACCTTATAAATTCACTTATGGAAGTATATAACATGCATTGTTTGTTGAATCCATGTTTTAGCAATTTAAATTTTAGTGAAATGTAAATAAACTTTGGATATGTGGCACTTACATGTTGTAATTGAGTTAGTACAGGTTCAGGGAAGCCGGTTGGCTGAATCTGATGGCACAACATGCTAAATTAAATAACTGCTTGCTTTAAAATGCTAAAATAAGGTACGCTTACGCAAAAAAATTCAAAATAGGAGATATGAACTGTTGATATTGATATATATTGTGATTTCCGGCCTGAGGCCGATGTATATATATTTTTGTGCATCCTGCGATATCGCAGAAGTCTCTCCGTACAAGGGAGACTTTGCCAAAATTTTCCGTAAATTTTGAGAGTTAGAAAATTTTGAAAATTTTTGGAAATTTTCACTAACAACAAATGAATTAAAATTTGTTAAACAAATAAGGTTGAAACTGAGTATTGAAATCTATTTGAAATATGAATGTAAAAGTAAGTGAATCGAAGGAACTAAAGAAAGAAAAGTTCACAAATAAATTTCTAATTGAAATTTAAATTAGTTAGTAAGTGTAACTGATTGAATATTCAAAGTGGAAGATAAATTGAATTCAAGTGGAATTATAAAGACAAAGGTGATTAAAATGAATATGAACTTCAATAGTGAAATGAAAATAAATATAAGGAAAATTTATATTGAACTTAAGAATTGAAGAATGAAATTCTTAAGAAATTGGTATTGGAAATATACTTAGTAATTTTGGAAAAAAAATATATACTAAGTGAATAGTTGAATGAAGACTAAAACTGAAGTTGTGAAATGGGATAGTTGTGAATAAGGGGATAAAAATAAAAAAAGAATGTGAATAAAAGAGAATTGATATAATTGGTAATCAATTGGAATTTATACGTAAGGTGTACGTATATTATTTATTCGCATAGCTATTTGGTCCAGATGTCGAACACAAAATTTCGAGATAGATATATCGATCCGAGTTGGAATTTTTCACTCGATTTTCAACGGCGAACCTGGATATGGATTGTTGATTGATTCTGGATATTCTCTATCATAGTTTACGGCTATGCAAGGGGAATGACGGTTTCTGATCAAGAAACCAGATCTGAGTCCGCACTAGGAAGTCGGGTGGACGATACTAGTTCGGAAGTGAAATTGTGTGATCGAGTGAGCGATCGAATGTGATATTGCGTACGGATGATATATGTGCATCGTACGGGCTTAAGTAAAGCAAATATTGAAAATTTGTAAAGGAAAGTATAAAATGACTTTGGAATTGTGATTGAATATTATTGCTTAGTAGGATATACAAGTGTATAAAAGCAATGGATAATTGGGATTTTTGATTTTAGAAGATAAATTTAATGGCCCGACAAAAGGTATGTATTTGAATTTCTATATGAAATTTGATTGGGTTTTTGATCCAGCCACTTGGCTTTTTGTTTTCTTTTGAGATTGGGAGGCCGTAGAGCCATTTTGTAGTAGTACCGAGCTAGCCGCGCAAAGGAGACGCTGGCGAAATTTTTCGAAAATTTAAGGAGTTAGAAATTTTTTTTTTTTTTTTTTTTTGGAAAATTTTGATAATTCAAAATTTGAATTCAAATTTAAATTTGAATGGATAAGTAGGTGGTATGGTTGAACTTATGGATAGGTTTGGGAATGTTAGTAAGAGAGATAGTGTCTTTATTTTAAAAATTGTTATGGAAAATTGTTAAAACTGTTTGAATTTGGGAAATAGTTAACGGGGATTGAATCATTCTTCCTAACTGGTAATTTCGGGGACGAAATTCTTTTAAGGGGGGAGGAATGTGACGACCCGGAATTTTTGTATATTTGAAATTGGAATATTTAATTAATTTTAAATATTCAGAGATAAATTATTAACTTAAATTTCAAATATCGCTGTTTATTGAGTAATTTAATAATTAGATTAAATTTATTTTGAAGTTGGATAAAATAGTAAATCTGGTATTCTAAGCTAATTAAAAATATTTTGAAAGCTCGTAAAATTCATACTAATAATACTAAAGATGATAGAACTTTCAAAATGGAATTTCAAGGTATTTTGTTCAGTTTAAAAAATATATCGTTTAAATTGAATTTGAAAATAGCCTTCCGAGGCACAGTCTCGGAATTTGACGAAACCAGTTCCATTGGGTCCGTAATATTGTATTATTATCGGATTTCAATTTTCGTAAAATTTGAAGTTGTTGAGTGAGCATACGATAGTTAAACGCAATAAAATTCATATCGGAATTTAAATATAAAATATGTATTGTTGACAAATTTAAAACCCCTTCACATCAAAAACTTTTCACCGTGAATTCGGGGATAATGTTCACTTGTACAATAACGTCTATTCTTGTTCCCTCCTTCCTTCTTCTGGAAGCCAAAGTCGAGCCCTTCTTAATAAATTCGTGCACCCTTATTTTCATTAATTCGAACGAATATCAGAAACAAAGAATAATGGCCGCTTGCCATCTCTTTCAGATCGAATCAAAAAAAAAAAAAATCAACTTCAAAAATCGAATGCTCGAAATCTACACCATGGAAAATTCGAAACTTGTCCCTAAATTCATACATTTGCATTGGCTTCGATCTGGGGTGACTTTTGGATAGTGCGGTTTGGGTTTGGGGGAGTCCACAGTGAAGTCGAGGGGATGTTGGCGCTAGGGTTTGTGATCGTTAGGATTTTGAGCCTTGATTCTCGAATTTGAAACTGGATTTGGAGTTGTCGAATCGAGCAGCACATCGTGGAAGAATCTGGCATCGACCGGTTGGGTATCGTGGATTGCTTTTTGGAACCGCATGTAGCGCCTCCAGGTCGCAAGCGTCTTCACGAGGCCGAGTCCCACCGGATGGGATTGACGAGTCGGTGGGTGATGTCGGGTGGTGGTTTGTTGAGGAAGAAGTGTGAGTACGCGTGCGATTGGAAATCGAGTTACTGTACGCGTGCGTGTACAGGGAATAGGAGGGGAGGATGAAGAAGGGGGGGGGTGTGAGTGTGGGCCGGGCTCTGTTTGGGTGGGTTTGAGTTTTAAAGTTTTAAATTAATTAGTGTTATTCAAATTTAATTGTCATCAACTTATAAAATTTGTATCTTGCACACACGAGGTCTGATTCGGACGGTTCGAGTTGCGATGGGATCGTGACCTCGTCATCTACCGTAGGTATCAATTTGGACGAGTATGGAGTTCTGATAATCTCAAACAATTTGAAACGTATCCGGATTCAATTGAAAACGGAATGCGTAAGGCGACTAAATTCAAGGTGAGTTAATCTCACTCAGTTAAATTATAATTTAAATTTAATTGGTTAAATTTAAATAATTGGTTGAATGATTGATTTGGTTTGATGTGATACTATATATATAGTAGTATATAGCAATATATACATATTGGCATATGTATATATTGGAATTGTTGATATTCCCGCATTATATAGCGGATGAGACCCTATGCGCCGCATAATAGCGGATGATTTTATATAAATCCCATATACCGCGATATTCCACCTTGAAGTGGAATTGGTATTGTGCTAACGTCTGTGGATGCAGGGAAACAGGTTGGAGGGATCCAACTGGATTCCTCAAATATTTAACTTTGTTTAAATATTCTGTGATATGATTTTTGATATCCTGTGATGAATTATATGGATAATTGGATGTTATGGTTTGGTTGGACCGATTTGGATGTGCTGAATTATCAAAATCTCTAGAATATAAATTTTGAAAGAAATAAAAGAGTAAATTTTTAAGTTAAATAATTCTAGTGAATTTGAATAACTTAAATAATGAATTGTAAAAGAAATAAAGCAATTTCTAAATTCGAACAAATATGGTTAAAGGGGATTTTGAATTAACATGAGGATAATGAATTTTAAACTAAAGTGATATTATTGGAAAGAATAAAGAAATTATTTTGAATGTAAGGATTAAATTTAATAAAGGAATAAAGAAGGAATTTTGGAAGTTTTAAATTGGGATTTTCAGTTAAAAGGGTTTTAACTCAAAATTAAGAAATAAAATCTGAGAGTAAATGTAATTTGAAATAAATGAAGTAAATAAGAAATTTATTTCGAAGTAAAGTAAATGGGAAAATCAATGGGAAATTGATTTGGTTGTTTAAAATTGGAATTTAAAAGAGAAGTGAGATTTTGGAATTTATAAACTGGGTTTATAAAGTAAAATAAAATATCAGGGGATATTTGAAAATATAAATTCAAGGTGGGAATTTATAAAGGGATATGAATTGGTTTAAAAATAAGTGTTGATTTATTTTTAAAGGATGTGAAGAGAAGTGTATTTCTCTGGATAGCCAAGTACGTTTTTCAAAGAAATTTTAAATATAAGTTAAAAGTTCTAATTGTGTTTTAAAAAGCATGTTTTAGAAAATTGAGTATTTCTAAAGGGTTAATTTCCAAAGTAAGTATTTTCAAAAATCTATTACTGTAGTAATTATATAAAAGTGATTTGGTAATATGTTTAAAGAGAAATTTAGTTTATATTTATAAGTGGTTTTATTTTAATAAAGTATTAAAGTAATTTTAAAATTTCAATGTTATAAAGTATATTTATAGTAAAGTCTTTTAATTTATTTTTAAATCTAAAATATTTTGTACTTGGTGATTCAGTGGAAATAATTATTTGGGAAATGTATTCCGTAAGCGGAAACTGTTTGAAATTGTTTTCAAAAGGAGTTTGAAAATAGAAATATATCTTGGAAAGATATTTGGGCAAATAAATAATGTGGGAAATTATTTATTGTGTGATGGTTGCTATGGATGTGAATTGATAGTTAAATAACCGACTATCAATATTGGCCAAATGCGCTGATCGTTTCGAAGAGACCGGGATCGGGTTTCCGTATACCGGGATTCTAGGTCTGGAGACTCGAATACCACTTCGATTCGGTTTGTACGTTTCGTGTAACGTGTTCAGAGTCGAAGATGGAGCAGTGAAGTGCAAGGGCTAGTCGCTACTAATCCTGAGGATATTTCCAAAATGGATGTAGTAGGAATAGTGCCTTCGGTTCCGTTCGGACCCGGGACGGACTTGTATGGACGAATGCTTTCGTGACATCGTCAGGTGGACGATGGGCATTCTAAGGGATATGTGCTATAAAGGTATCGTTTAGCCTCGAACCTCATCAACCGGGAATGACTGAAAATCAGGGGTTATGCAGCAAGGCTTCGTGGGTAGCGCCCACTGGAGAGTATGGTCATCCCTGTCTAGATGTCCCTTTTATTTCGGCTTAGTGGTACGGTTGCTGATCCCAACCGTGGGGTGATCATATTCGGAATTGCCCATAGGTAATTCCGGCCTTGTGTTGCAGGGGAGCGGGCGTACTCCTCGGTACTGTGATCTAGGCCACGTACTGTGACAGGTGGTACCCCAGTGCTTAGTCATTCGTTGGAAATCCATTCTTCCTACGTGCCTTGTACGAGTTTTATTTGTATTACCCACTTTGTGGCTAGTATGCCGGAATTTAATAAATGTAACAATTTCGGCTATTTTATAAGTATTTGTAAATAGACACTATTATAATATCAGAGGATTTTTATAAAAAGTGTTTTAGCTATCGTAAGGTAAAAACCCGACATGTTTATTTGTGGCGTGGTCTTACGAGATGCTTTTGTTTTCAAAAGATTTTGAAACTTTAATAATCAATTGAGTGTGATTTTCTCACGCTGGTATTCCAGACTGACTCGGGTATTGTTTTATATGATGCTCGGGTCAGACCGAGATAAACAGGTTTAGGATATGATGCTGTGGAGCTCAGGAGACGAGCTGGATGCCGATACGTACTTCCGTACTTGCTATTATTTTTCCGCTGTGTATTCAGTTGTAGGTTATGGATGTTGATGTACTCTGATGATATATTGTATAAAACTGATATAGTTTTGATTTGTGTAAAGATTTGTTAATATATATTATATTTTATTCCGCTGCGATGGTTAGATTCTGATTTTGTTTTCTATTTTTCTTCTTCTACCTCTTCTTCTTAACTAAAATGGTTCGATTTTCCGGGTCTGGAAAGTCGGGTCGTTACATCGGGTATGTTGCCTTCGGATTTGTACCTTCGGGTTTGTGCCTTCGAGTTTGTTTCCCTATAGTATCACTTTTAGAGTTGGTCATTCGTCACCGCTCGAGTGATATTTGATTTTGTTGCCTTCGGGTTTGTGGATCCTTGTTATACAGTACTGAGCTCGAGCATCTTTTGTTTCTTTGACAATTATATTTCCCTAATGTGTCGCCCTTCGGTGTAGGTCCTTTGAACCACACGATATATAGCGATTACCTTGTGGAAACTTGTGTTTCCTTTATTGGTATTTGTTATTTGCCTTTTTGGCTTGTTTTGGGATATCATATCCTTTGTTTATTTGAGATGGCCAATGATATGAGGCTTGTTATGATTCATCTTTTGTTAAAAGATCTGGTTATCTCTTTTGGAGATATTTGTGGTACTTTATGACCTTGTACGTTCATTATCATTTAGTTTATCTAACTGATTTGTTTAGCTAGACTGACTCGTGTATTTTATACTCGGGTCAGACCGAGATGTTTCAGGTTAGGTACATTAGACTTAGCCTATTTTGCTTCCGCATGGACTATTCTGCTAGCTTCTTTTTGTTATAGCTTTTTGTGTAGTCCTCTTTGGCTGTAACTCTGATATGTATTCTTTTGACTCGTTTGTATATTGTGGTTTACTTTACCACTTGTCGTGTATCATTTTGTTTACTTTGTAATGTATCTGTATATGTGTAAATGTATGTGATGATCTACTGTTCTGTGATGTGTATTACATTTGAGTTGTTATATTTTATTCTGATAGATCCTTCATCCACCCATGGCTTTGTATTAAGTAGTTATTGGATATGTCGATCCATTTGAGAAAGAAGTGGCAATTGTCGGCGTATTCAATAGATAATTAAGACAAGGCTATAGATGGTCGCTCATATCCAACTCTATTCTCCGTATTAGCAGATGGTGTTACCTAGTAATACTCTTTGCTAATGTGGGTCTCGGAGTGGGGCGTCACAATTACCATCTCCTAAGGATCCGTTAAACTATCTACTATATAGTACAATACGCTATTATAATATGTATATAGTAAAGTAATGTATTAAAATAGCGTTAAGGTGTTACCGATATCCCCCTTGTAACGACCTGTAAATTTTTAATAATTTTATTTGTTTTATTTTTATATTTAATTGAAATTTGTGACATTTTAAATACTAAAATTTTGAAATATAAGTTTAATATTTGGAATACGCCCAATTAAACATAGCAATTGGTAAATTTTCAATTGATAATATTGAAATTATTTTATTGTGTAAATCTATTTCAATTCAAATCAGAAAAAAAATTGATGATGTTGCGCTGCTTTCATTTCCATCAGTTTGGAAATATATAAATTTTATATTCGTTAAATGTTTTACATTCATTAAATTTCTGAACCATTCATCTAACCTTTATAATTCCTAACTGTTGGCTGTTATTATTCCAACATTCGATATTATTTAATATGTATTTTGCTTCTGTTCCACACTTTCTCTCTGCTTTACTTACGTTGCAATTGCGTGTGAACTGCTCCAACTCGTTCCTTTTCTTTACCCTTTCGTCCGTTCAATTCCTGTCCATCGTAGCCGCTTATTTTTTTGCACTAGCCTACCACTTTACTATCTCTCAAACTATTCACCATCTTTTCAAAACCCAACTGTTCGTTCTCCTCTTCTCAACCTCCGAACTCGAACAGCTAGAAAAAAAAATTTCGATCTGTAAGCCCTTAACCAATTGCCAATCTCCACATCTCTCTCTCATTCCCTACACTCACCTCACTCGAGCACCAACGCTCGCCGCTCACCACCGCATCTTCCCAGAGTACCGCCGATACAACATTACGCAGCGCCGACACCACCCAATAGCCTATCGAACACAGGCCGAGCTGCTACCTATCTCCTTGTCCAAACTCTCTCGAGCTCGGCTACCGTGCCTTCAATTTTTTCTTCGAACAGGTATATATATTTCAATTTGGTTCTTACACTATTATATATTTCAAATTTTATGAAAATGTATATACTTGCATTTGTGTGTTTGTTATAATATATTATATAGGATGTATATATAGTTAGTTATTATATGTTCTGTTGACAAGCATAGTGATATATATATATATATTAAATTTGTTCTGTTATAAGATTTGGTATATGATAGTCTTATACATTCGTATATATATTAGTATATTTTTTTTCTATCTATCTTCTGCAGTGCTTATATATATATATATTATTTATTAAAGGAAGGGTACATTTATATAAAGGTTTCAACTATATGTACAACGTCCATTTATATATCGGGAGCACATGCTTATATTTTAATGTGCTAGGATCTGTTGATACGTAAGTTACATATATGTAATATAGTTATATTAGTTTTGAAATAGTTATATATATATATGTATTGTTATTTAAAAGAGTATATATAGTTATAAAGGTTTATTTTATTTTGGGTGGTCGGAAAATCTGTTCACAAAATAATATTTCCAAACTTTGTATAAATTGTTAGCTTACATTATGATATATATATGTTAGCTTGTATACTTTTGTACTAAAGATTAGATATATTTAATGTTTATGAAGTGATGATACATATTATATATATAATATAAGTTGTAAATGGGTATTAGAATATTAGTTGTACGTCTGTTTTGCACTTAAATGAGTTTACAGTAAAGTTAGTTATATTAACTTTTGTAGCACATTTTTGGTGGTAGCCATGTTTTATATGGGTGTAGATATCTTGATGTATATATGGGTTTTATTAAATATGGATATCTTAAAATGATAAAATATATATTTCGTCAGTATTTGGCTATATAGTCGTTTTAAAATAAAAATATATAGAGTACATATGTTTGATTATATATATATATATATTTTAATTTTAAAACTATGACTTTTGAAAAACCATATATATATATTTAATTTAACATACGTTTGAATTTAAAATATGATTTTATATATATATGGTATAAATACGAGTTCACTTATACCATTGTCACCATCGATCGGTTCTAATTTGATTTCGTCAATCCCTTATTTATCAGCTTTTCCATCGAATCTGTGCCAACCTTGATCTGCTTTGGAATTCGTAGCTCGTTTCTTTGTCAAATCAATCTAGCCTCGAAAGGTGAGCAATCAATCACGATTACTGTTCTTATGTTTATTAATTTGATTTCAATTGAAACGACAATTGAAATATGCTGCTGTTATTTATTTATATTTCCATATATATGCCATTATCTGTATCTATTCACCTGTGACATCTGACACCAATATCTGTTATTTATATTGCCATATTTATGCCATTATTTGTATCTGTTTACCTGTGATATCTGACCCCATTATCTGTTATTTATACTGATGATATATGCACGTTACTGATTGTTATATTATTATCATATCTGTTATCACTCTGCAAGTTCCATGTTAGTATAGAAATCACTATGGGTTGAAATGATACATACCCGAATGGACTTTAGAATATGAGAAAATCATTATGGGTTGAAATGATAGATCCAAGCGATTTTCATTTGAATTGAATTTGGGATTGAGGGTTGAAATGATATATATACGTATATATATATATATTAAATTGCGGATTGAAATGATAAATACCCGTATCACTTGACCATAGGATAGAAAATTATATATACAAACACCGTTAGTCTATATATAAATGTTTTGAAAATGATTTCTATGGTTTTGAAAAGAAATATATGGTTTTGATAAATATTGATTTAATAAAGTTGATATATAATATGTTTAAGTATTTATTTAAAATTTATATTTTCGAATATAGAGTTTGTAATGATTCAGGTTGTAAAGATAAATTTGAAATTGATTTGAAATTATATTTATTTAAGAATTATACTTAAATAAGTTTGATTTGAAATTTATTGAATTTGAAATTTTAAAGAAGTGTTTTACAACTTGAAATTTGATTAAAGGTGACTTAAATGGATATTTCAAACTTATATGAATTTAAATGGGATATTTTGTAAATTGAAGTTGTATTCAAATGATATTGAAATAATTAAGTAAATATTTCAAAACTAAATAATAGAAAAGTGAATTGATATATATATATATATATATATATATATATATAATTATCGAATTTAGTTTTGAAATGTGGAATATTTGAAGCTTTGAAATATATTGAAATTGAAATGGTTTATTTGTGGTTCAAATCGGTATTTGAAATCGATATAACTTGAAAATGTTTAATTGAGTTGGAATTGAAATTGATGATTTAGATTTGATTAAATTTGAATTTGGAATTCGAATTGATTTGAATCGATTTGTAAAAGTAGAGGAAACTATTTTATTTTATAAAGTAATTTTAAATTATATTTAAAACTATTGATAGTTTACTTTATAAATTATTTTAATATAAACTATTTTAATATAAATCATTTTTAATATAAATTATTTTATTATAAACTATTTTAACTTATAACTATTTATATAAACTATTTTATTTATAAACTACTTTAACTTATAACTATTTATATAAACTATTTTATTTATAAACTATTTTATTATATACACTAATTTTAATATCTAAACTGTTTAAGAGGAAAGTATTATGACTTCCAAAATGCTATAATTTCAAAAATGTTATGATTTCCGAAATGCTATAATTTCAAAAGTGTTATGATTTCCAAATTGCTATAATTTCAAAGTGTTATGATTTCAAGCTATGATTTCAAAGAGTTATAAATTTCAAGGTTTTGATTTCCAAAGTGTTTTGATTTCAAAAGACTTATGATTTCGGAAGCGTTATAACTTTGGAAAGTGATATGATTTTGAAAATGGATATATTTGAAGTGAAAATGATATCGTATTGATTTGGTTTTTGAAATGGAAATGATATTTTGGTTTTGAAGTATAAACTATTTTGAAATGACCGCGGTGTTATAATAACGTTGGTTGTTAAAGAGACCGGGATCGGATATGGGCATACTCTCTATCGATACCAAAAACCACTTTAACAACTGTGTATGCGGTGGAGTTTCCAGAATGAAGTAGGATGGTGGCGACGATCCTATTGAGGTATGAACGTGGACCCGACTCCCATGAGTTGGCATAAGGTGGCTAAAACAGGAGCGATCTCGGGCCAAGTGAGGTCATTCCTCCAATCGGGCACCTTCCTTCGATATTATACTCTTACCTTGTGATTGATTTGATGGCCATCTTCGATTTTTGATTTGGGAGTGTGTCCGAGATGGGCGGTAGTGGCTGCTACGCATTTCCACCAGCCCGTGTGTGTAATTGGTATATCTACCCTGGCATTGCCATGTGTGTCGTGTCACCTACCATAGCGAGCTTTACTACGAGTTTGGTTTTCTCCTATAGCCCATGGAGTATTTAGGGTAGCCTCCCGATCTGGAGGTATGCTGATACTGGATGGACTACTGGGACTATTACGTGTTAAGGGCTATATGGGTAACCCCTTAATGCTATTAAAAAGTATGTTTATTTTACTGTTAGACATTATTATAATAGCGTATATTACTACATAGTAGATAGTTTAACGGATCCTTAGAGGATGGTTATCCCAAACATCCTTTGAGTTACTTGTATTTCAGTTGATATTTCACTTGAGTTGGATTTATTGATATAAGAATGTTAATCCTGACTCGAGTGTTTTATGTTTTGCTTGACGCTTGGGTCAGACTGAGTGACACAGCATTTGAGACTCACCTTTGGAGTTGGAGTTTCGCTTGGAGACCTAGCTATTTATCTATCCTGCTTTCAGTTGTTCAGTCGATTCCAGTGATTCATTCAGATCTTGTATTTGATTATTGTATTGAGACATCTATGTACTCGTGACTTTTGTTGTATCTTGTTTAACTCTGTTATATATATAGAGCTTCATGAACTACTATTCTTTTGCTTCCGCTGCATTATTGTTATATTACTCCGTGTCTGTGATCTGTGATTATTTTATTTACTGTATATGCTGAGTTTTGCCAAATTTAAATTAACAATCTGATATTTGGAGCAATTCAAATCCGACATGTATGGATGCGAATGGTTGAAAATACCGGGCTGTTACACCCCTTAACACATTTTATATATTCCCATAGTCTATATACAGTACCATAATTCCTCCTAAACTGGAGGGCTATCAGAGGGCACTCCATAGGTATGGTACAAATAAAACTCGTAGAAGGCGTGATAAGGCATGTGAACACGACACTCGAGGCAATGCCAAGGTAAGATTCTACCATTTGCAGATCCGGACTGGTGGTAACGCATAACAGCTACTACCGCCCACCTCGGAACACACTCCCATAATCAAAATCGAGGGGTGGCCACCAAATCAATCACAAAGTAATAAATATGGTATCGAAGAAATGTGTCCGATAAGAGGAATAACCTCACTTGGCCCAACGTGGCTCCTGTTTTAGTCACATCTAAGCTGACTCATGAGAGTATGACAAACCATCCTACTTCATTCTGGATTCGCCACCACGTACACAGTTGTTAAAGTGGTTTTCGGTATTGGTAGAGAGTATGAAAATATCTGATCCCGGTCTCTTTAACAATCGAATGCTTATTTCACACCGATGGTTCTTTTACATTTCAAAAAAATCAAATTCATAATTGATATCAAAATATCATATTCTGAGAATCACTTTCGCAATCATATCACATTGAAATCATATCACTTTCAAAATCATATTTACTTTCAAAATCACACTTTCCAAAATTTAAATCCTCATTTAAAATTATCATATTTACTCAGAATATGTTATTTCACTAGAAAATATCATTTCAAATCTCAACTTAGGTTATAACATCATTAAATCATATTCGATGTTAAATCAAGGATTTAAATAGAAAAACTTCCACTTTACATAGCCTGGGATTCAGAAAATAGTTTAGATAGTCATAAATAGTTTAAAAAAATAAATTTTTAAATAGTTTAAAATACTTTAAAATAGTTAAAAAAATGGATTACCATAGTTTAAATAGATTTAAGAGAGTTTATATAAATTTAAAATAGTTTAAATAGATTTAAAATAGATTAAATATATATAATATAGATTAAATAAATTTAAAATAGATTAAATAGATTTAATATAGATTTAATAGATTAAAATAAATTAAAATAAAATAAAATAAAATAGATTTAAAATAAATTAAGATAGATTTAAAATAAATTCAAATAGATTTAAAATAAATAAAAATAGATTTAAAATAAATAAAAATAGATTTAAAATAAATTAAATGGTTAATTTGATTAAATAGTTTAAAATAGTTTAAAAATTAGATTAAAATAGTTAAATAGTTTGAAAACCTTAATAACCAGGATTTTTAGAATAATATCTCTTTACACAATTTATATTAAAATGAATAATATAAAACTAGACTATTTCCTTCATTTCAACACATCTGGACCACCTCCAGCTTTCAAATTTCAATTTAAGTCCTTTAAACAATTCATATAAACCAATTCCAATTTCACATTTAAAACTCGGATTTTCAACAGTATTTCTACTTATATAAATTAAATTTTTATTTCAAAATATCATTTAATTGGTTCAAAAATTAAGGATTTAAAATCATTTAATTTAACCAATCCGATGTCCGTATATAATTTTCTACCCCATGGTCAAGTGATACAGATATTTATCATTTCAATCCGCAAATATTTTATATTTATGGATATTTATCATTTCAACCTACAATCCCGAATAAAATTCAAAATCCATAAAATCGCTTGGGTTTATCATTTCAACCCATAACGATTTTTCCCTAATCTATAGATCGTTCGAGTGTGTATCATTTCAACCCATAGGGAACATGTAGTGTTAAACTAATATAAAAATATAACATTCAGTCATCCAATATCAACAATCAAACATACATTACAATCATCACCCAAATCAACCAATAAACATCAATAGATTACTGATTATTATTAACAGGTATTAAATTGACAATTAAATTCAATATTAAATTAAATGATGATTAAATGCAATAAAAGTCTAATTTAACTAGAATGATAAATTTAAATATACCAAACATCAATCAATCAATTACTAATCACATCATAATTTAATTTAACTAACATAATATAATTTAGTAATTGTGAGTGGGTTAAAACACTCACCTTTGATTTCAAATCGATTTGAAATCCAAAATAAGGCCTAAAATTCAACAGTCTTAGAATTTGACCAAACCAGTTCCAAAGTGTCCAGAATTTCGATACAATCCCAACCAAACAAACTGAGCATAAATTTGACCTCGTATGCGAAAGATATGCTAATTAAAAGAATACACGATTTATATTAAAACAAACAAACAAATAAATAAATAAATTAATAAATAAATAAACTCACATGTCATCTATCTTCCCCGTGCCCTAACTACTATCCTTCGAACACCATCACGTACGTGATGTTCCTCCAGGCTTTCGAAGCCCCCACCAGAAGACCGCAATGCCTCCACCCACAGCCCCAATCGCACGTGCCTGCCCACCTCAGACAACCGCCCCTCCGTTCACTCCATGGACAGCAATCGCGAGCCAAAGGAGGCAGCCGCCGCCCCTATAATCGAAACCCTAATCGAATTTTCCACCTCAATCCAACCATCATCATCACCCACTAAACACACGGATGCGATCCCCATGACAATCTCTACACATCCATACCATTCAATCGACGATCGGTCGAAGTTGATCAACGCACGATGAACGGTTGAGATTAAATCATTGATTTCTGGACAAACGATGATCCGATTCGAGAAACAAATCACAACAGTAGGTTTCACTCTTCGAGAACTTCAAATTGATATATAATATGATATGGTTTTGACAAGTTTGATTTTGAAATAAATTTTGGATTTGGGGATTTGAGGAAAATAGAGTTTCTGCCATTGAGAAGGAGAAGCCAGAGAGAATTTTACGTATAGTAATGAGAAATGAGAAACAATTAGGGTTTATAACGGCCTATATATAGGCAGATCTGAATTAGAAAAGAATGGACCAGATTGGATTGATCGAAACGACTACGCGACCCAAAAAGCCCGTTCTGACCCCAAAACAAAAATAGGACATACCATATATCAAAATAGATGTTTTCGATAATTTTAAACTCAATGGAACATGTTTTAAGTCCTAATTCCATCATATAAAGAAGTTAGCATTAAAATCGGTTTATTTCAAATTGATTTCAATTAAATTGATTTCTACGCGTTTCGAACCGGTACGATCAAACGGCATGTCCGATCGCTACAAAACTTTAAACCTTATAATAATTCACTGTTATGGATCCGATGAAACTAGTTTCGTTGAAATCCGAAACAATGGCCAAAATGGCTATTTTCCCGTTAATTAAATATATTATTATTAAATTCATTAAATCACTATTTTTAATTTCAAATTTAATAAATAACAATTTTTATCATTTTTGATTACTTAGTCATTTATAATAATTTAAAACACATTTATATATAAATTCAGTGTTGAATATTACACTAATTATAGTGTTCAATTTCAACTGTAATTAAATCCAATTATTTATATTTTAATTCCAATAAATTGATTAAATTTGATTTCAATCTTTTATTCAATCATTTATTTTCAAATGGGTAAAACTAACACTAATTTACATTTTATTACCTTAATATTCTATAGTTATTGCCTTAATTTACATTAACGTAACATTTAATTTCATTTAGTGCAATTTATTTCTAATTTGATTTCAACAAGTTAAACAAATAGGTAACAAATAACAATTGTCACCTTTAGCTTAATTTAATCACAATTATAAGTTGATTGTCTACATAAATGTTATAATTATTTGCACAACACTAATTTTTTTTCAATTACAATTTATTACATACTATTTTATTAATTAATACAACATTTAAATTATCAATTAATACACACATTATTTCATCAATTAATATAACAATTTAAATTTATAATCAATTATAACTTACAATTATTACAATTACTTGAGATTACATTCATATAGTCTTCTATTACATTAATTTACGTTATTAAACTTCATTCTAGTTAGTTTCCCATTCCTATATCATAAATTTTATTTCTTCCAATATTAAATTACATAATCTTATTAAATTAACTATTTTTAATTGTCGAAAATTATTGGTCGTTATAGTCGACTGGTCCTTGCTGTCCAGTCGACTAAATGTTCGAAGTTTTCTTTTTTAATATACATAAGTCAGTCGACTGACATTGCAATTCCAGTTGACTGAATTGAGCCATTTTTTAGGCTATTAGACGCAAGTTAATTTCCTATGTTTTTTAGTCGACTAAATTATATTTTCAGTCGACTGAAAATTCATACTACCAAATTTTTTTCCAGATTTCAGTCGACTGAACCAACAATCTAAGTCAACTGAATTAACCATTTTATAGACTAAATAACTCGAAATTCATACCCTGTAAATTACAGTCGACTGAAATATTGTTTTTTGGTTTTCCAAAAGCTTTTTGCACAAATTCCAGTACATCTTTCTACCAACCCTATAAATACATCATCTTCGCACTCAAACTCTACCTCACTTCAGAAAAAGAAACCCTGGTCCCCAAATTTTCAAATCAATTTTTCTACTTTAAATTTCAATCAATTTCCATGGCTCCATGATCAAAACGTCCCTGTCAATCAACCGCCGGACCTTCGAAAAGCCAAATCAAGTCTTGGTTACACGACGAAACAGCTGTCAATCGATTCAAGGCCATGCATAGCTCAAGAATTTATGATGGCTCCTTTGTCAACTACTCCGATTTCAATGCATATGGAATCCGAGAAACCGCGGAGGCAAGCGGTCTTGAAGCCTTGCTAAGCTTTGATGAAAACAACATCAAAATCTACCCTCTTCTTATTAAGCTTTTCTTTCCAAATATGAACTTGGATCATCAAAATCCAATAAATAAAGATGATTGCATATGGACTCTAGTATGTGGCGTTCCAATTTACCTTCCTCTCCAAAGACTTGGATTAATTCTTCGTTGTCCATTCAAAGGCCTCGACATTAACGATGTAGAAGTCAACATGGATACTAGGGATGAGGTCTCTCATCGGTTCCTTTCCGATGATATGACCGTGCTTAAGTCCATCGCCTTGCGACCAAAGGCATGAATCCTACACCGTGCCCTCATTCGCTCAATCCAACCTTATACCGGAAGCTACAAGAAAGTTTACAAGCATGACTTCCAAGCGCTTTACGCCATCTACTCTTCCCAACACAGCAATTGGGCCAAGGTCATACTTGATGAGTTCCTCACCGTAAATCACATGAGGAGCTTCAACACGATCTTCTACGGAGCATACATCATGCAGATTCTCCAAAACTTTGGTGTCCAAATTCCTGATACCGACTTCATCACCGTCGGTGAGATTAATTCTAAGAAACTAAGTCTTATGGGCTTGCCAAAACACCCACCGCCACAAGATATTATTAGCTTCCAACAATGGGCGGCTAATCAAGCTCAAGGAATCCTACAACCCCATGTGTCTCACATTAGCTCCTCCTCCACTCAACCTTCCTAACAAGCCGAGGAAGAAGAAGAAGACGAGATAGTTGAACTCCACGGTGATTTTCCTCCCAAAGAGGGTCTAATCACCCTCTCTAAGAATCAATGAAAGCTTAATCAACGTTTGGTCAACGTTGAAAATACCGTCATCAAGACCAACAAGAAGCTCAACTCAATCAAGGGCTTCATGAATAAGGTTTGGGAAAAGATCTCGTGCACCGGCTCACTACTAGTGTTGTCGAGAATTCTCCAGCTCGTTTCTCATGGACATCATCCGAAGAGGAAGAAGAGGAAGAGGAAGGATCCGAAAGTGATGAAATGTAGTCTATTATTTATGCTTATGTTTTGTTTTTTGTTTTTTTAGTTATTTGTATCCATGAACATCAATGTTTATTTTACTTATGCTATGATTAATTCAATATTATTTCACTTTCAAATGTTCTCTACAACATCCATGTCTTGTTTATTTTACATGCTTTCATTAAATAACAATATTCATAATCAATACCACTCTAATGATTATACATATAATATTACTTTTTGTCAATGACAAAGGGGGAGAAATATGAAGATAAGCAGGTAGTTCATTGATTCAGGGGGAGTTTTAATGTTTTATTGCTTTTTATAAGCTTTTTACTCTTTTAAGCTTATATAGTTGTCATCATCAAAATGTGGGAGAACGTTAGAGCCTAGATTTTTGATGTTTTGATTATGACAACTATATAAGTATATATTATATGAACTAACCAAAATTACAGGAGAAGATACCATTCTACTTGACAATAGATTGAAGACCAAAAGATTTCGAAGACAAGTTTCAATATTTACAATAGGTTTGTCTGTAGTCTAGTTAGTAGTTAATATTTGTTAAAATCTCTCCTAAGTGGTATATGCACGCACATATGCTTTTAAATTATATTCAAATTAATTTAAAAAAATTAAGTTTTGATTATATAAATTTATAAAACACATTGCTTTCAAAACTAAGTCAAATAGGGCAAATAGTGACAGTTTCAGTTGACTTAACTGGGGTAGCCAGTCGATTGAAACGTGCACACATGCACAAGATTGTTTGAACATTCAGTCGACTAAACACCCTGATTCAGTCGACTGAATGAAGTGTCTTTTCATCATAAAATCCAAAATTCAAAATCGTTTGAATGTTCATTCGACTTAATCTATATTTTCAGTCGACTTAATATTCATAACGGTTATTTTTCTAAACGGTCACCACTTTTCAATGAAAAGAAACATTTGTTAGTTCAACAGTTGTTTCTGTATCTCTTGGCTGAATCTTTTCACGAATAATTATAACTTTTTAACACTATAAATAGCCTTGATTTCAGATTGCAAAACACAACATTATTCTCTGATTCTATTCTATATTCTTGCAAACTATTTTCTCCCATTTGCTTTCATAATTGCTTTCAAATCACTTGCACATTCAAGCACAAATCTATTTGTGACTACAATTACTTCCAATCTTCACGTACAACACTATATACCACAGAGGAGAAGATTATAGGAAGGGTGTACTCTAAAGACTCATCCATGTTATTTAAAGAGCACATTCAGTCAAGAAAAATTTCTGTATTGTAGAAGTCCTGTTCGGTTGCTCAAGCGGTAGAAGTCCTATTCGGTTTCTAGGCGGTAGAAGTCATGTCCGGTTGCTCAGGCGGTGTAATACATGTTCCTCCGGTTAAGTGAGGATTGATAGTTAAATTCCAGAAGGAGTCTGGGACTTGACATAGAACGGGAGTTCGAACCAGTATAAAATCCTGTTGTCATTTACTTTACTATTTACATTTATATTCATATTCCACACTAGTAGATAACTTAGATTATATTCCATATTACGATCCATAACAGCTCTTTCATTAGCTTCATATAAGGAAGTATATATTAAGTATGCATTTATGCGATGCAAAAGAGACACAACTTTTATGTTTAACTACTTTCCGACAAACTTTGAAGGGTCAAAACACTAAATTACAGATGGGTTTCAAAAGTAAAATTGTTATTAATGCTATAGCTTTCCAAAACAATTATCGAATCATAAAGATAACAATTACATCATGAGTTATAGTGTTTTTTCCACAAGATGTCAAAATTTGAAATTATATAAAGGCGCAGGCCCACTTTACAAAATAGTGATTTTAGCCTAGAAAACCAAATTCTTTTGGCAAAATTCTGAAAAAAAAGTTGTTTCTTATGTTCTTAGCATTTCAAAATGTATAAGATCATCAAAATCGGATAAATCGTTCAAAATTTATGGTCAAAACACTTAGGTGCAAAATACTGAAAATATATATGGCAGAAATTGTTACGTCAATTTAAAACAAGTTTGAACACCAAAAAAGTTCAAATTTTCAAGAACTAACTAACATGAAAGTTTCTCCTTATGAAAATATCTTACAAACGAAAGAAAATTTGCCAAAATCGGATCAAAGAATCAAAAGTTATGCCCGAAATGGTAGAGCACATCAAAGTGGGTAGCTAAGCTTCATGTACTATGTCAATATGTAGCCAGCCAAAAATTAAACAAACTCCTTACACTTTGATTTAGCAATAATATCATATAGCATTAGATTTTTTTAGTCTATAAGACATAAATTTACAAATTCACATTATTATCGCTAGCATACAAAATATTTTAGACTCCTTTAGCAACTCATATGCATGTTTAAAACAAGTTTATACTTTCACTTCTCTTGTTTTTCGTTTTCTTTTTCAATGAATTTTATTTCTTTGAGATGATTTCAAACAACTTTACATCTATACATAATAATAGTTTTCTTTTCCAAGACAAATTTTAAAGTAACATCCTCTCATAATTTATATACATAAACATACATACATACATACATACATATATAGGAGATTTTTATTTTCAAACTCAAAACAATTCCATTATATACCTATATGTATGTGTGTGTGTCTATATATATATATATAGAATCCTTTTAATTCAAACATAGACAAATGCATACTTTCCACACATTAATTTATATTGAAATATACAACGCTGCCACACTATAAATTTTGGTGATTCATTTCCCCAATTAGATGCAATGTTGACCGCATAGGGTAATGTATCAACATTGCCTCACTATCGATCTCAACTTCACATGAATATTCAATGGATGCATACGTTGTTCAAAATATATTCAAATCTAGAAAATAATATTTTCATTCTCCAAATAATATATTATTCAACAAAATAATATATACTTGTCAGTAAACTGTTTCTTATATCGTTCAAAGATATCCTGTCAGTTTTGCATCATTTAAATATTTATGAGTCCCTATCGAATACGTGTACACCTGCATCGACCAAAAATCATTAAGTACTCGACAACCAAATTAACAGCAAAATAAACTACTAAAATATTTTACATCATTTTATAAAATCAAATTCATATTTTACTAAATCGTATGCTTGTTTGAATAAAATAACTTATTTTCAAAATTCGTATATACATCCAATTCATCAATCATCAATAATAATGAAAATCATCACATGTCATTGATCCATAAAAATAAAACATGCATTATATATCAATACCACATTTACAAACAAGCAAACAAATGCCTTCAGCAGAAAGCTATCTATCAGTTTTCGTCGCACAACTCTGATCATTACTGGATCCTTTACTTAAACTCGCCTCATTACAATTTAGAATTGTGATGTATTTAATGTGAGGTTCGAATTGGGGATTTTTAAAGCTTTCCTAGCTATGACGCCCCACTTTGAGACCCATATTAACAAAGAGTATTATGAGGTAATACCGTCTGCTAATGCGGAGAATAGAGCTGGATAGGAGCGACCATCTATAGTCTTGTCTTAACTATCTACTGAATACGTCGATAAGTGCTATCTATTTTTTTCTTCTCAAGTGGATCGACGTATCCAATAAATATTTAATACAAAACTATAATGGCTAATGGATCTTTCAGAACAAAATATAACAACTCAAATGTAAATAACATCACAAAACAGTAGAAATGCATACATATGCATAAGTGCAGATACAATCACTAGTACAATCCAAAATGATACATCAAAGTGGTATGACGACCACAACCCAAACATGGGTGAAAAGAATATACATCAGAGTGCAAACAAAAAGGACTACACAAAAAGCTATAACAAAAAGAGCTAGCATAATAGTCTATGCGGAAGTAGAATAGGCTAAGTCCAAATGTACCTAACCTGAAACACCTCGGTCTGACCCGAGTATAAAATACACGGGTCAGTCTAACTAAAACATATCAGTTAGAGTGAGACAAGATGATGATATGAGTACAGACAAGATAACAATGCTTCTCAAATGAGAAGTAAACAAAGAGAGTCTATATGGATATCATAAAAGAGAATACATCTCATAGTAACAATAAAATCTCTAAAAGAGATAACTCAAGGTCCAATAAACTCAAATAACAAGCCTCTTATCATCGGTAACTCAAAATATACAAAGGATATAAATATCCCAAATCAAGCCAAAAAGGCAAACACAAATGCCAATGAAGGCATCACAAGTTTCCACAAGGTAATTGCTAGGTATTGAGTGGTTCAAAGGACCGACTCCGAAAGGAGATACTCTAGGGAAATATAAATATCAATGAAACAAAAGATGCACATGCTCATTACTGTATGAACAAGGATTCACAAGCCCGAAGGCGACAAACCAAAGTATCTCTCGAGCGGTGACGAAGGACCAACTCCTAAAGCGATACTATAGGGCAACAAACCCGAAGGCGACAAAACCGAAGGCACAAACCCGAAGGCAATAAACCCGAAGGCACAAACCCAAAGGCAACAAACCATAGTGGCAAAGGTCCGAAGGCCCAGTACTGGACACCACTAACTGGCAATATGTGTCACAAACTCTCGGAAAGGAACCCGAAAAGTGTTAACGTGTATCCCATACCACCCGTTCGCACTAAACGGTTTACTAACCGCTAGAAAATTTCACACTCAAAGCAGTAAAAGGTTCACCTCATATCATCGGTAAACTAGACCCGTAGGCCAAAACGATCAAACGAATAGATTAGGAATTAACTAAAAAGATAAACGCACGTGTTCATAGCACGCGTTTTATCAAATCATTTAATTCTCCTCCCTCTTCGCTCGAAGTGCAAAATTGTGTGTTTTATATATAAATTAAGTTGAAGAAAACGAGTTTTAGGAACGCTTCAAAATCGCTTTAGAAGTTGCCTTTGAAATTCTCTTATTATAGAGTATATAAATTTTATACTTAAGAAAAAATATAATAATAATTTCAAAAGCCCATTTATTTGAAAAACATTTTTAAAACACATTATAAACCCCATGTATGAAATCCAGAAAGAAATATCAAGAGAACATCGAAATAACGAAAATTACACTATGTATTATCCGTTTAAAATAAGGTGCGACTCAATATTCAACATCAGGTTTGAACAAGTTAACAATGTCATAATGACTTTAAATTTTTCAGGAATATAATTCAACATTCCTACTTCAATTTTCAGAAAGAATCATTCAAATCCGATTTGAAACGAAGAATCTGCGTCGTTTCCAAATTTGGACAAAAACAAGGTTAAATCGCTGAATTCCAGCATGGTGCGGGTTCAAGTTCGACAGCAGATATATACAAGTTAACATGGTCGGAATGACCTAAAAATTTATAGAAATAAATTTCAACATTTTTAATTTAAACTGCAAGAAAAATCGTTGAGTTCCGATAAGAGACGAAGAAACCGTGACGTCTCAAATTCAGACTCATGCCAGGAAGTGAATTCATAGGAAAAACAAAGGCCAGTGGCTTGTTTAACCAGTTCGCCCCTATTCAACCCAAAATTTGAGAAAGCATGAAACATGAAAGTTATAGAGGATATTATAAGCTTTTCATAATATTAAAAATTACCGAATTCTGATAAAAAAAGAAAAATCTATGACCAAAACAATTTTCAGATCTGAAGTTCACTACGGCTGTCATTTTAGTCTCGGGATAGTGACACTAGAATGAACTTTTTACCATGTAAACTTCATAATTTAATAAAACCCAAAACACAAAAGTTATAGTAGACAATCTATGCTTTCCAGAACATCAAGAATCGTCAAATTTGGACATCAAATGAGAAAGATATGCTCAAATTACCAATGACATTTAGCACAGAAAATTACGGTTTTACAATGACAGGGCAACAAGTTTACATCAGGTTTTTCGACCCACTATGCTCAGTGTTTATGAAAGTGTTTAACATGAAAGTTTTCACCCTCTTTTTAAGCTTTCCGAAACATTAAAAATTATCTAAATACGACAAGAAATAAGAAAGATATGCCTAAAACAATTTCTGTGTTTCAAAGCTAAGTTTAAAACACAGGACAGAAAGGTTACATCTTCTTCAAACCCAAATTACTCTTAGTAAACTGCTTAAACACAGAAAGAAATGAACATAAAAGTTGTTCCTTATAAAAATACCTTCCAATTGAATAAAACCTCACTTAATTTTGATCTAACATTTAAAAGTTATGGTGATTTTAATATCAGATTTCAACAAAAATATTGCACAGAGCAGAGCTATGTACATCAGTTTCAAACTCAATTTCGGACCTCTAAACCATAGAATTTCTTAAAGTGATTAAAAGAGAACTTACTCGCAGTGACATCGGACCTGCTGTGTCAGAGTGGCGTAGCGGAAGCATGGTGGGCCCATAACCCACAGGTCCTAGGATCGAAACCTGGCTCTGGTACCAAGCTGTAACGCCCCACTCCGAGAGCCTCATTAACAAAGAGTATTATATGGATAATACCGTCTGCTAATGCGGACAATGGAGTATAATGGAAGCGACAGTGTGTAATCTTACTTTAACTATCTACTGAACACGTCGAAAAGTGGAATCTATTTTTTTTTCATCTCATGTGGTCGACATATTCAATAAATACTTAAAGCAAAACTACAATGGCTGAAAGATCTATCAGAACAAAGCATAATAGCAAAATGAACATCATCATAGAATATCATCAGATAATAAGCAAATAGTCTCAGCACAATACAACATCAAGTACAGATCCAAATATAAAAGTGGGTACAAAGCCACTACTCACACATCCGTGAGTCAAAAGAATATACACAAGATAGTCATAATATCAGAGTATCATAAAGGATGGATAACAAGTAAAGCTATCTATAGTATAGCGGATATATCCAAAGCGGAAGCACCGAAGCAAGCTAAGTCCAAAGCGACCTAACCTGAAACAACTCGGTCTGACCCGAGCATAAAATACTCGGGTCTAACTAGCTAAAAAATCAGTTAGATAAACTGAACAATAATCATGATAAGATAATGAGGCAACATATAACATAATAATCTCCAAAGGAGAAACATATATCATGGTAATAAAGACCAAAATCTCTCACATAGAGAAGAAACAAACATCTAAGTAGAGATGTATAACAAGCCTCATATCATCGGCATAACATAAACACAAGTGCTACTATAGGCATAAAACAAGTTCCACAAGGTAGTCGCACTTATATCGTGTGGTTGCATAAAACCATCACCGAATGGCGCTACACGAGGGAATATAAATCACACAGAAAAACATTAGCGCGCTAGTACTGTACTCAATCACACAGGAAATATACCCCAGTGACACACCCATCACTTTAGCTAAGGGGCAACACCTAAAGGAGACAGTCTGAAGACACTATCCAGAAGGTGATGAGCCAGAAGGAGACAGTCCAAAGACACTATCCCAAAGGCAAATAAACCCAAGGGAGACAGTCCGAACACACTATCCCAGAGGTATCACTCAGCATTCACACCGTAGTGGTAAAGGCTCGTAGGCCCAGTACTCGTTTACCACTAACGGTAGGAATGTGTCACGAACTCTTAGCAAGGAACCCGTAAAGTAGTAACGTGAGTCCCATACCCCCAACGTTCGCACTAAACGGTTTACTAACCAATTGTAAGCTTCCACGCTCAAAGCAGTAAAAAGTTCACCTTATGTCATCGGTAAACTAGGCCAAAAGACCAAAACGATCAATCGAATAGGTCGGGGATTAATCAGAAAGATAAACGCGTGGATTCATGGTCCGTGTTTTACCTAACCATTTAATCACCTTTCCACTTCGCTCGAAGTGCAGAAGAGTGTATATTTTACTTAGAAAATAGTTGGAGAAAGCAGATTTTTAATCGTTTGAAAACCTCTTTAGAAATAGCCTTTGAAATCCTCCTATTATGGAGTAATTAATTTAATATTTAAAATAATACTAAATAATAGTTTCAAAAGCTAATTTGATGGAAAATCAGTTTAAAATGATTTATAAAATCCGTGCCCGAAACCTAGAGACAAATCTCAAAGAAATCGGAAAAACAGAAAAATAGTCGAAATTATACCAAGTATAAATCGCTGAAAACAACTCGAAGTCACTAGTTCGACGGCAGATTTGAACCTGCAAACCGAATCCAAATGGCATGAAAATTTGCAGGAATGTATACCAACATCTCTGCTCCAAACTGAAAAACAAATCGGGCAATTCCGACTTGAAACGAAGAAACAGCGTCGTCTCAAAGTCAGGCAAAAATCACAAAACTCTGCTGTGTCAAAACAGTGCAAAGGTCCAACTTCGACGACATGGTCGAAGGGTCATATGAACCCAGATCTAGATGAAAATTTGCAGGAGCATAGTACAGTACTCCTACTTTGATATGCAACAAGAATCGTTTGGTCTTGACTTGAAACGAAGAAATGGCAACGTCTCAAAGTTCGTCCGACGATAATTGAAAATGATCACTGTTGTAAAACAGTTTCTAGGTGCTACTTCGACAATAAAACGAAGTATCTAACGCACCTAGATCTAAACCAAACTTTGCAGGGTTGAAGATATCGACCTCATCTTTCCAATGAGACCAAAATCGTTGAAATCCGACATCGTACCTGCTCGCAGCGAGGTCGCGAAGTTGGACGTTTGAACTAAAATTAATCACTATTTTTTTCAAAACAGTTTCTGGGTGCTACTTTGGCAATAAAAATGAAGTATCAAACACACCCATATCTTAACCAAAATTTTCAGGGTTGATGATCTTGACCTCATCTTTCCAGCGAGACCGAAATCGATGAAATCCGACATCGGATCTGTAGCTAATAGAAAGTTCTTTCAGCTGCAAAAATATTGAGCTAATTTGGATAAAATTGCACTAAGATATCGCTGTTTTACTGCAGCAATATTTTTACAAACAATTTTCAGCAAACTACAACCAAACAATCATTCAAATTCAAGCATTCAATTCACTACCAATTTGAAAGAAATTCAATCAATAAACCATCCAATTCAGTTCAAATATCAACTAAAAATTATTCTCATAGATTAAAGTAGTGGTACGAGTGATTAACACACTTTTTACTCCAATTTGACAAAGATGCAACGCCTAGATCAACATATGTGCACTCCTCTTCTTCTACAACTCTTATGCTATACATGCCACAAGAATCACCCAAAAGTCCTCTCATCCAAAAAATTCAGAAATTAGAAATCAAATAAAACTGAAATTAAATGCTAGATTCAGATAGAGAAGAGGATTTAGAGACTTACCCATATCTTCTTTTACTTTCTAGATTTATTTCTTGATTTCTAGTGATTTTCCAAGAAGCTAGGTTTATGAGTTTCTTAGTTTTGAAAAACCTAGTTTTTACTTTGTGCGTAGTTAAAATGAATGTACCATTCATTTTCCAATACAAAGGAGATAAGAATTCTCCTTTATTTTCACAAATGGGCTAAATTTTATTAAGCCCAAACTCAAGTTTTAATACAAAGAATTAAAACTCTATGTCACCTCTTTACTTAGTCTAATAAAAAGATTAGATCATTTTTTTTCCGATTAGTTTATCCTCTTTTCCTAATTAACCACTAGTTTAATTATAATCACATTTTAATTTATTAACATGTAATCACAAAACCGCGGGTTGTTACAGACTCCCCCTTTAAGAAAATTGTGTCCCCGCAATTTCTATAATGGAAGTTATCTATAACATCTATTTCTTCATAACAAGATTCAAATCAAAAGATAGGATCACAGATATTCACCCTCAACAGAGGATGAAAGGATCAGAATAAGTTTGCTATGCAAATCCTATGGTTTCCCAAGTACAATACTTAGGGACGTTGGCGGACCATAGAATTTCGTAAGCGGAACATTCTTATTTCGAAGGTGTTTAATCTTCGAAACAACTACACGAATAGAATTCGGCACAATACACAAGTCGGTGAGACTCGTGATCATGCAACGTAAGAGAATTAACAATCGAGATTAAATCTCGAAGACACAACGAAATTGGGTTACCTGGAGCATATCATGAATATCCAAAACTGAACAGAAAACGATGCATGAAAGAAATCGAACCAAGGTGTTCAGTAATAGTAGATGGTCCTATATAATTAGGAGCGAACTTTCCGAATATACTGAAATGCACTTAACTCCTTTAAAGGAGTAACAAAAATAAGCACAATCATCAAAAAGAGGATTCAACAAAAGATAAGTGGTATTTCAAGCTACCACCATAACACATGACTGCATGAATGCAAGTCATCACAAGAATCGCACTAAGTCAAGACACACAAGAATGGATTACAAGAAATTTTCCCAAAAATGTATTATAAGACTTTTCACCCAAATCCATTTTCTTTTATACACAAAACTCAAACATCAATACTTGATAATTTTTAAAGTCTCTTACTTAAATTTTCAATTCAATCATCTTTACTTTAAATTTAAAGTAAATTAAATTAGAGTTGTTCCATACTCTAATTCTATAAATAAATATACTACAATAAGTAATATATATTTTTTTCCACTAAATTTATCAAATTTTAAACCATTTTACTTTATGATTTAAAAGGACACTTATTAGAACCTTCATCGATGGCTCTAAATATTCACTAATTAAATTTTCTCAAAAAATTTTCAAGTGTTTAATTTTTCGAAAAATTCGACAGAGTCTCCTTTGCATGGAGAGCCCTTTACAATTTCATAAATATGAATTATAGATATACATCGACCAAAAGGTCGGAACACAATATATATATATATAATTCTTAACACATAAACCTTAGCAATTCATACCTTTCATTTTAGCATTTAAAATGCGAGCATGCTTACTTTTATACTTACTATTTTGCTAATTAATCATTCAAATATCCTCTTGCACCAGCACTTAACTTATCGAAACATATTAGCATGCACTTATAAACATATGAAGCATTAAAATCATAGTTTAAATAAGACAACAGCTCCAAACTTCAAAATTTTCAAATTCAGGTCTGCTACAAAGACTCAGGCTATTGACACAGTAAAACTCATAATCTGAAAATACTCATAAAATAAAAGTTATTTTACTCATTCTAAGCTTTCCAGTGATATAAAGATCATCAAAATCGGATTTACGTTTTGAAAGTTATGCCTAATTTACTTTCAGCTTTAAACTCAGAAATTATAAAAGAGGACAGAGATGTCCATCAGTTTTCAAACTCATTTTTGAATAACCAAACAGAAAGATTTGCAAAAATGATACAAAGATGATTTCTATCTTCCTGAAAGCACTCTCTTCTGCAAAAAGAATGAACTCATTTGGATTTGTAAATCACAAGTTATCGCTGTTTTAAAACAACACTTTTCAATCAAAATTTTCCGACACAAGACCTTTTATTGTCAAAATTTTCAAACCATTATTAAATCCAAACTACATAATTTTAGATCAAAAATAGTTTCTCTAAAACATTTATTACATGATCCTTTTCTCCAGAAAACCAAGACATCTAGAATTACACTATAATACATACAACAAACTTTCAAAATGGTTTACAGAGAAAACTTTTTTCCAATTAACAAACAAGTCTTTTAAAAGAAGACTCATATTTTAATTAAGATAATTACTTTCTTATATTAGTAAAAAACAATTATCTATCCAAACTAGACTTTGTAATTACATATTGATTATTTTTTAATTGGTTTCACAATTAAAAATCTTATCTTGTTTATTTATTTATTATTATTTCTAGCTTTTCACAATAATTTGCATTTTATAATAAATGAATCTTATATATTCAATTTTCTCTTAATCCACAAAGCTAAACATTTATTTTATTATCGCTAAGAACTAGCCAAGGCTGATACTTAATTCAAACTTGTTTTCAATTGAACTTCACAAATACATAATTAACAAGTTTTGAACACTATTTGAATTCATAACCAAACTTACTCTAATGGTTTTACTCCTTATTAAATTTCATGCTAATTCTGTAACGACCCACTATTTTGGACCATTCAAATCGACAATAAATCCACACATGTCGAACTTGAATAATTCAAAACAATAGATTGTAAATAAAATTTGGCAAAACTCAATATATACAGTAAATAAATAATCATAGAATCACAGACACGGAGTAATATAACCTGTGCAGTTAATGCCCCGCTATATCCCCGCTATAATTCCGATATATCTTATAGCGGATTCCTACCGCTACGATTTTTCCATATATCCCCAAC
This sequence comes from Allium fistulosum, assembly GCA_030737815.1. Lineage (NCBI taxonomy): Eukaryota > Viridiplantae > Streptophyta > Magnoliopsida > Asparagales > Amaryllidaceae > Allium > Allium fistulosum. The sequence continues at coordinate 522,973,206 of CM060906.1, forward strand.
ATATAGCCTTTCCGCTTTAATCCCCGCTATTTTCGCTATATCCCGTTATTTCCGCTATTTCCGCTATATCTTCTATAAAAAAATTAGATTGAAAAATGATATTTATACGCTATAAAAATTATGAAATTAATTAATTTCATTGAATTTTTTATATATGTTTAGAAATGATAATACTCTAATATTCTACTAAAGTAAATTAAGTTATATAACAGTTTTACGTTCATTTACAATACATTTGCACATATTTTTATTTAAAATTATTTTTGTATTAATTATAATTCAATTGAATGTTAATTTTTCACATAATTACTATCTATATATTTGTAAAAACAACAAGTATGGGATTTATATGCTATTTTAGAGTAATCCGATATATCCCGCTATATCTTCGCTACATCCCCGCTATGACTTTTTGCACCTCTACCGCATTGAATCCACCGAGCGCTTTAACTGCATAGAATATAACAATAATGCAGCGGAAACAAGAGAATAGTAGTTCATGAAGTTACTATGTATATAACAGAGTTAAACAAGATACAATAGGATTTATGAATACAAAGATGTCTCAATACAATAGTCAAATACAAGATCTGAATACATCACTGGAATCAACTGAATGAATGAAAGCATAATCAATAGATGGATCCAAGCGAAGCTCCAACTCCAAAGGTGAGTCTCGAATACTGGTACAACTCAGTCTGACCCGAGCATAAAGCATAACACAAAACACTCGAGTCAGGACATACATACTTATACGATGTAAACCAACTCAAGTGAACTGTAATAGAAATGCACAAGTAACTTAAAGGATGCTTGGGATCGCCCATCCTTTAAAGATCCGTTAAACTATCTACTATGTAGTAATATACGCTATTATAATAGTGTCTAATAGTAAAATAAACTTACTTTAAAATAGCGTTAAGGCTTTACATTTTCCACCTTAACACATAAATAGTCCCAGTAGTCTATCCAGTATCAACATACCTCCAAAACAGGAGGCTACCCTAAATACTTTGCAGGCTACGGCACAAAACCAAACTCGTAGTAAATCTCGCTATGGTAGGTGACACTGCACAACTAGGCAATGCCAGGGTAGATATACCAATTACGCATCCGGGCTGGTGGAAACGCATAGCAGCCACTACCGCCCACCTCAGAACACACTCCCAAATTAAAAATCGAGAATGGCCATCAAATAAATCACAAAGTAATAGAAAGGTGTCGAAGAAGTGCGTCCGATCAGAGGAGCTACCTCATTGGCCCGTAAATCGCTCATGTTTTAGCCACCTTATGCCAACTCACGGGAGTCGGGTCCACGTATATACCTCAAAAGGAATCGTCGCCACCATCCTACTTCATTTTGGAATCTCCACTACGTACAAAGTTGTTAAAGTGTTTTTCGGTATCGATAGGGAATATGTCCATATACGATCCCGGTCTCTTTAATAACCAATCGTTATTATAACCCATGGTTATAAATTTCAAAATAGTTTATATTTCAAATCAAAATATATTCATTTTAAGCCATATCGAAACAACACCATTTTCTCTTCAGTTATATCCATTTCAAGAATCATATCACTTTTCAAGGTTATAATGCTTTCAAAAATCATAACTCTTAAATGAAATTCATAACACTTTGAAATCATAACATATTCATTTAAACCATTAAACATGAAGTCAATATACTTTCAAATCAATTATTCAATTTCCAAAAATTGTAGCATTCCTATGTTCATTCATTCAATTATAACAATTTCAAAACATTGTAATTTCAGAAACTGCAGCACTTATAAAGTGTTACAGTAGCTATATTATTATTTCAAAAACAGTTCAGTTTCAGAAACAGCAGCACTTATAAAGTGTTATAGTAGCTATATTATTATTTCAAAATAGTTCTATTTCAGAAACACCAGCACTTCTAGAGTGTTACAATAGCTATATTATTATTTCAAAACAGTTCTATTTCAGAAACAACAACACTTCTGGAGTGTTACAGTAGCTATATTATTATTTCAAAACAGTTCTATTAAAATCACAACATTACTGAAACGCTACAATTTCTGTTATAAGTTAATGATAACACTTTAAAACAATATATCTTCAACTTTTATCATTTTTAACTTATCAAACTTATTTCACTTTTCAAAATCATTTATTTGGATATTACTTAACTTATAAATTTTTAATAAAATAACATTTATTTAACCTATATCCAATTTAAATTATAATCCATTTATCAAGTCAAAATACATTAATTTACTTAACTTTTATTTTAACGAATAACTTAATGCTTTGTTTAAAATACCCATTTCATAAATAAAATATTCGTATCACTAAGTTAAGCTTAAAATTCCATTTAACACTAAATTTTCAATTATTAAGTCAACTCAAAATTTACATTTTCAATCATTAATTTGCTTTAACTTACATAAAATCACTATAAAATTTATTTAAATCATTTAAATCCAATTTAAGTTAAAATCTCAGATAATTTAAATTCCAAATACTTAAAAAAAACTTTCAGAAAACTATGATATCAAACTTAAGTTCAAAATCACATATTTTAATATTCCAAATTACTTAAAGTTTTAGAAAACCATTATATCAAACTTAAGTTCAAAATCACATATATCTAATATTTCAAAATACCTAAAATTTCAGAAAACTATTATATCAAACTTAAGTTCAAAATCACATATATTTAATATTTCAAATTACTTAAAATTTTAGAAACTATTATATCAAACTTAAGTTCAAAATCACATATATTTAATATTTCAAAATACTTAAAATTTCAGAAAAACTATTATTTAAAATAAACCACGGGTCTGTATAATATCTTCTAGCCTAGGTCAAGTGATAAAGATATGTATCATTTCAATCCGTAATTTAAAAAGAAAAATCCGGGTTCTACCATTTCAAACCCGTAATCCCAAGTCAAATAAAATACACTAAAAATCACTCGAGCCTATCATTTCAGCTCATAATGATTTTTCCTTGTTCTAAAGTCCATTCGGGTATGTATCATTTCTACCCATAGTGATTCTATGCTAACAGGGAACTTGCAGTGTGAGAAACAGAAATATAAATAAACAGTAAGCATAACATGTCATATCAGGTGATTAAACATGTATGTAATCAGGTACATAATCAGGTTATAACATCATATAATCATATCAAAGGCATATATGAATTTATAGAAACATAGCATATCAATAATACACATCCACTTGTCATCGTTTCACAAATATATAAGTACGAATGTCGAGAGTGATAAACTCACCTTTAGAGCTAGAGATGACAATTCAAGACACAACAACAGACTCCGAAAAGCACGATAAAGCACGAACTAGATTCGAGTGGATGGCGCCAAGATCCATGTCTTGTAAACAACACATATAAAATGTACATAAGTATATAATTCAACACAAAAGATTATAAATCAAATCAATGTAAAAATTATGAATCAAAATGAGATAAAATGGCTTGACATATACAAGTAGGCTCGGCCACACTACAAATAGGCTCGACCACCATCATGTTATGCTCGGCCATGATGGTTTTAAAGCTAATAGACTCGGCTATGGCCACACACAAGCACGACCATGGCAAAGGGAATGTGAAGAGGGGCAAGTTAAAGGTGTTGGAAGGCAAAAAGAAAGAGTTTTGGAAGCTCACAAGAAAACATAGGCTCGACCCTATGTCTACATGGCTCGGCCCTTTGGTTCATGGCATGGTCAGGTGGTCAACTAGGCACGGCCAGAGATGGGTGTGGTCACGGCAAGACAAGGTGGTGGAGGAATAAGGGGGTGGCCGAGGCAATAGGAAGGGAAGTGGTGAACAAAGAAGGCTCAGTTAGGGTTTCTCATCAAAGTTTGGTGATGTGTTGCATCTTGGTGGTCACGGCTTGGGTGTGGAGATGAGATGGTTGCTGGCCGATCAGGTGGTGGAGGAGGAGGTGATGGTGGTCGGCAAGGTGTTGGATGATGGGGAGGCCGAGCATGCTAGAAGACAAGACAAAAGACAAATAGAAAAGAGAAGGAGGAAGCCATGGAATTAGAGCTAGCTATTTTTTCTTCACGCTAATGAAATGAGGAGATGAGAAATGAAGTGTACGTGAGTTGCAAATGAAATGAACGGCTAAGAAGAGTCAATGTGCGGCTAGAAAATGAAAAGGCTAGGGAAAAGGAAAAGGCACAAGTTAAAGAAAGAGAAACCGAAGTCTCTTGAATTTCCTAAGCCCATTATCAAAAATAAACAATTAAAAGCCTAATAGAAAATCAAGGTCTAAACAAAATAAAATAAAAATAAAATATAGAAATGAACATAGGAAAATAGAAAAATGAACGTAGAAAATAGAAAATAAACTACAAAAAATAACTACGTGTAAAATGCTAGATTTTATCAAATTTTAAAAAGTATAAAACATAATTTTACAAAACGAAAAGCATAACAGTTATTAGAAACAAATATTGCTTCAAAGAAAAAGATTAGAAATTCAAATTCAAATTTTAAAATTTCAACTAAAAGTCAAAGTTTGACTAAAGTTGACCAAAATATAAAATTTCCAGAAAATCATAAATTTATTATATTTGGAAAATAAATTATAACCAAAATCAAAAATTACGTTGGAAATTTCCAATATTTCAATTTAAAATGATTTAAAACCAAAGTTTCAAATAAATTTCAAATTAAAATTTTTGATAAAAATATGGGTTGTTACACTCTCACCCACTCAAAACTTTTCGTCCTCGAAAAGGAACGAGACACGGAAGAACAAAGAAAGATAAGATAGAACGTAGAATAATACCTGAAACAAACAATTTCGGATTCGAAGCACGTATGCTCTCCTCCTTCTCTAGGTACAATTCCGATCATTAGTACAACACTTCACTATGACCATGATGACAGATTTCCTTCTCAGCTGCTTCGTAACTCAATCGACAATACGAATTGGCTTCCTCTCGAGAGTAAGGTTTGATTCAATATCCAAACTCTCGAGAGCAGAAGGCGAAACAATAAGAGATGGATCATGAAGATACCGACGAAGATGAGAAACAATGGAATACATTATGCACTCAAGAAAACTTCTCGGGCAAATCCAGGTGATAAGCTAAAGAATCAATCCTTTCTAAGATGCAGAAAGGACAAACAAACCAAATGATTACCGGATTTAATCTAGCAAGATGGAGATCTACAAGGTCGTCCGTAAAGAGCAACAAACGGAGACATTGCAATACTAGCCTGGATATAAAAGATAAAATAAGATAGATAGAGGATTAAGACAAGATAAACAGAAGATTGAAATTATACCTGATAACTGTTGTTATAGGTAAATTCGACGAGATGGAGATGATCTTTCCAAGATCCTCCAAAAATCAAGAACACAAGAACGAAGAAGATCCTCCAGAATCTGATTCACTCTTTCCGTTTGACCGTCGGTCTGTGGATGGTAAGCAGTGTTCAAATTCAAGTGAGTATCCAAAGATTCCAGAAATACTCTCCAAAACTGACTGGTGAATATGGGATCTCTATCATAAGTGATACTGGTAGAAACACCATGAAGATGAACAATCTCTCTCAAATAGATCACACCCAGAATAGAACAGAACGAGTAGACTTGACCGGAATGAAATGAGCGAACTTGGTCAGTCTATCCATAATGACCCAAATACTCTCATAAAACTTAACATTCTTATGAGTCAAAGCAAGGAAAAGTGCAGCCATCCGAGCAAAATTCTCACTGAATCTCCGATAATAATCGGCGAGACCCAGAAAACTACGAATATCAATTGAAGTCCTAGGAGTTTCCCAATCCTTTACAGAATAGGGAGAGATATAAGGACAACATAAAAGATAGAGCGATTGAAGGATAAAGAGAAAAGGAAAGGAAAAGAAGACTCACATTGATCGTAGCGATCAAAACTGGATCAACAGAAACTCCATTACCAGAAATAATAAGCCCAAGAAATTGGACTTCATCCTTCCAGATATGGCATTTTGAGAATTTAGCTTTCAAACTCCTAGGAGTCTCAAGAACAAAGCTCAAATAGGAATCATGCTCCACCACAGACTTAGAGAAGACGAGAATATCATAAACAAAGACTAGAACAAATTTTTTAAGCACATCACGGCAGACATGATTCATCAACAAAGAAAGCAGGAGCATTAGTCAAACCGAGAGGCATGACTAACCATTCATAGAAACCATTCTCAGTATGGAAAGCAGTCTTGGGAATACTTTCCTCAGAAACTCTGAGTGGGTGAAAACTGAGGTAAGATCAAGCTGAGAGAAACAATAGCTCCAGGAATAAGATCGATATGAAATTCGATTTCCCGCTTAGGAGGTAAAGCGGTGACTTCACCAAATTCATCGGGATAGATTTTGACCACAGGAGTTGAGTAAATATCACAAGGAGAAGAATCAAAAGAATAAATAAAGCTGCCAGAAAAACCTTGGGCATACAGCACAGAATAACCAAAGAGTTACCAGAAGACGATGGCCAGAATAGAAGAGTTTCACCCTTCTACAAATCCTACTAAGGTTTACGGAACCCAACAGGATTAGAAACACACAAAAGTTCGGAAACATACTAAGGAGAAAGGAGATGTTCAAACTTATCACAAAGATCAATAGATAAAACTATGGAAAGCTCCAGAATCAAATGAAACATGAATAGGATACTTAAAATAAAGGAAAGGTGCCCCGAAGTGTACCTTAGGTATCACTAAGAGCAGGAGTAGAAGGAAGAATAGCAGTACTAACTGAAGCAGGGCAACAATTAGCATACTGCCCCTTCTGATCACACTAATAATAACCACTCAAATTTATTAAAAATTCCTTTAACAACATTTTATATTGTATAATATTCAGTTACATAGTTAACTTTTGAATAATTAAGGTAAGTTATAACTTTTGAATAATTAAGGTAAGTTATATTAGAATGCAAAAGAGGATTATACACGAAATTTTTTTCCAATTCAATTATTTATACTTAAATATTTATTCAAAATTTTTGGATTTATCAATAATTAAAATCGTCCTTTAACATATATTTAAGAATTAAATTTCCGATTCATTTTAAGCCATTTAGAGATAAAGGTATATACTATATATATCAAATCAAATCAAATTTAAAATAATATACCTATATATATAAATCAAATCATACTTAAGAAATTTAAATCAAAATTTATTTTCAAAATGAAAGTGTAGCAAAGCTACATAATAGCCTCTCTACTTCGAAACTCGAAAATGAATGTCGATGATGCTGAAGTCATCACCGAGACTATTTTCCAGTGACAAAAGAAGAGAGTACTGACGTGGAATGATTTCTATTCGAAAATACTTTAAATAATATACATTTTAAAACTTTAAAACCAGAGTTTAAAATTATTGGAAATTAAATTCTCAAATCCTAGATTTAAATTCATTTAAATTTCAAATTACTTTATAAACCATGTTTATAAATTCATTTATAGAATAATAAGTGAAAATCAAATATTATCATTTTAAACAACCTATTTAATTAACTTATTAAATTACATAAATTCTACTTATATATATACAATATAATCATATAAATTAATTTCCTTTATCAAATTTTGAAATAATATTGTGTCAGTTTGCTCTATTTAAGTGTTTTGAAAATCCTATCAATAGCGTTGATCAGACGAATCGATCGAAAATCCAAACCAACGTCAACAACTCAAACAACACAATATAAAACATTTTAATATTAATAACAAAATACAAAATACACTCCCTCTCCCAATGATTCAAGGATAGATTTCAAAGAGAGGATAGAGATTCCAATATAGAGAGATCCCTATCCCAAAAGAATTCAACTAGAAGATAGGCTCGATAGGTAGATAAATAGATTTCAAAGAGAGAAGAAAATGGTTAGACTTATATAAATCGCGGCAACCTTAACCGGTCAACCGTGACTTCAACATAAGATCAAGGTAGAATTCAGAGGCAAATCGACATCCGATCGCCAGAGATAGAATTTGAGAACAACAAAAGATAGAAGCATTGTAAACCGAGGATACAGAAACCTCTAGTGAATCAATGCCTATTGTAAGGAGTTTCACTTCCTTACAAATCATATAGTCGGGCTATGGGATACTCAAAAAATCCCGAAGAATACAAATAGGGAGAGACAAGAATGGATTTTGGAACCGAGGGAACATTCCAAAATTCAAAGGAAACCGAATCGAAGAAGAAGGAATTCAAGTTCGAACGAAAGTGATTCTGTAATTACATCTACTCTATATGCCGAGTTTTGCCTAAAACCAAAGCTCTGATACCAAATGTAACGACCCACTATTTTGGACCATTTAAATCGACAATAAATCCACACATGTCGGACTTGAATAATTCAAAACAATAGATTGTAAATAAAATTTGGCAAAACTCAATATATACAGTAAATAAATAATCACAGAATCACAGACACAGAGTAATATAACAATAATGCAGCGGCATCAAGAGAATAGTAGTTTATGAAGCTACTATGTATATAACAGAGTTAAACAAGATACAACATGATTTATGAATACAAAGATGTCTCAATACAATAGTCAAATACAAGATCTGAATACATCATTGGAATCAACTGAATAACTAAAAGCATAATCAATAGATGGATCCAAGCGAAGCTCCAACTCCAAAGGTGAGTCTCGAATACTGGTACAACTCAGTCAGACCCGAGCGTAAAGCAAAACACAAAACACTCGAGTCAGGACATACATACTTATACAATGTAAACCAACTCAAGTGAACTGTAATAGAAATGCACAAGTAACTTAAAGGATGCTTGGGATCGCCCATCCTTTAAGGATCCATTAAACTATCTACTATGTAGTAATATACGCTATTATAATAGTGTCTAATAGTAAAATAAACTTACTTTAAAATAGCGTTAAGGCTTTACATTTTCCACCTTAACACATAAATAGTCCCAGTAGTCTATCCAGTATCAGCATACCTCTAGATCGGGAGGCTACCCTAAATACTCCACAGGCTACGGCACAAAACCAAACTCGTAGTAAAGCTCGCTATGGTAGGTGACACGGCACAACTTGGCAATGCCAGGGTAGATATACCAATTACGTATCCGGGCTGGTGGAAACGCATAGCAGCCACTACCGCCCACCTCGGAACACACTCCCAAATCAAAAATCGAGGATGGCCATCAAATAAATCACAAAGTAATAGAAAGGTGTCGAAGAAGTGCGTCCGATCAGAGGAGCTACCTCATTGGCCCGTCAATCGCTCCTGTTTTAGACACCTTATGCCAACTCACGGGAGTCGGGTCCACGTATATACCATAATAGGAATCGTTGCCACCATCCTACTTCATTCTGGAATCTCCACCGCGTACACAGTTATTAAAGTGGTTTTCGGTATCGACAGAGAGTATGTCCATATCCGATCCCGGTCTCTTTAACAACCAATCGTTATTATAACCCGTGGTTATAAATTTCAAAATGGTTTATATTTCAAATCAAAACATATTCATTTTAAGCCATATCAAAACAACACCATTTTCACTTCAATTATATCCATTTCAAGAATCATATCACTTTTCAAGGTTATAATGCTTTCAAAAATCATAAGTCTTAAATGAAATTCATAACACTTTGAAATCATAACATATTCATTTAAACCATTAAACATGAAGTCAATATACTTTCAAATAAATTATTCAATTTCTAAAAATTGTAGCATTTCTAAGTTCATTCATTCAATTATAACAATTTCAAAACATTGTAATTTCAGAAACAACAGCACTTATAAAGTGTTACAATAGCTATATTATTATTTAAAAACCAGTTTAGTTTCAGAAACAACAGCACTTTTAAAGTGTTACAGTAGCTATATTATTATTTCAAAACAGATCTATTTCAGAAACAGCAGCACTTCTGGAGTGTTACAGTAGATATATTATTATTTCAAAACAGTTCTATTTCAGAAACAGCAACACTTCTGGAGTGTTACAGTGCTATATTATTATTATTTCAAAACAGTTCTATTAAAATCACAGCATTTCTGAAACGCTACAATTTCCGTTATAAGTTAATGATAACACTTTAAAACAATATATCTTCAACTTTTATCATTTTTAACTTATCAAACTTATTTCACTTTTCAAAATAATTTATTTGGATATTACTTAACTTATAAATTTTTAATAAAATAACATTTATTTAACCCATATCCAATTTAAATTATAATCCATTTATCAAGTCAAAATACATTAATTTACTTAACTTTTATTTTAACAAATAACTTAATATTTTGTTTAAAATACCCATTTCATAAATAAAATATTCTTATCACTAAGTTAAGCTTAAAATTCCATTTAACACTAAATTTTCAACTATTAAGACAAATCAAAATTTATCATTAATTTGCTTTAACTTACATAAAATCACTATAAAATTTATTTAAATCATTTAAATCCAATTTAAGTTAAAATCTCAGATAATTTAAATTCCAAATACTTAAAAAAAACTTTCAGAAAACTATGATATCAAACTTAAGTTCAAAATCACATATTTTAATATTCCAAATTACTTAAAGTTTTAGAAAACCATTATATCAAACTTAAGTTCAAAATCACATATATCTAATATTTCAAAATACCTAAAATTTCAGAAAACTATTATATCAAACTTAAGTTCAAAATCACATATATTTAATATTTCAAATTACTTAAAATTTTAGAAACTATTATATCAAACTTAAGTTCAAAATCACATATATTTAATATTTCAAAATACTTAAAATTTCAGAAAAACTATTATTTAAAATAAACCACGGGTCTGTATAATATCTTCTAGCCTAGGTCAAGTGATAAAGATATGTATCATTTCAATCCGTAATTTAAAAAGAAAAATCCGGGTTCTACCATTTCAAACCCGTAATCCCAAGTCAAATAAAATACACTAAAAATCACTCGAGCCTATCATTTCAGCTCATAATGATTTTTCCTTGTTCTAAAGTCCATTCGGGTATGTATCATTTCTACCCATAGTGATTCTATGCTAACAGGGAACTTGCAGTGTGAGAAACAGAAATATAAATAAACAGTAAGCATAACATGTCATATCAGGTGATTAAACATGTATATAATCAGGTACATAATCAGGTTATAACATCATATAATCATATCAAAGGCATATATGAATTTATAGAAACATAGCATATCAATAATACACATCCACTTGTCATTGTTTCACAAATATATAAGTACGAATGTCGAGAGTGATAAACTCACCTTTAGAGCTAGAGATGACAATTCAAGACACAACAACAGACTCCGAAAAGCACGATAAAGCACGAACTAGATTCGAGTGGATGGCGCCAAGATCCATGTCTTGTAAACAACACATATAAAATGTACATAAGTATATAATTCAACACAAAAGATTATAAATCAAATCAATGTAAAAATTATGAATCAAAATGAGATAAAATGGCTTGACATATACAAGTAGGCTCGGCCACACTGCAAATAGGCTCGACCACCATCATGTTATGCTCGGCCATGATGGTTTTAAAGCTAATAGACTCGGCTATGGCCACACACAAGCACGACCATGGCAAAGGGAATGTGAAGAGGGGCAAGTTAAAGGTGTTGGAAGGCAAAAGGAAAGAGTTGTGGAAGCTCACAAGCAAACATAGGCTCGACCCTATGTCTACATGGCTCGGCCCTTTGGTTCATGGCATGGTCAGGTGGTCAACTAGGCACGGCCAGAGATGGGTGTGGTCACGGCAAGACAAGGTGGTGGAGGAATAAGGGGGTGGCCGAGGCAATAGGAAGGGAAGTGGTGAACAAAGAAGGCTTAGTTAGGGTTTCTCATCAAAGTTTGGTGATGTGTTGCATCTTGGTGGTCACGGCTTGGGTGTGGAGATGAGATGGTTGCTGGTCGATCAGGTGGTGGAGGAGGAGGTGATGGTGGTCGGCAAGGTGTTGGATGATGGGGAGGCCGAGCATGCTAGAAGACAAGACAAAAGACAAATAGAAAAGAGAAGGAGGAAGCCATGGAATTAGAGCTAGCTATTTTTTCTTCACGCTAATGAAATGAGGAGATGAGAAATGAAGTGTACGTGAGTTGCAAATGAAATGAACGGCTAAGAAGAGTCAATGTGCGGCTAGCAAATGAAAAGGCTAGGGAAAAGGAAAAGGCACAAGTTAAAGAAAGAGAAACCGAAGTCTCTTGAATTTCCTAAGCCCATTATCAAAAATAAACAATTAAAAGCCTAATAGAAAATCAAGGTCTAAACAAAATAAAATAAAAATAAAATATAGAAATGAACATAGGAAAATAGAAAAATGAACGTAGAAAATAGAAAATAAACTACAAAAAATAACTACGTGTAAAATGCTAAATTTTATCAAATTTTAAAAAGTATAAAACATAATTTTACAAAACGAAAAGCATAACAGTTATTAGAAACAAATATTGCTTCAAAGAAAAAGATTAGAAATTCAAATTCAAATTTTAAAATTTCAACTAAAAGTCAAAGTTTGACTAAAGTTGACCAAAATATAAAATTTCCAGAAAATCATAAATTTATTATATTTGGAAAATAAATTATAACCAAAATCAAAAATTACGTTGGAAATTTCCAATATTTCAATTTAAAATGATTTAAAACCAAAGTTTCAAATAAATTTCAAATTAAAATTTTTGATAAAAATATGGGTTGTTACACTCTCACCCACTCAAAACTTTTCGTCCTGGAAAAGGAACGAGACACGGAAGAACAAAGAAAGATAAGATAGAACGTAGAATAATACCTGAAACAAACAATTTCGGATTCGAAGCACGTATGCTCTCCTCCTTCTCTAGGTACAATTCCGATCATTAGTACAACACTTCACTATGACCATGATGACAGATTTCCTTCTCAGCTGCTTCGTAACTCAATCGACAATACGAATTGGCTTCCTCTTGAGAGTAAGGTTTGATTCAATATCCAAACTCTCGAGAGCAGAAGGCGAAACAATAAGAGATGGATCATGAAGATACCGACAAAGATGAGAAACAATGGAATACATTATGCACTCAAGAAAACTTCTCGGGCAAATCCAGGTGATAAGCTAAAGAATCAATCCTTTCTAAGATGCAGAAAGGACAAACAAACCAAATGATTACCGGATTTAATCTAGCAAGATGGAGATCTACAAGGTCGTCCGTAAAGAGCAACAAACGGAGACATTGCAATACTAGCCTGGATATAAAAGATAAAATAAGATAGATAGAGGATTAAGACAAGATAAACAGAAGATTGAAATTATACCTGATAACTGTTGTTATAGGTAAATTCGACGAGATGGAGATGATCTTTCCAAGATCCTCCAAAAATCAAGAACACAAGAACGAAGAAGATCCTCCAGAATCTGATTCACTCTTTCCGTTTGACCGTCGGTCTGTGGATGGTAAGCAGTGTTCAAATTCAAGTGAGTATCCAAAGATTCCAGAAATACTCTCCAAAACTGACTGGTGAATATGGGATCTCTATCATAAGTGATACTGGTAGAAACACCATGAAGATGAACAATCTCTCTCAAATAGATCACACCCAGAATAGAACAGAACGAGTAGACTTGACCGGAATGAAATGAGCGGACTTGGTCAGTCTATCCATAATAACCCAAATACTCTCATAAAACTTAACATTCTTATGAGTCAAAGCAAGGAAAAGTGCAGCCATCCGAGCAAAATTCTCACTGAATCTCCGATAATAATCGGCGAGACCCAGAAAACTACGAATATCAATTGAAGTCCTAGGAGTTTCCCAATCCTTTACAGAATAGGGAGAGATATAAGGACAACATAAAAGATAGAGCGATTGAAGGATAAAGAGAAAAGGAAAGGAAAAGAAGACTCACATTGATCGTAGCGATCAAAACTGGATCAACAGAAACTCCATTACCAGAAATAATAAGCCCAAGAAATTGGACTTCATCCTTCCAGATATGGCATTTTGAGAATTTAGCTTTCAAACTCCTAGGAGTCTCAAGAACAAAGCTCAAATAGGAATCATGCTCCACCACAGGCTTAGAAAAGACGAGAATATCATAAACAAAGACTAGAACAAATTTGTTAAGCACATCACGGCAGACATGATTCATCAACAAAGAAAGCAGGAGCATTAGTCAAACCGAGAGGCATGACTAACCATTCATAGAAACCATTCTCAGTATGGAAAGCAGTCTTGGGAATACTTTCCTCAGAAACTCTGAGCGGGTGAAAACTGAGGTAAGATCAAGCTGAGAGAAACAATAGCTCCAGGAATAAGATCGATATGAAATTCGATTTCCTGCTTAGGAGGTAAAGCGGTGACTTCACCAAATTCATTGGGATAGATTTTGACCACAGGAGTTGAGTAAATATCACAAGGAGAAGAATCAAAAGAATAAATAAAGCTGCCAGAAAAACCTTGGGCATACAGCACAGAATAACCAAAGAGTTACCAGAAGACGATGGCCAGAATAGAAGAGTTTCACCCTTCTACAAATCCTACTAAGGTTTACGGAACCCAACAGGATTAGAAACACACAAAAGTTCGGAAACATACTAAGGAGAAAGGAGATGTTCAAACTTATCACAAAGATCAATAGATAAAACTATGGAAAGCTCCAGAATCAAATGAAACATGAATAGGATACTGAAAATAAAGGAAAGGTGCCCCGAAGTGTACCTTAGGTATCACTAAGAGCAGGAGTAGAAGGAAGAATAGCAGTACTAACTGAAGCAGGGCAACAATTAGCATACTGCCCCTTCTGATCACACTAATAATAACCACTCAAATTTATTAAAAATTCCTTTAACAACATTTTATATTGTATAATATTCAGTTACATAGTTAACTTTTGAATAATTAAGGTAAGTTATAACTTTTGAATAATTAAGGTAAGTTATATTAGAATGCAAAAGAGGATTATACACGAAATTTTTTTCCAATTCAATTATTTATACTTAAATATTTATTCAAAATTTTTGGATTTATCAATAATTAAAATCGTCCTTTAACATATATTTAAGAATTAAATTTCCGATTCATTTTAAGCCATTTAGAGATAAAGGTATATACTATATATATCAAATCAAATCAAATTTAAAATAATATACCTATATATATAAATCAAATCATACTTAAGAAATTTAAATCAAAATTTATTTTCAAAATGAAAGTGTAGCAAAGCTACATAATAGCCTCTCTACTTCGAAACTCGAAAATGAATGTCGATGATGCTGAAGTCATCATCGAGACTATTTTCCAGTGACAAAAGAAGAGAGTACTGACGTGGAATGATTTCTATTCGAAAATACTTTAAATAATATACATTTTAAAACTTTAAAACCAGAGTTTAAAATTATTGGAAATTAAATTCTCAAATCCTAGATTTAAATTCATTTAAATTTCAAATTACTTTATAAACCATGTTTATAAATTCATTTATAGAATAATAAGTGAAAATCAAATATTATCATTTTAAACAACCTATTTAATTAACTTATTAAATTACATAAATTCTACTTATATATATACAATATAATCATATAAATTAATTTCCTTTATCAAATTTTGAAATAATATTGTGTCAGTTTGCTCTATTTAAGTGTTTTGAAAATCCTATCGATAGCGTTGATCAGACGAATCGATCGAAAATCCAAACCAACGTCAACAACTCAAACAACACAATATAAAACATTTTAATATTAATAACAAAATACAAAATACACTCCCTCTCCCGATGATTCAAGGATAGATTTCAAAGAGAGGATAGAGATTCCAATATAGAGAGATCCCTATCCCAAAAGAATTCAACTAGAAGATAGGCTCGATAGGTAGATAAATAGATTTCAAAGAGAGAAGAAAATGGTTAGACTTATATAAATCGCGGCAACCTTAACCGGTCAACCGTGACTTCAACATAAGATCAAGGTAGAATTCAGAGGCAAATCGACATACGATCGCCAGAGATAGAATTTGAGAACAACAAAAGATAGAAGAATTGTAAACCGAGGATACAGAAACCTCCAGTGAATCAATGCCTATTGTAAGGAGTTTCACTTCCTTACAAATCATATAGTGGGGCTATGGGATACTCAAAAAATCCCGAAGAATACAAATAGGGAGAGACAAGAATGGATTTTGGAACCGAGGGAACATTCCAAAATTCAAAGGAAACCGAATCGAAGAAGAAGGAATTCAAGTTCGAACGAAAGTGATTCTGTAATTACATCTACTCTATATGCCGAGTTTTACCTAAAACCAAAGCTCTGATACCAAATGTAACGACCCACTATTTTGGACCATTTAAATCGACAATAAATCCACACATGTCGGACTTGAATAATTCAAAACAATAGATTGTAAATAAAATTTGGCAAAACTCAATATATACAGTAAATAAATAATCACAGAATCACAGACACAGAGTAATATAACAATAATGCAGCGGCATCAAGAGAATAGTAGTTTATGAAGCTACTATGTATATAACAGAGTTAAACAAGATACAACATGATTTATGAATACAAAGATGTCTCAATACAATAGTCAAATACAAGATCTGAATACATCATTGGAATCAACTGAATAACTAAAAGCATAATCAATAGATGGATCCAAGCGAAGCTCCAACTCCAAAGGTGAGTCTCGAATACTGGTACAACTCAGTCAGACCCGAGCGTAAAGCAAAACACAAAACACTCGAGTCAGGACATACATACTTATACAATGTAAACCAACTCAAGTGAACTGTAATAGAAATGCACAAGTAACTTAAAGGATGCTTGGGATCGCCCATCCTTTAAGGATCCATTAAACTATCTACTATGTAGTAATATACGCTATTATAATAGTGTCTAATAGTAAAATAAACTTACTTTAAAATAGCGTTAAGGCTTTACATTTTCCACCTTAACACATAAATAGTCCCAGTAGTCTATCCAGTATCAGCATACCTCTAGATCGGGAGGCTACCCTAAATACTCCACAGGCTACGGCACAAAACCAAACTCGTAGTAAAGCTCGCTATGGTAGGTGACACGGCACAACTTGGCAATGCCAGGGTAGATATACCAATTACGCATCCGGGCTGGTGGAAATGCATAGCAGCCACTACCGCCCACCTCGGAACACACTCCCAAATCAAAAATCGAGGATGGCCATCAAATAAATCACAAAGTAATAGAAAGGTGTCGAAGAAGTGCGTCCGATCAGAGGAGCTACCTCATTGGCCCGTCAATCGCTCCTGTTTTAGACACCTTATGCCAACTCACGGGAGTCGGGTCCACGTATATACCACAATAGGAATCGTCGCCACCATCCTACTTCATTCTGGAATCTCCACCGCGTACACAATTATTAAAGTGGTTTTCGGTATCGACAGAGAGTATGTCCATATCCGATCCCGGTCTCTTTAACAACCAATCGTTATTATAACCCGTGGTTATAAATTTCAAAATGGTTTATATTTCAAATCAAAACATATTCATTTTAAGCCATATCAAAACAACACCATTTTCACTTCAATTATATCCATTTCAAGAATCATATCACTTTTCAAGGTTATAATGCTTTCAAAAATCATAAGTCTTAAATGAAATTCATAACACTTTGAAATCATAAAGTATTCATTTAAACCATTAAACATGAAGTCAATATACTTTCAAATAAATTATTCAATTTCTAAAAATTGTAGCATTTCTAAGTTCATTCATTCAATTATAACAATTTCAAAACATTGTAATTTCAGAAACAACAGCACTTATAAAGTGTTACAATAGCTATATTATTATTTAAAAACCAGTTTAGTTTCAGAAACAACAGCACTTTTAAAGTGTTACAGTAGCTATACTATTATTTCAAAACAGATCTATTTCAGAAACAGCAGCACTTCTGGAGTGTTACAGTAGATATATTATTATTTCAAAACAGTTCTATTTCAGAAACAGCAACACTTCTGGAGTGTTACAGTGCTATATTATTATTATTTCAAAACAGTTCTATTAAAATCACAGCATTTCTGAAACGCTACAATTTCCGTTATAAGTTAATGATAACGCTTTAAAACAATATATCTTCAACTTTTATCATTTTTAACTTATCAAACTTATTTCACTTTTCAAAATAATTTATTTGGATATTACTTAACTTATAAATTTTTAATAAAATAACATTTATTTAACCCATATCCAATTTAAATTATAATCCATTTATCAAGTCAAAATACATTAATTTACTTAAGTTTTATTTTAACAAATAACTTAATGTTTTGTTTAAAATACCCATTTCATAAATAAAATATTCTTATCACTAAGTTAAGCTTAAAATTCCATTTAACACTAAATTTTCAACTATTAAGACAAATCAAAATTTATCATTAATTTGCTTTAACTTACATAAAATCACTATAAAATTTATTTAAATCATTTAAATCCAATTTAAGTTAAAATCTCAGATAATTTAAATTCCAAATACTTAAAAAAACTTTCAGAAAACTATGATATCAAACTTAAGTTCAAAATCACATATTTTAATATTCCAAATTACTTAAAGTTTTAGAAAACCATTATATCAAACTTAAGTTCAAAATCACATATATCTAATATTTCAAAATACCTAAAATTTCAGAAAACTATTATATCAAACTTAAGTTCAAAATCACATATATTTAATATTTCAAATTACTTAAAATTTTAGAAACTATTATATCAAACTTAAGTACAAAATCACATATATTTAATATTTCAAAATACTTAAAATTTCAGAAAAAACTATTATTTAAAATAAACCACGGGTCTGTATAATATCTTCTAGCCTAGGTCAAGTGATACAGATATGTACCATTTCAATCCGTAATTTAAAAAGAAAAATCCGGGTTCTATCATTTAAAACCCGTAATCCCAAGTCAAATAAAATACACTAAAAATCACTTGAGCCTATCATTTCAGCTCATAATGATTTTTCCTTATTCTAAAGTCCGTTCGGGTATGTATCATTTTAACCCATAGTGATTCTATGCTAACAGGGAACTTGCAGTGTGAGAAACATAAATATAAATAAACAGTAAACATAGCATGTCATATCAGGTGATTAAACAAGTACATAATCAGGTACATAATCAGGTTATAATATCATATAATCATATCACAGGCATATATGAATTTATAGCAACATAACATATTAATACTACACATCCACTTGTCATCGTTTCACAAATATATAAGTACGAATGTCGAGAGTGATAAACTCACCTTTAGAGCTAGAGATAACAATTCAAGACACAACAACATACTCCGAAAAGCACGACAAAGCACAAACTAGATTCGAGTGGATGGAGAGCCAAGATCCATGTCTTGTAAACAACACATACAAAATGTACATAAGTATATAATTCAACACAAAAGATTATAAATCAAATCAATGTAAAAATTATGAATCAAAATGAGATAAAATGGCTTGACCTATACAAGTAGGCTCGGCCACACTGCAAATAGGCTCGATCACCATCATGTTATGCTCAGCCATGATGGTGTTAAAGCTAATAGACTCGGCTATGGTCACACACAAGCACGGCCATGGCAAAGGGAATTTGAAGAGGGGCAAGTTAAACGTGTTGGAAGGCAAAAGGAAAGAGTTTTGGAAGGTCACAAGCAAACATAGGCTCGGCCCTATGTCTACATGGCTCGGCCCTTGGGTTCATAGCATGGTCAAGTGGTCAACTAGGCATGGCCAGAGATGGGTATGGTCACGGCAAGACAAGGTGGTGGAGGAATGAGGGGATGGCCGAGGCAATAGGAAGGGAAATGGTGAACAAAGAAGGCTCGGTTAGGGTTTCTCATTAAAGTTTGGTGATGTGTTGCATCTTGGTGGTCACGGCCTGGGTGTGGAGATGTGGTAGTTGCTGGTTGCTGGCCGATCAGGTGGTGGAGGAGGAGGTGACGGTGGTCGGCAAGTGGTTGGATGATGGGAAGGCTTTGCATGCTAGAAAACAAGACAAAAGACAAATAGAAAAGAGAAGGAGGAAGCCATGGAATTAGAGCTAGCTATTTTTTCTTCACGCAAATGAAATGAGGAGATGAGAAATGAAGTGTACGTGAGTTGCAAATGAAATGAATGGCTAAGAAGAGTAAATGTACGGCTAGCAAATGAAAAGGCTAGGGAGAAGGAAAAGGCACAAGTTAAAGAAAGAGAAACCGAAGTATCTTGAATTTCCTAAGCCCATTATCAAAAATAAACAAGTAAAAGCCTAATAGAAAATCAAGGTCTAAACAAAATAAAATAGAAAATAAAATATAGAAATGAACATAGGAAAATAGAAAAATGAACGTAGAAAATAGAAAATAAACTACAGAAAATAACTACGTGTAAAACACTAAATTTTATCAAATTTTAAAAAGTACAAAACAGAATTTTACAAAACAAAAAGCAGAACAGATATCAAAAACAAATACTGCTTCAAAGAAAAAGATTAGAAGTTAAAATTCAAATTTTAAAATTTTGACTAAAAGTCAAAGTTTGACCAAAGTTGACCAAAATATAAAATTTTTAGAAAATCATAAATTTATTATATTTGGAAAATAAATTATAACCAAAATCAAAAATTACATTGGAAATTTCCAATATTTCAATTTTGTTATCCCGCCTTTTGGCAAGGCCATGATACCCAGAACTTGACAAGAAACCAATGACAGTTCGTCTTGAAGATCGGTTGTACGCTGGCTCACTATGGATATCGACGAATTTTTTCTGAGTCCGGATCGAGCTAAAATTGATATGATACAACAAGCAAAGCTATAAGAGCCAACGTTCCAAATTTCAAGTCGATCCGAATTAATATGCTCAAGTTATGATCAATGCAAGATGGGATGAAGAACGGCCACTGTTCGACTCGATCTCGTTCGAATCCATCGACTGGCCTCTATTCGAATCGATCGAGTTCGAATCCATCAAGGAAAGCTTTGTTTGAATTGATCGGCAAGAATCTACTTCGTGTCGATCAACTTCGAATCCATCAGGGAAGCTTACTTCGACTCGATCAGCTCTGCATCGATCACCAGGGCCTACTTCGACTCGATCAGCTCCGCATCGATCACTAGGGCCTACTTCGACTCGATGAGCTCCGCATAGATCACCAGAGTCTATTTCGCATCCATTAGTGGATCACTGTTCGTATCCTTCAAGACCGGTTGCTTCGTATCCATCAAGGGACAGCACACTTCATATCGATCAGCCGGTGTCAACTTCGCATCCATCGACGAACCACTGTTCGTATCCATTGGGTTGAAGTGCTTTCATCGATACGAACAAGCAAACCTCCATCGATTCAAACTACACCACCATCGTCGACACGAACAGAGCGAGACTATCGATACGAACAACGCAGTTTCGATCGATACGAACAACGCAATTTCGATTGATACAAACAACGAAGTTTCGATCGATACGAATAGCGTAGTTCCAATCGATACGAACCAAACGGCCTTCCGAAAGGCTCCATTTCGTATCGATCATATCTCCTAATCTACAAGTCCAAATGCTATGAAATTTTCACAGGAGTTTACGTGCATGCTAAAGAGTGACCACGCCAAATTTCGACTCCATCGGACGCAATCTCGATCGATACGAAATTCGTTCGTATTGATCACGGATCGGGCCGAAACTTCACGGGCATGCGCGCGCGGGCCTACTCACATGCCAGAAGGAGTCTCCCAAAATCTGTGCGAAATATCAGCCTCCTACACCTATAAATAGAGTCCCAGGGCATTCAGAAAAGGGGATCTTCTTCTTCTTTGAATTCTCCAACGCCCAGACTCTGTCGGATGCAGTTCTAAACTCCATTGCTGCTGCTACTAACGAATTTCACTGCTGTAAATCATTGTTATCTGCTGTAACCCGCTGAAATCAATTGAAATCATCAAAGAAACATCAATAAAGCAATCAACTTCATAGTGGACGTAGGCAACACGCCGAACCACTCTAAATTCTTGTGTTTCTGTGCGTTCTTATTATTTTCATTATCTGTTTTTTGGAGATTTTGTTAGATAATCCTCTTTTTCCATTTAATTTCTTCACTTTATCTCTTCAAAAACTTACGAAGAGTGTTGTGCCCAATTTTGGTACAAACACTTTGGTGCTTTCACTGAGAAAAAACCCAAATTTTCTCATGCTCCCTAGATCTCCTATCGATACCGGATTGCATAAATCCAAGAAGAAGATCCAGATCTCAAGTCTTGAAGCCCTTCCATACTATTCAGATTTGCAACCAGATCTAGGAAAGGACTTCATCAATTCATCATGGTGAGTACATGTACCGCTTCTACAGCTGCTGATCAGGGAGGACGGGACAGACAGAATCCCGCGCAATTGCCTCCATCCAACCAAGATGCTGCCGAACCTTCATATCCATCAGGCCCGGTCACCAGACAAGAATTTCAGATGTTGCTCCAAGAGTTGACCCAGAGTCGACAACAACTTACTGAACAACTGCGCGCCAACACAGAGTTGACAAACCAACTGAATCGCCAAAGGCGCAGAAGATCCAGAAGAGATCAAGGTTCTTATTCTTCTACGGAGAGTTCAGCCTCCTCTGATGGCCATCATCGGTCCACACGCCCACGGTTGGATGTAAGCTACACCCAGGCCACAGAACACCAACCTGCTTCGAATCTTGGACAACCCAGAACTGGACCATCCACTAGTCATCATACAGGACCTTCATCCCGAGGAGGTGCTGCTCCTTATCATGTCACAGGCAACCTCACTGCCACCACCACTACCGAGCAAGGAGCTGATGCTAGAAACCAAGCTGATCGTCATCATAACCAACGAGAGCACACTCCAGAGCCTTATGTCCCAGAAAATGTTGAACCAAGGAGGCGAGACACGGGTCGTCGACCGCGTTCGGTCCAGACTCGCGCCGTGGAACCCGACCACACCTTGGCCCAACTTGCTCCTAGTATCAGGATGCCGGACATACCAACGATGATTCGTCAAATGATCCGTGAAAGTCAAGGTCTCACTAATGACGACTGGGGAATCTCCCGGAGTCATACCCCTTTCACCGATGACATATTGTATGCTGAACCACCTCGGCGCTTCAGGATGCCGACTTTGCCCGTCTATGAAGGAAGTTCTGATCCCAATCAACACATCCTGAAGTACGAATGGCTGATGAATGCTGCGAGAGCTGATGATGCAGTGAAGTGTCGTAGTTTCCCCATTCCCTTGGGGGGCATTGCGACTGTGTGGTTTACTCGTTTGCCACCATGATCCATTTCTAATTTTGACCAGATGGCCACCAAGTTTGTTGAACAATCCCGTATGCATGTAGCGAGGCCTAAAGATGTTAACACCTTGTCTAGTGTTACTCAAGCTCCCGGAGAAACACTTAGGTGTTACTTGGAGCGATTCCATACTGCGTGTGAAGAAATAAGCAATCCCAATGACAACTCTATCCTGATGGCATTGACTAAAGGGATTGATCCTGATTCCGAATTCGAAAATTGGTTAGCTGGGAAACCACCTGCATCATTGGACCGTTTCTATTCCAAGGCAGCCCAATTCTTGAGAAGGGAGGATGCGAAACAATCTAGGAAGCAGGATGACACAGGGCCCAACATTGAAGGAATTCAGAGTAACATCGCCGTTAAACAATCCGGGGAGAGTTCTGGAAAGGTTTAGTTGAACATACAAAATAAACAGAACCAGCCGAGGGACAATGGAAATCCAAGCAGAAAACGAGATCAGAATCGTGGTCCACGACGTAGAGCTCCCTTGTACGATAATTATACCCCATTGAACACGTCGTTGGAAAATGTGTATTTGCAGACTTGTAACACCATGCAATATAAGAAACATGCCCCGAAGCCGTCAACAGAAAGACAAGTCCAAACAGGGAAGTTTTGCAGATTCCATAAGAGTTATGGCCATAATACAAATGAGTGTCGTCGTTTGCAAGATCTCATTGAAAAATTGATTCGTGAGCGGAAGTTAGATCAGTATGTGCGGGCGCCGCAGTCAGGAGGTGCAGGCCCATCGAATCAGAATAATACACCGAACCAGGAAAGGCAGGAGGAGCCCGCTCGTACTAGCGGGAGGTTGGTTATTAACATAATAAGTGGTGCTCCTCACCCAGCAGACCGAAGCTAGAAGGAAATGGAGTCATATGCCAGCTCTATCAGGCATGTGGACTTCGAGTGTTATAGTAGTTTTGATGAAGGGGCTCTGGCCAAGCAACAGAAAATGATGACAGATGACATCGTGTTCAGAAACAGAGACGCCGATAAAGTCGAAGCCCCCACTATCGATCCACTGGTCATCTCAGCCCAAATAGGTCCTGCTTGGATGAAGAGGATCTTAAATGACAGTGCAAGCTCAGTGAATATTATGTTTAAGCGAGCTTATGATCAAATGAGAATGGAAGCCAAGGACTTGAAACCTTGTCAATCCCGAATCCATGGTTTCAACGGAAGTGCTACTATACCCACTGGAGTGGTGGAGCTGCCAGTGGAGTTGGGAGTTGGAGAACGCCGGAGAGTACGGATGTTACAGTTCATTGTGTTGGACATAGACTCCCCATATAATGCTTTCTTGGGCCGACCGACCCTCGCTGAATTCAGGACAGCCTTCGCCCTGTGTTGTTTGACTTTAAAATTTCCCACTGATCGTGGAGTGGGAATCATTCAGGGAGATCATGCTGCTGGAAGAGCCTGTTATGTTGCAGAGCTGCGAGAGGCGCAGCGAAAGGAGAAAGGAAAGGGAGTAGAGAAATCTCTCTGTGTCCGCTTTGCTGATAATTGACGATTAACGCCCGGGCCTAGGCCCGGGCATCCCAGCCTATTCCAAAGGGATCTTGACCCAAGAGAAACCGAAGACGAAGAAAATCTAAAGAAAGTCAAGCATCCCCGCCCGAACTGACGATCGATGTCCCAATTGACAATGATGATGATTCAAAGATAATAAAGATCGGGTCTCAGCTAAGCTAACAAACTCAAGAGGAATTGGTTGAGTTTCTATGGGCGAATCTTGACGTGTTCACCAGGACGCATTCTGATATGTGTGGGATCTCGTCGGACATCGCGAGCCACACTCTGAATATTGACCCGTGGCACATCCCGATCAAACGGAAAATGCATGGTATGGATCCAGAGAGATCTGCCACCCTTAAAGAAGAGGTAGAAAAGCTCAAAGCAAACGGGTTCATTCGAGATGCGCTATACCCCGAATGGGTGTCGAATCCCGTGCTCGTCCAAAAGCCAAATGGAAAATGGAGAACATGCGTCGACTACTCCGATCTGAATAAAGCTTGTCTCAAAGATAGTTTCCCGCTTCCCAGAATTGATCAGCTAGTAGATTCAACAGCTGGCCACGAGCTCTTATCCTTTATGGATGCGTATTCTGGCTACAATCAGATACCAATGCATTTACCTGATCAAGAACATACCAGCTTCGTAACCAATCTGGGACTTTTTTGTTACAAAGTTATGCCTTTCGGACTCAAGAATGTCGGGGCTACTTATCAACGTTTGGTCAATCGAATGTTTGCCAATCAAATCGGGAAAACAATGGAAGTATATGTGGATGACATGCTTGTGAAGTCACGATTTTCAACTGACCACATTAAGGACTTGGGAACTATGTTCAACATACTTCGAGAGTACAAAATGAAGCTTAACCCACTGAAATGTCACTTCGGAGTTGCATCCGGAAAATTCCTTGGGTTCATCGTCAACGCTCGAGGGATCGAAGCTAATCCTGAAAAGATCTGGGCTATCAAAAATCTTGAAACTCCGAAAACTATGAAGCAAGTCCAGAGTGTCAATGGGAAAGTAGAAGCATCGAGGAGGTTCATTTCAAAGTCCACAGACAAATGCATTCCCTTCTTCGATCTGATCCGAAAAGGAAAATGAAACTTTGAATGGACCACAGAGTGTGAGGGTGCTTTCCAAGCACTAGTTCAACATCTATCCACACCACCTATCCTGTCAAAGCCTATTGATCATGAGAAGCTGTATGTATATTTGGCGATATCAGAAAATGCTATCAGCACTCCCTTAATTCGAGAAGAAGACAGGATACAAAAGCCACTATACTACGTCAACAAACGATTGACTGAAGCTGAATGGAATTATCCGAATCTAGAGAAGTTGGCTTATTGCCTTGTTATTGCATCGAGGAAGCTCCGACCATATTTCCAGGCACATCTAATTATTGTTTACACCGACCGGAGGTTTGGTAGGTTACTCAAGTGGAACATCGAACTGAGCCAGTTTGACATTACTTACACTCTCGCGGCCTGAGACGTTTGGTAGGTTACTCAAGTGGAACATCGAACTGAGCCAGTTTGACATTACTTACACTCCAAGACGAGTGATTCAAGGATAAGTCCTAGCCGATTTCATAGCTGAATTTACCATACCAGAGGACTTGCCCAAAACCAGTAAATCCCCCGATTATGTTTGGAAGCTTTATACTGATGGTGCATCAAACGACCGGTGTTCGGGCGCTGGTGTCGTACTCGAAACCCCCGAAGGCCGATCTATATGCTATGCTTTGAAGTTCGATTTTCATGCAACCAATAATGAAGCTGAATATGAAGCCCTCTTAGCTGGACTAAAACTTGCCAGAGATTTGAAAATTATCGCTGTGGAAATTTATTGTGATTCACAATTAATTGTGTGTTAAGTTCGGGGAGAATATCAAGCAAGAGACCGAAGACTGGTTGCTTACTTAGCTCGGGTCCAAGAAACACTGAATCAGTTTGATTATTATGCCATTTATTGTATACCACGAGAACGCAATCAGAAAGTTGATTCATTGGCGAAGTTAGCCAGTATAGGTGAAGCTCAGCAAATGGGACTCGTTCCCGTGGAGACGTTAACTTCCCCAAGCATTGACCGGGCAGAGATAGATTGGGTATGCGAAACAATTCCCGACAAGGAGTCATGGATGACTCCATTCAGAAACTATCTTGAGCATGGAACCCTGATGGAGCACAGGAACGAAAAGAGACGAGTTCTTCGGAAGTCTTCACGATTCACTATCCAAAACGGAATCATGTACAGAAAAGGGTACTCTGTTCCTTTACTCCGGTGTATCGCTCACGATGAAATCAAACGAGTATTACACGATGTGCACAAGGGAGAATGTGGCGATCACAACGAGGGGCGAGCACTAGCCAAGAAAATACTTCGATACGGATATTATTGGCCGACTGTGAATCGCGATGCATCAAATTATGCGAAGAAATGTGATAGATGTCAGAAGCATGCTCGAATTCCTAGAGCCCCGCCTACCGAGATAACACAAATGGTCAGCCCATGGCCGTTTGCGATATGGGGCATCGACATCATTTGTACTTTACCTCTGGCAAAATGTGTTGCGAAATACGCCATCGTCGCAGTTGATTACTTTACAAAGTGGGCTGAAGCTGAGCCTCTTGCTACCATAACAACGAAAAAAGTAATCAACTTTGTGGTCCGCAACATTATCCGTCGATTCGGTCTCCCACACACCATTATTACTAACAACGGAACCCAATTCAACAGTGCTGAATTTAAAGATTTTTGCAAGCGATTTCGCATCCAAAAGAAATTCTCTACAGTTGCGCACCCCCAAACGAACAGACAAGTCGAAGCAGTCAATAAAGTTATAAAGTCCATTCTGAAAAAACGACTGGAGAAGGTCGGGGGCAAGTGGGTCGACGAACTTCCTATGGCTTTATGGGCTTATCGAACAACCTACAAGTCCGCGACCGGTTACACTATGTTCTCTCTCTCTTATGGTTCAGAAGCCGTTATTCCAGTCGAGCTAGAAGTACCTTCTCATCGTGTGACATACTACGATCCGAAGGCTAATACTATATTACTTGCTGAATCTCTCGATTTACTAGATGAGAAGTGTGAAGAGGATGATTTGAGGGCAGCCGCGCATCGAAGTCGAGTCGCCCGATTGTACAACGCCAAGGTCCGCCCGCGAACCTTTGAATCAGGCGATCTCGTCCTCAAAAGAATCTATCTGGTTCCTTCACATATGAAGCCGACATGGGAAGGACCGTATGTCATTGAACGAAGACTCGAAGACGGCACATTCAAATTATCGACCGTCGACGGTCTTACTCTGCTAAGAGCCTGGAACAGCGAGAGTCTTCGTCGCTACTACACATAACATGCTATGTTTATCCATTTAGTTTATTTTCCATTTTGCAATTTGTTTCTGCATTTCGAAATTAGAATTTGTAATAAGGCAACTGACTTTGCCATATTTTCTTATTTCAGCAATAAAATGCAATCTCTTCGAGCCAGAGCTGTGATTTACTAGAAATGCTTCATATGATCATCACTATGCACGGAGAGTTAAGTTTCTCCATACGGTGGAATTTATTCAAATAAGGAGTGACTGTGATGCAACCGGTCACTCGCTAAGTGAAACCCGAGCTCGGGGACAGGTCATCACATCAAAGTAAAAAAAGGATTGATACATGACAATCCTTCATTCAACTCTGGATTCCCAGAGCGCGAAACGGAGTATAAACATCAACTCCGAACTCCCAGAGTGCGAGTCGGAGTATAAACATCAACTCCGAACTCCCAGAGTGTGAGTCGGAGTATAAACATCAGCTCTAGATTCCTAAAGTGCGAACTTGAGTATAAAAATACGTCTACGAAGAGGGTGGATCCGTCCGCCTAGCGACTTTGTCCTTATCTGCACCAAGTTTGAGGATGGTGGACCCGTCCATTTAACAACCTAACTTGTTAACTCAGGGTGGATGTGATCCGACCATCCACGATCCTGATACACTTTTCGTTCCCAAAATGCGAGCGAAGTCCAAAAACATACAACAGATGTGACTGACCGTCTGCTTACCAACTCCGAACTCCCAGAGTGTGAGTCGGGGTATAAACATAAACTCTGGATTCCCAGAGTGTGAAACGGAGTATAAACATCAACTTAAAATTCCCAGAGTGTGAATTGAAGTATAAATATCAACTCCGAACTCCCAGAGTGTGAGTCGGAGTATAAATGTCGATTCCGAGTCCCCAAAGCGCAGACATATAATTAAAACTTAAGCCGGCGTGACCAACCGCCAGCAAGTAAATGAGAATCCCCGGAGTGCGGATATGATCATCGACAATCAAACAAGCGTGGATACACCGCTCGGTCTCTGCTTGACTCAAACATCTGTTTAGTGGCACTAGGCTCAACATGTTGTAAGCAAGAAGCAACCGCTGGCTGATGTTCTACAACTCACTCCCAAGACTGGGGGGCAGAACTTAAGTGTCGATCATTGACTGCAGTAGTGCGACGTCAAAATTCGACTCACTTCCTGGTCGTAAACCATGTCCACAGTTTCTGGACCTGGCAAACAAAAAACAAACTTGACTCGAAACAAGAAACTTCACAAGTGCACTGCAGATATTGAAACACTTAGGCAAATATACAATGATTGAGAAGAAGCCAAAAAGAAAAGTTTCATTTCTATTGCTTATAAAAGAAATTCATGTACAAGTTTGTTCCAAAAAATTCCTACTAGCAGGGGCCGAACCCGAATCTATACACGGCCAGCAAAATGAAAGTCAAAATGAACCAAGGGAGCATGTCTAATCTTTCTTCTTCCTCGGCTTCCTTCTTGGTGTAGACCCGCCGGAACCGCCACTACCTTTCCTCTTCGAGCCTTTGCCTTTAGGTGGTCGGTCTCTATGCGGGGGGCATGATCTGGACATCCTCCTCCGAGCTCGAGTGAACAAGGATGCTTCCTGCCGGCAGAGTCGGAGGAACAGGATCAAGTGTAGAAGATGGAATGGGCGCACTGGTGTCGAAAACTGTACCGCCAAGCGATATCATTCTAAGCAGAGCTAGACCAAGTGCCGCCCTTCCACCTCCAAAACTGCCACCATGAGCCGCTGCTGCCATTTCAGTGTCGATTTCGACCAAAATCTCCTCTTCCGTAATCACTCGGGCCTCGCTGGGAGCATCAGCAGTCGGCATCGAAAATCTTGTAGCGGGAACGCCTCCGCCCATGACAAATGGTAAGTCAGCTAAAGGATCGCCATGACGGCGAAAGAGTTCATCCATCAGCTGCTCATCAAAAACAAGTGAACTTCCCTGCATATCGTCAAGAGACGCAGCAGTAGTCACGGCGGTCGCTTCAGTAATAATAACCCCCTGCGTTTGATACAATTCTTGAGTAGCAGGAGGCACGCCCAGTGCAGCACCAATCAATGGACAAAAAATAAGAGAACTGTTAGAACTTGACTCGAGTAAAGATTCCGACTTAAGGCAGATATGTGGAATGTTTAGAGTACCTTCCTCATTTTGACTTATAAGTGGATGGGCGGCTTCAATAACTTGCTCTGTAGCCGGAGACATCTAGGGCTGATCCGGATTGTAAGCAGGAACAGCTTGGGGATCGACCGTAGACGAGGATTCGAGCTGGGTTGATGCTGGAACTTCAAGACTCGCCTCATGATGGTCAACCCTTGAACCCTCTCCTACTTCGAAATGCTGGGTGTCGAGCCTCTCTTTTTCATGCAGAATCATTGACTCGTGAAGAATCTTCCTTTCATCTTCATTCAGAATACAATTCTCGAGTTCAAATTCATCCACAGACTCACCCAGATGCGCCTCCTTCTCTTCTTCAACTAATCGGCCCCAGGCGTTGTATAGATGCGCCGGATAATCATCGAGCCAGGCTAGAACCCTGTGCCTCAGCACATTAGCATTGTAAACAACGAGAAGATCTTCGATATCAGCCTCTAGCCTGGACTCGGACGATTTCACTTTCTCCTCAACCTCAGTCTTCACCACGCGGACCTTAGCCACGACCGCATCCCTTTCACCCTGGAGCAAGACAGCCTGCTCGCACGCCTCTTGGGCCGCATTATTCACATCATCTTTTTCCTTGGCCATGTCAGCAAATTTGGCCTTGAGCTCATTGAGTTCCTTGACTGCCACATCCCGCTCGGCGGTGACTGTATTATTCCGGTGGCCCATCTCCTCCACCAAGGCAATGTATGTCTGCCTCAACCTCTCCATCGCCACGGTCACTTCGTTAGCTTTTTTGGTGGCCTCAATTTCTGATATCTGAGAAGACTCAGCCTCGGTGTTGAGCACCTGGATGATTCGGTCCTTTTTGGCGAGTTCGGACTCCATTTTCTCAATAGCTTTGGCTCGCTCGAAGGCTAACTTAGAAGCTTTCTCCGCAGCCTTTACCCACTCTCTATACTGGTTGTAGACATCATGAATATAGTCATGCATCGTGTTTTCCACCCCAGATGGGATTCTATTTATGTGAGGTGGGAAGACATATCCGTCAAAGCATATATTTGGGAACTCCTTCCTTAGTTGAGCGATCTTAATAGCCCCTTCCCCGGTGGGCTCAGTAATGGCCTGCTCTGCAATTATGGGGGCACGGTTTCAACTCGCTGGTGATGAGTTTCAGACCTAGAAGTGTGGGAAGATGGCCTTTGTTGTGGAGGCTCTGGCGGATGGGAAGTTTGAACAGGGGGTGGAGATGGGACTCTAGGAGGTGGAGAGCGATATCTATATCGGTGTCGGTATTCTCTGTCCCTGTCATGCTCGTATCTCTCTTGATTAGAGTACCTGCGATCGCGGTCTCTATCCGAGTCTCTCCTACGAGAATCATAATAAGTAGAGGAAGACTTTCGGACCGAGCGAAGGTTCCCAAGCATTGAACCTCTTCCAGACATAGTACTTGAAAGTGAGAGATGAAAGAAAAGTTAACGATCTCTTGAACTGGACGATTTACGATTATGAATCATGTAGTGCAGTGAAGTGTATGCATGTGCAACCCCTCGACCAACCAAAAATGTCCGTCGCACTCATAGCAAGCGACCCGCTCAGTTCAAGAGCATTATCAAGCTCCTCCATCCCGGTGTCGTGTTGAAATGACACATAATCCGGAATCGGAATATCAGCAAGCCCTTCAAAAGGATTCTCTACATTCGGGGGAGGAGCGTCCGAAATTCTAATCCCCTGAACAGGCAAAGACATAACCACGGATTTCAATCTCATGGATTTAGAATGCTTGTGAGCAACTGCCTTGCCTTTTCTCCTTCTTCCTGAATCCTGGACATCGGGAGAAGGCCCAGCTTGGAGCTCGTTATCAGTAGGCGTTCTCTCCGGGTCAACTTCTTCAGCTATTACGACTTCGGGCGCCTTGCATTTCAACCGCTTCTTTGAGACCGCTCTAAGTGTCCCTTCCAGCCGAATGCTTTGCTTACGTTCAATCAGCCCGATAATTCTCAAGTTTCTGTCGGTTAGAACCAAGTCAATATGCCTCTCTTCACCCGGAACAGCTTGGAGGATCCGAACTAGCTCTCTGAAATATCCACCATCAGGCCGAGAAATTGCGGCTGTAAAATAAGAGAAGTATGTCAGTTTCGAGAACAGATATTATTATCTTGACAATTCACGAAAGAGAACTGCAACACTTACGTCTATCCAGCCATCGCCTAGCGAATCCAGGGGGCATCGAACATAGAACCATTCCGTTTTAAAATAACTTAGCCTTCCCCAGGATCCCGTTACAATTCGGCAGATCCTGACTGCTTCCAAGAATGTGAAAGAAGGGCTATCTCCGCGACTCTTGATGTTGAAGAGATATCTAATCTCGATCGGCTTTGGTGGTCGAAAGAGAATTTCCATGAACATGATGAAAGTGCTATTCAACAAGGCTTATCCATTAGGATGTAGCTGGGATGGAGCGATTCCGAGAAATGATAACATCTCCCTTATATATTGATTGAAAGGAGGGAGTGTCCCCGCCGTGCAAGCGTGACGGTTGAAAGCAGTAAACCCCTCCGAGGGAGCGTGTGGCCTATCATTTGGCCCTGGCAGTAATACGTCGTCGAGCGACAAGCCATGCCTTAAACAAATCCATCCCAGCATATCTTCGGAGATGCTGGACGGCACAGAATCTTGTGGATGACAAATGAACCGGGCGCTTGGAAGTTCGTCCGGAGCTGGATTTATAACTTCGGCTTCAATGATCGGTATCTCGATGGTTGAAGGAATTGAACTCGGGAGTTCCTGCTGCTGTGAACTTGAAGGTTCCATGACTAACTAGCTTATGAAAAATCATTGTTAAACAGACAATAACGCTCGTGCATCCCCCAGTGTAAAGTGTGTAAGTATGTTGTGCAGTGCAGTACTGAATATCACTTAAAAAATTCCACAGAATTGGAGAAAGCATGAAAACGATAAGACTTCGAAATTCAGTCGGAATGACCGTCATCGTTGAACGTCACTACCGTGCCATCAAGATGTTAGGGATCGATTCAAATTAAAGTCTGTTAAAATTTGTTGAGTTATAGTTCCATCGACGAGCTTCGAAAGGCAGTCAAATATGCAGTTCTACAGTTAAGTCCAATCATGCAAGTTTGAAGCTCGCCGGAGTCAGTTTTTCAAGTGTGCGAGAAGTTGCAAGTTATTTAAGGTTCGATTCAATCGGTCACAAAAAGTCTAGTTCGTAGCGATAATTCGTGTCCATCTGTATACAAGTTTGAATCGGTTAATGCTGAAAACTTTGAATCGATCCAGGAAATAGTCAATTCAAATCGATCAAGGAAATAGTCATTTCGAATCGTTCCAGGAAACAGCCATTTCGTATCGATCATAACTCGACCTCCGTTTCGTATCGCTAACTCTATCCTTCATTTCGTATCGATCAGAGATGTGCCATCTTCGCATCAATCGGTGGCGATCCAAGGCAACTGATATTGAATGGACACTCCACGATTGGCACGAGAGTGAGATCGATACGAAACGCGGTACATTCTTCTTCACCGATCGATCGATACGAAGATTGAACTGCAATCCTCTTCTCCAAACGGCGTAAACACCATTACTTTTCCTATCCTCCATCCCTCGACCATGCCAGGATTCGGCCATGTATGAGATTGGATGAGGAATTGAACTCAAGTCTCATCGTTCTTAAGGCGAATTCGTCAATTGATTGCCTGATTTCGATAACTAGATTAAGGGATTGAATGATTTGAATCGATTCGAAGGCAAGAGCAGTTTTCTTTTTCCACGTCTCTGGAGCGATATGAAAGCGATGACGAAGTAAAAAGTAAAAAGTGAAAAACGACTAAGTCCACGGTATTTATATGGACTTGAGTGCGTATGGAAGAAACGGTTCGCCTCCTAGTGGATTCGACCGGTTACAAAATGTTACCACAAGATCGGTTCGAACGAACTATTTGTATCAATCCACAATCCATCGATACGAAATCCTTGTTCATATCGATCATTTTCAACTCCTTCCCCAGAGCATCGATACGAACAATCAGATTGAGTCCATCAAACCACGGCATCCAGAGGCCAATATTCATCGGTACGAAAGCAAAATTCGTATCCATCTTTGTGACCCACATCGATTCGAAAACGGAAACAACTACAATGGAGCCCAACGAAGTCTGTAACGATCGACACGAATGATTTTTTCGTATCCATCAAAGCTCATATCCATCAATGCAAACTGTCCATTTCGTATCCATTAGTCGATGTATATCGATGCGAAGACAATGTTTTAACCTTTTACGTCGATTCAGGAGAGGATCGACGCGAAGGAACATTCAAAAAAAAACAACTTTCGAGCATTGATTCGATTCGAATCTCACATCGGTTCAGAAGAGGATCGATACTGGATTCGTTACGAGATGAACTGACAATGACTCGTGAACGTGCGAACGTTAGCGAGAGTCAAATTAACATATATGCATATATGTCGGACTAATTTTCAATTTTCAACATCCGCAGGAATTGGATACTTATCTAATAATGATTACAACAACAAACAATTAATCACTAGCATTCAGCAATCAGTTACAACAATACGGAGTATAGCAGTTGACAATCAACAGTCCATGTTACAGAGAAAATCAGTCAAAGATTACAGCTTTCACCGAAGAGACGATAACTATTCATAATGAAGATTGCAGCATTCCAAAGCACATCATGTTTCCACAAGACGTACTTTGGGGGGCAAATGTTATCCCGCCTTTTGGCAAGGCCATGATACCAAGAATTTAACTAGAAACTAATGACAGTTCGTCTTGAAGATCGGTTGTATGCAGGCTCACTATGGATATCAATGAATTTTTTCCTTGTCCGGATCGAGCTAAAATTGATATGATACAACAAGCGAATCTATGAGAGCCAACGTTCCAAATTTCAAGTCGATCCGAGTTAAATTCTCAAGTTATGATCAATGCAAGATGGGATGAAGAACAACCACTATTCGACTCGATCTCGTTCGAATCCATCGACTGGCCTCTATTCGAATCGATCTAGTTCGAATCCATCAGGGAAAGCTTTGTTCGAATCGATTGGCCAGAGTCTACTTCGTGTCGATCAACTTCGAATCCATCAGGGAAGCTTACTTCGACTCGATCAGCTCCGCATCGTTCACCAGGGCCTACTTCGACTCGATCAGCTCCGCATCGATCACCAGGGCCTATTTCGACTCGATCAGCTCCGCATCGATCACCAGAGTCTATTTCGCATTCATCAGTGGATCACTATTTGTAACCTTCAAGACCGGTTGCTTCATATCCATCAAGGGACAACACACTTTGTATCGATCAGCCGGTGTCAATTTCGCATCCATCGACGAACCACTGCTCGTATCCATCGAGTTGAAGTGCTTTCATCGATACGAACAAGCAAACCTCCATCGATTCAAACTACACCACCATCGTCGACATGAACAGAGCGAGACTATCGATATGAACAATGCAGTTTCGACCGATACGAACAACGTAGTTTCGTTCGATACGAATAACGCTGTTTCGATCGATACGAATAGCGTAGTTCCAATCGATACGAACCAAACAGCCTGCCGAAAGACTCCATTTCGTATCGATCATATCTCCTAATCTACAAGTCCAAATGCTATGAAATTTTCACAGGAGTTTACGTGCATGCTAAAGAGTGACCACGCTAAATTTCGACTCCATCGGACGCAATCTCGATCGATACGAAATTCGTTCGTATCGATCACAGATCGGGCCGAAACTTCACGGGCTTGCACATGCGGGCCTACTCACGTGCCAGAAGGAGTCTCCTGAAATCTGAGCGAAATATCAGCCTCCTACACCTATAAATAGATCCCCAGGGCATTCAAAAAAGTGGATCTTCTTCTTCTTTGAATTCTCCAACGCCCAGACTTTGTTGGATCCAGTTCTAAACTCCATTGCTACTGCTACTAACGAATTTCACTGCTGTAAATCATTGTTATCTGCTGTAACCCGCTGAAATCAATTGTAATCATCAAAGAAACATCAATAAAGCAATCAACTTCATAGTAGACGTAGGCAACACGCCGAACCACTCTAAATTCTTGTGTTTCTGTGCGTTCTTATTATTTTCATTATCTGTTTTTTGGAGTTTTTGTTAGATAATCCTCTTTTTCAATTCAATTTCTTCACTTTATCTCTTCAAAAACTTTCGAAGAGTGTTGTTCCCAATTTTGGTACAAACAAATTTAAAATGATTTAAAATCAAAGTTTCAAATAAATTTCAAATTAAAATTATTTGTTAAAAATAAGGGTTGTTACAAATTCAAAAGCAAGAAATTAGCATTTTCTTAAATTTTCCCAAAGGCATACTTTTCCTTTCACTTATTATTAATCAAATGATTAAATGTTTAAACTAATCTTCATAACTATCCTTTTACTTTTTACTAAACCTCATTCCAATCAATATTTTAGTTTCCTAAACAATTCATTTTCTTAATTTGAATACTTTGTTTTATTAATCACTATCACATAATAGTTTCATCCAATTAAGGTATTTCCTTAATTAAAATTATTTGCCATATAAATAAATTACCATAAGGTAATATTTTCCAAAAATACTTTACCAAAAAGCTTACTTAAACATTTTAAATTTTCCATGTATGTAAACTTTCACAAACATGTAATATAACCAATAATGAATACAATTTATTTAAATGAAACCATATTCAAATTTTCCAATTATCAATTTATAAAATGATAACATCTAACTAATACATTTATAGTGAATGACATTATCAAGGACTGCAAAGTTGACCAAGATCAACATTGCCTCTCCATTGCCCTCCATGTCACAATATTTTCATAAATCCTTAAGTATATATAAAATACTTATCTCAAATGGAAATTTAGAATTTTCAAAATCTTTGCAATATCTATATATTTTTTGCATTCAACATCCATACTAGTAAATATTATTTATTTCCATTTCAAAAGCATGTATCACATCGCCCCGTAAGCATTTAGGAATCCCTATCGATAACGCTGATCAGACGCATCGACCAGAATTCTTAAAATACTTATTAGCCAATTGACACAAGAAATTATAAAATCTATTTTGATTTCTTAAGGAATCTTAAACTTGGTTGTAACAATGTTTATTTTCAACACATAAAACATTTTCTAATTATACAACCATACAATCAATTCATAAAACAATCAAGTTATATACATAAGTATACCTCTTGTTAGAAAGATTTTCCATTCACATGGATGCTTTCTTCCCCAAAAATTCTTTTAGTAATTTTACTTCTTTAAAATGCATCCATGAAATTCTTAAACATTAATTTTTTTTTTCATTTTAACCTTTGGTTAAATACCACTTATGAATTAAATTTCATTTTCAAAATTTAATCTTTCTAATAATTCTTGCGGTAGCTGCAACTTGAAGACACCGCAAGTTCTTATCATTTGGATTGAGTAGGTTTCTAACTCTCAATTATATCACCTACTCAATATTATTTCAACAATTACTATGTTAACACATATTCATGCAATTATCGACAAAACAAGCATTTATTAAAAATAAAGCATTAAATGTGCCCAGCGAAAATGGTCACACCATTTCCGCTGCGCAACTCTAATCACTAAGGATCAAAACACAT
The DNA here is from genome assembly GCA_030737815.1 of Allium fistulosum. Taxonomy (NCBI): domain Eukaryota; kingdom Viridiplantae; phylum Streptophyta; class Magnoliopsida; order Asparagales; family Amaryllidaceae; genus Allium; species Allium fistulosum. Next base: position 523,011,167 of record CM060906.1, read on the forward strand.
AATTTAAATCTAAGCCATTTGAGGTCTAACTTCTACTATTTTAAAATAGTGATATTTAAAACCCTTATAATGTTTTTAAACTTATTATCCATTCTAAGAAAATGAAAAGACTAAAGACATGATTGAGGAATACGATAGTGGGAAACTATGTTATCACTTGTATTATACTTGGATGTACTGCAATATGTATTTTTGTTCTGTGTTTATAATATTTTGTTCTGAGATCAGCTCTGATACCAAGCTGTGACGCCTCACTCTGAGACCCATATTAATAAAGATTATTACGAGGTAATACCGTCTGCTAATGCGGAGAATAGAGCTGGATATGAGCGACCATTTATAGTCTTGTCTTAACTATCTACTTAATACGTCGATAAGTGCTATCTATTTTTTTTCTTCTCAAGTGGATCGACGTATCCAATAAATATTTAATACAAAACTATAATGGCTAACGGATCTATCAGAAGAAAACATAACAACTCAAATGTAAACAACATCACAGAACAACAAAAGTGCATACATATGCATAAGTACAGATACAATCACTAGTACAATCCAAAATGATACATCAAAGTTGTATGACGACCACAACCCAAACATGGGTCAAAGAATATACATAAGAGTGCCAACAAAAAGGACTACATAAAAAGCTATAACAAAAAGAGCTAGCAGAATAGTCCATGTGGAAGCAGAATAGGCTAAGTCCAAATGTACCTAACCTGAAACACCTCGGTCTGACCCGAGTATAAAATACACGGGCCAGTCTAACTAAAACATATCAGCTAGAGTGAGAGAAGATGATGATATGAGTACAGACATGATAACAATGCTTCTCAAATGAGAAGTAAACAAAAAGAGTCTATATGGATATCATAAAAGAGAATACATCTCATAGTAACAATAAAATCTCTAAAAGAGATAACTCAAGATCCAATAAACTCAAATAACAAGCCTCATATCATCGGCGACTCAAAATATACAAAGGATATAAATATCCCAAACTAAGCCAAAAAGGCAAACACAAATGCCAGTGAAGGCATCACAAGTTTCCACAAGGTAATCGCTATGTATCGAGTGGTTCAAAGGACCGACTCCGAAAGGCGATACTCTAGGGAAATATAAATATCAATGAAACAAAAGATGCACGCGCTCAGTACTGTATAAACAAGGATCCACAAGCCCGAAGGCGACAAACCCAAGTATCTCTCGATCGGTGACGAAGGACCAACTCCAAAAGCGATACTATAGGGCAACAAACCCGAAAGCAACAAACCCGAAGGCACAAACCCGAAGGCAATAAACTCGAAGGCACAAACCCGAAGGCAACAAACCGTAGTGGAGAAGGTCCGGAGGCCCAGTATTAGACGCCACTAACTGGCAATATGTGTCACAAACTCTCAGAAAGGAACCCGAAAAGTGTTAACATGTGTCCCATACCACCCATTCGCACTAAATGGTTTACTAACCGCTAGAAAATTTCACACTCAAAACAGTAAAAGGTTCACCTTATATCATCGGTAAACTAGACCCGTAGGCCAAAACGATCAAACGAATAAATTAGGAATTAACTAAAAAGATAAACGCACGTGTTCATGGCACGCATTTTATCCAATCATTTAATTCTCCTCCCACTTCGCTTGAGGTGCAAAATTGTGTGTTTTATATAGAAATTAAGTTGAAGAAAACAAGTTTTAGGAACGCTTCGAAATCACTTTAGGAATTGCCTTTGAAATTCTCTTATTATAGAGTATATAAATTTTATACTTAAAAAAATATATATAATAATAATTTCAAAAGCCCATTTATTTGAAAAAAAAATTTAAAACACATTATAAACCCATGTATGAAATCCAGAAAGAAATATCAAGAGAACATTGAAATAACGGAAATTACACTATGTATTATCCGTTTAAAACAAGCTGCGACTCAATATTCGACAGCAGGTTGAACAATTTAACAGTGTCAAAATGACTTAAAATTATGCATGCAAAAAGAATCATTCAAATCCGATTTGAAACGAAGAATCTGCGTCGTTTCCAAAATTGGACTAAAACAAGGTAAAATCGCTGAATTACAGCATGCTGCGGGTTCAAGTTCGACAGCAGATATATACAAGTTAACATGGTTGGAATGACCTAAAAAATAGTAGAAATAAATTTCAACATTTGTACTTTAAACTGCAAAAAAAATCGCTGAGTTCTGATAAGAGACGAAGAAACTACAACGTCTCAAAGTCGGACTCATGCCAGGAAGTGAATACATAGGAAAAACAAAGGCCAGCGGTTTGTTTAGCCAGTTCGACCCTATTTAACCCAAAATTTGAGAAAGCACGAAATAGGAAAGTTATAGAGGATATTATAAGATTTCCAGAACATCAAAAATTACTGAATGCCGATAATAAATGAAAATTTTATGGCCAAAACAATTTTCAGATCTGAAGTTCACTACGGCTGTCATTTTAGTCTCGGGACAGTGACACTAGAATGAACTTTTGACAATGTAAACTTCAAAACTTAACAAAACCCAAAACACAAAAGTTATAGTAGACAATCTATGCTTTCCAAAATATCAATAAACGTCAAATTTGGACATAAAACGAGAAAGATATGCTCAAAATACCAATGACATTTAGCATAGAAAATTACGGTTTTACAGTGACAAGGCTGCAAGTTTACATCAGGTTTTTCGACCCACTATGCTCAGTGTTTACGAAAGTTTTTAACATGGAAGTTGTCACACTCTTTTTATGCTTTCCGTAACATTAAAAATCATCTAAATCCGACAAGAAATGAGAAAGATATGCCTAAAACAATTTCTGTGTTTCAAAGCTAAGTTTAAAACACAGGACAGAAAGGTTACATCTTCTTCAAACCAAAATTACTCTTACTAAACTGCTTAAACACAAAAGGCAATGAATATAAAAGTTGTTCCTTATAAAAATACCTTCCAACTGAAAAAACTTCACTCAATTTTGATCTACCATTTAAAAGTTATGGTGATTTTAATATCAGGTTTCAACATAAACATTGCATAGAGCAGAGCTGTGTACATCAGTTTCAAACTCAATTTCGGCCCTCTAAACCATAGAATTTCTTAAAGTGATTAAAAGAGAACTTGTAGCTAATAGAAAGTTCTTTCAGCTGCAAAAGGGTTGAGCTAATTTGGATAAAATTGCACTAAGATATCACTGTTTTACTGCAGCAATATTTTTACAAATAATTTTCAGCAAACTACAACCAAACAATCATTCAAATTCAAGCAACCAATTCACAACCAATTTGAAAGCAATTCAATAAAAAAACCATCCAATTCAATTCAAATATCAACTAAAAATTATTCTCATAGATTAAAGGTAGTAGTATGAGTGATTAACTCACTTTTTACTCCAATTTGACAAGGATGCAATGCCTAGATCAACATATGTGCACCTTCTTCTTCTACAACTCCTATGCTATACATGCCACAAGAATCACCCAAAAGTCCTCTCATCCAAAATTTTTAGAAATTAGAAATAAAATAAAACTAAAATTAAATGCTAGATTCGGATAGAGAAGAGGATTTAGATACTTACCCATATCTTCTTTTACTTTCTAGATTTTTTTCTTGATTTCTAGTGATTTTCCAAGGAGCTAGGTTTATGAGTTTCTTAGTTTTGAAAAACCTAGTTTTTACTTTGTGCTTAGTTAAAATGAATGTACCATTCATTTTCCAACACAAAGGAGATAAAAATTCTCCTTTATTTTTACAAATGGGCTAAATTTTATTAAGCCCAAACTCAAGTTTTAATACAAAGAATTAAAACTCTATGTCACCTCTTTACTTAGTCTAATAAAAAGATTAGATCATTTTTTTCCGATTAGTTTATCCTCCTTTCCTAATTAACCACTAGTTTAATTAAAATCACATTTTAATTTATTAACAGGTAATCACAAAACCGCGGGTTGTTGCACTAGTCGAACTACTTCATTCAGAATCGAGCTACACAGAGATTTATTCATTATCATCAATGCCGACACTACTCATCGGGCTAATTACTCCTTACTTCACTACCTCATGCAACAACTTCCATTTCACATGAGAACAATACATATAGAAAAGGTAGAGATAATGATAATATATAATAAAAATAACAAGTGCATCTTTAGATGATTATCCCAATAATCATCGTATACTCCTACAATCCCTTTGATATAGGGTATCTACAACACACCCAAGGGGAGAAAGGACTCTAAGTCACTACAAGGCCAAGGCTCATGTCAAATATTTTATATATTGTTCTGAACCTGCTTTAATACCAAAATTTAATACACCACCTCTATATCTGTGACGCCCCACCTCTATACTCACGCTGGCGAAGGACACTACGGGGTAATGCCTTCAACTAGCACGAAGAATAAAGCTGTTGAGGAGCAACCATTTGTGTAATTGCTTTGTGCGAGTACCGATATGTCAGATAATATGACTTACATTTCATTTCAAGAGGAAATCCGACATATCATAATACAAACTCAAAGCTACCACACAGTGGCTATATGGCCTTCGGAAACAAATATAGAAATAAGCATAACACAAATCAGTCACAGATATTCATATCACAAAGGCGAAATCAGATATGAATATAACACATAAAAGTGTACATCAAAGTAGTGATCAAACAAGATCCACTACATCACAAAAGAATAGATACAAGAGCTAGACAAAAGAATAAGTATACAACAACGAGTCTCTATCTCAAATGTATACTAACAAAAACTAATATGCTAAAGTAGTTAGCCAAAAGTCAGGTGAAGGACCATGATAAGAAGTCAAGCAGGAGCACCTAAAATACCTCGGTCTGACCCGAGTATTATTTAAGAAGAAAATAATAAACGGATCAGTCTAGCTATAAATATCAGACAGAATGAGATAGGATACGAGATATGACCAAAAACGTATGATAACAAAAATGCCATACTGTGTCAAGTATACGTCAAATAACAACAAAAATCAGACAATATCTCATAACATCTCAAAACACCAAAAAGAATCACATTCTTTAAATTATTCACCAAAACACAAATATTGATAAATCTTATTAATTCAAACCACGAAAATTGGTGAAACGCAAATTTTAGAAATCACAACCAGAAATCACAAAAGAGGGAAGGCCTATCACAAACGGGAGCATGAAAACTCACCAACACCTGTAACACAAACGGGTTGCTAACCCATGGTCACTAACCACAGAGCCGGTGCCACGACGTAGTACATCGAACGCCCGAGGAACCAGAAACTCAAATAATCCAGAATATCGACGTAGTACAGCGTTACTCCCGATGAACCAAACTCAAATAATCAGGAACAACGACGTAGTACAACGAACGCCTGATGAACCAGAACACAAATAATACGGAACAACGACATAGTGCATCGAATGCCCGATGAACCAAATTCAAATAAGCTGGAACAACGATGTAATACAGTGTTATGCCCGATGAACCGAACTCCACAAATCCATAGGTCACTAGCCTATAAAAATGAGATGAAACTCCATAAATCGGGGTACAGCCCCCTACGCGGACAAAGAGACATCGCATAACGCTAGTCTAAACCATAAAATGATCATCATCGATCATCAAGAAGTGTCGATTACACTAAGCTAGTAAATAAATAAGTTTAGCTTCATGTCCCATAACCACTGGCTTAACTTAAATATTTACGAACAAATTGTAGATTTCCACTCGAAAATTGTCACAAGAGTTTCAATCGAACAAGTCTAAGAACTAATCGACGAAGTAAACGCAAGCGTTTCATACCACTTGTTTTACTAAGCCATTTAATTATATTTCTCATACGAATGAGGTAAAGGTTTGTATATACTAATAGATTGGAAAACGGTTTTAAAAGAGAGCTTTATATTTAAAATAGAGCCAAAAACATCTTTGTGAAAGAGCTTGAATATTTACTTTTGGTATAGAAACCTTTATATTTTTAAAGTGACAAATCACAGAAATGATTGTAGAAACAATCAATCACCAAAAATTCACATAGGAAGACAGGAATTAAATCCAAACAAATTGATACCAAATCCATCAAAATGGATATTCCTAGAAATCCCGAAAAAGAAGTCATCAAGGTCGATAAAAGTGATAACAACTAATCGGAGCAACTAAAATCGATAAACAATGGAAATTCAATCAAAAATAGGCAAATAGGCAAAACTGGGCAATTCCAGACGTCTGAGGGGTTAATCCAGACGTCTGGATTTGGTTTCTGGAAATATTCCAGAAAACCAACCGGACGTCTGAAATCTCAAATTAGACGTCTGACCCCCTTTTCAGATGTCTGAAACTTTAATTCAGACGTCTGAAATTAGTCACTGCCTTTTTTTATTAATCTTCATGCACATATTTTTGCTCTAGGTCCAAACCAGACGTCTGGACTTGGTCACCAGACGTCTGGTCACCTGGTCTGGGCAACAATTTTTCTAGGCCAAAGTGGCCAAAATGTATCGGGAGCGATCGGACGAGTAACGGCGACTAAGTATTTACGCCAAGCGACAACCCGGCCTTATAGGCTCTTCGATACACCCCGAACATCAATGTCCAAACATCATTTTTCATAAGATTGGACCAAAACACCAAAATTTGGAAAATCCACCAAATCAAAAGCAAATAAATATGCACAAGTGTTAGGAATTCATACCTAACAACAATGATAGCTATAGACGTAGATGTGAGTGTTAAAGAACTCACCTTTAAACCCAAAAACACAAGAGAGAAGCTATAGAGCAAGGCAAGCACAATCACTCTTCAATTTTAACCCAAGAAGCTTCAATCTAAGCTCAAAAGAAAAACATTTCCTAAGTTAGGGTTTAGGAAATTTCTGAAATTGAAGAGGAAATGAGATGGAGAAGATGAAGAGGATGCTTACCTAAGCTTCTCTTAGATTTGGAGCAAGAACTTGAGTTTGCAAATGAATCTAGGGCATAGGAATTTCTAATTCCTTTTCTCTTCCCCCATTTTTCTAAAGCTTGAAGTGTTAGGAAATGATAGTGTATGAAGAGGAGAGGGGGTGTGTTAGGATATTAGATGGGTTGATGGGCTGAAACCCAAACCCAAAGACCAATAGAAAAATAGAAAAATTCACTCAACTTCAAACATATCGATGTTTATACTCAAAAAAGTTGCAAACGCCATTTGGACTCAACGGAAGTGGTCTTGAGTCCTAATTCGACAATTTGCAAAAAGTAGCTTTTCGGACTTTAATTCGATTAACGATGCTATATTTAAATAAAACATTTAAATATACAATCGTAAAATATGCGGGTTGTTACAGACACCCCTCCTTAAAGAAATTGGTCATCGCAATAATTAAGAGGAAAATAAAGAGTAACAACCATAAAAGCATATCAACACAAAAGAAAATTTGAAATAAGAAGTTCATCATAAAGAGCATGAAAGAGTAAGTCCGGATGTGTTTGCTCGATGAATTCTCAAGATTCCCAAGAGCAATTCTTAGGATTCGAGGACCATTGAACTTTCATAAGAAGAACATCTTTATTTTGAAGGCGTTTAACCTTCGAAGTAATGATACGAATATAATGTTGCTCAAGAGTCAAATTTGGTAAAACTTCAATTTCTTAAATTACACCGGGCTCAAGAATAAAAATCGGAATTCCTAAGGTATTTCCATAGTAGAGAGACGTGGAAAACGTCATAAATAGAAAAAAAATTGAGCCGGTAATAAAAGGCGATAAGCCACGTAACAAATACGTTCGGTGATGGGAAATGGTCCAATATATCGAGGTGCTAATTTTCCCGATAACTGAAATGCACAACACCCTTCATAGGTGAAACACAAATGAACACCAATAAAGTATGGACCTAAAACCAGCTTTTCAATGGCTTCAAGCCAACACGAAGGAAATCGGCATGGCCTTCCGTAGAGTGCCTCGAAAGATGCTATACCAATTCAAGTTTGGAAGCTATTATTGGAAGAAAACTCTACAAGAATATGATCTTTCCAACTTCCACCAAAATCAAGAACAAATGCACGAAAGAGATCTTCAAGAGTTTGACTCACACGCTCGGTTTGTCCATCAGACTGTGGACGATAAGCGGTGCTAAAATTAAGCTTTGTTCCCAAAGCTTTTTGAAGACTTTACCAAAAATCCACTAGTAAAATAATGGATCACGATTGCTAACAATAGAAGTAGGAACTCGATGCAATTTAACAATTTCTTCAACATAGAATTCAGCCAAAAGAGGTACGGTCCAAAAGAGAAGGACGAGCCTCAAGGCTGCACAAAACAATAGATGAACATAAATTGGATTCACGATCTCGATTCTCACAAGTGGGTGAAGTCTCGAGATCATTCCATTCGGATATCATCATAGAAACAACCGATTGTTGTTTACGACTAAGGGCATCGACAACACGATTACCCTTTCCGGGAGTATAGAGAATATCAAGATCATAAGATGCAAGGAACTCGAGCCAACGTTGTTGACACAAATTAAATTCTTTTTGAGAAAATAAATACCTCAAAGATTTATGATCGGTGTAGAGAACAATTTTCTCTCCCAAAAGATAACGACGCCAAATTCTAAAGGCGAAAACAATGGCCGCGAGCACTAGATCATGAGTGGCATATCTAGTCTCGGTAGGCCTCAATTGCCTAGAAGCATAAGCGATGGCATGTTCCCCTTTGCATGAGAACGACACCCAAACCAATACGACTAGTATCGGTAAAAACAATGAAGTCTTGATTTCCTTTGGGAATCGCAAGAATAAAAGCATCGGAAAAGAGTTCCTTTAAATGATCCTCTTTCCCGAAAAGCTAAGACTTTCAAAATTATAATTAACTTTATGTAATCATCTTTTTAGAATTATTTTACAAGTCAATTTATTGCGTCTGACTGTCTCATCAAAGCGTTTAGGAGATTCCTATCGATAATGTTGATCAAGCGCATCGACCAGAATTCTTAAAGCACTCAATGGGCAACACAACACAAAATCATCTTCTATATGATAAACATGCCTCTTATAAAATTTACAAATATTCTTTGCTCGTTTTAATAACAAAATCCAATCATACTTATAAATATCTTATTAAAAAGATTTGCAAATTTTGAATTGTTGTTTTTATCCATAATCAATAAATACAAGGATAAACTCATCGAGATATTGGTAGAATACTCGATTCATAAGATGGATGAAATAAAGTAGAAGGTTTGTCAAACCGAATGACATAACGAACAACTCACAAGAATCATAACGAGTGCGGAATGCGGTAAGTGGAATGCTATCCTCCGCAACTCGTAGCTGATGAAAACCGATGGCAAGGTCGAGCTGAAAAGACCTTAGCACCACACAATAGATTGCTTAGGTGATAATCCTAAGACAAATCTCAAAAATATCGGAAAATTCACAAACTACTTGAATGAGAGAAATAACACATTCCTCATCAAGTGGGTTTAAAGAATAAAATGATGCCACCAAATTTGGAAATCAAAATCATTAAGAACAATAGAAATCTACTTAATAGATTGAGAATGTCGAAGATATATAGTCCGCTCAGGACATAGGATGCGGGCTTAATAATGATCAAGCCAATCCTTTCCCAAAAAAAAATCAATTTCGAAGCCTAAGTAACGCATAACATGCAAATCGGCTCTAAAAGAATAATCACATAAAATAATCTCGACATTTTCACAAAATAAACTGAGTGTTGCGGATCCACCAATCGGATTCTCAATTCTCAATGAAGTCATCAAGCCCATAATATTTAAAGAAAAAGAATCAACAAGTTCTTTTGATATAAAAGAGTGGGACGCACCCGTATCAAAAGAAATCAAATAGGGAGATCACGAAATAAAATAGTGCTATCAAGGATAGAAAATACCTTGACCAAGAGAAGTGTCACTAGGAGCTTTCACAACATTCAACTCTCCCTCTCTCCTACTTTGGAGTATGGGACATGTAGATATAAGATGGCCCGAACTTTTGCAATAACCACAAAAAAATGGTTTTGGGCACTCATTCGCATAGTGGTCCGTAGAACCACAATTGTAGAGCATCCACGACTAGAGGTAGGAGTCTTTTCTACCGAAGTTTCTTGCTTCCCTTTCTTGTTGGGATTGGGATTGGGGCCTTTGAACTTAATAGGCCTCTTCATGATATTGTTGAAGTTCTGTTTGGCTCTCACAACTTCAACATCACTTTCTTTATCGGCATCTTCAAGTCGAAGAGCGATATCAATAAGCTGATTGAAAGAAACTTCTAGTTTCAGAAGTAGGGGCTTTTTGAGGTTCTTGTTCAACCTATAAACAAATCTCTTATTTTTCTTCAATGGGGTATTAATATATTTGACCCCATATTTAGAGAGAGAGATTCAAAAGATGCGACGTAGTCGGTCACAGAAGATTCACCTTGAACAAGGTCAATAAAGCGCCGAGCTAAAGTTACTTTTTCAGCCTCCGGCACAAACTTCAATTCGAATCTTTCCCGGAATTGCTCCCAAGTAAGATCCGCTTCAATAATTTCCAAAATCAAAAGCTCATACCAATCTAATGCTCTTTCTTGGAGCATGCTAGAAGCCACTTGGACTCGAAGTGAATCAATAAGATCCATGCAGGAAAAGATGCGATCGCATGATCTAAGCCAAGCTTGGATTTCTATAACGTTTTCGGATCCCCTGAATGGCCTTCCACCCAAAGCGGTATAATCTCTGCACAAGCGTGCAAACCCGGATTTAGGGTGAGTAGGCGCTGGAACGGGTCCGGTAGCTTGGGCATTGTTCATAAGATCTAAAAGTTGCTGAGTAGACATAAATACTCCATCCTGAGGAGTAGCACTGGATTGACTGGCGCTGGGACGGCCTGGTCTAACCATTTCTCTTCTTTAAGAAAGAAAGAAGAGGAAAAGGGTTATTCACAAAATGAATATCAAACAAACTTGATTGATAAAACAAGGCATCACAAAAGAAAATAGGATAGAACAGTACGAAGACTCGAATTAAATCCTATGGCACGATTCCTAAGAAAGACTTAGGACAATGATCCTTGCTAGATTATTCTACATTGTTCCAAAGTTTGGCTCTGATATCAAGCTGTGACGCCCCCACCTCTATACTCATGCTAGCCAAGGACACTATGGGGTAATGTCGTCAACTAGCACGAAGAATAAGGCTGTTGAGGAGCGACCATCTGTGTAATTGCTTTGTGCGAGTACCAATATGTCAAATAATATGACTTACATTTCATTTCAAGAGGAAATCTGACATATCATAATACAAACACAAAGCTACCACACAGTGGCTATATGGCCTTCGGAAACAAATATAGAAATAAGCATAACACAAATCAGTCACATATATTCATATCACAAAGGCTGAATCAGATATGAATATAACACATAAAAGTGTACATCAAAGTAGTGGTCAAACAAGATCCACTACATCACAAAAGAATAGATACAAGAGCTAGACAAAAGAATAAGTATACAACAAGGAGTCTCTATCTCAAATGTATACTAACAAAAACTACTATGCTAAAGTAGTTAGCCAAAAGTCAGGTGAAGGACCCTGATAAGAAGTCAAGCAGGAGCACCTGAAATACCTCGGTCTGACTCGAGTATTATTTAAGAAGAAAATAATAAACGGACCAGTCTAGCTATAAATATCAGATAAAATGAGATAGGATAAGAGATATGACCAAAAACGTATGATAACAAAAATGCCATACTGTGTCAAGTATACGTCAAATAACAACAAAAATCATACAACATCTCAAAACACCAAAAAGAATCACATTCTTTAAATTATTCACCAAAACACAAATATTGATAGATCTTATCAATTCAAACCACGAAAATTGGTGAAACACAAATTCTAGAAATCACAACCAGAAATCACAAAAGGGGGAAGGCCTATCACAAACGGGAGCATGAAAACTCACCAACACGTGTATCACAAATGGGTTGCTAACCCATGCTCGATAACCATAGAGTCGGTGCCACGACGTAGTGCAGCGAACGCCCGGAACCAGAAACTCAAATAATCCAGAACATCGACGTAGTATAGCGTTACGCTCGATGAACCAAACTCAAATAATCAGGAACAATGACGTAGTACAACGAACGCCCGATGAACCTGAACATAAATAATACGGAAAAACGACGTAGTACAGCGAACGCCCGATGAACCAAATTCAAATAAGCCGGAACAACGACATAATACATCGTTACGCCCGATGAACCGAACTCCATAAAACCATAGGTCGCTAGCCTATTAAAATGAGACGAAGCTCCATAAATCAGGGTACAGTCCCCCACGCGGACAAAGAGACATCGCATAACGCTAGTCTAAACCATAAAATGATCATCATCGATCATCAAGAAGTGTCGATTACACTATGCTAGTAAATAAATGAGTTTAGCTTCATGTCCCATAACCACTGGCTTAACTTAAATATTTACGAAAAAATTGTAGATGTCCACTCGAAAATTGTCACAAGAGTTTCAATCGAACAGGTCTAAGAATTAACCGACGAAGTAAACGCAAGCGTTTCATACCACTTGTTTTACTAAGTCGTTTAATTAGATTTCTCATACGAATGAGGTAAAGGTTTGTATATACTAATAGATTGGAAAATAGTTTTAAAAGAGAGCTTTATATTTAAAATAGAGTTGAAAACATCTTTGTGAAAGAGCTTGAATATTTACTATTAGTATAGAAACCTTTATATTTTTAAAGTGACAAATCACAGAAATGATTGCTGAAACAATCAATCACCAAAAATTCACATACGAAGATGTGAATTAAATACAAAGAAATCGATACCAAATCCATCAAAATGGATATTCCCAAAAATCCCGAAAAGAAGTCAGCAAGGTCAATAAAAGTGATAACAACTAATCGGAGCAACTAAAATCGATAAACAATGGAAATTCAATCAAAAATAGGAAAATAGGCAAAACTGGGCAATTCCAGACGTCTGAGGGGTTAATCCAGACGTCTGGATTTGGTTTTTGGAAATATTCCAGAAAACCAACCAGACGTCAGAAATCTCAAATCAGACGTCTGACCCCCTTTTCAAACGTCTGAAACTTTAATTCAGACGTCTGAAATTAGTCACTGCCATTTTTTTATTAATCTGCGTGCACATATTTTTGCTCCAGGTCCAAACCAGACATCTGGACTTGGTCACTAGACGTCTGGTCACCTGGTCTGGGCAACAATTTGACTAAGCAAAAGTGGCCAAAACGTATCGGGAGCGATCGGATGAGCAACGGCGACTAAGGATTTACGCCAAGCGACAACCCGGCCTTATAGGCTCTTCGATACATCCCGAGCATCAATGTCCAAACATCATTTTTCATAAGATTGGACCAAAACACCAAAATTTGGAAAATTCACCAAATCAATTCAAATCAAAAGCAAATTAATATGCACAAGTGTTAGAAATTCATACCTAACAACAATGATAGCTATAGACGTAGATGTGAGTTAAAGAACTCACCTTTAAACCCAAAAACACAAGAGAGAAGCTATAGAGCAAGGCAAGAACAATCACTCTTCAATTTTAACCCAAGAAGCTTCAATCTAAGCTCAAAAGAAAAACATTTCCTAGGTTAGGGTTTAGGAAATTTCTGAAATTGAAGAGGAAATGAGATGGAGAAGATGAAGAGGATGCTTACCTAAGCTTCTCTTAGATTTTGAGCAAGAACTTGAGTTTGCAAATGAATCTAAGGCTTAGGAATTTCTAATTCATTTTCTCTTCCCCCATTTTTCTAAAGCTTGAAGTGTTAGGAAATGATAGTGTATGAAGAGGAGAGGGGTGTGTTAGGATATTAGATGGGTTGATGGGCTGAAACCCAAACCCAAAGCCCAATAGAAAAATAGCAAAATTCACTCAACTCCAAACATATCGATGTTTATACTCAAAAAAGTTGCAAACGCCATTTTGGACTCAACGGAAGTGGTCTCGAGTCCTAATTCGACCATTTGCAAAAAGTAGCTTTTCGGACTTTAATCCGATTAATGATGTTATATTTAAATAAAACATTTAAATATAATATCGTAAAATATGCGGGTTGTTATAATATCCATACTACCAAAGGGTATTACTAACGAATACCGTTTGAAATAATACGAAAAATGAGGCTTCTTATGGGCGACCATACGTGAATATTCCCTTGGGTTAACATCGGTATGTAGCTCACCTTAAAATATATCAACGATATACGTTTCAGGTATCGACATAAAGCAATAATCATGTGGACTTACCAGGACATAACGATGTATGACACGTACAATTGATCGAAGAGCCGAATTATAGCAAAAAATATAATACAAGCTGATACTAACAGTAATGTCAGTCTCAGTACGACAATATATACCAAGTTCGGTTTAAAATATACAACTCATAGCCACCTCAATAAAAAAACATAAGGAGACATCTAAAGAAAATATCATTGACAACTCAAACGTAATATACTATATAATCTATATCCTCTAAAGGCTAACATCCAAAATGGCTAATGTCCATATACTTGAAAAGTCTTAGACTGCCCTGAGTATTATATAAATAATAAATGGGTTAGTGTAACGACCCCGAATTTTAAATATATTTAAATTGATAATTTAAATTAATTTTTGAATAAAAATTGGGAAAATAAATCGATAGAGTGATGCGAGTTTCCCCGAATCAAAATAAATTTGGTATAAATCATTTACATTTAAAAATATTGTAAATATTGTATATATGTGAATATATATGTATTTGAGCATATATGAGTAAATTTGAAAATTATAAATAATATATATGTATATACATTTGATTTGAATTTAAATTTGATATTGATAAAATGGTTTAATAATAATTAATGATAATAATAAATATTAGAAATAATGGTTTGAATTTATAAAATAAATATAAGACAATAAAATACAAAGTAGAACTTTTGCTAAAATTTTAACAACATATTAAATTAGAAATTTAATTTTATTATAAAATAATATTAAAAAAATAAAGATATTCCATTATACAATGTGAATTTATGAAGCCACCTAGTATCATCATGTTGGTACAGCCGAGATAAGAAACAAGAACTTGAGTAATTAATGCAACATACCTCTAGCATATCAAAGCATTTAATGAAAGTAACCTCAGCCATACCTATTGTTAAAACAAAGTAACATAACCTGTACACATCTCCTTTATATCAGCCTGTACAACATTTCTTTTTATATCATCTTCATAATTTTGCTTCGTTAATCCATTTCAAAGCTAAAGAAAGAAAAAAAAATTATAAGTCTCTGCCTAGTATCATATAAACAGAAGCTTCAACTCAAACAAGAATTCACAGCCCGATTCAACAAAAAGGAAGCCCTGTTCTTTAATCTTCTAAACGGTGAGTAACTTAAAAGTATGATACCTGTTGAATAATTATCTGTGAGTAAACAACTTTAAATTAAACTGAATATATTTAGTTGTTGTTTGTTAAGTTTGAGATCTGGAATTGCTTTGATGTGCATATACATATATAAATCTCCTATGTTTCCTTGTTCTTCTTCCTTATTGACTGAGTTACAGTTTTAAACAAACAAGAAACTTCGATCTCTTATCATTAAACCAATATTAGACCTTGGTTTCAAAGACAAATGGGTGGGTTTAAGTTTCAGGGATTATTTAAAATAGTTTTTAAATAAAACAAGGATATACAGTGTGAAAGAAAAAAAAACTTGATTCCACCGAGCAAACTTTAAATTTTAATAAATTCGATTGTAGCGAATTTGAGATTCATTTACATAACATGAATCGGCATTAGAAGATAATAATTTTAAGCCAAGATTTGTGATTTTTAAGTGAAGGAGTTGAGAGAAGTTTGGTTTTGAATTGGAAATGATTTTTGATCAATTTCCGGCACTGGGTTGAACTGGGAGTGTCGGGATTGTTCGTGGTGATGGAGGAGCCTATGGGGGTGAGTAGAAAAATGGTCGGAGGTGGTAATAATGGCGGTGGCGTCGGCGGCAAGGGTTCGAAATTTCTAAACCTAGTTTTTGAACGGGGAGGAAATTCGTGCACCACGGTTTCGTTCGAACATCGAGTTGCTCGAGGGTCTGGGAAATGGTAGCTATGGGTTTGATGAAGCGATAGCCGGAGTTGTAGGCTGGCTGGTGGCCGAGGCGACGAGATTGGGGCCTTGACAGGTTCGGTCGCTGATGGGTTTTGTTACTTCCAGGTTTGGAATGAAGGTCTCGAATTCGAATTCGAGATGTGGGGGACGATCTGATGATCGTTTTGGGTTGCTGCATGGATAGGCGATGTGTCGGAGTGATCATCGATGATCGGAGTGGCGCCACGATGATGTACACGTGCACATGCACGTTTCATTTTCTGGTCGTTCCAGTTTTGGGAAGAAGAAGTTAGACTCGAAGTAAGGCTCGTGAAAAATTGCATTTGCTTCGAGATGGACTCGAGTTATCTCGAGTTGAAACAGTGACAGGGTTGAATTGGTAAATAATTCAAAATTTAAAATTTTCTTAAGCCTGTCTGTTTTCGAATTTGAACTGGATCTTTTAAAATGAATTTTTAAACCCGAAAACAAAGATTTAAACTAAGTTCTAAATCAGTTTTAAGTATGATTTCAAAAATTTAAATTGGTATTCTAAATTTGAAATGAATAAAAGTTTTCTTTAATATTTGAATGAAGAGTTATATATATTTGTTTAACTTAAATATGCAAGTTAAATGATTAATTAATGTGATTTATTTAAGTTAATTAATTAATTAGATTAAATTAATTAAGGATAATCATTTATGGAATTGGTTAAGTAAAATTACTTAATTAAAAGTAATTAAATAAATGATTAAAATTTATTAATTAAATGATTAAAGTATAATTGCTCGATGTAATTAATTTGAAATTAGAAATAATCAATTTAGTAATTAATTAAAGGTTAATTAATTAATGAAGGTGATTAAGGAAGGATAATAAATTGAGGAATAATTAATTAAAGAAACTAATTGGAGATGATTAATTTAATGGTGGGTTAAATAATTAAAGGTTAATTATTTAATGATTAAACGTTGATTGATTTATTTATTAAGGTTGATTAATTAATGACTAAAGGACAATTAATTAAATTGGGTTGTATTTAATTAATGTTAATTAAACCAGGATTAGTGTCTAATCTAATTTAATTTAATCAGGTAAATAAATTGACCTTACTTATGGATGATTGGATTTGACTAAATGATTGAATTGTTTGATATCCCTGATACATGATGCTTTGTGATACATCCTGATTTATGTTGTGATCTGTAGTTTACTTACCTGTGATATATATATCTGTGATCTGTGAATGAACGATAAGCGTGATAGTTAATACCGCTTATCAACTATACTTCTGTATTCTGATCTGTGATGATTGTATGATGTTGCACTATTGTGTGTGAAACCCCTGGACTACACCTTTACACACACAAATATGGATTTCACGTGGAAATCGGTTAAGTCACAGATGATTTAAATTCAATGTTTTTGAAATTGAAATTTTAATTCCAATTTTTGAAATTTGAAATTTGGGTTTAAAGTGAAAAGCTTTTGAAATGGAATTTCAATGATAAAGCTATTTTTGAATAACTTGGTAAAGTTTCAATTTAAATAATTCAATTTGAAGTTGAATTCAAATAATTTGGAATTGAATTCCATGTTTGGAAATTTTGGTTAAGAATGTTATAAATGTGATTATATGAAGTTAAACCATTTAAAAGTAAAATTTTGAGAATTTGGATTTAACCCAAAGACTTTAACCTATATTAATGAATCAGTTTTCCGGAATAAAACTGTTTGTTTTAAAAGAATAAAAGCTTTCAGATAAGAAATGAGATTCCAGTTTAATTAAAGGAATTTCAAGATTGAATTGAAAAATAGTTTTCCAAGTTATGAATGAATTCTTTTTGAAAGCTATGAATTGAATCTGTTTATTTTTAGCAGATTTAAAATGATGTTTTGTTTAAACCATTCGAAATGAAATTGTTTGGAAAACTATGAGTTAAATCTTTGATTTAAAGATTTAACGAGTTAATCAAATTGAAATGGAAATTGATTTGGAAAATATGTGAATGAATCTTTTGTTTAAAAGATTAAAATGTGGAAATTGTTTAAACAGTTGAAGGTTGTTTAAAATGAATATTTTGTTTAAAGATTTGAAAATGGTAGTTGGTTAAACCATTTGAAGAAAGATTTTGGGTAATAAGTTGTGACTTAATTGAAATCCCAATATCCATATGTTTTAAATATTGCGCTCATTATTCGGGTTAGCCGGGAAAAGACCTTTGAGTTATATAACCCATTCCGAATAGTGATACGTCGTATATGGATGGCATTTGAAGACCGGTGTTGAAGACCGGGTATTTGCAAGAACGATAGGATGACCTATCGATTGTCTCTGCACTGAGTTGCAACGGTATAGAGACTCCCTAAGTGTTGGGAAGTCCGATCCGGATTGTGAATACCCGGATTGCAAGGGCTTCGTAAGAAGTGCCTTCGGTTCTATTCGAACCCGGAACAGACTTGCATGGTTACATGTCTGACATTACACTTTGAGATATAAAGCATATTTCTTTCAAATACTTTTCTATTTGGTGGCGGAGAATTTATTCTCTTAGCTTAACACCCTTCTCTGAGACGTACGAGCTCAGAGGTTATGTAGTTGAAACTTATCAGCGATATACTCCTAATTTGGTAATGTGACATGTTGAGTGTTGCTGTGTGATGATCATTGTTTGATCATTTGTGATATGATCATTTGTTTGATCATTTATCTTTGTGATCATTACTTTGATCATCTGTTGACCCAAAGCATGGCTTTGTGCCAAAGCGTAGCTTTGTGGACGAGACTTCGTCAGGGCCTCACAACCCGGAAATGGTCGAAATAGGAATGTTGCAGCAAGGTTATGAGGGTCGCGCCCTTTAGGGTATGTCATTTCCTTCTGGAAAGGGGTGGTATCATGGTATGGAGCCCAGATACTTACTCATGTGGACACACTTTATTTATTATGTGTGATGTTGTTACCGAGCGCTCGGATAAAGGTCCCAAAGGACCGGGGGATGGCATATTCGTGAGTTACCTAGTTACAGGGGTAACCCGGCCTTGTTTGGCAGAGAGCAGTTTGTCTCTCGGAGCGTCCAGCCAGAGGCGTTTCCTACGTGGCATAGGAAGTTCCTTAGCCTGACCATTTGTTGGAAATCCATCTTCCAATACGAACCTTGTACGGTATTAGTTGTAGAACCTGCTATTTAACATAGCAGCTATAGTAGGCATAGTATAATGGTACCTATGCTGGCTAAGATTAATATTATACTTTCAAAATGTTTTCCACTATGCACTAATAATAATAATCCAATGATTTTGCGTAGTAAGCATGTTTGACTGCCATAAGAAGAAATCTCCTACAATTCTGTGTGTGCATTGTGTGTGTGGCGGGAGGTCTTATGGTAGTTTCATTTTCTGAAAACATTGCGAATTGACTTTAAATTCTTTTGTTGTTCGTTTTTAAAGATAAACTGTTTTTGTTGCTCACACCAGTCCCATGACTGATCCGGAGTTTATTGTTTCTTTCCTAAACTCTGGGTGCTCAAAATTTTCTACACGGGCAGTCTAGAGTTGGGTTTCTCAGATATTCAGGGTTAGTAGATTATCTGGAGCTAGTCAGTCCTTGGACGACTGACCTTGCTTTCCGCTAGCTATGGATTGGGGCATTCTATTGGAGATATTCTATCCACTGCTGGTGTTATCTATTTTCTTTATGCTTTTATTTCTTGTATCATATCTCTGATGTATATCGATATCTGTTGTATCATTCTGTTGTATCATATTGTATCAGATTTTTGTATCTGTCATTGTATCAATGTTATATATATTGATATATTCTTTTTCTTCCGCTGTGTTGTTATACTTACTGTGTTATAAGCTCCAGCGAATCGGATTTGAACGGTCGAATCTGCGGCATTCTAGTACAATGTGAAGTACGGATGTCGATTTTCGAGCGGGCAAAATTCGACTCGTTACATTTGGTATCAGAGCTAAGGTTGAACTTTAGCTCAGGAGTATAACACATTAAGTAGCTCATTAGAGATAGGGTGAAGTATCTCTAGAATGAGTGTATCCCTAAGATATCCGTCTGAATGTCTCAGTAAATTCTCTTGCTATCCACTGATAGTGAGTATGAGTGCAAGAAGAGGACGAGATAGGGGACAAGGGAGTACGACTATAAATGGTCAATACCCTGTGACAGTGGAAATAATTTTCTCCATCAATATTCTTTGATTCGATTCCAAATTCTTTTCATTTCATCGTATCAGCTACAAGTAGAAGTTTCGGTATGATGATGGCTCTACAAATCGTTGTAGAAAATTCTTACTTTGTATCTTTATCAGTTTCTTATCAGCTTTTTGATTTAAACCTTAATGAATTTGAAATTGGAAATTTTAATTTGAGGTAAATTGATTAATAGAATATTAGGGTAAAATTGAATTAAATCAATAAAACGATATCTTTTGAAACCAAATTTTGAAATTTTATTGTAATTTCTTGGGTATATCAAAGTCCGAAGAGGTACAAGTTATATATACCCCAAAGTAGAAGTATTCCGATTTGAGTTTGGAATCCATATCTGATGTTTGGAAATTTTGGAAGATTTAATCCATTTATCTATTGTTTGGGTCTTGATATATTCTACGAACGGTTAGTTATTCCTTCGAACTAACCGATGCCACTACATATTTCGTAGATCTGAATAACCCGAGTATCTTATGGAAAAATTAAACAGATTCGTTCTTGTATCTGTTTTTGATATTCTGATTTGGTAAGCCAAATGCAGAATAAATATTCAGTTTGATTAGATGAAACATTCTTCATCTGTCATTGTTTCGTGCCTGCGAATTTCGAGGACGAAATTCTTTTAAGGGGGAAGTCTGTAACGACCCCGAATTTTAAATATATTTAAATTGATAATTTAAATTAATTTTTGAATAAAAATTGGGAAAATAAATCGATAGAGTGATGCGAGTTTCCCCGAATCAAAATAAATTTGGTATAAATCATTTACATTTAAAAATATTGTAAATATTGTACATATGTGAATATATATGTATTTGAGCATATACGAGTAAATTTGAAAATTATAAATAATATATATGTATATACATTTGATTTGAATTTAAACTTGAAATTGATAATATGGTTTAATAATAATTAATGATAATAATAAATATTAGAAATAATGGTTTGAATTTATAAAATAAATATAAGACAATAAAATACAAAGTAGAACTTTTGCTAAAATTTTAACAACATATTAAATTAGAAATTTAATTTTATTATAAAATAATATTAACAAAACAAAGATTTTCCATTATACAATGTGAATTTATGAAGCCACCAAGTATCATCATGTTTGTACAGCCGAGATAAGAAACAAGAACTTGAGTAATTAATGCAACATACCTCTAGCACATCAAAGCATTTAATGAAAGTAACCTCAGCCATACCTATTGTTAAAACAAAGTAACATAACCTGTACACATTTCCTTTATATCAGCCTGTACAACATTTCTTTTTATATCATCTTCATAATTTTGCTTCGTTCCATTTCAAAGCTAAAGAAAGAAAAACAAAATTATAAGTCTCTGCCTAGTATCATATAAACAGAAGCTTCAACTCAAACAAGAATTCACAGCCTGATTCAACAAAAAGGAAGCCCTGTTCTTTACTCTTCTAAACGGTGAGTAACTTAAAAGTATGATACCTGTTGAATAATTATCTGTGAGTAAACAACTTTAAATTAAACTGAATATATTTAGTTGTTGTTTGTTAAGTTTGAGATCTGGAATTGCTTTGATGTCCATATACATATATAAATCTCCTCTGTTTCCTTGTTCTTCTTCCTTATTGACTGAGTTACAGTTTTAAACAAACAAGAAACTTCGATCTCTTATCATTAAACCAATATCAGACCTTGGTTTCAAAGACAAATGGGTGGGTTCAAGTTTCAGGGATTATTTAAAAATAGTTTTTAAATAAAACAAGGATATACGGTGTGAAAGACAAAAAAAACTTGATTCTACCGAGCAAACTTTAAATTTTAATAAATTCGATTGTAGCAAATTTGAGATTCATTCACATAACATGAATTGGCATTAGAAGATAAGAATTTTAAGCCAAGATTTATGATTTTTAAGTGAAGGAGTTGAGAGCAGTTTGGTTTTGAACTGGAAATGATTTTTGATCAATTTCCGGCACTGGGTTGAACTGGGGGTGTCGGGGTTGTTCGTGGTGATGGAGGAGCCTATGGGGGTGAGTAGAAAAATGGTTGGAGGTGGTAATAACGACGGTGGCGTCAGCGGCAAGGGTTCGAAATTTCTAAACCTAGTTTTTGAACGGGGAGGAAATTCGTGCACCACGGTTTCGTTCGAGCATCGAGTTGCTTGAGGGTCTGGGAAATGGTAGCTATGGGTTTGATGAAGCGATAGCCGGAGTTGTAGGCTGGCTGGTGGCCGAGGCGACGAGATTGGGGCATTGACAGTTTCGGTCGCTAATGTGTTTTGTTACTTCCAGGTTTGGAATGAAGGTCTCGAATTCGAATTCGAGATGTGGGGGACGATCTGATGATCGTTTTGGGTTGCTGCGTGGATAGGCGATGTGTCGGAGTGGCGCCGCGATGATGTACACGTGCACGTGCACGTTTCATTTTCTGGTCGTTCCAGTTTTGGTAAGAAGAAGTTAGACTCGAAGTAAGGCTCGTGAAAAATTGCATTTGCTTCGAGATGGACTCGAGTTATCTCGAGTTGAAATAGTGACAGGGTTGAATTGGTAAACAATTCAAAATTTAAAATTTTCTTAAGCCTGTCTGTTTTCGAATTTGAACTGGGTCTTTTAAAATGATTTTTAAACCCAAAAACAAAGATTTAAACTAAGTTCTAAATCAGTTTTAAGTATGATTTCAAAAATTTAAATTGGTATTCTAAATTTGAAATGAAAAGTTTTCTTTAATATTTGAATGAAGAGTTATATAAATTTGTTTAACTTAAATATGCAAGTTAAATGATTAATTAATGTGCTTTATTTAAGTTAATTAATTAATTAGATTAAATTAATTAAGGATAATCATTTATGGAATTGGTTAAGTAAAATTACTTAATTAAAAGTAATTAAATAAATGATTAAAATTTATTAATTAAATGATTAAAGTATAATTGCTCGATGTAATTAATTTGTAATTAGAAATAATCAATTTAGTAATTAATTAAAGGTTAATTAATTAATGAAGGTGATTAAGGAAGGATAATAAATTGAGGAATAATTAATTAAAGAAACTAATTGGAGTTGATTAATTTAATGGTGGGTTAAATAATTAAAGGTTAATTATTTAGTGATTAAACGTTGATTGATTTATTTATTAAGGTTGATTAATTAATGACTAAAGGACAATTAATTAAATTGGGTTGTATTTAATTAATGTTAATTAAACCAGGATTAGTGTCTAATCTAATTTAATTTAATCAGGTAAATAAATTGACCTTACTTATGGATGATTGGATTTGACTAAATGATTGAATTGTTTGATATCCCTGATACATGATGCTTTGTGATACATCCTGATTTATGTTGTGATCTGTAGTTTACTTACCTGTGATATATATATCTGTGATCTGTGAATGAACGATAAGCGTGATAGTTAATACCGCTTATCAACTATACTTCTGTATTCTGATCTGTGATGATTGTATGATGTTGCACTATTGTGTGTGAAACCCCTGGACTACACCTTTACACACACAAATATGGATTTCACGTGGAAATCGGTTAAGTCATAGATGATTTAAATTCAATGTTTTTGAAATTGAAATTTTAATTCCAATTTTTGAAATTTGAAATTTGGGTTTAAAGTGAAAAGCTTTTGAAATGGAATTTCAATGATAAAGCTATTTTTGAATAACTTGGTAAAGTTTCAATTTAAATAATTCAATTTGAAGTTGAATTCAAATAATTTGGAATTGAATTCCATGTTTGGAAATTTTGGTTAAGAATGTTATAAATGTGATTATATGAAGTTAAACCATTTAAAAGTAAAATTTTGAGAATTTGGATTTAACCCAAAGACTTTAACCTATATTAATGAATCAGTTTTCCGGAATAAAACTGTTTGTTTTAAAAGAATAAAAGCTTTCAGATAAGAAATGAGATTCCAGTTTAATTAAAGGAATTTCAAGATTGAATTGAAAAATAGTTTTCCAAGTTATGAATGAATTCTTTTTGAAAGCTATGAATTGAATCTGTTTATTTTTAGCAGATTTAAAATGATGATTTGTTTAAACCATTCGAAATGAAATTGTTTTGAAAACTATGAGTTAAATCTTTGATTTAAAGATTTAACGAGTTAATCAAATTGAAATGGAAATTGATTTGGAAAATATGTGAATGAATATTTTGTTTAAAAGATTAAAATGTGGAAATTGTTTAAACCGTTGAAGGTTGTTTAAAATGAATCTTTTTGTTTAAAGATTTGAAAATGGTAATTGGTTAAACCATTTGAAGAAAGATTTTGGGTAATAAGTTGTGACTTAATTGAAATCCCAATATCCATATGTTTTAAATATTGCGCTCATTATTCGGTTTAGCCGGGAAAAGACCTTTGAGACATATAACCCATTCCGAATAGTGATACGTCATATATGGATGGCATATGAAGACCGGTGTTGAAGACCGGGTATTTGCAAGAACGATAGGATGACCTATCGATTGTCTCTGCACTGAGTTGCAACGGTATAGAGACTCCCTAAGTGTTGGGAAGTCCGATCGGGATTGTGAATACCCGGATTGCAAGGGCTTCGTAAGAAGTGCCTTCGGTTCTGTTCGAACCCGGAACAGACTTGTATGGTTACATGTCTGACATTACACTTTGAGATATAAAGCAGATTTCTTTCAAATACTTTTCTTTTTGGTGGCGGAGAATTTATTCTCTTAGCTTAACACCCTTCTCTGAGACGTACGAGCTCAGAGGTTATGTAGTTGAAACTTATCAGCGATATACTCCCAATTTGGTAATGTGACATGCTGAGTGTTGTTGTGTGATGATCATTGTTTGATCATTTGTGATATGATCATTTGTTTGATCATTTATCTTTGTGATCATTACTTTGATCATCTGTTGACCCAAAGCATGGCTTTGTGCCAAAGCGTAGCTTTGTGGACGAGACTTCATCAGGGCCTCACAACCCGGAAATGGTCGAAACAGGAATGTTGCAGCAAGGTTATGAGGGTCGCGCCCTTTAGGGTATGTCATTTCCTTCTGGAAAGGGGTGGTATCATGGTATGGAGCCCAGATACTTACTCATGTGGACACACTTTATTTATTATGTGTGATGTTGTTACCGAGCGCTCGGATAAAGGTCCCAAAGGACCGGGGGATGGCATATTCGTGAGTTACCAAGTTACAGGGGTAACCCGGCCTTGTTTGGCAGAGAGCAGTTTGTCTCTCGGAGCGTCCAGCCAGAGGCGTTTCCTACGTGGCATAGGAAGTTCCTTAGCCTGACCATTTGTTGGAAATCCATCTTCCAATACGAACCTTGTACGGTATTAGTTGTAGAACCTGCTATTTAACATAGCAGCTATAGTAGGCATAGTATAATGGTACATATGCTGGCTAAGATTAATATTATACTTTCAAAATGTTTTCCACTATGCAGTAATAATAATAATCCAATGATTTTGCGTAGTAAGCATGTTTGACTACCATAAGAAGAAATCTCCTCCAATTCTGCATGTGCATTGTGTGTGTGGCGGGAGGTCTTTTGGTAGTTTCATTTTCTAAAAACATTGCGAATTGACTTTAAATTCTTTTGTTGTTTGTTTTTAAAGATAAACTGTTTTTGTTGCTCACACCAGTCCCATGACTGATCCGGAGTTTGTTGTTTCTTTCCTAAACTCTGGGTGCTCAAAATTTTCTACACGGGCAGTCTAGAGTTGGGTTTCTCAGATATTTAGGTTTAGTAGATTATCTGGAGCTAGTCAGTCCTTGGACGACTGACCTTGCTTTCCGCTAGCTATGGATTGGGGCATTCTATTGGAGATATTCTATCCACTGCTGGTGTTATCTATTTTCTTTATGCTGTTATTTCTTGTATCATATCTCTGATGTATATTGATATCTGTTGTATCATTCTGTTGTATCATATTGTATCAGATTTTTGTATCTGTCATTGTATCAATGTTATATATATATTGATATATTCTTTTTCTTCCGCTGTGTTGTTATACTTACTGTGTTATAAGCTCCAGCGAATTGGATTTGAACGGTCGAATCTGCGGCATTCTAGTACAATGTGAAGTACGGATGTCGATTTTCGAGCGGGCAAAATTCGACTCGTTACATTTGGTATCAGAGCTAAGGTTGAACTTTAGCTCAGGAGTATAACACATTAAGTAGCTCATTAGAGATAGGGTGAAGTATCCCTAGAATGAGTGTATCCCTAAGATATCCGTCTAAATGTCTCAGTAAATTCTCTTGCTATCCACTGATAGTGAGTATGAGTGCAAGAAGAGGACGAGATAGGGGACAAGGGAGTACGACTATAAATGGTCAATACCCTGTGACAGTGGAAATAATTTTCTCCATCAATATTCTTTGATTCGATTCCAAATTCTTTTCATTTCTTCGTATCAGCTACAAGTAGAAGTTTCGGTATGATGATGGCTCTACAAATCGTTGTAGAAAATTCTTACTTTGTATCTTCATCAGTTTCTTATCAGCTTTTTGATTTAAACCTTAATGAATTTGAAATTGGAAATTTTAATTTGAGGTAAATTGATTAATAGAATATGAGGGTAAAATTGAATTAAATCAATAAAACGATATCGTTTGAAACCAAATTTTGAAATTTTATTGTAATTTCTTGGGTATATCAAAGTCCGAAGAGGTACAAGTTATATATACCCCAAAGTAGAAGTATTCCGATTTGAGTTTGGAATCCATATCTGATGTTTGGAAATTTTGGAAGATTTAATCCATTTATCTATTGTTTGGGTCTCGATATATTCTACGAACGGTTAGTTATTCCTTCGAACTAACCGATGCCACTACATATTTCGTAGATCTGAATAACCCGAGTATCTTGTGGAAAAATTAAACAGATTCGTTCTTGTATCTGTTTTTGATATTCTGATTTGGTAAGCCAAATGCAGAATAAATATTCAGTTTGATTAGATGAAACATTCTTCATCTGTCATTGTTTCGTGCCTGCGAATTTCGAGGACGAAATTCTTTTAAGGGGGAAGTCTGTAACGACCCCGAATTTTAAATATATTTAAATTGATAATTTAAATTAATTTTTGAATAAAAATTGGGAAAATAAATCGATAGAGTGATGCGAGTTTCCCCGAATCAAAATAAATTTGGTATAAATCATTTACATTTAAAAATATTGTAAATATTGTATATATGTGAATATATATGTATTTGAGCATATACGAGTAAATTTGAAAATTATAAATAATATATATGTATATACATTTGATTTGAATTTAAACTTGAAATTGATAATATGGTTTAATAATAATTAATGATAATAATAAATATTAGAAATAATGGTTTGAATTTATAAAATAAATATAAGACAATAAAATACAAAGTAGAACTTTTGCTAAAATTTTAAAAACATATTAAATTAGAAATTTAATTTTATTATAAAATAATATTAAAAAAACAAAGATATTCCATTATACAATGTGAATTTATGAAGCCACCAAGTATCATCATGTTGGTACAGCCGAGATAAGAAACAAGAACTTGAGTAATTAATGCAACATACCTCTAGCATATCAAAGCATTTAATGAAAGTAACCTCAGCCATACCTATTGTTAAAACAAAGTAACATAACCTGTACACATCTCCTTTATATCAGCCTGTACAACATTTCTTTTTATATCATCTTCATAATTTTGCTTCGTTCCATTTCAAAGCTAAAGAAAGAAAAACAAAATTATAAGTCTTTGCCTAGTATCATATAAACAGAAGCTTCAACTCAAACAAGAATTCACAGCCTGATTCAACAAAAAGGAAGCCCTGTTCTTTACTCTTCTAAACGGTGAGTAACTTAAAAGTATGATACCTGTTGAATAATTATCTGTGAGTAAACAACTTTAAATTAAACTGAATATATTTAGTTGTTGTTTGTTAAGTTTGAGATCTGGAATTGCTTTGATGTGCATATACATATATAAATCTCCTCTATTTCCTTGTTCTTCTTCCTTATTGATTGAGTTACAGTTTTAAACAAACAAGAAACTTCGATCTCTTATCATTAAACCAATATCAGACCTTGGTTTCAAAGACAAATGGGTGGGTTTAAGTTTCAGGGATTATTTAAAAATAGTTTTTAAATAAAACAAGGATATACAGTGTGATAGACAAAAAAAACTTGATTCCACCGAGCAAACTTTAAATTTTAATAAATTCGATTGTAGCGAATTTGAGATTCATTCACATAACATGAATCGGCATTAGAAGATAAGAATTTTAAGCCAAGATTTATGATTTTTAAGTGAAGGATTTGAGAGTAGTTTGGTTTTGAACTGGAAATGATTTTTGATCAGTTTCCGGCACTGGGTTGAACTGGGGGTGTCGGGGTTGTTCGTGGTGATGGAGGAGCCTATGGGGGTGAGTAGAAAAATGATCGGAGGTGGTAATCATGGCGTACCGTCAGCGGCAAGGGTTCGAAATTTCTAAACCTAGTTTTTGAACGGGGAGGAAATTCGTGCACCACGGTTTCGTTCGAGCATCGAGTTGCTCGAGGGTCTGGGAAATGGTTGCTATGGGTTTGATGAAGAGATAGCCGGAGTTGTAGGCTGGCTGGTGGCCGAGGCGACGAGATTGAGGCATTGACAGGTTCGGTCGCTGATGTGTTTTGTTACTTCCAGGTTTGGAATGAAGGTCTCGAATTCGAATTCGAGATGTGGGGGACGATCTAATGATCGTTTTGGGTTGCTACGTGGATAGGCGATGTGTCGGAGTGGCGCCGCGATGATGTACACGTGCACATGCACGTTTCATTTTCTGGTCGTTCCAGTTTTGGGAAGAAGAAGTTAGACTCGAAGTAAGGCTCATGAAAAATTGCATTTGCTTCGAGATAGACTCGAGTTATCTCGAGTTGAAACAGTGACAGGGTTGAATTGGTAAACAATTCAAAATTTAAAATTTTCTTAAGCCTGTCTGTTTTCGAATTTGAACTGGATCTTTTAAAATGATTTTTAAACCCGAAAACAAAGATTTAAACTAAGTTCTAAATCAGTTTTAAGTATGATTTCAAAAATTTAAATTGGTATTCTAAATTTGAAATGAATAAAAGTGTTCTTTAATATTTGAATGAAGAGTTATATAAATTTGTTTAACTTAAATATGAAAGTTAAATGATTAATTAATGTGATTTATTTAAGTTAATTAATTAATTAGATTAAATTAATTAAGGATAATCATTTATGGAATTGGTTAAGTAAAATTACTTAATTAAAAGTAATTAAATAAATGATTAAAATTTATTAATTAAATGATTAAAGTATAATTGCTCGATGTAATTAATTTGTAATTAGAAATAATCAATTTAGTAATTAATTAAAGGATAATTAATTAATAAAGGTGATTAAGGAAGGATAATAAATTGAGGAATAATTAATTAAAGAAATTAATTGGAGATAATTAATTTAATGGTGGGTTAAATAATTAAAGGTTAATTATTTAATGATTAAAGGTTGACTGATTTATTTATTAAGGTTGATTAATTAATGACTAAAGGACAATTAATTAAAATGGGTTGTAATTAATTAATGTTAATTAAACCAGGATTAGTGTCTAATCTAATTTAATCAGGTAAATAAATTGACCTTACTTATGGATGATTGGATTTGACTAAATGATTGAATTGTTTGATATCCCAGATACATGATGCTTTGTGATACATCCTGATTTATGTTGTGATCTGTAGTTTACTTACCTGTGATATATATCTGTGATCTGTGAATGAACGATAAGCGTGATAGTTAATACCGCTTATCAACTATATTTCTGTATTCTGATCTGTGATGATTGTATGATGTTGCACTATTGTGTGTGAAACCCCTGGACTACACCTTTACACACACAAATATGGATTTCACGTGGAAATCGGTTAAGTCACAGATGATTTAAATTCAATGTTTTTGAAATTGAACTTTTAATTCCAATTGTTTTTGAAATTTGAAATTTGGGTTTAAAGTGAAAAGCTTTTGAAATGGAATTTCAATGATAAAAGCTATTTTTGAATAACTTGGTAAAGTTTCAATTTAAATAATTCAATTTGAAGTTGAATTCAAATAATTTGGAATTTAATTCCATGTTTGGAAATTTTGGTTAAGAATGTTATAAATGTGATTATATGAAGTTAAACCATTTAAAAGTAAAATTTTGAGAATTTGGATTTAACCCAAAGACTTTAACCTGTATTAATGAATCAGTTTTTCGGAATAAAACTGTTTGTTTTAAAAGAATAAAAGCTTTCAGATAAGAAATGAAATTCCAGT
This sequence comes from Allium fistulosum, assembly GCA_030737815.1. Classification (NCBI taxonomy): domain Eukaryota; kingdom Viridiplantae; phylum Streptophyta; class Magnoliopsida; order Asparagales; family Amaryllidaceae; genus Allium; species Allium fistulosum. The sequence goes on from CM060906.1 coordinate 523,041,772, forward strand.
TTAATTAAAGGAATTTCAAGATTGAATTGAAAAATAGTTTTCCAAGTTATGAATGAATTCTTTTTGAAAGCTATGAATTGAATCTGTTTATTTTTAACAGATTTAAAGTGATGATTTGTTTAAACCATTCGAAATGAAATTGTTTTGAAAACTATGAGTTAAATCTTTGATTTAAAGATTTAACTAGTTAATCAAATTGAAATAGAAATTGATTTGGAAAATATGTGAATGAATCTTTTGTTTAAAAGATTAAATGTGGAAATTGTTTAAACCGTTGAAGGTTGTTTAAAATGAATCTTGTTGTTTAAAGATTTGAAAATGGTAATTGGTTAAACCATTTGAAGAAAGATATTGGGTAATAAGTTGTGACTTAATTGAAATCCCAATATCCATATGTTTTAAATATTGCGCTCATTATTCGGGTTAGCCGGGAAAAGACCTTTGAGTCATATAACCCATTCCGAATAGTGATACGTCGTATACGGATGGCATTTGAAGACCGGTGTTGAAGACCGGGTATTTGCAAGAACGATAGGATGACCTATCGATTGTCTCTGCACTGAGTTGCAACGGTATAGAGACTCCCTAAGTGTTGGGAAGTCCGATCGGGATTGTGAATACCCGGATTGCAAGGGCTTCGTAAGAAGTGCCTTCGGTTCTGTTCGAACCCGGAACAGACTTGTATGGTTACATGTCTGACATTACACTTTGAGATATAAAGCCGATTTCTTTCAAATGCTTTTCTGTTTGGTGGCGGAGAATTTATTCTCTTAGCTTAACACCCTTCTCTGAGACGTACGAGCTCAGAGGTTATGTAGTTGAAACTTATCAGCGATATACTCCCAATTTGGTAATGTGACATGCTGAGTGTTGCTGTGTGATGATCATTGTTTGATCATTTGTGATACGATCATTTGTTTGATCATTTATCTTTGTGATCATTACTTTGATCAACTGTTGACCCAAAGCATGGCTTTGTGCCAAAACGTAGCTTTGTGGACGAGACTTCGTCAGGGCCTCACAACCCGAAAATGGTCGAAAAAGGAATGTTGCAGCAAGGTTATGAGGGTCGCGCCCTTTAGGGTATGTCATTTCCTTCTGGAAAGGGGTGGTATCATGGTATGGAGCCCAGATACTTACTCATGTGGACACACTTTATTTATTATGTGTGATGTTGCTACTGAGCGCTCGGATAAAGGTCCCAAAGGACCGGGGGATGGCATATTCGTGAGTTACCTAGTTATAGGGGTAACCCGGCCTTGTTTGGCAGAGAGCAGTTTGTCTCTCGGAGCGTCCAGCCAGAGGCGTTTCCTACGTGGCGTAGGAAGTTCCTTAGCCTAACCATTTGTTGGAAATCCATCTTCCAATACGAACCTTGTACGGTATTAGTTGTAGAACCTGCTATTTAACATAGCAGCTATAGTAGGCATAGTATAATGGTACCTATGCTGGCTAAGATTAATATTATACTCTCAAAATGTTTTCCACTATGCACTAATAATAATAATCCAATGATTTTGCGTAGTAAGCATGTTTGACTATCATAAGAAGAAATCTCCTCCAATTCTGCTTTTGCATTGTGTGTGTGGCGGGAGGTCTTATGGTAGTTTCATTTTCTAAAAACATTGCGAATTGACTTTAGAATTCTTTTGTTGTTCGTTTTTAAAGATAAACTGTTTTTGTTGCTCACACCAGTCCCATGACTGATCCGGAGTTTATTATTTCTTTCCTAAACTCTGGGTGCTCAAAATTTTCTACACGGACAGTCTAGAGTTGGGTTTCTCAAATATTCAGGTTTAGTAGATTATCTGGAGCTAGTCAGTCCTTGGACGACTGAACTTGCTTTCCGCTAGCTATGGATTGGAGCATTCTATTGGAGATATTCTATCCGCTGCTGGTGTTATCTATTTTCTTTCCGCTGCTATTTCTTGTATCATATCTCTGATGTATATTGATATATGTTGTATCATTCTGTTGTATCATATTGTATCAGATTTTTGTATCTATCATTGTATCAATGTTATATATATTGATATATTCTTTTTCTTCCGCTGTGTTGTTATACTTACGGTGTTATAAGCTCCGACGAATCGGATTTGAACGGTCGAATCTGCGGCATTCTAGTACAATGTGAAGTACGGATGTCGATTTTCCAACGCGAAAAATCCATGTCGTTACAGTTAGACTATATCTAAATCAAAATGGTGAAAACATGATATTGTTCCTCAGAGATAGATGATATAGGCATTCCCAAAACATATAATATCGACTAGCATATGTGAGATATGTGCGTACACAAGCAAAAAAACTCAATAAATTATCCATTCAATTTATCTTACATAATCAACCAAAATATACAATGGGAATAAAAGCAAAAATGTAGATATACGAGTTGAGAAGTAATTCGTTGCCTCAACATTTCACCTAATATTTTGATACTCGTAGGCTGATTCTAATACAACAGTGACACACAGTCCCAAATCTAATCAACAGAGTCTCACACCAATGCCTTTATTATTAATTAAGCATTTATTAAGGCACTCAGATAATTTTAATTGTCAATCAGTTTAGTTGCCACGTTCATCCTAGGTTACATATTAACTTAAGACCAGAAGTTGAGTTCCTCGCTTGAGCTATCACTACCTTTACTAAAAATGCGAGCATCCTTAAATAGTCCACTAACTACATAAATAATCCTTACATTGCTACCAATCCTCACTTCCATCATCCTTACAAAAACTTTTCTAAACCTCGCTGTTCTGTCCTTGTAGTAGGTTGTTTGACCAGTGAAAATGAGGCTAAATTGTCACGACTCGAGGCACTACCTCAACATCGGTCAGTTAGGATAGATATCTAGCTCATTTGGTAACTAACGCAATAGCCATCATATTTTAATTTTACTCATAAAATCCTCGCTCATGGTAAACCCTTTTTGTTACTGTTCATGTCCCAAATATCATTTATACACGAGCAAATCATTTAACGAAAAGTGTATACCTTCCAAATATTCAATTATAAGTGTTTATCCCAATCCAAAATATTTCCAAATTCTAAGTATATAATTTCAAAAACAATATTTATGAACCCTTAAATTATTTTCAAATCCATTTATAACACCTTTGGAAATCAATTTATTAAACTCAAATTTTCTTTTTATAAAACCTTATGAATATTGTATATCAAAATTCCAATTTATAAAATTTAACTTCATAGGCAGTATTCAGTCTTATTCACTTCATTATCCTTTTAACTGCTTTGAAATAGCAATTTATTAAATTATAATCCACTTTTTATAAATAACTTCCAACTATTCACACTAACATATTGATATAAATCTATAAATAATGTTCACTTAAACAAACGAATTTTAAATTCCTATTTCAAAATAATTTAATTCAAATACCTTTGTAACCATTTACATAGGAGGACCTTAAATCAATTACTCTTTATTTAAAAATAATCGACTCAAAAATATATTACCTACAAATGCTACACTCACAACATATGTAATAATAAACTTTCATTTATAATATTATTCATAAAATGAATAATTACGTTCAAATTTAGTGTTCTTATAAAATATTATTGTATAAAACATCATGTTTACTCAATTTCCATAAAAATAGATTCATTACTGAATATAAAATTTTAGGTCTCTGTTTAATAAATATACACTCTACTAAAGAAATTACTTTTCGAAAACATTATTAAAATCATTCATTTATATTTGTAAAAATTCATACATTCTAACACTGTTAAAAATTCTCTATTTTTTTCAAAAGATCTTTTATATCCAAATGATTTCTAATAAATTATTTTATTATCCAAGTACTTTATTTATTTGGAAATATACTTTAATCCAATTTTTAAAACACTATAAATTAATTTCCAAATTTATTCAAAATCCTTTGAAATGAGAAAATCAATATATCCAAAAATATAATCCATGGAGTGGAATTCTCAAAAATCATCAGTATAAATTTTATCGTTTGACACGAATGAATTACATTGAATTTCAACCATCCGAACAATGTACACATATGTAACGGCCCGGAATTTCGAACACTTCGTATTTAAATATTTGAATTATTTAAGTATCTGTGTCCAAGATTTAATATATTATTAAATATGATATTATAACCCAGTTAAACACTTTTTAATTAATAACTAATGTTAGAAAACTTATTTTTGAAATGTGTTTACAAAAATATACACTTTGGATAAATACTGAAAATGTGACCGGAATACGTTCTGTTAAAAATCAACTTTTTATTCAATACAAGTTATGTAAATATATTGTAACTTGAATAGTTATCATATATAAACATATGACAAGAATTAAACACATCTTTTCCTAAGTTAAAATTAAAAGAAGTAAGCATGTTTAATTAAGGGAACAAAGAGTACTAAAGGACCCCAAAATCAAACCTCCAATCAAGACACAAATCAAAGAAGCATGGTGTGTAAGGGTATGGCCTTGCATGCTTGGAGTCCAGATTACTTCATGGCTAAGGATGGGGTTTTGTAACATTTTCCATTTCCTAAACCTATATATAGATGGGAGCATTCTCTTCATTTTCTACAACAAATCCACTTCTAAACATGTGTATTCACTCTCTCTTCTCCTCTTCTTTTGGGCCTTAGGCTGTGTACGATTGGGTAGGGGAGGTTATGGCCTTTGGCCATGGGTTCTACGGTGGTGAAGGAGGTAGTGTTTAGGCCTTAAGGCTATGAGCTAGATGGTGGTAGGAGGAGGAGGCCATGAGCTAAAGGAGGAATGAGGGTCTTGGACGTGAGAAATGGGAGGAAGGAGAATGCTTTGGCCGTAGGCTAGGAGCAAGAGGAAGTGATGGTGGAAGTGTGTGATTGATTGAATGTTGATAGGAAGTGTTTAGGTTGAGTAAAAGTGAGTTAATCTCACTTTGAATCAAGTTATTAACTTGATAATACTGCTTGTTATATCACTTGATAATTGCTTACTAAACACATGTTAATATGCTTGCTATTATATATAATGATAGGCACAAATTACTTAAAGTTATAACCTTTTATTATATGCTTCCAAAAGCATATGATTTGTTAAAGTAGTTGCCATAAAGAGAATGTGATTATGTTGTTTAAGTTAAGTACATTTAAACATCTAAAATGGACGTGATTATTAGTACATTGTTAATACATGTTTAGTAGTGATATGATTTGAATTTAGAATTATATATGTGTATAAAAGAGAACGACACAAGATATTGAATTGAATACGGAATTGTCCATATAGCGATAGTCGTTATAAGCGCATTTTGAATCCCTTGAACTATAACTTATGAAAATGGAGATTTAATAACATAACTTAATAATAACTTGTTTGGTTATTATTTACACTTCTACAAGTGTTTAGAAAAGCAAAGAATATGTTTTGGAAAGTTATAGAAGAAGTAAATCAAAGTAACAAAATATTGAAGCGAAAATGTCGCTATAACGACACTTTTAATTTAGCGAAATAACGATGTTTTATATAAAATTTTTTGGAGGTTTCATTTCATATTTAAGGAGTAAATAACATACTATTGTTATTGGGAAGCCTAATTCATTTGATAGCTAGTTGAATGAAATGAAAAATTTTATGGCAAAATAGTCGCTATAAGTGTAGTTTGGTAAAATACCTTGTTTTTGGGAAATTCTCTAAAATAATTAGAAGTTATTCTTTGTGATTTTTCTTCATGGTTTCCAAGTGCCCAAAGTATACTAACAAATTTAAAATGAGTGAATCAAAAATCATTTTCTTAAGTGTTGAAATCTGGGCTCAAAGTTGTAACAAAACAATGTTGACAATGGTAACAAAACTTTAGATAACACTTCTATAAATGCAAACTTTAACTATGTTGAACTATAAATTGTTTAAAAATGATATTTAAATTTAATATTTTTATATAATATTTTTAGAATTGTTTTCTAACTTATAATAGAGAGTTTTAAAATTGGTTTCAAGTTTAAATATATTTTTAACAATTAACAATGAATTTCTAAACTAAGTAGCTTTTAAAATTAAAACTTGGTTTTCTATTTATTTCAAAATTTCTTATTTTTACATAATATTATATTAAATAATGATCATATATTTTAAGTTTTTTTTAAAAGTATTTTAAAGATATTTCTATATATATAAGGTTTAAATATTAAATTAAGTATTTTATAAATATAATAAAGGGAATTTGGATTTTAACACTTAAGTTAAAATAAATTGTTTTATGGAATCAATTAAAAGTGTATTGCCTTAATTAATAAGTGTGGATACACTTTGATCTTTAAATAATTGTTTAAAGTTATTAATTGATAAGTAAATAGTTTTGGGTTGTTGTAAACGGTGTTTTAGCAACACTTGTTTCTAACCCTTATTATTAATTATACTTGGTAATATAATTAGATATTTACTAATGGATATATAGTAGAAAAATACAAGTAAATGGTTTTGGGTTTGTGGTGACAAAAGTTTTAAACAACACTTGTCTTTAACCCATAAATATAAATAAATCTTTAAGAAGGGAGTTTTAAAGAGGAATGTTTTCATAGTATAAAATGTTTGGGTTTGTTGTGAAATTGTTTTGAACAACAGTTGCCTTTAACCCTTAAATATAAATAAATCTTCAAGAAGGAAGTTAAAGAGGAATGTTTTCAAAGTATAAAATGTTTGGGTTTGTTGGGAAATTGTTTTTAGCAACACTTGTCTTTAACCCGTAAATGTAATTAGACCTTTAAAAGGAGAGTTTTAAAGAAAATGATTCAATGGAATGGTTTTGCGTTTGTAGTAAAAAATGTTTTAGCAACATTTGTTTTAAACCCTTCAATTATATTTTGGAAGAAATGTTATAAATCTTTAATAATGGAATTTTAAAGATAATAACAAGTATTGAAATCTTTTATAAAGAGATAGAAAATTTTATATGCTTAATTTATAAAAGAAAAGGAGTTTATTATAACAATGTGTTGGTAGTAATTGTTTTAATCTCTTTTATTATATTTCAAGTAAGTAAAATTTGTCAAATGATTTGTGAATACACTTATACCATTGGAATACGTATATGAATACTTTTTATGTATTGAAAAGAGTATAGGTGAATAGTTAAATATATTTTTACAAGATTATAGAGGAAGTTTTAATTAATAAAGTACTATTAATTAATGAAGTGTTGATTTATAAAAGAAGTTTTATTAGTTAAAAAGATTTTTTTCCAATAAGAAGGGTTTTTAATTAATAAAGGATAAATTATTAGAAGGGTTTAAAAGTTGTTTATGTGACTTGACCATGTCTTGCATGAAATGATAGTGCACGTATGTTACTTTCCTATGAGAAAGTATTCAGGACTTAGTTCCCTTATGCGATCATTCTCATTATTGTTAAATAAGACCAAATTCGTCGAATCATTCTTGGAGAGACCGGGATTGGTAAGTGTTCTACTTATAGAAAACCACTTCAAGGCTAAGATATGGGTTCTCTGTGACGACCCTGAATTTTGGACATTTGAAATTAGAATATTTAATTGATTTTAAATATTTGGAAGATAGTTTAACTTGAAATTCAAATATCAGGATTTATTTGGGAATTAAATTATTGAATTTAATTTTTGAAACTGAGTAAAATATTGAATCTTCAGTTTTATGCTGTTAAAAATATTTTAAAGGCTTAGAAAATTCATATTGATAATACTGGAGATAATAGAACTTTTGAAATTGAATTTGAAAGTGATTTGTTCAGTTTTGAATATATATCGTTTAAATCGATATTTAAAATAGCCTTCCGAGGCGCAATCTCAGAATTTAACGAAACCAGTTCCATTGGATTCGTAATATTGTATTATTATCGGATTTCAAATTTTCGTAATATTTGGAGTGATCGTTTGGCCGTACGATAGATAAACGCGCTAAAATTTATATCAAAAATTCAATATAATAGCTGGGTCCAAAAAAGCTATCTTCTCCATACGATCAAATTTGGACTCAGAACTTTTTCCATTGCGTTCGAAATAGGGGTTTAACATTATAAACGCCTAGCGGCACGTCCTGATTGGGGTTTGAGATTGTAAGTTGCATTTATCGAGGCAATTTCAATTTGAATTTAAATTAAATGAATATAAATATTCTTATGCAATTGATAAATTCTAACACGTTTCATTATTTCTTACACTTGGAAAATTTTGTTAACACGCGTTCGTTTGTTAAAAACAAAATAGAAACAGCCGAGCTTCTCTTTGAAAAAAAAGTGAAAATCGAATTTCAAATTTTATGGTCGAACAAAGAATCACTCCTCTTTCCCTCTGAAATTTTTTAAACCAAATGAAATCGCAGTTCCTTTTCTCCAATCCTTTCCTGTTCGAAACCACTCACCCCCAATATCTCCCTTCTTCTTCATTTTCAGATCAGAAATTCAATCAAAATAAATCGAATCTCGAGTCGACCTCCTCATTTCCAGATCGAGGTCAAAGTTTGTCGCGACGCGCGTTGATTTCAAGTGAGGAGGCTGGAGTTCATTGCAGTAGAGGTGATGGTCTCGTATCGGCTATGCGTGAGTGTCGAAGTAGATGTGGTCGTGCAGTGCATCGCGAATCGTGCTCGCGTGAGGTGGGCAGCATCTTGGAAGCGAGCGTCTAGAGGAAGCAAAGGTGAAGAGTAGAAGCGCGATGAGATCTGGGATGTGGTCGTGACTATGGCGATCTAGTACATGCATCTCGGAGTCACGTCATCATGGCAGAGGCATGAGCCTGAGTGGAGGGACCATCGGTGCAGATCTGGGTGGGGCAGTTCGTCAAGCTGCGTCGACGTTCGTCACATAGTTGTAAGGTGATTTCTTTTTATTTTTAAATTTATACATATATGCAGAAATGTATTTTTAATATAAAAATGCATATAGGATTGAAAAGAAAAAATATATATATATATATAAAAACATTTTTACAGTAAGCTATAGATAAACAGGAAAAAATTTATACAGAAAAGAAAAGGAAATTTATTAGTATAAAATTAAATTATTAGTCTAAAAATTAAAAATTTTGGTTAATTAAATTTATCCAATAGGAATTTAAATGTTCGATTTATTCGAATATTAATAAATTGTATAAATGTTTATACAAGGTCTAATATAGTGAACAAATCAAACCGAATGGAAAATGGGTTGCATGCGTAAGAAAAAGGTGAGATCTTCTCACTCAATTGAAAATATTGGAATTTAAAATTATTGATTATGCGCTTGGATGTTAAATTGTTGATTTGTGTTCTTGGATGATAAATTGTTATCAGTTGTATTGATTTAGACTCTATGCGCCGCATAATAGCGGATGATATTATATATATAAACTCATATACCGCGATATTCCACCTCGAAGTGGAATTGGTATTATATATGTATATTTGGAGTGATTGATTTCCCGCATTATATAGCGGATGAGACCCTATGCGCCGCATAATAACGGATGATATTATATAAATCCCATATACCGCGATATTCCACCTCGAAGTGGAATTGGTATTTAATTCTTGTGCTAACATCTGTGTATGTAGGGAAACAGGTTGGAGGGATCCAACTGGATTCCTCAAATTGTGTAAATTTGTTTCATATATTGTGATGTGATTATTTATAATCTATGTATGATTATATTTGTGATTGAAATTGTTGAAGGCTATGGTTTAGCCGATTATACTTTTGGTATCGTAGGATACTAGAAATATGAAATTGGATTTTTGGAAATTAAAGTAGAAAACTTTAAGTAAATTCATTTTAAAGAATTGGGTGAATTTAAAAGAAGGAAATTAAAAGTATAAAAGTTCATTCTTGAAATCTTATCAAATTATTTCCAAAATATGGGAAAAGATTTTAATAAATGGATTTTGAGTAATATTGTTTAAAGGTTGAAGAATTTATTTAAAATTCAAATTTTATACAGTTTGGAGAAAAAAAGGGTTTATTTTAAAAGGTAATAAATCTTTGGGAAACCGATTTGAAATTGATTTGGTGTTTTGAAAATAATTTAGGAAATCAATTTGGAATTTGATTTGGTGTTTGAAAGTGAATATTTGGAAATCGATTTGAAAATCGTATATCAGTGGATATTTGAAAATTTAATTCACAATGGGGAATTTATAAAGAAAAGGGAAATTTGTTTAAAAAAAATAAATATTGGTTTATTTTTAAAGTGTGGAAAGAAATTTACGAATTTGGAATGTAAATTGAAATAAATCAAGAAGGATTTATTAACTGATTTAAATGGATCATTTTGAAATCAAAAGTGTATTTTCACTGGAAAGCCGAGTATGTTTTCAAAGTAGCTGATAAATATAAATTGAAAGTTTTAAGGATGGTTTTAAAAAGGAACTTTGGGAGAAATTATTTTCTTAAGTTGTTTTTAAATCTTTAAAGTAAAGATTTATTTGGTTAATTATAGAAGTGATTATTTTAAAGATCAAATGGAGATTTGATTTAGAAAATAGATATTTAAATAATTATACTCTATCTAATAATTTCATTTTTAAAATTAGTTTGGGCTTGAAGTTTATATGAGATATTAGTATAATATTTTCATAACTAATATTTTAGATAAAGTGTTTAAAATAGTTTTTATTCTAAATGTATCCAAGTACATATATTTTTGGATAAGTGATTTAAATCATTTTGAAGTATTCGGACTCGGCAAATTTTCAGTGGAAGTAAATAAATATTTGGAAATTTATTCCGTAAAAGAAGAGTGATTTGAAATTGGTTTTAAAAGTGTTGAAGTGTTAAAATATATCTTGCGAAGATATTTTGAAAATAAATAATTGGGAAAAATTATTTAAAATCTAATGATTGTTGTGAATGTTGTTTGATAGTTAAATAATCGACTATCAATATTGGCCTTTAAAACGGCACTTAAATTTTTTTTCAAAACAAGCGCTCATTATTCGGTTATGCCGGGAGAGGACTTTATGTCATAAAACCAATTCCGAATAATGATACGACGAAATGGGATTGTATTTGAAGATGGTGTTGAAGACTGGGTATTTTCGAAAACGAAAGGATTACCTGTCGAATGTCTCTACACCGATTTGCTCCGGTATAGCGATTTTGATTAACCTTTGTGATGGGGAGTCCGGACGTGATTAGGGATTATTCGGATTTGCAAGGACTTCTTTGAAGTGCCTTCGGTTCTATTCGGACCCAGAACAGACTTGTATGGATGTATGTCTGACATTACACTTTAAGATGTAAAGCTGGTTTCTATCAAATATATTTATGTTGGTGGCGGAGAATTTATTCTCTTAGCTTAACACCCTTCTTTGAGACGTACGAGCTCAGAGGTTATGTAGTTGATGGTTACTAGTGATACATTCCCAATTTGGTAATGTGGCATGTTAAGTGTTGCTGATCATTTGTTGATCGAAGCATGGCTTTTGTGAAAAGCGTAGCTTTGTGGATGAGACTTCGTCGGACCTCACAACCTGGAATGGTCGAAACAGGAAGGATGCGGCAAGGTTGTTTTGTGGTTAGCGCCCTCAGGGTATGTCTATTTCCTTTTGGAAAAAGGTGGTATCATGGTATATGGAGCCCAGGTACTTAACTTATGTGGTTGCTACAAATTTAATACTTTGTGGTTGTTGGTGCTGAGGATCCTCGGATAAAGGTCGGTAACGACCGGGAATGACATAGCTCGTGTGTGGAGTTATCTAGTTACAGCTTCATTGCACCAGAAGCGTGAGATAACTCGGCCTTGTGTTGGTAGAGATCTGGTTAGGTTCTCGAGGCGTCCCTTCAGAGGCGTACCCATGTGGAGTTGGATGTTCCTTAGCCTGACCATTTGTTGGAAATCCAAAGAAACAATATGCGCCCTGTACGGTTTTAGTTGTATATCCTGCCATTTACTTATGGTAGTTTCATTTTCCAAAAGCATAGTGGATTTTTTTTATTCCTTTAGGCAAATAACTGTTTTAAGATCTCACACTAGTCCCATGACTGACTCGGAGTTTATTGTTCCCTTTCTAAACTCTGGGTGCCCATAAATTTCCACACGGGCAGCCTAGAGTCAGGTTATCAGTTTTTCTGGAGCGAAGTCAGAAAAGTACGCTGTGGAGATCAGGAGGTGAGCTGGATAGCGAGACGTACTTCCGTATACTATTATCATTCCGTTGTGTATTCTGTTATAAGGGCAGATTATTATAACTACCAGTTTGTGTGTTGTTGTTGTAAACTCTGATGATGTATTGTTTGAACTGATATAGTTCTTTTGTTTAAAGATTATACAATTATCTATTATAGATTGTTCAGATGCGAATGTGAGATTCTGTTATTGTTTTTGTTTCTTCTTCTACCTCTTTCTTCTTTAACCCTAATGCTTCGGTTTTTCGGCATTCGATTGTGCGACATTTGATACAGTGGGCGTATTGATGTCGACTTTCGAAAGTCGAAAAACTAGGTCGTTACATTCGGCTAGGCGTTGGTTCGGCAGTGGAATGGTGCAGTGACCGAGTAAGGAAGGCAGTTCAGTGTTGGGAGCGGCTTGATGATCGAATAAGGTATTTGGTTTGGTGGTGAGCTTGGATCGATAGTCGAACATGAAGATTGGTTCGATGGTGTGGTGGAGCGGTGATCGGACAGGATTGGCTGTTCGGTGGGCATTGGCTCAATAGACGAACAAGATTGGTTGTTCGGTGGGTGTTGGCTCAATGGCCGAACATGGTTGGCTATTCGGTGATGGGGTTCAGTTTGGTGGTGAGCTTGGTTCGGTGGCCGGTCGCGGTGATCTGTTCAGTAGCTAGGCGGATCGGAGGCCGGGTGCATAACTCGGTTCGGTGATGGGAGCCGGACCATGGAAGGTGGCTTGGCTAGGTGTGTCTTGGCTTGCATCTAGCATGGCTTAGTCATACGATGGAGTGGTAGAGGTGAAGCATGGAGTTTGGCTATGTACTTTAGGTATGACGCGGACATACTTCAGGGCAGAGTTTGGGGTCTCTAGCAAGCATGATGGGGAGTAAGGATGGATGACTCCAGGATAACTCAAGATAACCTTGAACTTCGTGTAGTGACTAGTGAAGTAGTGGCATGATGCTTCGACGTCAATGACGGGATGGCTTTGGGACTTTGGCATAGTGGCTCTATGACTTACGAACGGTGTCTAGAGGCGTTCAAAGGTTGATGACTCAATGATGGGAGTCGCAAGCTATCCACAAGGGCAAGTTAACGATAGTGACTTGCGAGTGGGATTTGCGATTGTGTCCTACTGTGAAGGCAGCTAGAATGGACTAACGATTGGGTTCCATTATGGAAACGCCTGGAAAGGCATTTCGGTTGAGCCATTGGTTTGCAGTAGTGCCACATGAATCATCATATATTCAACGCACTTGGATGGGAAATGCGAGGATGTGTGAAGGATGTTGTGTACTTGATGTGCTACGGTACCCCTATATCCCATATTACTGTCTTGTGATAGTAGTTTAGCATATATTGTATTTATGCACTAACTCTTTGGATGTAGGGACGAGTCAAATAAGGTTGTTCATACCTAATAGGATAATACGCTACTTACTATTATTACTATGCATTTTGTAGTTGGTTGTTGTGACTGTTTTGTTACTGACATGGTTGGTGATTACCTTTGGTTATTTGGTGGTTGCATAGAACACTACGCCATAGATGACATTCTGCAACATTTTTGCAAGGTGTTGCCAGCTAAAATGTTGCGATAGATATAAGCTTTTGGTCCTACTGCAACGTTGTACCATAGCCATAAAAATGTGTTGCTCTAGCTAAACAAGTGTAACACGATGCAACATTTTTATATAGTGTTGCTATAGATGTTTTCAAATCAAAAAATTAATAAAATTAGCAATCCGCGTGAATACGATCCAACGGTCTATATTTAATCTGATTGTAAAAATGGATCACCGCTACAATTTGCCCCCAAATTTTCGTTTTCCCGCCTGAACTCCAGTAGATCTCTTTCGGTTTTCATTTCTCAAATCAAAAAGCAAATAGAATACTTCAATGGAATTTCGAAAATCCTAAAATGATTACTCGCACTGTGTTCATCGATTTGAATCGCAAACATCACCGTTCAAATCATGGAATCTGTAGCCCTCTCCTCTTTCAACGCCCTCTTCTTCTGCCGCCCTATTTCTCAAATCGCGATAGAACGTGTATTTCTCAAATCGAAATAAAAAACACTCAATCCAAACTTGTTCGCACCCAGAAAAAATTCTCAATCAAAATAAAATTGTTTGATTCAGGCGAATTAGGTGATTTAAGGTTTAGGGTTCGAAGAATTTGAGGTTGCGGTTTAAGAGTTTTTGGAATTAGAGGGGGCACAGAGGTGGTTTTCGATTTGGAGATCGTGAATTGGTTCTGGTCGCGAATGCAATCGGCGATTTGTGGATTGATGATTTGTGGTTTGAATGAAGTCGCTAATGGAATCCGGTTCAGGTCGTTTGGATTTTTTGTGTTTTTTTGTTTTTTTTGAATTGGTGGTCGGGATTGCTGAGAAGATGGTCGATGTAGACAAAGTGAAGGCTGTTGTGGTGGTAGACTATGAATGTAGGTGTCGTGAATGCTGTGAGGTGGTTTGAGGGTTTGGGTAGTTTCAGGTGGGATGAAGGAAGTGTTGAATGGTGATGTATGAAGGCAGTGCTGGTTTATTGTATGATATTCAACATGTTTGATCACACTGTCTTCTTATAGATTGTTGGTTTTGTCATTGGACTAATACCTCAAATCAAAAACACATTGATTGGTGAAGGTGCTCCTGTTCGTGTAATTCAAGACTCTGCTTCATTATTAAGGCATTTTCTACTTAGCTGGTGTTGATTATTTTCCAAATTATTCAATGCAGTGATGGAGCAATTCCTGCTACCACTCTGATAATGGGAGGAAACCCTATCAAAGGTGAAGTTTTTATTAGTCAAGCAATGTTTCTTTTTTATAGAAAATGATGTGATAAAAATTATGTTTTTAATAATATGATTTTCAGGTTTAAAGGGATCAAACCTTTGCTTATCGCTCATATTTGGAGTTCTAGATGTTCGTTATATTTTGCTGCCTTTATTCGGCATAGTTATAGTCAAGGGAGCAGTGCATATAGGACTTGTGCATGCTGATTCATTTGTGCATCATTTTACGTCGTTTCAAAGAAGGTCGATCCCCGCCGGGACTGCGGTGCCCCGGACCCCCGCCGGCGCTGCGCCCGGACCCGCTTCTCGGCTCGCCTTCGGCTCGACACTCGGCTCGTCATATATTTGTCAGTGTCGGTGTCTGTATAAATTGAAACTACATATGTAATGAGTGAACTGAGTGATGTAGTGAGGAATATCTGTATATGTGAATATCAGTGTTATATATCATTGAATTGTAAAATAGTGGCGTCAGGAATTTGTACTATTTCAAATGTTGAAATAAAATATTTATTTAAATAAATTACTGTTTGAATATCAAATTCTGTGCAATAGCATTTTATTAAATAAATATTTATTTCTATTAAAAAATCAAATATGCTCTACATTGTGGGCCCCACAAATTCAGAAAGTTAATACCTATAGCAACATTTTGGAATGTTGGTACAGACACCTATGGATGTTGCTATAGACCCAAATATGGTTCTATTGCAACAATATTTCTTATGTTGCCTTAGATAGTCAAAATGTTGACTTTGAGGTCTGCGGCAACGCGGCAAAATGCATCACCGAGAAAGTGTTGCCTTTGCCCTTTTTTAGCCTACAGCAACATTTTTTGGCACTTCCTACATCACTTCTTTGGTGTTGCAGTATGCAATCTATGGCGTAGTGGAAGTAGCGTTTTCTGCTTATATTGGTTGCGATGGTTGAAATGGTTGCATTAGTTATATTAATTACACTGGTTGTGATGATTACAATGGTTACATTAATTGCATTGGCTATGATGATTGCAAATGGTTGCATGAATGCTATGGTTGTTATGTGCTAACGAATATTTGGATGCAGGAGAGAGCAGGAATAAGAACTACGTAGGCTTGATCTCCCTAAAGGGGAACATAGGCAGTCTTTTTCTATGCAATAGCCACCAGATCCCTTAGTTTGGGCTGGGGTGTATAGAAATTGGCATAGTCCCAAAAATAGTTGAAACCTTTTCCTTTTTATATCTGTGACTACACATGTATCAAGTTACAAGTAGGAGCAGAAGAGGAAAGGGAAAGAGGATGTAGGCTATTTCCTGGGTAGATGATTGAGATATCCTTTATTACGTTGATGTTGGATTCCACTGTGTAGTACTGTGAAACTATGATAGTACTTGTATTATTAGAGATAGTATTATAGTTCATGTATATTCTATGAACCAGTTATGCTTTGATGTCGTTATTTATGGTTCATTTGATTATATCACTGTCTCACCTGTTTTACATCTGAATTGTTATATTAAATTTTATATGTACGTTGTGAGATGTTCTACAGTTTTGTGTTTGGTTTTCTTTCTTTTCACTCTTGGCAATTGTCCTACATCAGCTGAGCATGGGAACAGCGCACTCTCTTATGTGTTTTGGGTTTCGAAGGTGTAGATCACATTTGGTATTAGAGCTTAAGTTTAGCGACTCCCCGAGCCTTGGGTAGACTTAACCATTTAAGATAGATAATTTACACTTTTGGTTAGGTTAAAAATATAGAATGAGAGAGCATTCTTATCACATGTTTGCATGTTTGAGTGTTGTATTGTAGGCATGGTGTTTTCTTGTATGCTTGCATGGTTGAAAATGTCCATCGGAGCAAACTAGGGAAGGAACCATGGAATTGGACTTCGATGGATAGGCTCTATTGTGCTTGGAGTCATATCATTGCATAGGCGATGTATGGGGATCAAAGTGATAAGCGTAGCGATGGAATCAGTGCGATGTTGATGTGTTGAAGGAGCTACAAGTTTCGGTTCAGCAAAGCTCGGACCAGCATGGTATGGTCCGGGGTGTGGCTTTAGTAAGAGAAGGAGCTTTGCTCAGCAGTGAAGGACCGAATAGGAAATTATGGACAGTGGGAGCTTAGCTAGGCTATTGAAGGGCCAGACAGGAAATCCTGTCTGGTAGTTGTTGGTTCGATGTTGAGTAGAGTCGAACAGGAAATTATATTCAGTGTCGATTCTATTCAATGGGAGCGCATTTTCATGCCGAATACAGAGACACCAGACATAATATGGAGTGGTGCTTTTGGATCGTTAGCTTTGGAGCAATACATGTAGTTGCTTAGACCTTTGGGAGCAAGTTGGAGCCTTGGCTTTGGCAATAGACTTCGGGGCAAGGCTTGCGGTTGCTTGGTAGTCTTGGGAGTTTTTTCGGGGTAAGCATGGATAACCCTATGCTAGCTATAGGTGACTTTGGGATAGCAACAGATGAAGTATGACGAATTCGATGAACGATGTGCCAAGTGGCTATAGCATTTAGTGATGTACCGAAAGGAAGCGTAGAACATGAGGTTGTGATGCTCGTGAGTAGGATAGGTTATTTTATGTGTACCCATATTTTGGAGTCTGGATGTGTCCAGTCCTTAACCATCTGTATGGGCAAGAGTGAGCGTTTATGAGACAGTTCTACTATCGGTATGAGTGTTAAGGGATTAATGGATAACTCGGTGGTTGTGATGCTCATCAGTGGGATAGGGTAGTCTGTTTGTATCCAGGGTAGTCTATGTGGACTCATATTTTGGACGTCTGCGTTTATCTAGTCCCAAGCCATCTGTGTGGGCAATGAGTTGAGCATCTGAAAGTTATCGTATATCTGAAGCACTCAAGTGAGAGATGACGAATTTACGATGGGAGCAGTAGCGGTGATCCACAAGGGCAAGCTTAACGATGGGAGCTTGCAAGTGGGATTTGGGACAGTGTTCTGCTGTGAAGATAGCCGCGATGGAATAACAATTGAGTTACTTTATGAGACGTGTGCAAAGGGATTGTTGATAACTATAAGACTTTTAGTGTGTTCGTGTAGAAGGGTTATGTGGGTAGCTCCTACTTGGATTTGCGATTCTGCCCAGATCATTGCGATTGTGGACTACCTTGGGCTTTTGCGATTGTGAGCCTGGTTCCGAGCCTTTCGAGGTGGCATGGAGTCAAACACCAATGAAGCCGGGATTACGATTGGGTCCTTGGCTTGCAATTGTGCAATACGAGTTATCATATATACCACGCACACGAGTGACGGTGATGGTGCGGTGCAATTGTGCAAAGAACTGGGTTTTCAACCCTTGAAAATCGCCATTAATACATCCACGGTATTGCATCCCGAGCATTCAAGTGTCGGAAAACCGATCTTTAAGGGAAAGAAAGAAGATAGAAGATAAAAAGAAATAAAAACAATCACAAAATCTCACAACGCAACGGAATAACATATATTAATCAACATAATACTTCATAAAGTCATTTCAAAAATGATACATCAAAGTCATACTAATAAAATTCTACCCTTGGACGTTATAACAGTCCGTCCCTACCTAATTGATATAAGATATATATAATACAGCGGAAACAAGAGAATAACTAGTTATCGATCAAGCCTCCTGCTCCAAGCTCCTCCAAAATGCATTTGTGGGAAAACTTAAACCACTTGGCTGCCCATAAAATTTTGAGCACCCAAGAGCTTTAGAAAAAGAAAATAAAACTCCGGGTCAGACATGGGTCTGGTGTGAGTAAATTCAAAAACCTGAATTATTATGTTTAAAATCATTTTAAAATCAAAGGTATCTCGTAAGACCATGTCGCACATAAACACAAACGGGTTTTTACCTTACGATAACCAAAACACCTTTTATAGAAAATCTAGTGATAATATGATAATGTGTAGGATTTTGAAAGTAAATATAAAACATAGCTGAAATGCTTACATCTCAAATTCCAACATATTGGGTACAACTAAAACTGTACGTTTCTTATTGGAGAATGGATTCCATACACTGACTGGGCTACTGGGGTACCGCCCGCCATGGTATATCTCTAGATAAATGTACCGGGATCGAATCTATCGATCCCAGCCAACACAGGACTGGCCTACCCCTTACTGGATAGTACCGAATACATCACCACCACGATTGGGATCAGCAATCGTATCGAAACATACAAAAATGGGTCAAATATCGATTCTAGATTTGGTGATGACATACCTTAATGGGCGCGACCCACATGGCCCTGCTGCACCTCCCATGTTTTAGTCATTCCTGATTGATGAGGCTTGAGGCTACGATTACCTTTTTATATAGCAACAATCTTGGAATGCTAACACTGCCTTCTAGGCAGCAATGCATTCATCCATACTAGTTCGTTCTGGGTCTGAATGAAACCGAAAGCACTACCTCCACTACACCCATTTTGGAATCACCCTCGGGGTTAGTAGCAAATAGCCCTTGCACTTCTAAACTCCATCTTCGATTCCATACTCTTCAAGATGTCTTCAGTTCGAAACGCTTGAGTTGGATCGAAGTGGTTTTCGGATAACATATCTGATCCCGGTCTCTTCGAAACAACTTTCGATAATTTTCGATAAACTCAACCTCGGTTCTTTAGGAAATAAACAGAAAAAAGATAAGAGCAGAGTTTACCCCCTACTCATTAGTGGATGGATTTCCTTATCATTTATCCTAGAAGAACGAAACGAGAATTATACTTACAGTACAGCATCATTAGGGATGACTATGCCATATAACTCACGTGTTTCTCCTAGATTTTTCCAAAGTTACTTTTGGTCCAAGTTTGATAGTGGATTATTTAACTATCAAATAACAATCATTCAAACATTGATTTAATTCCATATGGGATCCACTAAGCCTTTATTAATAAATCCTTAATTAATAAAACCACTTTATAAAACTTGATCAAAAGATCTTTACACAACACTATTTCCCAAAACCTTTACTTTCCCTTTATACTTGGGAAACATTTATACTTATCTTAGCGGTATAAGTATATTATCAAAACATTTGGAAAAATTCTCTCTTTTCAAATTCCTTTTGAAAACATTACTTACTATAAACTGATCCACTTATCCTTTATAAGAAAATATCTTTTAAAAGCTCACTTCATATTTAAATACTTTTATAAATTTCCAAAATCAATTTTTAAAACACTTTTATATGTCTACAAGTCAATTTACAAAACCTCTTTACAAACCTCTAAAATCATTTATAAAACATTTCCCTATTTAAAACTCCTTTGATAAATCTTCTTAAGAAAAATTCTTTACAAAATATCTTTTGCAACACATCCTTTTGAATCATTTTGAATAAACCTTTTTACTTAGTAAAACCCACTTTATAAACAAGTTATTATTTATAAATACCTTTATAAAATAATAATACAACTTGAAAAATCATTTATAAACCTTAAACCCCAAATTGATTAAAGAATTGAAGTTAGTTCTAAACCATACTTTATAATTTCAAAAGAGTTTAGCAATCCCAATGGTAGTAATTTAAGTTACCGTTTAACATCAATTTCACTTTCAAGTCATTTAAACATTTACTTACATAAGTGAACATATATGTAAATGCAATTCATATCCAAATCAAGGAATAACATGCCAATACAACTCAATTAGCATATACATGTACAAATAACATAATAGCAAGATGATTATTTGTCCTGCCAAATAGGTGTCCAACAACCAAGCAATTGACTTATAGCAGAACGGGGATTTATTTTGCTAATACATATGTCCATACAAATCAAACAATCTATATTAAACTCATTCACAATTATATGGTTCCTTAATGGTATTGACACATGAATCCCTTGTATTCAAAACCATCTTTTAAATAAAAAAGTTCCTTTAAAGCAATTTGATTCTAGAAAACAAAGGATTTAAAACTTAAAACTCCTTTTTAAAATAATTAATTACAAGTAAAACTCTTATTAAATCATAATTAATCTTTATTAAATTTGAACTTAATTCAATTATAAATTAATAAATAATTAAAACTTTAATAAATAATTTGTTTATAAAATAAAACCTTAATTGATCCTTTATTAATTATTAATTTAAAATCTTTATTAATAATTAACTATTAATTAATGTCAATTAAATAATTTTTTAATTTAAACTTAAATAATAAATTAAACCTTTAATAAATAATTATTTATAAATTAAACCTTAATTAATTTATAATTAAAAATAATTTAGAACTTGATTAAATAAATAAATAAATAAATAACCCTATAATTATTTAATAATTTATTAAAATTAATCTTATGTTTAAAAGATAATTCATTAGAAACTAACTTCATTAATTAAAGTTAATAAACCTTGTTTAATACTTAATTAACTATTATAAACCTAACTAATTTATAATTAATTATTAAATCCTTAGTTAACTTTTTAAAACATTATTATTAGGTATATAAAACATTTACAAAACAATTAAAGTATAAAATCTCAACTTTTCAAAAAAAATCATATTTTTATCAAAACTACATCCATAGCGACTATCGCTATGAATGCCGTTACATAGAAATGTTTTCTATAATGACCCAGAATTTGTCATTTGATTTTGTAATATTTAATTAAATTTAAATATTGAGTACTTATTTTTATAATTCAAATTGCTAAAAATTTCAAATATAACGATTTATTTGATAATTAAATTATTAAATTAAAAATTGATTTTTTTTAATAATTGAATCTTAGGTTTTAAGTTGGATAAAAATGATTTCAAAGCTTTTTAAAATTCTATTTAATAAGAATGAAGATAGTAAAACTTTTAAATTGGATCTAAAAGTGATTTGACTGATTTTGAAAATAACTCGTTTTAATTAACGAGTAAAAATACCCTTCCTAGCCACTATCTCGGATTTCACCGAAATCAGTTTTGTTGGATCCATAATACTTAATTACATTACGCTGTCATGTATCGTAACGATTGGACGTACCGTTTGGTCATGCGAGATCGAAATGCGTAGGATTTAATATCGAAAATTTAATATAATAATTGGGTTCAAAAATCTTTCTTCTGCATACGATCGAATTAAGGCTCGAGACAAGTTCCATTGCATTTGAAATAGGGGTATAACATATAGAACGCCAAGCGACACGTCTCGTTTGGAGTTTGAGATTATCGGGTATGTTATGTTGAATATTTTATTAAATAAAATTTAAATAATGTATATACTTGGATTTAACCATACACAACCATGTCTATTCCCATCATACCATACCCACCCATACAAAAACCCATACCCCATATCCTCTCCTCTGTTATAAGAACCAGCTTCAACAAAAAATATTTGTAGAACATGAAATAAAATTCTATAAAATGGAAATATAAACTTAAATCTTGGACCTCAATGAGTTAAGCTTTGATTTAGCGTGCTTTTAGAGTGTTCAACTTTGGATTTGGGGGTGGGGGGCTCGGCTTACATTAGTGAAGGAAATAGATTAAGGCTTGGGTTTTTACAAATTTGGAGTCGAGTTGAATGTTTTGGTGGATGGATATGAGGTCGTGGTGTGAAGGAGGAGCGGCGGTCGTAGTTTAGAGAGGTGCGGTAGTGTTTGGATGGTCGCATCGTGGAAAAGTAGGCTGGTAGGGGGGTGATGTCGTGTTTTACTGTTGAGATTCGGTTCATGGATGATGGTGATACGAAGGTGTAGCTCGAGAAGGGGAAGCCGCTGGTGGTGTCAGTTGGCAACGAAGGTGATCGGAGAAGGAGAGAGGGAGGGAGGATGCGGCGCTCGTGGGTGGGTTAGCTGTAGGCGGCAATTCATTTTAATTTTGGGGAAGTGGGTTATTAATATGTAATTAATGTTTAAGTATATAATTAGTTTATTATATCATTAATTTAATTATCGAAACTTAAAAAATTAATAACTCCTTCATACGAGGTCCGATCGAGACAAAACTTTTTGCATTTTGCTCGTATCAACGAAAGCTTCACAATGGAATGTGTTTGGACGAATTTGGAGACTGTTTAAATTTGGGCTAAAATCGGACGTCGTTCGATTTTAGTTCCAAACTGGAATGCCTCGGCGACAACAAAAAATTTCGGTGAGTTAAACTGACCTTTTTGGTTAACTAGTATGATATATAGTTGATAAAAATTGTTGAATGATTCTTTGGATGAATTATTGTATTTATCTGTTGGTTTGGATATATTCCCGCCTATTGGAGCGGATGAGACCCTATTACATTCCCGTGTAAGAGCGGATGACCCTTTGTATACGAATCCCGCCTCGAAGTGGTTGATTATATTTTATGATTATATAACGTTTGTGATGCAGGGGGAAACAGGTTGAAGGGATCCAACGAGATTCCTCGCTATTATTGAATTGTTGCAATAATATTTGTTTTATATGGATTATTGAATAATGAACCTGATTGTGGACACTATGGTTATAACTTCATTATATGTTTGAAAATAAAACCCAATAGTGATAGAAAACCAATATCGATATTGGTTAAGTGTTCGGTGGCTATTGGTCTCAAATTAGTATTTTAAAAATACTGTAAATTTCATTTATTTATAATGTTTATTGTTAATAATTATTATTATACAATGGTGTTTTGAAGTAAAATATTTTTAATTGTTTATAAATGTTTTAGAGACCCATGAATAGAGTTGAAAGACTTGGATTGTATAAAAGAGCTTATAAAATGGGTTGGAGACGTAAGGAAGATTATTTATAAGGTGAGGAATTTTATAAATGGTTAGGTATTTATAAATGGACTTAAGAAACGAGTTTATAGATGTATAAAAGAAGTTTTATAAATGGTTTGAGAAGTTTTATAAAACGGTTTATGAATGATTTAAATAATTATAAGGAGTCTTTGAATGATTTTTGAATCGAATAAAAATGGAATCTCCTAGTGTGTAAAGATACTTATACTGTGGAGATAAGTATATGGATATTTTCCAATATTGAAAATATAGGAATAGGTGGATATATCTTTTAAAAGTATTCTTATACAAGTAATTTACAAATGTTTTATTTATGAAAGATTTATAAAACGAGGCTAATGATTTCTTTTATGTTGAACCAATGTTGGTTTCCCTATGAAATTAAATCTCTAATTTAACGTTTGTTATTCGATAGTCAAATAACCGACTATCGAAATTTGTCCCAAACGTAACTTTGGAAATATCTAGGAGAAACACATGAGTTATATGGCACAGTCATCTCCGATGATGTTGTACTGTGCGTATAAATCTCGTTTCATTCTCCTAGGACAATGATATGGAAATTCGACCGCTAAAGGTTAGGAGGTGATCTCCGATCTTATCTTTGACTGTTTATTTTCTAAAAATCTAGGTTTGAGTTTACCAAAAATTATCGAACGTTGTTTCGAAGAGACCAGGATCGGGTATGTTATTTGAAAACCACTTCGATCCAACGAATGTATTTCGAAGTGAAGGCATCTTAAAGATGATGGAATTGGAGACGGAGCTCTCAAGTGTTTCGTTCAGTCCCAGAACAAACTTGTATGGATGAATGATGATGTTGCATTGTTGCATGGAGAGCAGTGTTAGCATTTGGGTGGGAAGTGCTATTAAAAGGTAAACCAGAACCTCGGACCTCATCCACTGGGAAATGACAAAAATTGGGCATGCAGCAGAACCAAGTGGGTAGCTTCCAAGTACCGTATGGTCATTCCAAATCTAGATCGGTTACTATCTATTCTTGTATGCTTCAGGGCCCAAGCGGGGTGATCAGTACTACTAGTCAAGTGGTAGGCCAGTCCTGTGTGGCAGGGGTACAAGATGTTCTTGTCAAACCCTGGTGCATATATCTAGAGATGTACCTTCGGAAGGTAGTTCCTTACCTTGTCATAGTATGGAATACAATCTCCAATACGCGCCTTACAGTTTTGATTGCAGAACCTAGTATGCTGGAATTTAATAATGTAACAATTTCGGCTAAGATTAATAAGTATTTGTATCTAGACCCTATTATAATATCAGAGAATTTCATATGAAATGGTTTTGGTTATCGTAGGTAAAAACCCGTCCGTGTTTATATGCGACGAGGTCTTACGAAATACTTTTGATTTCAAAGATTTTTATATAACTTAAGAATCCAATTGGGTGTGTTTTTCTCACGCTCGTTTTCCAGACCGACTCGGGTGTTATTTTATTATAATGCTCTGGTCAGAGCGAGCATATTACAGATTAGTTTGGATGCTTGGAGCTTCAGGAGACGAGTTGGGGCCCAGAGACGTATTAAAGTAGATGGCTATTTTTCTGTTGTATTCGCTGATGGTATCTATCAGCAATTGTAAGGACAGGCTGTTATAACTATCCAAGCTGAAATAGGTTAGTGTACTCTGATTGATGTCTGTATATACATATATCGAAGTTTGTTTTGTGTAAAGATTTGTGGTATATTATAGATTATTCATTCCGCTGTGAGATTCTGTATTGTTTAGTTTTCTTCTTATCTTCTTCCTTCTTTCTTTTCTCTAACAATCGAATTTTCCGGCATTCGATTGCTCGGCATGTGATACAGTGGATGTATTAGTGTCGATTTTCGAGGGTCGAAAAATCCGGTTCGTTACATTTGGTATTAGAGCTGAAGGTTAAGCGAGAACCTTGGCTTTGGTGGGGGCAACTCATTAGAGATATGGTCAATAGCACCCTAGGATGAGTTTGAGTGTGTATACAGATGAGTGCGTTTTTGTTAGTGATATAAAAATGTTTTGTATTGTGTTGGTTGATCTATTGAGTGTCTTGTGGATTCTGGTCAATACAAGTAATTAACGTTATTAATAGGGATTTCTAAACACTTGAATGGAGCAATTTGACACGGTATTGTTTTGAAATTGGGTAAATGAAATAATTTTACCGTTATTTTATTTTATATATAAAGGAGTAATTTATCATAAAATTATTATGGTATATATGGTGTTCTTGGTTGTTAGGAAATGGTAATTGTAAGTTAATTGATTCAAAACAGAATGCAACAGCCTGCGTTACTACAAAACGCAATGTAACAGTATTATATGTTACAACAACCAAACAGCAACACTTTAAACGTGTTTAAGCAAACTGCAACAGTTTTATCCGTTACAGATTTGGTACATCAGTAAATGAAATCAAGAAGAATACCAAAGTACGTCGGAGGCTTGTCGTGACAATCGCCTTAAGACTTTATTCGAAGTCTCCCAGGGTACAACCGACGAAACCGCACGAGACAGTAAGGAGTATGTCAGTCTGAGTCGATGATGGCAACAGAAATGAATTGACCGAAGAAAGTAAGTCGGGGAAGAAGAACTGATAAATTAGTTAGTGATTTGATCAGGATCCGTCACTAATTTATAGTTTCCGAACGGTCACGGTTGCGTCCGTTCAAAAATATATCCGTTCTTGAAAAAACGGCATCCCTTTATTCTTCCAACGGGTCGCACCCGTATTCAATTCAAATTTAAACGGGCCGCGCCCGTATCTGGTTGTTACTGTTACCGTAGCCAAAAAACCCGCCGAAATTTGCAGTGTTTTTTGTGGCAAAAATAAGACTTCATACCAAGCCCAAGCCCAAGCCCGGCCCGACTCGGTTCGGTTCGGTACGGGACGGGCGGGCGGCGTGCGCGCGCGTGTGTTCATCAGATTTGGGTCCTCCCTCTCGCACAAAATTACCTGACCCTAAGGGCCAATATAGGGAATGAGGATCCTACATATATACACAATTTAATCTTTCATTTTGCCAATGTGGGACTAAAGTATATTTCATTCATCTATTTAGAATTGTCAACAATCCCCCACATGAATGACAATATACTTTTCCCCCACATCAAAGTGGAATATCTCAGACTACGTATGGAATAATACTTTTGAAGGATAAGTAGATGTTTCACTTTGAACTTTCCCTTGTTAACACTCATCGGATATACTTGGCTAATCGGTGAATTATTTCATCTTGAACCGTCTGCCGTTATTGTATAACTAGACAATAAGGTTAACTAAGCATTGTTTCCCTTCTCCTCCAATCTCTTGGTTGTGTTCATTTCGGTCCTGAACAAATTTAGTTCTGCGAGTGTTTATAGAGAATAAAAGCCTTTAATATTCTCATAGAGCCGACCCAGCTCACACTAACATAGGTGATCGCAACCATAAGGAGTATCCTACATATACCCCACTTGTTATTTTACAAGATATGGTCATCATTAAAAAGCATAGCTTTAACCTTTTAATACTTCTGTAGGCATGCATTTATGTTTTGCACCATAGGAATGGAATGGACTATGTCCAAAAAAAATGCGTTACGTCTTGAGTTACTCAGAACTGGTTTGCCTATTGATCCTAGTCCTTGGGATCTCCAGTCGCTAGGATAGGTTTCCGTATAAGATAACTCTTGGTGGTTTAGGCTTTTAAACCCATTCCCCTCGATGCGCAGTCAATTTTCTCTCTTGATAAACCTTTAGTAAATGGATCCGCTAGGTTATCATTTGTTCTCACATAATCTATGGAAATAGTTCCATTTGAGAGTAACTGCCTAACTGTGTTATGGCGTCGACGAATATGTCATGACTTTCCATTATACACAAAGTTATGCGCTCTGCTTAGCGCAGTTTGGTTATCATAGTGTATGCATATGGCCGGTACAGGTTTAGGCCAAAATGGAATATCTTCTAAAAAGTGACGAAGCCATTCTGCTTCTTCGCCTGCTTTATCTAAAGCGATGAACTTTGATTCCATAGTGGATCGAGCTATGCATGTTTGTTTAGTAGATTTCCATGACACTGCTGCCCCTGCTAGGGTAAATACATAACCACTTGTTGATTTTGATTCCTCTGAATCAGCAATCCAGTTTGCATCACTATATCCTTCTAAGACGGCAGGATATTTTCCATAATGTAAGGAATAATTTGTGGTATTTTTTAAATATCCAAGCACTCTCATTAGTGCTTTCCAGTGTTCCTTTCCTGGATTGCTTGTATACCTGCTTAGTCGACTTACTGCATAAGCTATATCTGGTCTTGTGCAATTCATGAGATACATGAGACATCCTATTACACGAGAGTATTCCAGTTGCATCACACTCTCATTAGTGTTTTTATGCAGTACTTCTGATGGATTAAAAGGTGTTCTCACTCCTTTAATTCCATAGTCTTGGAATTTTTCAATCACTTTGTCTACATAGTGTGACTGAGACAATTCAATTCCATTAGGAGTTCTTATTATTTTGATTCCCAAAATAACGTCTGCAACTTCTAAATCTTTCATATCGAAATTGCTAGTTAACATCTTCTTTATGGTTTCTATTACCTGAGTATTTGGACCAAATATTAACATATCGTCTACATATAAACAAATCATCACATATGATTGTCCAATTTGTTTTAATAAACACATTTGTCACATTCATTTATATGAAAACCATTTCTCATTATGACACTATCAAATTTTGCGTGCCATTGTTTTGGAGCTTGTTTTAGTCCGTATAATGATTTTACTAATCTACAGACTTTGTGTTCATTTCCTTTGGAAACAAAACCTACAGGTTGCTCCATGTAGATCTCCTCATCGAGATCTGCATTTAAGAATGCTGTTTTTACATCCATTTGATGAATCTCTAGATTATGGATGGATGCAATTGCTATTAACATTCTTATAGAGGTTATTCGTGTTACCGGCGAATTTGTATCAAAAAAGTCTACTCCTTTTTGACGATACCCTTTGGCTACTAATCTGGCTTTATACTTGTCGATAGAGCCATCTGCTTTCATTTTCTTCTTGAAAATCCATTTGCAGCCAATAGGTTTTATTCCTGGTGGAATATCAACAATTTCCCAAGTTTTATTACTTAGAATTGAATCAATCTCACTTTGGATTGCTTCTTTCCAACATGAAGATTCAGAAGATGACATTGCTTCCTTGTACGTTTGAGGTTCGTGTTCTAACACATATGTGAAAAAATCCGAACCAAATGTCTTGGAAGTTCTAGCCCTTACGCTTCTTCTTGGTTCAACTTCCTCATTCTCATGATGAGTTTCATATTCATGTGAATTGCTTGATTCTTCTCTTGTCCTTTTAGGGACATTATTCCCTTCATTCCTTTTGTGCGGAAACACGTCTTCAAAGAATGAGGCATCTCTAGATTCCATGATTGTATTTACATGAATATCAGCTATATCAAACTTGAATACCAAAAATCTATAGCCACTACTATTTTGGGCTGGCCCTAAATAGTAACAATCTACTGTTTTTGGTCCAAGTTTGACTTTCTTGGGAGGCGGAACTGGAACTTTTGCCAAGCACCCCTACACTTTGAGGTATTTAAAACTTGGTTTGTGTCCTTTCCATATCTCATATGGAATTGTTCCTGTTTTATTATGAGGAACTTTGTTTAATATGTGATTAGACATATTTAAGGCTTCCCCCCACAAGTTCGTCGGTAGACCAGAAGTTAAAAGCATGGCAGTAATCATGTCTTTTAATGTTCTGTTCTTCCTCTCGGCTACACCATTTTGTTGTGGTGAATATGGAGCTGTTGTTTGATGAATTATACCATTTTTGGCACAGAACTGTTCAAATGGAGACTCATATTCTCCACCCCGATCAGATCTCAGTATCTTGATCTTTTTATTTAGCTGATTTTCTACTTCAGCCTTATATTTTATAAAAGATGTAATTGCTTCATCTTTACTATTTAAAAGATATACGTAACAATATCTTGTATAGTCATCAATAAATGTGATAAAATATTTTTTCCCTCCTCTTGTAGTTAAGTTTTTGAAATCACATAAGTCAGTATGAATCATTTGTAATGGTTCAGTACTTCTATCAACGGTATGAAATGGTTTCTTAACCATTTTTGCTTCTACACATGTCTCACATTTGTATCTTTTATCTACTTTTGGAATTAAATCCATATTTTCAAGTTTTTTCATTTTCCGAAAGTTTATGTGTCCTAATCTTTCATGCCATAATAAAATATCATACTCGACAACATAAGAAACTTCCTTTTTATTTATTTCGGAATTACAATACACATTATTATTGCCGATTACGGCTACATTGGCCTTAAATAGGCCATCACACAAATATCCTCTCCCTATATAGATTCCAGCCTTGGACAGAACAACTTTATCTGACTCAAAGACCATTCGGAAGCCTTTCTTCGAGAGTATAGGTCCAGAGATCAAATTCTTGCGGATGTCTGGAACATGAAGCACATCATTCAGCGTAATAGTTTTACCAGATGTGAACTTGAGGATTACCTTCCCGCTGCCCTCAATCATTGACACTGCAGAGTTGCCCATGTACAATTTTTCTTTATGATCGAGTTTGTTGTAAGTGGAGAACATGGACTTTTCCGAACACACGCGACGTGTAGCACCTGTGTCAAACCACCACTGAGAAGGATTCTAGACTAGATTGCATTTTGACACAACTCCAGAAAAATTAGATCCATCAATATCCATGTTTTCCACCACATTTGCTTCAGAATTGTTCTGTTTCTTGTGTCTGCAATCCTTTGCTTGATGTCCAGACTTGCCACAAACCCAACACTGCCCATTGAACTTCTTGGACGGCTTCTGATCATTTTGTTTGGTTTCTGGCGCCTTCCTTTTCTTTTTGTTTTTGTTGGGGTTTCCTTTTTTCTTTGCCCCTACTGAAACAAAAGCTTCTTCGTTTCTTGGTTTAGTGACTCCGCGATTATCTGCCTCGATCTTCAATCTGACGATGAGGTCTTGTAAGGATATCTCCTTCTTTTTGTGCTTCAAATAATTGCGGTAGTCCTTCCAAGATGGTGGCAACTTTCCAGTGATTGCTTCAACCAAAAAGGATTCACCAACTTCGTGGCCTTCTGCTTGCAATTCATGAATAATAATCTGAAGTTCATGCAGTTGTGCTGTGACAGATTTCGAATCTACCATCTTGTAGTCCATGAACTTGTCAACTATGAACTTTTTCAGGCTCACGTTTTGCATTTTGTACTTTACATTAAGCGCATTCCAGAGAGCTTTCGCAGTCTTGAGTGGCTGATAAACTTTGTACAAAACCTTATCCAAACAGTTAAGGATGTAATTTCTGCACAAGAAATCCGAGTGCCTCCATGCATCAATATTAGCATTCTCAGTTGATGCAGTGGTTTTGCCTGGTATAGGTGGCACTGGTTCATCTTCATCAAGATACTTCTGCAGACCAAGGGTTGTGAGATAAAAGAGCATCTGACTCTGCCATGTCAGAAAATCATCTCCGTCTCCCTTGAATGCGTCTGGTTTGTTTAAATTCGCTGTCTTGATCGACATTTGTTCTGCCGCCATCTATGTTTGAACCAAAGATAAAGTCTTAAGATGTAAGTTATATTGATTCAAAACAGAATGCAACAGCCTGCGTTACTACAAAACGCAATGTAACAGTATTATATGTTACAACAACCAAACAACAACACTTTAAACGTGTTTAAGCAAACTGTAACAGTTTTATCCGTTACAGATTTGGTACATCAGTAAATGAAATCAAGAAGAATACCAAAGTACATCGGAGGCTTGTCGTGACAATCGCCTTATGACTTTATTCGAAGTCTCCCAGGGTACAACCGACGAAACCGCACGAGACAGTAAGGAGTATGTCAGTCTGAGTCGATGATGGCAACAGAAATGAATTGACCGAAACCCGCCAAAATTTGCAGTGTTTTTTGTGGCAAAAATAAGATTTCATACCAAGCCCAAGCCCTAGCCCAAGCCCGGCCCGGCCCGGTTCGGTTCGGTACGGGACGGGCGGGCGGCGTGCGCGCACGTGTGTTCATCAGATTTGGGTCCTCCCTCTCACACAAAATTACCTGACCCTAAGGGCCAATATAGAGAATGAGGATCCTACATATATACACAATTTAATCTTTCATTTTGCCAATGTGGGACTAAAGTATATTTCATTCATCTATTTAGAATTGTCAATAGTAATGTTAGATTATTATCATTTGTTATTTGTTGTTTGTGTTTGAATAAAAATTGTTGATATTATAATGTAAATTAGGAAATAATTTTGTATAACCAAGGTGGGATAATATAAATATATGATTTATAAATGTGTTTATAAACGGAAAGGAAATGAAATTGCATAAGTATATCATAATATGATTTGTAAATAGAAGGTTTAAAAGCTGGGAAATTGAGTATTTAAAACCCGTTGGTTTTAGAAATTGTTTTCAAAGTTTTGGAAAATAATAATATTATTGTTTGGAAAATATTTTTAAATGGAAATATTTTTAAATGGAATTTAAAAGAGGTTAGAAAGCACTGAACTCACTTCGGTCACTGGAAAATAATTTTGATGATGACTGCAGCATCATCGGCATTCAATTTCGGGTTTTCAAGAGAGGAATTGTTACCATTGGGATTTTGTTTTGGTAAAACCTAGCCTTGATTTAAAAATCCAAAATTATGATTTGATATACCAAGGGGGTTATATATATGTGTTTCAAATTGATTTGAAACAAATGGGAACAAGGTGAACTAAAACTCTGGAAACTTTTCATTGAGTGTTTTATGGATATATGAGAAAATAAGTTTGATAACTTATAAAATTTGAAAATCAGTAGTTAAAACCATGTTTTAAATTGTTGAAAATGAATAAGAAGTAAATTTGAAATTGAACTATGGAATTAAATTTAACTAAAGTTAAGTTAAATAAAATGAATTAATCAAAGGATTTTTGAAAGGAAATGAGTTTTGATTTGAAATGAGTTAATGAATGAGCTAATTAAATAAATTAGTGAGTTGAATATGGTTTTGGAATATGATTGAAATATTGAAATTGGAAAATGGATTGAGTTAAATGGAACTTAAATTGATTTGTAATGGATATGGACTTAAGTTGTGAAAGGGTAATAAACATGAGAAGTGTTGTATGAAATGTTTATAAGTTTGAGTAAATTTTATGAATGATTCGTGAATGAATTTAGTATGGAGTGAAATGTTATTAAAAAAATTGATGGAATGGTTCTTAAAGGATAATTAGTATTGAAAGGAATATACTAAGTAATAAATGGATGTGAATAAAGGAATGTGAATAATTGAATGTAAGTGAAATTAGTATGAATAAAGGAATTTGATTTAAATTGAATGCAGATTAAATGAATTAGAATAAAGTAAATGTGAATAAAAAGGAATTTGGTATAGCTAAGAAATCGATATAAATAAATACGTGGTTGTATGTATATTATCTTATTCGCATAACGGTTTGATCCAGAATCGAGCATAGGTTTTCGAGATGATTTATATCGATCTAAGTTGGAATTTTTCACTCGATTCTCGACAGAAAACACACTACACCAAAACAGGTGATTCCCAACGAGTATAACTGTCGCAAACAGTTTCAGCAACG
This sequence comes from Allium fistulosum, assembly GCA_030737815.1. Lineage (NCBI taxonomy): Eukaryota > Viridiplantae > Streptophyta > Magnoliopsida > Asparagales > Amaryllidaceae > Allium > Allium fistulosum. The sequence continues at coordinate 523,075,037 of CM060906.1, forward strand.
CTTATTAGCGTCGCTGTATGGGCGTCGCAATTTATTGCCAACGCTTATAAGCGTTGGCGAGTTTAGTTTCCCAACGCTTATAAGTGTTGGAAGGTTGTATTCGCCAACGCTTATAAACGTTGGTGTATATTATTTAGCAACGCTTATAAACGTTGGCAAATTAACCATCCAACATTGTTTAATTTTCTATGCTGACGCTTATAAGCGTTGGTAAATTTTAATTGCCAACGCTTATAACGCTGAAATATTTTCATTCTCAATATAGTCAATTATTTTAACATTAATAAACAATTAATAACTAACATGATATGCATTATTATACTACATTCAATAGGAACCCAAAATTTACAATATTCATGATCAAATAACAACATATATTTCATAGTCAACTACTTCATAACAATGTCAACTACTTCATAACAAGTACAATACATAATTAAGTTGGTTAATTCAATACATTATTGTTTGTATGAGAATCTCCTAAATTAGAAGCACCTTCTGTTTGTGGAGTCGTAGGACTTGCAACATATTTTTCTTGCAAACTAGGCATAAATTTCATAAAAGTTGAAGTAATTGAATTGATGGCATTATTAACTTGATTAGCTACTTGCCTTTCTATCTCCAATTTCCAAATAGACAAATCCACGGCTTGCTTCTTTTCAGTTACAGCTTTTACAACTCGAACCATCTTCACTTGTTTTATAGAAGAAGTAGAACTAATTGCTCGACAATAATTTTTCTTCGTGTCGGAACCAAAAACTTTCGCAATTGGGTCATCTTCAAGATCTTCGACTCCACCCTTAGAACTGTCATTCAACTTCCTCTTTTTTTCCGCTTCCTCTAGAAGTGTCTACATTTAATATCACGTTAAAGTGAATTATAACAAACAAAAAAATCAAAGAAAATGCGAGTAAAATGAATGCAGGAAGCCAGCAACAATTCCCAGAATAAGTCAGAAAAAGCATTTAAACCTAACAAAAGCAAGATAGCCATGAGTACGGTCAAATACAACATGCAGGCAATAGCAACTTTATCCATTCAAATAACACGCAGTTGATAGACAGTTTTTACCCATTTTGTACCTTATAGACTGCTAACCATCTCATCATGCCCATTAACAAATAACAAGTGTTATAAAAGAGGGACAACATTAAAATAGTGACCACAAAAGATTGCACAAACTTAAAGGCATCTCCATATACATAGGCCAATTTCTAAGTTTTTGACTATAAAGATTACACCAGCACATGCATCTCATAATGCAAAAACATAAGAATACATGTAGTAGACATACATATATAAGCTATCAAGGGAAGGGAAAAAAAGCATGTATCTAAATAGCAATTTTACATAACCAACTAACTAAGCGTATGTGTCTAAATATATGTTTACCTCGAAATAGGAGTAATCAACAAGTGAATTTTTAATAACTTAGTGCAGTGAGATTGTTACGATATAAAAGTATAAGAACCTTCTGAGATGAGTTTGTTGATAAACTTATTGTAATAATCTATGCCTTCCTTGTTAATTCCACCACTCAGAGTTCCGTCTGCATTTAAATAAAAAAACATTTTTGGATGTTATTTCATCAATGATTAAAATAATTGAGCTCGTACTTGGTAGGATCCTAGGCCAAGAGATTGAGAATCTATAAGCATCCAAGCCCATATCCTTCATCATCTTTATGTCATCCTGACAAGATTATATTGCAACATATCATTTTTGATCTTTAATCAAAAATTACTGGAAAATTCCAAAATAAATACGAGGAATGAAACCTTGTAACGGTGGTATGAATCTATAGCCTTGTCTCCATTGCTTCTGTCAGAGATCATCTCTGTGTAACAGATTGCATCGTCAGATTTGTGAATTAATTCTCTAATACTTAATTTGGACACAAAGTTAAAATCTGTATAAATACATAACTTCATAGTGCTCGATGAACATTAAATTTGCAATTAAAAATCATTTGAAGTTTGACAACTTTGTCAAAATTGGTCATGCTGTATTCTCGTAAACAAACTGCACATTAGTTGTTTAAATGTCTGCAAGAAAACATAAATGTAGGAGCAACAAATTTTTTTAAAAGATATACAGACATATTGGATAAAAGCAAAAACTTAGCAATCTTACCATTATAATAATAAAGATAAGAAAAAGAACATCAATTCAAAATAAAAACATTTCGGTTATCTATGTGTTGGGTATAAAACTAAACAATGGAATCGATGGTTGTGTACGAATACTAATATAATGATATATCGTGTACTGAATGCTGGATACCAAATTAAAAGGATTCAGCCATTAGAATATAATTTAATTACCTGGGTGTTTGTGCGTAAAAGTATCCCAAATACTCGGTCCTCTTCCATCTTCATTTGCAGCACCTTCATACTATTTATGTACAAACTATTAGCAATTGGTAAACAACAAATACATCCCTTTGCATTCTTTTTACCCTTCTTCTCTTTTGAAGTCTTCAAGTACTTACCTGATAAGCAGATGATGCTGTTCCAAAGATGAATCCTTTTGGAAAACTTGTCCGGTTGAGCGTAATATCATGCCCACAAATCTGAGTAAATTCGTACAATCTTAGCAAACTCAAGAAATACAAAATGGAAAAACCTATTTACTGCTAGTCTGCTGACCTAATCATACAGGAAAAGGTAAAAAAAAGGTAGAATAAGCAAATACGTTTAATTTATATAGATCAAAAATGAAATTCGTTGGAAAAACATAGATTACCTCATCGATTTTACTTAGAGAAGAGACAATTTGCCCTAGCTTTTTCCTCTTTTCTTTCGTTCCAGCCGCCCTTTTCGTTCATTCTAGGACATAAGCTTGAATAGATGGGAATGACACGTGAGGTCGACGCCGATTCCTCGCTTGAAAATGAGGCCGATACGGTCGAACGAGAGAGGCAGAAATCGAATCGCCGAAGGAGAATTTTTTTACTTTTGGTGGCGGTGAACGAAAAAGCGTTTAGAAGTTTGGATTAGGGATACGGATGAAAAAGAGGATGCTAATTTACTTTTTTACCCGAATGACATTCATTAAATTTCAATTTAACCACATCTACCAATGCAAATATGTGTTGGCAATTAAAAAATTTTAAATTTGTATTTTTGGTCACACATTTTTTGCTTAGCAACGCTTATTGTTGTGATTAATTTCCAACGCAAATAAGCGTTGCCAATTGAACAAAATATGTGTTACAAAATGGCTGTTATGGTGTAGTGACACTAGATATGGATTTTTGGTTGATTCTGGAATTCTCTATCATAGTATATGGCTTTGCAAGAAGAATGACGGTTTCTGATCAAGGAACTGGATCTAAGTCCGCACTAGAGTGGTCGTGTGGACGATACTAGTTCGGAAGTGAACTTGTGTGATCGAGTGAACAATTAGATTTGATATTGTGTACGGATGATATATGTACATCGTATGGGCTTAAATAAAGCAAATGTTAGATATTGAAAATGCAAAAATAATATGATTCTAAACTATATGATTGGATACCATTGGTAATAAGATGCAGGTATATAAAGAAAGAGCTGAATTGATGTCCTTGATTTCATAAGTAAAAATTGGGTTGCCTGACTAAAAGGTACATGTTTATATTGTTGTTTGGTTTGATGGTTTAATGATTGAGCCACTTGGCTTTTGTTTTCTTTTGGTTGTGTGGGCCCGTAGTGGCGACTGGTAGTTGTTTCGATCGAACCGCGCATAGGAGACGCTTGCAAAATTTTCTGTAAATTTAAGACTCGGAAAATTCTTGGAAAAATTTTCAAATTATTTTAATAAATAAAACTTGATTTTGGGTTATAACCTGAGATAATCGAATGGATGATATTAGTCAGAATCTACGAATGAATTTAGAAAACATAGTAAAAGTAATGACGACGGTTTCAACAAAGTGATTTTGGAAAGTTAAAGGCTTAAAATAATTTGGCAAACTATTTCAACTAATTGATTTTAAAAAGTTAATGGATTTTGGCATTTTTCTTACCTTGGCAATTTCGGGGACGAAATTCCTATTAAGGGGGAAAGAGTGTAACGACCCAGAATTTAGTCATTTGATTTTGTAATATTTAATTGATTTTAAATATTGGATAATTATTTTTATAACTCAAATAGCTAAAATTTCAAATATAACGATTTATTTGATAATTAAATTATTAAATTAATAATTGAAAATTGTTTAAAATAATTGAATCCTAGGTTTTAAGTTGGATAAAAATGATTTCAAAGCTTTTTAAAATTCTATTTAATAAGAATGAAGATAATTAAACTTTTAAATTGGATTTAAAAGTGATTTGACTGATTTTGAAAATAACTCGTCTTAATTAACGAGTAAAAATAGCCTTCCGGGGCACTGTCTCGGATTTTGACGAAACCAGTTTCCTTGGATCCGTAATAGTGAATTATGTTACGTCGTCAAGTTTCGTAACGATTGTACGTACTGTTTGGTTGTAAGAGATCGAAACGCGTAGGATTTAATATTGAAAATTTAATATAATAATTGGGTTCAAAAAGCTATCTTCTACATACGATCGAATTAAGGCTCGATACAAGTTCCATTGCATTCGAAATAGGGGTATAACATATAGAATGCCAGGCGGCACGTCTCGCTTGGAGTTCGAGATTATCGGGTATGTTATGTTGAATATTTTATCAAATAAAATTTAAATAATATATATACTTGGATTTAACCATAGACAGCCATGTCTATTCCCATCAGACCATACCCACCGGTACAGAAACCCATACCCCATGTCCTCTCCTCTATTGTAAGAACCAGCTTCAGGAAATTTTTTTTGCAGAACATGAAATAAAATTCAATAAAATGAAAAAAAAACTTAAATCTTGGACCTCGACGAGTTAAAGTTTTGATTTGGCGTGCTTTTAGAGTGTTCGACTTTGGGTTCGGGGGGGCTCGGCTTGCGTCAGTGGAGGAATTATATTAGGGCTTGGGTTTTTGCAAATTTGGAGTCGAGTTGAATGTTTTGGTGGATGGATATGAGGTCGTGGTGTGAAGGAGGAGCAGCGCCCGTAATTTGGCGAGGTGCGGTGGTGTTTGATTGGTCGCATCATGGAACAGTAGGCTGGAAGAAGGGTGATAGAAAACCAATATCGATATTGGTTAACTGTTGGGTGGCTATTGGCCTCAAATTAGTATTTTAAAAATACTGTAAATTGTCGTTCAAGTTGGAATTGGTTTTTGAGACAAGAAATGATTTTTAAATCCCAAATTGGGTTTCAAAAATATTTTTTTAAGGATTATCTATTTAATTGTATTAATACTGTTTTAAATTTATTTAATTTTAATAATATTATTTTAAGGTTATTTAATTATATTAATGTTGTTTTAAAGTTATTTTATTATAGTAATATTACTTTCAAGTGTTTAATTAAATTAATACTATTTTTAAAGCTATTAATTATAGTAATAATATTTTTAAGTTATTTAAATTAAATGAATATTGTTTTAAACGTATTTAATTATATTAATATTGTTTTAAAGTTAATTAATTATAGTAATATTAATTTAAGGTTATTAAATTATATTGGTATTGTTTTAAAGTTAATTGTTTATAGTAATATGGATTTAAAGAGTTATCACAATGTGATAATTTAAATTATTTCAAGAATAATTATGGTTTGAAATTAGCAATAAGGATTATTAATAAGGTTTTTGAAAAATAAATTATTATTATTTATAAAAACGATAAAGATTAATTATTATTGTTCTTAAACAATATTTTGAAATTATTAATTATTATTTTCAAGATGTTTTAAAATTAATAAATTTCATTTATTTATAATGTTTATTGTTAATAATTATTATTATACAATGGAGTTCTGAAGTAAAAGAATTTTAATTGTTTATATATGTTTTAGAGACCCATGAATAGAGTTGAAAGACTTGGATTGTATAAAAGAGCTTATAAAATGGGTTGGAGACGTAAGGAAGATTATTTACAAGGTGAAGAGTTTTATAACTGGTTAGGTATTTATAAACAGACTTAAGAAACGGGTTTATAAATCTATAAAAGAAGTTTTATAAATGGTTTGAGAAGTTTTATAAAATGGTTTATAAATGATTTAAATAATTATAAGGAGTCTTTGAATGATTTTTGAATCGAATAAAAATGGAATCTCCCTGTATGTAAAAATACTTGTACCGTGGAGATAAGTATATAGATATATTCTAAGTATTGAAAATATACGAATCAGTGGATATATCTTTTAAAAGTATTCTTATATAAGTAATTTACAAATGTTTTATTTATGAAAGATTTATAAAACGAGGGTAATGGTTGCTTTTATGCTGAACCAATGTTGGTTTTTCCTATGAATTAAATCCTTGATTGAATGTTTGTTATTCGATAGTCAAATAACCGACTATCGAAATTGGACCCAAACATAACTTTGGAAATATCTATGAGAAACACGTGCGTTATATGGCACAATCATCTCCGATGATGTTGTACTGTGTGTATAAATCTTGTTTCGTTCTTCTAGGATAATGATAAGGAAATCCGTCCACTAACGGTTAGGAGGTGATCTCTGATCTTATCTTTGATTGTTTATTTCCTAAAGAACCGCGGTTGAGTTTATTGGAAATTATCGAACGTTGTTTCGAAGAGACCGGGATCAGGTATGTTATCCGAAAACCACTTCGATCCAATGAATGCGTTTCGAAGTGAAGACATCTTGAAGATGATGGAATTAGAGACGGAGCTTTCAAGTATTTCGTTCAGTCCCTCAACGAACTTGTTTAGATGAATGTTGATATTGCATTGTTGCTTGGAGGGCAGTGTTAGCATTCCAAGTGGGAAGTTCTATTAAAAGGTATAACGTAGCCTCAGACCTCATCAACCGGGAAATGAAAAAAATCAGGCATGTAGCAGGGCCAATTGGGTAGCTCTCAAGTAGGGTATGGTCATTCCAAATCTAGATTGGTTACCATCTATTCTTGTATGCTTCGGGGCCCAAGCAGGGTGATCATATTCGGTGCTACTAGTCAAGTGGTAGGCTAGTCTTGTGTTGAAGGGGTACAAGATGTTCTTATCAGACCCCGGTGCATTTATCTAGAGCTGTAACTTCGAAAGGTAGTTCCTTACCTTTTCATAGTACGGAATCCAATCTCCAATACGCACCTTACGGTTTTGATTGCAGAACCTAGTATGCTGGAATTTAATAATGTAATAATTTCGGCTAAGATTTATAAGTATTTGTATCTAGACCCTATTATAATATCAAAGAATTTCATATGAAATGGTTTTGGTTATCGTAAGGTAAAAACCTGTTCGTGTTTATGTGCGTTGAGGTCTTATGAGATACTTTTGATTTCAAAGATTTTTATATAACTTAAAAATCAAGTTAGGTGTGTTTATCTCACGCTAGTTTTCCAGACTGACTTGGGTGTTATTTTATTATAATGCTCGGGTTAGACCTAGCACATTACAGATTAGTTTGGATGCTTGGAGCTTTAAAAGATGAGTTGGGGGCCCAGAGATGTATTAACATAGATGGCTATTTTCAACTGTATTCACCGATGGTATTTATCAGCAATTGGAAGGACAGGCTGTTATAACTATCCATGCTGAAATAGGTTAGTATACTCTATTTGATGTCTGTATATACATATGTCAAAGTTTGTTTTGTGTAAATATTTGTGGCATATTATAGATTATTCATTCTGCTGTGAGATTCTGTATTGTTTAGTTTTTTTCATATCTTCTTCCTTATTTATTTTCTCTAACAATCGGGTTTTTTGGCATTCGATTGCTCGGCATTCGATACAGTGGATGTATTAGTGTCGATTTTCGAGGGTCAAAAATCCGGTTCGTTACATTTTCTAAGTTTACTAACTTCAAAACCTCTTACTTAAATTTGCTTTAACTTTAAAACCCTTAGTAAAGGATTTGGAAACTAAAAATAAAGTTTTAACAACTTTAACTTTAAGACTTCAAAACAAATAAACATAGTTTCCCAAGATTTTAAATCTCACTTAACATAACTTTGTAAGCTAGTTTACATACACCATCACATGCAAAGTTTATCTACAATACCGTAACCAAAACTCACATACACTTCATGATCTAATTTCACATGCCCTATCACATCCAAGTTCACTCTTTTATAACCAAACATATCAGTTAAACCATTATTTTCAAATCTAATGCTAAACTACATATTAGCAACATGCATATCATCCAAATCATATCATAATCCAACCAATAAACAACATATTTTACAATCAATATAGATCACAAAATAAGGTTGAATCTTTCCAAAAAGGTTAGAAATTTACTCACCAAAATTTTGCAAAAATCCTTTGAAAACTTGAAATACTTTAGAACCTGCAAAGCTTGGAAAATCAAAAAATCAACTCGAAAATGGGTCATCTTCTCCTTGATTTTTGGTTATATAACTCTTGAAATTTTAAAATTTTGTCAAAATAGAAGTTCTTGAAAATTATTTTATCTATCATTTATATAAAAGAATCACTCAATTTGGATTATTTTTTAGGAAGATACGGTCAGAAGAAGAAGAGGTATTTTCGGACTTGAAAATATGGTTCTGAAAATGGGTCTGAAAGAAACGAGATTTGGATATATCTAAGCTCAAAATTTGAAGAAGTGATACAAGTAAAAGTTGTAGCCACTAAGATTTTACACGGTTACAAAAAAATAATTTCTCCATTTGAATTAGAGAAGAGGAAGATACGATAGGAAGAAAAGGAGGAAAAAATGGAATGAGGAAAGGGCTATTTATAAGGAAGAAAATAAATAAATTACCTAAACACCCCTTGTCCTTTACCCTCCACCACATTGTGCCACCTCACCAAGCTTGTTCCCCTCCTAACACTTCATGTTCCAACATGGTAAAACATGTTTTGTACTTAATTGTATTTATATTGCATCAGGTATCTTATATTATAATATATATATACTTTTTTATACATAAAATCTTATCTTATATATATATATATAAAATGAACATACCTAAATCGGTGAAGCCTTTTTGGATTGCCACAATTACCCTATGTTTTTCGGATTGCTAAAATGATAAGAATAAGGTTAGATTCTGTCTCATACATTTATACTGCATCTTTCACCTATTTCTTTATCACGTTCACAGTCCATTTCAAAACACATTCATTTCCCAATACGTTTCTTCCCCATTTCAGTTTGCCAGCCCTATTTCTTTCTCATCTCACTTCATGGCTTTATGAACGACGAAAAAAACAGGAGGAAAAAAGGTCCAAAATCAAAATATACATTAAGTATTATGCGTATCGTGTTTTGTAATTTTCTAGATCGATGAATTCGTGAGGCTAAGAGGCTCTCTCGGTGGAGTTACAATAGATGTAGAAGTCGAAAAGACCCAATGATGATGATGCATTTGTAGAAATGATTTGTTTATTTTTATTTATTCATTAATATATTTTGTTTCACCATATTTTTTCGTTTACTCATTAGATCATGTGTTAAACAAACTGATGTATTCTTTTTTAGATGTGCTCTCAATAATATAGTTCGGGAAGGATTTGTCTCTTCGTTTATTACTTTCCATTTTTCCAAGGTTAGTTTCTTAAATTAGGGTAAGTTTTATTTTTTTATAAGTTTTCAGAAGTTTATACCATTTCATTTATATATTACATGATATGTGTTTGATGAAATGCGTCTAATATTGCATGATATGTGTTTGCTGAAATGCGTCTAAAATAAATAAATGCAAAATAGCTGAACAAAGACTCTTATAAGTTTTATTGCTTTTTTAACATGAATTATTTTTTCTTTTTTTCCTTTGATCACGACTAAATTACGTGTGCTCGAATTTCTGCAGGTTAGCAAACCAAAATTGCAAAAGATACTTGCTAAAGAATTTACTTTTGTTTTTGAAGAAAGATCTACTCTATATGCTTGAATCAGATTTTGGTACATACTACCCATATTTTATGGTGTCAGTATTAGGACTAATTCACAATTTTTCCTTTAGATATTAGGCGGAATACCAGGGATAGGAAAAGAAAAAAGCCAATACTGAGGTGAAATCTACAGTAAGGATGCTACTAAGAGGTAACTTTTGTTGAACTGTGTAACTTTTTCTCAATCTTTATTACTTGCATGGTTTAGTTAATAATACAATAAATTAATTTGAGATCGTAATATAAAAATATGATTTGTTTTCCTTAAGGTGGAGAGAGGAAGATGAAAAGGTAAAAAAAGAAGATGCTGCATTAGAAGGAAAATGTTCCTATAAAGTAAGTATAAACAACTAAAGTTTCTAACAAAGATTTAATGCCTAGAGAATTTCTTTTTCCAACTTGCAAAAAATAAAAGTATTGATTTTGTTAATTTTGATTTTGTTCGTAACAACCAGATATACATGTAATGCGCTTATTCATATATTCCACTCAACATGTTATTACTACACCAATCTTTCATTTTGCTATTAGTATATCTCCAAACTAAACATTAATAACCATTTTTAAACATAGTCAGTGTGGTTTGTTAACTGTGGATTTCATTTTTTCCATTGTTGGACCATATACATATTATAGGTTGCTAAGCTTAGGCTATGTACATTGAATTGTTCTCTTTAGATGAGGTGATAGATCTAAATGAAATTGCTTGATTGCTTGGGGTCTACACTTTTATTTTGCAGCTATGTTTGAAAGCAATATAAAAAAACAGATAAATAAAGCTTATATTAAACCTAGTGTTGGTATGTTTCTTACTTACTAATTTGTCGTAAAATGATTTTTAAACTCGATATAATGTTTCCAAAATATTTACACTTAAGTACTCAGTTCCATGCGTATATAGCTTCGTTCAAAATGACAATTTATGTTAATAGATGAGTGTACATAAAATATCTGAAATAAAGATAACCTTGGAGACGGTTCTTTTTGCATTTCATGTTCTAAACCTACCAGTTTCACCGCAACTTATGGTGACTTTTATTTAAACTTGAGATTTGTGATGGTTTCATTTTATTAATGTTTAAATTTTTTGACTTTTGGTTCTCCGTTGAAATTTGAATTCCTGATAAGCATTGTATGTTTATTAATTTATGGTCCCTAATTATTACATTTGACCTTATGTTACCTGAATAAATATACAACTATTGAATGCACATAATAAGCAAATTATTTATCGCAGCCTCTATATTCCACCATTTTCCCACCTCTTCTCTTTCATTTGTTATTCACGAAATCCACAAACTCATCCCTTTTTTAAAACAAATCAAGCATAAGTAATCCAGCAAATGACAAAGTTGGGATGGACGTTACTAATAGGAAAGGAAGCATTACACACAAGTAACAATGACTTGATTTATTACCAGAATGAAATACCGTGGCCCTAAATTTTTTGACCTCATTTGTAAATTCATTCAATAAGATTTACTTTATATTAGTAATTTTATCAATTTGTATGCTCAAAACATTTTTGTATTTTATCTTCAGTATGCACTAGTAGATGTTGATTTTCGTGGTCACAAAGAAACTAAGGATGGGTGCCATGTGTGCCACAGCTGATGAATAACCACGTATTTGGTTAAATCTTCTTTTCTTTGTATATTTGTCCTCAGTTCACTTTAGTGCACTAGAAGGTGAATAAGAATTTAGATCTTTATGAAGTAGGTACAATTGATGTATATAGTTTTGAAAAAGCTGGATCAAAATGCTGAATATATAGTTTATTAGTTGATTTATTTTTTTCTTTTCGTTGCTCTTCTACATTTATTTAAAAAGTTGAAGTCATGAGAGTCTGGACAAAAGGAAAATGTTTTTCTTTTTATTGAAATTATTTTGATTAATATAGAAATAAAATATTATTGAAAATCATGCAAGTACAATAAAATTAGATTTTCCCATAAATAACTATGTTTAGTGAAAGTAACAGAGCAATTTTATGGATACTAGTGCGAACCCGTGCTTCGCACACGGATGTTGAAAAAATATTGTTGTTGCATAGGCATATCCAAATGTATAAGAAATTTAATACTGTGGTAATGAAAAAACATTGTTGAACGATAGTGTTACATCATGAATAACAATTTGGTAGGATAAAGAATACATAGATATATTTGGTTATGATAATCACAATTAAAATCGAACAAAACAATTACAGTGAATATGTTAAAGTTCACAGACTATTTAGAGGATAATGTGTTAAAAATTTATCCGCTAATGCATAGATATATTCACTATGGCATATAATGCCAATGTTGTTGCTTTTGCAATTACACAGCTGCTTCAATGTGCATAGATATAGTTGAAGTATTCACTGTGAACTGCAAACACAAAGACATAGTGCAGTTCGATTCAATTAAATAAGAGTAACAAAAGTTTTTTGCAATGGGGAGAAATATAGTAATAGGATGAAATTTGTAAACAGTCAGGAAAAGTATTTGTCAACAGCTGAAAAAAGGGAGCAAAAGAAAAAAGAAAAAAGCAACAAATGTAGTACAGGGGAAAAGTAGTAAAACAGAAGATACAATTGAAATAGAAATGATGATGCAATAAGAAAATAACATGGGTTCCAATATAAATTACTATTGTTCACCGAATCTGATCTATGTCGATGCAGGGTACAAAACACGGCATACAGCTGGTCGCAGTAACCAATATTTGAAAATATCCAAAATATACAGAAGAGAACAATTGTGAGAAGTCCATTCATTTTTTAGCCTCAGAAATAACTGCTAGCAACGCGTGTATGATATTGGCTTGAGCGCAAATAGGTGATGTTTTCTTGGCCTTAATAGATGCATTACATTAGTCAATTATTTTAACCATTGAAGGTATTTGTACCTGCAGCCAAAAAAGGCAAAAGTTTCATTGATGCAGTATTATTACTAAATTCTCTCACTGCTCGTCTAACCTATTAACTATATCTAATAATCAAACCATGACTACATAATCATCTATACAAAGATACATTCATCAATTGTTTTCTAGAAGTTTTCCGACGGTGGTGGTGCAAGTGATTTTAGAATTTACTGCAAAAAATAAAAAATAAACTCTTTTAGGTGGTTATCAACATTATTCTCACTACAACACATGTTTTGACCCAGCACTTAAACTGTGAATCTACCTTAAGCCCGAATACAACAACTTATATGCTTATTGTATTATTGATCATCATAATTGTAAACGAAATTGAGTAAACTTAGCCAAATTATGTCATCAAACCTGGAAGCAATGTATTAAATGCTGAGCTGCACGGTTGAATCAAGCATTAGTTATGTGAAGTCATTATTTAATCATCTCAAGCTATCAAAAATCAAAATTCATTTTTCAATTATATTTTCATAATGCGGTTAAATAACTATTGTTAACATCAAACAAAATTATTACTACAGCTAAATTAGTATTGCATCACACAAATGTAGTTAAAATATTCAAAAACAATAATTGCTTAATTCCAAAAATACTACAAAATAATAACCGCTTTTGCTTAATGCATTTAAATTTTAACTACAATAAGCTCGAATAAATCATCGTGTACAACCAAAATTATTACTGCATCACATAAATATAGCTGAAATATTCAATTTCTACCATGCATAATTCAAAATTGTCATTAAATTATAACTGCATTTTATTAATGTAGTTAAATTTTAATTGTATTAAGATTGAATAAATTCCTGAAATGTAGCCAAATTTATTACTTCATCACATAAATGTGGTTAAAAATCTTTAAATATAGTTAAATTTACCCAAAACTTGCTGGTAAATTATAATTGCATTTTCTTAATTTCACTAATTTATAACTGTTTTAAAATTGAATAAAATTATCAAATATAGTCAAAATCATCAATAGTAAATGCAATAAAAAAAATGCTAACGTAGTTAAATTAATTCAAAAAATGCCTATAAATTATTACACCATTTTTTGATGGGGTTAAATTATAACTTCACTAAGTTTGAATACTATCAAACACAATCAAAATTATTACTTTATTACATAATGTAGTTACAATATTCAAAGGCAGCCATAATTGTATAATTCAAAAAAAATATTCCTTTCAAATATGTTAAAAGATAATAAATACATTATAATAATCTAGGTAAAACTACTATGTAATGTTTATGATCATCATAATAATGCTGATACAGAAACGCGGTACACAGCGGTGACACAAAATAATTGTGCAATTAAAGCTGCTATATAAAATTATGATTTAAAAAAATTTATTTTTAGCTATCAACAATGGATATCATTGGAATGCAAATTAAATTTGAGATTTAATAGTGAAAACGATTCTTAAATCCAATCAATGTAGAAAAAGTTATCACATTTTAAAGTTTGGAATATAAAGAAATTAAAAATGCGACTGTTCAGTTGCCAAATTTCAAGGGGGCCTGTGTGAGCTTGAAATTCAACTCACTAATAATAATATAGTATAGATGTATTTGAATTGAAGAGAGTTTATTATATTTTTATATTTGTAGGCAATAGTTTATATGATCCATAGCATAGCAGGAGCTAGAGCCTACTTCATGGATAGCAATAAGCTGCAGTGTATGAACACGTCTGAGGCAAGGCAAAGATGAAGAGACATATACTGGATGGGTGGTACAAAGTGTTGTATGGAGCTACAGGGTGCTACAAGGTGTTGTATGGAAGTTACAGAGGTGGAAGCGGCAGTTGAATCTGCATTCCTTTGTTCTTTGCATGGAAGTTACAAGTGCTGGGAAAGATGTTGTAGGATAAATCACATATACAGCTGAATCAGAAGTTGAAGCCCTTTGAGTGGGATTTGGTGGTGCACGAAGCTAAAGACCTGATCCAACATGAAGCCAATGATTCATGCAGAGGAGATAGATGGCCGCAACAAACTGTAAGGAGAAGTGATACAGGGCAGAAGCATGCTGAATGGTAGAGAACAGCACTGGAGCCTGAATTGTTGGCTTTTGTTCTGTCATTGTTTTGACATGAATAGTGGGTGGTGAATGATGAATAGTGGATGGTGAAGCCTGAATAGGGCTTGGTGATCTAAAAAAAGGAAAATAGAAAAAGACTTGATGTGATGAAAAAAAACTGGATTATGTGGACATGATGTGATCCACATTATTGCATTTGATCATCTTTCATCTTCATCCATGTTTATCTGAACATAAGTATACTATAAGTATGATAGGTTGGCGTGTATCTTTTGCTACATACAGAAAAGTATGACATGGGTTTTCTGTACTCTCTTAAAAGTAGTTTGGTTGTGGTACATATCAGTTCGTTTCAGAGTTTTAATGTATTCATATTAGTACTTCTGCTGGGAATAGGTTGGACACTTTGTTCTGGAATAACCTAATGCTTTACCATCTCTGGTTCTCATTCTAAGTCATCTTTTAATTATTTCTGATACATTTTTTATGTTACCGATCTTTAACACACAACTTAATCGACATTGTTCTTATATTGGTTTAGTCCTTTTGCTTAGGACACGTGATTTTTATTTATTTCAGATGTAAGCTTTTAAGGTGAAATAAGATATTGGCCCCTACTCGATAAAAAAATGGTTAGTTTTATTTAGATAAGAAATACACACCTTGATTGGGGGCCTAAATATAAATTGATGCACATAGTATGTTACAAACCTTTTTAGAAATTAATCAACTAAAAACAAATTGATGCGTCTAAAAACAAATGGATGCGTGTAGTATATTTTCAAGTAGTTTTGTGTATGCGAGAAAGTAGGTGGAAATGCTTAGGAACACAAATTCTCAAACTAGAAAAAAAAAATTAACTAAAAATAACTTTTAAATTAGGTGCAAAATGAGTAAAAATAAAATTTCAAATTGCAACTTGAAATTCATTTTCACTCAAACTTAAACACTTGCATATAAATTTAGTTTTGTCCATGAACTAAACAGTCTATAGTTTGATATGCTACGGGAGTTGGATTATTCTCATCTTGCAATGTCTTACTGTTATCCAACAGTTAGTTTTATCGCATTTTTTATAACATGAGAGATGTTTTATTCAAGTAGAGCACTTTTTTTGATGTCTCATGTGTACTAATCCATGACCTTTAGCATATCTGTCTAAAGCACCATACCTCTAATCACTTAAGCTAGAGGTACTTGACAAAATTAGTTCTGTGCTTAATAACATTAGGCAAAAATAACAATAACAATCGATAATCTAATTGATATAACAATGCAAGATTTCTAAGTTTCAAACCACTGGAAACGCTAATTTTAATATTTGTTACATTTCTTTAAATATTGCTGTAATAGTTGATAACATTCTTTACATGTTTAATTATTTCCTAAAATAACAAAGTTTCATTCCCGTTTTGATAAATGGTTGATATGTACATGTACATGGATAAAAAATGCAACATCACATACACATCAAAGTCATTTTATAAGATCCAAACAATCTTACAAACAGTGTCTTTTTATTACCAGTCCCTCTTACGCACGTGCATCGTGCCAAATTACTCGTATGTGTATATATATACACGTGCACACACACACACTTTTCAGTGTTCATGTATATTGAAATGCATTCAGCCATGTCTAAAATACTTTGTAAATATATGTATGTGTGTGTACAAAAGTGTTCCAACAATTTCGACAACTTTAAGCTGATGAAAAGTCGGAAATTCGGAAAACGAATTCCAGTCACATTTTCAATCTTTATTCGAACTAATTATTTTTGTAAACCAAATTTTAAAACTATTTCACCATCATTATTTATTATTTAAAAGAGTTTTATTTTCATTATTAAACCTATATACCAAATATTTAAAATTAATTAGATATTCGCAAATCAAAGCAGTGAAATTCCAGGTCGTTACATTCTCCCCCCCTTAAAAGAATTTCGTCCCCAAAATTACACCTCAACCTAACCCTAAAAACAATTAACACTATACATCAGTTCGTATAATGTACATATATCATTCTTATACAATAATATGATTTGATCACTACTCGAATACATTACTTCATTTCCGAACTAGTATCGCTCACCCGATTTTCTAGTGCGGACTCTGATCAGGCTCCTTGATTAGGAATCTCTATTCTTCTTACATAGTTGTAACTATGATAGAAAACATTTTTCCCGTATCAAAACCCTCATCAAGTGTTCATCGTTAAAAATCGAGTAATAGATCCTTATTTGGAATGGTGTGAATCGCCTAAAAGTCATGTACTCGAATCTTAGATCAAACTATATGGAAACTAGAGATGATCTACGTCCAACCTACACACTTATTTAATTTTTTTTCCCTAATACTAATTCTATTCCCACTAAATTACTTATGAAAACATTTCGTAAAAATACACTTAGGTTCAACTTGTATAATATTCCATTACATCCTGAGAGTATAAACCCCTGTCTACTACAACTATTCCATTTTTCATTTATCTCCCTAAGAAAACTCAAGATCCAAATACCCGATCTTATTTCAAAAACTTTTTGAATTGAAACAATATTTTAATCATATATGATATATATATAGCCCGAGTAACTCCAAAATAATACTAAGGAATTGGGTACTACCAAACAGTGTCATACACTCCCTTACAAAGAAGGGTAATACTCAAGAGAAGTGTTTACCATCCAAACACATCTCTTCCCCAAATTTAAGTTATTTTCGAGCAACTCGAACTTAAGAATATTGTTTTTATTTCAAAATCCCATTTTTAAAACAATACTTCTCATATTTTCAACAAAATATTTATCACCAACTTGCTTTGAGTTCGTTCGGGTTTGAACTTGTTTTGATTGTACAATGATAAATAGAATAATTTACTAATTGCACTACAACGTTTACCTATGCAAACATCTGATCATCACTTAGAAAATTATTCAGATCATCACAAAACAATCAATACTCATTCCCCCTAACCAATCTAAAGAAAATACTTCTTACTTAACATTTTAATTCCCAAATTTTATTCTTGAACCAAAATTGCTTTCAAATAATACTATTATCATCTTTCAAAACTTTGAAACATTTTCCAAAAAGCCCCGAGATTTAAGTTCTCAAGTTTCAACCTAAATTCTTTTTAATCAAAAGACACATTCCTATAAATCCATTTTATAAATCAACTTTTATAAAAAAAAATCAAATATTTATTGCAAAATATTCTAACCTTTAATAACATTTTTTATTACATTAAATTTTACCCTAACATTAACATCGAACGCCTTATAGTCAAATTGGGAAAATTAATTCACAATGTGTTCGCTTCAATGGTTTCCCTATTTCTATTTACCCATCCAAATCTTAAAAAGGAAAGCTACCTATAGAGACTAACAATTGTCAAATGCTCAACTGGACAAGCATGGCTAACAAAATCCTAATTAATAATAATAGAATATTATTATCTCCTAACAACAATACCTCAAAATACAATACTATTTTTGAAATCATTCTTTATATATAAAATATATTTCTAGGTAAAATTATATCATTTACCCAATACTGTGTCGAATGGCCTTGTTCAAGTGTTTAGAGATCCCTATCAATAACGTTAGCTATTCGTATTGACCAAAATCCATAAGCCACTCAACAGACCAATCAACATAATATAAATCATTTTTATATCACTAACAAATACGCACACTTATATATACACTCAAACTTATAATAAGGCATTCCATTACCTTATCTCTTAATGAGTTTCCTCACCAAAGCCAAGGTTCTCGTTTAACCTTGCGATTTGATACCAAATGCAACGAACCGGATTTTCGACCCTCGAAAATCGTCACTGATACATCTACGGTATTCCATGCCGAGCATTCAAGTACTAGAAAACCGATCGTTAAGGGAAAGAAAGAAGATAGAAGATAAGAAGAAACAAAAACAATCACAGAATCTCATAATGCAATGGAATAACATATATTAATCAACATAATACTTTACAAAGTCATTTCAAAAATGATACTTCAGAGTCATACAAATACAACTCTACCCTTGGACGGTTATAACATCCTGTCCCTACCTAACTGATACAAGATACATATAATAGAGCGGAACCAAGAGAATAACTAGCTATCGATGAAGCCTCCTGCTCCAAGCTCCTCCAAAATGCATCCGTGGGAAAACCTGAACTACTTGGCTGCCCATAAAAATTTGAGCACCCAAGAGTTTTAGGAAAAGAAAATAAAACTTTGGGTAAGACATGGGTCTAGTATGAGTAAACTCAGAAAACTGAATTATTATGTCTAAAACCCTTTTAAAATCAAAGGTATCTCGTAAGTCCATGTCGCACATAAACACAGACAGGTTTTTACCTTACGATAACCAAAACACTTTTTATAGAAAATCCAGTGACATTATGATAATGCCTAGGATTTTGGAAGTAAATATAGAACATAGCTTAAATGCTTGCATCTCACATTCCAACATATTGGGTACAACTAAAACCATACGTTGCTTATTGGAGAATGGATTCCATATAGTGATTGGGCTACTAGGGTACCATCCGCCATGGTACACCTTTAGATAAATGTATCGGGATCGAAAATATCAATCCCGGCCAACACAGGACTGGCTTACCCCTTACTGGATAGTATCGAATACATAACCACCACGGTTGGGATCAGCAACCGTACCGAAACAAACAAAAATGGGTCAAATATCGATTCTAGATTTGGTGATGACATACCTTACTATGTGCGACCCACATGGCCCAACTATATCTCCCATGTTTTAGTCATTCCCGGTTGATGAGGCTTGAGGCTTACAATTTTATATAGCAACCATCTTGGAATGCTAACACTGCCCTCCAAACAGCAATGCAGTGCCAACATTCATCCATACAAGTTCATTCTCGGTTTGAAGGAAACCGAAGGCACTACCTCCACTACAACCATTTTGGAATCACCCTCGAGGTTAGTAGCAAATAGCCCTTGCATTTCAAAACTACATCTTCGATTTCATACTCTTCAAGGTGTCTTCAGTTCGAAATGCTTGCGTTGGATCGAAGTGATTTTCAGATAATACATCCGATCCAGATCTCTTCGAAACAACTTTCGATAATTTTTGGTAAACTCAACCCCGATTCTTTAGGAAATAAATAGACAAAAGATAAGAGCGGAGTTCACCCCTAACAATTAGTGGACGGATTTCCTTATCATTTACCCGAGAAGAACGATATGATATTTATACATATAGTACAGCATCATTGGGGATGACTATGCCCTATAACTCACATGTTTTTGCTAGACATTTTGAACCAGATATGGATCATACTAATGGTTAGTAATGCCGTTCAGACTAACTAATGTGCCAGCATTCATTGTAGATTTGATGAACAGAGTTTTCAGAGAGCACTTGGATAATATTCGTATTGGTTTTCATAGATGACATTTTGGTATACTCTAAAGATGAAAAAGAGCATGAAGTTCATCTTAGAGTCGTGCTTGAAATGTTGAGGCAGCATCAACTGAAAGCGAAATTTTCGAAGTGTCATTTGTGGAAGAAGGAAGTAAAGTTTCTTGGTTATGTAGTCTCAGAGAAAGGGTTGTCTGTAGATCTGGCTAAGATCGAGGCGGTGATTAATTGGAAGAGACCCGAGACAGTGACTGAGATAAAGAGTTTTCTTGGATTAGGTGGTTATTATCGAAGATTCATTAAGGATTTTTCATGGATAGCGGCACCGATGACTAAGCTAACGTGAAAAGATGTGAAGTTCATTTGGACCGATAAGTCTGAGGAAGCATTCCAAAGATTGAAACACTTGCTGACTAATGCACCTTTGTTAGTTATTCCAGAAGGCAATCGGGACTTAGTAATTTATATGGATGCATGTGGAACATGATTAGGAGTTGTGTTAATGCAAAGGGGTAAAGTGATTGCCTATGCTTCCCGACAGCTCAGACCGCATGAGGTTAGATATCCAACTCATGATTTGGAATTAGCTGTGGTAATTTTTCATTAAAGGAGTGGAGACATTACCATTTGGGAGAAAGATTCGAGTTGTATATGGATCATAAGTCATTGAAGTATCTATTCTCTAAGAAGGAGTTGAATATGAGGCAACATATGTGGTTATAGTTTTTAGCCTCTTATGACTTTGGTATTGAGTACATACCGGAAAGGGGAATAAAGTTGCAAATGCACTTAGCAAGAAACATCAAAATGCAGTATTGGCAATGATAGCCGAGTGGAAAGATTCAGAAGCATTGACTACATGTAGAATACAGTGGAGATCTGAGGCTAGATCTAGTAAGGAAACTGCTATGATGTCATGTTTAGAGGTTCGACCGGTAATGATCGAAAAGATTGCTTCAAAGCAAGGGGAGTGTTATCCCACTTTTTAGAAAAACTAAGATATCAAAAAATCAACTAAAAAAATTGATGACTATTCATCCCAGATGTCGATTATGTATCACAGGTTCACTACGGACGTCGATGAATTTTGCCTAAGCCCGGATCGGGCTACAATTGACAAGACATGAAAAGCAAAACCATGAAAGATGACGTTTCAAATTTCAGATCAATCGGAGTTCGTATGACCAAGATATGAGCGATACAAGTTAAGGAAAATCCATCATAGAGCCTTGTTCGAATCGATCCTGTTCGACTCCATCATAGAGCCTTGTTCGAATCGATCCTGTTCGACTCCATCCAAAATCGGACTCTTTGCACCACCAGAAGCGGCAGCATCGTACCGATTTAGTTCGTATCCATCACGATCGAACTACTACGTATCGATCAGGGGTTGGCTCAGTTCGAATGGATCACTGAGGCTTAGTTCATATCCATCCGATTCGTGGTTGTTCGAGTCGATAGCGTACATGTTCTTGATCGTATCCATCATGCTCAAGCGAGTTCGCTTCGTGTCGATGGTATCTGCAGCGATCGATACGAAGTACACCAATAACTATCGATACGAACGAGGTCTATGACGAATCGACAATCGATTCGAACAAGGACTGAAGCAGATAAATGCAAATAAATGGTCAATACAAACTGAACTCCGATGTTGGATGCGAATAAAACTTTGCCAACTCAGCGCCAAATGTGGATCGATCCAGGAATTTCGCGCCACGTCACCTTGCATACACGTGCTCGAGATCGAGTCGAACAGATCGATACGAAATGTATCGATATGAACAGGAGCGACGCGAAGAGGATCGAGTCGAACGAGGCAGCCAACCGAAAGTCTCCATTTCGTATCGATCATATCTCATGATCCACAAGTCCAAATGCTACGAAATTTTCACAGGAGCTTACGTTCAAGATGAAGAATGTCCACACCAAATTTCGACCCCATTGGATGAAATCCTGATCGATACGAATTACGTTCGTATCGATCACGGATCGAGTCAAAACTTCGTGGGCTCGGTCGCGTGGGCCCACTCACATGCCAGAAGAAGTCTCCCGAAGTTTGAGCGAGATATTTGCATGGAACGCCTATAAATAGCACCCCAGAGCTTACAGAAAAAGGACCTTTTGTATCCAGCAACGCTCAGACTCTGTCGGATTCTATTCTAACCTCCACAGCTGCTATTATACACGAGTTTCTACATTGTAATCTCCTGTAATCCGCTGCAATCAGCGAAGAACATTAATAAAAGATCAACTTTTGGAGTGGACGTATGCCGGAGATAGCCGAACCACTATAAATCTTGTGTCTCTGTCTATTTCTTTCCGTTTTAAGTTTATTATTTTTCATTTTTCATTCTCTACCTTACTTATACTTGTGACTGGTGATCGTTTATTATTGATCTGTATTCATACACTGGTTCTTTCACGACATTTGGGGTTTGTGACCATTTTTGGCGCAAACACTTTGGTGCTTTCACTGAGAAGAACTAGCACTCGCTATACCAGATTTGGAGTTCAGATTTCAAACCTTGAAGAATTTAGATTTGAAAGACAATGACAGACAAACAAGTAGAAGACAAAGAGCCGAGAGAAGCCAACAAAGGGGAAGCCAAGAGGTATCCTCCGGAGTTGGAGAAGGACCAGCTTCGATCTACATTACCAGGGATGAAATGGAGGCTATGGCGGATTCAATACATGAAAGATTATTGAAGAGTCAGCAGGATATGATGCAAAGCTTCTTTGAGCAAATGAGAGCGGTTTGAGCGCAGAACCCTGGACTGACTACGGGGACTGCGAATGTAGGACAAGGAGCTAGAGCCCTAGAGACCAATGGAGGTCAGATCGAAGATCAGAACGAAGAACATGAAGGCAATCAACAAGGACCTGGGGACAGACCATCGGGATCTGACATTGGGAGACCCATAAATGGAGCTCAGCAGGCTAGGGCCAACACCAACGTTAATGAACCACACAAAAGAATATTACCCAGAATACCCTTCGAGACCTGGGGGGCAGGATAGAAGCGTGCTAAGGAGGCAACCCATGGACGGAGATAAAAGAAGGGCTGGATTACTGTGACGAATTATGAGGGGAGGATTGTCAAGTGGAGGATTAGAGGAAGTTAGTCGGAGTCCGTTCACTCCGAATATCAGGAATGCCAGAAATCCTCCAAAATTCAAGCTACCAGATATATCAGACATATGGAAGTGCTGGGAGCATCCGAGGAAGTGATGGCATGATGTTTCCCTTTATTCTTATCAGATTTGGCTGCGCTTTGGTTTAGACAGCTAGAGAACAGATCTATCAAAACGTGGGGTGAGCTAGTGGAATGCTTCATGAGACAGTTTAGTGTCCACGTGACACGACCCAAGAGTGTGATGACCTTAGCTTCGATAAAGCAAAGTACCAGAGAGTACATAAGAGATTTTTTACTACGATTCAATGTGACAGTGGCTTCAATGGATCGCCTGGATCCATCGATGATTTTCATGGAGGCGGTAGCCGGAGTTGCTGAAGGCACAGAGTTTAAGGATTCTTTGCAAGGGATCCACCACAAGACCTTGGAGAATTCTATCATGAGGCTGAAAGATTCATTCGGCTAGAAGATTCACGTGCCGAGAGGCGAGAAGCAAACGCTGTGCAAGGCGAAGGAACCTCCAAAGAACAGTCCGAAGCGGACAAAGGAAAGCGAAAGTAGGACGACAGATATGATGGTCCTGACAAACGAAAGAAATTCCGAGAACCCAGATTCAGACAGTACACTGATTTGATGGTGAGCTTGGAACGAATCTACACGGAGACTCGGGGGCAGCTCCCCTATCGAAAACCACCCAGAAGAGATCCCAAAAAACGAGAGCGTAGAAGCGGAAAGTACTGCCTATTCCATGAGCCGGAAGGGCATACTACCGGTGAATGCCGCCATCTGAAGGATGAGGTAGAAGAGCATATTAGAAGTGGTAGACTGCCACAATACACCAGAGATCGGACAGCGGCCATAGGACCTAAGCAACTACCGCCTCCACCTAACAGGACTAATCCTGGATCAGGATCACGACTCGTCATCAATTGATCATGATGGCAAGGGGCCAAGTTCAAGATTGAAATTTGGTCGATTAGACTCCTTAGATTTGATTTCAAAATAAAATGGCTATTCCACTTACACATGTACAGGAACCGGAGAGATCCCTAGGCATGCTCTGAGATGGTAATAGACCGCTCTGCCTAGAGAGGCAATGCCTAGTTTTTCCTGTTGTTTGAGATTGAACATCCGGAACTTGAATTTAATAAATGAACTTAAATTTCTCAAAATAAACCTTTGACCAGAGAGTTAAAGGACGAATTTAGAAAATAGCTTGAAAATGATCGCTTTATGACCCTACCCGGAGAGGCGGGGTCTGGAGTGCAGGAAGTGAGTCGCTTCGCCGGAGAGCGACAGGATCGACTCACTTAACGTCGTTCCCCATTCACCGGAGAGTGATTAGATCGGGGTTCGATAAGAGCCCGGAGTGGCTGTGATCGGCCTAGGATTTGGGACCAAGACATCGCTTAATGTTCAGAAACGCTGAACCGGAGTGCAGGGGGCGTTGCCGCTTCGCCGGAGAGCGACAGGATCGGCTCACTCGACGATGTTTCCTCTTCACCATAGAGTGATAGGATGGGATCCAGCAAGAGCCCGGAGTGGCTATGATCGGTTCGGAAAGACCAAGACATCGCTATATGCCCTCGCTAGGGCCAGAGTGCAAGGGATAGAAAGCAATGCCAGAGCGCAATAGGATCTTTATATTCGATCGTCAAGTTTGGAATGGACTTGGCAAGGGTACGGAGTGACCACCGATAGTCCGGAGAGGTTTTAGAGTTCAATTACTAGATTCGACAAGTGGAAATGAAAACTGATTCGGCTTCGAACAGCCATATACTTGATTGACAATACTATGATTGTAAATTAAACATGAACTCACGATATTCGATTTGGTGCTATTCAAAACACGCCTTTTACCAAAAGGCATATTTTGGGGGGCAAAATGTTATCCTACTTTTTAGCAAAACCGAGATATCAAGAAATCAACTAAAAGAATTGATGACTATTCATCCCAGATGTCGATTATGTATCACAGGTTCACTACGGACGTCGATGAATTTTGCCCAAGCCCGGATCGGGCTACAATTGACAAGACATGACAAGCAAAGCCATGAAAGATGACGTTTCAAATTTCAGATCAATCGGAGTTCGTATCACCGAGATATGAGCGATACAAGTTAAGGAAAATCCATTATAGAGCCTTGTTCGAATCAAACCTGTTCGACTCCAGCATAAAGCCTTGTTCCAATCGATCCTGTTCGACTCCATCATAGAGCCTTGTTCAAATCGATCCTGTTCGACTCCATCCAAAATCGGACTCTTCGCACCACCAGAAGCGGCAGCATCGTAACGATTTAGTTCGTATCCATCACGATCGAACTACTTCGTATCGATCAGGGGTTGGCAGAGTTCGAATCGATCACCGAGGCTTAGTTTGTATCCATCCAGTTCATGGTTGTTCGAGTCAATAGCGTACGTGTCCTTGATCGTATCCATCATGTTCAAGCGAGTTCGCTTCGTGTCGATGGTATCTGCAGCGATTGATACGAAGTACACCAATAACTATCGATACGAATGAGGGCTACGACGAATCGACAATCGATTCGAACAAGGACTGAAGCAGATGGATGCAAATAAATGGTCAATACGAACTGAACTACGATGTTGGATGCGAATAAAACTTTGCCAACTCAGTGCCAAAAGTGGATCGATCCAGGAATTTCGTGCTATGTCACCTTGCATACACGTGCTCGAGATCGAGTCGAACAGCTCGATACGAACAGGAGCGACGCGAAGAGGATCGAGTCGAACGAGGCAGCCAACCGAAAGTCTCCATTTCGTATCGATCATATCTCACGATCCACAAGTCCAAATGCTACTAAATTTTCACAGGAGCTTACGTTCAAGAATAAGAATGTCCACACCAAATTTCGACCCCATTGGATGAAATCCTGATCGATACGAATTACGTTTGTATCAATCACGGATCAAGTCAAAACTTCGTGGGCTCGGTCGTGTGGGCCCACTCACTTGCCAGAAGAAGTCTCCCTAAGTTTGACCGAGATATTTGCATGGAACGCCTGTAAATAACACCCTAGAGCTTACAGAAAAAGGACTTTTGGATCCAGCAACGCCCAGACTCTGTCGGATTCTATTCTAACCTCCACAGCTGCTATTGTACACGAGTTTCTTCATTGTAATCTCCTGTAATCTGCTGCGATCAGCGAAGAACATCAATAAAAGATCAACTTTTGGAGTGGACGTAGGCCGGAGATAGTCGAACCACTATAAATCTTGTGTCTCTGTCTATTTCTTTCCGTTTTAAGTTTATTATTCTTCATTTTTCATTCTCTACCTTACTTATACTTGTGATTGGTGATCGTTTATTATTGATCTGTGTTCATACACTGGTGCTTTCATGACATTTGGGGTTTGTGACCATTTTTGGCGCAAAAAGGGAGGATCCAATATTAGCAGAATAGATCAGAAAGTTAAGGGATGGAACAGAGAGCGATGACTTGAAAGATTTCAATCTTAACCAAAATGGATGGTTAAGGAAGAAAGGGAAAATGTGTGTTCCGAATGTAGGAAACATTAGGAAAGAAGTTCTTGAAGAATGCCATCATTCAAAGTTAACTATTCATCCAGGAGGAACTAAGATGTATCAAGATATGAAAAGAAGTTTCTTCTGGAAGGGCATGAAGAGAGGTGTAAGCTTATGGATGAAGCTATGTTTGAACTATCAACAGGTAAATGCTAAATATCAGAAACCAAGTGGGTTGCTTCAGCCTTTAGATGTTCTGGTGTGGAAATGGGAATCTATCTCAGATGGGTTGCCAAGGTCGAGTCGAGGGAATGAAAGTATATGGGTTATAGTGGACAGATTGACCAAGAGTGCCTATTTTATTCCAGTTAAGTCAACCAGAAAGGCACCTGTTATGGCTAAATTATTCATGAAGACTATAGTTAGACTGCCTCGAATTCCTAGTAGTATAGTAAGTGATAGAGATTCCTTATTCACTAGCGAGTTCTGGAAGAGTCTACATGAGACTTTAGGCGCCAAGCTCAAGATGAGTACCGCTTACCATCCGTAGACAGATGAGCAAATGGAAAGAGTTGACAAAGTCTTAGAAGATTTGTTACGAGCTTCTGTACTAGGTTTTAGGGTATCATGGGAAGACCATCTACACCTAGTCGAGTTTTCGTATGACAACATTTATCAGACTAATATAGGGATGGAACCATTTAAAGCTTTGTATGGAAGGCCATTCAAATCTCCCGTTTGTTGGTTAGAGACTGGGGATAAGATAGTTCGTGGTCCAGATTTGGTTAGAGAAGCTGCAAAAAGGATTGAGTTCATCCAAGCCGAAATGAAGGAAGCTCGGTCTAGGCTGAAGAGCTATGCTGATAGAAGACGGAAAGACTTGGAATTCTTAGTTGGAGACCATGTTTTCGTCAAGGTATCGGCGATGAAAGGTGTAATCCGGTTTGGAAAATCAGAAAAATTGGCACCGAGATTCGTTGGACCATTTCCTATTGTAGAAAGGATTGGAAAACTAGCATATAGAGTGGAGTTACCAAATAGTTTGGTTGGAGTCCATAATGTTTTTCATGTTTCTCATCTAAGGAAGTATATTCGAGATCCAGAAACTACTATAGCACCGACTGAGTTAGATGATTTAGTATTGAATTGAATTTGACTATATTTAGAAAACCAGTTTGTATAGTCGCGAGAGATGAGAAGAGGCTAAGAAACAAGACAGTCAGATTAGTCACAGTCTAGTGGAGTGACGACGAGAGAGACTGTACTTAGGAAATTGGGAGCAAGATTAGAGATACTTATCCTAACTTGTTTCATGGTATGTTTTACCTTTATGATTGATTGTTATGAGTACCTTATCATAATTTCGAGGATGAAATTCTTTAAGGAGGGGATTCTGTAATGACCATAATTTTGACTAATTATTTAGGACATTTAATTAGGTAAGTAAAATGAAATAATGTAAATGGTTAAGGGATTGAGATTAGAATAATTTAACATAGTCGTGCCTTAATTAATCTATAAGCCAAAGAGAATTAAAATGAAACAAGTAAGAGGAATAAGATAAGGGCAAAATAGGAATAAACTAAGTTCATATACCCTTAACCCTTCTTACATTTACTCCTTATCCATTCTAAACATTTGCAGACAAAACTAAGAATGTTTAAAGCTTGGCCGACCGGAAAACGAAAGGGAAGATAAGCAAGAAATCAAGTAGGAAGCTTAATCATATCAATTCAAGAACAAATCTCAAACTCCTTAACAACAAGCTAAGGTGAATAATAGAGTACATCCCATTTTTAATGTTTACAGTTTCTAGATGAGATCCGATTTTATTTTGCAAATAAAATGCATGATTTGATTATTTAAATGGATATATAAGCTTGTTGATGATTTATGTTGCTTCACATAGATTTTATGATAAGTTTTGATTTGAAAAACCTATTAAATGACATCCTAATGATTTGCGTTTTTGATATACGATCAAAAACAATATTTTAGAGATGGGTTTCAAGTTACATAATTTTATAAGTTAATGTAGATTTATTATGAATTTTCTAGGAAGGAAAATGGTTAAATTGGGTTTAAATTATTTTCGAAGAATATATGATAGCCTTAGGTATGAAATTTAAATATGTTAGAAACATATTAAAAATGATTTATGGGAATTTTTGGAGAATTTCCCTAAGTATTTTATTATGGATATAAAATTATTTAAGGTATGGGACTTAAATGTTTTATATGCTTCTAAAAGGAGAAGGAGCTCATTTGCTAAATGTTTTTAATTGTTAATTACTGAATTCGGCAAAACTTTTAGAGAATGATTTTGAAAAAGAATTGGCAACCAATTATGTGTTGACAAAATAAGGCAAGTTAGTTGGAAAGAAATTACTTTAAAAGGCTAATAATCAATTTAGCAAGATACTTCTGCTTTTCCACTTACAGCTGTTACATTTCGACCTCATACTTCTGCACTAACCAAGTCGAAGCCAATACACATGGTATTAATGCCATGGTACATAGTGGATTGGAGTTAGGCGGAAGGTATAGAGTCGAAGCATGCTTTTTAAGGGGTTGAAGCTACTACTTTTGACTATGAATCACTTATGTTTATAAAGGAGGCTTTCGAAGGAGTTATATTAGCTGTCGACTTAGTCAAATGTGTCATTGTTTTATCAAACGGGCTTTCGAAAGGGTTGCCACATTTTTATTCTAAATGAAGCTTTTGAAGGGGTTCAAAACCCATGCTGCCACATTCAACTCTTCGAATCAATGCTTTCGAAAGGGTACTTTTGTCTTTAAACTTTGAAGCTGCTTCTCCATGCTTTCAAATGGGTTCGTTATGAAACCATCCACTTTCTTTTACTTAGAAATAATGCTTTCGGAAGCAATGCTTTCGCCCCGTTCTTTAAAGACCCTTTGTTCTATTAAAAGATAAACCCAAAGATTTCGAAAGTAATGGTTTTAAATGGTTTCGAAGCTACATTCCACAAACTTTTGCTTGAACCTAATACTTTTGAAAGGTATGCTTTCGAAAGGAGTTTAATGTAAGTTTCAAAGGGGAGGTCCTCTGATGTTTTCGAAAGGTTTACTTAAATCTTTGAATGAAAGGTTTCCAATGCTTTTGAAAGGCAAGTTTAAAATGTTTTGAAAAGAAGATGTCTAAGGTTTTAATAAAGCTTTCGAAGGGATACTCTCAATGTATGAAAGGTCCATTTTAAAGGCTTTGAAAGGTATGTTTGGGACATTCAGCCTAGTGTTTCAAGGTAAAGTAGTCAACCTATCTTAAAAGGGGTACTTTTAATGGATTCAAAAGGGACTGTTTAAAGTTTTTAAACAAGGGTTTTGAAGATGATATCGTGGATTTAAAACCTAATGTTTTCTAAGTTAAAGAAGGGCTTTAACTTGTTTTAAAGGGATAGATAACCCTATTGATTTAGGTTTTCATCCATATTGTTTTTTGTAAAGCATATATCATGGCAAAGGTATTTAAGTAAAGAAAAGAGTATATTTTCTTTATTTATGTATGATTTAAAAAGGGTTAAATCAATTTGAAAGAAATGTTTTCAAGGAAAATTTGATGGGGTAGTTAACCCTAAGTAAATGACTCAGATATTAGATACTAGATGGGACTGGTGTAGGGTCATGCCCTATACTTTAGCTAGTAGCCCCTAGCTAATATAAATCAAAAATTCCAGTGTGTAGGGCTTTGTCACAGGTAAGAATAAAATGATGTTACACACAGAAAGGAATATATAGAGAATGATAGATTATTGGTGAGCCCGCAAAACCATTAGGATCAATTGACCCTGGGAGAAGTAAGTTAAGGACAGACCATCCCGGAGTGTGTCTAACAGAATTTAGATTATTTATTTTTTCTAGTAGGCCCGAGACAGCCAAGGGTTAGTAGTTAGCCAAACAAAACTATACTGTTCGAACAGATTGTCCATTGATTACCTGATTTATGTGCATATATGACATTGCTATTATTGCTTTAATCAGTTTGATTGCAGGATTCTGATTTGCAAAATTTATGTTTTCTAAAAGGGATATTTATGAGGGGAAACCCGTTCCGCTAAGCGGCATGGTCTCACTTAATATCATATAACCGAGATGTAATAGTATTATTCACACCAGGCTTTTTGTCTGACTAGAAATTTATGTTTTCCCCTTAAACTCTCGGGTGCTCAAAATTAATTTGAGTAGATTGAGAGTTAGGATTTTACAGGTTTAGTAAGTGGATGAATAAGCTTCTGAAGACGTGCAGGAGCCGAAGTTAGCTATATAGGAGTAATTAGTTATATTTCTGCTGAGATATACTTAAGACTGATATGTCTATTGAGTACTCTAATCACCCAAGGGGGCATCTTCATATGTCGCACTTGGAATAAATTATAATAATTATATTTGTTCAAAACATGGGAATCGTTTTAGGATTATGTATCCGAATATGAATTATTGTTTTGAAATGTAATCAGAAAAGTTGTTTTGAAATCTATGTTGATTTTATTTCATATTCATGTGCTTCTGATATTATGGATACCATTAACATTACCGTATTTTATCGCCAGAAGTTAATACTATGGATGACTGCAGCATCTGTAGTGCTTAGCTTTGGGCCTTAAGATGAGGGATGTTACACCTGACCATTTAACACCTATTTATAGGTAGGCCTTTGTCATTTAATACCTAACCCCCAAGGTGGACTCCTCACTTGTAAAATTTAGCTGACATCGCTTGTAATCTCTCTACGTTACTTAATACTTTTTTTAGGAGAGAGGTGAACCCTTATGTTAGTCAATTAATATCTCAAACCTGAAGCGAACCCTTCCCGAGATATCCACTATCACTCTTAATTGAAAATATGGAATCTCGTTAGGTTACTTCTTTCGGTTAGGAGGTAGGCCCTAAGATAGCCACTTAATACCTCAAAATTGAAGTGAACCTTTTTAGAGACATCCTTATTTGTTTGGAATCTCGCTAGGTTACTTAGTACTCATTTTAGGAGAGAGGTGGATCCTATAGCCACTTAATATCTCAAACCAGAAGCGAATCCCTATGGAGATATCACTCACCGCTCCTAATTCCAAATTTGGACCAATTAACAATTTTCAATTAAGAAAGCATGCCCAATCTCTCATGTCGTCATAAGGATTAGTGATATTTCACATCAGTAGAAAGTGCACCCGACTACTGGTAGCCTCAAAGTGAAGAGAGCCTTCCATCGAGTGACTCTACTGACCTCGCATCACTAACCAACTAAGTCCAATTAACCATCCTAAATCTTTACTTATATTACCTTATGTAGACATTGGACTTAGCATACTAATTCCTTATTATTTAAGGCAATATGATTTACCTTAAATACTTATCAACCCATAAACCCCTTTCAATGCTCATAAATGTCAATTTGTTTATAAAATCCTAACAGACATTTCCTAATACATTTATATATGATTACTAATTTTAAATTAGCAACCTTTTTACATCTATTACATTTTTATCAGTCCCTTTTTATCCATTTGTTCCTATTAATTGTAACTCCCGAATTCATTTCCATTAATTGTCCATTAATTAGAGTTACAGTCTTTAATTCTAATACTAACCAATTGTAACCTCTAATCTAATCATATACATTATTTTTCATTAATTGCCCATTAATTGGGGTTACAATCTTTTATTTCCTATTAATTATTGGCAATTCTTAATTTATTGCCCATTAATAGGAAATACTACATTTCCTAATTCTACTGATTCGCTTCCCTAAATATAATAATAACTGACGAATGTTACGCATAAATAACGCACAAATAAATGTTGTTCGTCTTTATTAACACAATAAATATGTATAAACTACCTAATAAAACTACTTATCCCTATCTAAATATATTCTATTCATAAATATGTAACTAGAATATACTTTCCATATCTAATTTAGTGGAATTAAATTCCTTAGAAAGATTTTCCGCTATGATTTCCATAAATTGGTTTAACACAAAAGGGAAAGATTGATTCCATTTGAAATTACAAGGAATGGATTTTTTAATTGGAATAAACACTGTAAACTATAGAGAATAAATTTGTACTTTACACATCTCTTCCCTTTTTGTTTATGGATATTCCTTATTAAATCAAAAACCGCCCTTTTGAATCAAAAGTGGAAAAGGTAAACAAATTTGGAAATCAAACGAATGTTCTTCCCATAAATTAAACTATGGAAAATCTGTTATCCCAACTTTTAGCAAAGTTAAGGTACCCAAAACTGACTGAAAATCAATAATAATTAGCCATGAATATCAACTATGCATTGCAGGATAACCATGGATATCGATGAATTTTGTCCGAGTCCGGATCGGGCCACAATTGACAAGACATGACAAGCAAGGCCATAAAAGCCAACATTCCAAATTTTAGGTTAATTGGAGTTCGTATGGACAAGATATGATCGATTCAAATTAAAGAAAGTATGTCGTTCGTATCCATCAAAAGGTCGAGAAGATGTTCTGTTCGAACCCATCGGTTTCATGTCCATCAATAGTTGTTTTGTTCGAATCCATTAGGTTCCACATACTTCGAATCGATCGGTTTCGAATCGATCGGTTTCGAATCGATCGGTTTTGAATCGATCGGTTTCGAATCGATCAAATAAACGTCGCCTCACTCTGTTCGAATCCATCAGATTCATATCCATCAGGTATTGGCTTGTTCGAGTCGAGTGGTTTCATACACCAGAATGGCGCCACCTTCTTGCAATTCGTATCCATCTTGTTCGTATCATGCCGACGCATCGATAGTGTTTGCATCCTCGCGAACGATTCAAGTGCTATCGATACAGAGTCAACGCGAACAAGGTGCAATATGATTTAAACTTCAATCTCGGAACGAACAAAGCGCAAGCAACCTAGTCAACGCGCCAAAGAGATCGGATCGATCCCTAAAATTAGCGCCACGTAACTGCGCGCGCGTGCTCCTGATCGATACGACAGGGTTGGATACAAAATCATGGTTTCGAACTCAGCAACGCACGAAAATTGCAATTTCGTATCGATTATATCTCACGAACCATTGATCCAAATGCAACGAAATTTTCACAGGAGCTTACGCATGAGGTAAAGTTTGTCACTGCCAAGTTTCAGCTCGATTGGAACATTTTCTGATTGATACGAAATAGTTTCGAATCGATCACAGATCGAGTCAAAACTTGGTGGGGTCGGTCGCGTGGGTCCCCTCACGTGCCAGAAGGAGTCTCCCGAAGTTTGAGCGCAATCTCAGCCTCCTACGCCTATAAATAGCCCCCTAAAGCCTACAGAAAAGGGATCTTTTGGCTGTCCAACGTCCAAACTCTGCCGGATTCAATTCTACTTCTTTCCATTGCTGTTATACTCGAATTCATTCATTGTATCTACTGTAATCATCTGTAATCAGCAAAGAACATCAATAAAAGATAAAAATCATTGAAGTGGACGTAGGCCGGAGATAGCTGAACCACTATAAATCTCGTGTTCTTGTGATTTACTTCTGGATTGATGTTTATTGCTAGCTTAGATCTGAGATTTGTGTCTGAATATTACTGATTTGTATTCATATACTGGTGCTTTCACAATACTTGGGGTTTGTGACCATTTTTAGCGCAAACACTTTGGTGCTTTCACTGAGAAGAACTAGCACCCACTACACCAGATTCAAAGTTTAGATTTGAAGGATTCAGAATGACTCGACAAACGAGACAAAGAGCTGAGAGAAGCCAACAAGGAGGAAGTCAAGAGGCATCCTCTGGTGCTGGAGAAGAACCAGCTTCGATCTACATCACTAGAGACGAAATGGAGACCATGACCAATCTGATGCAAGAAAGAATAATGAAGAGCCAACAGGAGATGCTGTAGAATTTCTTTGAGCAGATGAGAGCTACGGGAATACAAAACTTAGGACCGGCTACAGCGGCTGTTAATGTGGAACAAGGAGCTAGGGTTGCAGAACCCAACGGGGGACAGAATGCAGAACCAGGAGGCAGTCAACAAGGACTTAGGGGCAGACCCTCAGGATCCGATACTAGAAGGCCTATAGATGGAGCTCAACAAGCTGGAGCCAACACTGATGCTAACGGGCCACATGAAGAATACGTACCAGAATACCCTTCAAGACCAAGAGGGCAACCCGAGGATGGAGATGAAAAGATGGCTGGATTAGTCCGGCGGCTGATGAGAGGAGGATTGTCCAATGGAGGACTAGAGGAAGTTAGTCGGAGTCCGTTCACCCCAAATATCAGGAATGCAAGGAACCCTCCAAAGTTCAAACTGCCAATGTTGGATCCTTATGACGGGAAGTCAGACCCAACGATGCATATTACTCGGTACATCAGGCACATGGAAGTGTTAGGGGAATCTGAGGAAGTGATGGCTCGATGCTTCCCTCTATACTTGTCAGATTTGGCTGCACTTTGGTTCAGGCAATTAGAAACTGGATCGATCAGAACATGGGGCGAGCTTGTAGATTGCTTCATGAGACAGTTTAGGGTCCACGTGACGTGACCCAAAAGTGTGACGACTTTGGCATCGATAAAACAAAGGACCGGAGAGTCCATAAAAGACTTTCTGTTACAATTTAATGCAACGGTGGCTTCTGTAGATCGCCCAGATCCATCGATGATTTTGATGGCGGCAGTGGCAGGAGTTGGAGAAGGCACCGAATTCAAAGATTCTTTAACGAGAGACCCACCGCAAGATCTTGGAGAGTTTTACCATGAAGCTGAAAGATTCTTTCGATTAGAAGAATCACGAGCCGAGAGGCAAGAAATAAACGCTGTACAAGGCGAAGGAACCGCCAGGGAACAGCCCAGGGTGGACAAAGGAAAGAGAAAGCAGGATGACGCACATGATGGTCCTGATAAACGGAAGAAATTCCGAGAGCCCAGATTCAGGCAATACACAGATTTGGCGGCAAGCCTGGAATGAATTTACACTGAAACTCGGGGGGCAACTCCCCTATCGAAAACCACCTAGGAGAGATCCCACAGAGCGGGAGCGTAGAACCGGAAAATATTGCATATTCCATGAGCTGGATGGGCATACGACCGACGAATGCCGCCACCTAAAAGATGAGGTGGAAGAACATGCCAGGAATGGTAGATTGCCACAATATGTCAGAGAACGGGCAGCGACGGTAAGGCCTGAACAACTACCGCCTCCACCTAACAGAAACGATCCTGAATCGAGATCGCGACTCGTCATCAACTGATTAAGATGGCAAGGGCCAAGTTCTGGATTTGGACTTCGGTCAAATAATTTCATTAGATTTGTTTTCAGAATAAGCGGCTACTCCACTTACTCATGTACGGGAACCAGAGAGATCCCTAGGCATGCTCTGAGATGGAGATAGACCGATCTGCCCGGAGAGGCAATGTTTAGTTTTTCCTGGTGTTTGAGATTGAACATCTAGGACCTGAATTCAATAAATAAACTTGAATTCCTTGAAATAAAATTCTGACCGGAGAGTTAAAGGATGAGTATTAAATACCAATATAAACATGATCGCTTTATGATCCTACCCGGAGAGGCGGGGTCCGGGGTGCAAGAAGTGGGTTGCTTTGCTGGAGAGCGACAGGATTAACTCACTTAACGTTGTTTCCCCTTCACCGGAGAGTGACAGGATGGGATCCAGCATGAGCCCGGAGAGGCTACGATCGGTCCAGAATGACCAAGACATCGCTTTACGCCCTAACTGGGGCTAGAGTGCAAGGGATAGAAAGCAACGCCGGAGTGCAATAGGATCTTTCTATTCGATCGCTAAGTCTGGAATGGGCTTGGCAAGGGTCCGGAGTGACCACCAATAGTATGGAGAGATTGTAGAATTTCATTCTTAACTTCCACTGGAAGAAATTGATAATAATTAGGCTTCGAACAACCATGAACTCGACTGAAAATACCATAAGATTTGAATAAAACGTGAACTCACTGCATTCGATTTGAGACTGATCAAAACACACCTTTTACAAAAAGGCATGTTTTGGGGGGCAAAGTGTTATCCCAACTTTTAGCAAAGCTGAGGTACCCAAAACTGACTGAAAATCAATAATAATTAGCCATGAATATCAACTATGCATTGCAGGATAACCATGAATATCGATGAATTTTGTTCGAGTCCGGATCGGGCCACAATTGACAAGACAGGACAAGCAAGGCCATAAAAGCCAACGTTCCAAATTTCAGGTTAATTGGAGTTCGTATGGACAAGATATGATCGATTCAAATTAAAGAAAGTATGTCGTTCGTATCCATCAAAAGGTCGAGAAGATGTTCTGTTCGAACCCATCGGTTTCATGTCCATCAATAGTTGTTTTGTTCGAATCCATCAGGTTACACATACTTCGAATCAATCGGTTTCGAATCGATCAAATAGACGTCGCCTCACTCTATTCGAATCCATCAGATTCATATCCATCAGGTATTGGCTTGTTCGAGTCGAGTGGTTTTGTACACCAGAATGGCGCCACCTTCGTGCAATTCGTATCCATCTTGTTCGTATCATGCCGACGCATCGATACTGTTTGCATCCTCGCGAACGATTCAAGTGCTATCGATACAGAGTCAACGCGAACAAGGTGCAATATGATTTAAACTTCAATCTCGGAACGAACAAAGCGCAAGCAACCCAGTCAACGCGCTATAGAGATCGGATCGATCCCTAAAATTAGCGCCATGTCACTGCGTGCGCGTGCTCCTGATCGATACGACAGGGATGGATACGAAATCATGGTTTCGAACTCGGCAACGCACGAAAATTGCAATTTCGTATCGATCATATCTCACGAACCATTGATCTAAATGCAACGAAATTTTCACAGGAGCTTACGCATGAGGTAAAGTTTGTCCCTGCCAAGTTTCAGCTCGATTGGAACATTTTTTGATCGATATGAAATAGTTTCGAATCAATCATAGATCGAGTCAAAACTTGGTGGGGTCGGTCGCGTGGGTCCCCTCACGTGCCAAATGGAGTCTCCCGAAGTTTGAGCGCGATCTCAGCCTCCTACGCCTATAAATAGCCCCCTGAAGCCTACAGAAAGGGGATCTTTTGGCTGTCCAACGTCCAGACTCTGCCGGATTCAATTCTACTTCTTTCCATTGCTGTTATACTCGAATTCATTCATTGTATCTGCTGTAATCATCTGTAATCAGCAAAGAACATCAATAAAAGATAAAAATCATTGAAGTGGACGTAGGTCGGAGATAGCCGAACCACTATAAATCTCGTGTTCTTGTGATTTACTTCTGGATTGCTGTTTATTGCTAGCTTAGATCTGAGATTTGTGTCTGAATATTACTGATTTGTATTCATATACTGGTGCTTTCACAATACTTGGGGTTTGTGACCATTTTTGGCGCAAACAAAATCTACAACATAGAACAAATTGGGCAATAATCCAAAAATCCTTTTTTATACCCAAGTAGAGATCTGGAATAAAAATATACAACATTCAAATTCTAAAATCTTTAGGACTGATTTCCAGATCTAGGTGTAAACATATTTCAAATTAGATCTAAAACAAAAATATGTGGGCAATAGTTTTCTACACTAATTTAAACCTACAATTCACAAATAAAATTGATTTAGGCATAAAATCAAACGTATTCCAATGGAATAGATTTAAAATCATAAACAATATATAAAAATTTCACTCACCTTTTAAAAGCGATCCAAATTTCCAGATCTGAAGTAGAACCTTAAATTCAACTCAAAATCCTTATTAATACAAGAAATATGTATAAAAAAGGGTATATACATACATTAGAATTATAGATCTGAGAAGAGTTTTGGGACAAAAGGGAAATATAAATATATAAATACAAATATATATATTATCTCGTTTGCATGTAGTGTTGATTTGGTCTTCTTCTTCACTTATTTGATTTCTGTTCTGAATTCCTTTTCCATCTGTAACTTCTTCATTTTGACTCTAATCATAAAACTCATGAAAGTTGCTTAGAATGTCACCACGAATGCAATCGTGCAAGTTTCGTGGTCAAATTACATCGTATGCACAAATTACATTTATTTTTAGCCTAATTAATTAACAAACTAATTAAATAACTAACGCCAAATTACGGGGTATTACAGTGATCATAATATAGCTCTATCACAAAGTATGTAATGATAATAA
This sequence comes from Allium fistulosum, assembly GCA_030737815.1. Taxonomy (NCBI): domain Eukaryota; kingdom Viridiplantae; phylum Streptophyta; class Magnoliopsida; order Asparagales; family Amaryllidaceae; genus Allium; species Allium fistulosum. Next base: position 523,114,124 of record CM060906.1, read on the forward strand.
GTGTAACAATCATAACATCATCCAACCAACAATACACACACTATATAAATGAAAAACAACCAAAGTACAAGTTAATACCCGACATCACTAATGGTTTAAGTCCACTACGAACATCTATCGCGATCCAATAATTCCCTTCGAGCTCTCAAGATAAATAGTCACTTATAGGTCTCATCATACCCTATGAAGCAAGCTTTAATGATATAAGAACTACTTTGTAAGCATACCGTATCATGTAAAGCAGGCTTTGGTGACATCTAGCCCACTCACTCGTAGATTATCATCATCCTATGTGAACCACAACGCACTCACTACATTGAGCTTTGGCGACATTTAGTTCACTCATGGATGATCGTCATCATATGTGAATGACACCGTACCTTCTGAAACAGGCTTTGGTGACATCTAGTTCACTCCTGGATTTCTCAGGTAACTTGTGTACGCCTCTATCAAAAAGAGAACGACACTCGTGTCTCATATAATACGCTATTGGGACAACAAAGGAACACTGGTACCATATAGATATATACACACAGATATATATATATATACATATACATATATTGAAATATAACATCACATAATCAAATACGTGTATCATAAACGAAGGCTGATATCTCATCATCGTCTATCTATATGGATGGTCTCTGCTGAAAGACAGATAATATGCATGGCCACTAACATAAGGTCAATACTATGCATGGTCATTAATATAAGATTGATAAGATGTACTGTTACTAATATAGGACCAATATAATTTATGTAACTATACATACCCTAGGGTCAACCTTCGAAAGTACGAATTCACTCCACTCGATCGTGCATGCTCATCGGAGTGATCGTGCGACCAATCGTCGTACTGACCCTGTGCACGATCGTTGTTGATTCCAAGGGAATCATTTAACATTCACATCTGAATCTCAAGCTTTGCCATGCTTCTCGCCTCATCGAGTACCCCAAAGCTTGCTCGAAGTAGTGCCAAGATACCCCGAAGAACAACGCTCGAAGGGAGTAGAAACTCCCTGAAGTCTTCAACCGCTCAAGGGTTCCGTCGACTGAGGTTTCACTCAGTCGACAGAACCCTACTTCCCACAGTCTACTATTGTTTTGGGGTTTTCCCTGGACTTGTTTTCACTCACGTTTAGTCGACTAAACATTACATTCAATTGATTGAAAGTTGTTGTTCCTAGGCAATGAGCCTGGGACAGGGAGAAAGATCTCCTCTAGCCATCGATTCGCATGTCATTCTTCAGATGCTTCGCCCAATGAGGTTCCTCACTTCCAGAGCCTAACTCTACCCCATAGTACTTCCAATGGGGTTCATTTGTTGATGTTTTGAAAGGAGATTCAATAAGTATTCGAAAACCTATTTTGATAGGAATCCCGCTCGTTTTCATATAGAGGCTCCACAATGAGATTTCAATGACCCAGGCTTAACTAACACGCCGAAATGACTCAACCAACCTTCTCGCCACATGTGATGCCCACACGTGTGTCAATATAGCCGATCGTGCATGCATATGCACACACGTATATCCAAACACGTAAAACTTCACAAATCATGTTTCGAGCTTTATCGGGGCAATTGCTCGATCATGGACTCTCTCACCTAACTTAACGCAACATGTGGTCACTATGGATACATGAGATTGCTCATAGAATGTTTAGATACACGTACCAATATTCCCATGTGCATATGCCACCTTCACACAATCAAACCATTATTATTAACAATCCAAACCAATCAACCATTTCAATTATAATAGATGAGTTATATTGATTACATTATAACTTCAAATACACATCTATATATACTTACGTAAATATATACATACATGTATATTTGGATAACGATTTGGTTATTTAATAATCGAATCTTACTTTTATTATAAAATTATTCCATTATTTTATGAAATACAAAACTAGCTTATAAATCATTTTAGCTCTTATAATACTTAATTCCTTTATTTAAAATTAAGTATTTATCTTATAATTGTTTTATAAAACCATAAAACCACTTTATAAAACAATCTCTTCTTGCTATTTTATAAAATCGCATACTTTTATAAAATACCTTTTTCATATCATTTTACAAATTCCCGTACTTTTATAAAATAATACTTCTATATTATTTTATAAAATATCATGCTCTTATAAAATATACCATTTATACTATTTTATAAAATCTCATTCTGTTTTATAAAATATATCTTCATTCTTATTTGATAAAATCCCATTTTATTATATAAAATATATCTTCCATTTATAAAATTATTTATTTAAGTAATATTTATAAGTACTAATTAAGCTCGTTAAGCCTCTAATCACTTTGATAATAAGCGAAGAGCTCATAACCTGCTTAATTAACTCATTATCTTCATTTTATAACCCTTTGTTTTGTAAAATGATTACCCCTTGTAAATAATGTTTACAAATGCTAATTAAGCTTCATTGCGCCTCTAATCACTATGATAATAACTGCAAAGCTCCTTACTCACTTAATTAGCATACTAATGTTTCTTAAATCAATTCAAATGACTTAATTAATATTTTCTAATGGCATGCACATCATTATATTATTTAATTAATCACAAACCAAACCATATCATCACAATAATCATCCAATTAGCCCCAAATAAATTCTACGGCTTACTAATTTTTCAAAATATGTTGATTAAGGGTTCAAATAATTAATTAGCTAAGGGAAACATATTTATAACATGAATACAAGCCTAAACTATAACATAGAAATCACCAAATCATTCCATAATACTTCATAATGATAAGTGAACAAGATAATGAAGTATAATATTCAAATTAAATAGGAGAATCATCCCACCCACCTCATATTCCTCAAACCAAGCTCCAAATCAACAAAAACCCAAATTCAAGCTTACTTTAAATTTGATATCTCCATCCAAACCCTACTTCATGCTAATTCCTTCATGGGTTTTGCAGAGAATAGATAGAGATGATTTATGGTAATGTTTTCATGAATTTAGAAATTTTGTTTAAGGGGTTTAGGGCTTGGGGATTAGAGCTGGATTAAGGAAGTAATTAGAGAATGATTAGGAGAAGAGGAAGAAAATGAATGTGAATGAGAGACTGAAATGAAAGTGGGAAGAGATTAGCCACTTATAAGCCTATTTGTGGGCTAGGCCTAAATTTATTTCTTTCACCAAAAATCACTATTCACTCCAAAAATTCATCGACTCCAAACATAGTCGAGTTTATACTCATTTTGCTCATGATGGAAAAGCAAACTCAACTACGGGTGTCTTGAGACCCAATTCACTCGTGTCTAAAAATCGAGTACAGAGGGTGCATAGAGAATTAACGATTAAATATATAGATTAATGATTGAAATATTCAGTCGTTAAAATTACCAAGTGTTACAGTATGCATGCATGAAGTCAGGACGACTAAGTTAAAATAGTAGACATAACATGTAATGGAAGACAATTGGTTTAAACTAGTGTATGTATAAAGTATGTAATTTTCCAGTTACCAGAATGTTGGACCCCCTCCTCATTACAACCTATAGGATTGACTTAGAGGGATAGGTACCGGTACAAGGTAGGAATTGTGGAAGGACGGATTTCCTTATGTAGGCTAAGCACTAATAAAGGTATGGGATATTATAGGTACTATCCTTAGTCGGTAATTATATATTTATTATACTTTATAATTCCACTGTGAGTTTTTATTGATAGTGCTTTGAATTCTTTTGTTTATTTACAGGATACCAACACCAATGATATGCATCCTAGTGGACATCGATTTTCGATTTAGCGAAAATTCGGATCCATTAAGGTGCAGGTTGTTACAATTTTATATTAAGAGAAGTCAATGGAAAATAATTTGACAAGGAAAAATATCTTAAACAAAAATCATTAATACACACTCTTAAAAGAATCTTTTACATTCATTTTATTCATTCCCTCTTCATTTTAAAAAAAAATTCTACCGATCATGGTTGACCACCATAACTAAGAAAATGAGAAGAAGAAGATTAGAAAGCTTAGGAAAACTTAACACACTAAAGCTAATCAATGGATTAGTGAGTAGTATTACTCCAAATTCCTTTTTCATATATACTCAATCAACCTATGGTTTACATGATAAAATTCAAATGTGTTATGTGGTTATAAATGATAGGAAATGATTTAACAAATTTTAGGGATAAAATAGCTTTACCATAGACTTTTTGCAATGATTTGGTACTCTAATGATTATTAAATGATGTGAAAATTTATATATAGTCTTAAGTATATTTTTGGAGATGGGTTTTAATTTTGGGAATTTTCCAACGTTAAAATAATTAGTTATGGATTTTTGAAGGAACTGCATATAAAATAAGAGAAAATGGTTGAAATAGGAGTGTTGACACAAATAAGCATGGTACATATTTATGAATTTTCTAAGGATTAAGTAAACTTTTATAAGAAAATTCAATTATTAAAAAAAATATTTTCAAATTTGAAAATATGATAGCTTAAACCTATACGTTAATGCCGAAGGGTAATTTATTGAGGTGGATATTTAATAAATGGATAAGAGACAAAATCCAAGTTCGGTGCTACAAACTGGGTGTAACACCCTATATTTTGGAGTTGTTTCCTGGAGACCTGACCAAGCAACTAGGAACTCGACATTCAGTGGTACTCGGCATCTAGGAGCACTCAGCATTCAGTAGCACTCGGCATCTGTGAGCGCTCGGCAGCAGAAGACGTTCGGCATGTACAATTGCTCGGCAGGGCTGTATTGTTCGTCATAAGCTATCGTTCGGCCAGAGCCATCATTCGGCCAAAGGCATTACTCGGCTAAAGGCAACGTTCGGCCAGAGCCCTCGTTCGGCCAGAGACATCGTTCGGCCATAAGCATTGTTCGGCTAAGAGCTATCGTTCGGCCAGAAGCATTGTTCGGCTAAGAGTTATCGTTCGTCCAGTACCATCGATCGGCCAGAGACAACATTCGGTTAAGAGCTTCATTCGGCCAAAGGTATCATTCGGCCAGACGCTTCTTTCGTCCAGAGGCACGTCCGGCTTCGACTGATATTCGTTCTACTCTTCCCACGCAGCAAGCACCTCGTTCGACATGGAGAGTGTGGTTCGGCATCTAACCGTTCGGCCTATTTGGTTCGGCATACGATGACCACTCTATTTGGGGCAAGGTGTTCGGCTGCCGAGCCCACCTGGGAAGTCCAACCCATCTTTGTCTATAAATAGAGGGGTAGGGGCACAGTGGAAAAGGACCTTTTTTGGAGAACACTGGGGAGACTCTGCCATTTTCCAGACTCATCTTCTTTACTTAGCAATTGTATTCAAGCATTTGATCCACGGATTGTATCTGTAATCAATCATTAAGAAGATAAATAAATTTTAACCTCAAAGTGGACGTAGGCAATTACGCTGAACCACTATAAATCTGGTGTTCGTACATTCTGCATTTAAATTGGCATATTCTTCCTTGTTTAATTTATCTTCATCACTTGTATCTCTACACAATCTTTCTCAACGAGGTTAGTGACCAATTTTGGTGCTAACACTTTGGTGCTTTCACTGAGAATTGAATTCTCGGACCTCAAGGATCTGCTTTGAAGCTACTGGATTGAAAAAATCCCCCAAAGAAGATCCGACTCATTGATAGGACGTCCGTTGATTCTACTCAGAGTTCATACCAATAACTCTACAATGGCAAGACCACGTACCAGGTCAGCTTCTCATAATGCGGACGCCCATGAGACTGCTAGCGTGCAACAAGCAGGACCGAGCAATCAGCAAGCGAATCCAGGCGTAGGGACTGCCGCCCAGGACCAAATGCCAGTTGTCACCAGGATAGAGTTCAATGACTTGATGAGAGAACTCAGGGAAAGCAGGAGACAACTAGGAGAGCAGATGCAAGCTAACGCCAACCTGATGGCACTACTCACTCAACAGCAGCAACAGAATGCTGGGGGCAATCCAGCTCCTTATTCCTCATCCGACAGCTCAACTTCCTCTGATGAACCTCCCAGGCGTAGATGCCGTAAGACTGAAATTGCTCAAGCAGGCGCTGCTGTTCGAACAACTGGAGACCGTGACCAAGTCGGAGCCGGAAACTTAGGAGCCGGAGTGCAGGTGGAGGCTAGAGGCCCAGACCATCAAAACGTTCACGATGTCGAACCTCAAGATGCACGTTTGGCAGATCGCCAGGAGAGGAGGCATCAGCATGGACAGTCACGTAGAACAGACTCTAACCTTCCACCTTCTATACAAACACCAGACCTGATAGCTATGATTAGGCAATTAATGAAAGAGAATCAAGGCTTATCAAATGACGATTGGGGAGTGTCAAGAAGTCATACTCCATTCACAGACATTGTCCTACAGGCAGCGTACCCTAGAAAGTTTAGTATGCCAACTATCCCTGCTTATGAGGGAAAGATTGATCCCAGACAGCATGTCATGAGGTACGAGTGGATGATGGATTCAGCTAGAGCAAATGATGCAACCAAGTGTAGATGCTTCCCAATTACTCTATCTGGGATCGCTACAATGTGGTTCACCCGACTTCCTCCGCGGTCCGTATCCAGTTTCGAGGAGTTGGCAAAGAAGTTTATTGAGTAGTTCAGGATACACACTACTCGTCCAAAGGACGTGATGTCTCTGTCAAGTGTAATCCAAAATCCTGGGGAGTCATTGAAGGAATATTTACAAAGATTCCATGTTGCAGCGACTGAAGTCAGTAATCCCAATGATCATGCAATTCTAATGGCTGTGATGCGAGGTGGATCCGGATTCTGAATTTGGAGACTGGTTGGCAGGAAAACCCCCGACTACGCTAGAGCGTTTTTACTCAAAGGCACACCAGTTCATAAGAAGAGAGGAAGCTAGGTGGGTAAGGCGAGATAAGGCACCAGGACCTGTCCAGGAGTCCGTGAAAAGCAACATTGCTATGAAGCAGTCCGGAGACAACTCGGGAAAAGTCCAAGTCAATGTCCAGAACAAGCCTGGGCAGCCTAAGGAGTCCGGAGGAAGAAATCAAGGGAAGAAGAGAGAAGCAGGGAAGTGGAAGCCGAGAATTCCAAGCTACAATCAGTATACCCCGCTGAATGCGTCTCTTGAGAACATTTACCTATCAACCTGCAATACCTTTCAGTACAGGAACCCACGTCCAAAAGAGTCAACTGAGGAACAGAAGCGGACTGGAAAATACTGCCGCTTCCATGAGACTTACAGGCACAATACGGAAGAGTGCAGACACCTACACGATGCTATAGAGAAGTTGATCAGGCAGATGAAGTTACAGGAGTTTGTGAAGGATCCACAGGAAGGAGGACAGGGAACATCCAACCCAGGTCATGCACCAGCTCTGTGTCATCCCGAGGAACCTGCCCGAACTGTGGGAACACTAGTCATAAAGACGATCATCGGCGGACCTCACCCCGCGGATAAGAATTGGCAAGAGATGGAGAGGTATGCGAGTTCCCTGAAGCATGCAGATTTTGAGTGTTGTTCGAACGTGGAGGATGGGACCCCTGCTAAGCAGCAGCGCGTAATGACAAACGATATAGTGTTCAGAAACAGAGATGCTGACCAAGTAGAGGCTCCAACCATCGACCCGATGGTTATATCTGCGACGATTGGACCGGCTTATGTGAAGAGAATTTTGATTGATTATGGAAGTTCTGTCAACATCATCTTCAAGAAGGCTTACGACCAGATGAAGATGGAAACGAAGGATTTGAAACCTTCTAAAGCTCGTATACATGGCTTTAATGGCACAGCAACCGATGCGGTGGGGTATGTTGAGTTACCAGTTGAACTGGGACAAGGCGAACGTCGGAGGGTGAGAATCCTACCTTTCGTAGTTTTGGATGTGGATTCTCCGTATAATGTTTTCTTGGGCCGACCGGCCCTGGCTGAGTTTAGGGCAGCATTAGCCCCGTGGTGCTTAACCTTGAAGTTCCCAACTGATAAAGGAGTAGGTGTTGTTCATGGCGACCAAGCAACTGGTCATGCCTGTTATGTGGCTGAGCTCCGAGAGGCCCATCGGAGGGAGAAAGGGAAGGTTGCGGACAATCCCGTCCACATCCTTAATACGGATAATTGACAAGTAGTGCCCGAGCCCTGGCTCGGGCATAATTCTTGGATCTTCAGAGACATAGATCCGAGAGACGACGATGAGAAACCCAGGGAAGAAAAGGCAGCACCGACCGAATTAACAGTTGACATTTCAATCAGCCGAGACGACCCATCGCGAGTATTGAAGATCGGATCGCAACTCGGCCCCGCAATGACTGAAGACCTTATTAATTTCCTCCGGGCAAATCTTGATGTTTTCGCCTGGATGCATTCTGATATGTGCGGGATTTCTCCCGCCATTACGAGTCATATGTTGAACATAGACCCGAAATACGTCCCAGTTAAACAAAAAAGGAGAGGAATGGACCCAGAGAGGTCCGCTGCTCTCAGAGAGGAAGTGGACAAAATCAAAGCCAATGGGTTCGTCCGCGACATCCTCTACCCCGAATGGGTATCGAACCCCGTGCTAGTGAAGAAGGCGAATGGGAAATGGAGAACTTGCGTAGACTATTCCGACTTGAACAAAGCGTGCCCTAAGGACAGTTTCCCGTTGCCTAGGATTGATCAGCTGGTCGACTCCACTGCATGACACGAGTTGTTATCATTCATGGATGCATACTCGGGATACAATCAAATCCCGATGCATATTCCGGACCAAGAACACACCAGTTTCGTCACAGATGTCGGCCTATATTGCTATGTAGGAATGCCCTTCGGATTGAAAAACGCAAGAGCGACTTATCAGCGTTTGGTGATTCGAATGTTCAAAGACCAGCCTGGTAGAACGATGGAAGTCTATGTGGATGACATGCTCGTGAAGTCACGACAGTCAAACGACCACATTCGAGACTTAGAGGAGATGTTCGATATACTAAGATATTATGGGATGAAGATCAATCCTCTGAAATGTTCCTTCGGCGTTGCGTCGGGGAAGTTTTTGGGATTCATTGTTAACGCAAGGGGAATTGAAGCTAACCCAGAAAAGATTCAAGCTATCCGAGATGTGCAAGTGCCCAGGACTATAAAGCAAGTGCAAAGCTTGAACGGGAAAGTGGCTGCGTTGAGTCGATTCATATCCAGAGCCACAGACAAGTGCATTCCTTTCGTTGATATAATAAAGAAAGGGAAGAGGAATTTCGAGTGGACATCTGACTGTGAAGAAGCATTCCGGGATCTGGTGAGGCATCTGGAGAGTCCTCCGGTGCTGTCAAAGCCAGTAAACCATGAGATGCTGTACACGTGTACTTGGCCGTATCCCCACATGCTATAAGTGCGGCTTTGGTCCGCGAGGAGGAACGAATCCAAAAGCCGGTGTATTACATTAGCAAGTGTTTAACGGGGGCAGAAAGAAACTACCCTAAAATCGAGAAATTGGCCTATTGCTTGGTGATTGCATCGCGGAAGTTGTGTCCATACTTTCAAGCGCACTCAGTCAGTGTCTATACCGACCAGCCCCTATGGCAGGTACTCCAATGACCAGAAACTTCTGGGAGATTGTTAAAATGGAATATCGAGTTCAGCCAGTTCGATATCGCCTACTTGCCACGGAGAGCCATATAGGGGCAAGCATTAGCAGATTTCATCGCTGAGTTTACTGTATCCGACGAACCAGATAGTCACAACGTCATGCCCCCCGTTCGATGGAAATTATACACCGATGGGGCATCAAACGACCGTTGCTCCGGCGCGGGCGTGGTTCTTGTAACTTCGGAAAATCGATCGATTTGTTACGCTTTGAAGCTCGATTTCCCGGCCACAAATAACGAAGCAAAATATGAAGCACTAATTGCTGGCTTAAAACTCATTGGAGAACTCGGAGTCAAATCAGTTGAAATCTTTTGTGACTCGCAGTTGGTGGTCTACCAAGTGCTGGGAGATTACCAAGCAAGGGGACAGAAGCTTGCTCCGTACCTAGTTCTGGTTCAAGAACTACTGTCGAACCTTGAGCGTTATGATAGTTCGCATGTCCCACATGAACAGAACAAAGAAGCCGACTCATTGGCGAAATTCGCAAGCACTGGCGATGCTCAGCAAATAGGATTGTTTCCCGTTGAGGCCTTGCATGCTCCAAGCATAGACGCGATGAAAGTTGATTGTGTGTTGGAAACGGGAATCGAGAAGGAGTCGTGGTTAACCCCATTCAAACTGTACCTGACGACCGGGACTTTACCAGAAAGAAGGAGCGAAAGACGACAGGTCCTTCGAAAGGCTGCGCGATACGTGATGCAGGACGGATTAATGTATCGAAAGGGGTTCTCATTCCCCTTATTACGATGCATCGCTCATGATGAGACAAAGCGGGTCTTGAAGGAGGTTCACGAAGGGGAATGTGGCGACCATATTGGGGGGAAAACGCTAGCAAAAAAGATCCTCCGTTATGGATATTACTGGCCAACCGTAAATCGGGACGCTGCAGACTACGTAAGGAAATGTGACAAGTGTCAAAGATATGCGAAAATCCCGAGGAATCCACCAACAGAACTCACACAAATGGTTAGTCCCTGGACATTTGCAATCTGGGGAATCGACATAATCGGCTCTTTGCCTATATCCAAAGGTGGTGCGAAATACACGATAGTTGCAGTCGACTATTTCACAAAATGGGCTGAGGCAGAACCTTTGGCCACAATCACCTCTAAGTAGGTCATTAACTTCATTGTACGAAACATTATATGCCGCTTTGGCCTCCCTCGCACCATCATTACGGACAACGGGACGCAGTTTGAAAGCAGAGAGTTCAAAGAGTTCTGTTTAAAGTATGGCGTTGAGAAGAAGTTCGCCGCCGTTGCGCATCCAAAAGCTAACGGACAAGTCGAGGCCGTTAACAAAGTAATCAAGTCCATACTGAAGAAGCGTTTGGAGAAAGTCGGAGGCAAGTGGGTAGATGAACTCCCGACAGCATTATGGGCTTATAGAACACCCACAAGTCCGCGACTGGCACACTCCGTTCGCCTTGGCATACGGCTTGGAAGCCGTTATACCCGTGGAACTTAAGGTTCCATCACATCGAGTGACATATTATGATCCCAAGACAAATCAGGATCTTTTGTTGGAATCACTGGACTGCATCGATGAAAAACGTGAAGAGGCTGAATTAAGGGCGGCAGCACATAGGCACCGAGTCAAGCGGTATTACGACGGTAGAGTCCGTCCCAGAATTTTTGATGTGGGTGATCTCGTTCTAAAATGAGTTTTCCCTGTACCATCACGTATGAATCCCAATTGGGAAGGTCCATACGTCATTGAACGGAAGCTTGGAGAGGGAACATTCAAGCTAGCGACCGTTGATGGCGTGACACTCCCCCGAGCGTGGAACAGTGAACATTTGCGACATTATTACATTTAGAATGTTTCTTTCCTGTTTTAGGCACAGTTATTTCCTATATGTTTTTGTTCCGTCATCACTTAGTTTCTTTTTAGCCATGTAATCAGGCAGTTTAGTTGTTTTTCATTAATAAAGGCTTGAAGCCGTATTTTTCATGAATTACTAAAGTTTCTATATCTCATAGTCGGGTGATGAATTACTAGAACTACATTATTCTGTACGATGTACGAACTCGTATAAACGATTTCAATCTCCGAGTCCACTGAGTGCGGACCGGAGTACTCTAAGTCCCCAGAGCGCGGAGTAGAGTATAAACGATTTCAAACTCTGAGTCCCCAGAGTGCAGACTGGAGTGCTCTAAGTCCCCAGAGTGCGGACTAGAGTATAAACGATTTCAAACTCCGAGTCCCCAGAGTGTGGACCGGAGTAATCTAAGTCCCCAGAGCGCGGACTAGAGTATAAAAGATTTCAATCTCCGAGTCCCCTGAGTGCGGACCGGAGTACTCTAAGTCCCTAGAGCGTGGACTAGAGTATAAATGATTTCAAACTCCGAGTCCCCAGAGTGCAGACCAGAGTAATCTAAGTCCCTAGAGCGTGGACTAGAGTATAAATGATTTCAATCTTCGAGTCCCCAGAGTGCGGACCGGAGTACTCTAAGTCCCCAGAGCGCAGACTAGAGTATAAACGATTTCAATCTACGAGTCCCCTGAGTGCGGACCGGAGTACTCTAAGTCCCCAAAGCGCGGGCTAGAGTATAAACGATTTCAATCTCCGAGTCCCCTGAGCAGACCGGAGTACTCTAAGTCCCCAGAGCGCGGACTAGAGTATAAACGATTTCAATCTCCGAGTCCACTAGTGTGGACCGGAGTACTCTAAGTCCCCAGAGCACGGACTAGAGTATAAACGATTTCAAACTTCGAGTCCCCAGAGTGCGGATCGGAGTACTCTAAGTCCCCAGAGTGCGGACTAGAGTATAAACGATTTCAATCTCCGAGTCCCCTAAGTGCGGACCGGAGTACTCTAAGTCCCCAGAGCGCGGACTAGAGTATAAACGATTTCAAACTCCGAGTCCCCAGAGTGCGGACCGGAGTACTCTAAGTCCCCAGAGTGCGGACTAGAGTATAAACGATTTCAATCTCCGAGTCCCCTGAGTGCGGACCGGAGTACTCTAAGTCCCCAGAGCGCGGACTAGAGTATAAACGATTTCAATCTCTAGTCCCAAGAGTGCGGACCGGAGTACTCTAAGTCCCAAGAGCGCGGACTAGAGTATAAACTATTTCAATCTCCGAGTCCCCAGAGTGCGGATCAACTTACTATAAGTCCCTGGAAGGCGAATTTAGAAAAAATTCTAAGTACTCAAGAAATGTAGAACGAGGAGTATGTCACTCCGAAGAATGTTCGAACAATGCGAGAATGGATTGGGAAATGTGCAACTCATAAGTGCTTGAGTTTTGACCGCAGTTATTCAGAAAGCTAAAGAAGTAAAAGAATCGTTCAAACGACTAAGGAACTAAACTTTATTTAATAGTCTAAAATGAGGTTACACAGTTATTCCTCCAAAACTTGGAGTCAAGAACCTATCTACACAAACTACGGAGAGAAAAGATAAAAGTAGTTACAAGACTTAAGCAAAAACTCGTTGAACGAGTATAGCAATTATTTCTTTGGTTTCTTCTTTTTGTCTTCTTTTATTTTTTCCGATGACTCCTCTCCCTCATGCTTCTTCTTGGATTTCTTGCTTGCTAAAGAAGCGGAGTCAGGAGTAGGAGAAGGAACATCCAGCGGTTTGGACCTGCCAAGGAGAATGATCTTCAAAGGTCTGTTCCGCGGGTCGGTGAGTTCCAGTATTTCAGGCTCAACTTTGATCTCGACTTTTTTCTTCTCCTCTTCGGCGAGATGCTCTTTCATGCTTATCTTCGAAGTATGTTTGAAGGCGCCAGTGATCTCGATTTCATCACTCCCTTCGGCGGGAGATGAGGTGTCAAGCTTATCATCATCTAGCGCCCCGATCACTTGAGCGTCAGGGCCAGGAGTTACTCCCGCATGAGCAACATCGCTTGTTTTCTCTGCCTCCTCCTTGGCGTCATCGCTCCTCGGAGTTGGCTCAGGATCAGAGCAGCCTGCATGAAAACATAAAGAATGAACATTAGGACGAATAACCGCTACTAGAAAGTGACAGTTCTTTTAACTTCTAAAAAAGAAGAATTTCCTACCGGGTTCTGGCTGGCTATCAGTTGCGCATGGAGTTTCACCCTCCAGAATAGGGGATAGCACATGAACGCCAAGCCCGGGATCTTCAAGATCGTAGCCGGCAAGCTGATCGAATGGGTCAAGTGTCGGCCGACCAGTCGGTTGAGCAGCGGGAGGAGTAGCAATATGAGGAGCCATAGTCTAAGCCCTAGATGGACCAACTTCATCATTTTTATCTTTTGGTAGGGGAGAGCCTTTGCTATAAAGCGCCAAAGCTGTAGATAAGTCCGCTGGCTCGTTCCCTCTAAGAAATTCCTTCACTAGAGCATCCTCATCGAATTCTTCAGAGACCGACTCGATTTTCCTGATCTTCACTAAAGTTTCCCAGGCCTCAGCTAGGGATTCAAGATAGCCCTCGCCCAGGAATGTCAAGTCGCGATGCATAAGGACGCAGGCGCCATACTCGGCAATCTGCGGGTCAAACATGCATTTGACATCTTCCCTGTCGGCCTCTACAGCTGCCTCGAGGCGAGAGTCAATCTCCTCAGAAGCTTTTCTCTTGCCCTCCACGCGGGCTTCGTTTTTCGCTATCTCAACCCTAGCAAGTTCGTCGTCAAGCTTCGTTTTCAAGAGCCGTGTAGCAACGATTTCATCGCAATATCGTTGTGACTCTTCTTGAGCAGCTACTTTATCCTCTTTCTCCTTAGAAAGTAATTCTTTCAACTCTTTGACTTGTATGGCAAGTGCGTCCCTTTCTTTTTGGATAGAATCTTTTTCTAAGGCAAGGGCTCCGTTGCGCTGGACTGCTTCGTCGAGTTCCTTCTTGTGGGTCATCTCTAAACGAGTGACTGCCTCGGCGGTGTCTTTTGCACTTTGCTCAGCGGCTTCAAGTTTCGACTTATATGAGGCAAGCTCTTCATCTTGACTCTTGATGATGTCCTTGTCAAAGCCAGCTTCCAACCTCAAACGATCAATTTCATGTTGTCGCTCAACAGATACCTCCAAGACCTACTCGACCAAATGTGCGAACGCGTCATGTTGAACATAGACGTCGTTGTTGCAGGCAAGAGCACTCTGTTTGACATGCCCGGGGATGTGATGAATAGATGGGAGAAATTTCAGGCCATCGAAACAGGTTTTTGGGAATTTGGCCTTAAGTTCAACCATTTTCTCTGCTATGGTGGGGTCAGCCGCAGGAATAAGGGGAGGAGGAGGCTTTGAAAGTTCTGCTCTTTTCTGATGCTCCCGAATTTTCCTTGTGCTTGACGAACCAGAATGTTGTTCTCGGGAAACATCGGGCAGGGACCCCTTCTATGAAAGCTTCTCTCTATTTGTCTCGGCTTGAGGAGGAGTATCACGAGAATGTGAAGATTGAGAATATGTTTTCTTTCGATAGGACGATTCGCGAGGACGGTTGTCTCGATCCTCGTAATCGTCTCTGTCTCTGCGTCTACCCGAACCTGAATCCCGTCCGGGATGATGAAATATGAAAGAGCCGTGGAGGCGATCGAGTCCGTGGGAGCGCCCCATGTCACCTGTAAAGAATAAAAATAACAACGGGTTAAGAAAAATCGGAGTAATGAAAAAACTTGAAGTGTTTGGTGAAGTGCGTGTGTGCGTGTGTGTCCTAGTGTTCCCCCCGACGGACCAGTTCCTCTATCTTTACTGATTGGAGTATTATCTCCCTGGGCTAGGGGTTGAACTCCCGCGTTGCCTTTGGCCGGCGAATGAAACTTAAGGTCTTCCGGATCGTCGAAACCATAATTGAGAATATCATTGGGGATGGTAAGGTTCGACAGACCCTTTAAGGAACTTTCCATATGCTGTGAAGAAGCCTCTTTCTCTGACGGGATGAGTGTAACTTTTGAAGTTCCGCCAACTTTCTCCTTCCGTATCTTGTACATCAATTTCTTCTTTCCCTTCAAAGGGGAGGACGACGTTTCAATATCGTGCACTTCGACCGCTAGGTTCCAAGCGGGACCCATATTCTCGCCTTGAGTCTCAGGAGCTTCATCCTCCTTGTGTTCGCCCTCTTCGTGTACATCGGGAGTATGGCGTGATGATGATTCAGCTTGTTTTTTCCCTTTATTTGATGCAGGCTTAGGGATGGAAACACCCTCCGGGAGACTAATCCGGCGACCACTTGCTAACAACCCGAACCTCGATAATGACTCATTTGAAAGGAGGGTTCGGATGTCTCATTCCTCGGCAGGAAGAGCTCTAATGGCTTCAACGGCCTCAGAATATCCTCGGCCCTCCAGACGCGGATTCATGCTTGAAAAGATGAAACAAGGAGTTAGAAAAAGCATAACTCCGATTAAACACGAATGATGACTCAGCAAAGAGACTTACTGCCTTCGACCCATCTCCTCGCGAAACCAGGAGGGCAACGCACATAGAACCATTCCTGTTTGTACAGGGATAATTTACTGCATGCTCCGGTTAAGATCTGGCACTTGTGGTACGGCTCAAGGAACATGAAAGGGGGGCTATCTTTCCGCTTCTTGATCATATAAATATATATGATGTCGCCAGAAGTAGGAGGCCTAGAGAAGACGGCCATGAAAAGTAGGTAGGTCCCGTATATGAATGCGTGACCGTTTGGGTGCAGCTACGTCGGGGCGATATCTATGTACTGCAACACGTCTTGAAGGAATAAATTGAATGGAGGCACGCTGCCCATCCAGCACATGAACTTGTTACAAGCGGTATATCCGACTGGGGGCAGGTGAGGACGATCGTGTCGCGACGGGACCAACACATCGGCAAAGGGAATCCCATGGATGGAGCATATCCTCCGAAGTGCGACTTCATTAATCTTCGAAGCCTGTGAGTTGATCGGATTGTCTAAGAGAATTGTTGCCTCCAGGGCATCAAGAGCCAAGTTATAGGCAGGGGAAGTCGACGGATTTGAAGTATCAGCGACTTCTTGCCTTGATGACGGCCCAGGCCTATCAAATATAGTGGCGGAGCTAGACTTTTTAGACATCCCCAATAAATAATGAATTTGTCTAAGCGCCTATGAAAACTATACTTGAAAAACGTTCAACGTTAGAATTAACAGCATGAGTATCCCCCCACGTGGTGTGTAAAACTAGTGCAACCAGTCGTGTATAAGCATTAAGAATCTAAAGGTTACAAAGATACGAAAGTGAGCTTCGAATCGTTGCCTTCGAAGTCCGTCATCGCTGACCGTCTCAAGAAGCCCGCCTTGTGGTGATTACAGTTCCAGATTCAGAAAACGTATGTTAATCTAAGTTCAGATTTATGTCTACTAAAGCTAGGAAGTTAGTGATCCGGGTCAATTTCATATATGCTAGTATGCTTAGGTCCTGGTTCTTGTTTTGCTGTATGAATAGGTATAGTTAATAAGTGTTCGGCCTAATTCCTACTCGGTGAAAGGTATCATTCGGCACGTACGGCTAAGTTTTGTCCGGCCAAAGTGGTTTTCAACATTCACAATCGTTCGGTGAATTGTGGTTCGGCATTTATGTCGTTCGGCCTTTATGATTGTTCGGCACTTGCATTGTTCGGCATTTATGTTGTTCGACATATATTGGTTCGGCAGTTAAGTAATGTTCGGCCTTGGTTTTGTTCGGCTGAAATACTGTTCGGCATTTAAGTAGTGTTCGGCCTTGGTTTTGTTCGGCTAAGTTGTTGTTCGGCATGAAAGTAGTGTTCGGCCTTGGTTTTGTTCGGCTAAGATGTTGTTCGGCATGTAAGTAGTGTTCGGCCTTGGTTTTGTTTGGCTAAGATATTGTTCGACATTCGTAATCGTTCGGCATCCCACTAATTTATTCCTTCACCTTAGCCCTCCATTTCACTGCTCGGCGCATGATAACATACGCCGAACCAGAGTTATGTTGTTCGACACCCTTACCACCTCCAACGCCTTCATTTTTCTTTCTTCTCCTTTAGCTTCGATTTGGCACGAAGAAGCTAACCACCCAATGATCTTGTGTGCGAACACTCCTGGTCATCCCTCCTCGCCATGCATCATCGTTCGGCAATAAAGACGACCTAATCAAAAGTTCTCTACATGACCCACTCGGTTGTCTCGTGTTGGAACTATTTGAATCGTACAAGGGATAATACCTAGTTTGCATATCGAAGCTTAGGAAGGAGTAATTAGGCTTTAAGTCTGGTTGGCTGGCGAGAATTGCAAGTCTTTATGGAGTGACAGAAGTAAAAGAGTAAAAGGAGAGAAGAGGGGAGGTGCCTGGTTTTATATGGGAAAAAGTGGAAGTCGAAGGGACTATATCCGGTAGAACCGGTGAAAGCTGTAGCGTTCGGCTTCAAAACGTAGGATTGCTCGGTGCATGAGGAACGTTCGGCCTCGAACGTATTGTTCAGCATTTATCCCACATCAGGCGCACACCACAACCACTGATATTCTCAAAAAGGCATCTCCATTCGAAGTTAGTCAAGGATTTGAAAAGAAACGTGAAGGTTACATAACTCAAAGCGTATCACGTTCAGTCACGTAATACACTTTGGGGGGCAAGTGTTTCCTGGAGACCTGACCAGGCAACTAGGAACTCGGCATTCAGTGGTACTCGGCATCTAGGAGCACTCGGCATTTAGTAGCACTCAGCATCTGTGAGCGCTCGGCATTAGAAGACGTTCGGCATGTACAATTGCTCGGCAGGGCTGTATTGTTCGTCACAAGCTATCGTTCGGCCAGAGCCATCATTCGGCCAAAGGCATTACTTGGATAAAGGCAACGTCCGGCCAGAGCCCTCGTTCGGCCAGAGACATCGTTCGGCCAGAAGCATTGTTCGGCTAAGAGCTATCGTTCGGCCAGAAGCATTGTTCGGCTAAGAGCTATCGTTCGGCCAGTACCATCGATCGGCCAGAGACAACGTTCGGTTAAGAGCTTCATTCGGCCAAAGGTATCGTTCGGCCAGACGCTTCGTTCGTCCAGAGGAACGTCCGGCTTCGACTGATATTCGTTCTACTCTTCCCACGCAGCAAGTACCTCGTTCGGCATGAATAGTGTGGTTCGGCATCCAACCGTTCGGCCTATTTGGTTCGGCATACGACGACCACTCAATTTGGGCAATGGTGTTCGGCTGCCGAGCCCACCTGAGAAGTCCAGCCCATCTTTGTCTATAAATAGAGGGGCAGGGGCACAGTGAAAAAGGACCTTTTTTGGAGAACACTGGGGAGACTCTGTCATTTTCCAAACTCATCTTTTTTACTTAGCAATTGTATTCAAGCATTTGATCCACGGATTGTATCTGTAATCAATCATTAAGAAGATAAATAAAGTTTAACCTCAAAGTGGACGTAGGAAATTACGCCGAACCACTATTGTTATCCCGCCTTTTGGCAAGGCCGTGACACCAAGGACTTGACTAGAGACCGGTAACAGATCGTCTCGGAAGTCAGTTAACACACCAGGATCGCTATGGATATCGATGAAATTTGTCCGAGTTCAGATCGGGCTGCAATCGATAAGGCGCGTCAAACAGAGTAGTAGAAACCAACGTTCCAAATTTCGAGGCAACCCGAGTTCGTATGCTCAAGTTATCATCGTTGGAAAGTGGAAGGATAGTCCTGGCTCGAATCCATCCTAGGGTCGGATCCATCCCCCTTGCTTCGACTCCATCAGCAAAACCATCCTCGAATCCATTGGCCAGGAACCAGTTCGAATCCATCGAACTTCCCTTGCCTCGACTCCATCGAACTTCCCTTGCTTCGACTCCATCGAACTTCCCTTGCCTCGACTCCATCGAACTTCCCTTGCTTCGACTCCATTGAACTTCCCTTGCTTCGACTCCATCGAACAAACCTCTTCGAATCCACTCAACTGGATAAGCCTCGACTCCACCATCTTCGAATCCACTCAACTGAGAGTCCTTCGAACCCATTACCTCAAATCCAAGCCATGGATTCGACCCAGTCAAACCGGAGTACAAAACGGATCGAAGCGAGAGACACGCGCCACGTCGCAGCAAGCATCGAGTCGACCGAATCGATTCGAACTAAGATCGATTCGAAGTATCCCTGTTCTCCAGAAATGCAACATTGAATCGATCATATCTTGAGTTCTACAAGTCCAAATGCCATGAAATTTTCACAGAAGCTTAAACACATGATGAAGAATGTCCACACCAAATTTCAGCTCGATTGGATGATTTCATGATCGATTCGAACCAAGGGTCGAATCGATCCCAAAGTGGGCCCGGATCTCCAGATTTCGGCCATGTGGGCCCCCTGACGTACCAGAACTGGTCTCCCCTCATTTTAGGCAAAATATCAGCCTCCTACACCTATAAATAGAGCCCCTGGTCATTCAGAAAGGGGGTCGGATAATTCTAAGTACTGAAAAGCGCCCAGATTCTGCCAGATCTACTCCAGAACACCGCCGCTGCTTTAGATTGACACTTAGCATTTAAATTCAGTTGTATTACCCTATAAACTATTGTAACCTTCAAGTAATCGAGCAATAAAATCATCAAACTTCATAGTGGACGTAGGCAAAGCGCCGAACCACACTAAATCGCTTGTCTTTGCAATTTACTTTCTGTTATTTGGAGTTTTTGTTAGATAATCCACAGTTTTAATTTTCATTCTTCACTTTTATCTCTTCAAAAACTTCCGAAGAGTGCTGTGCCCATTTTTGGTACAAACATTTTGGTGCTTTCACTGAGAAAAAAACCCAGCTTTTTCCTCCTGCTCCTTGGATCTACCATCGATACCGGATTGCACAAATCCAAGAGGAAGGTCCAGATCTCTAATTCATAATCCTTCCATTCTATTCAGATTTGCATAAAGTCTAGGAAAAGGATTCTTCATTCAAAATGGTTAGCACAAGAACCACTTCTACAGCTGTTGGACAAGAAGGTAGGGATGGACAGAATCCTGCTCAACAGCAGCCATCCAACCAAGACAACACTGCCCACTCAGATCCGTCTGGGGCAGTCACTAGACAAGAATTCCAGGTGTTGCTTCAAGAGCTGACTCAGAGTCGGCAACAATTAGCCGAACAGTTGCGTGCCAATATCGAATTGACAAACCAACTGAACCGCCAGGGCAGTAGGAGGTCCAGAAGGGATGATGTTTCCCGCTCATCCACTGAAAGTTCTGCCTCATCTGACTATCATCATAGATCTATCCGTCCCCGATTAGATGGAGATCATGCTCAAGCTGCTGGATATCAACCCGCCCTAACTGTCGGACAATTGAGGGTAGGACCGTCAACCAGCTTCCAGGCTGGGCCATCAGCACGAGGTGGTCGTACTCCACAATATACTACGGACAATCATGTCACAGCTGCCACAGTAGAAACAAGGGTTGATACCCGACATCTTCCAGACTCAAGTAATCAACAACAGGGACGTACTTCTGAACCATACGTCCCGGAAGACGCTGAGCCAAGGAGGCGAAACTTGGACCGTCGACAGCGCCCGGTCCAAACTCGCACTGTGGAACCCGACCACACCTTAGCTCAGCATGCTCAAAATGTAGCAATGCCAGACATCTCGACTATGATACATCAGATGATCCGCGAAAGCCAAGGTCTTACCAACGACGATTGGGGGATTTCTCGAAGCCATACTCCTTTCACGGACGAGATACTATACGCTGAACCTCCTCGGCGATTCAGAATGCCAACTCTCCCTATGTACGAAGGAAATTCTGATCCCAATCAGCACATATTGAAATACGAATGGTCAATGAGCGCCGCAAGGGCCGACGATGCAGTAAAATGCCGAAGCTTCCCCATCTCACTGGGAGGAATTGCAACAATGTGGTTTACAAGGTTACCTCCAAGATCTATCTCTTCATTTGACCAATTGGCTAAGAAATTTGTTGAACAATTTCGCATGCATGTCGCTAGACCCAAAGATGTTAACACCCTGTCCAGTGTTACCCAAGCTCGTGGGGAAACACTAAGGCGTTACTTGGAGAGATTCCATGCGGCATGTGTGGAAATTAGTAATCCCAACGACAATTCAATTTTAATGGCCTTGACAAAGGGAATTGATCCCGATTCTGAATTTGGAAACTGGTTAGCCGGAAAACCACCCGCATCGTTGGACCGTTTCTACTCCAAAGCCGCACAATTCTTACGACAAGAGGACGCGAAACAGTCTAGGAAGCAGGACGATGCGGGACCCAAGAGCGAAGGAATACAGAGCAATGTAGCAGTTAAACAGTCCGGTGACAATTCCGGAAAAGTTCAGTTGAACATACAGAACAAGCAAACTCAGCCAAGAGGTAACAATGGTCAGAATAAGAAAAGAGATCCAAATCGAGGTCCACGGCGTGAGGCTCCAATGTTCGATAATTACACACCATTGAATACATCGTTGGAAAATGTGTACCTACAGACTTGCAATACTATGCAATACAAGAAGCCGGCTCCGAAGCAATAGTCGGAGAGGCAGATTCAAACAGGGAAGTTTTGTAGATTCCACGAAAGTTATGGCCACAACACCAATGAATGTCGACACTTGCAGGACCTCATTGAGAAGTTGATCAGAGAGAGGAAGTTAGACCAGTTTGTGCGGGCACCGCAGTCTGAAGGGGCGGGCCCCTCAAATCAAAATCATGTACAGAATCCAGAAAGACAGGAAGAACCAGGTCGTGTCGGAGGAAGACTGGTAATTAATGTTGTAAGTGATAGTCCTCGTACAGCGAAGCGAAGCTGGGGAGAAATGAAATCATATAACAACTTGGCTAGACGAACAGACTTTGAGTACGATGATAACTTGGACAATAAACCTTCGACCAAATGAAAGAGAGCGATAATTAACGACATCACTTTCCGAGACAACGATATTGATTATGTCGGAAGCCCGACTATTGACCCACTCGTGATATCGGCACAAGTAGGTCCAGCTTGGATGAAGAGGATACTAATTGACTGCGGGAGCTCTGTGAATATCCTTTTTATACATGCTTATAATCAAATGAGGATGAAAGCCAGGGATTTGGAACCTTGCCAGACTCACCTCCATGGATTCAACGGTAGCGCTACCGTACCTATTGGGATGGTGAAGCTACCAGTTAGGTTGGGATCTAAGGAACATAGGAGAGTTCGGACATTACAGTTCGCTGTGTTGAACATAGTCTCGCCATACAACGCTTTCTTAGGACGACCTGCCCTCACTGAATTCAGAGCCGTAATTGCCCCGTGGTGCTTAACCTTAAAGTTCCCTACCGTCAACGGAGTTGGAGTCGTCCAGGGCGACCAGGTTGACTTGAGAACAGTCATACGCCGAAATCGAGTCGCCCGATTACGCAATGCCGAGGACCGACTTAAAACTTTTGAACGCAATGAGATTGTCATTAAAAAAGAATACCCAGCACTACCACACATGAAACCAACATGGAAGGGGTCACATGAGATTAAGCAGGAGCTCGGGGATGGTATATATGAGTTAACGACCGCTGATGGTCTAGCTTCACCAAAGGCCTTGGACGGCGAAAGTCTTCGTCGCTATTACACATAACAGGCTATGTTTATCTATTTAGTTTAAATTCTGTCTTAGAATTTGTTTCTGCATTTCGAAATTAGAATTTGTAATAAGGCAACTGACTTTGCCATGTTTTCTTATTTCAGCAATAAAATGCCATCTCTTTGAGCCAGAGCTGTGATTCATTAAATACAATGTACAACATCACGATGCACGAAGAGCTAAATTCCATCACACAATAGGATTTATTCAAGTAGGGAGTGGCTATGAAGCAATCAACCACTCACCAAATGAAACCCGAGCTCGGGGGCAAGCCATCACATCAGGCCAGAAATGGGTTGATACACGACAACCTTTCACTCAACTCCGTACTCCCAGAGCGCGAGGCGGAGTATAAACTTTCATTCAACTCCGTACTCCCAGAGTGCGAGGCGGAGTATAAACATTTTCCTAAAATCCCAGAGTACTCCGAGAGCGCGAGCTGGGTACAAACTTTTTAACTAACTCCGTACTCCTAGAGTGCGAGGCGGAGTATAAACATTTTCCTAAAATCCCAGAGTACTCCGAGAGCGCGAGCTAGGTACAAACTTTTTACTTAACTCCATACTCCCAGAGTGTGAGGCGGAGTATAAACATTCATTCAACTCCGTACTCCCAGAGCGCGAGACGGAGTATAAACATTCACAAAACCCCAGAGTACTCCGAGAGCGCGAGCTGGGTATAAATATCAACAAACTCCAGCTTCCGAGAGCGCGAACTGGAGTATAAACATTAACTAACTCCGGATTCCGAGAGCACGAACCGGAGTATAAACATCAACAAACTCCAGCCTCCGAGAGCGCGAACTGGAGTATAAACATTAACTAACTCCGTACTCCCAGAGTGCGAGGCGGAGTATAAACATTCCTTAACTCCGTACTCCCAGAGTGCGAGGCGGAGTATAAACATTCCTTAACTCCGTACTCCCAGAGTGCGAGGCGGAGTATAAACATACGCCAACTCCACACTTATTCCCAATACTGGGGGCAGAACCATAACGCGTAACAAGTTGAAGACAAAAGGGAATAAATTTTCATTTCCACTATCAACAAAAAGAATCTGATTACAAAGTGTTTAAAGAAAATTCTGCTAGTGGGAGCCGAATCCACATCTATACACGGCTATAGAGAAATCAACAAAATGCTACCCTACGCAACAAAGATTTAAAGAAAGAGTTCAATCTTTCTTCTTCCTTATCTTCTTCTTCGGGGTAGCCCCACCAGATCCACTGCCTGATTTTTTCCTCGATCGCTTACTCTTTTCAGGCTTGCCCTCCGGCAGCGATATAATGTCAACGTCTTCCTCAGAGCTAGAGGCGACGGAAATTCTTCTAGGAGGACGAGCTGGAGGCATAGGAGTAGTAGCAGGAGGAGGGACAGGAGCAGTTTCAATCACTACAGTACCGCCCGGTGGAATCACCATTAACGGGGCAGGCCCGGGCGGATTCGTACCAGCATTCCCTGCTGCCATCTCGGCATCAATCTCAGCAATGATGTCGTCCTCACGAGATACTTGGGCCGCATCGGATGTGTCAATAGCTGACATAGATGAACTAACGGCCGGAGCAGCCCCACTCACAGCATCGGACGGGTTGGCAGAGGGATCGATGGGTTCATTGAGAAGCTCTTCAATCATTTGAGCACTGAAAGAAAACATATTTGCATCTCCCTCCTCGCCAATCAGGGTAGAAGTCGTGATGGCTTCAGAAAAAACAACCCCTTGTGTTTGATGTGGAACTGATAGAGCAAGAGGTGCAGAAACAATAACTTCAGTCACTGAAATGCGACAAAACGAAGGTTGTTAGCCAAGTGTGTTGCTTAAGGTTCTTCACAACTAAACTACGAGAAGCGTTCAAATACCTTCCTTGGTCTGGACCGAAACGTGGGCAGAATCCTCGGCAGAAGATAATAATGGTTGGTCAGGATTATAGGCAGGAACAGACTGGGGATCTACTGCACCAGTGGTTTCAGGCAATGTTGGAATTACAGCTCCAGCACTTGTCCCGTGATGCGCGATCCCCGAACCTTCGCCTATCTCTAGAGATTGAACGCCAAGCTTTTCTTTCGCCATAGAGATCACCGCCTCATGAAGGGTCTTCCTCTCATCCTCGGTGAGCAAACGCATCTCCAGTTCAAAGTCGTCAAGTGTTCCATCTGGATGCGCTGCTCTTTTCTCATTCACCAGCCGGGTCCAGGCATTGTACAAGATCATGGAGTCATCTCCCAGCCATGCTAAATTTCTGTGTTCCAGCACATTAGCGTTGTACGTGACTAAGAGATTGTCAAACTCAGCATCTAGCCTAGACCTCTCCTCCAAGATCTTTTCCTGAATTTCTGCTTCCGCAGACTTAGCCTTGACCGCCGCTGCAGCAAGTTCGGTCCTGAGAGATACTGCTTGGTCGCAAGCCTCTTGAGCAGTGGCGTTTGCATCGTCCTTCTCCTTCACCATTTCAGTGAATTTGGCCTTGAGCTCATTCAGCTCTTTAACGGCTAAGTCTCGCTCAGCTGCAATGGTGGTGTTACGGTGGCCCATCTCTTCCACCGTGGCGCAGTGTTCCTGCTGCATCCTCGCTAGTTTGGCCACGACATCTTCATGTTTCTGAAGTGTTTCAAGCTCTGACTTCCGGGACGTCTCCACTTCAGATTGAAGAACCTGAATGATGCGTTTCTGTTTGACGATGTCAGCATCACGTTCAGCAATGATCTTCGCCCGGTCAAAAGCTACTCTAGAAGCCTTCATGGCTGCCTTGTACCACTCCTTATACTGAGCGTAGAAGTCGTGGATATAACTATGAGCAGTGGTCTCAGCGTCCGGAGGAATTCTTTTAAAGTTAGGAGGGAAGATATAGCCATCCATGCAAATTTCAGGGTAGTCATTTTTCATTTGGGCAAGTTTAGCAGCTCCCTCGCTTGTCAACTCAGCCGGAGCTTGTTCGATTATAGCGGCTGCTGTCGGTTCCATTCTTGGCCGCTGAGCATCAGGCCGAGAAGATTGAGAAGGCAGCTGCTGCTGATGAGATGGCCCTGGGAGGTCTTCTGGGGCCCTGGGAGGCGGAGGAGAGCGAGATCGGGGTCGATACTGGTATCCCCGGTCTCTGTCAGAATAATCATAGCCAGAACGGCCACGCGAGTAATCTCTGTCTCTGTCGTAACGTTCTTGACTTGAATAGCTTCGCCCATGATCCCTATCTGTTTCTCTCCTGCGGGAATCGTAAAATGGAGAAGATTGGCGCACATTCCGAAGCCTATCCAGAGTAGAGCCACGTCCTGACATCTCACCTGCGATAAGAAAGAATTACGGGTTAAGATCCCATAAAGCAATGTTTGCTATGCAAAAGTCATGAAGTGCTGTGGAAGTGTGTGTAAATGTGTAAACCCCCAAACCGACCGGAAGTGTTGACCGCACTTAAAGGAAAGGGCTCGTTCATGTTTAGGACATCTTGAAATTCCTCCAACCCAGGATTATGAGAAATCGATATATAATCTAGGATAGGAATATCGTCAAGCCCTTTGAAAGAATCTCTCGAATGAGAAGGGGCGGCCTTAGAAATCATGACTCCGGAAGCGGGAAGAAACACATCTATAGATTTTCCCCCCTTGGACTTAAGTTTTTTGGAAACGACGGCCTTGCCTTTCCGTTTTTCTCCCGATTCCTCCAAGTTTCCCGAGAGGTCAGCCATTGGCTCTGAATCCGTATGGGTTCTTTCTTCGTCACTCGCCTCGATTAATCTGATTCCGAGTGACTTCTTCACCTTTCTCTTCTTGGTTTTCTTCTTATCTTCCTTCCTGGAGGCGGGCTTTGCAAATCCCTCAACGACTATGCTTTGATTGATGTCGATCAAACCAAGAACTCTTAAGTTGTAATCGTTCAGCACCGAGTCAATATGCCTCAACTCGATTGGGACTTCTTGAAGACTCCGGACGATACCCTTGAAACGCCCTCCATCGGGCCTGGAGATAATGGCTGTAAAAGGAATGAAATGTCAATTTTAACACCGAAGAGCTATTGGTCAAGAAAACAGGTTAAGGCGCTTACGTCTAGACAACCATCGCCTAGCGAAACCCGGAGGGCACCGAACATAGAACCACTCGTTCTTGAAATAACTCAGTCGGGTCCAAGCTCCAACTACAACTTGGCAATTCCTAACTGCCTCTAGAAATGTAAAAGACGGGCTATCACCCCTACTCTTGAAGTTAAATATGTGTCTGATCTCGGTGGGCCTTGGCGGGCGGAAGAGACAGTCCATAAATATGACAAAGGCACTGTTCAGCAACGCGTGCCCGTTGGGATGAAGTTGTGAAGGAGCGATTCCTAAATATGATAGCATCCCTCTGATATATTGATTGAAAGGAGGAAGAGTTCCGGCCGCACAAGCATGACGGTAGAATGCTGTATATCCTTCAGGCGGATTGTGCGGTCTATCAGTGGCGCTGGGCAATAATACATCACCTAGAGATATGTTATGCTTTAAGCATATTCGTCCCAATAAGGATTCAGAGATGTTAGACTGAACCGAATCAACAGGGTCCTCAATAAATATGGCCTTTGGCAATTCATCTGGAGCTGGATCGATTACATCGGCAGGGATATCGGGAATCTCAAGCACCGGAGGAGTCGAGCTCTGTACCTCTTGTTGTTGGGAGCTCGAAGATTCCATAATTAGCTAACTCATCAGAAAGCAACATTAAGTTCATAAACAGCCCGCGCATGCCCTAGTGTAGTGTGTGTGAACGTGTTGTGCAGTGTAAGTGTTGTGCATCACTTAAGCAGATGTAACAGAATGAAGCAAGATGTTCGTACAACATAACTTGAAAATTTAAAAAAACGAAGATGACCGTCATCGCTGACCGTCACTTCCACCCCATCCGAAGGCTACTACCCACTTCAAGTATAAGTCTTTCAGTTGTATTATTGGTTAAGTCATAGTTCCATCGACGAGCCTCAAAGGAAATTCAAGTTAAATCTTTTAGTCAAAATCGATTATGCAAGGCCGAAGCTCGTCGGAGTCAAGTATGCTGAAGTTCATTACGTTCGTCATAGTACAAATTTGAAGTTGGTCGTAGTTCAGATAAGGGAGCAAATCAAAGGAGCAATGATCTCAGAGGACGAAGGCGTTCGAATCCATCGGCACAGAACAACGATGGTCGAATCGATGGAGTATGACTCCAGGTGTTTCGAATCCATATGGTTCGACTCGATGTAGCCTTATGATGGAGGAACGTTTCGAATCCATGAGCCCCACGTTGCTTCGAATCGATCTTTATTCAACTCCTTCGAATCGATCTGGATGATGTCACTTCGAATCGATCAACTCAATGCCATTCTCCTCCAAGTCGTCGATTCGGAGCCTCACCCACGAGATCGATTCAAATCGGTCGTTCTAGGATCGATACGAAGCAGCGGAAGACAACACTCTGATTGATTCGACTCGAAAAGCATCACTCTTCAACTCCGTCGAGTCGACCCATTTCATTCAGATCTCGTCACTCCCCAGAATTTTCTAAGGCGAAGATAGTTCTATTTTTCTCATCTCGAATCGATCCCTCGAGTACCTGATTTGATTACGAATGAAGGTTTGCAAGATTCAATCGATTCGGGGAAGACACGCTTTTTTCTCGGCTCTGGGAAGGTCGATTCGAAGAAGAAGGCAAGGAAACAGTAAAAGTAAAAAGTTAAAAATGAACAGGACCCCGGTATATATAGGGGAAACGAGATGATTCGTCTCCCGGTCAAGCGCAACCGGAAATGACGGGTCCAACTCACCGATTCGAACGAACGTCTTCGAATCGATCACTACAAGACATCCATCGATTCAAAGCTGACCAGATGACTTCGTCGATTCGAAACCCAGACGTACGTAGGTTACAAATCATCTTCGAATCCATTCCTCCGAATCCATCCATGCAGTACCGATGCGAAGCTTCATCGATTCGAAGCTCCCTCGACTCGAAGCAGCTAACAGAAGATGATTCGAAGTCATTGTGTCCCATTGATTCGAAGAGCCAACTTCAAAACTCCCGACTCGTAGCATGTTAAAGGATATCGACTTAAGTGATCCTCTCGAATCCATCGAAAACAATCATATAAACACATCGCTTCGAATGTGAAATTATTGCTTGTCTACCTTGTACAACGATTCAGGAGAGGATCGATACCAAGGGATAATCATAGACAATTATCAAAACGGCATTTCAACTCGAATCTCAAATAGGTTCAGGAGAGGACCGATGCGGAATTCGATAACAAACCAAACTGGCAACGACTTGCCACCATGCAATGTTAACCAGGGTCAAAACGATATATATATATATGCACATATGCCTGACTAATGTTTGATCTTTTATCATTCACGGAAATCAAATGTCCATTCCGTCATGAGCTCGACAACAAACAGCTGATCATGATCATACAACGATTGATTACAACAGCAAAGAAGACAACTTTCAACAAAGCATGTCATAACTGTTCAATAAGGGACTGTAGCTTTTCAAAGCACGTCATGTTTACACAAGACGTACTTTGGGGGGCAAATGTTATCCCGCCTTTTGGCAAGGCCGTGACACCAAGGACTTGACTAGAGACCGGTAACAGATCGTCTCGGAAGTCAGTTAACACACCAGGATCGCTATGGATATCGATGAAATTTGTCCGAGTTTAGATCGGGCTGCAATCGATAAGGCGCGTCAAACAGAGTAGTAGAAACCAACGTTCCAAATTTCGAGGCAACCCGAGTTCGTATGCTCAAGTTATCATCGTTGGAAAGTGGAAGGATAGTCCTGGCTCGAATCCATCCTAGGGTCGGATCCATCCCCCTTGCTTCGACTCCATCAGCAAAACCATCCTCGAATCCATTGGCCAGGAACCAGTTCGAATCCATCGAACTTCCCTTGCCTCGACTCCATCGAACTTCCCTTGCTTCGACTCCATCGAACTTCCCTTGCCTCGACTCCATCGAACTTCCCTTGCTTCGACTCCATTGAACTTCCCTTGCTTCGACTCCATCGAACAAACCTCTTCGAATCCACTCAACTGGATAAGCCTCGACTCCACCATCTTCGAATCCACTCAACTGAGAGTCCTTCGAACCCATTACCTCGAATCCAAGCCATGGATTCGACCCAGTCAAACCGGAGTACAAAACGGATCGAAGCGAGAGACACATGCCATGTCGCAGCAAGCATCGAGTCGACCGAATCGATTCGAACTAAGATCGATTCGAAGTATCCCTGTTCTCCAGAAATGCAACATTGAATCGATCATATCTCGAGTTCTACAAGTCCAAATGCCATGAAATTTTCACAGAAGCTTAAACACATGATGAAGAATGTCCACACCAAATTTCAGCTCGATTGGATGATTTCATGATCGATTCGAACCAAGGGTCGAATCGATCCCAAAGTGGGCCCGAATCTCCAGATTTCGGCCATGTGGGCCCCCTGACGTACCAGAACTGGTCTCCCCTCATTTTAGGCGAAATATCAGCCTCCTACGCCTATAAATAGAGCCCCTGGTCATTCAGAAAAGGGGTCGGATAATTCTAAGTACTGAAGAGCGCCCAGATTCTGCCAGATCTACTCCAGAACACCGCCGCTACTTTAGATTGACACTTAGCATTTAAATTCAGTTGTATTACCCTATAAACTACTGTAACCTTCAAGTAATCGAGCAATAAAATCATCAAACTTCATAGTGGATGTAGGCAAAGCGCCGAACCACTCTAAATCGCTTGTCTTTGCAATTTACTTTCTGTTATTTGGAGTTTTTGTTAGATAATCCACAGTTTTAATTTTCATTCTTCACTTTTATCTCTTCAAAAACTTCCGAAGAGTGTTGTGCCCATTTTTGGTACAAACAACTATAAATCCGGTGTTCTTACTTTTTGCATTTAAATTGGCATATTCTTCCTTGTTTAATTTATCTTCATCACTTGTATCTCTACACAATCTTTCTCAACGAGGTTAGTGACCAATTTTGGTGCTTACAATAATGTGGTGTTATAAATAAGTCTAGAAAGTGAAACGAAAGGGTTTAAGGACTAAAAGGGGCTATTGACACTTAATAAGGATGCTTGCTGTAATGTACTCAGGTTCTTACATTCAATCTCTTAGGAGAGTTAGGGTAGCCCTAGTCAGGGTGACTCCCACATCAGAACAAGGGGCTATTTCATCAAGTGACGTTGTTCAAGTAAAAGATAAATTAGCGATAGAAGGGCCTAGGGATGTAGTCACTAAATTAATTTAATGACAGCATAAAATTGACAACTAAAAAAGAAATTAGCTGATGAACACATGGATGATGGATGATTGGGTGGCTTGTCTCATAATTAAATGTTAATTATAGGGTATACTTATTTTGAATTTATAATATAAATATGACATTAACCATGGATGTCAAGTGTAGGGTACACCTATGAATTGAATGTGATGCAAATGTATGTTTATGATGTGGTGCTTATTTACATGTATGATGCAATTGCCATGATGTTAAGTGAGAGGGAAATCCTTTTCATGCTGTAACAGCGAGGTCTCACTATGGATTCTTAAGGTAAAGATTTCTCATACCAAGATTTATGTCCGACCCGTGTTTTTATTATTTTCCATTAACTCAAGTTTACTCATTTGAGTAGGCCGGAGTAGGCTAAGTTTATAGTTTAGACATCGATATTTTGTTAACATGAATAAAGATTCAAAAGATGAAACAGGAAGCTTATCGAGCAAATAAAAGTTATTTTGAAAATTCCACCGTGTAAAACCAGGAATTAGAACTGACATCTTCATACATCGAGAACGGTACTATATTTATTTCTTATTATATTTACCCTTGCATAGGAATGAGAAGGGTTAAAGATGATGTAATGAATTATGTAAAAAAAGATAATGTAGTGGAAATTTTTATAACTGCACTGTTTACTTAACGTTGTGCAAAATAAGTACTTAACTCACTTTGTCAACTTAAAACGATTTTGGTGATGACTGTAGCATCCTCGATGTTTATTTTGGTTCTCGAAGTGGGGGTGTTAGGTAATACTACTATAGCCAACTAAAAAGGAGTGAGGCAAAACGAATAAGGGGTGATATGTGGAAAGACTTGCACGGGCATGAACAGATTTGCAGGTATGAACACATATGCATGCTTTATTACATGTACCGAAATGGATTATACCAATGGTATAACTCCAAAACCTTGAATGGACTAAGAAAGATTAGATAAAGTTCTATGTAAAAGAACTAGGTAAATTCAAAGCCATTGATAGGCTACCTAAGTGTTGTAGAGGCTGAATGAAATTGCCATATAATAGTTATGTCCCACATCGGCGATGAACGATGTGTGCCAGATCGGGGCCACGCAAGGAAATTTAATTATATCTGAAGTAGGTATCCATAAATGTTAGCAACTTGTATCAATTACTTGAATCTATGAATTGGATGATGTGCTATAGAGGGAAGCTATCTTTCGAGTAAGCCCTGTTAAGGTTGAGACATCAATGGACGTTCTCCAAGCCCTATTGGGTTTTCGAACCAACACAAGATTCACCACTCACACCGAGTACTTAGACTCTTGGATAAACCCATTGTCAAGAAGCTTCTCTAGGTTGAGTATCTCCTCTTTTGATGGATGGGGTGAGCATTGGGGTCGATATTAAGAGCATGACATATAATATAGGGATCTATGCTAGTCATATCTACGTGTCCCCATGCGAATAAGTATGTACCTTATTTGAGGAAAACTATCAACTCTACGTTAACCTTTGGGTCCAACCCCATGTGGATTTAGACAACTAGCTGGAGTCTTCACTCTCTTTCATGATGGATTTGAGTGGGGCAGATAGGTCACCTTCTAGACCAATGTTACTTCCCATACTAGTTCCTAAGTTGTGCTGATCCTATGCATAAGAAAGGGAAATAGTTGGGATTTAAGGTGAGTGTGTATAGTGTTAATTAGATTATTTATGTGCAGTTAATTTTAATATACCCTATTTGATTTAGATTGTTAAAAACTAAATAGAGAATCATGTTTGTTTAGGTCTGAGATTTAGTGTAAACCTATTAAATAAAAATTGATCCAAGTTATACACTTTTCTCTAATCAAATATGAATCGATATAACCTGTTGATGTTGATGCTAAACCTAGGTTAAACTTGTTTATTGTAAATTTGAAATTGGTTGAGTTTGGTCAGATACAACTTAGATTCTACAAATTTAGGGTTCATGGAAATTTCTTTTATATGAAAAGTGTAGGTTCACTGTTTAGAAGTTAGTAACAATTTTAATTAACCAAAATTCGAAGATTATAATTTAGTTAACCTAAAAATTAACATTTCGTCCCGTCGATCGCTCATTGGAGCTGGTCAACGACAAGCAGTTGATCGCTCCAGGAGCAAGCGGTCGACCGGTTAACGTTTATGAGCGCAGTATGAACCTCGTCCTGAGGCCAGGTTAAAAATACAATAGGTTGTTTATACATAGATATCATATACATATATATATATATGTATGTATATGTTAGTATATGTAGGGAAGCTAGTTCCTTATGTGGCTTCTCTAGGACGTTGTGGGAATGGGTAAATGATATTTACACAACATGGGTTGATATTTGACTAGGGGCAATTCTATCGCAAATTTTGCACTCGTAGGAGGTCCTACGGTGGACATGTAATGCTGATGATGCTTGATGGAATGTGTGGTACAACACCAATGGGTTACGTTACCATTGGGAGGTGGACATGGATGCAGCGACGATGAGACACTCCAGCAAGTCGGCATTGTGGGCTCCCCCTCAATGCATAACTAGGGTACATGTCGTAGTTGGGGGAAATATAGTTCTATTGTGGAAATTGTATGGGAACTTATGTTGGAATAGTTAAGCGTAGACGTAGTTGTGCAAAATATAGTCTTATAGTGGACTTTGTAAGGAAATCTGTGTGGAATATTTCTAGTGGCCATTAGCCAATCGTTAGAAGTTTTGAGGTTCGATCAGTTATTCGACCCAAAATATGAGCATGCATAATTAGTTACTATAGGTGTGTGCTGATTGGAACCCCTTAAGTAAAGAAAATGAGTAACTCAAGGACACTTGTAGGACATTCTAGGTCATACAGGGTATTGCTTAAATTAATGTGATCACTAATATTAATGATGTACTCATTCACCGGACTTTTGTTTGATCCACCCTTTTTCTTTTCTTTTTCCCCACCACAGAAGGACAGGGCAGAAGGTGATTGACCCAACATTGTTACTTAGAGAGGCGAGCTTAGCATCAGAGTTGCTTTTTTATTTCATCCTAGTATCCATGTACTATTTATCGTATTTAGTACTTTATCAGACTAATTGATGTATTTCTGATACTTTGGATTTTACTACATATTGTTTTGATACCGTATTTTGGATATTTTCAGAGATGACTATTTTAAGTATTTATATTTTTCTACCTTCCATCTTAAGATCTAAAAGAGTACTATTTCTTAGATTTTATTCTTATGTCTTTAGTCTTTTAAATATTTTAAAAACCCCAACAGCTCGTACTTCTTAGCACCGACGCAAGTCTAAAAGTCTCCCTAGACTTTGGATCGGCGTGTGGGGAGGTGAGGGATGTTACAGTTGGCATCAGAGCCTAGGTTTGAAATTCCTTAGGGATAAGAGTGTATTGAGAGAACATACTTCAAAAGTTTTTTAATAAAAAGTTTTCCAAAAGGTTTTCAAAATGGGTTTCCAAGGTGTATATGTGTGTTTTTGTACTGATAAAAGCTTTTCAAGAGTTTTATATATAAGGGTAATGTAAATAACTGTTTCTCTAATTCTTGCCAATACTGTCTATGGAAAAGTTGCTAATAAACTCCTAAAAATCACAAATAAAAGGGATGAACGATCCTGTTGGTTGCGGCTCAGGTGATGCGGTTGAGATTCCAAGTGTGAACGTTCCAATCTAGCTCCGCCGATATCTTCAAGCAAGAGGTCAAGCCAAGCTTAATCCTAATAGAGGACCTATAGAATGGGCGTCAGGTGTAGTTTATGCCCCCACAACTGCCGTCGATTTTGCAAAGCTATGTGAGGACTTTGCTAGTCTAGGAGGGATGCCGTTTATGGGGATTGAGTCGTATGTAGATTTGAGGACATGGATTTATACTTATGAGAGGATTTTTGGACTGATAGGTCTTAGAGATGATGGTAGGAGATAACTTGCCACTTGGAATTACAAGGAGAGGCTCTAAATTGGTAGGATGTGGTAGTTGCTGAGATTGATGAGGAGAGATTACTTAGGAGACATTTTGAGATGAAGTTTATGTCCAAGGCTGAAGAGGGAGTGATGTTGGAGAAGTTTATTCGTTTACAATAAAGAGAGATGTTGGCGAAAGAGTATGTTAATCAGTTCAATGAGTTGGCAAGGTTTGGAATAAAGCTTATCAATACCCCTAACCAGAAGGCTCTGAATTTAGCTAAGTGACTGAATCAACCTCTTCAAGATTTGACCCTTAGTAATGTTCCTATAGGTGTGACTTTCAAAGGATTAGTGGAGATGGCTTTGTCGAATGTTGTTTCCAAAAAGGAAGCGAAGGGTGAGCCTAAGATGATAGAAGGAAAGGCACTATAGTAAAACCAGCACTAAGGCAGAATGGGACCCAAGGGAAAGATAAGAAGCAAGAAATGCAGTGCAGAAAGTGCGACAAGAAGGGGCATTTTATGAGGGAATGCAAGATGATAGTTCGAAGGTTAAGTGTTACAGCTATGATCAATATGGGTGCATGAGTTAGGAGTGTCCAGCACCTCAAAAGAGCTCTACCTAGGTGGTTTCATCCTATGCACCAGGCCCAGTTCCTAGATCAAGTGCACCTCTAGTTGTAGACAAGGGGAAGAAGGTGATAATCAAAGGTGTGTTAACATTATCTGATTTGCCTATTCGTATCTTATTTGTCGTGGGGGCATCACACTCTTTTATCTCGAGTAGACTTATGGATGAGTTACATTAAGACACTAGCATAGTTACGGACCCTGTAGTTGTATCAAACCTTGTGTAAGGATAAGCTTATTTTTCTATGATATCTAGGGGTTTGAAATTGTTTATTTTGAGGGTTGAGTTCGATTACTATGCTTTTGTCTTAGGATTTTCTGGGTTTTTATTTTTATTTTGGACATGGATTGGATGATGATGTATAGGGTGATCCTAGATTATGATAGGAAGGTTGTTAGGCTGGCTACTTGTAGTGGATGCAGTCTAGAGGTTTATTGCGATTCCAGAGGTTTAATTATGTTGAGTTACCTATATTTATTAGACCTTCACATGGAAAGTTAGATTCAGTGTCTGTAGACTATCCAAATGTTTTTTCTGAGGTTATTAGTCTCCCACCCCAAAGAGAGATTGATTTTCGAATTTATCTTGTGGAGAACGCCAGTACCGTTGCCTTACCCTTTAGGCATATGGCTCCAAAGGAGAGATGCGGGTTGAATAATCAAGTGAATGAGTTGTTGGAGAAAGGCTTCATTGGGAGGAGTATATCAGAGTGGGTAGTGCCATGTTTCTTTGCCACCAAGGCAGATGGTTCTCTGAGGCTTTAAGTCGATTATTTGAGAGCTGAATAAGTTGACGAAGAAGAATCGCTAATTGTTGCCCCGCATAGAAGATCTCTTTGATCAATTGGTTGGAATGAAGGTGTTCTTACAACTTGATTTAGCTACCAGATTCGATCAATTGTGTGTAGGTGAAAATAGTATTTAGAAGGCTGATTTTTGTACATCTAACGGACTGTATGAGTGGTTAGTCATGCCCTTCGGACTGACCAATGCACCCGCCTACTTTGTTGATTTGATGAGCCGATTTTTTAGAGGGTTGCTTAATAAGTTCGTGATGGTATTTGTGGATGACATATTAGTTCATTGGAAAAGCAAAGAGGAATACAAGTCACATTTAGAGGAGGAGCATAATACACTCCATGAGCATAAGCAGAAGGAGAAGTTTTCTAAGCAAAACTTTTGGGCAAGATGGTACATTTTTTAGGACACGTCTCGGAAAGTGGGCTGGCGGTCAATCGTAAAGTAGCTATAATACAAGACTAGAATATACAGAAGAATGCCATGGAAGTGAGGAATTTCCTTGGTTTGGCGGGCTATTATAGCAAGTTCATTAAGGACTTCACTAAAATCTCTACCCCTTTGACTCGCCTTACCAACAAGAATTTAGTTTTCTCATGGGATGCGAAGTGTGGGGATGCTTTTATTAAGCCGAAGGAGGCATTGACTAGTGCACTTGTTTTGGTGTTATCTGATGGCACGAAGGCATTCATAGTATATACCAATGCTTGTGGTATGGGGTTAGGCACGACGTTGATGTAGGAAGGGAGAGTGGTGAACTATGCTAGTCGATGGTTGAAAGTCCGTAAGAGAAACTATCGTACCAAAGATCTTGAGTTGGTGACCATTGTCTTTGCACTCAAGTTATGGAGACACTATTTATTAGGAGAGCAGTTTGAGTTACATACGAATCATAAATCGCTGAAGTATTTATTCTCCTAGAAGGATTTGAACTTAAGGCGGTAAAGGTGGATGGAGTTTCTAGCATTGTATGACTTTGATATTTCATATACTCCGGGCAATGGCAATGTTGTATCTGATTCCTTGAGTAGGTAGCATACAATATTGAGTCCTTTGTTCTTAGAATGGAAGCATTTGAAGTTCATTTCTACGTTCAATTTTCGACCATCGTTAGACATTGCTCCAGGATTATTAGTAGCTTTGGATATGCAGCCTACACTCATGGACCGTATTAGGTCAAGTCAGAAGCAAGATAAGGAGCTCTTGGATATTTTCGAGATGGTTAGTAGAGGAGAGCAGTTGAGTCACTTGAGGAGTTATGACATTGACTCAAAGGGTTGGTTGTGGATGATAGATTATGTGTTCCTCTCATTATGAATTTGATTGACATGGTACTAGTAAAGTCTCATCGTTTTAAGATGACCATTCATCTCGATGGAGAAAAATTGTACCGTGACATAAAGAGAGTCTTTTATTTGCCTGGTATGAAGAAGCATGTGGTGGAGTACGTAGCACAATGTATGACTTTCCAAAGGGTAAAGGAGGAACAGAAGAAGCCGAAAGGATTGCTGTCGTAGTTGGATATTCCTCAATGGAAGTAGGAGAGTATTTCTATATACTTCATCGATGGACTACTTAAGAGTAGGAAGGGGATTGAGATTATTTGGGTTATAGTCGACCGACTGACCAAATGCGCTCATTTCATTCCAGTTAGGAGTACGAGGACTGCCGCGTCTTTGGCGACACTATACGTAGGGGAGGTAGTTAGGTTACACAGAGTTTCTTCTAGCATTGGTAGCGGCCGAGATCCGCTTTTCACAAGCGAGTTTTGAAGGAGTTTACATGAGGCTTTGGGCACCAAGTTGAGCTTGAGCACTGCTTATACCCCGTAGACAAACGAAGGGAGAGAGTGTGAACTGGGTATTGGAGGGCTTACTTCCAGTGTACATATTTGATTTTGAATGCTCTTTGGAAGATCACTTGCCATTGGTGGAGTTCACCTATAATAATACCTATCAAGCGAGTAATGGCATGGCACCATTCGAGGCATTATATGGGAGACCTTGTAGATCACAATCGTTTTTGTGGGACACTATGGATAGGATTATTCTTGGACCGAATATGGGGAGGGAGACATTACAGAAGGTAGACTTGATCCGTCGAAGGACGAAAACCGCACAAGATAGGCAGAAGTCTTACGCTGATAGGGGATGCACAAAGTTAGAGTTCGTAGTGGGCGACATGGTTTTTGTGAAGGTCTCACCGCTTACGCATGTTATGGGATTTGGTAGTTTGGGAAAGTTAGCACAGATTTGTAGGGCATTTTCCAATTACTGCTAGATTTAACTTATAGGGAAAAACTTCCTATTAAGTTAGCAAGAGTACATGACATTTTCCATGTCACATTTGCGAAAGTGCATACGCGATACCACCGATGTAGTCGAGTGGAGACAGCTAGAGGAGGTGGAGGTATAGCTGGATCACTTATTCGTTGTGCACCCGCTCGTATTCTTGAGCATGGTACAAAGCGACTCCACAACAAGGTTATCAAGATTGTTAAAGTTCAATAGGGAGACGATCCAGCGGAAAGTACATGGGAGCCTGAGAAGAGGATCCAAGCTACTTACTCACAACTCTTTTCTGATACGTTTCCATTTTTGTCAAATAAATATAATCTACTTATGTATTAGGTTCTAGCTTGGCATACCCCGTAGGTAGAGACGATTGGATGGTAGGAATGGTTATGAACGTGTCATTAGGACATGTTTTGGATGATGAATGCTAATGAATGTATTTACTGAATTGATATTTGCACACATAGGCAAATATATTCTTGAGTTAGCATACACAAACACCATCACTTATTTTATTTCATTGAGTTATATGCATATGGTTGTTGCATATTGATTGAATGGTTGTGCATACATGTAGAATTTGCAGCAAATATTTATATAGGATGTTGCATGCATTTGGATACATGGCATAAGCACTTACATTTCAGGAGGTTAGCTTCATCAGGAGACTGCCTAACTTTTGCATTAGCATAAGTTTAAATGCGTTCCACGCCTGCATGTACATATTACATTAGAAATTTAAATAAGGATGGTGATTACCAGTGGATGATGGATGAGTAGATGGTTGTGGTTATTGATTTTTGTATGTCGAGTTACATTTTTCCATCTTGGAGATTTCGGGGACAAAATCCTTTTGAAGGGGGAGAATGTAACACCCCGAAAATCTAAGCGGAATTTTTAATAAAAGAATTAAATGTAAACATAATATGGGCAAAAATGGTATTTTCATAAATGTTCAAATTTGGCTACGAAACTTGCACCATTGTATTTGTAACTATTTTGTAGACAATTTTTTATATAACCTTTTGAATTCAAAGCTAGTATGAAGAAGTTATAAACATCTGAAAGTTGGAAGTGGAATTAATTAAATAAACAATTAAGGAAACCAATATTCTAAAATTAAAAAGCTCTACTAGTCGATAGCATTAGCCTGACCAGTTGACCCTTAGCTTTCGACCGCCCTAAGGTAAGTGGTCTACCGATCAATGATCAAACGACTAGGGTTGGGTTAGGCCGATGGCCCGTATTTGATCGTATGTTTGTATCACCGCTTCAGATTTGGTAGCATATTTTAAACGGTCGATATTAGTTTAAACCCCTATAAATAGATAGCTAATGTAAACCCTAATTAACAAATTTTAACCAGTGTGCCAAACTCTATCGAATTCCTTTCTCTTCAAACTAAATTTCTTCAAAAAAAATCCAAAAGCGGAAAAGAAAAATTAAATCAAAGAAGGTATATATCAAACAGAGGTGATTTAAGGCACTAAAATAAAAGGGAATAGTTGGGATTTGAGGTGAGTGGGAATAGTGTAAATCATATGATTTATATGCAGTTAATTTTAGTATACTCTATTTGATTTAAATTGTTAAAAACCAAATTGAGAATCTTGTTTGGTTAGATCTAAGATTTAACAATAATTATTAGTTGATGTAAACATGTTAAAAAAAATTAATCCAAGTTTTACCCTGTTCTCAAATCAAATATAAATTAATTTAAGTTGTTGATGCTA
Source organism: Allium fistulosum (assembly GCA_030737815.1). Classification (NCBI taxonomy): domain Eukaryota; kingdom Viridiplantae; phylum Streptophyta; class Magnoliopsida; order Asparagales; family Amaryllidaceae; genus Allium; species Allium fistulosum. The sequence goes on from CM060906.1 coordinate 523,154,782, forward strand.
AACCTAGGTTAAACTGGTTTACTATAAATTGAAATTAATTGAGTTTGGGAAAATACAACTTAGATTCTACAAATTTAGGGTTCACAGAAATTGCTATAATATGAAAACTGCAGGTTTACTATTTAGAAGTTGGGAACAATTTGTAACACCCCTAATTTTTAATAAAATTATTCAGGAGATTTAATTAGATAAATTAAGTAGAATAATGTAAATATTAGAGTGATAAGGGGATTGTGATTTGAAAATAAATTAGAGGTCGTGCTTAACTAAATAAATGGGCTTATAAATGGTTATATATGTCAATTAATTAAGGCATGGGTATTAGGGTAATTTCCACACTACATTTCCATTACCCTTATATTCTCATTTCATTCCCATTCACGTTCATTTTACAAAATACAAACAAACGTAAATCAAAAGAGGAGCCGACCATTACTTAGAAGGAAAGAAGAGAAAATCAACTAAGTTAAGAAATTTAAGCAAGGAAGATTAATCTCAATCAAATCTCAAATTCCTTATCCTAATCAAGGTGAATAATAATCTTAATAATCTTTTTTTTTCTTTTTAGGATCATTTGATTTTCGGGTTCAAGATTGAATCCATTATGATGATGATTTTGGTGATGATATGCTTGGATTTTATAATATGTTTGATTTAAACAAGATTGTTTGAATATAGTTTTATATGGTTTTAAAGGTAAAACCAAGAATAATGAAATTTGAATGCCATGAGGAAATTATATGTTATGTAGAACATGATTTTGGAGATGGGTTTTAATTTTTATAATTTTCCAAGCTATGGAAAATTTATTATGAATTTTCGAAGGAAAATATGAATAATTGGGTTTGAAATTAATTTCGGTTATTTTATGAAGAATTTGGGTCTGAAATTTTTATATGTTAGATAACATATAGAAAGTTAATTTCTATAATTTTTTGGATTTTTCCTAGGTAATTTACTATGGAAATTAAATTATTTTAGAATAAGGATTTAATTGTTTTGCTTAATGGAAGGGCTTAATTGTGAAAGTTAATCTTTGTTTGGATCTAAAATTATGCGGCAGTTATTTTGGGTAAAGAATTTCAAAAGTTATGGAAACCAATCAAATGTTTACAAATAGGTAGGTTAGTTATAAAGTAATTACTTTAAATAGCATTAATTCAGGCTTTACCCTGAAAAAAAGGACGTTTTGCCTCTTTTAGAAACCTCCTTTCGACTTCATGCTTTCGCTTCGATCTAGCCAAAACTAACTAAACCGAAACTAATACAAAAGGTATCACAATGATGGCACGGAGAAAGGCGGGAGGCATAGTGTCGAAACATAGCTTTCGATGGGATCGAAACCTTTGTTTTACTTTCTAAAGAAATGCGCTTGCCCGTTTTACTAAATGCTTTCAAAGGGGTCGAAACATATGCTTTTGAAAGTGTCTTTTAAATTGCTTTCGAAAGGGGTTGCCGCTTCTTGTTTAAATAGTAGCTTTCGAATGACTTACTTAGTTTAAAAATCAATGCTTTCGAAAAGAGTAGTTTCGACCAAGTCGAAACCTTCTGCCATCTCTATGCCTTTCGAATGGATTGAAGTCATCAACCAATTCGAAAGGTAGCCTTTATTTTATACCTGAACTAAGCTACTTCCTAAAGCTTTCGAAAGGATTCAAGGGTTTCGAAGGCAATTGTAACACCCCTAATTTTTGATAACATTATTCAGGAGATTTAATTAGATAAATTAAATAGAATAATGTAAATGTAAGTGATAAGGGGATTGAGACTTGAATTAATTAATTAAGGACGTGCCTACTAAATTAACTAATGGGCTTAAGAATGAGGTTTTGGTTAATTAAATCACATAAGGGTATATTAGGAATCGCCGCCCCTAACTTCCACCCTTATATATATCTCGTCCCTACCTTATTCTTCTCATTCACGTCATTTTAAAATCTAAAGCGCAAGAGAGAACGGCCGGCCATTAAAGAGATTAAGAGGAAATCAAATTAAAGCTAGAGAATCAAGCTTAAGGGAAATCAATCTCAATCCAATCTCCTTATCTAGAGCAACGTGAATAATAATTTCATCTCTATTTTGTTTTAAATCATATATTTTTCGATTTAAGGGTAAATTCGTTTGATGATATATTGGATGAAGATATGCTTGATTCAAGATTTATTTGATTTAAACAAGTTTGTTTAAAAATGAATTTTGCACGGTTTTAGGTCAAAACTGAGATTTAAAATGTTTAAATGCCATGAGAAAATTTTATGTTATGAGAAACATGATTTTGGAGTTAGGTTTCAATTTTGGTGATTTTCCAAGTTATGGAAAGATTACTATGAATTTTCAAAGGAAAATATGATTATTTGGGTTTATAATTTATTTTGGAAAATATATTGAGAATTTGGGTCTGGAATTTTGATATGTTAGATAACATGATTAAAGTGAAATCCTACAATTTTTGGGGATTTTTCCCAAGTGATTTGCTATGCAAATTAAATTGTTTTAGAAGAGGGACTTCTTTGCAAAAATTGAAAGGACTTGTTTGATTAACTTAACCGTGGTTTAGATCTAGATTAATGGCAGTTATTTTTGAAAAAGAATCTGAAAAGTTAAGGCAACCAATCTGGTGTTGACACGTGACAGGTTAGTTAGAGAAAGGTTTACTTAAACAAGAATTAAACCTGGTTTCCTCAGAAAAGTGGTTCTCCCTACTTAGGAAAGCGCCTTTCGACACAGTAGCTTCCACCTTCATCCTTGTCGAAACCAACTATGCCGAAACCAATACACTAGGTATCACTATGATGGTACGCAGTGGATTGGAGATAGGCAGAAGGTAAGGTGTCGAAAGCATAGCATCCGAAGGGGTCAAAACCTTGGTTAGTTTTTAAAAGAAAAGCCTATGTTTTGTTTTAAGCCTTCGACGGAGTCGAAGCATAAGGTTTCGAAAGAGGTTTTAAAGGGTTTCGAAAGGGTTGCGAATAACTTAAGATTGCTTTCGACTGGGTTCCTTACTTAAAAAGAATGGTTTTAAAGAAGGGATTCCGACCTAGTCGATACCCTACTGCCGTTTTATAGCCTTTCGATGGTGTTGAAGATATCAATGCTGTCGGAAGGTACTTTGTTTTATACAGTTTAAGCCACTTCCTAAAGCTTTCAAAAGGGGTTAGGGGTTTCGAAGGTGGTGGTTTTGAAAGGGGTTTCAACACCGACCTTCTAATGTTTTACCCAGATGTTTTATGCTTTCGAAAGAGATAGTGCCGACGCAATCAAGTTTTCCCCAATATTTTTATATGATAAAGGATAGTTTCGAAACAGTGGCTTTCGACTATATTCACTTTGACCCAAATAATGTTCTAAGTATAAACCCAATGTTTTTTAAAGGGGTACTTTCAATGATTTCGGAAGAGTTACTTCCAATGGTGTCGAAAGGGGTACTTTCAACTGGTTTCGAAGCTAAGATTTTAAAGGTTAATTAATAATACTTTAATATATTCGAAAGGTTTCGAAAGGTATAACTTAAAGTAAGGCAGGGGCTAATGTTTTAAGAGCTTTCAAAGGAGGTCATCCTATGAAGTCGAAAGCTAGGTCTCGAAGGTATCGAAAGTTTTTTAAGAGCAAATTCTATTTTTAAAGGAAAAACCCATGGCAATATTGAAGGAGTTTTTATAATGGTTTGAATAAGAAGTTATCTTTGATAAAGAAATAGGTTAAAGGGATTAAACATGTTTTATATTAAACCCACAGTTGTGGTATTGCTATGTTTTATACTACTTCTTCTAATATGAATATATTCACTTTATAATAGACCCATAACTGCATTTTGAGGATAAAGGGTAGGAGAACCAGTTAGGTTAACCCAGTAGTGAATATAAATTGAATAAACTCCTAAATGAGCATAATTGCATCTAGGAGGTCAGGAAGACCAGAATATTGGATGCTAAAATATAAAGGAAAGATATTGGCAGAGGCCAATAGGTTTACAGTAAGCCATGAAACTGTATGATATTGGCAGTAGCCAATAGGTTCATAGTTAGCCAATGAAAACTATGTGTAAAGGAAGATGTCAGATAGACAGGTTCATAGTTAGCCCATGAAAACTATGTGTAAAGGAAGATGTCAGATAGACAGGTTCATAGTAAGCCCATTAAAACTATGATTGGATACTAGTAGGACCAATAAGTTTGTAGTTAGCCCATGAAAACTATTTCTGGATGAAATATTGACAAATGTCAATAGGTTCCTAGTCAACCCATGAAAACTAAGGTAAGAAGAAAGGATATTGGGTTACCAATATGTTCCTAGTCAACCTATGAAAACTAGGATAAGAGTAATATTGGAGTTACTAGTAGGTATGTAGTGTCCCATGAAAACTATGTAATTGGATAGGGAGTCCTTAAATGTTTAATCGGTTATTAGTCAGCCCATGAAAACTAATAGTTAATAGTAATCCTAGAAACTAATAGGTTAATAGGTTTATGTCTGACTCGAAGTTTATGTTTTCCCCTTAAACTCTTGGGTACTCAATTGATTTTGAGTAGTTTGAGAGTTGAGGTTTTCAGGTACCTCTTAAGACGAATAAGCTTTCGAAGATGTGTAAGAGGCATGATAGCTATTTAAAGCTCGCTTTTCTTTTAATTCCATTATGTTGATTGTAATGGAAAAGTTGTTATATTGCCTATATATACTCTGATCATTCCAGGGGGCATCTTCATATGTCGCTCTGGGCGTATGTTGTAACAAATATATTTTCTCTGAACATGATTTACGAATGTGGGATTATGTAATGAATTGGAAATATTTTGATATGGAATGTGAAAGTTTAAAATTTTTCCATAGTCATGTGTTTCTGTGCATCAATGAATCTAACATCGCCGTATTTGGTCGCCGAGGATTAATAACTATGGATGACTGCAGCATCCGTAGTCGTTTGTTTTGGGCCTCCAAGTAGGGAGATGTTACAAGTTGGTATAAGAGCATAGCTCTATGAAACTTTAAAAGAAAGTTAAACCTAAAAGATTTTCAAACATAATCCAATGCATTTGAAAATATGATCGGGGTTTGGATTAACGTTATAGTAACGTACTTGTATTTGATACATATATATATATATATAAGTACGCGTTCCTCTCTCTCTTAGACCGTTCTTCTGTATCTTACTAAGGCTCGTATGCAAATTTACGAGAAAGAAGATATGGAAGCAGGAAATGGAAGAGGAAATATAGGTGGAGGAAGCACCACAATAAATGGAAATGCTCAACCTAATACCAGGAGGAACCAAGGTCAACCGGCTAATGCTAATCCAAATGCCGAAGCCAATGTAGGTGCTGGAAATCCGCCAGTAGATGCAGGGATGGTTTATCAGTTGTTGGCCAATCTTTTGCAAGCTGGAGTTGCTAGTAATGTTGGAGGAGCTAATCCTATGTCTCCAATTGGGAATAAATATGCTAAGCTAAGCAGAGACTACACCAGTTTGGGTGAAAAGTCATTTATTAGAACGAAGGATAATGTTGAGGTTGATAATTGGCTACTGAGTCGTGAAAGGATATGCACTGATCTAGGCTTGGATGATGGGCCAAACAGAAGACTAGCCTCTAGGCAGTTGCAAGGCACAGCGCTTCACTAGTGGAAATGTATGACCGCTGGGGTACCGGAAGAAGAGCTAACATGGGCTGATTTCAAGAGAAGATTTGAACAGAGGTTTCTGTCTAAGGTTGCTAAGTCTGCATTGATGAGGAAGTTCATTGATCTGGTTCGGGGAGAGATGTCAGTGGTCGAGTATGCTGCTAAGTTTGATGAGCTGTCTTGATATGGATAAGCTTTGGTTGACACTGATATCAGAAGGAATGAAAGGTTCATTCGAGGATTGAGACCTGAGCATGCCAGAATGACCATGTCCCATATCCGAGATCCTTCTAATGTGGTGGTGGAGATGGTCATTCGCCATGAAGATATGCTTGCTATTTCAGCTTGAGAGAAGCCAGTTGAATCCCAGGGTCCTCAGGAAAAGAAGAGGAAATTCTTTAAGAAGAAGGGAGTCCAGAAGGGAATGTTGCCAAGAAGGCAAAGGCTGATTTGATATGCTACAAATATGACAGGAAGGGTCATTATGTGAATGAGTGCCGGTCAGGTAAGGGAAAGAAGGTTGCAGACAAGAATAATGTGAAGTGCTTTAACTGTGATCAAGTGGGGCACTACAAGAACCAGTGTCCAGAGCCAGCTAGGGCAGACGAGGAAAAGGTTTTTGCTGTTGGATCATCAGCTAAGCCCACTACAACTGATAAGGGAAAAGTTATGATGGACGGTATGTTTTTGATTCAGAGTATACCAGTTAGGATACTTTTTGATATCGGTGCATCACATTCATTTATATCCCAGTGTTTGGTTGTTAGGTTATGCTTAGAACCCACATACCTCGTTACTGCCTTAAGGGTTGCGAATCCAATAGGAGGGCATGCAACTCTAAGGATAAGATGTGACTAGTTAGAACTTGATTGGTCATATCATAAGTTTGCATGTAGTTTGTATGTGTACGATTTCGTAGATTTCAGAATCATTTTGGGTAAGGATTGGTTAAGAAGGTTTGAGGCAGGATATTCTGCGAGGATGGGGAGATATCTTTGAGACACCCTGATAGTCATAACCGAATTATATTCTCAGTAGAGAACTCTTACTAGAGTAGTTGTGCTTTGTTAAGTGCAATGGAAGTGGATGAAGAGTTAAGTCAGGTTCAAATTGCAAGAGAGTTTGCAGATGTGTTTGAGTCAGTCACAAGGCTATCACCGAAATGAGCTGTTGAGTTTCGAATTGAACTCATGCCAGGAGCTGAACCTATGAGTAGACCACCTAGCAGGATGACACCGACAGAGATGAAGGAATTTAAGGTGCGGCTAGTGGATCTAGAATGAAGGAATTTTTTTAGACAAAGCAGTTTGCCTTAAGGAGCAGCTGCGATATTCGTGAAGAAACCAGATGGGTCATTGAGATTGTGTATCGACTATCGTAAGCTGAATGAAAGGATGATAAAGAATAAGTATCCTTTGCCGAGAATTGATGATCCATTTGATCAGTGTAGTGGAGCTAAGGTGTTTTCCTAGTTGGATTTGGCGATAGGGTTCCATCAGTTGAGAGTGCTAGAGGACAATATTCCTTTGACTGCATTTCGGACTAGATATGGTTCGTATGAGTGGTTAGTGATGCCATTCGGGTTGAAAAAATCACTTGCTTTCTTTGTGGATTTGATGAATCGTGTCTTCCAAGAGTATTTGGATAGATTCATGTTGGTGTTTATAGATGCATTTTGGTATACTCTAAGGATGAGAGAGAGCATGAAGATTATCTTAGAGTTGTGCTAGAGATGCTGAGGCAGAATCAGCTAAAGGCGAAGTTTTCCAAGTGTCATTTTTGGAAGAAATAGGTTAAGTTTCTTGGTCATGTGGTTTCAGAGAAAGGATTGTCAGTCGATCCAGATAAGATCGAAGCTATGAACAATTAGAGGAGACCAGAGATGGTGACCGAGATCAGAAGTTTTCTTGGACTTGCTGGCTATTACTGGAGATTCATCAAGGATTTCTCGTGGATAACAGCGCCTTTGACTAAGCTTACCAGGAAGGAAGTGAAGTTCGTTTGGTCCAAATAATGTGAGGAAGCATTCCTTAAGTTAAAGAATTTGTTGAACAATGCTCCAGTGTTAGTAATTCCAGATGGTAACCAAGGGTTGGTAGTATACACATATGCGTGTGGGACAGGATTTGGAGCACTGTTGATGCAGAAAGGCAAAGTCATTGCTTATGCATCTAGGTAGTTTAGATCGCACGAAGTAAGATACCCTACTCATGATCTGGAGTTGGCTGCGGTGATTTTTGCCTTGAAGATTTGGAGGCATTATCTCTTGTGGGAGAGATTTGAGTTATATGCCTATCATAATACTTTAAGATATCTATTCTCTCAGAAAGAGTTGAATATGCGATAGTAGAGGTGGCTGGAATTTTTGGCTGCTTATGATTTTGGTATAGAGTACACCCCAGAGAAAGGTAATAAAGTAGCAGATGCTATCAGCAGAAGACATCAGAATGTGGTGTTGGCTATGTTGGCAGAATAGAAAGATCTAGAGCTTTACCCAGTTGTGGTGTGCAGTTAAGATCGACTGCTAGTTCTAGTCAGAGTACTGCCATGTTGTCCTGTTTAGAAGTTCGACTAGCGTTGATCGAGAAAATTGTTTCTAAGCAGAGGGAGGATCCATTATTAGGTAAGAGGATCAGAAGGCTTGAGGTTGGAACTGAGGTTGATGATTTGAAAGATTTTTGTCTTGACCAGAGAGGATGGTTGAGAAAGAAGGAACAGTTATGTGTTCCAGATGTGGAGAACTTGAGGAGAGAAGTTCTTGAGGAAAGTCATCAATCCAAATTTACAATTCATCCTAGAGGGACCAAGATGTATCAAGATAGGAAGAGGAACTTCTATTGGGAAGGCATGAAGAGGGATGGTGGCTTGTGGGTTATGCAGTGTGTAAACTGCCAATAAGTGAAGGCTGAACATCAGAAGTCGAGTGGGTTACTTCAGCCTTTAGAGATTCCAGTTTGGAAATGGGATTCGATATCCATGTATTTTATTGATGGGTTTCCAAGGTCAAGGAGAGGAATGAAAGTATATGGGTTATGGTGGATAGATTGATCAAAAGTTCCCATTTCATTCTAATAAAGTCGACCAGGACGACACTAGTTTCAGCGAAGTTGTTCATGAAGAACATAGTTAGACTTCATGGAGTTCCTAGTAGCATAGTCAGCGACGGAGATGCTTTATCCACTAGTGAATTATGGAAGTGTCTATAAGATGTGTTAGGCATTATGCTCATGATGAGTACTTCATATAACCCACGGACGGATGGGTAGACAGAGAGAGTCAATAAGGTACTCGAGGATTTGTTGAGAGCTTTTGTGTTGGATTTTAATGGATCTTGGGAGGATCGCCTACATTTGGTTGAGTTTCCTATAATAACAGTTACCAGACTAGTATAGTAATGGCGCCTTTTGAAGCTTTGTATGGAAGGCCGTGCAAATCACCTACATGTTGGTTGGAGACTGGAGACAGATTGGTTTTAGCTCCAAATTTAGTAAGGGAGGCATCATAGATGATTGAGTTAATCCGAGAATGGATGAAGGAAGCTCCATCCAGACAGAAGAGTTACGCAGATAAGAGGCGTAAAGACCTAGAGTTCTCAGTGGGAGACATGGTTTTCATTAAGGTATCACCGATGAAGGGTGTTGTACGTTTCAGGAAGTCGGGAAAGTTAGCCTCGAGATATGTTAGTCCATTCCAGATTATTGAGAGGATTGGAAAGCTCTCAAACATAGTTGATTTGCCAAGCAATATGGCAGGTGTCCATAATGTATTTCATGTGTCTCGTCTTCGCAAGTATGTGCATGATCCAAAGGCCACCATTCCTCAGATAGAGTTGGAGGACTTGGTAGTAGAGCCTGATTTGACTTTTGTTAGACGGCCATTTCGAATTATAGCGAGAGATGAGAAAATATTGAGGAACAAAACAGTCAAGTTGGTGAAATTTCAATGGAGTGACAATGAGAAAGACTCTACTTGGGAGACAGAGGACATGATTTAGATACTTATCCTGATCTTCTTTAAGGGTATATCTATATTAGATTTATATAGATAATTCATAGTCAGGTAGACTAGTATGGTTGTTAGGAGTCGTTACAGATGATTGCTATGTTGAGTATTTAGTCCTTACTGAATTTTGAGGACGAAATTCTTTAAGGAGGGGAGTCTGTAACACCCAAAAAATTTGATAACATTATTCAGGAGATTTAATTAGATAAATTTAATAGAATAATGTAAATGTAAGTGATAAGGAGACTGAGACTTGAATTAATTAATTAAGGTCATGCCTACTAAATTAACTAATGGGCTTAAGAATGGGGTTTTGGTTAATTAAATCACATAATGGTATATTAGGAATTACCGCCCCTAGCTTTCACCCTTATATATATACATATACATACATATATATATACATATATATATATATATATATATCTCATCCCTACCTTATTCTTCTCATTCACGTCATTTAAAATCTAAAATGCAAGAGAGAACGGTCGGCAATTAAAGAGATTAAGAGGAAATCAAATTAAAGCTAGAGAATCAAGCTTAAGTGAAATCAATCTCAATCCAATCTCCTTATCGAGAGCAAGGTGAATAATAATTTCATCTCTATTTTGTTTTAAACCATATATTTTCAGACTTAAGGATAAATTCGTTTTATGATATATTGGATGATGATATGCTTGATTCAAGATTTATTTGATTTAAACAAGTTTGTTTAAAAATGAATTTTGCATGGTTTTAGGTCAAAACCAAGATTTAAAGATGTTTAAATGCCATGGGAAAATTTTATGTTATGAGAAACATGATTTTGGAGTTGGGTTTCAATTTTGATAATTTTTCAAGTTATGGAAAGATTATTATGAATTTTCAAAGGAAAATATGGTTATTTGGATTTATAATTTATTTTGGAAAATATATTGAGAATTTGGGTCTGGAATTTTGATATAATAGATAACATGATTAAAGTGAATTCCTGGAATTTTTTTGGGAATTTAGCCAAAGTGATTTGCTATGCAAATTAAATTGTTTTAGAAGAGGGACTTCTTTGCAAAAATTTGAAGGGCTTGTTTGATTAACTTAACCGTGGTTTAGATCTGGATTAGTGGCAGTTATTTTTGAAAAAGAATTTGAAAAGTTAAGGCAACCAATCTGGTGTTGACACGTGGCAGGTTAGTTAGAGAAAGGTTTACTTAAACAAGAATTAAACCTGGTTTCCTCAGAAAAGTGGTTCTCCGTACTTAGGAAATCGCCTTTTGACACAGTAGCTTCCACCTTTATCCTTTTCGAAACCAACTATGTCGAAACCAATACACTAGGTATCACTATGATGGTACGCAGTGGATTGGAGATAGGCAGAAGGTAAGGTGTCGAAAGCATTGCATCCGAAGGGGTCAAAACCTTGGTTTGTTTTTAAATGAAAAGCGCCTACCTATGTTTTGTTTTAAGCCTTTGACAGAGTCAAAGCATAAGGTTTCGAAAGGGTTTCTAATAACTTAAGATTGCTTTCGACTGGGTTCCTTACTTATAAAAGAATGTTTTGAAAGAAGGGGTTCCGACTTAGTCGATACCTTGTTGTCGTTTTATAGCCTTTCGATGGTGTTGAAGATATCAATGTTGTCGGAAGGTACTTTGTTTTATACAGTTTAAGCCACTTCCTAAAGCTTTCGAAAGGGGTTAGGGGTTTCGAAGTTGATGGTTTTGAAAGGGGTTTCAGCACTGATCTTCTAATGTTTTACCCAGATGTTTTATGCTTTCGAAAGAGATGGTGCTGAGGCCATCAAGTTTTCCCCAATATTTTTATATGATAAAGGATGGTTTCAAAAGAGATGCTTTCAACTATATTCACTTTGACCCAAATAATGTTTTAAGTATAAACCCAATGTTTTCGAAAGGGGTTCTTTCAATGATTTTGGAAGGGTTACTTCCAATGGTGTCGAAAGGGGTACTTTCAACTAGTTTCGAAGCTAAGGTTTTAAAGGTTAATTATTAATACTTTAATTATTCGAAAGGTTTCGAAAGGTAGAATTTAAATTATTATAAGGCAGGAGCCTAATGTTTTAAGAACTTTCGAAGGAGGTCATCCTATGAAGTCGAATGCTAGGTCTCGAAGGTATCGAAAGGTTTTTAAGACCCACACTCTATTTTTTAAACGAAAAACCCATGGCAATATTAAAGGAGTTTTTATAATGGTTTTAAGAAGAAGCTATCTTTGATAAACAAAAAGGTTAAAGGGATTAACCATGTTTTATTTTAAACCCACAGTAGTGGTATTGCTATGTTCTATATTACTTCTTCTAATATGAATATATTCTCTTTAATGGACCCATAACTGCATTTTGGGGATAATGGTAGGAGAACCAGTTAGGTTAACCCAGTAGTGAATATAAATTGAATAAACTCCTGAATGACCAGAAATGCATCTAGGAGGTCAGGAAGACCAGAATATAGGATGCTAAAATATAAAGGAAAGATATTGGCGGGGCCAATAAGTTTACAGTAAGCCCATGAAAACTGTATGATATTAGCATGGGCCAATAGGTTCATATTTAGCCTATGAAAACTATGTGTAAAGGAAGATGTTAGATAAACATGTTCATAGTTAGCCCATGAAAACTATGTGTAAAGGAAGATGTCAGATAGATAGGTTCATAGTAAGCTCATGAAAACTATGATTGGGTACTGGCAAGGTCAGTAGGTGTAGTTAGCCCATGAAAACTATATCCGGATGAAATATTGACAGATGTCAATTGGTTCCTAGTCATCCCATGAAAACTAGGGTAAGTAGAAAGGATATTAGGGTTACCAATAGGTTCCTATTCAACCCATGAAAACTAGGATAAGAGCAATATTGGAGTTACGAATAGGTTCATAGTGATCCCATGAAAACTATGTAATTGGACAGGGAGTCTTTAAATGTTTAACCAGTAATTAGTCAGCCCATGAAAACTAATAGGTTAATAGTAATCCTAGAAACTATAACTGAGATAGATAGTCTAAATTGAATGGGGATGGGTAATCTAGAATAAATTCAATTGTTTTGCATATCATCATATTATATTGTTTTGAATTGTTTTAACCATTGTAGATGCAGGAGCACAGTTTATGGTTTTATAAAGGTGTTGAGATACTAGTGAGGGGAAACCCGTTCCGCTATGCGGCGTGGTCTCACTAGATATCTAAATGATTTGAGATGATAGATATTATTCGTACCAGGCTTTATGTCTGACTTGAAGTTTATGTTTTCCCCTTAAACTCTCAGGTACTCAATTGGTTTTGAGTAGTTTGAGAGTTGAGGTTTTCAAGTACCTCTTAAGATGATTAAGCTTCCGGAGACGTGCATGAGGCATGATAGCTATTTAGATTTCTCTTTTCTTTTGATTCCGCTGTGTTGATTGTAATGGCAAAGTTGTTATATTGCCTATATATACTCTGATCATTCCACGGGGCATCTTCATATGTCGCTCTGGGCGTATATTATAATAAATATATTTTCTCTGAATGTGATTTACGAATGTGGCATTATGTAATGAATTGGAAATGTTTTGATATGGAATGTCAAAGTTTAAAATTGTTCCATATTCATGTGTTTATGTGCATCAATGAATCCAACACTACCGTATTTCATCGCCGAGGATTAATAACTATGGATGACTGCAGCATCCATAGTCGTTAGTTTTGAGCCTCCTAGTAGGGAGATGTTACAGCAATGGTTTCGAAATGGGTTTCGAAGCTATCCTTCAAATGTTTTACTTAAATGTTTTGAGCTTTCGAAAGGATGGTGCTAAAGCCATCTGTTTTTCCCCAAACTCTTTTTAATGGTTTCGAAAGAGGTACTTTCGCTTATATTCACCTAGGCCCAATAAGATATGTTTTTAATTAAACCCAATGGTTTTAAAAGGGGTACTTTCAAATGGTTTTGAAGCTTTGCTTCTATAATTGAATGGTAATACTTTAATACATTCGAAAGGTTTCGAAATAAAGGTTTTAAAGTGTTTAGTAAAGCAGGTGCCTAGTGTTTTGAAAAGAAGATTTGCACGCTTTCAAAAGGAAGTTTTCCAATGGTTTCAAAAATAAAGATTAAATGTTTCGAAAGCCTTAGTTTTCAAAATAAAGAACCCAATCTCAATTTTGAAAGGTAAAACCCATGGCATTATAAAAGAGCTTTTAAATGCTTTTAAATTGGAGTTTTTGAAGAAGCTTTCCTTGATAGAAAAATAGGTTAAAGGGATTAACCATGTTTTATATGAAAATGATTTCAAGGATATTAAACCACAAAGGTTGGTGATTATTATGTTATTATGTTTGCTTCTTCTAATATATATATTCACTTTAATATGGACCCATAACTTTATTTTAGGGGGAAAAGGCCAGAATAACCACCTAGGTTGACCCAGTAGTGAATATAAATTGAGCTAACTCCTGAATGAGTAGAATTGCATCCAGGAGGATAGATAGACTAGAATGTAGGATGCCTAAATATTGAAGTTGTCAGATAGACAGGTTCATGGTAAACCCATGAAAACTATGTTTAGGAAAAGTTAGTGGCAGGTGCCAATAGGTTTGTAGTGAACCCATGAAAACTATATTTGGATTAAGTTATTGACAGAAATCACGAGGTTCATAGTTAACCCATGAAAACTATGATAAGAGGGAAGTTATTGGAGATACCAATAGGTTCAGAGAGAACCCATGAAACCATGATGTTATTGGCAGGGGCCAATAAGTTCTCAGTGATCCCATGAAAACTATGAAACTGGACTGGGAGTCCATAAGTATTAAACAGGTTATTAGTCAGCCCATGAAAACTATTAGGTTAATAGTGACCTTAGAAACTATAACTGAGACAGATAGTCAAAAATGAATGGGGATGGGTAATCCAGAATTGATTTATTTGTTTGCATATCATTATAATATGTTGAATTACTATGTTTTAACCATTATGGATGCAGGAGCACAGTATATGGTTTTATAAATTTTTGAATAAGATACTAGTGAGGGGAAAACCTGTTCCGCTAAGCGGCATGGTCTCACTAGATATCTAAATGGTTTGAGATGGTAGATTATTATTCATACCAGGCTTTATGTTTGACTCGAAGTTTACGTTTTCCCCTTAAACTCTCGGATGCTCATTGATTTTGAGTAGTTTGAGAGTTGAGGTTTTCATGTACCTCTTTAGACGAATAAGCTTCCGGAGACGTGAAGGAGGCATGATAGCTATTTAGACTTCTTTTCTATTTTGATTCCGCCGTGTTTTGTTGTAAAGGAAAAGTTGTTTAATTGCCTAGTTATATACTCTGATCATTCAAGGGGGCATCTTCATATGTCAATCTTGGCGTATGTTGTAATAATTATATTTTCTCTGGACGCGGTTCTCGTATTGGGGTTATGTAATGAATTTGAAATGATTTGAAATGGTATTTGAAAGTTGCTTTATGATTTTATAATTTTTCCATATCCATGTGTTTCTGTTATATGAATGTATCTAACATTACCGCTGGTTGCCGAGAATTAATAACTATGGATGACTGCAGCATCCGTGGCCTTTAGTTTTGGGCCTCTAAGTGCGGGATGTTACACAATTATAATAACCAAAATTCGAAGGCGATAATTTTGTAAGCCTAAAAATTTACATTCCGATGCGTTGATCGCTCATAGGAGCCGATCGACAGCAAACAGTCGATTAGTTAACATTTCTAAGCATAGTATGAACCTCGGCTCGAGGCCTAGATTATATATAAAATAGTTTGTGTGTGTGTGTATGGATGTTAGTATAGGTAGGAAAGCTAGTTCCCTATGTGGTGACTTTAGGACGTTGCGGGGTTTAGTAGATGTTATTTACCCAGTAGGGGTCGATATTTCACTGGAGGCGATTCTATCACAAATTTTGCTCTCACGGGAGGTTTTACGGTGGACGCACAACATTGATGATGATGTCTGATAGAGTGTGTGGCCAGACACCAGCGAGAGTTACTTAGTATTGATGGTGATGCGACATGATGATGTGTTGTTGATGGATCCCGACACGGTGCGATAAAAGGTGTTACGTTACCATTAGAAGGTGGATACAGATGTAGGGATAATGAAACAGTTTGACGAGTCGGCATTACGGGCTCCCCCTCAATGTATAATAGGGTATGTATGGTCGTAGTTATGGGAAATATAGTCCCATGGTGGAAATTGTAGGGAAACCTATGTTGGAATAGTTATGTGTAAACATAGTTGTGGGAAATATAGTCCTATGGTGGAAATTTGTAGAGAAACCTATGTGGAATAGTTCTAGTAGCTATTAGCCGATCGTTAGTAGTTTTGAGGTTCGATTATTTATTCGATCCTAAATATGAGCCTGCACAAGTAGTTAGTATATGTATGTGTTGAGTTAAACCCTTTGAGTAAAGAAAACAATTAACTCATGGACACCTGTTGGACATTCTAAGTCACATAGAGTACTACTCAAGTCAATTGCATGTGATCATCATATTAATATTGTACTCATTCACTAAACTTTTGTCCGACCCACCCCTTTTTCTTTCCTTTTCCACCACGGGAGGACAGGGTAGTAGGTCACTGGCCCAGCATTAGTACTTGAAGAGGTAAGCTTTACATTGGAGTTTCTTTTTTTATTTCCTATTACTCTCCATGTAATGTTTATTGTATTTAGTACTTTTTTAGAATATTTGATGTATTTTTGATACCGTTGATTTGACTACGTACTGTTTTGAGATTGTGTTTTCGATATTTTCTAAGACGACTAATTTCAATATTTATATTTTTCTACCATCCACTATAAGATCTAAAAGTGTAGTATTTCTTAGATTTTATCATTGTATCTTTAGTCTCTGAAATGTTTTAAAAATCTTGATGGCTAGTACTTTTTAGCACCGAAGCGAGTCTAAAAGTCACCCTGAGGTGCGAGTTGTCACAACCATATTAATGCCTGCTAGGGAGGAGAACGTCGATGCAAGATTAGAGATGGATGGTGACAGTTCTAGTGGTGGCGATGGATTAGAAGAGGTCAATTAGGGTTTTGGAATTAGATGATGTTGGTGATTTTGAACTTGGAATACTCTAGCGGTGGTGATGATAATGAAGAGGTTGGTTTTATTTTGGAAATTGTTAACCAACTTTTTAGCAAAGCAGATTTCAATTAGACTCAAAAGTGGACGAATTGACTCAAAATCTGGAAGGTGCACTCAAATGAAATAATGAAATAGCTTAGGAAAATTCCAACCGAAAATATGCTGAGCCCATAACTCGGTACTGAGTTATCACCATAAGTTGGTACTGAATTATCACCAAAGCGGCTTTAACTATACTTAGAAGATTGAGACGAAATCGGAATGACTTGAAACTTAACATGTGCACCTGGGAAGGGAAAGGAAGACCTTGGAAAAGGTTTTAAGTATATTGGAAAATCCACCTAAACTCGTGATGCAGCACAGCCCTCATTTGTCCAAGGTATAAGTCGTAACCGACTTAAAGAAGCAGGTCTACGACCTAAGGAGTCATGTGAAAAAAGGCTACGACTTAAAAGCCTAAGTCGTCCACGAGCTAAAGCTAACAAGCAAGGTGTAAGTCGTACGCGACTTAAGGAAGCGGTGATGAGTCGTCCACGATTCAACTGGAAAACCAAAGGGGAAGTTGTGACGAGTTTACGACTTAACGAAGCAACTATAACTCGTCTACGACTTAACAGGGAGATGAGTCGCTCACGACTCAAGGAGGAGAATACACAAGTGTTAAGTCAGACACGACTTAAGGCAGATGATAAGTCGGCACCGAGTTACGACTCAGTTAAATCGTATCATCTTATGTCGCCGAAGCCTGGAGACCGTTCATCCTTACGCCGAGTTAATCTAGACCAATGATTCTTAAGTCGAATGAAGCTGGTTATCTTAAGTCGCGTGAAGATGGATGTCGTTGAATCTTATGCCGAGTTAATCTAGACCATTGATTCTTAAGTCGTAGAAAGATGTTGTTGTGTTGCGTTGTTAAGTCGCATCTGTTATAAGTCGTATGTCGTTGGTTTGTAAGTCATTGTATGCTGTACTAAGTCGCTGCCGACTTAAGTTGTGTCGCTGAGTTGTTATGTCGTGAAGCTGTGTTGTAAACTGTTATAAGTCGTAGGTCGTCTGGTTTCATAGGTCGTCTGTTGTAAGTCGAATGGTCTGTATGTTGTGAGTTGTAAGTCGGGTACGACTTATGTTAAGTCGGAGACGTTGTTAAGTCGGAACCGACTTAAGTACTTGTAATATTTTTGAAGTTTTCTGTTGTGTTGAGTTGTAGCCTATAAATAGGCATGTATGGTCATTTGTAAAGGTTGTTGAATATTGAATAAAATTCTCTTTTGTTAGCTTTGTGCTTTCAATTTAAATTGGTAGTTGAGTGTAATCTCCTATCTCCTCTTTCGGATAATTGAGTGCGCTCGATTCAACGATTGTAGAAGACGATTCGTGGAATCAAGTGCGCTTGATCAACGCTTGAAGAATTGAAGATCTTTGAACCAGGTATCGTGCGCGATCAACGAGTTCGGGATAGCTAGAATTCGGTATCTTCGGATCAACGAATTTGGGCATTTCAGTATCTTCCAATCCACCGATTACTACTTTCAACGATCTGCATTGTTTTTGTAATATCCGCTGCGTCAGTTTGGTATCAGAGCTTGTTCTAGCCAATCATAGCTAGATCGAGACTTGGAGCCTATTCAATTTGAAGTAGTTTGAGCCGAGGCCGGAAGGAAGAAGTGTTCATCATTGTTCTTGAATTGGAGGCCGAAAACTTTGTCCATCGTGTTCATCGCGATTTGCTACAAAGTGGAAGTTTTCGATCCGTTTCATTTTGGATCAAAGTCCGAATTGTGTTTGAATTTTGAAGTGTTGAAGAGTTGGTGAAGTATTCAAGTATGCCGCCAAGAAGAGCTAATCGCCACCAAAACGTAGAAGCTTTGTATCGAAGAGAAGAAGCTGATGAGATGGAGCAGAGAATCAATGAAAACGTTAGTGAAAAGCTTAACGAAGGAATTGGCCGGTTAGAGAAGCTTATGACAGAGATGAATCAAAATCGGAGAAGGGTTTCACCTGAATCTAACCATGGGGGTAGTAGAGTCTCGCCACATTCCAATCGAGACAACAGTGTTGAAAATGATCAAGGGCGTGGGAGGAACGTGAATGATCGTGAACGGAGGAATGTAGATAGAAGGGATGATGGTGGAAGACGTAATGGTAGTAGAGATGTGGGTGGACGAGATAGACAACGATATACATCTAATTTTGAAGAGGAGTATGATGGTGGTAGTGTTCGAGGACAAGGACGAGGACAGGGACGAAATTACTCTGAGTATGATCACAAGTGGGAGTCGGGGATGAAGACTGAAATTCCTGAGTTCAAAGGTGGTATGAAAGCGGAGGAGTTCCTAGATTGGGTGGCTAATGTTGAAGAGATTTTTGACTTTAAAGAAGTTCCAGAACATCGTAGAGTGAAGTTGGTTGCTACAAGGTTGAGGGGTAGAGCTTTGGCATGGTGGCAACAAACCAAACTTACACGTGAACGAATGGGGAAGTCAAAAGTTGAATCTTGGGAGAAGATGAAGAAATTGATGAAAGCAACGTTCTTACGTTACAATTATCAATCTTTGATGTATCAACGTTTGCAAAACTTGAGACAAGGGACGAAATCTGTGAATGACTATGCTGATGAATTCTATCAACTTATTGCAAGGAATAATATTATGGAAACGGAAGAGCAACTGACATCTAGATTCATTGGGGGATTGAGAATGCAGATTCAGGATATGGTTAACATGTTTGATCCTAGATCTGTAGCGGAAGCACATCAGAAAGCGTTGGCTTGGGAAAAGCAGGGTAGACGAGGAAGTGGTGTGTTTACTAATTCTAACAATCAAGTGAAGGGTGTTGGTGGAAGTTCTAATGTTACTAAACCTATCAGTAGACCAGTAGTGAAGGAGGCTGAGAAGACAAAGGTTAACAACGGTTTCAAATGTTACAATTGTCAGGAATTTGGTCACAAAAGTAATGAATGTCCAAAGCCGAAGAAGAGAGCTATGATAGCGGAGGTTGAGGATGAGAATGAAGAAGCTGAATGTTCCAATTCACCACCTGATGAGGAGGAGGAAGAAGTGTCGGGAGACGAAGGTTATAATCTAATGATGAAGAGGTCCTGTTTAACACCAAAGCAAGAGGAGGATTGTAGTTGGTTGAGGAGCAATATTTTTCAGTCAACATGTACCATTCTGGGAAAAGTTTGCAAATTTGTTATTGATGCTGGAAGCTGTGATAATATAATTTCGTCAGAAGCTGTGAGGAAGTTGGCATTGAAGACTGAGAAACATCCGAAACCGTACAAGCTAGGTTGGTTGAGGAAAGGCGGGGAGGTGAAGGTTGGACGAAGGGCTCGTGTGAAGTTTTCCATTGGGAAGAAATATAAAGACGAAATCTGGTGCGATGTTGTGGACATGGACGTTTGTCATTTGTTGCTGTGGAGACCGTGGCAGTATGATAGGGCGGTGCAACATGATGGGCGTACCAACAGTTACAGTTTCATGTTTGAAGGCACAAAGATTACTCTAGTTCCAAAGAAGCGACAACAGGAGGAAAACAAGTTGGAGGAGATTGAAGAGCTCAAAACTTTGTTATCGTTGAAGGAGTTTGTGAAGGAAGTAGAGGAGGAACCTGAAGTGTTTTTGTTAATTGGGCGAGAGAGCAGTGAAGAGGTTGAGATTCCAGAAGAAGTAAAACCAGTTTTAAAAGAATTTGACGATGTATTTCCAGAGGAGATACCAACGGAGTTGCCACCGTTGAGGGATATTCAACATCAGATAGATCTTGTTCCAGGTGCTGTGTTGCCACACAGACCACATTATCGAATGAGTCCGAAGGAACATGAAGAGTTGCGGAGGTAGGTAGAGGAATTGCTTGAGCAGGGGCGTGTGCAGGAGAGTCTGAGTCCTTGTGTTGTACCAGCTTTATTGGTACCCAAGAAGGATGAGACGTGGAGTATGTGCACTGACAGTCGAGCATTGAATAAGATTACTGTGAGATATAGATTTCCAATGCCGAGGTTGGATGACTTGTTAGATCAAATAAGCGGAGCTACTATATTTTCGAAGATTGATTTGAAGAGCGGATATCATCAAATTCGTATCAGACCAGGAGATGAGTGGAAGACTGCTTTTAAAACCAGGGAGGGTCTATACGAATGGTTGGTCATGCCATTTGGTTTATCCAATGCACCGAGTACTTTTATGAGGGTGATGAATCAGATTTTTCGACCGTTCATTGGGAAATTTGTGGTGGTCTATTTTGATGATATTCTGATTTACAGTGGGAGTCCAGAGGAACATTTGAATCATCTTAGAGAAGTGCTGATGGTATTGCGACAAGAACAATTCTATGCAGCAACGAAGAAATGCGTGTTCATGACGCATAGCGTTTTATTTCTGGGGTATGTTGTCTCGAAGGAAGGTATACAGGTGGACCAAAGTAAAGTTGAGGCAATCAGAGATTGGCCGCAGCTCAAGACGATAACGGAAGTTCGTAGTTTTCACGGGTTGGCTTCATTTTATCGGAGGTTTATTCCACACTTTAGTAGTGTGATGGCGCCTGTGACTGATTGTATGAAGGGTAAACAGTTTGCATGGACGGAGGAAGCCGGGGTTGCTTTTGAGCGAATCAAAGAACTTTTGACGTCTGCACCAATTCTAATATTACCAGATTTTCAGTTAGTGTTTGAACTACATACTGATGCATCCAAGGTTGGAATTGGAGGAGTGTTGAGTCAGAAGGGACGTCCAATTGCATATTTCAGTGAGAAGTTGTCAGGAGCGAAGATGAGGTACAGTACGTATGATGTGGAATTCTATGCTGTTGTACAATCTATTAAACACTGGAGACACTATCTATTTCAGAAGGAGTTTGTTCTGTATACTGATCATGAAGCATTGAAGCATTTGCAAGGGCAAGATAAGATCTCAGCGAGACATGCATCGTGGATTGCATATCTGCAGCAGTTTACTTTTGTTGTTAAACACAAGTCAGGGGTGACGAATCGAGTGGCTGATGCTTTGAGTAGAAGAAATCACTTGTTAACTACATTGAAGGTTGAAGTGACGGGGTTTGAAATATTGCCAGAATTATTTACCGATGATCCTTACTTTGCAAAGTTTGTTGATAAGGTCAAGGAGGGAGTGACGGATGAGTTCGTGATGGTAGATGGTTTTCTTTTTAAAGGAAATCGATTGTGCATACCGGAGGGTAGTCTGAGAATGAAGATTATCAAGGAGTTACACAAAGAGGGACATGTTGGGAGAGACCGTACATTACAGTTGATTTCACAATCCTACTTTTGGCCATCGATGAGGAAAGAGGTAGAGAGGTTTGTGGAGCGTTGTCATATTTGTCAGGTTTCGAAAGGAACTGCGACTAATGCTGGTTTATATATGCCGTTACCGGTACCGACTAAACCATGGATTGATGTGAGTATGGATTTTGTGTTGGGGCTGCCAAGAACACAGCGAGGAAACGATTCCATCTATGTGGTAGTGGATCGATTTTCAAAGATGGCACATTTTATTGCTTGTAAGAAGACGGCGGATGCTGTTCAAGTTGCTCAGTTGTTTTTCAAGGAGATCTATCGACTTCATGGATTGCCAGAATCTATTGTGTCGGATAGAGATACTCGATTTTTGAGTCACTTTTGGTTGAGTTTGTGGAAAATGGTGGGAACGAAGCTGAAGTTTAGTAGTGCTTATCATCCGCAAACGGATGGACAGACCGAGGTTGTGAACAGATCGTTGGGAAACTTGTTGAGGTGTCTTGTTCAAGATAATCTGAAGAGTTGGGACATGAAGTTATGCCAAGCGGAATTTGCTCATAATCATGTTGTAAATAGAAGTACTGGGTTCAGTCCATTTCAGATAGTATATTCAAGTTTACCGAAGGGGCCGCTGGATCTAACGGTAGTGCCACAATCAAAGAAGACAGTTAAGAAAGCTGCTGATTTTGTTGAAGGATTGGCGGAATGTCATAAAATCGTTCAGGAACAATTGGGGAAAGCAAATGAGAAGTATAAACGATCTGCAGATTTGAAGCGAAGGAGTGTTGAATTTCAAGAAGGTGATTTGGTTTATGCAGTGTTAACAAAAGATCGTTTTCCAGTAGGCGCTTATAACAAGTTGAAAGCTAGAAAAATTGGTCCTGTGAAAGTTGTAAAACGAATTAATGAAAATGCCTATAGGTTGGAGCTGCCAGAAGATGTGTACACTTCTGATGTGTTCAATGTTAAACATCTCGTACCATATCATGGGGATGAACGAGCTGATGTGGAAGAATTTACAAATTCGAGGTCGAATTTCTCTCAACCTGGGGAGGATGATGCAGCACAGCCCTCATTTGTCCAAGGTATAAGTCGTAACCGACTTAAAGAAGCAGGTCTACGACCTAAGGAGTCATGTGAAAAAAGGCTACGACTTAAAAGCCTAAGTCGTCCACGAGCTAAAGCTAACAAGCAAGGTGTAAGTCGTACGCGACTTAAGGAAGCGGTGATGAGTCATCCACGACTCAACTGGAAAACCAAAGGGGAAGTTGTGATGAGTTTACGACTTAACGAAGCAACTATAACTCGTCTACGACTTAACAGGGAGATGAGTCGCTCACGACTCAAGGAGGAGAATACACAAGTGTTAAGTCAGACACGACTTAAGGCAGATGATAAGTCGGCACCGAGTTACGACTCAGTTAAATCGTATCATCTTATGTCGCCGAAGCCTAGAGACCGTTCATCCTTACGCCGAGTTAATCTAGACCAATGATTCTTAAGTCGAATGTAGCTGGTTATCTTAAGTCGCGTGAAGATGGATGTCGTTGAATCTTATGTCGAATTAATCTAGACCATAGATTCTTAAGTCGTAGAAAGCTGTTGTTGTGTTGCATTGTTAAGTCGCATCTGTTATAAGTCGTATGTCGTTGGTTTGTAAGTCGTTGTATGCTGTACTAAGTCGCTGCCGACTTAAGTTGTGTCGCTGAGTTGTTATGTCGTGAAGCTGTGTTGTAAACTGTTATAAGTCGTAGGTCGTCTGGTTTCATAGGTCGTCTGTTGTAAGTCGAATGGTCTGTATGTTGTGAGTTGTAAGTCGGGTATGACTTATGTTAAGTTGGAGACGTTGTTAAGTCGGAACCGACTTAAGTACTTGTAATATTTTTGAAGTTTTCTGTTGTGTTGAGTTGTAGCCTATAAATAGGCATGTATGGTCATTTGTAAAGGTTGTTGAATATTGAATAAAATTCTCTTTTGTTAGCTTTGTGCTTTCAATTTAAATTGGTAGTTGAGTGTAATCTCCTATCTCCTCTTTCGGATAATCGAGTGCGCTCGATTCAACGATTGTAGAAGCCGATTCGCGGAATCAAGTGCGCTTGATCAACGCTTGAAGAATTGAAGATCTTTGAACCCGGTATCGTGCGCGATCAACGAGTTCGGGATAGCTAGAATTCGGTATCTTCGGATCAACGAATTTGGGCATTTCAGTATCTTCCAATCCACCGATTACTACTTTCAACGATCTGCATTGTTTTTGTAATATCCGCTGCGTCAACTCGGGTCTGAGTTATCTTGATAACTCGAATCCGAGTTATCAATTTCCACACTCTCACTTTCACAACTCCACACTGACTCATACTACTCCATTGACTCGTGGCTAAGCAATTATGCAATAATTTGATGATCTATTTTAAGTATTGGCTCGAATGAAGCTAAGGAAAGAGGATATCTAGAAGATCGCAAGACTTAACTCGAAGATGATGGAAAAGAGGATCAAGCAACTTAACTGAAGAAGGAAAAAGCATGCAAGTGGGTGGGGCACTAAGTATTATAACTAGTGTTGGCTTGAGATCTAAGGCGAGTCCAAGCTATCTCCAGGACTTAATTGCTATTGGGCCTTTGACTCTATGTTGCTTAATTCCTTTATAAATACCAACATAAATGCAACCAGAAAGGGATCTAATTCTCTGATTGCAAGGACTCTGCTACTTCTTCACCTCTAATCTCTTCTCCATTAAAGTCACATAGGAAACAACTATTTTTTGTTCTAGGACTTAGATCAGCAAATTCTTTGTACTAGTGACACATAAACAACCTAGAAACTCTATTGCAAATCTGAGATCCACTGGATTATTGTCTACGAAAACTAGTTGTAATTTAGATAGAGAACAACTAATAAAAGATTCAAGTAGACATAGGCTGGAGATTACACCGAACCACTATAAAAATTGTGTCTCCTTTTACTGTTTTTCTATTTATTTAATCTAACTGGTGCTTTCATCCAATTTCTGAGTGTTGACCCATTTTTTAGCTAACTTTTTGGTGCTTTTATTGAGAAAAATGCTAGATCTGAAAAGTGGAAGCTTGAATCTGACATTTGAAGAAAATGAATAGGCCTAATACTAGATCTAAAACTAGAGCAAGTCAAATAGAGCCTCGAGACAGCCAGGAGATGTTCTCAAATTCTCATCAATCCATCTATGTAACCAAAGAAAAGATGGAGAGAATGATGAAGGAGATGTAGGATTGAGTGATAACTAGGCAACATGAATGCTTGAAGGATTCTTCTAAAGTATGAGACAACAAGGAATAGCAAGAGTTGCTGGAATTCAGAACTAAGGAGAAGGAGCTAATGCAGGAGCATCTGGAGTTGAAGCAGAACAAATTGGAGTTGTTCCCCACCAACTGAATAGCTAGGTACAGACCCGAATCAACTCGGTTTCGAGAGAACCATACTCAAGGGAAATTTTGGTGTGAGCTTGGGATGTGATGGAATGCCAGGAAACAATGAAGCTGTAATTATAAAATCGAATAAGAATGTAATTGCACAACAACTGGAGGAATATGTGCCAGAGCTACTCCGTAGGAACGAAGGATAGAATGAAACCAGAGGACCAGGACAAAACGTTAACTTACAACTAGTGGAGTACGTGCCAGAGTATATGCCGAAGTTCGCCTATAGGAGTAGGGGCAGAATATCGCCTTTGGATGAAGACCGTCATTAGACGGTGAAAATAGAATTGCTGAATTGGTAAGAAGAATAGTTAGAGGAGGACCCCCCTGATCAAGGTTTGGAGGATGTGAACAGAAATCTGTTCACTTCTAATATCTGAAATGCAAGGAATCCTCTAGATTTCAAGCTTTTGACTCTGGAAATGTATGATGGAAAGACAGACCCAACAATTCATCTGATAAGATATATACGACATATGGAGGGGTGGGGTGCTTTTGAGGAGGTAATGGGGCATGCTTCTCATTATACTTAGTGGACTTGGGGATGATGTGGTTCAGACAGTTGGAGAATGGGTCCATAAGCACATGGACCGACCTAGTGAGCAGATTCTTAAGACAATTTAGAGTTCACGTCTCACAAACAAAGAATGTACCGACGCTATCGAGCTTGAAATAAGGGCTCGGAGAGACCTTAAGAAGCTATTTTATAAGATTCAATGCAGCAACAGCTGCAGTTGATAAGTCGAATCCATTACTAATTCTAATGTCGGCAGTATTTGGAGTCGCGAGTAAGACAAATTTCAAAGGTGCACTAGAAAGGGATCCACATATGGATCTTGTGGAATTTTACTATGAAGCTGAGAGATATTTGGATCAGGAAGACGCTAAAGCTGAGCGTGAAGATGATGATGTTGAAATTAATGTTGTGGATGACAGGGGACTGTCCAAAGTAGGAATTGGGAAACGCAAAGGGAAAAATATTTGATAATGACTTTGGACAATCCAATTAACAAAGGAGGGAGCCAAAATTCTCTTCCTACAATGACATGACCAAGACTCTAGAGTGGATATATCTGGACACTAGGGGGAAAATCTCTAATATGGAGCCTATAAGAAGAGAACCAACTGATCGAGGGAAAAAGTCTAGAAAGGTTTGCATCTTCCATGAGTTGGATGGACATGAAATGAACGAGTGTCGACACCTTCGTGACCTGATGGAAGAACTAGTTCAGAACAAATAGCTATAATAGAACGTGAGAAATCGAACTGCAATGGTGCAGCCAGAGCAACCACCATCTCTCGCAAATGCATCAAGGAAAAACTAGGGAGCTGGTCCGAGACTCGAAATCCCATGATTGGGATGAGTGGGAGTCAAATTCGATTCCTGTGCTTTGCTTTCTTATTTAGTTTTTCTTGCATTTTTCCTTCCATATTAAGAAATAAAGACAATAATAACCCTAGGCCGCTTACACATGTACAATATATCCAAACGGTCCCTAGGCACGCTCTGAGTCGGATGCCTAAGATGACTATTTAGAACAATAATAATCCCCGACCACTCAAACATGCACACAATCTAGATTGGTCCTTAGCCAGGCTCTGAGTCAGATGTTTAGGCTGAACACCTAGGATTTCTGCTTGCTCGCTTTGATTTGATTTGAATATTTGAATTTTGAAAAATCCACATTGAATGTGATGACTCATTTTGATAGCTTTAAGTCCGGCCTGAAGAGACGGGACCAGAGTGCAAGGTGCAAGCTCCCTTGCCGAAGAGCAAGTGTGTTGAATGAAAAGTAAGTCCCCTTATTGGAGGGTAAGCAGATGGACTTGCTTGGTCGTTGAGTTCCTTTTCCAGAGTGCAAGCGGACTTAGCAAGGATCCAGAGAGATTGAAACCCTAGATTGGGCGATAAACGATCTAAAGAGATAGCTCATTAAACTGAACATTAAACGATCCGGAGAGATCATGCATTAAACTGAATATAAGACAATGTGGAGAGATTGAACCTTAGAACATATACAGATTTGATAAAAGGATCTAAATGCATCATAATTAGAGTAAAAATGGTAAATCTCGGATGAACACGGGATGATTTTGATATGTGATGTAATAAATCCAAATGAAATTGGAATGATGATGGTGTATAGACCACACTTAAGCAGAGCCTAGAGACTTAGGCTGTGTAGGTTTGGAAAGACCTGTGATTTACAAGGGAAATCGAAGGAACCGGACGATTCACTAAGATTGGAGCAACTGGAAAGGTCAACTACCGAAAACTGAAGTTTGGAACTTGTGCTTGAGCAAAGCACAACTTACATTCGAAAGGCGTACTTTGGGGGGGGGGGAAGTGTCAACCCACTTTTTAGCAAAGCAGATTTCAATTGGACTCAGAAGATTCAAATGAGGACGAAATGGCCTGAAATCTAGAAGGCACACTCAAATGAACTAACGAAATAGCTCAGGAAAATTCTAGCCAAAAATATGCTAAGTCCATAACTCGCTACAGAATTATCACCATAGGTTGGTACCGAGTTATCACCAAAGCAACTTTAATTGTTCTTAGAAGATCGAGATGGAATTAGAATGAATTGAAACTTGACATGTGCACTTAGGAAGGGTAAAGAAAGAGCTTGGAAAATGTTTCAAGTGGATTGGAGCATCCACCTAAACTCGAGTCTGAGTTATCTTGATAAGTCGGGTCTAACTTACCATTTTCCACCCTCTCACTTTCACAACTCCACACATGACTCATAGTACTCCATTGGCTCGAGGCTAAGTCATTGTGTAAGGAATTAATGATCTATTTTTAGGAATGGCTCGAATGAAGTAAAGGAAAGTGGATATCTAAAAGATCCCAACACTTAACTCGAAGATGATAAAAAAGAGGATCAAATAACTCAACTAGAAGAAGGAAAAAGCATGAAAGTGAAGTGGTGCAAATTGCACCAAGTATTATAACTCTGCACTGAGTTATTATTGATAACTCAACACCGCGTTATCATGATAACTCAGGTTGGCTTGAGATTTCTGAGGCGACTCCGAGCTATGTCTTAGACTTCATTGTTGTTGGGCTTTTGATTCTATGCTGCCCAATTCCTCTACAAATACCAACCTAGCAGCAACCAGAAAGGGATAGGTATTCTCTAAATGTGGAGACTCTGCTACTTCTTCACCTCTAATTTCCCCCTTATTAAAGTCACCTAGGAAACAACTATTTGCTGTTCTAGGACTTAGACCGGCAAATTCTTAGTACTAGTAACCCACAAACAACCTAGAAACTACATTCAAATATGAGATCCACTAGATTGTGGTCAGATCTAAGAAAACTAGTTATAATCCAGAGAGGGAATAACTAATAAAAGATTCAAGTAGACGCAGGCCAGAGATTACGCCGAACCACTTTGAAAATTGTGTCTTATTTTACTATTTTTCTATTTATTTAATATGTATGGGTGCTTTCATCTAATTTCTAGGCGCTGATCCATTTTTTGGGTTAACGAAAATGATGCGGTAATGGAGATATAATGGAAGAACTTTAAATTATGGAAGTAGAAAATAACAATACTATTACTTTCTAGTATCATTATATGTTATTCTTTGAAAACAAAATAGTTATGTACATTTCTCCTCATATCTAGAATTACCAAAAGAAGATGATTTAACAATGCCAAAAGGACAACGATGGAGCATTGGTATAAGACCTACTGATACCATGCCAATGTCATAAGAGACATAAGTAGAAATGTGTTAGAAACTTTATTTCGATGCCTAGAAGACGCTTCTCATGGTCTTGTTACTAACACCCTATAGACGATAATCGTTAATGCCTTCATGACACCGTACTGCCAATGCCTTTCCGACGCCGTCTCAACTACTTTTTAAGTTGTAAAAATTGGAATTTTCCATGCCATGCCGATGCATTTGCAAAAACATATTTGCAGCATTTCTCACTTCAATCACACATTTAAATATATACAATATATAATCACACATATCATAAAATTAATATATCATATGTCATATATCACATACCACCAAATTTATGTACCAAACCATATTAACCAACATCATAATATCATAAACATACTAAACTATACAAATACAAATGTCAACAATCATACAAATGATCTTACAACCATACAAACACAAATTCATACAAATACAAATAATCTTAAAAGAAAACCACTTACAATGGCAAGAAGAAGAGAGACAACATTGTACATCATCTTGTCCTTTAGAGATGCAATTCATCTCCTACGTTGGATCACATATCCCACTCACTCCTCAAGCTCCCATCCTTAAGAAACTTAAACACCTGCAATGGTTGCACGACATGATAGCATGGTAATATTGATAGAACGAAGAACCTGAAGACTTGTGTGGTGGTGCTATTATAAGTGGTATTGGTGGTTGGGGTAGTGTTGGTGGCAATACTGTTACCACTGGTGGCGACAACCACCATCATTGACAGTCAATAACTCCAGTGTTAACAGCATCCCCTCCAACACTACCCCAACAAATCAGCACCAGCTATAATAACACTACTGTACAAGCGCAAATGCCTCCTATATTATTACTACTATGCTATCATGTAGTGCAACCAAGGTGGTCGAAGACATGCTTGGTAGTGCTATTATAGCTAGTGATGGTGCATGGGAAGTGCTAGTGGCGATACTACAAACACTGATGGTGGCATCCACCATTACGGATGGTCAATGACTCCAATGTTAACACAATCCCCCTAGCACTTCCCTAATCCACCATCACCAGTTTCAACAACATTACTATGCACGCCTAGTCGGCATCACTATGGCTTTAGACCGTCTTTATTTTTTACACTAATACAATAATAGTTTTTTCCGATGTTGGACATCGCTCCTTTTTTGCATATTCTATCATGTTCATACTATCATTAGATGGATATGATCGAAATATTAGTAGAATTTGAAAAAAAGGAGCAACGTCCATCATTAGAAATACTATTATTGTATTATATGATGAAGAACCTTCTAAACCTTCAAGTGTAACACCTTCAAGTGCAATGGAATAGCTCATACAAGTAAACAAAATTTACGTTATCTTTCACATGATAGTATTATTACTTCAAATAACATTATCAATTTTATTATTATTATAAATACAATATATTAATTAATATATTATTTATAATATGGTTAATTTTTATAACTTGTCCATACGATATTATTATATTTTTTTGTTACAATTGTTTTGTAATAAATGATTTGGCTAAATCATGTATAATCTAAGTAAAGATCGATTTCTTTTCTAAAATTAAATAATCTAAGTAAATAATGTATAATCATGCATCACTATTACTATTATTCATGCTTAAATTAGTTTATTCACAAACTTATGTATCAATTATAACTTAATTAACTTTTGAGTTGAGAGTGTATATGTTTAACAATCTATAAGTGCTTGGCTTAAGGTGAAGATTTTGAATATATGGCAGATGAATTCTACTTATAACCATCGCTTTCCTGGTAATTAAACTTCATAAACAATTTTTGTTTTGGTTAAATATAAATAACATATTTTCAAAAACTTCAAAACAATCTCATTTTATAAAACTGGGTAGAGATAATATATACCTTAGGATCTGAAGCTAGGTCGTCTCCAAAGCTAGTCGGGTTAGAGATGTTTGCACTGATCTGAAGCTTAGAGTCGTGACCAGATATGAACTTAGAGTCATTGTGGTGGAGTGGAGTTGCAGTTGTTATAGATCCTACTCCAATCTGTATATCTGAAGAAAAAAACAAATAAAATAAAAGAATGTAGTAGTTATAGAAACAAAATAAAAACCAAACTAATATCTATAATGTTAGCTATATATGAGGTCATGCCCTTGATCATCACTTATTAACATACTTTTTGTTTCTATTAGCTTATATACTCGATATTTCTAACATCAAATATACTTCCAGTTTTTAATAGCCAAAATATTCTCTAAAAATTTTTATTTATAACATCTAATATACTTCCGTTATTTAATAGCCAACAAATTCAATGTCTAACATTATATAAACTCCTTTCATTTTATCAATCCATTACTAACAATATATAGAAATATATTAACAAATATAACTCAATCATATGCAAAATTAAACATCTATGGGCACTACTAGAAAACTTGTTGTTTACCTACTGAACATTTCCGGCGCCATATCGAGGTTTTGAGAAGGGGCATCAGTAGGGCATCGGTAAGTCATAGGGAATATATTACCTACGCATCAATACCGATGCATTGGCAACACCAATATAAAGGCATCGGCGGGGCATCAGTATGGTGCCATCCCTTTCCATAACCCCCAAGTCGACGTCTCTTTTACACATTGCAATCGAAAGAAAAAGAAAAAGAAAAACCCCTCGTCTACCTCTTGATGGTCGCCTCCCCTCCTCTATGACGTGTCGCTCCCCTTGTCATGCCCCTCCTCTAAACAATGAACAACCAAATCTATCCCTCGGCCACACCTCCAGCCTCTCCCTCGACCACACCTAGGGCCACTAGGTATCCAACCACTCATGCCTCCAACCTTTAGCCCATGCAAGCCTACAGCCTCCACCTCCCCCATGCAAGCCTCTAGCCCCACTATGAATGCCACCTACCACTTCCTCCTCTAAGCAATTTTGACTTTGAAAGCCGCCACCTCCTCCTCGCTCGATGCCGCTACAAATCCAAAGCTGCATATCTCCTCCTCATAGTCCATGCTCAAGGCTATATCAGTATGATTTATTGTTCATATTCAATTTCTATGCAATATTATGATTTGATTAGCTTCGTATATGATAGAGATTTGTTGGTTTATATTCGTTAGTATATGATTGTCGACTTGGGTTGGTGGTATGATAGTGCGTATATGATTTGAGATATCATTGGTATTGTTATGAAATTGGTAGATAAAGTCATTGTTGCCGATATGGTATGATTAATGAAACCCTATATATGTGTGTTAAATTTGGCATCATCTGACAAGAACCATATATGATCGTTATATAAATATTCATTTTTAAATAAAACAAAAATCGATATTCATCTAATATGTTTTTTGTCAGATTTATCCCAGTATTGGATAAGCTATAAAAATGCAATGTTATTTAGTTTCATAAATCAATATTTCAAATCAAATGGTTAATGAAATTTCGATGACACTTCCTGTAGGATCGATTTCACCCTAGAGGGGGGTGAATAGGGTGATACTAATAATATTAAAAATTAATGTGGAAATATATAAAATAATTGCAGCATAGATAATAGCAGAATAATAAAAGCAGAAAATAGAACAACACAGATTTACCCAGCTTCGGCAAAACCGTGCCTACGTGTCGCCCCCAAGGTTTTTACTAGAAATTAAGTAGTCAGACGCTTACACATGTAAACTCACGACACCTGCTACCGACTAACCTAACTCTATGCACAAAACCCTGCCATAACACAGCCACTGAGTTGCGAATTCTAGAACTACACCACTGTAGTTCGTCCCCTAGTCACACGACTAGAATTTTACAAAATTTTAAACGAAAAATATAAAATAAAAGCAAATACAAAGCCCTATATAAAATTTAAGCCCAAATAACATAAACTAGACCGGCCTACTTAAGAAAATAGCTTGAGAAAAATGTCTCCCTTTATTCTTCTTCCACCGTTATTCTTTGCTTTGTGAAAATGGATGTCTCGTTCGTTCCTCTTTCTTTCTGAAAATTAGGGTTTTGGAATTTAAAGTAGCCACCTTGAAGTTGATCAAATTGAAGGCTGCACGCCTGTAAGAAATGATGCTCGAATCTTCTGTTGCTTTCATTCCTGCGTGGCTGCTTCTCGATCGAGTTCGAATCGAAGAATATTGGTATGTGATTTCCTTTATTTACTCTCGTTGATATGCTTGAACTCGATGATCTGATTGCCGATGATGTTAATGGTTTAAATAGGGATCGATTCCCTTAATTTTCATTCGAATATTTCATTTGAATTCGTCAGTTAATTTTGCTCTGTTGTTCGATTTTGCTTGAATAAATATGATTTGTTTAGACTGGTTCAATTCGAATATTTTATTGATGTGCTTTGCTTGATTACAACGGCTTGTTTGGTTTTATGATTTGGTTCTGTTCTTAATGCTTCTTTGATTTCGGCCTTTTGAATTTGTGATGAGAATTTGACTTCGATGAACTGCAAGTTCCATTCTTTTCTGCTCTGACTTGTTCATCGTGTTAGTGTATAGTTGACCATTGTTGATTTTTATCCATGACTCATCGAACTTTGTTACTGCAACTGTGTATACTTCTTGTTACATCGCATTTATATAGGTTGGTATCCTTGGACTTGCTATTTTGATATTGAATTCGGATTGATACACTTGGTACACTTGAATCTGCATTTTGATGTACACTTGATTTTTCTGGTTTGAGTTGATGCTTCATGTGTACTCGAGTTAACCTGATCTGTATTCATATTAATTTTTTTCTTTGAACTAATTATGTGTCACATGATGTCTTTGTTGTGGTTGAGTCCATTTTGGTTCGATTGAATTTGAAGCCAAATGTTGATGGAGTCTTTTTGTTGTCTGGAACATTAATGTTTGGTCTGAAGCTTTGTTGAGTTCCTGTGCTTATTGTTTTGTGATCTAGTCTAGTTTAGTTGAGTTGAAATGGTTCGATGTGTGTGTGTTCAAAGTTTTCCTTGATCACCGTTCAATCTTCATCTAGTTGTCACTACACACAAACACTCACACACACACATACATACATACATACATACATACATATATATATATATATATATGTTCACACATGCATCCATGTATGCTATGTACTTCATTTTTGTTGCATGTTCACTTAAGTCTTGTACTGGGTTGTTGCTTCGAGCTAGTTCATTGTTTGAGGCATTTCATGTTACTGCCTGCTCATACTTGCATTTCTTGTTTCCTTAGAGTTTACCACTGCTTGTCTTTGTTTCATGTAGCTTGTATGCATTGTTGTCATATATGTGAGTCTGGTTTCCACTACATATATGTGTGTGTTCACGCATGTATATATGTATGTTGTGATGACTTCACTTGTTCCTCTTGGAGTCTTCACTTGGTTGTTGTATACCTGCACCTGTTTGTATGAGTTTGTATACCTGCACCTGTTTGCATGAGTTACATTGATGTTGTGTTCATTTGTTTGGAGTTTTTGTTTTACTGGTGGTTCCACTTGATTCTGGTTTGGAGCTTGTTGCGGTCTTGTTTCATGTGCACTGCCCTGGTGCCATTGACATTTGAGTTCATTTGAGTCTCTCTGTGCAATCAAGTCTGCACTGTTTTATGATGAACTGAAATGTTATGCACTGCATATATATGTATACATGTGTGTATACATATGTGTGTGTGTGTGTGTGTGTGTATATATATATTTATGGTGATTTCTTTGTGTAGCC
Organism: Allium fistulosum; assembly: GCA_030737815.1. Taxonomy (NCBI): domain Eukaryota; kingdom Viridiplantae; phylum Streptophyta; class Magnoliopsida; order Asparagales; family Amaryllidaceae; genus Allium; species Allium fistulosum. Next base: position 523,189,604 of record CM060906.1, read on the forward strand.
TTCATCTCATGCTTATGCACTACCATTTACTTGTTGCTCCATTATTTTGTTTACTGCTATGATTTTGCCTCGACGTTTCCAGTTGATTATGTTGCTTTGCACTGCCCATGTCGTTTTGATTTTTGAGACTGGTCTGTGTTCATCTCAGTTTTGTATTGTTCGAGCCATACTTGTTTGCTCTCATGTTTATATTTGAGGTGTTGTATGTTGTATGTTGTATTGCGTACACCTGAGTTGAATCCAGCCTCGGCTTGGGTTTGACCTTGTGCTCACCTATCCCTGTAGTTTTATCAAGTGTATATCGGTGTGCACGGCCTTGTGGAATATACAGTGATACACAGTGCATGTCACAGGTTGTTCGTCTTTGATGAATTCAAAACGAAAATGATGACGAACAACCCAAATAACTGATATATATAACCTTTTTTAAACACACATTTTATTTTACACTGCAAAAATACTTCTTTTTCAATTTTACCGCGTCAGTGTTTATTTTGCAGATAATTCAGATGTTGGATACAAATTGGAATATAGTTGAAGAACAAATATGAGTGAATGAGTGATATGTAGTGAGGTGCAAATGTAAATGACAATTGTATAGTGAAAAATTGTGTTGTGATTTGAAATTGTATTGTAATTGAAATTTTGTGTGTGTGTATAGTGAGAGCACAAATTGTGTGCTATTCAAAAATTGTAATAAAATATTTGTTTGAATAAAATATCTGTTTGAATTTAAATTCTGTGTTATTTATTTTATTCAACAAATATTTATTTAATTATGTGAAAAATAAATAGTACAATTAACAAATACATTTAAATGAATATATATATGTTTATTATCATCGAACAAAAATCATATACTTGCATATTCAATAATTCTTTCATGTTTCCCATGTATGCTCTTTTGCATATGAAAAGGGGAATAAAGGGAAATGCTGCCAAAATTTTGTTAATTTTTCGATTTAAAATGATTTACGAGACATAAATATCATTGCGCTTGTAATAGAAAGTAGGATGGCTATTCATTTAAAAAGTATAGAAATTTCTAGGTTATAGAGCTTTGAAATTGTTTGTGAAATCCTTTGTTTTATAACTAAATTAATAATGCTATTGAATGTATTAATAAAATTATTGAAGTTACGTAATAGTAAAATTAGTAATGTTATTTAAAATTATAATAAAATTAATAATGTTATTTACAGTAATAATTAATAATGTTATTTAAATTTAGAACAAGATTAATAATTTATTTCAATTAAGAAAAAAATTAATAATGTTATTTAAATTAAGAATAAAACACTACTGTGTGAAATATAATGTAAATTTTGTTTACATGTAGAGTATAGAAGATGGATTATTTGAAAGATCAAAGTTGGATGTACATGAGAGGTAAAAATAGAGGAACATTTCCATTTCATTTCAGAAATGGCATGGATGCATTCATGAAAGTGGCATCTAGAAATAAAACTAATATGAAAGAAGTCTGATATCCATGTTTGAAATATTTTTGCTTGAAACTAAGGGAGTATTATACTGTGATATTACAATTACGCAAATATGGTTTTATGCCCAACTATCTTGTGTGGATATATCATGGAGAAAATATCACCTTGTACAAAAGAAGACTATAAATATGGATGTGGATTGCGATGAACCCCTTATTAAAGAAAATGTTGATGTAGAAAATAGAATGACTAAAATGGTTTATTATGTTGTTGATCTGAGTATTTGGACCGAAGAACCAGATTTGGAAGAAGATCTTGAATCAGAAGAATTTTTTTCCGATTTCTTAGAAGCATCGAAACGACCACTTTACAAAGGTTGTAAAACGAAACACTTGGAAAAGACATCCAGGTTAATTGTTATAGAATCCAAATACAATGCATCAGAAAACCTAATGAATGTAATTCTTAGCTTATGTAAAGAAATGCTTCCACTTGACAATGTATTAGCGGAGAACTGATAAGGGAGATATCTACCTTTGGATTGTCTTAAGAAAAAATTGACATGTATCCAGGTGGATGCATAATTTATTGGAAGGAAAATAAAGATTTGGTGTTGTGTAAATTCTATAAACAACCTAGATATATATCGATCAAAAACCACTGGTAATGGCGTACCTTTCACCAGAATTCATTATTTTTCTATTACATAGAGATTGCAAAGGTTATATGCATATGTTGCTATGGGAAAACACATGTGATGGTATAGTGAACAATAATGAGATGAAAGTGTTTTATGTTAAGCTTGGAAATATTGCGATAGGACATTTCATGATTTTGCTAAAGAATCACATAATATTAAAACTGGTTTGTGTATGGATGGTTTGTCCAATTTGCTTCATTCAGTAAGCCTTGCTCAATGCTGTTAGTTATTCTAACACCTTACAATCTCCCCCTTGGATGTGTATGAAGAATCCATACATGCTTCTATCTATAATTGTTCCTGGACCTAAAAAGCAAAAAAATGAAATAGATGTGTATTTGCAGTCTATGGTTGAGGGGTTGAAAAAGAAGTGGACTAAGCATATTGTTACGTACGACGTCTCAATAAAAAGAATCTTAGAATGTTTGCTTCTTTGTTGTGGTCGGTAAGCAATTTTCCTACATACATGATGCTTTTTGGATGGAGTACTAGTGGTAAATTTGCTAGTCTTATTTGCATGGATTGAACGGAAACATTTAGACTTACACATAGTGGCAAACAAAGTTGGTGGGATGGACATCTATGTTTTTACAAGTAAACGATCGTTTTAGATTTGATAAAAAAATTCAAAAGAAACACAACTATAACTTTAGAGCCGTCGTCCATTCTAAGTGGCAAAGAAGGTACGAGCTTGTGCAAGTTTATCCTAAAATACATGAGATTGGAAAAGAGCCCAAAATTTCTGGTAAAGGAGAGTATCCCAATTGGTGTAAACAAAGTATAATTTAGGAGTTACCATACTGGGAAATTATAAAATTTAACACAATATAGACATAATGCATAACGAGTAAAATGTGTTAGAGCTTCTTTAACACGATAATGAAAATGAAAGGAAAAACAAAAGAAGATTTGAAGTCAAGAAAGGATATCACGTTATACTATAATTGTCCCAAGTTAAAAATTAATAGTGAATAACCAAATTTCAAACGTCTTGCTTGTTACGAGATAGAAAAAAAGCGTTAACAAAACTATTAGAGTGGATTCAAAATTTGAGATTTCTAGATGGAATTGCTTTTAACATGAGAAGATGTATTGATATGAAGGATCTTCAACTATAGGGATTGAAGAGTTATGATTGCCATGTTTTCTAAGAGACACTTTTCCCAATAGTATTCGAGGAGCTTTTACCATCGAAGATATGGATGCATGTAACTAAACTTAGTTTGTTCTACAAAGAGTTGTGCTTAACCACACTTAATAAAAGTAATTTGAAAACATGGAAATGGATATACACAAATTATTACGTAAATTAGAGAAAATATTTCCTCCTAGAGTATTCAACTGCATGGAACATCTACCCGTACATCTACCAACTAAGGATTTAACGTGAGGCCCGATGCAATGCAGATGGATGTATCCTTTTGAGAGGTACATAAATTATAATTAGGAGTTTATATTGTTTTTCAAAATCAAAATAGTAACTGTATAATTGATAATTTTTTGATATAAAGGTACATAGGTCACCCTTAAAAAAGGTGAAATAAAAAGCTAGTGTTGAAGGCTAAAAATGTATAGCATACATTATTTAAGAAGCATTCACACGTTTTAGTTATTATTTTGAAGATCATATTAAGCTGAATTATAACACTCATCCTCATAATGATGATGATACGGATGAGTCGACTGACATTTCTCTTTCCAGTTTTCGAAAAAGTGGACGTCCTTTGGGTAAATGGAAGGATGGAAGTTTTCAAACACTTAAAGAGTTTGTAATGGCTAGAACAATGGTGCTTCTAAATTGTGAAGAATTATCAAATCTTATTAGGTAACACAATATATGTATATTTATAATTAGTACCGTGTTATTAACATAATCATGTATATCTTAATAATATATTTTGTTAACAGTCAATTTGAACAAAAAATCCAATGGTTTAACCCAATAATGGATTTGAGACTTGGTTTCAAAAATATGTAAGTATGTATGTATGTATATATATATATATAATTATTGAACGAACTTAGTATGAAACAGTTTAACTACTATTTATATTGATGTGTATTACTTTAATGCAATAGGTTGTTGATAATGAAATCGGTGATATTGTTATAAAACTCTTGCATTTGGTCCAATGATGAAATACAAAAAATGTCCAATCCTCTATGTAAATGGACTTAAATTTCACAGAGTTTGTGGCCAGTAAAAAAAATTACAATAACGGGGTATGTGTTAAAGGTGATGATTTAAAAGATTATTATGGAATGTTACAGGAAATAACAGAACTCGCTTATTCTGTAATACCGAAGCTTAAAAAAAATATTCAAATGTGATTGGTTTGATACTACTCCTGATGTAGGGTAAGTCGTATACATAAAAATTATCCAATTATTGAGGTAAATTATAAAAGACAATATAAAGGAAACCATCCATTTGTGCTAGTGATGCAAGCAACACAAATTTAATATGCGCCTTATCCTGCCATGAACAATAACAAGGTCGACTGGTGGGCTGTCATTAAAAAAAACCTAGAGGACATTCAAGGGGGATATGATTATAACCGATGATCAGCCATACCAAAATGATCCAGAGGACAACAAAATACTCCAAATAGTTGAATATGCTAATGATATAGCACTACTTAACAATGAAGTATTTGATGGAGTTGAATTAGATGAAGATGTCAAGGTTTATGATGATGATTCAAAGTAAATAAACTTGAGTATGATGATGATATTGTAAATGATGTTGACAATTGGTAGCGTATCTATAATTTATTGAAAGATTGTTTTCTCTCTTTGTATTGCTAAGTATATAATTTGAAGATGGATTTATTATTCTTTATTATATTGTATATATACATCTGTATACTATTATAACAGATATGTCTAGTTGATGCCAACACAGCCATAGTAGCTCATTATCAGGTCGTTCTCACTCATCATCTAGGCATGGTGGCTCCCACTCATCATAGCATGACGGAGACGACACACATTTGATGTCACCATACATTCAGAGTGCCAACATTCCTGATGCTCCAGTGGATGGTATTGGTCCACCCACTTGTGTGTCTAAGACGGACTCTTTCACATTCGTATCTCGACTTGATGTCTTCCCCAAAGATTGATGATAAGGGTGAGTAATTATGTACAGTCACATGCACGTACATGTACACATACATACACATACATTCACACACACATCAGATACATACATATACCCATACACACATGTATACATACATACATACATACATATACACTTACACACACATCAGATACATACATATAAACATACACACATGTACACATACATGTACATATACAATCACACACATACACGCATGTATACAATAATTTGCTAATTAAATAATCATACATTCATATATGTGTACAGATATGATTTCAGCAACGGCGTCACACTTGATGTCACTCGTGATGCCTTGCTTGCACGGATCACGAGTTTCTGGCCTACATTTGGTGACATTCCTGGTGAAGTGAAGAAGGTCTTCATAGAATTTATGGTAAAATAATTTTATTACATAACTGACTATATAAATATGTATATCATTTTATGCATAATATAATCAATTTTCATTTGCTAAGAATTCTCTTGGAAAGAGGACATTCACGAAGATCTAATGTATAAGGCTTGGTCAGTCACAATGTTCAAAAAATACCATGAGTGGACATATGGTATGCGTAGGAGTGGTAAGAAGCATCCAGCCCTTACCTAGGAGATATACGAGCAATTCTTGTGGTATTAGAAGACGGAAGATTTGAAGAAAACATTGAAACAAAATTCTGAAAGTAGGAAAAAAATCCTTGATTGCATACCGGTGGCTCCAGATCATCCACAAATCATCATCATGATCTGGTATGTATTTATTTGTTAATTTTCTTTAACATTTGAATACACTAAAATAGAATTATATGATTTTGTACTTAATTGAAATTTCAGTATGAATAGCATCACATTGAGCCTTCATTTTGGCAACTCTTTTGCAGGACTTTGGCCTATCAATGGATACCCAAAAAATCTGAAATCCATCTACATCCATATCCAAAATAGGATAAATATCCGATATCTGAAAAAATTGATATGAATGTGGATGCGAAGGTATACGCCTCTGAAAATTACCCGTCCAACTTTTGTCAAGGTTAATTTATATGGTTTAAATATATGTAATAAGATATATTAAGTGGAATAAACTTAATAATAATTTGGAATAAAAGAATTAAATTTGTTGAATAAAATATGAGTATAATAAATGATTATACAAATTGATGATTTAAAAATTTCTTAATTGAGGATGACTAGACAATAAGATAATGAATTTAGAAATAGATGGATTGATTTAACTTAAGTGAACTCAAATGGATTAAACTAAAATGTTGAATATTAATTAGTTTAATTTGAAATTTATATGGTTTTAATTTTATTGATTATTTTGAATTTCAAATCTATTCTTTCTTTCTGGTAGTTTTATTCTCCTACCTTCTTCCTTTTCGGGGACGAAAAGTTTTGAGTGGGGGAGAGTGTAATGACCCGTAAATTTTTAATAAATTTTATTTGTTTTATTTATATAATTAATTGAATTTTTATGAAATTTTAAATGTTTGAATTAGGAAATAAAAATTTGATATTTGGAATACGTCTATTTTAACATAGCAATTGGAAAATTTTCATCTGATAATATGGAAGTTATTTTTTTTGTGTAATTCTATTTCAATTCCAATCCGTTAAAAATTGATGATAATAAATTTTTTTTCAAACTTTAATATCTTTATATAGAAAATTTGTAAATCATCTTCTGAGTGAGGCGTCATAATTCGTTTCTTCAAATTTGGACTTCCATTGCTCCGTCGATCTTATTTTCGACGAAATAGCAGCATTTTTCGTTCCAATATCGATTTTTGATCGGATGATTTTACCACTGATATCTTTATACCGTTTTGATCATCTCGTCGTGCTGATCTTCGTAGTATACTCATTTGTGTAATTCGAGGTTCAGTGTGCGGTGCAATCTGCGAAACGCCTTGTGTAACTGTTCCGCAATCGAGACTTTTGGTTGCCTACCCTTTCATTTCCTATCGTGCAAAATCCAATAGTCGTGACTCTTCTATTTTCACTTTTCAATTTAACCGTTGCTTCATTTCCATGACTTGCGTTTTGATCAGTTCAATAAAAAAAGAAAAAGAATGCATTCAAATTTGCTCGGCTCCTTCCCTTCCTCTTCCACCTCAACCCACACGATCTCAGCCTCCAACCCAATCGCCGAACCATCCACCTTCACCTTTGTAGTCGCTATATATTCCACCAAACTCGGCCACCATTCTCCTCCGAGTCCACAACTCCATTACCCTTCCCCTCGCAGTCAGGCCTTCACCACCAAAGCCCGTTTCCCTCCGTGACCTTCAGTTTACAGTGGGTCTGCCTCCTATCGCCGAGGCCATGACCTCCACAAACCGACCACGCTATCAATCAAACCCACCACCATCTCGAGGACCGCGCCCCAAGCCTGGCGCCGAACTCAAATCATTCGCGCATCCCCTCTTTTGTATATAAAGGTATTATCATATATATATATTATATCGTGTCAGATTGTGTGTATATATATATGTGCTTTACAGCTTGCAGTAATTTGTTTATCTGAAAAATATATGTATAAAATATTAAAGTAATGTGGTTGTGTATATATTAGCTTATATATATATATATAAGTGTTTTGTTGAGTTTTATTTTAGTTATAATAGTACAGTGCTATATATTAGTTACAGTTATATGTGTTAGTTATATTATATATTCTTCAATCGGCTGTTATATTTATGCATAGACGTACTTTATAATATATATTATCTATTTCATATAAGAGCATTTAAACTATATGTTTTATATGTATATACAGATTTTTAGTATAAGGTTTACTGGTTTGAAAACGTAAGTTGTATAAACCTAGTTTGTGTACAAAAGTTCACAATAATATTCTATGTATTATTTGTTCGTGTAAAATTTATACCAGTATATATATTCGAATGTTAGAAGGTTGTACTTGTTATATAAATGAGTTTAAAACTTTACTTTAATTTATGATTTTAAAACTTTACTTTAATTTTTGAGAATGATATATATTTAGTATCATAAGTTTTACAGTTTATAATAGTTTACTTATACAAATTATCTTCATTTGATTCTGATTCTGATTAAATTCATTGATTCTATCTACCAGCTTGTCCGTCGAGCTCGTGCCCATCGTGCTTTGCTTTGAAATTCGTGCCTAGACTTGTAGCTCATTTCGGTGTCAAGTATCTCTAGCCTTGAAAGGTGAGCAATCACTCACGATTAACGTTCTTATATTTATTAAATTTGATTTCAATTGAAACGTCAATTGAAATATGCTGATGTTTGTTATTTACATTGTTATGTAAGCTATTATCTGTATCTGTTCACCTGTGACATCTGACACCATTATCTGTTATTTATATTGATGATATATGCCTGTTATATTATTATCATATCTGTTATCACTCTACAAGTTCCATGTTAGTATAGAATTCACTATGGGTTGAAATGATACATACCCGAACGATCTGTAGAATAGGAGAAAATCGTTATGGGTTGAAATGATAAACCCAAGCGATTTTCATTGAACTGAATTTGGGATTACGGGTTGAAAAGATATATACCCGTAAATATTTAAATTGCGGATTGAAATGATAAATATCTGTATCACTTGACCATAGGATAGAAAATTATATACAGACACTGTTGGTCTATATATAAATATTTTGAAAATGATTTCTATGGTTTTGGAAAGAAATATATGGTTTCAATCAATATTGATTTTAAAGATTTACTAAAGTTGATTTAATAAAGTTGATAAATAATATGTTTAAGTATTTATTTAATATCTCTATTTTCAAATATAGAGTTGATAATGATTTGAATTTGATTTGAAATTATATTTATTTAAGAATTTTACTTAAATAAGTTTGATTTGAAATTTTAAAGCTATGATTTTATAACTTGAATTTGATTAAAAGTGACTTAAAAGAATATTTCAAATTTATATAAATTTAAATCGGATATTTTGTTTTTTTTAAATTTGTAAATTGAAGCTGTATTTAGATATTATTGAAATGATTAAGTAAATATTTCAAAACTAATAATAGTAAAGTGAATTTGATTCATATATATATATATATATAAAATTATCGAATTTAGTTTTGAAATGTTGAATATATTGACTTTGATATATATTGAAATTTGAATGGATTATTTTATGGTTCAAATATGTATTTGAAAATCGATAATTTGTAATGGTTTATTGAGAAGCTGAATCGAGTTGAATTTGATGATTTGAGATTGATTAAATTTGGAATTCGAGTTGATGTGAATCGATTTGTGAAATTTAAGGAAGCTATTTTATATAAAGTATTTTTAAACTATATCTAAAATTATTCATATTTTACTTTATAAATTATTTTAATATAAATTATTTTAATATAAATCATTTTCAATATAAATTATTTTATTATAAACTATTTTAACTTATAACTATTTTATATAAACTATTTTTATTTTATAAACTATTTTACTATATATACAAATTTTAATATCTAAACTGTTTAAGAGGAAAGTGTTATGGATTCCAAAATGTTATGATTTCAAGCTATGATTTCAATGAATTTCAAGGTTTTGATTTCCAAAGTGTTTTGATTTTAAAAGACTTATGATTAAGAGATATAACTTTGGAAAGTGATATGATTTTGGAAATGGATTTATTTGAAGTGAAAATGATATCGTATTGATATGTTTTTGAAATGAAAATGATATTTTGGTTTTGAAGTATAAACTATTTTGAAATGACCCTGGTGTTATAATAACGTTTGGTTGTTAAAGAGACTGGGATCAGATATGGGCATACTCTCTGTCGATACCGAAAACCACTTTAACAACTGTGTACGCGGTGGAGATTCCAAAATGAAGTAGGATGGTGGCGACGATCCTATATGAGGTATATACGTGGACCCGACCCCCGTAAGTTGGAAAAAGGTGGCTAAAACAAGAGCAATTCCGAGCCAATGAGGTAGCCCCTTTGATAGGACACATTCCATTGTATACCATTCTATTACTTTCTGATTGATTGGGTGCACCCTTTGATTTTTGGGAGTGTGGCTCGAGGTGGGCGGTAGTGGCTGCTATGCGTTACCACCAGTCCGGATGCGTAATTGGTATATCTACCCTGGCATTGCCTTGTTGTGCCGTGTCACCTACCATAGCGAGCTTTACTACGAGTTTGTTTTGTACCATACCTATGGAGTGCCCTCTGACGATGCCCATTACGGGGGAGATTACGTTACTGTATAGACTATGGGAATATATAAAATGTATTAAGGTTGAAAATGTAAAGCCTTAACGCTATTTTGATAGTTTACTTTACTATAGACATATTATAAAAGCGTATTACTACATAGTAGATAGTTTAACGGATCCTCAGAGAATGGTCATCCCAAACATCCTTTGAGTTACTTGTATTTCAGCTGATATTTCACTTGAGTTGGATTTATTGATATAAGAATGTTAATCCTGACTCGAGTGTTTCGTGTTTTGCTTTACGCTCAGGTCAGACTGAGTGATACAGCATTTGAGACTCACCTTTGGAGTTGGAGCTTCGCTTGGAGATCCAGCTATCTATCCAGCTTTCGGTTATTCAGTTGATTCCAGTGATGTATTCTGATCTTGTATTTGACTATTGTATTGAGACATCTTTGTATTCGAGACTTCTGTTGTATCTGGTTTAACTCTATTATATATATATACGGTAGCTTCATGAACTACTATTCTTTTGTTTCCGCTGCATTATTGTTATATTACTCTGTGTTTATGATTCTGTGATTATTTATTTACTATATATTCTGAGTTTTGCCAAATTTAATTAATAATCTGATATTTTGAGCAATTCAAATCCGGCATGTATGGATGCGAATGGTTGAAAATTTCAGGATGTTACAGTCCAACCACTCGTGTGTCTAAGACAAACTCTTCCACCTTCGTATCTCGACTTGATGTCTTCCCCAGAGATCGATGATCAGGGTGAGTAATTATATACACTCACATGTACGTACATGTACACATACATACACATACATTCACACACACATCAGATACATACATATACCCATACACACATGTATACATACATACATATACACTTACACACACATCGGATACATACATATAAACATACACACATGTACACATACATGTACATATACAATCACACACATACACACATGTATACAATAATTTTCTAATTAAATAATCATACATTCATATATGTGTACATATATGATTTCAGCAACGGCGCCGCACTTGATGTCACTCGTGATGGCTTGCTTGCACGGATCACGAGTTTCTGGCTTACATTTGGTGACATTCCTGGTGAAGTGAAGAAGGTCTTCATAGAATTTATGGTAAAATAATTTTATTACATAACTGACTATATAAATATGTATATCATTTTTATGCATAATATAATCAATTTGCATTTGCAAAGAATTCTCTTGGAAGAGGACATTCACGAAGATCTAATGTATAAGGCTTGGTCAGTCACAATGTTCAAAAAATACCATGAGTGGACATATGGTATGCGTAGGAGTGGTAAGAAGCATCCAGCCCTTACCTAGGAGATATACGAGCAACTATTGTGGTATTAGAAGACGGACGATTTGAAGAAAACATTGAAACAAAATTCCGAAAGTAGGAAAAAAATCCTTGATTGCATACTGGTGGCTCCAGATCATCCACAAATCATCATAATGATCTGGTATGTATTTATTTGTTAAATTTCTTTAACATTTTGAATACACTAAAATAGTATTATATGATTTTGTACTTAATTCAAATTTCAGTATGAAGAGCATCACATTGGGCCTTCATTTTGGCAACTCTTTTTGCAGGATTTTGGCCTATCAATGGATACCCAAAAATTGAAATCCATCTACATCCATATCCAAAAATAGGATAAATATCCGATATTTGAAAAATTTATATGAATGTGAATGCGAAGGTATACGCCTCTGAAAATTACCCGTCCAACTTTTGTCAAGATTATAGTTAATATTTTGTGTTTTTTCATACAACAATAAATACATGTTTATTTTTTATTAAGTTAATAGTTTGTATTATATGAAACTAATGCACATTAATTGCTTTAAATTATTTATTATTATCATATTTGTTTGGTTTCCACACTTTTATAATCAATGAGATTGAAAACTTTTAAGTTAAACCAAAATTTTCAATTTATATTTCTCGATTTATCGATCATTAACGGATAGGATAATTATCCGATATTCGTTCTTATCCATGAATGCGGATATTCGATATCCGAAAATGATTTTGGATGTGGATGCGAATATGTCACTACCCATATTCGAATTATCCGTTTACATGCCTAGACTAGGACTCAAAGGATTGAGTAATCGGATGGGTCCATCATCAATGGCTTCAAAGGAATTTAATCGCCAGAAAATTCGAACACGTTTAGTTCTGTACCAAGGAAAAGTAAAAATAACCTTTAAAGGAAAGATCAAAAACTATCCATTATCTAGTCGAAGATTTTAATGTCAAGTATGGACGTCTGAGAAATTCTGATTTATTACTTGGGCCCAAGGCTACATTCTTCGAAATATTGAGTTAGCTCTCGGTCCTTGATTTCTACGTTGGAATTCAAATTATCAAATAATTGGGAATTTCCATTAATAATCATATTTCTAATCCTCCTTTAAGATGGAATCTGTTACCCGTTTGTTTGACCATGTGACAAGAGGCTCGGCATAGAAAGGTCGCTCGGCATCTTGCCTCGTTCGGCATTGAGGGGTCATTCGGTATCTTGCCTCGTTCGGCATTGAGGGGTCGATCGGCATCTTGCCTCGTTCGGCATAGAAGGGTCGCTCGGCATGAAGCCTTGCTCGGCATAGAAAGGTCGCTCAGCATGAAGCCTCGCTCGGCATGGAAGGGTCGCTCGGCATGAAGCCTCATTCGGCATCTATGGCTCGATGCGCAGAAGTTACTTACCACGGGTTGAGGTACCTTGTTCCTAGGCCCATGAGGGAAGTCCAGCCCATCTTCGTCTATAAATAGAAGGGCAGGGGCACAGTGAAAGGGACCTTGTTTCGAGAACACTAGGGAGACTCTGCCATTTTCAAGACTCTTTCTTTTTCAGTTAAAACTTGTATTCAAGTTGTTGGTGTACAGATTGTATCTGTATTCAATTATTGGAAAAGTAATAAAGATTAAACTCAAACTGGATGTAGGCAGTTACACCGAACCACTATAAATTTGGTTTTCTTGTTTCTTACAGTTATTATTGCATTCCACCGTGTTATTCCTCAGTTTTAATTTACCTTCTTCATTAATCTCTCTACACAAAACTCTCTTTGGGTGTTAGTGACCAATTTTGGTGCTAACATTTTGGTGCTTTCACTGAGAATTGAACTTAGGCCATTAGGATCTACTTTGAAGCTACTGGATTGAAGAAATCCCCCGAAGGAGATCCAAGTCATTTACAGGAAACCCGTTGATTCTACTCAGAGTTTCTACCAATAACTCTACAATGGGAAGACCACGTACTAGATCAGCCTCCCACAACGCGGATGTCAACTAGACTGCTAGTGTACAACAAGTAGGACCCAACAATCAACAGGTTAATCCGGGCGCAGGGACTGTCACTGCCCAAAATCAAATGGAAGCTGTCACTAGGACATAGTTCAATGAGCTGATGAGAGAACTCATGGAGAGCAGGAGACAACTTAGCGAACAGATCCAAGCTAATGCTAACCTTATGACTCAGCTTACTCAACAACAGCATCAGAATGCTGGAGGAAGCCCTGCTCCTTATTACTCCTCCGACAGCTCTTCCTCATCTGATGAACCTCCTAGGCGTAGACGTCGTAGAATGGAAACAACGCAAAAAGGTGCTGCTGATCGATCAACCAGGGATGGTTCGGGTTCTCTACCTGGAGCAATGGCTCCTCAATTACACCAAGAACATCACACTCTAGCTAGAACGGGAAACTTAGGATCTGGAGTACGAGTGGAAGTTGGATAGCCGGCACACCAAGGTCTTAATGATGCTGGTCTCCAGGATACACACCTGGTAGATCGCCAACTGATGAGACACTGACTAGAACGGTCTCACATGACAGACACCAACCTGCCATCTTCCATACAAACCCCAGACCTATCAGCTATTGCCAAACAGCTGATGAAAAAGAATCAAGGCTTATCAAATGATGATTGGGGGATATCTAGGAGTCACACTCCGTTCACAGATGTTATCTTACAGGTCGAGTACCCTAGGAAGTTTAACATGCCGACTATTCCGGCCTATGAAGGAAAGACTGATCCCCGACAACATGTGATGAGGTATGAATGGATGACGGACT